>OY740765.1:73606714-74942283 GCA_963513935.1 Aphrophora alni
AATAAAAGTAAGTACAAGGAAACCATGGGAATAGTATCTTTAGTAGTTAACAAAATAAAAACAAACCAAAACTATTAACAGATAATTTCAAAGTGAATAGGTTTTTGAAATATATAGTATACCTCACCTAATTATTTTCAAATAAAATAAAAGAAAGTACTAGGTGTAAGGGTTTCTCATTTAACCATGAAAAGAGTTTCTATTAAGTCGAGTCTTTGCTCAGTCTAGTTCAATCATAAGAACTCCTTAGATCATTTTTTTATTTTACTGAATTTAATACCCTTGAAATGAATTTACTGCTCTTAATTTGGGGGCTCCACCAGACCCTTTAGGGTCAATCTTTGCTTGGCATGAGGGATGACTCCAAAAGAGACTAGGTTAGAAATAATACACCAGGTTAGTAGAACAATCTACTAATCATATAATTAAGAATTTAAGAGAAATTATCTCACTTACAACTTCTCCATAAACTATTCCATGTTTTCATGCTATTCCATGTTACAATATAATAAAGTAAAATCATTCATTCATAATACCTTCTACTTAACTTAAACAAAATCACTTATGCTAACATTCTATTTTAGTTCAATTTAAAAAATAATGAAATTGAATCTATATAGTATATCTGCTATATGATATGTTTTGTAACCCTCGAGATCTGTCTTACAAGTGTTTACATTAGAAACTACTTACATTTTCTGACAATCCTTAGATACTTAGATTTTCTTTATTTAACAAATCACACTAAACACTTCACTTATTTAGATTGCTCACTAGTTCACATTTGATAGAACTCCTATTTATCGCACCACCATAGAATTTTTAATTAGATTTATTTATTTATTTGACATCAATTTGCAAGCACATATTACAAGTTGAACTTCCTTTTAACGTGTTCCTTCCAAGACTGACTTCTAATTTTTCCGGGCTTGTTCCCCTCTCCTTTTTCCATGTGTTTTAAATAGTTATTTTTGATTGGACATTATTTGGCTTGATTTGTTTTGATTGGCTCGTGTCTTATTCAAATTTCTCTTTTTATGTATTAATTTTGTATGAATATGCGTATTTTTCATTCTCACGGCGAAATATTCTGGCAGTGCAAAATCATGCTTTGATGAAACTCAATATCGCTGGGCTTTTAGTTTTACATCCGCTCCGAACATCCTGTTGAAATATTATCTGCCTCTGATTTCTAAGTTAATCGTAGCTGAAATTTATTAATTTATTTAGTTTTGTTTAATTTTGAGAGTATTATTTATTTTATGGATTTTATAAGTTAATTTAAGTTAATTTGATATTTGGAGTGTAGTAAACAACTAAACAACCAATTTTGTTGTTTAGTTATTTATTTACATTTTGAGAATCCTTTTGAAGTTAATTGTGACGATGTTTATTTTACATCGTGTGGTTGGTCTGTTGTTGTAAGATTGTAGCTTGTCAATAGTAACTCATAATTTTCTTTTTACATTCGAAAATTGAAATTTTAGCTTGATCAGGGCTTCCGTTTCAAGTTACGAAGTTGTTTTAAACACTGTTGTTCTCAGATTGAATGGGTTAAGAAGGACGTCTCCTGCTATGCCATATCTCCCTGGGAATGTTTGTTCTGCAGTTTCTGTTGTTTACTGTCGTATTTTTCAAACGCATGACTGGACTATTTAGATGTTTATAATGGTTTTTATAGATCAGATCTCGAGTTATTATTTATTTTATTTATTTATTATTTTTAAATGCTACTTATACAATGTTTAATAGTTGATTGGTTTTACTTATTTTACATGGTTATTTTTTTTGTTACTGATTCTATAGTTTTGTATACAAATTAAATTTTGAGATACAATTGCTATTTATTAATAATAGTGCTGTTAGATTCATAATTAATGCTTAAATCTAGTACATGTTACTTATTTCTAATATCAACATTATTAAATATTGACAGATCTCGAGTTATTGTTTACTTTTAGCCCTAATATTTACACTTGACATATTTAAAAAATTTTTTTATTTATTTTTTAAAATTATTATGACCTTCTGTGATACATTTTAATTCTGGAAATGTGTATGGGTTCATTTTGTAGTTTACCATATTTTAATATTTCTACTAGGTAAAAAGGTCTTGTTTACCTTTTTTATAATAGAGTATGGTCCAGTATACTGCATATCAAATTTCGTGGGTGTTTTCCCATGGAATTCTCGCTTTATTAAGACTTCGTCTCCTTCTTGAAATTCAAAATCTGTTCTCTTCTTATCATAATGTAATTTTTGAGCTCTTCTTAATATGTCTGGTACTGTTTTTCTAATCTCTTGGATCTGTTTTATGTGTTGTTTTATATCACAATTTTGGTTTTCTTGTATTTGAATTATTTCCATTGGATTATTTGGTTCAAAAGCGAACAATGATGTATTGGGTGTAAAACCTGTGCTCATTTGTTTTGTTGTGTTGTAACAATATTCAACTTTATCTAGGTATTTCGACCATGCATTTGGCTTTTCGTGTACGTAGTGTGAAAGCATGTTTGCAAGTGTGTCGTTAAATTTTTCTGTTAACCCCTGTGTTTGAGGTGAATAAGCACTGCTTAGGATCTGATTAATTCCTAGTGTTGATGTCAAGTTCTTTATGATTTCATTATTGAAATGTGTACCTCTGTCAGATTGTAATATTCTCATTTTACCATGTTTTAATATAATTTTCATTAAATTGTCAGCTTTTAAATGCCCATGCGTATTTTGTAGATGCATCTGTGCATGTTAGTATATATTTCTATCCATATGAAGAAGTGATTGGGCCTATAAAATCTGTTATTATCCTATCCATAGATCTGTGGGTTGCTAGTATTGGTTTTAGAAGCCCATATGGCTTTCTGGTTGGTATTTTTTCGTTTTTGGCAAGTGTCACAAGATTTTGTGTGTTCTTGTAAATCTTTATGTAAGGTTGGCCAATGGTATCTGTCTTTAATTTTTGATATTGTTTTGAAGTATGAGTAGTGTCCCCCCATTAATGGGCTGTCATGTGCTTGTTTTAAGATTTCTTGTTTTAATTCATTTGGTATAGCCAGAAGTTTCGTTGTGTCTTCGCCATTGAATTGCTTATAGTAGCCTATATAATTTTGTCTTCTATAATATAATGTCTAGATGCTCTGTCAATTTGTTTGTTACTTTTGTCAATATTTAAAAGTGCGAGTCTTATTTGTTTTAAATATGGATCTTTTGATTGTAGTAGTTCTAGGTTTTGTGTGTCAGCATTTATTAAAAATACATCTTCAAAGTTTTGGGGAATCTCTTCTCTTCCTTCTTGTCTTGATAAGAAATCTGGGAGGCCCTTGATGTTTCCTTTTTTGTATTTTATGTTTAGGTTGTAATCTACTAATTTTGTAGCGAGGCGGCCTAATCTATTTGATGGGTTTTTAAATGTTTGGAAGTATTGTAAAGCCGAATTATCAGTGAAACAGGTAATTTTCCTCCCTAATAAATATTCTCTCCAATATTCTATTGCATAAACTAAAGCTAACATTTCTTTTTCAACAGTGGAATATCTTTTTTCATGCGATTTTAATTTTCTTGACAAATATGCTATAGGAAATTCTTGATTATTATTTGGGTCCATTTGTGTTAATACAGCTCCTCAATATTTGTGTTAATGAAACTCAATTTCGCTGGGCTTTTAGTTTTACATGCGCTCCGAACATCCTGTTGAAATATTATATGCCTCTGATTTCTAAGTTAATCGTAGCTGAAATTTATTAATTTATTTTGTTTTGTTTAATTTTGAGAGTATTATTTATTTTATGGATTTTATAAGTTAATTTAAGTTAATTTGATATTTGGAGTGTCCCTGATATAGAAAACCATGGAAATAGCATTCTTTGGTAGTTAACAAAATAAAAACAAACCAAAACTATTAACAGATAATTTCAAAGTGAATGGGTTCTTGACATAATAGTATACTTCACCGAATTATTTCCAAATAAAATAAAAGAAAATACAAGGAAATCATGGGAGTAGCATTCTTTGGAAAATAAAAACAAACCAAAACTATTAAATAAAGAGTTAGTTAGTCAGATGATCATTTGAAACAAACTTTGATAATAGGAGCATCTAAATTTAATTCAATTTGAATTGTAATTAATTGTCAGTTAACAAAAACAATTGCACACTTCACACACATACGTGAGAAAAACAATCAATAACCAAGAAATGGATATAACAACCTCCAAAAATTAAGTTTGTCATAAATATGTGTATCCTAAGATTGTGTCTGAATTTATTTTTTAGTTTTACAAATAAATAAACAATTTGTTTTCTTTGGAAATGTGTGTTTCATTTCATTTTTAAATATATAAATTTCTTTTAGTTCCCTTATTGGTATACTTTATGGTACCGGTAGTAAAAAAACCCTACAACATTTTTTAAGTAAGCCTACTCAGTACTCAACTCCAATTTTTACAAATTTAATTTTTAAGTTTACTAGAATTAAAACCACTAAAAACAGAAGAATTTATTAAATTTTAATTAGAATATATGAATAGAAAGCCATAAAACGCTGTTTTGAAATGTTAATTTTTCATAATGAAATATCCCCGGCGGACTCCCGGTTGCCTGCGTTCCTACTTAGATTTTTCAGTTTGCCCTTATAGATTATAAGTTTGGGAGACCCCTGGTGTAAACCGTAGGATGTCTATTATCACAGTAACGTTTGAGATGAGAAAATTCTTTTATATCTGATGTATTTTTGTTGTTGCTAAACTTGTCTGTTTTTTGATTGTTTTAATTCATCTAAACTCTTTTTCATCCAATATTTCTCTTAAATTAATATAACTACCTATGAAACCAATACTTCTTTGCAAGTTTAACTTAAAATTTTAATAGTAACTGCGCACTTCTTAATCATATAGAATTCACTACTAAGTACTAACTGAAATTATGTAAATTAGTTAATGTATTTTGTCAGGATTCATCAAAATATTCGGTATTGCCTCTGTATAGCTTTGACAGCTTTAGGTTCTTATATGACGATTCTTCTTGATACACTCTTAACTGTTTTAGTTATGGCCTGAGTTTTGTTGATCGAGATGGTCAATTCTACATGAATTTTAAAACATTTGGTGCTACTTTCATAGTGTGAGTTTGAGATGTTTATTCTTTATTTTAGGAAGGTCAGGTTGCGACGATCTGTTTGTCTCGAGGTCAGGATAATTACCCGCATGCGAATCTTAGCTCTAATACCCAGCCCTTTCTTAAAGCAAACAAAAGATCTAACGCAATAAATTGCCGTAATACACCCCTTGATCCGTGATGTATACAACAAAATCTTACAAGTAAGGATTTTAATGAATTTTTAATGATTTGAATTTTGCCTACGCTTAATGTGAGCCGATTTATGACTCTCTCTTGAGTCGTGCCATTTGAAGAACTATGATCCCTAAATTTAGTTTAGGTTTTTATCTGACTTACAAATTAACATAAATTTAGAATAACAAAAAGTAGATCAGGAAAGTATGCAAAATAACATAATCAGTGGTTTTAGGATTAATTTGTCAAAATTTATCTCATCAATTCTATATTATTACATTTACAGACAAATGATTGAAGATTGGTTTATGCACACAATATATCAATTTGACATGACATTTGATTATTCTATGAATTTATATATACTGGAATTACCTTTATCCTTAACAATGATAATGACTCTAAATAACCCAATGAGAAATAAGTATTTCTGAAGTTGATGGTTTACGTTTCTGAAGTTGATGATTTACGTTTCTTTAAAACAAATGGGAACTTGTGAATTTAAAATTGTCATTGATTCTATATTGTTTAATTTCGATATTTCGGTACATTACAAAAGTGATGATCGAATTCTCCTTCTTTTATTCTGGATCCCTCCAATTTGCAAGATCCGCGGTTTCTTAGGAGGCTTAGGTTCGTTCTACTGTTGGCTTGAAATCCAGAGACCGGCTGATGAATGTTTATAATTGATCCTATCTTCAATAGTGCAGTTGCTGATGTTCAAGTGTTCTTTCTTGATTTTGGTGATTAATTAAAGTTGTTCGTTGTGTCTACTAATGTTCCCAAATTATACCAATTTGTAGACTTTGCTGAATTTACATTTATTAGGCATTTAGTTTTTTATTTGTTCGTAGAAAATTTTAAACTATTCACATCTAAGAATTTTAAGACTAATGTGAATAAAATATTAGAATGATTTTAAAACTAATACATTTAAGTAATTAGAGTGATGCTGATGGTAATAACAAGATAATCAGAATGAATCTCTAAGCTCTGGGAACGTCATTTTATAGTTTCATCATCCCCACTTTCCAACCACGCACTATGACCAAATGTAGACTCTTTTTTGAGTTTGGTAATTTGCTCATATCTCCTGTAGCTTTTAAGATAGAATTTTTCTTCTATTTTTCTCATGATTCCCTATGGATTACATTGAATTTATCTTTAAACTTTTTAATTACATGACTATTGTTTTTTCTCAATATCAATATTGTTTTTTCAGTATTGTTGGTCAAACTGCTTTTTGGGGGTAATGATGTACTAGGTAACGGTACTGCCCACCTGAATTATGCTTGCTTGTATTTTTTTACAATTTTGCATGGTTTTTCATTGAAGTCTCATAACTCCTGTTCCCGACGAGATTTCTAGATTCACTAAGAATGTCACTAATTATTTAATTTACTTATTTTTTAAAGTTATTTTCTCTAATTGGTTTGTACCAATGCTTTAGTGACATTCTTGGCTAGAATAAATAATTATTATTTATTAACTTTAATAACTGATATAAAATTTAAATTTTGGTTATGACCTTCTATGGTCAATAACTTATTAATTATTGATTTTAAGGAATAATTTATTTTACATGATTGCATCGTAAGAACGGGACATAGGTTTATAAAAAATAAAAAAAACACATTTTTTAAGAAAATAAGTTTTCATTGTCTTAGGACGCAAGTAATATTTCTATATTATAAGAGTCTGCTCTTTTGATTTGTAATGGTTTTAGGGTGACCTACTTTCACTGCTTTGTTTCTGCTAAGTAACCCTTTCTATTTTGGTACTTGTAACCTTGGCATTTCTTACAAGTTACCTTGATATGGGCCAAGCCTTTCTGGTCCGTCTCAAGGTTGCATGTGGAAGAATAGTTTTTTAATATTTTATATTTTTTAAATACTTTGAAAAAATATACTATCGACTTTGAATGAAATAATTATAACAATAACTGTATACAACACTTGGAAAAGCATATGGACTATGCAGAGTTTCTTTTTGCTGAGGGTTGATTGTTTTGGTTGGATATGGGTTGGCGGATCTGGTGGATCTGCTTTGATTATGTGTTCCCGGGCCGTCAGATCGTGTGGTAAATTAATAAGTGAACACTGAGCGAATCTCAACTAAAGCTAGCCATTTTTGACGAGATCTAAATCTAAACTAAATTACTTAAAACAACATCAATTTAGACTAAAACTAAATATTAATATCAATTACATTGTATTGGCACAAGATGTCGGACTAACACAAAAGGTCCAACATGGCCGTGTGTTAGTTTAACTAATAATAACGGTTCCAAAAACCCGATGCACCCAGATATAAACACTACGACCGTACCGGCCCTATTCCTGTGGGTTTAGCAAGACATACTATTATATTAGGGCACTACTAAAAAACAAGCGACGATTGCTGCTCGAGCGTTGTCACAGACGTCTTCACTGCACGACTCTTAGTTATCTAGTCAGTCGTGCGCATACCGGATAGGAGGGGAGGGGGAGGCCAATGGTGGCTAAATCACCACAACTAACTAAAATAGACACTGTACTGATATTTTATAGTTTTGGATTACACATTCTTACTGCTAACACCATTCCATTTCCTAGAATTGTAGTAGTCAGTCAAGAACTAACAGCAGAACTAACATGTGCAGTGTACCATGTAGTATCCAGGTGATATTTTTTATTTAAGTTTACACAGCCTTACGATTCTTAGAATTGTAATGGTCAGAAAAAACCAGATCTAACATATATGCAGTGTCCCATGAAGTATCCAGCACATGTTTTTTAGTTTGGATTACATACTTTTACAGCTAACAGCATTCCGATTCCTAAAACTGTAGTGGTCAGAAGAGGAACAGAATAACATAATAACATGTGCAGTGAACCATGAAGTATCCACCAAATGGTTTTTAATTTGGATTACACACCCTTCTTTCTAACAGTATTCAGATTCCTAGAATTTTAGTGGTTAGAAGCTGAACAGATCTAACATGCACAGTGTGTCATGTAGTATCTAGCAAATCAAATGTTTTTTAGTTTGAATTACACATCCTTCCTGATAATAGCACTCCAATTTCTGGAATTCTAATGGTTTAAAGAAGTGAAGATCTAACATGTGTAATGTCCAGCAAATATTTTTTAGTTTGGATGACTCGTGCCTCCTGCAATTAGCACTCCGATTCCTAGAATTTTACTAGTCAGAAATTGCAAAGATGTAACATGCTCAGCGATTATGATGTAGTATCCTGCGATGTTTTAAATTTGGATTACATATCCTTCTTCTTAACAGCACTCGGATTCCTAGAATTCTAGTGGTCAGAAGTGGTGCAGATCTAATATGCACAGTGTCCTAAGCATTTTTTCTAGTTTGGATTACACATTTTCCCTACTAATAGCACTCTTGATTTCTAGAATGGTAATAGTCATAAGAGGCACAGAGCTGACATGCAAAGTGTACCATGTTGTATTCAGTGGAAATTCTCTAGTTTGGAATACATATGCTTCCCTCTAGCTAAACCTGGATTTTCAGAATCGTACAGTACTCAGAAGAGGAGGTATTAACATATGCACTGTACCATGTAGTATCCAAAGGATGTATTTTAGTTTGGAATATACACACTTCTTGTCAGGAAATGGTGAAGATATAATATGTACAGCGATTACCATGTAGTATCAAGCAGATGTTTTAAGTTTGGATTACACATGTTTCTTCCTAACAGCACTCCAATTCTTTAAATTTTAGTGGGTAGAAGATGTTTTCTAGTTTGCATTACACATTTTGTTCCAAACAGCAATTGGATTCTTAAGATTGTAGTGGTCATGAGAAGTTCAGACCTAACATGCACCGTGTACCATGTAATATCCAGCGTATGTTTTCTAGTATGGAATACACATGCTTCTTACTAACAGCATTCAGATTCCTAGAACTTAGTGGTCAGAATAGGTGCAACATATCATGTAGTATCCCTACTTTTCACTTCCTTTCTTTGTGTTATATAATTAACATCTCTTCTGAGGTATTAGCTGTTTACCAGAAGCTAATTATTTCTTTTGTAGGATTCATGGCAGTTGTTCAGTTAGCATATGTTCTGGACCGTGTAGTTTAGTATATGACTGTTTAAGAATTGTAGCTATGATTAAATTCATGAATTACATTTTTATATTTATCAAGATTTATATTAATTTAATTAGTATCATGTTTTGTTATAATCTTAGAATTGGAATGTAGGCGATAAGGGTACTTGCATGCACCATGTGGACCAATGGAGGATATTATAAATTAACACAAAGAGATTAACATTTCTAAAAGTAATTGAAATTCAATTAATTTATTGTTCCTATGATAGTTTATATTTCTGCAAGAATGTACATAATTGTTCGTGTATGTTCTTCTGCCATTCCTATAGCATTGTCTAATTTGAGCATTTCTGTGATTTGTTGACACCATGCTACTATGTTATTGGCTAGTTTTAACAGTTTGCTGTTTCAATTAAGTTTAACCATGTTTACCCAGTCTGCCGTTATTGGGTAAAACTTTAAGGAAACAGAGAACTATGAAAACTAACCATTGATATAAGCAGTGTGACCAAAGGATAGAACCTATTGGTAGAGGAGAAGGGAGGTTATACAAGTTATATATGCCTATTTATTTGAGGGACGAAGCAGTATGTAAATAGCTTTAAAAATGAAGTTCATACAAAATACATGAGCAGAAGATAAGATGATGTTAGGAACGTTAGAAGAATGTACTCAAATTAATTTGTTTCTACATTTCCAAACTTCAGCCCACCCTAAATGGATTTTACTTTACTAAACCTGGTTCAAATTGTAGAATTCATAACAATAAATTTGAAGATTTGTATGTTTACTAAATTTCACATTTGTGTAGTAGTCTATAATGTTTTTGCTTGGGAAATAAATTTGTTTCTTCGATTTTGGTTTATTGACTTCAAAATTAATAAATAATATTTGTATAAATTAAATGTGTTTTTTCAACTGTTTTTTTTATTCAATACATTTAAATTGTTGAACAAAAATCTGTTAAATTGTGTAGGTCTACAATAACAAACGATGTCATATCAATTTTTGACTTTTAAAATTTCTTTGAAGAAGATAATAACACTTGAGATTAAGAAATCTACTTTGACAAAACATAGAGTATAATATTTTTATGATCACATGAGGCATTCGGGTGTATTAAAACATAATATGAAATAAATGTAGCTTTAGCAAGACATGTTTAAGAAAAATATTAGCTTTGCGCATAGGTCTACTATATGTTTTCTGTAATTGGTGTTTCTTCTGATTGTTTTAGATGTATACAAATGGACATTTCATGTATAATGCAAGTAAGTTTTTAAACTGTTTTTTTCCCTCTCTCTCTTTTCTTTTTACTTTTTGCATATTGCATGTTAGTTATGATCTTCATGTGAATGCTCCTATGCAATTATATAAAGCATTTATTGTTTTGAGGAGTTTCTTTAACTTATTGAGTCTATAAGTCAGTTTTTTTTTAATTCCCCCCCCCTTTCGGACTTATAATGTTCTCCCAGTCAGACTGTTATGGTAAACACTGATAAATTATCAAAGTTCGAAAATTAATCACAAGAGTGTGTGAGATGACTGAGATTCTGTTCAGTTCTTGTTTGTATCCTTTTCATGAGATGATGTTACTAGAAGTATTGGTGTTTGTACACGTTGTGCCTTTTTCAAACATCAAATAGTCTCTTTACTTATTTTTTTTGTTATATAGACAAAGATGTTTCATACATGTCAAACATTCACAAGGTATGGCTATAGAATAACAGGACTGATATAAAAAAATAAATAGTTTATTTAACAAATTACACAATGGATCCATAAGGGTCAAAACTGTGTGGGCCTTTTGATCCCCCTCCAAAAATATATAAGGGAAATGTTATCTCTTTTTACAAACTCTCCACCCAATTCCTATACTACCCATTACATGTGAATCTTCCAAGCAATGCTGGGTCGTCTTCAGTTCTGATAGCTCCTTCATCAGCTTCATTGTTTTAGTCTCCACTGCATATACTGCATATTCACTGTACACTGCATATACAGACTCAAAACACATTTCTTTTAATGCAGACTTGATTTTTGAAATCAAAACAGTCACACGAGTCTAGGTCAGATGAGTACAGTGGATATTCCCATATGGAGATTCTATACTTCACCAAAAATGTCTTGACAGACAGCATGTTGTGTATTGGTACCATTATCATTGGCGTTCTTATAGTAGATCTGATTATTAGTTTGACTTTCATACACCCAATCAATGTGAACAACGACATATATATATTATAACAAATCTTACTTTTTTAATTTTATTTATTCGCACGTTCTTCGTGCCAATGTTAACAAAATAAATAACTTTGAAACATGTAGGTTTTAACTCTCTCTTTAATTGTAAAATTAAAGTTAAAAAAAAAAAAAAAAAAAAAAAAAAATGATCGTTCAAATTTGATGCACTTAATAATTATACAATTAACATCTTATTCTAAGTACATAGGTAAATACAAGTTATTTATTGTACAATGTCTGAATCTAAAATAAAGAAATAAGAGTGCAAACGAATTTTTTACTTTTAATTATTTTGATAAAATGCTCCAGCTAACATATTAATTAATTTAATTTACTTTCTCTTTGCGGGTTTGTTTAATTGAAATTGTCCATTAATTTGTATTTATCGACTCTGAAGTTCTATTACAGCTCCAATGTTCCTGGTTCCTTGAACTTGGTTCCCGTGTAGACTGATGGATTGATTTGCCTTAATCTTTTCGACAAATCTTCTTTTCTTCATACACTTTTATTTTCACACACTTTTGTGACGACGATTACTTTTTAATTTATTCGATGATTATTCCTGTTCAAACACTTGTAGAACAACGCTATTACTCACACATTTTTATGACGACGACTCTTTTTTAACTTATAAACGACGATTATCTTTTAACTATACTTCGAAGATTATTATTAAATACTTGTACAAAACGACGCAGTTACTATTTAATTTCGACGGTTGGTTTCGGCTAAATCTTTCACAACATTTTTTCTTTTTGCTACTAAGAGAAACACTTTCTCCGGAACACCCTTCTTCAATAAGTTAACAACCAAAAAGACCCTTTGCGCTTCTATTCTACCCTTATTTATAATTTTTATTTTCAAACTGCTTTATTCCGATCCTCTGCCTTCATTGGCTTATTTTAAATCTTTTACGTTACTTTAGAATGTAGCGATTCCTTTCATTGGTCCTTTTCAAATAATTTCGGTTGAAGGCATTGAACTTTTGAATGCTTTGACTCCTTGGGGTCCGTGACTGACGTTAGGATCGGTTTTCTAGCTGTCAACCCTTTCAACTCTTCACAATTTATGGCCTGCCGAGCACTGACCTTTTGGGAGCCCTCTATTTTGTTACATAAGTCCCCAAAACTTTAAAATTTTCAATTTAATTAAATTTTAAAAACTTGATACACCCTTAATTTTCTTTTACAAAGAATTTGTTAATATTCTTAACTAATTTACACATTTTTGTTTTAAATTTATTCATGTAATCATATTAATTAACTTTACATTTTATTTCCTTGCAACACACTTCAATATTTACTAACTACCTTTAAAAACCACATAAAGTCCATTCTATTCTTTGTTCATAACATCATAAACCTTATTGTACCCCTTAACTTAAGTTTTACAACCTTGTCCCTTTTCTAACCCTCTGTCAGTAGCTCCAGAATAGACCCACTATTTGACATTTACAAACAACATGGTCAACCTAACAATGCATTTATTTTTACAATGAGTAGCCTACCCTTATACAAACATTTCTATTTATACATTTTATTTAAAAATATCACTAATTTGGTTTAATGTATTTATTTTGAAATTTTTAAGCTTTATTATTATTTATTTTTAAGTGTTATATCTTTTAATTACCCTACAATTAAATATTTCATTAATTTTGTTTCTATCCCCAATCTTGCTTACCTTGTACGTGATTTTACCGTATTTTTCAATAACTTCATACGGCCCTTCGTACAATTCGCAGAATTTATGATATCTTTTATCTATTGTACTGGATGGAACACAAGCCCTTATCAAAACTTTATCACCTATTCCATATTCTGTGGGAGGATGTAGTTTATTATACTTTTCCGCGTATTTTTCTCTCTTGTCCTTTATTCTTAAAACATAATCTTCCTGTTTTGTTATTGGCTCTGGGCTATTTCCTGGGTTTATCAAGTATTTAGCCCAAATTCTTTCGGGACGTCTGCCAAATTGTGCCTCCACAGGTGTTGTTTCTATTGTGTCGTGAAATGATTCATTTATGCAGGTTTCAATGATATCCAGCACCTTTCCCCAATCCTGATGTCTGTTGGGTACTAATATCCTAAAAAATTGCCCTAACTACCTCATAACTCTCTCTGCTAAATTACTCTGAGGGTTTCTGATTGCTATTGTTTTATGTCTTATTCCTAGTTCCTGTAATCCCTGTCCCCACTTTTTCGAGGTGAACTGCGTTCCGTTGTCCGATAATATGGCCTTTGGTAGTTGGACATCCTCTATTTTTTAATTTGATTTAGAGTAATTACGGTGGTGGTGTTTTTAACTTTATATAATTTAACAAATTTAGAAAATGCATTGATCAGTACGAGTATGTATCTGGCTCCGTAAATTGTCTTGGGCAATGGTCCATAATAGTCCACACAAACTAAGTGTCCCTTTCCCTTCGGAATTATTGCTTGTAATTCGGCATTCCTCTGTTTTATGTTATGTTTATTTACCTGACAAACATGACATTTTCTAATTACATTTTTTATTATTCTCGCTGTTTTATCCCCCGTGAAGTCTTCTTTTATTAATTGGTAACATTTGTTTATCCCTAAATGGCTATAAATCTTGTGAACTTCCTTTGCTAATTTTGTTATGAATTTTTCTGGAATTACCAGTTTCCATTTCAATTTTTCCTTCCTAAAAAGTTTATTCCCGCATACTTTATAATATTCTTTCAACACGTCATCCCCCTTTTCAATTTCCTCCCTAATGCTCCTTAATTTTTCATCTTCCTTTTGTAAATTTTCTATTAATTGAATTTGTTTTCCTATCTCTGGACTAAAATTTCTGGCGAGTACTTGAATTCTGACTAATCGATCTGTGCTAGTTTCATGTGAACACTCTCCTTCTTCAGGATACCTACTGAGAATATCTGCTGCAATATTATCTTTACCTCTACAATGCTGAATACTAATATTGTACTCCTGGATTAAAAGTATCCAGCGTGTCATTCTGGTATTTAATAGTTTACATTGATTAATAAATGTTATTGCTTTGTTATCGGTTATCACAGTCAATTTCCTTCCTAAAACATATCTCCTAAACCTCTTCAAACACAGAACCACACTATATAGCTCCTTTTCTGCGGTACTATAGTATTTTTCTGCTCCTTTAAAAGTTCGACTTGTAAACCCGATAACACCTATCTCATTATTTTCATTTAATTGGTATAATTGTCCACCTGATGCTATATCAGATGCGTCAGTCTGTAAATAAAAACCTTTATTGGAATCAGGATGTCTAAGAGTTATTGCATTCTCAAATTCTCTTTTTACTTCTTTAAAACAGTTATCAATCTCCGTAGTCCAATTGAATTTAACTCCTTTCTTTAGGAGACCCTGGAACGGTGCGTTTAACCAAGCTCACCCTTTCGAAAATTTATAGTAGAAGTTTGTAAGACCTAAAAAACTTTTCAATTGTTTGGGTGTTTTAGGCCTTGGGAACACCTGTATGACCTTCATTTTACTTTCTATTGGTTTTATCCCTTCCGTTGTTATAGTAAATCCTAAATAATCAATTTCCTGTCTACAAAATACCGATTTGTCAAAATTAATGGTCATGTTAGCTTCTTTAAAAATAGTTAATAATTTATCTAATTGTTCCAAATGTTTTTCCCAATTTTCTGCCATACATAGTCCATCATCTACATACATAATCAGATAATCTTTGATCTCAGGTGTAATATTGCATATAATCCTCTTGTAAGACTTGCTAAACTTGTACTTAGTCCGAAAGGAACGGTTTTATATCTATAGCATAAGCCTTTGTACAGGAACGCGGTGTAATCTCTACAATCTCTGTGTAGTGGAATCTGCCAAAAACTACTGGTCAAGTCTATACTACTCATCCACTTGATCTTCCCACTGATTGTCAGTAGCTCTTGTATAGGTTGAACTCCTTCGTAATCTGGCGCAGTTCTTGCATTAATAACTCGCACATCTAAACAAATCCGTATGCTACCGTCCTTTTTACTCACAGGCACAATCGGATTAATAAATGGACTATTCGCTCTTTCGATTATCCCATACTCAATCATTCTTTTAATCTCTTTGTCCACAGCATCCTGATATTTTGTAGCTATGGGCCAACTTCTCTGACAGTATGGCGTATAATTTTTATTTTCAAACTGCTTTATTCCGATCCTCTGCCTTCATTGGCTTATTTTAAATCTTTTACGTTACTTTAGAATGTAGCGATTCCTTTCATTGGTCTTTTTCAAATAATTTCGGTTGAAGGCATTGAACTTTTGAATGCTTTGACTCCTTGGGGTCCATGACTGGCGTTAGGATCGGTTTTCTAGCTGTCAATCCTTTCAACTCTTCACAATTTATGGCCTGCCGAGCACTGACCTTTTGGGAGCCCTCTATTTCGTTACAATATATATATATATATATATATATATATAAGATTATCATTGGTTTGAATTTGGACCCACTTATCTGTACTTCCTTTTGTCTTGGTGAACTGGCAAATCTTCTAATTCATGGAACATCGCTTTGTTTCTTAGTCATACAGAAAAAAAGATAAATCGTTCCAAGTTATTGAATGTCTTAAAAGTTAGGATAATTTTCAATGTTTTAAGAAATGTCAGCACAAATATTGATTAGAGTTTCCTTCTTTCTGAAGTCTCAACATCAACTTTGAGGCCAGTTTTTTCATGTTAAAATTTTTGTGTATATTTTCTGTCGATCAATTTATCTGTTGATGTTAGCTAATTCAGAAATTATTGGAATGTTCAGCAGATGGTTTTTTAGGACAATTTCATTGACTTTTGAATGTTTTCATTTTTGATGTGCGAGGATGACTTAGGGCACGGATAATCTATAATCATGTTCCTGCCATGGTCCATTTTTTAAAACCAATTGAAAATATGAGTGTGTGATACACACTTATCACTGTACACTTCTTAAACAAATGGTATGATTTTGTAGAGAATTTTCCAAGTAACAAAGAATTTCACATTGACACATTGTCCCTTATTGATGCTTAACATTATTCTGATGACGCTCGGCAGTACAGTCACTTCGAACAAAAGTTATTACCTAACTGTTGTTTGCACTTGTTTGGAAATTAAACGGTTTGTTACAACTTCACCTCTTATAGTTAATTTGTTAAATATATTACTTATTTTAACATAATTTATAATGAAAATAATTTTATTGAATTTACTACCATTTGCTATTACAGGTATCCATATTATTTTTTCAGAGTAATGTTATTTTTTACTAAATTAATTTTGATAAAAGCAAATTATATATTTAGATCTGTAACATAGGCCTACCATTTATTTTGGATGTCACATTTAAACAATGAGACATTTAGTAAAACAGGAAAGAAGAAATACATGGTTCATACTAAGAATAAATCACTTTTCTAACTATTTATTAAAAAAAAAAAACTTTAACCTTGCCCCCCCCCCCCCCCAATCACTTCTGACAATAAGATATTGTTTTTACTTTCTCACATACAGTAGTAAGTATGTAGAAAGTTATGTGATATGTCGAAAAATTTGTGGATATATCCAATTTAAGATCCCCTGAGCCCAAGAAAGTGATTTTTGGAAAAATGTCTGTGGTCTACAGCCGAAATGTATTGACCGATTTGAATCTCAGGACTTTTAATTTTTTTGAATAACTCAAAATTTGGAATTAACTGGGATAAACTTATTAAAAAAAAGATCTTCCCAAAATCAGCTCCAATGATTGTGATCAACTTTTGCTCAAGTGTAGCTTTTAAAGACCCAAGTAAAATGTATTGGTTACTATCTCTTCCATAAAACTGGTAAAAAACAAAACAAAAATTGGTCATGGGGCTGATATAAAATATGTAATTTCTTAAAATTGGCTCTACCAATTAATATAATTTAATGTTACAACAGTCGGTACATGATGGAATTCATGAATTCCATCATGAATTCCATGATAATGGAAATAATGAGACGATTATTCAATTCCACAAAACAGCTTTAATTGCGACATATGTTTCGCCGTTAGGCATTTTCAAGCAACTAATTTGAAAACAAAACAAGTCTAAACTAAAAATGTGAGACAAAAGGAAAGGTTAGAGTAAAGGGGTTGAGAAATGACAAAAGAAAGGTCAATGATCTAACTGGTAAAAACTTGTTTCTAAAACACCCCCACATCCATCCCACAGGTTAGATGATTGACCTTTCTTTTGTCATTTCTCAACCCCTTTACTCTAACCTTTCCTTTTGTCTCACATTTTTAGTTTAGACTTGTTTTGTTTTCAATTTAGTTGCTTGAAAGTGCCTACCGGCGAAACATATGTCGCAATTAAATCTGTTTTGTGGAATTGAATAATTGTCTCATTATTTCCATTTTCTACCAATTAAGTTTAAATTTGAGTAAAATATGAAGAGGGAGGGAGAGAGAGAGAGAGAGAAAGAGAAAGAGAAAGAGAGAGAGAGAGAGAGAGAGAGAGAGAGAGAGAGAGAGAGAGAGAGAGAGAGAGAGAGAGAGAGAGAGAGAGAGAGAGAGAGAGAGAGAGAGAGAGAGAGAGAGAGAGAGAGAGAGAGAGAGAGAGAATTGAATTTGAATTGAATTGATTTGCCTTTATTTAGGGGCGAGGTTAGGACTGTATAGTCCTCTCTACCACCTAACCCCATACAACATAACAACATATTATATAAAAATATAAAATATAACTTGATAATAACAAAAATTTAAATTAAAAATTTTAAATTAAGATAATATAAAAAATTAACAAACTTAAAATTAGCTACAAAATGAAATTAATAATTTAAAATAAAATAAAAAGTAACAATCTTAAATTTAAAGTGACAAAATTAAAGTTATAACTTAAAATAAAATAAAAATTAACAAATTTAAATTTAAACAACGTAATAAAATTTAGAATTTAGAAACAAAAATAAAATAAAATGAAATACTGTAGCTTACACGTGTAGATACAGATAAATACAATCACACATACACACAAGCACATTCATACATAATAACATTTAAAAAAGACACCACATAATTAAAAATCACTATTATAACTACATAAAAGCTAAAGAAAGTAACAAATACTTATTTCAATCATTCACACTTATTACAACAAAAAAAATAATAATAAAAAATAAAATTAAAAATTAAAAAAACACTATTCCGCCACACCCAGGGACGAGGACACCAAATCCATTCTATTCAAAAAGAAAGTCTTGAGTAATTTTGAAAACTGGACACGACTGTCAACAGATTTAAGTGACTCTGGAAGTAAATTCCACAATCGGCAAGCGGACACAGTAAACGATTTATTAAACATAACAGTTCTATGTAGCGGTATCATAAGCAGAGTGGAACCTCTTCTAGTACTCCTTGCACTGATATCAGAGGTAAAAACAAACTTTTCTGCCAAGTAATTCGGCACTCCAGTTTTTAGGACCGAATGCAAGATAATTAAAATATGAAATGATCGGAAATCGTTAAGTTTTAGAAAATTAAGTTCTTTATAATAAGGGGTTACATGAGCATCGCGTTTTAAGCCAAAAATAAATCGCACGCAGTAGTTCTGTGCCCGCTGCAACCTGTTAGCCAGAACAACAGACATGTCATTGACTACGGTGTCACAATAAGAAAAGTAAGGAAATATTAAAGTCTTTACTAGGAGTGCTCTAATTTGGAGCGGCAAGCAATCTTGCATTTTTTTCAAAGAGTGGATCCCAGCAAAGACCCTGTTACACGTCTCAGTCACGTAATCATTCCAAGTCATTCTACTGTCAATTATTAGTCCCAAGTCTTTCACTCTATCATAGTAGTCCAAAAAATGATTGTCAAACTGGATTCTAGGAAATGTCGTTACATCTATTTTATTTAGTAGTCGAGAATAACCCAAAATTATTGGCTTTGACTTAGCTCTGTTAATCGAGAGTCCATTTTTCTTAACCCACAATGAAACATTTTTCAGATCATAATTTACATTATCCACTGCTCTATCAATATCACCAATTTTAAAATGCAAATATACTTGAAAATCATCAGCATACAAATGAAATTTACAATAATTCAGCACAGTATGAATATCATTTATATACAAACTAAACAACAAAGGTCCCAATACTGAGCCCTGCGGAACTCCACTACAGACATCCCTCCAACTTGACCTATCATCACCAACACTAACGCACTGACTTCTGCCAGAAAGATAGGACTCCACCCATGCAATGCATATAGGCGCCAAACCCATATTTCTTAATTTCACCAAAAGCAATGAGTGGTTTACGCAATCAAAAGCTTTAGAAAAATCCAATAAAGTTAGGATAGTCAGTTCTCTACGATCCATTGCTAACCTCACATCATCAGTTACCTGAAGCAAAGCTGTGGTAGTACTATTTCCAGTGCGAAATCCAGATTGTAGTGGACTGAGTATGTTATTTGATTCGAGGAAATTAGTCAATTGCTGTTGCACTATACGTTCTAGACATTTAGATAAAGCTGGCAATATACTTATTGGTCTAAAATCAGATAAACACGAAGGTTGAGATATTTTACCAATAGGACGGACAAGTGCAGACTTCCAGACAAGCGGAAAAATACCAGTTGTAAGCGATAAGTTAAATAAATTTACAATAACAGGCAAAGTAAAAGCAATAGTTCCTTTAATAAAACCAATAGGAATGCCATCCACACCAACAGCATTAGAAGTAAGTCTACGTATAGCTTTAATGACATCAATTTCTGAGACTGGAGAGAAATTAAAAACTTTATTTGATAGACAATGGAGGCCTTGTAAGGTCAATATATAATCATTTATAGACCCATTATCTGTGGCTAAAGGAGTTACGAAATAATTATTTAAATCTTCAATTGACACGTTTACCGGATGGTGACTTTGTACTTTACCTATACCTAATCCTTTAATACCACGCCATAAAGCAGCAGAGGATTTGTTTTTGTTAAAAGAAGTATAAGAATATCTAATTTTAGCATTTCGTAGTTGCTGTTTTACTTTGTTTCTAAGGCCACGATAGTGCTCAATGTCATTAATATTTTTTGTTTTCTTCGATTTACGGTAAGCAGAATCACGTTGATTCATTAAAAGTCGAATTGCATTCGAAATCCAGGGAGCCGGACGCTTAGTTATACGTTTAGTTACAATAGGGGCATGTTTATTGTAAATGTCTAATAACATTTTATTAAATTCTTCTACTATTTCGTCAATATTATTGAAATTATTTATTGCATCCCAAGGCTTAGCAGCAACATCAGTCAAGAAAGCATCTAGTTTAACATTTTTGAAATTTCTATACGAGATTAATTTAGGTGGTGACTTTGCAATTTTTATAGCATACACACAGTATACAAGATCATGTGAGGATAGTCCTGGGACAGGAATCTGTCCATGATGTACAGTATGTGATAAGTCACTTACAGCCATGATATCCAGAAGAGTGGCAGAAGTATTCGTAAAGTGTGTGGCTTTAAACGGTAATATATGCATATTGCAAGTATACAACATATTTGTCAAAAATGTTGAGTCGAATGTCTCAGGTCCCAGTAAGTCAGTATTAAAGTCGCCCGCAACAATAACATGCGTGTATGATGACATGAAATCCAACAGCACAGTTTCGAATTCAGATAAATAACCAATTTTTGGTGGTCTGTAGCACAACCCCAAGAGGATTTTAGCCCCCGACAATTTAAGTTCAATAAACATGAATTCAGGTCTGGCTAAGTTTTGCTGATCAGAACAATAAAGGAGCTTACTCATGATTGTTGACTTGACATAGATTGCCACCCCCCGCCATTCCTATGTATACGATCATTTCGAAAAAGAGTATACCCATATAATGAAACATCGGCTGAAATAACTTTTGGTTTCAACCAAGATTCAGATACGAGTATTACATTAAAATTTAGATTCTGAAATATCTCCCGAAAGTCATCAATATGACCTCTCAGAGACTGAGCATTGACGTGCGCAATTTTTACTAGGTTGGGGTAAGGAGCAATCTGTTGTGACAGAGACTGATGGACATTATATTTCACATCAGCCGGTCCAGCAACACTATTGTCATTCATGGGAAACCAATATAAAACTTACATTAGCATCCCCTCCCGACATGTGACAGGAAAATGTACAAAGTAAAATCTCACATTCACACACAATCATACCTAAAAAAATAATATATATAATAATAATATAAAATGAATAAAAAATAAAAAATATCACAAATAATACAAAATAAAACATTTCACTTATAAGTGGTGCATTATCTACTCCTATAAACACTATATACATACGGACATCAACATCATGATTAACCAAAAATAAATTTAAAGATAAAACTAAATACTCAGTACAGTGATAAGAATCAAAATGTCAGATATAAATCCAGGAAGCACATAGAAATTACCAGGGCAAACAAGGAATATAACATATGATAGCAAAATTTTACAATGGAGTCTAAGCAGAGAGAAAAAAACAATAATAAACTCTTAAAAATAAATAAATAAGTAACTCAATAGCAACTGCAAAACGGGCAAAAATGTAGAACAAAAGACTACTTAGACATATTATATATAAAATAAAAAAAAGAAATGTAACAGTCCATAATGATAATTTTTAATGAAGGGGGGGGGGGGTGATTCGAACAGACTGATAAATAATATTTCTATACATATAAATATACACTTCACTAATAATAATAATTTCCATTAATTAAAAGTAATAATAGTCTTAAATAAGTCTGATTAATTAAATGCTCCAACTGTTGTTGCCGTACCACGCTTCCCCTGCTCATCTATCCAAGACACACGGCCGTCCATTGTCCATACATTTCTTAAGCCAAAAGTGTCTATAGCTTTTTTATAAACAGTAAGACGCCGAACGGTCAAATCTTCCCGAATAGTGATACCTGTTCCCTTTAACATTTTTTTTTTATCAAATATCGTTCTACGGTCCCTGTAGCTAACAAACTTAACAATAATAGCTCTCGGTTGTATTCTGCCGTCACTATCAGGGTCCATTTTGCGCCCAATTCTATGAGACCGATCAATGGCATTAATGGGGAGATCAACATGCAATTTTTCTTTAAACAATTTAATTATTTTTTCGTCTGTCTCACCGCTCCCGTCCTCGGCAATCCCGAAGACTCTTAAATTATTACGTCTCTGATACTGAGCCAATTCATCGTGACGATCTAATAAATTAATTTCAAGTTTTTCGTTTATAGCTCGTAACAACACTAATTCATCTTTTAAGGTCTTAATTTCGGCGTGTGCCAATTGAAGAGAATGTTCAAGATTTTCAATAACTTTATGAGACACCCTATCAGAGATATCAGCTATGACGTCATCACAGAAACACAATTTGACTGCGTCCATCACAGCAGCAAGCATGTCAGGTGATAAGAACTCTTTAGCCCCGCCCTTAGGAGGGGAAAGAGATGCCGGTTCTGATAATGCCTTAGATAACGTAGGCTTATCTCCTTTAATCTTACCAGAACGAGTTTTTGATGGCGAATGAGTTACCGACATAATTATTAATTTCGAATATTAACTCAGTTAAAACACTCGTACAATTAAATTGAAGTCAAGAATACTGTTCACAATAAAAAGTTATTTCACTATGACCAGACTTATACTTATCTGCACAGTATGTCCTTAGTTATAATCGTCAGAAACAGGAGCAGAAAAAAACACGTGCACTCACTCACAATACATCTCACAGAGAGCTCACAGAGAGAGAGAGAGAGAGAGAGAGAGAGAGAGAGAGAGAGAGAGAGAGAGAGAGAGAGAGAGAGAGAGAGAGAGAGAGAGATATTATGATAGTATAATAATAACATACAAATTTGAAAATTATTTATATTGTTGTAAAGGAATGAACATTAACTTAAGATTCCTCTTAATTTAATAGGCAGTTGTTATAATATCATGTTACATTAAAAGTATGATAAAAAATATAGCCAAGATAATCTATATCCAATATTCAGATGCTAAGAAACATTAAAAAGACTGAGGTTGGTTGTGCCTTAACAGAAAATAAGAAACTGAAAAGGTTAAAATTTTTAAAAAACACGTTAAGGTTTATTATAAATAAATATTGAGCTTGACTTGGGAGATAATATTAGATAGAATAAAACTCGAACGCAAGATCTCACAAAAATATACGAATGGCCATATACTGTGTGTAATAAAAATCCAATTTTAAAATTTACAAAAATCATAGAATGCTATTGAAACTTTGAAAATTGTAAAAGTTTAATGAATAATAATCTTAGAAGACAGCTCACTGTTTCGAATCCATCTTTCGAGGTTTTATTGTTTGCCAAAAGTCCATAAAAAAGGAAAGAAAATGCGGCCTATAGTGTCAGGAATTAACTCACCAACTTATCTAATTTCAAAATGGTTAGTGTCACGCCTCCAAGAATTGACTCCTCCTCCTCCTACATTTGCCGCGAAGAACACTTATGAGTTTAATATCTACACATTCTTCACATTCCTATATAAACAACTCCCTAGAAGTAAATTTGAAACTAAAATTGAAAAAAAAAAAAAATATTGAATTAAGCCCTTGTGAATACATAGTTTTGTTTGATGTTGTGTCTCTTTATCCAAGTGTTCCAATCGCTGAAACTATAAATATGATAACTAATACCAATTTAAGTGATATTGAAGTGAGTGAATACTTATTACTCATAAATTTGTGCAAGTGTCAAAATAGTTTCCATATGGGAAACACCCTGTCAGGTTTCATCACTAATTTTTTTATGAGTTCGTTTGAAATAAATGCTAAGATTTCTTAAATTTATTTTCCGCGAGTGTGGGTGAGATATGTGGATAACATTTTTGCAGTGTTTGATAAAAATGAAAATTTCTAAGAGTTTTGTGACATTATCAATGGATTTTACCCAACTATTCAGTTTACGGCAGAAGTTGAAAAAGGTAATAATCTTCCATTTTTTGATGTAAATGTGTTTAGAAAAAGTAATAATTTATCGTTTAGTGTTAATAGAAAGCTTATACATACAGATAACTAAGGATTCACACCATTCACTCGTACATAAAACAGCAGCTTTCATTTCTATGGTTCACCGATTAATAAACTTACCTCTGTCTAAAGAATATTACAAAAGAGAACTTCAATATATTTATGGTGCTGCAATTTTTAATGGTTATCCAAAAGAAATAATAGATAATATAATAAAGAAAGCTAAATTTAAGAAAATTAAGGAATCGATAAGTTTAGTAATCTTGTGGCCAGTATGCCTTAACAACGATGGGTTAAAACACATTTGCCCCTCCAATGTCAAGTATTGTAAAAAAATATGCAAATTTAAATGTAGCAATATCAGCCGAGAATAATCTTTGTAAAATTTTGGGAAATCCAAAAGATAAAATTCAAGAACAAGATAAATCAAGAATTTATTGTATAAATTGTGAAATATGTCTGAAGAAATGTATAGGCCAAACAAATTGAAATGTCAGAATAAGAGCAAAAGAACACTTTGGCCATTTCAAATGTAATAGGCCTGATATGGCTAAACATTGTTTTGAGGAAAAACATTGTTTCAAAATAGAAAACTGTTGTTGAAAAATGTTACTAAATTAAACTTAATAGATACATGGGAAACTTCTTATATTAACAAATACCGTAATATAGCTGTAAATAATGAATTAGGGCCTATACAAAGTTCTATATTAAAGTAAATTATAAAATGTATTGTTAGATATAAGATTAGTTCAGAATATTGTATTAGTTAATTGTTAACTCTTAAGTTATATTGAATGACGCGAGGAACTTGTTAACACCTTAATATTAGAAAGTAGGTTTAGGCTACGCCCTTTTAGTTTTGTATAAATACGAGGTTTGGCACAGTGCTAGGTTAGTTATAGTTTAGTTATTGTATCTCATGTATCACTGAGGATGATGACTTGTCGTTGAAACGCGTTTGATTAAGTAAAAATAATTTTTGTCAGATCTTGTGTTCGAGTTTTATTCTATTTAAGTTTACCTGTGGTGTAAATTAATGTTTACAAACATAAAAAATATTGGTAAGATTAATTTTCAAATTGACTGTCCCTATAATGTTTTAGGCTTCTAATTTTTAGATGTTGCTGTCAAAGTTTTTCATCCAAAATGTATTAAGAGTAGAGTAGAGTAATTATGAATACATTTTTTATATATGTATTCATAAAAAGTACTCGTGTACCAAGATTGATAACAAATGTGTGATCTATTTGGGATCTGTAGTATTTACAGTCGTTATATATACACACACATGTATACACGCATACACATACATTCACTCACTCGCTCCCTATTTATTTCTAACACATCATCGTGGGATCTCAAAAGACAAACAAAACGCCTCAAAACACCATAACTTTAAGGTGACTTCCTGGCTCTAAATTTCTGTTATACCAAAAACCCATACTTCTTCATTTCGTAAAAATATTTGTTAATCAGGAGTTAGTTTATTGAGAAATAATTTCAGACTTATGGCCTGATAGCAATGGATAATATTAATTGAAAATTTTGAGAGAAGTATGATAGGATTATATAATGTGGATGATAAAATTATTTAGGTGAATTGTAAAAAAACAAACAAACAAAGTGTAGATAAACAAACAAAAAAGTAATAAAAGAGACTAAAAAGAGCACAGAGGTTAAATTCAAGTGATTTATAACATGGATAGTTAGGCAAATAACTGAACATTCTTTACAAGGAAAGGACCATTCATGAGACTGAATTCTAATAAAAATGAATATGTTCTCTACCAGGACACATTCGGTGCTTTAGCCTACCCTAAAGTAATAATACAATGTGTTGTTGATCTTGAACAAAGTGCTAGGTGTTTTTCCATTATTCCACATTCACTCCATGATTTTAAACAATTTAATCTTTATTTAAATGTTATATATTCGAAAGGTTTATTTAGCATTTAAATATAACAGGCTTGCTCTGTATTACACTAAAGAAATAAGAAATCTGTATAGTAATAAATAAATAAGTGATTTGAAATAAATTACATAAATAAAAAAAATTTAACCATTATTTTCCCCTATATTTATAAAATTTAGTTAAGAAAAAATTTGATCTTTTCCTCTACCCAGTCAATATGGAAAATAGCCTTGAAAACAAAGATATCCTATGAAAAGTGAGAAAACATCAGCAGTAAAAGAGAAAGAAAATAAGTTGTTATTTATGATTTTTTTTGTTTGATTCTGCTTTAAAATGGTTTTAACAGGACAAATTGGAAAAACATTCCTTTCTTATTATATTTGATCACTAAAAAAATGACTATTATAGAAGGCTAAATGAATTCTTGCCATTAGCTACATTGTATACAATTGTAATAACAAAAAGTTATAATCTATACAACTATTAGTGTTATTACTTTCATTTGCATTTCAAACACAAATGAAAATATATTGGCAATTTGGTCATGGATATTATTCATAGATTCTATAGGAAATCCGTTTCAGGTTTTTGAAGATTAATTATACAGTACCTTAGGTAATAAATGAGAAGAACCTACTGTATTAAAAATGATGTGATTAGAAGTAAAATATAAATATAAATATCTGTTCAAAGATAGTAACTTGAACATTGCATTTATTTGGGAACAGCCACTGAATTCATTAGCAAATATGTTACAGCTTTCAAATACAATATTAAATCAAAATTAACAAATAAAATGTAATATATGTACAGTAGATTCATGACTATTTGACTCTTCATGCTATCCGGCCTGGGCTGTGGTGTAATTAATATTAATATAGAACCACAAATTAAGTTCATAAAACAGTTAATTTACAACAATTTTTTATTTCACTGTAAACACCGTATGCAATATATGCCTATATCTACAGTACTGTTTTACATTTAATTTTTGTATTTTATTATAATGAATTGCAGGCGGTTGCCTTTGGAATTGCTTTATTGACAAAGAGATTGCTGTAGATGAGTAAACGACATGCCCAACATTTTTTTACAACTGTACAATAATGTTCTATTATTTTACAGTACTCTCTTAGCAGAAGATATCTAAACCAAAGTGATCAGTTGTTTATGCACCATTCAGTTATTATTGGTGGTGGGTTCTTATTTTGATCTATGATCAGTTGTGTAATTTTATACTGTTCGTTAAATACAAAGTATAATAAATGCAAGAAATGTGTTGCTTGATATATGTAATCTTGGTTACATTATTTAAATAAACGTTAATATTATTTTTTAAATTTAAGTTTCCTTTCATAATTGGTAAAATTATCATTAACTCTTTGATCAAAGACACAAGTTTAAATGTGCAATTGATTTACTCTCAACATCTGGCCTATCCAGCTTTTTTTTTTTGATATCCGGTTCTGCCAACCGCCATATTAAGCCGGATAGTTGCAAGCCTGTTACTGTATAAGAAACTTGTTTAAATTTAATATCTACACATTCTTCACATTCCTATATAAACAACTCCCTAGAAGTAAATTTGAAACTAAAATTGAAAAAAAAAAAAAATAATAAAAAAAATAATAAATAAAAACACTTTTATATGCAAAAACAACAAAACATTATTCAAATTATCAACATACTCTGAAATTCAGTTAAACTCAAGAGTAATACATAAAATACCAATTCAGTTCCATCAATGAATATAATATACAGACCATGTAATTAATAATCCTCCACTTGTTCATCCAGTATTCCACATTCATCCTCAGTTTGAATTATGTTTTTTGTATGTTTATCCTCTCACTTTCTTGTGGATTAGTTGATGTATCCTGTGTTTTAACATAACATTTATCATTTTTCATTAAAAAAAACTTATTTTGTATACTTGAGAAGACATTTCTTTCTGAACTTTAGGAAAGTAACGATTCCACATACCTGATTTACTCTCTTCAGAGTCAGGGCCGTCGCGTGGTTTATTGGCGCCCGAGGCGGGATGTTGTCGGCACTCCCCCCAAACACACAAAGAGTGATACTTTTTAAACAAAGTTGCGTAGCGGGTTGCATCGCTGTCTGAACAAGAGACACCTAAACGGATTGAATTACCTTACAAAAATACTAGAGTCAGGAATCAGGAATTAAATTACTTAAATTTTTGATGAAAATCGTTTTCAATTGATGATAATTAAATCCATACAAATAAAGTAAGAAAATATTAACACCCATAAAAAGTACTGTATATATATACAGTGGCTGAATGAGCGAGGCTATATGGGTGTAGGGGATCACATATTGATACCTTCAAATGTAAAATTAAGGAAAAAGATAGCAAAAAGGAAGAAGATTGGATAGAAAATTCCAGAATCTACCTACAAAATGAGGAAAGAAGGTGGTGATGTCTCCATCCAGGAAGACAAGTATTTTATACTGACTGGCTATAGTCAAGCTGGAGGGAGGATCCAGCCTGAGTCATTTTTAGATTATAAATAGTAGTTACTTGTTTTCTTAACTAAGAAAGAAGCTCTGGTAAAAGAAGATCTAAAAGTGGGATACAATATGAATGAGTGGAGCATTATCATAGCTCCACACTTGTTGATAGCTTAAGTCACTTTATGTAACAAATTATCTTTCACTGAAAAACAGGACTTATGGTAGGCAAAAGGTCTGCTAATTAGACACTACAGAGTGAGGTACCATCTAAAAATAGTGTTGGGAGAACAAAATACTGTCAAAGGTTTTGCTACTATTGAACGGATGCGACAGAACATGTTCTTTGGGAGTGTGATGTGTTAGAATGAGTATACTTGGAAGGGCCATTTTAAGATATATGCTGATTCCAAGGTCTTCAAATATTTTGTGAGGAGTTTAGGGGATGATTTGGAAAGAATTCTACCCAGTTAATATATGTATGTATATTCCATATCAGATCCATTTTGGGTCACAGTGGAGAATGACTCTCTATGGCCTTGTGGCTCCAAAGATACACAAAAATGCGTGTGAGGATATCTTGTGCATTGAGATCCTGTATTCTATGTTTTAGAACAAAAGTATTAGTTTTCATTGAACACAATGGTTTTTTATGTCTGGGAGAATCTACTAACCTTTTTAATAATGGATTTTTGTATTATTAGATAAAACATATAATTGTTGTAGGGTACAAGAGAAAAGTCTAATTTTTCTGTTTTTGAACATTTTTTCCATTATCTCTCTGGATCAATCCGAGAAAACTTCATTTTAGTAAATACATTTTGAGTGCATTTTTGATGTTGTTTTTTAAAATATCTTTGGTTCTGTTAGTTGTAAAAAAATGATACAAAAAGCAATAAATTTCTCATTAAATTATCTACCGAATCATAGAGATGACGCTTCTCTGCTTAGATTTTCTAACTTAAAACAAATTAAAAATCTGTATAAATAGCACTGTTCTTTACTTCACAGTTACTATAGATAATTTCACTGATTTTACATAAGTTTTGATATGGATAGTGTTTTCTTAAAGAACAAGTAAATTTTCAAAAGGAAATATTTATTATTTTGGTGATTAAAAAATAAAAAAATTGTCAGACTACGCCATTTGGTAATACGTACATTTTAGGTTGTTTTAATGTACTTTAATGTGATAAGGTAGAAAAAAATGGTTACAATTTTTAACACCATTTTTGGGTTAAGAGAAATGTTTGATTTTTAAATGTATTTTTGTCTGTGAAATTATAAAAAAATATTGAGCTTGACTTGTGAGATAATATTAGATAGAAAAAAAAACTCGAACACAAGATCTAACAAAAATTACGTTTTTGACTAAGTAAACATAATTTTTGTGAGATCTTGTGTTAGTTTTTTTCCATCTGTGAAATTAGATGCACCAATACTTGCTGCCTAGACACTATCTTCTAATTTGCATGCCCGTTCATGACAGACATGCACCAAATTATTTAGTGAGAGAAATGTGGGTGTTGAACAGGCTGTAAAATGAAAATATGTCGATTCATTTCTAAGGAAGAAATAAAAAAAACCCTCTCAATTTTTAACAAAAATATTAGTTTTAGGAATCTTGAAGATATATTTCATTATGTTGAAAATTAGCAAAAAAAGGTGTAGAGGATTCTTGACACTGTTGCAGTACTGTACAAACTGTTATAATGCTTTTGAAACAGAACTATGTGGTAAAATCGACTTTAATAATAATTGTTCAGATAAAACTAATTTGAAGATAATGATGAATGTATAAGAAACATCACTGAATATACCATTGTATGATCAGATCCACCTGAAAATAATATTGATGAATTTTAAGTGAAACAGAGACCAATGATTTTGTGAGGGAAATTGAAATTGAAATTGAAATTTTCTCCAATCTAGGTGAACAAACAAAAAGATAATGACAATGAAATCTTGTACTCTGAAGATGACACAACTGATTCTGAATATAAAGAAATTCCTTACTAAATGAGAAAATTCTTTAAAAAAATAATTGTGTTAAAATTATATTACTGTTTAAATGAAATAAAACATACAATTTTGTTCTATGAAAGATTTCTTTACTCAATTGGCTAATAACGTTTACCAATTCTCACCTGCCTAATGAAATTTTTTTTATTTTCTAAATTAATTTTTCATACTTTAAAATAAGAAATTAGTTTATTACTTACTCTGGCTAGAAAAAAATCACTTGAAAATTTGTACAGAATATATACAGTTCTTTCAGTAAAATCGAGAACTATAAAATATGCTCATTTATATATATATATATATATATATAGCTATATAATATATATAGTTTGTTATGTATATATAAAAACTACAAACATTGTAGGTATTTTTGTTTAAAAGCATTTGATTGAAAAAAAAAAAAAAAAAAAAAAAAAAGTGCAAGTGATCCTAATGCAGATTGGAGAGAGCGCATCTAGGTGGTAGATAAAGACATGCTTGCTGTAGTTTCAAAGTTAAAATTATTTTGTATTCAATTTAATATTTTATTTTCCTTTGGATAACTAACTAGATTATTATGTGGACTTAAATGAATATCTTGGTCAAAATTTTAAGTTGAAATATTTCTATGTTAGTGCGATAAGTTATAAAATGTAAAATGTATCATATCTCAGCTTAGAACATTTTTTACTTATAATATATTTTAAGAATATTAACGCAGATTTAAAGTTTTTTTGAATCTTGATGATAAAAATAAGCATTTTTTAACCTGAACAAAATAGGTTTAAAAAATGAAAACTTTTTGACCTTATCATGTTTAAAAGTACATTAACCCTTTGCGATCGGAAGGCCAGTAGGAGTGGCCACAACGCAGTCAGCAGCCACTCGGAATTCTTTCCGCATAAACTGGTTCCAGCGGTCGGATGGCCAGCTGTACTGGCCACGCTCCACTCTGCGTCAACTCGGCATTCATAATGTCGGCTTTCTCTCGGCAGCTCGGAATTGTTTTCACTGAAAACCTGCAATGTTAGCATAGGGGATTTAAATTGTAATAAATCAATGATTGTAATTTTATACTGCTGTTTTATTGAATCTCGAAAACAAATAAGATATTAAATTATGACATACATTTGTTTGAAAATTGAAAGTAATATTAATTATTTATTTACTAAACGTGTAAAACGTAGGCTACATCTATTTGTCACTCATACAAACGATAAGTAATTATTGTGTTTTAATCTTCTTTTATTTTTTTCGCTGAGTGGTATTTTTCAAAACATTCACCCATAAGAAGTCCAGGATTGTTTGAACTAGTTTTACAAAAACCCTTTCTTCTTTTCCTTGTCTCCTATCGCTACACACTGCGCAGTAGCCTACTTTGTTTTACCTTAGTTTACCACATTTTTTACGATATAATGTTGCAAACCTGCTGATCATTTAGTTCAATAATTCCTTACAAGTTTGCAGCACTCTACAGACATCATACCATAGTTTGAATATTACAAACGATAACATACATTGTTGGCCAGTCCTGCTGGACGCCCGAGCGTTCGTTGGATTTCATGTTGGCCAGCACCGCTGGCCGTCCGATCGCAAAGGACAATTGCTGTGGAAAAAAATCCGACTTGGCATGCGAATGGTGGCGGCCAGTAGAGCTGGCCGCACGATCGCTGAGGAATAGCGTCAAATATCCATTCCGATCGCAAAAGGTTAAAAACCTTCAATTTTATAAAAGAATTTAAGTCTGTACAATCTCACATTTTTATTTTGTTTTTGAAATTCAACTTTTTTTTTGCAAAGATAATAAATATTTCATTTGGAAAATATACACACTTGTTCTTTAATAAAAACACCATCAGTGTACAAAGTTGATTAACTGAAATTCAATTAAATTTTTATAATGGCTGTAAAATAAAGAAAGGTGTTATTTATTATAGATTGTTAATTTATGTTGAAGCATTAAATTCATATCTAAGTAGAAGACCTATAGCATACAATAGCATATAATGTGAGGCTTAATATTTGAACAGTTAAAGTTTTGTGGGTTTAGGTTACTTACAGCATACGATAGTGTGAAACTTAGTTTGTGGGTTGAACAGTTCTAGTTTTTTGGGTTTAGGTTCAGAATACGCTAGTAGGAGGGTTCGGAGTATGCAATATTTATTATTTTTTAAACTATGGAGGAGGGTGGCTGTACCCTCCAAATTTCTTTAATTTCTGAGCTTTAATGCATGCCATGGAGATGGGCAATCTATTTAGTATATAAAATCAGTGGTTGAAGTTAGAAAGCTTTTGCAAGGAAGCGCTACTTATATAGTTTCTAGACACTTTAATAACAAATCTTTAGGTTTAAAAAAACAATTTTATGACTAATAGATTAAATAAATTCTAAAATAAATGGAATTCACTCATTGCCAAAACCAAATATAAACCAACTAAAAATGTCAGTTTGGTAGTTGTTACTTAGAAAGTGAAAATGGACAGTTTTTGAAAAACATATTTATATATTTAATTAGGCGCTAAACTGGCTTTGCTTGTGCCATAAACGCGCCCTCAGTATAAATTGTACTTGATTAAAATCGAGCTTTTAATGTCTTGGTCAAGGTAAATTTTCGTTTTTTCCCCAAATTATTCTTGAACTGTAATATTTCATACATGGGTTCACTTAAATACATTAAATGAGATATTTAATTTTCTCATTTCACTAAAATTTGAATAAAATTGTTGAGCTAATTTGAGAAATATGTCTTAATAACCATTTTTGGTTTTTTATACTGATAACTCACGAGTTATCATTTTTGGAGGGATTGAAACCAATACATTTTGTCTGGGTCCTTATAAACTGAACTTGAGCAAAATTTGATGACAATTGTTAGTAGGTACTATTTTTGAGAAAATCATGATTTTGTGTTCTTTTCTTATACAGTTATTCCAAAATTTTTAGTTATCAAAAACATTTTTTTAATGTCCTATAATATGGTCAAAATATGCAGTTCAAAATGTAAAATTTGATTAAAATCAGTTTATGCGTTTGGGCTGTAAAGACAAATGTCAGACAGATAGATATCATTCCAAAAACTACTTATTTTGGACATATAGGACTTCAAACTGGATATCTGCAAAAAAAATTGATATCAATGTTTTGACCAGTACATAACTTTCTCTATACAGTAGACTTCGATAATCCGGAATGTTCAGGACTTTTCCAGTACCGGATTACTGGAAATGCCAGATTATCGGGTGGTACTGTGCGTGATTGTTGAATCGTAATTCATACAACGAATACAGCTGTAACATGATGTTAGAAAGCAAATACTGTATCTTTTACCAGGAACATAAGGATAAATGTTTTAACTCAAAAAAATACTGTTCAGTATAGAACAAAACTTATTTTTATTGTACACTACATTTTGAATACAGTATGTATGTATAACTACAACAATACATTGACATAATTACAGAAGGCATACAGTGACCTTTTAATTTGAATATAGTATATTAGAGTTTAGTAAGTCCTACAGTAATTTGTAAATTTACAAGACTCATTAAAAAAAAAATCTTTAATGTCCTTTTGTTTTCTAGAATCATTTTTCTTAAAAAAAAAGTTGTTTCTCACAATATGCAAATCAATGATTTCTGAACAGTTATAACATGAGTTTGTATCAGCAAAATTTATAAACTTGTTTAATACATCTGCAGTTCAACCCAACTGATCAGTTCTTTTTCTTCATCGTCTGACTCGGCTGAAATGACCGCCAAGCTCACCCAAGGAAACCTATAGATTGCCTAACACTTCCAAGTACACTAGGTCTATTGCTGCATTACCTAACCACAACCTACGTACTAGCACCTTTCCGCTCTTAATAATAACGTAAAACAAATTTATTATGTATGTACTGGTACATAATATTATAATAAAATAATAATAATAATAAATAATAATAATAAATGTATTTATTTCCTCAATCTGCTACATAAAATACAAAAATAACTAAAACACGTGTCCAAGTTCAAACACTGTAATAAACTTGCCAAGACTGATGTCACCGTAACACTAAATACATAAAAACTAAATAGATATATTATAAGATTTATACATACAAGAATAGGAGAATTATACATACAAAAATAGGATAAAAAAAAAAAAAGAAATATAGTCTTACTTACTTTGATCAGTCAAACAAAAAACAAAAGATCAAAAGAATGTTGGTGTATACAAGATTATCAGAACTATAAACTACAAACTACTTAGCATTTTAAACTATATGTTTTATTCAATCATAATGAGAAAATTTAGGGCCTTCAAGGCATTTTGCCCATTTAAAGGTTCCTATTTCTTAATATTGTTGTTTTTTAAGAAGCGTTCAGATAGTGAAAGTAAATTACTACTAAATTTGAATATATTTCCCCCCCTTTCCTCCCTTTCCTCTTTTCGGCCACTTTAATAAACTTTTAAATCATATTATAATTTATTGCATTCAAACAATTAATTGTTAACTAAATTTTGTTGCTTCCAATGTAAACCCTATTCCAAAGAACAATATATCCATAATTAAAAAAGAAAATAAACTAAACATAATAAATAACAATTGGTAACTCATGAAAGGACTAGTCTTGATAGGAAAAATACACAACAAAAGAAAAACATGTACAAAAGTTAAATAAAAAAATTAAAAAAAGACACATCTGTACTACTTTGGAATGTCAATTAAAGAATCAAGGTTCTTCAATGTAAACAGCCATTTTTTTAGCTTCTTCAAAAATAGGTTAATGCCATGTAATTGCTTGATTTCATTAGGTAATCTATTGAACATTCTAGGCGCCATAAAATTTATGGTTTTAGTATAAAAAGTGTTATTAGGTTTTGGTACTTGGAATTGATTCCTTGTTCTCAATTTTTGATTATACTCTATTGAATTTTGAGGTAAGTTACCACTTTTGCAATAAAATTTTTTTTAAACTTTGTACACAAAAATATATTTAATTGGCAAAATTTTTAAATGTAGAAAATGAGGACGCGAATGAACAAATTTACTTTTCCCTAAAATTAATCTGATTACATGTTTCTGTTGATAATATATTGTGTTTAAGTAGGTGTCATAAGTACTGCCCCATAAAATTATTCCATATTCAATTCTGCTCTGTATCATGGAAAAATACAATATACGCAAGATTCTTTCGTTACATAAACTTCTAAGGAAATAAAAGTACCGTACAACATTGTTAATTTTATTTTTCAAACTACTTGTGTGGATTTTCCAATTAAGCTCACTATCAACATGAATTCCTAGATACTTTATATTTGTGGTTCTGTTCACAATAGCACACTTATTTGTCAAATATATGGTTTATATGGTTTGGTCTCCAAGACACTCAGAACATCTATAATAAATTTGTTTATCAAAGTAAACCTCCTTCCTGAGACTAAAATTGATATATTTAGTTTTCTCTGCATTTAATAGCATATGATTAGTGGAAAACCACCACTGTATTGCTTCTAAATCATTTTCGATGTTTGATTGTATATCATTCCAATTTGAGTGTGAGTAACAAAGAGCGGTGTCGTCCGCAAAAGAAGTTACATTTCCATGTAGCCTCCCATTACATAAATCATTTATATAAATGATGAATAATATTGCACCCAACACTGACCCTTGGGGTACACCTTGTTTTATTGTGCCTGTGTCACTTAATACAAAATTTATTTTGACACATTGTGTCCTTTCTTCCAAATAACTTTTAAACCATTTATATGCTACACCACGTATTCCACATTGATATAACTTGTCCAATAAAATGTTGTGATCAACTGTGTCAAAGGCTTTCCTTATGTCTAAGAAAAGACCGCCCACACATTTGCCTTCATTCAAGCCATTATTAACATCTGTCATAAAATTCAAAAGAGCATTCTCTGTATTCATTCCCGATCTAAAACCAAATTGTTTGTTACTAAAAAAATTTGTTTTATCTAAAAACTTAAGTAATTTCTGTTTCATCAGTTTTTCAAAATTTTTTGAAAAACATGAAAGCAAGGATATTGGACGGTAATTATTACTTTTCAATCTAAAACCACTTTTAAATATTGGTATTATTACTGCACTTTGTAACTGCTTTGGAAATACTCCACTACTAAAACTTAAATTTATTATAAATAACAAAACATCAGTGATTTTTACAGAAATCTGTTTAACAACGAAAGAACTGATTCCATCCAAACCTGGTGAAGTGTTGTTTTTTAATGATTTTATTATATTTATCAGTTCATGAGGGAGAACCGGTTTGATAAAAAATTATTTTACTTCATACTTTTTTTGGAAAATAACATTTATAGACCATTGAAGATAAATCTATGGGCTGAATAGTATTTAAATCCAGATTTCCTACTATATCTAAAAAGTTGTTATTAAAATAATTGCTACAGGTAAAGGGTCAACAACAGGCATGTCATTAATTTCTAATGTAATTGATTGATTAACTTGCCTGCTTTGGCCAGTTACTTCATTTAAAATTCTCCAAGTAGCTTTAGAATTACCATTGAAATTCTCAAAATTTCTTTTATAAAATTCATCTTTTTGTACCTTTATTTCTTTTTTAAATTTATTTCTAAATTCCAAGTAATAATGTTTCAATTTTTCATTTTGAGGATGTTTTTTTACTAATTTAAAAATGTGGTTTCTCTTTTTGATTTTTAAACAAATATAGTCATTAATCCATGGTTTCATTAATTTATTACCATTACCTTTCCTTAACTCTACTTTACTTTTCAATAATAAATCGTATAACACATTTAAAAATTGATCAAACGCTAATGATGCATTTGTATTATTGTAAACAACAGACCAGTCTGCTTTATCTAACAGCTGATCGAGTTTATCATAATCAGTTCGGTATCGAGGGGAGGGGTCAGGAGAAGGGGGAATTGGCTTGACTCTCCCGCCCATTCCACTACACATCTGAACTCTGACCCTTTGCATTGAATGGTCAGTGATTCCCGCATGTATCACAGAAGCTTCTACTATAATCTTATTCTTGTTATAAACTCTTACATAAACATGGTCAATACAAGTTTCAGATTGTTCTGTAATTCGTGTAGGTTCTAGTATCAAACTTTCAAAGCCGTTCATTGCCATCTGAGTTCTATAATAATCCACCGATACATTGTTACAATCTAAAGTATTTATATTAATATCACTGATTACTAAACAGTTTGACATTTAAAAAAAAAATACTATTTGGATCATTAAAATGATTTTTAATTTCATCTATGAAAACATTCGCTGGATTAAAACAAAACCTATAAAATGCGAGCAAATGGAAAATTTCTTTGCAGAAAAAAAAGGAAATCAATATTACGTTCGCAGATTGTAATTGAAATTCAATACACTCAGCATTTTTTATTACATTATTAACATAGACCGCCACCCCTCCCGATCTGTAATTATCATTACACCTAGTAATTAAATTAAAATTTGGTGTTTTATAAAAGTCAATTTCACCTGAACCTATCCATATTTCGCTCAGAATTATAATGTCTGGAATTGTGTAATTTAAATTTAATTCAGCAATGAAAATATCAAAATTCTGCCTCAAACTCCTTATATTTTGATGAATAACTATAAACCTATCATTCATTGGATGTTATTTTAGATATATCTGTACATTTAATTTAAATACAACAAAGAAGAAAAGACAAAATAAAAAATAAAAACCTCTATTACTTTCATCTATAGAGAGTGCATGGTATATAATTATTGGTAAGGAGAGGAAGACATTAAACTGAATGAAATTTACATAACAAAATAAGAAGTGTAATTTTTTGGCGAGAAAAAATAATAAAACTTAAACTATTGAGTTTTTCTATGGGCGTAAGAATTACAGTTTATCTAAATCAGCTTGGCAAGTCACCTGAATTACTTTCGATCCTTCTTCTTTTCGTAGGAAGATTTTCCCGCCGCGAACCCACACAAACCTGAAGTCCTTCTCCTTATTCACCTGTCTTGCCGCCGATAGAAGCCGCCTCCTCGAAGGAGCCAAGGCCTCGTTCACATACACAGGCTCATCCATGGTCATGTTCATGTGTCTCGTGGACAGTTTTCCCTTGGCACGACGTTTCTGCATAAACTCCTCCTTGTCCAGTCGCCTCACAAACTTGACGATTATGCCAGGTGGGGAGTTGTTGGGTCCCACTTTATTACCAGGACGATAGCAGGCGTCGATCATTGAGTCCGTAACTGTTAGGTCCATAGCTTTGCCCACTTCCTTGACCACGCTGACGACGTCCTCATTCGGCTGCACTGGAATGCCTTGGATTTCCACGGCATTTGCTCTGGAATATTGTTCCATATCCTCGACGCGCTTTTCTAGGTGAGCTACCTTCTCATTTAGTTTTTTATTCTCAACAAACAACTCATCAATAATTTTGAGACATTTTTCCACAGACGAACTTTGCTCTTTCATAATTTTTGTATTCTCATCTATTTTTTCAGTTAGAAACTCGTACGATTTATTGAAACTTTTCTCTTGATTTTTTTGACCGTCCGCAATTTCTTGTATTATTTTCATGAGGTCCTCGAAAGTGAGCTTACCTTCTTGGGCCTCAGAGTCGAGTAGTAAACTCTTTCTTCTTGTCACACTACACGGCTGACACCTCCAAGTTATACCCTCAGCTGTAATACAGTCCAGATCAGCCTTACTCATCTTAAGACAGGTTCCGTGGAACTCCTTTTCACAATCATTACACACTATTTTAAGCTGTTTAGCGGTAATAGATTTCACACATACACCACAATTAGCCATCTCAGTACGCAACAAAGTTAATAACAAAAAAGATTTACAATGTACTATACAATAATAAATGATGCCAAATTTAAACACCGCCAAAAGGAAGCAAAACACACTGTGTTGATACCAGAGACAGTATTTAGTCAACGCGAAATTAAAGTTCTGTAAACATTAGGCCGAACACTATCGCTCCACCTTATCTGAGCGCTGACTCATCACTCCACTTATGTAAATACCATATATCCATGATGGTGCCGGATCATTGGGCATTCTAGACCATTGAATGCCGGCCTATTGGAGTCTTCTGTACCATGTATATGCGATAAAGTATAATGAAGATATCATATTGTCTTTCTCGTTAAAAGAGCAAAATATTTTTTCCCTTATAATTTTTATGTGAAGTTAATGGTTTTTCAGACATTCAAGCAATAAATATTTTTAACATTTGTCATTTGGAAAATATATAAAATAATGACTTGGTTATTTATATATGTGAGGCGGAAAGTAATAAGGGACCTCATGTCGGCAAAGTAAAATTTTCAGTACAGTCGAAATAAGTCGAACGGGTCGAAATTATCGATTCTCATATTTTTGCGATTCTTTGATCTTTGTTTCGTCCTGTACAGGTTATAATCGATTACAAAACAGTTTCGATTCGATAAAATACCGAAAATAATTGTTATAGCAACTAATGCCATTTGTTAGAAAAGGTACCTCAAGTCGCTTATGGAGAAATAACATTGCCGACAAGAGGTCCCTTTTCTCAATCACACAGGCTACTTTGTATTATTTTAGAAACTAATCTCTCCTGAATTCTAGCGGTGATTGAGAGAACTACAACAGGTTTCTCGTAAAAACAAAATGTTTTCTAGTTATGAATATCCCTACCCGACTTCAGGTACCTTTTCCTTTTCAAGAGTATAAACCCTCTTTCTTTCACTAATGTTAGGCCTACAGTCACGCTAGTGCCTCACACTCAATTCTTTGAGAATTTATTCTCATAAGCTATTACTTATTACTGTTATGAATAAATAAATCCACAAAACATTTGTTTGTCTGTTTAATTTAAAACATCTTAATACGAGTATTATAGTAGCGTAGGTTGGCATCCATACAAGCAGCTACTTGCAATGCGGACGACTGTAGTTGTATGAGCTTGTTCAATGTTATGTGAGTTTTATTACTGAAGCTGTGCCGGTTGAATCTGTTGTTTATAATGAGTGAAGAGAAAGTTGTAAATATTTTAAATAACTTAGGTTTAGATAGTGTAAATATAAGTGATGAAGACTACAATGTGTATGAAGATTATTTTACTGAAAGGGTTTTAAGTAGTGATGAATCGAGTGACAGTGAAGAGCCCCAAGAATCAGAAGCTAATGTTAGCTTTTCAGACTCCTCGCTTTTAAAAAGCATACCGAAACTGGACGAACTTTCTGTAAGTAACACTGATAATCTTATTGACATTGATGACATAATTATACAAATTGAAGCAAATGGCGATGATCAGCAGGTAGTTGATTATAATGATGAGGGAGAAGGCGTTGTTGTAGTAAATGATGTTGAAGCTTTTCATAATCCTGATACTGACCATAACTTAGTGACTAATTTTCTTGAGAGTGGTTGTGGCTGCAAAGAAAATTGTTGCCGCTTTTTTTCTGCTGATGAACTGTTGCATATGCGATATGAATGCGCGGAAATCGACCACTACCACGACCACACAAACACTCTAGATCAAGTTATTTTAGGTCAGCTTCGCTGCCTCACTTTAGATTCTACATTAACTTCTAGGACTAAGAAAATAAACACTGAGAGAAAAATTTCACGAGCCAGTTACATGTTAAAAGGCAGGTCTGTTTGTAAGAACACATTTATGTTTGGACAAAACATTAAAATTAAAAGATTAAAACGTCTGACAAAAATGTACAATACCACAGGGTTAGTTGCAAAAGAGCACGGAAATACAGGAGTACTTAAAAATCACACGACATCTTTTCCAGATACTGAGTTTGTTGTTAGATTTCTTCACAACTACGCTGAGCAGCAGGCAATAATTTTGCCAGGTAGAAGCAGCACGGTATATCAAACCAACCTAAGATTACTACCTTCAAGTGATTCGAAAATAAAAATATACGACACTTACAAAGCATCATTTCCTGATGATATGACTCAGAAACCTGTAACTTTTAGGGTTTTTGCTAACATATGGCGGAGTTTGTGTCCAGACATAGTTATTATGAAGCCAAGAAGCGATTTGTGCACTTTGTGTCAAAAACATTTTACTTCAGGAGCAGCTATGGCATTAGTGTCTGAAGAGGAAAAACTGAAAACTATTGAGAAAATGAGAGCCCATCTACAGACTGTTTTCCAGGAAAGAAAAATTACAATGATGTCATAAAACAAACCAGAGATAGTTTTAAAAATGATGACACATCTACTATGCACTATAGTTTCGACATGGCCCAGCAGGTGCATATCCCATCTAATCCATTACAGCCAGGCCCTATCTACTTTTTAGTGCCATTCAAAGTTGGTATCTTTGGAGTTATGTGCGAAACAACCAACAAACAGTGCAACTATCTCATCCCTGAGAGTGCCAGTACAACGAAAGGCTCTAATCTTATTGTAAGTCTCTTTCACCACCACCTTGAAAACAACTCTTTGGGTGAAGACACAATGTATATACATGCAGATAATTGTGTGGGGCAGAACAAGAACAACATTCTCATGGGTTACTTAGTTTGGAGAATATGCCAAGGAAAAAATAAAAAAATAGTTTTGTCGTTCATGCCATACGAAATTTGCATGTGACTGGGCTTTCGGTCTTTTGAAAAAAAAATTTAGGGTCTCTTTCGTATCGTCATTATCGGAATTAGCTGATTGTATTGACCAATCAACTCCAACATCAAAAGTGAATTCCGCTTCAACTATTGCAAATGAGAAAGGCGAAGTTGTTATTAAAACTTACAACTGGCTGAAATTTTTCCATACCTATGGTGCCAAGAAAGTGCCCCTCATAACAAAATACAACCACTTTGAGTTTAATACGGAATTAAAAGGCAAAGTCAACTGCAAAATTGAGATCAATGGAACTGAATTCATTCACAACATACTTCCCGATGAAAATGGACCTGGTGGTTTTCCAGAGGAGATAGTCCCAGAAGGAATATCTAGAAATCGCAAGAAATATCTCTTCAAAAATATTCGAGACTTCTGCAAGGAAGAGTGTAAGGATGTGTTATGTCCTCAACTAGAGCCTTTGGAGGAAGCTGAGCCCCAGCAGGTTGAAGCAAATGGCGGCCTGGACCCAGACATACCTCAGCCCCTTCCAGGATCTTCAAAAAAGAAGAGGAAGCGCTCAGTTCAAAAAAAAAAAAACCCAAATATTTAAGGACTTTCTTTCATTCCATTTGAAAAAGGACACTTTTACCTTTTTTTTAATGTATAAATCATTTCTTAAATATGAAAAATAAAGATTCTGCGCTATTTTGAAATTTCAAATGTGTTTTTCTTAAAATGCCTCTTTTCATTTTAAAAATTTCAAAACCCCGTAACTTAGTGAAAAAAAATCATAGAGACATAATTTTTTTACTAAATTGTTCAGAATTTACTGCTTTATTAAAAAGTAATAATAACTCAAAACCGGAAATTGCCGACATGAGGTCCCTTATTACTTTCCGCCTCACATATTATGTACAATTTTCAACTATTCCTAAGTCTTGACACTTTACTATTACTAGTTGAAGCGTTTTATCAAATAAAGATAAACAACTAGAGTTTTTGAAGATGGAGGCACTCCGAAACATGTCACCTAGTAATAATAAGATGATAAGGTTAGGAATGCCTGAAAATTGTAATCATGTAAACCTTAGCAGAAATATAGAATATTTTGATAATTGTAAACTCTTGGTTTTTGATATTTTGCTAAATGGTTATATAAATAAACGGTGTAAAACATTACATAATCTTCTCACTCGGCCATCTCCAGAACCAAATAAAAAATAACCAAAACAATTAAAAAAATATTTGTATATTTAAATAGGGCCTCAACTTGCTTTTCTTGTGACATAAACCAGCATTTTATGTCTGTATTTGATTAAAATTGAGCTGTTAGTGGCATCGGTTAAGTTTTATTTTTGTTCTTTGCAAATTATTCCTGAACTGTGATAATTTTTTACTCTCAATTTTGCTTGTGGATTTGAATCATTAATCTTCCTCTTTCACTAAAATTTGAATGAAATCAGTAGAGCTGATTTTGAGAAATTACAACTTTTATAACAGTTCCATGGTAGATAACTCACGAACCGGCATCTTATAATCAATTTTCAGCTATAAAAAAGAAAGAAAAAAGTTCCGAGATATGATAAAAATTGCCCAAATACCTTATTTTATCAAAATCAATCCACAGGTTTTTGCTGTATATGTTTGTATCTTTCCAAAAATCTTTTATTTGGACTTGGGAGGGGGGGACATCAAAATGGATATGTTCGAAATACCCTTGATTTTTTGATCCATCACATTTCTCTCTGTATACTATGTATGCGTGAGAAAGAACTAAAATACAGTTTTTCAAGAAGATCCATGGAATAGTTTAAAAATAATATCTATGGATTTATTTTTATGTATACAATATATTAATACAAAACAAAAATCCACTTTTTGTATCATTCTTTCTCAGGGGTTTTTTTGATTTTTTTCTATACTATTACTCTATATTAGGACGAACAAAGGAGAATGACAAATAAGTGCACAAGAGTTCATTTAGGCATATAATTTGATCTTCGTGATCAATAAAAGTGTGTAGATTTTGTTTTATAACATACTATATGGGAACTCAGTTCACAATAACGTAGCAGGTTCCTCCCAGTAATAGTAGTAGTGATGTGGGGGTGAAATGCACTACGATCTCTAGAGATGTATATATCTCCCTACTTTTTCTAAGATGAAGAACTACTTCAGCCCTAAACTTCCTTAGGAAGTTTAGTATATGAAGGGGGTCAAGGGTTGGTATCTCCTCTTTATCAATCTGGCGTCCTCTTAGACTTTAGCCCTATTGTAGCAATGGCTCCACCGCATTGTACTAATAGATGGTATGGTATCTTCTACCACTATTGGCATAATCTGCAGGTCCCATAATTTTCTGTTTTGATCCTTCAAAGGTGTTGATTGTACAATGTCCCGAAAGAAACCGTGCCAGCATTTTTTTATTTATCTTTGCTTAGTCTGAAGGATACTCTTTATCAGCTTCTATTATAATTCCCCAAGAATTTTTTTTTTATTCTCTCAGGCAACAGATTAAGTTTTGTGATATATAAAATGTTATACGTTTCCCCTAAAATATAGAATATGAGAACTGGTCCACAAAAAGCTAAAGGTATCACCCCAAGCATAAAAATTAAGTTTTGTGATTAATGAAAGGTAGTACGTTTTGTTCTAAAATATAGAATATGAGAACTGGCCTACAAGATGGTGGCTGCATCGTGCCACGTATACAAATGATTTTTTTTGTGGTGGATGATAGGTGGTACTTGTTCTAAAGTATAAAATATGTAATTAGTGCACAAATTATGCACTGGGAGGTTGAAGGGTCCTCCCAAGCATGTAAATTATGTATTGTGATCAATAAAAGCTAATAAGTTTAGTTCTAACATATAGACTGTGTTCTAGTTGTTTATTGAAAGCAAAAAATAGAGAACCCTAGCCTTTGAATACTCTAATGGTGTCAGTGTTGGAAATGAAAAAAAAAGTTGATCAGGAGAGATCTGATAGGAAAGATGAATGAGGGGTCTTCATCTAACCCAAGACTACATGAAAAAAGGGATAATAAGTTGCACACTTTCTCTAAAATGTAAATATTCAAACTAGTGTACAAGATAGGCAGATCCTCCTAGGTATACAAATTAAGTTTTGTGATCAATAAAAAGGTAGTATATTTTGTTATAAAATATAGAATATGCAAGTAGTTCACAAAAGGTAGGAGTATCTTCCCAGGCATACATATCATGATCAATGAAATATTGTATATTTTGCTCTAACTTGTGCATAAGAAGGATTCTCCAAGGTATAAAAATTCAGTTTTTCAAGCAATAAGAAGTGGTGTTTATTTAAAATATAGAATATGAAAATTTGTGCACAAGGATATTAAAAGATTTTTCAAAGCATACAAATTCAGTTTTAGTGATTAATAAAAAGTGGTATTTTTTGTTCTAAAATATAAAATATCTGAACTAGAGCACAAGAGGATGCAAGGATCCTCTTATCCGTACAAAATAAGTTTTCTGATCAATGAATGATGGTAAAATATTGAAAAGTTCTTAATATATAGAATATGAGAACTTGTTCACAAGAACGTTGGAGGATTCTCCAAAGCATAAAAATTCAGTTTTGTGATCTATAATAAGTGGTACGTTTTATTCTGTAATATAGAATATGCAAACAACTGCACAAAATAGTGGGAGGATCCTCCCATGCTTACAAAATAACTTCTGTGATCAATGAAAAGTGCTATATTTTGTCCTAAAATATAGAATATGGGAACTAGTGCACAAAAATATGGGAGGACCCTTCCAGGTAGTCAAATTAAGTTTTGTTATCAATAAGTTTTGTCCTATAATATACAATATGTTATTGTTGTTGTTGTTGTTTAAAGGCAAAAAATCTTGGGGTCATCATCACCTTAAAAGAAAAGAAGAAAAGAGCATAAAATAAAACCCTAGACCTTAAATACTCTAATAGTATCAGTGAAGGAAGAAAACAAGAATTGGTCAAGATAGTCCTCATTCGAAAGATGAATGAGAGGGATCTAACACAAGACTACAAGAAGAAAGGGGATGAAAGGTGGTACCCTTTGTCCTAAAATATAGAATATTTGAAGGTGGGAAAATTCTCCCAGGTATACAAATTTAGATTATGATCAATGAAAGGTGATAAATATTGTTCTAAAATATAGAATATATGAAGTAGTGTAAAGAAGTTGGGAGGATCCTCCCAGCCATACAAATTAAGTTTTATAGTCATTATATATATGGTACTTTTGTTGTGTAATATAGAATATGCAAACTACTGCACAAAATAGTCGGAGGATCCTCCCCGGCATATAAATTAACTTCTGTGATCAGCAAAAAGTTTTATATTTTATCCTTAAATATAGAATATGGGAACTAGTGCAACTAAAGGTGGGAGGAACCTCCCTTACATAAAATTAAGTTTCATGTATAATGAAAGGTGGTCCTCTTTGTCCAAAAATATTACATATATGTGAACCAGTGAACAAGAAGGTGGGAGGATCCTTCCAGGAATAAAAATTGAGTTTTGTTTAACGAAAGGTAGTATGCTTTTTTATAAAATATAGAATATGAGAACTAGTGCATGATAAGGTGGGGGGGGGATCCTCCTTGCCATACAATTTAAGTTTTATCATTAATTAAAAGTAGTATGGTGTGTCCTCTAATATAGAATATATGAACTAGTCTTTGAATATGTTAATAGCATCTGGTTTGGAGATGAACAAGAATTTGTCACAACAGACCTGATTGGAAAAATGAGTGAGAGGGATCTAACTCAAGATTCTATGTAGAAAGTGGATGAAAGGTGGTATGCAATGTCATAAAATATAGAATATGGTGAACTTATGCAGAATAAGATGGGAGGATCCTCCAACAAATTCAAAAAAGTATTATGATCAATGATATAGAATATATGATGTAGATCATAAGAAGTTGGTAGGGTCCTCCCAGCCATTCAAATTATATTTTATGATTAATAAAAGGTGGTACATTTAGTTAAAGGTTGTACGCTAGTGCACAGAAGGTAGGAGATCCTCCCAGGTAAAGTAAATTTTGTGATCAATGAAAAGTACTACATTTTGTCCTAAATTATATAATATGAGAAATAATACATGAGAAGGTGAGAGGATACTCTTTGGTATGCAAATAAAGTATTGTGATCAATGAAAAGTGCTAAATTTTGTCCTAAAATATATAATATGAGAAATAGTACATGAGAAGCTGAGAGGATACTCCTTGGTATAGAGATAAAGTAATGTGATCAATGAAAAGTGATATGTTTTGTCCTAAAATATAGCATATGTGAACTAGTGCACAAGAAGTTGGGAGGATATGACAAATAGTACATGAGAAGGTGAGAGGATACTCCTTGGTATAGAGATAAAGTAATGTGATCAATGAAAAGTGATATGTTTTGTCCTAAAATATAGCATATGTGAACTAGTGCACAAGAAGTTGGGAGGATCCTCCCGGCATACAAATTAAGTTTTATGATCAATGTGGTATGTTTTCTTCTAAATGTACCACCTTTTATTAGTCACCAAGCTTAATTTTTATGCCATAGAGTATAATGTCATTTTCTTCTTTACCGAGTTCACATATCCTATATTTTAGGAAATAATGTATTAACTTTCATTGATCACAGAGGTTAATTTATATACTTAAAAATATCTTCCTACACCACCGTGCACTAAGTTTTCTCAACCCAACACAATGTTTCTCCGACTGTCTGTAAGCTTATAACTTAAGAATTGTTGTTTTGATTTGTATGTCATTTTATTTTCTATATAGGTAATGAAAATCTCTGGTTAGGTTTTAGTCTATGTTTAATTATAATTGGTTCAGTAGTTCTCAAGTTATGCAATATTTGTCTGCAAGGATAATAAGAAAACTAATATTTTTGACATATTTTACACATTTTCTTAAAATTTTCAGTAACAACATATTGTCAAAGGCCACATATATATGATTTGTATATATTCAAGTTTGTATATGATTCAACATGTACATTGTAATTGTATACAATTCAACATGTATATGATTTGAATTGAAAACATTTTTGAAATTGGTGTAATAGTTCTCAGAGTTCAACCTAATTTATGTTGCGGTAAAGTAGGAAATCTAGATGTTCTGAACATTTTACACACCTTCTTAAAATTTTCATCGACAACAATTTTTGTATTGTCCGTGGCAAAATTGGTATATGATTTAAGCGCTAAAAATATGTGATTGCAATAAAAAATTGTTTGAGGTTTCATAGTTATATTAGGTTTTAGTTTGAAAGCTGTCGTATTTTAATTGAGTGATCCTACTTGTGTCGAATCAAAATAGCTGGTGTTGATCTATGGTGCTCATGCTAGTCACATGGACACGTGGATTATTCATGTACTATTTCAATCAACAATCTTTACCTGCTGACTCCAAATAGTAAAACTAAAAATATTGTTAACAAAAAGCCCTTAGATAAAAAGAATTTTCTATTATGTCATATCATTTTCTCTTCTCTGTCTTACTTATTGAAATTTGTAAAGGGCAAAAAACAAATTTTAATTTTAATTAGAATATTTTTTTAATGTTAGTAAATTTAATTCACTAAAATATCCTGTTCTTTATCAATCTAGCTACAAAAGTTAAAATCAAACATTGTTTAATATGCTAGTCTGAGCTTCACACATTAAATAATGCAATTGTTTAATCCCATGCAGGCGGAGCCAATGGCAAATTATGGATATACAAAAAAGTTTTATTTCTAAGCAGCATTAACTAATTTCACAAGAAGGATGGGGGAAGATTTGGTTATGTTAAGGTAAAAATACTTTGTTATCAATAAATTACGTCAGTGACATTTATCTTAATGTTTTTATTAAACATTGTTAACTTTTAATTAACTTTTTTGTTTATCGAACATGAAAATATTTCAATTAATAATTTTATAATATTTTTTTAGGTATGAAAGTGACATTAAATTATGGATTTTGATGTGGTTAGTCCTGAAAAACAAATAACAAAATTAAACGACTATGACTTTAGCCCTCATGTTGATATGATAGTCAATGACATCGATGATGAACGAACATTAGATGAAGAGGAAGCTTTAGGTGAATCTGAAGATCCACAAGTTGAATTATCAAATCTTGAAAAGGTATCTTTTTTAAATAGGCTAATTTACATGACATTATTTTTGATTTTGTATGGATAGGAGACACAGGCTTACCTTGTAAAGTGGTCCTTGGTATTACCTAGTAGTACACAAATAGGGAAACACAAAAAAGAAAAAAAATACTTAAGTTAGAAAAAAATAAACTCGAGCCCTCGAAATTTCAAGCCCAGCTCGAGTTTCCGAGTTCAACACAATTTTCAGAGCCTGGTTTAATTTTACAAACTCTGCATAGTTTTCCGAGCTGGTCTTGCTTTTAGGAACCTGGCTTGGTTTCCGAACAAGGCACGAACTGATGGAATAATACTGCAACAACACACGATAAAACGAGAACTAATAAAGAATAATAACTGTTGAAAATGAAAAGAAATACACCGATGTGATATTTATCTTTAGTTGCCCTTCTCATGAGAGAAAACAAGTTTTTATTAACATGTGTTGTTAATTGTTAAAGTTATAACAGAAAATTACCAGGAGAAAGGAAGTAAGTTTCCTTAGTGATGCCCCCACTTGTCAGATTGAAATGTGACGACTAAATTTCAACACACATCACTGAAGTCAGACAGAAAGAAAATGTTTCCGTTTTATAATAGATTTATAACAGCCAAAAATAAAATCTGATTTCAAAATTATAACTCGTAAAAAAATAGTATTTATTTGCATAATGTTAAATTTCAAGAAAACTGAGAAATTTATAATTCATTTCGTTTATCCAGTAATACGTGTCATTAGTTAATATTGTCAAATTTGTTACTGCAGGGCCTTTTATAAAACCTAAAGAAAAAAATACCACGGGGTATTAAATAATACAACTTTACATAATTGTTAGAAGGAATGCAACAAACAAGATAAAAGGTGTTATACAGAAATCGAATAACCCGGGTAAAGCAGCGATCGTGGCTGAGGTGAGGAGAGATAATAAATACAGGCAGGAAATGAACAATACTGATATTACACAAGGAATACAAACACGAAGTAGAGCTTTACTTAAGAAAATAAGATTTAGTTATGAAGTTATACTTGCAAGTCGTAGTATTTGTATATTTCATTACAAACAAATCATTCGGAGTCTGGGAGTGGTGATTTATTTGTTTGGTTTAATTAAAGAAAATCAATTTGCTTAAACAAAACTCGTATCTTACTATGGACAAAAAACCATATTTTTTTCATAAAAATGTAATCTACTGAGTGTGAATTGTGGTATATTATTTTACATGTAATATAAATACATAACAAATAATTCAAAATATAACGTTTGGTTGCTGCCATTCCGAATAGTGATTATAATAAACATTTATTTCACTTACCGTCTCCACTTAAGACCGTTGTATAGTAATACAACGGTAAATCATAATGTTAGAGACGGTAACTGAAATAATTGTTTATGTCAAAATATTGTATAAGAATAAAATTATTGATTGAGAAATTGGAATGTTTGCTATATACTGAAGAAAACCATCATGAAAATACTGTGGAAGACAAAGTACTGGTGGAGGGAGGGAGAGAGGGAGGGAGGGAGAGAGAGAGAGAGAGAGAGAGAGAGAGAGAGAGAGAGAGAGAGAGAGAGAGAGAGAGAGAGAGAGAGAGAGAGAGAGAGAGAGAGAGAGAGAGAGAGAGAGAGAGAGAGAGAGAGAGAGAGAGAGAGAGAGAGAGAGAGAGAGAGAGAGAGAGAGAGAGTTTAACAGAGCATCAATGGTCCAATGCATCTAATTTAATACTAACACTGATAATATACTAAACCAAGTATGAATATTATTGTGGTGGTGGGAAAACTAATTGAACTTGAACATGTTTGCTGTATTTCCTATATTATACATCTTATCCCCACAAAAACTTGCAATTTACTCACATTTCAATTTTTCGCACATATAACTTACCTAGTATAAAGGAAGTAAAATTATAAAAAGATAAATTTTTAATGTTGTATACAAGAAACAGCCCCCCCCAAGTTAAAAATAAATATTTTCCTGCATTTATTCTATTCATAGTTTCTCTGCATTTATTGTTCAGATTCTGCGGTCAAGATTGGAAACCTATTTAACCCTCGACCTGGTGGACGACCCGGTTTTAACAAATGACCGGATCGCGGCATTAGTAATGGCTCACTTCACCAACTAAAAAACACGTATTTTGCCATTCAACGTTACGCTTACTTAAAATTGTCCCATCGCAATAAATAAAATACCGTTGGAAAGCTAATGTTCCGTAGATGCATAATCATGCAAAAAAAAAATACCACAAAACGTTATAAATAATATTCCAAAAATTGGTGAAGTTCACGTATTTTTGTAGCGTAAAATCGTAAATTTCAACTCTGCGCCTTTCCGTATTACGCGGCTCCATTTTTCTTGATACAATTACATCTCTATTTATCTGTCATTTAAGTCAACTAAAACACTTGTTAGATTATTTTGTATGATTGATTTATTTGTTTGTTTGAATTTAATCGTGTGAGTCAACTTTATTAAATCAGGTGCTTTCACCATGTAAGACAATTTTATAAGTTTCTGGGGGTTTCTCCTTAGACTCTACTATTGATTCAAATTTTTCTTGGCTGTGGGCTGACTCTAAAAAAATGAAACTGGATAGGGAAAAAAATACAGATTTTGATTTAGAACAAGTTTAATAAAATCGAAAATGTTCATGAATACCCTTTCACATGAAATCTCTATAATCTACTTGGAAATAAAACATTAAACTTTTAGATTCGAGTTGGCCATTCCTCCAATTAATTAAAATTTATTGAACATTTTCTAGACTGCCAATAACAAATTTCTATCACCATAATATTACATCTAAATAAAGCCTTAACAAATGTACAATATTATCATTATCATTATTTATTTGCTTAAATTGTACAAAATTGTCCCTCTTCCCTTATTTGTTTTAATGAGTTTATATTTTAACCTTATAAAGTAATGAAATAAAACCCAGTATATGACTTCGTTTGATAATATTGTATTAACCAATTGAGATCTGATTTACATTAATAAAAGTTTAAGATTACTTACATTACACTCCACCCTTTCTTCACACTTTCACTAAACACTTTATTTTGATTTTATTTATTTCAAATTTTCACAACACTTCACTGGTGTAGATTTAGTTGATATTATTTTGTTATTTTATTATAGCAGGTTAAATACGGACTGAGTTTCTTATTGAATTTCTTTACTTGTTCCTCCTCTGAAGATTTATTTTTTTACTACCTATTTTTCACGCGTTGTTCTCCCCTCTTCTTTTTTTGAATCCCTCGTGTTTCTTTCTCATTGGTTAATTTTGAATTTTTGTCGTTCTCATTGATTTTCCTAATTTGCAATCTTTCACACGTAGAACACTTGTTCAATGCTTAATTTGCTATTTGTAAAGTTCACTGCCTCTGCTTCTGTTAGGTGAAATTCGATATGCCTTGCGCGTGTTGTCTCACATCCTGTTTCTGTATTTAAGTTGGTGTTTCGAATTAATTATATTTTTAATAAATTATATATAATAAATTTATAATAAATGTTGTAATATTGGTGTTCACCAATCTCTCTATTACACTCCTCCTCCCAGTTTTAAAATTGTACCACCAATTTTCTTTGGTCGTTTTTTGCTTGGTTGAAGTTAAGATTTTGAAGTTGTCAATATATTACATCAATAGTGTCACGCCTTGTTTACGTTTGATAGTTTATGTGGAATCGCTGAGTGGAATGTTCATTGAGCTTTGAAGATTTGCTGGCTAAGTGGAATGTCTCATTATCCATTTTTATTGTTACACGGTAATGTGTGTTGCCCGACTTTTGCTATGGTAGCAAAATGCACATTGAAGTGTAGGCCTACTTCAATAGTACAGTGTTGATATTTGTGAATTGAAATGTTTATGCTATGTATTCGCTAGAAGTGTCAGCTGTGTTTGTCACTTTCGCTCGTTGAAATTTATGGCGTGATCAGTGCCTTCTTTTCTCTGTAACGAAATTGACTATTGCTGTTGTAGAAGTTTAAGAGTAATAAGGACGTCCACTCATTTCTCTTAAATTACCTAGAATATTTATTTCGCAGTTTCAGTTGTTTAATACCGTTATTATTATTATTTTGTTGTTGTCATTCTTAATGTTTACATTACTTTTTATTGATCAGATCCCAACGGGTTATTTTTCTGTTAAACTTTACTTATGGAAGCTATGTTTTAAATGTTGTCTTATTGCTTAAAGCTAATACATACTTATTTCTATTCTATTTGTACAATCTAAAATTTTATCAGATCTCAATTACTCTATTTATTTATACGTAACTAATAAATTATGGGTTTATGGTACACAGATATATATATATATATATATATTTTTTATAGTTATATTGACCTTCTGTGATACATTTTCATCCTAGAAATGTGTATTGGCTCACCTTGGAGCCGTCCATATTTTAATATCTCTACCAAATATGTTAGTCTGTTTATTTTTTTTTATAATTGGGTATGGGCCAGTGTACTGCATATCAAATTTCGAGGGTGTTTTTCCATGAAATTCCCTTTTTATTAATACCTCGTCCCCTTCTTGAAATTCAAAATCTGTCCTCTTCTTATCATAATAGAATTTTTGTTTATCTTGAGCTCTTTTTATGATTTCTGGCAAGGTTTGTCTAATTTCTTGAATCTGTTTTATTTGTTGTTTGATGTCGTAATTTGGGTTTTCTAGAATTTGTATTATGTCCATAGGGTTGTTTGGTTCAAAAGCGAACATTAACTTGTTTGGTGTAAATCCCGTACTTGTTTGTTTTGTTGAGTTGTAACAGTATACAATTTTGTCGAGGTATTTTGACCATTCATTTGGTTTTTCGTGTACGTAGTGTGATAACATATTGGTCAATGTTCCATTAAATTTTTCTGTAAGCCCTTGTGTTTGGGGTGAATATGCACTACTTAGTATTTGGTTAATTCCTAGTGTTGAAGTTAAATTTCTTATTATTTCGTTATTAAAATGTGTACCCCTGTCAGACTGTAATATTCTCATTTTTCCATATTTTAATATTATTTTCATTAAATTCTCCGCTACAGTTTTCGCGTCAGCTGTTTTGCACTTAAAAGCCCAAGCGTATTTGGTTGTTGCGTCGGTACACGTTAAGATGTATTTATAGCCAAACGATGAGTTTACAGGCCCTATAAAATCAATAATTAATCTGCTCATCGGTTTGTGTGTCGGAAGTATTGATTTCAGAAGTCCATAGGGTTTTCTGGTTGGTATTTTTCGTTTTTGACAAGTGTTACATGTTTTTGTATAATTCTGTACGTCTGTATGTAAATTTGGCCAGTGGTATCTGTCATTGATTTTTGACATTGTCTTGTAATATGAGTAATGACCTCCTGTTAATGGGTCGTCGTGAGCTTGTTTTAATATATCTGACCTTAGTTCATACGGTATTGCTAAAAGTTTTGTTATTTCTTGACCATTGAATTTTTTGTAGTATAATATTCCATCGTCTAAAGTGTAATGTCTGGATGCTCTGTTAATTTTATTGTTATCTGTCTCTATATTTAAGAGTGTAAGTTTAATTTGTTTCAAATATGTATCTTTTGATTGTAGCAATTCTATGTCCGGTGTATTTGAATCGATTAAGAATACATCTTCAAAATTTTGGGGAATTTCGTCTCCTGTTTCTTGTCGAGACAGGAAATCTGGGAGACCTATTGTTTTTCCTTTCTTATACTGTATGTCTAAATTGTAATCTACTAATTTCGTAGCTAAGCGTCCAAGTCTATTCGAAGGGTTTTTAAACGTTTGAAAATATTGTAATGCTGAGTTGTCTGTAAAACATGTTATTTTTCTTCCTAATAAATATTCTCGCCAGTATTCTACGGCGTATGTTAATCCAAGCATCTCTTTTTCAACAGTTGAGTATCTTGTTTCATGTAATTTTAATTTTCTTGACAAATATGCTATTGGATATTCTTGATTATTGTTTGGGTCAACTTGTGTTAAAACCGCCCCTATGCCTATATTTGACGCGTCTGTGTAAACTCTTGTATGTCTGACTTCTTTAAAATGCGATAGCAATGGTGGATTTGTTAGTATCGTTTTTATTTGTTCAAAAGCTTTGTTATATTTTTCAGTCCAAATTATTTTTGAATTTTTTTGTTCTTGATTTTTGAGTAATTCTGTTAAAGGGTGTGTTATTTGTGCATAATCTTTGATAAATTTTCTGAAAAATCCTGAAACTCCTAGAAAAGCTCTTATGTTACGTAATGTTTTTGGTTGCTTGAAATCCAATATTGGTTGAATGTTTGATTTTAAAGGCTCTATTCCTTCTGTTGAGAGCTTATGCCCCAATATTTCTATTTTTGTATAGAAAAATTTACATTTTTTTGTGTTTAATTTCAAATTTGCTATGTCTAATTCTTTTAAAACCGATTCTAAGCTATCTAATTTTTCTTCAAAGTTTGGTGCAAATACAATGGTATCGTCTAAATAAGCTAAACATTTTGAAAATAGGTGACTTGCTAGAACTTTGTTTAGGTTTTTCTGGAATATTGCACTTGAAACTTTAAGTCCTTGTGGTAATCTAGTATATCTAAGCATTTTATCTTGTGTTCGGATTGTTAGCAATGGTTTAATTTCCTCGTGTACTTTTAGTTGGAAAAAGGCGTTTTTTAAGTCTAATTTCGTGAAATATTGTGAATTGCTTAAACACCTAAACATTAATTGCAAACTCGGTATTGGGAAATTTTCATTTTTTATCTGTTCATTGACCTTTCTAAAATCTGCTACTAATCTATGTGAGTTATCTTGGTTTTTAACTATAAATGCTGGCGATGCAAATTCTGTGAAGTTTGGACATTCTTCCAAAATTCCTGCTTTTACTAAGTGTTCTAGCTCTTTATTTAATACCTGTCTTTCCTGATTACTTTGGCGATATGGCGGTACTATGATACCTGATGTACCCTGAACTACTTGTATTTTGACTGGGTTTATATTTGCTGGACTGAGATCTCCGACCTCCGTAGTGAATATATGTTTATATTTTTTTATTATTTTTACTACTTGACTGTGTTGTTTTTCTGTTAGTTGTTCGCAAATTTGGAATTGTACTCCATTTTTGTCTGCAATCTGTTCTTTGTTGGAGTTTCTTTGTTGTGTTATTTGTGTAGGTGCTATTTTTTTGTTTATTGTATCATAAATTCGTGGTTCCTCTTGATTTCTGTTTAGGCCTATATGACCAATAAGTGTTCTTGGCATTATTATTTTTGGTGTTTTTGATGCGTTATATATGTGAGTATAGTATTTATCATCTTGTATGTAAGCATGAATTTGTTTTTGCTCCCTTAAGTTTCTACCCGTTTCAAAATCCATTTGTTCGTTATAATTTTCTATCTCTCGTACCCTTAAACTCTGTCCTGGTGTAATTCTTATTTGATCGAGTGATCGTATTTCTGGGTTGCTTATTATATTGTTATTTATTATCAAACGTATGTTTTTTAAATTCTCTAACCATGATTCATTCATATCTATTATACATTTTTGGTTGTTTGACTGCAGAGTTATTTGTTTCTTACCGTAATCTATTTTTGCTTGATTAGCTAGTAAAAAATTATTTCCTAGAATCATCTTAGCATTTATTCCTGAAGCTACATAAAATTTATTTGTGAATTTTATTCCATTTATTTCAAAAGGTAAATTTATTTCTCCATGAATTTTTAAATTGTTGTCTGTGGCCGATTTTATTATTGTCTTTGTGTTATTTGTTATTGTTTTATGTTTGACTAGGTCGTATTGACATATCGAAACATTTGCCCCTGAATCTAAGATTGTTTCTATATCCTGACTGTCTAATGTGTTGAATGTCACTTTAATTGTGCATACTCTAGAATTTTCGTTTTTATTGATGAACAGTGTATTGTATACATCCCATGTTACGTCATTCTCCGATTTTCTTGCTTTGGATACCCCATTTTTGTTTAAGTATTGTTTGTGGAAAATGCTGTATGAATCTAATGTACATTGCTTTCGAACGGCCTGGTTTAATTTCGCTGCATCGACTATCTCTTCATCACGCGTCACAGCGCCATGTCCTATTTCACGACCTAGGTCAACATTGATAACGATACTCTGTTTACATTGTGATCCGACTTTGTTTGTAGTTATTGTTATTTCGTTTTCTACTTCTGAATCCGTGGTGCTGTAATCCTGGGTTGAATATTGTGTTGTTACATCTAAATAGGTCCTTGGAGTTTCGCTTTCTTCATATGACTCGGCCTTGCTTTGTTTAAATTTAAGATTCCTAAAGCCATGGAATAATGTTTTCTGTCGTTTAAGTGTCCGTCAGTGTTTTTGGTTTGTCGTTGTGTACCCAAATTTAAGGTTGTCTTGTTTTGCGTATCTGATGGTTGAAATGTGTTATGATTTTGACATGTGTATGTTGGAGTAGTATAGCTTATACCGTTAGCTCGTTTTTTGTTGAATTTTATTTTAGATTTATTATTAGAATAGCGTTGACTGTCTTTGAATTGTTTGTCGTTCATTTTGCTTTTGTCAAGCATGCATGAATTCTGCTTCCGCACATTTTTTATGTGTGGTTGTTGATATTTAGCATGGAAACATGTACTTGTTTCTTGTGGGGTTGAATAGCTATTTGTTCTTATAATAGCCCCCCATTTAGCCCGTTTTTTTTGGTTGTAAGTTTGTCTGAAGTTGTTATTTGAGTAACATTCTTGCACTGAGTGTCCATTCTTACTACATTTTCTACAAAATTCTTGATTTCTTTTGGCATTTGGTCTATCTTGGGTTGTATTCTGGGGGTAAGATTTGTATTTTTATTGAAAAATCGGTGTTTGGTGGTGTGGTTGTCCATTTTACATATTTTGCAGTTGTATTGTTTGAAGAAACACCTGCTTGTTGGATGATTTGTTTTATTGCAAATTGTGCATACTTGACTTGTCCTCTTATGTCCATTAGTTGGAAAATATGCATTTCTAAATTTTGGTATTATCTGATGTTGCCTATTTTGTAATTGTTGGTTGGTTTGGTATTGTGGTTTTGTTCTTTGGTCGTATTTTTGGAATGATTTTACTTCATGGTCCCTTTGTTGTATATTTATACCTAGCGTGTGTACGATTTCCGTTAGTTGTTCTATCTTTTCCGACATTGTGTTAATTGTTTCAAAGTGTCTGTTTTCTCTGTCATTCTGGCTACCCTTATTTCTAAGGTATCTCTGTTTGTTTAGTGTTTTTTGGAGTAGTTGTTGCTCTATTTTTCTTAAATTTTCCTCTAGTTGTGTAAGTGTATTATTCTCCATTGTTATTATACATTCACAAATTTCCGGTTTTAAACCCTGTATAACATGTGATATTATCTGTTTATCGTCTATGTTGGGGTTCATTCGTCTGCAAAGGGCCTGAATTTGTAAATAAAAGCTTATTGCTGGTTCCGATTCATTTTGAACTTTATTTTCTAATAATGTCTGTAAGTTTTGACATTGCGCTATTGGAGTAAATAGGTTAATTAATTCTGTTTTTGCATTTTCCCAGGTTATGTCTACCTCTTGGTTCCTTTTAATAAAACTGTTATACCAATCTAAAGCCGATTGTGCGAGATATGTTGGTAATAGATTTATTTGTGTTTTGTCCGACCACCCGTTAGCTCTTGAAGCTACTTCGTATCTCGATATGAAAGTATGTATATCTTCTGAGGGTAAACCGTGATATTGGTAGGGTTGAACTAATGGTATTTTCTCTTTCCTTTCCATTTTAGTGGTTGTTTCTGTTTTTGTTGGTATCTGTGGTGTAGTGACTTCGTCGTAAATGTTCTCTTGTGGTTGTTTTACGTTTACATACACATTATCAAAAGCTACCAGATCATATGTGTGTGTGGTTGTTGCTAAAGGTAATTCTTTATTTTGCTCTGAGTCGTATGTAGGGTGTATTAGTGGTTTAAATTTCTGTGGGTTTCTTAAAGTTTCTAATTCTTCTAACTGTGGATATTTATTTCTTTGTTGTGGGGATAGTTTGTTGAAATCGATTAGATAATCATATGCTTTTTTGTATTCTATGTCTGCTGTTAATTCAGTGTGTATTCTTTTTATTAGTGCTAAAATTTTCCTAATTTCATCAAGAGTTTTATTTTCTTTACCTTCTATTTTAAGTGCCTTTAAAATTATTATTGCTTCCTCTTTTTTAAACTTATATATGTCAGCGTTAACCAAATCCATTTATTATTAGTTAGAACCATCTCTTAAAAAAAAACATTCAATCGAAATCATATACTCTATATATCTTTATATTACTTATTATCATATATTACTTATTCTCTAAACAAATGAACATCTAATTTTATATTTCTGTACTTTTTTTCCCCTTTCTTTGTTTCTTTTCAATTTGGCGCCTCCACCATGTTAGATTATTTTGTATGATTGATTTATTTGTTTGTTTGAATTTAATCGTGTGAGTCAACTTAATTAAATTAGGTGCTTTCACCATGTAAGACAATTTTATAAGTTTCTGGGGGTTTCTCCTTAGACTCTACTATTGATTCAAATTTTTCTTGGCTGTGGGCTGACTCTAAAAAAATGAAACTGGATAGGGAAAAAAATACAGAGTTTGATTTAGAACAAGTTTAATAAAATCGAAAATGTTCATGAATACCCTTTCACATGAAATCTCTATAATCTACTTGGAAATAAAACATTAAACTTTTAGATTCGAGTTGGCCATTTCTCGAATTAATTAAAATTTATTGAACAAATTAACTGAACAAATTTATTGAACATTTTCTAGACTGCCAATAACAAATTTCTATCACCATAATATTACATCTAAATAAAGCCTTAACAAATGTACAATATTATCATTATCATTATTTATTTGCTTAAATTGTACAAAATTGTCCCTCTTCCCTTATTTGTTTTAATGAGTTTATATTTTAACCTTATAAAGTAATGAAATAAAACCCAGTATATGACTTCGTTTGATAATATTGTATTAACCAATTGAGATCTGATTTACATTAATAAAAGTTTAAGATTACTTACATTACACTCCACCCTTTCTTCACACTTTCACTAAACACTTTATTTTGATTTTATTTATTTCAAATTTTCACAACACTTCACTGGTGTAGATTTAGTTGATATTATTTTGTTATTTTATTATAGCAGGTTAAATACGGACTGAGTTTCTTATTGAATTTCTTTACTTGTTCCCCCTCTGAAGATTTATGTTTTTACTACCTATTTTTCACGCGTTGTTCTCCCCTCTTCTTTTTTGAATCCCTCGTGTTTCTTTCTCATTGGTTAATTTTAAATTTTTGTCGTTCTCATTGATTTTCCTAATTTGCAATCTTTCACACGTAGAACACTTGTTCAATGCTTAATTTGCTATTTGTAAAGTTCACTGCCTCTGCTTCTGTTAGGTGAAATTTGAGATGCCTTGCGCGTGTTGTCTCACATTCTGTTTCTGTATTTAAGTTGGTGTTTCGAATTAATTATATTTTTAATAAATTAGATCACATGTTTCTCTTTCTAACCGTAGATTACAAATTATTCTGCGTCTAACAGATCCAGAGATATTCCTAGTTGAGCAGAGAACAAACCTGACGACACGAAATTCCTTTGGCATTCGATGCGCTTTACAAAAAGACGAAATTCTGTTTTTAAAATTATTTTTTCTTTACACTATGTTGTAGGGGAAATTCCATTCTATAAGTTGGTACCACTTGATTTGAGCAAATGCTTACTAAGAATTTGTTGTTTTGAAGTCCAAACGTAGCAAATTAAGCAAATGTCTGACGTGAAAACTATAATATTTGGCGTTGCACATATTGGTTTTGGGATTAGATTTTTGTTATTTTGAAGGTTTGTGTATACAAATTGTATATAAATTGTGTATACAAGTTACAATATATGTGTTTTTATTTCTAAAGTTTGTTTTTGAGTGAATTTTGAGTGTGTATATTGAATAACCTATAAATAAAAATGGTAAGTTTATGCTATATGCATATTTTCTTATATTTAGTGTTTTTAATGAGTATACAAGTGAATATGTGTGTTATTCTTTGTAAAGTATATTGTATTAGTAAAATCTAACGCTTTTGTTTTAGGCCTAGCTTTAGAAAGTTACTAATTATGCCTAAAAGGTTGACGTGTCACCCTAACCTTCAAGCGTCAGAATACAAATTTTTGAAAAATCGTCATTTTTATTTAGAAAATGTAACATATTATTTTTTTTTTTCCCCTAAATATATTCACAAATATATTAGAAATCTCAAGTAATGGTTGAAAAAATTGCAAAAAATGTATTAGTATGTTTTTGATCACCATTTCTGTGAAATATCTGCTCTGTTACTCTTAGATTTTTTGGTATTTGACCAAAAAACTCCAAATTTGATACATCTAACTTTTTTTTTTCACTACACACCTACATTCTATGCACCTTTCTGGACATAATGATATATAGAAGTTCTGTATAAAATATATTTTACTATTTTTAATGTTTTTTGGAAAAAATAAAGAGAAAATTCAGTTTTTACGTAAAATATTTTTTTACATTTTTAAAATGTAACAGATTTATATATTTTTTTTCCTAAATATATTCACAAATAATACACAAAAATTGTGTATATCTTAGAAATAGGTAGTAAGCTATTGATTTTGGGTGATACAGATTTTTCTACATAACATTTTACATCTAACATACTTACTCCAAAACCGTTTCAAAATTTTTTTTTTATTATATAGATGAATTCTACGCATCTTTCTGAGAAAAATGATATCTTATAAGTTAGGTTTTGTATACAAATAATATATTTTATTAATTTTTAAACGAACGAAGAATTTTTAAGACAAATTAACATGCGCCAGATTGAGGGTTAAACAATGCATATTTTTACCTCATTCAACCTTCCCTGAATGATGGTTTTACCAGTACAACCATTCAAAAATACAAGTGTAACAGAAAACTTTCCTGTTTTAATAGTTTTGTAAAAAAATGCCATATAATGAAAATACAATCACAAAGTTATAATTTTCAAGTAAACTAAACTTAGTTTAATTGTTTCCTATTATATATGCCTAGCTATTCAACCAAACATCTGCTGTTAATCTAGAGTTGTAAAATTCTTACTGCACAAGCGCGCCCCTCAGTTCTAAGGTCTATGTTCTATTTATTCCCATATTCACACAACACACAGCAGTTCATATTGACAAGTAATATTTACATTTGACATATTATCGATTCTCTTTAATCAGCAGCAAATAATTTTCTTTTATCGTAAAAATATAATTTCCCATAAAATTAAAATGTATTAAACGATTAAATACACTATTGTATTGATGTTTAGTCTTTTGTGATTACAAGAAATCAGTACATGGTCATTGTTGATTGAGAATCTGTTGCTATTTAACTTTGTTGGTCTAAATTGAAATAAGATAAAGCAAAATTTAAAACATTTCATTTCCGGTTTGACAATTCTTAATTATTTCTGATTGCAAAATAATTCCCATTTTCTCCAGTTTTGGATTTTCTCCCATTTAAAGCCTCCATTAAATTACATAGTGTTACAGACTAATGTATACATACATAATAACCTAAATGAGCCTGAATTTCTTGTGTTTAGAAGTGTTATTTCTACAATTTTAAAGGATTTTGTGACTTGATAAGTGTTTTACGTTATCAAAAAAAAATCAGATTAATTAAAAACAAGGTAAATAGTCTAGGATTTCAAGATTTTTAGCCACTAAAATCCGGAGAGAGGTACACTACATAATTACCATATTTTGTTTCTTATAATTTTTCCTAAAATATACGGTTTTTGAGATATTTAACTTTTAAAATACTCAAAGGTGGCCATTTTGAATATTTATATAGGAAAGTTTTGGATGTTGGTATACTGATAAAAAAATAGTAAAGAAAATGTGCATGACAAATTTGATAAAAAAAATAGTATAAAAAATGTGCATGCCAAATTTAAACTAATAATGTTACTAATTTCTAAAGTTTTCATTAATTTTTTTTTTAAAACACAAAATGCCCGACAGACGGTAAACAAAGAGGTTTCCGGACCTATGTTCTATAACGGAAAACTTGCAATGTAGTTTTTTGGTGCAAGTTAGGAAGCATGTGATTTCCCTTAAATTACTTATCACGCACTATCCTCAAACCTTGAAAGAAGAAATTGTTTTTCTTTTCTTTCCAGATCTGTTTACGCGAGCAAAAGAATAGATGGTCAATTTCCCTGGAAGTATGGGCTTTGTACGACTTTGTCTTGCCGAAAACTGACCAATCTCTTCAACAGTTACACGTAAGCCTAACTATCGGAACCCCCTTTATTTAAAATCTTCCAGTTTTATATTTAATTTTTCGTCCCTAGCTCAGGGAGAACGTGAAACAAATTTTTGAATTTTTTATCTCAAGTAATGAGTTCTTAAAGTACTATGTTTAAATACTACATCCTACCTTTATGGTTCCATGTAGTGATCATAACCTATAATTTCATGTCTGTGTGTGGATAATTAATTAATTAAAACTGCTCAAGCCTTTAAACTGAATTTAATGACACTAACTTTTTCTTTAAATCAAAACATCTTTAAATATTTTTTCTTTCGAAAACTTTTTACAAATTTAACACAAAAATAACATTTTACAAAATCGCAAATTATAATATCTAATATCTACGAGCAGAAAGGACTTATTTTGAAATTAAAATTTCTTCTGATTAACCAATTTCCCAGTTTACTTTCTTGCAACTGGTTATCAGACTATTATGTATTATTATATTTCTTTTCTGTTTACAACAATTGTTAATTTGAAGCTCAATAAAAATTTTAAATCCACACACTTAATTTAACTTATCCTAAACATGGTTATTTTAAACTAAACAGAGATATTAAAAGTAAAAGTATTCCCAGGAGATTTGTTTGGTAATTATTTATAACAAAAAATTTAATAACTGACTTTGATTTATTTTCTTTTTTAAACTTCACTTTTTAACTGATGATAATTTGTTGAATTGGTCAAACCTGGATTTCGAAGAATGTCCTGAGAAGCTCTCTGGTGACTCGATCCTTGCCGCTATTAATGATGTCCTGTAGCCATTGGTTTCATCAATCTGTGTTGCGTGTTGGTTGAGATTAAATGGAATTTCTCATTTAACTGCACTATTGCACTATACTCACACTACACAAACCAACTTCACCAATAGGCTTTTTACTTGCCTTTTTTTCATTTAAATTTTTTCTTCACCTTTAATGATATGTAATACTTTTTACATTTTTTTTTTTTTTTTTTTTTTTTTTTTTTTTTTTTTTTTTTTCCTCTTTCCAATTTATAAATTTAAACTCATTACGTCGACGGGCATAGGTTACCCTGGTTCGACACTTCAGAAATTTTTTTACCAAGACCCCTCTAAGAGGATATGCTACTCTATTTATAGCCAAAATATTCCCTTTCTTCATACCAATTTATTTTCCTCTCATGGTATGTGGGAATTTTATGTTATTTTGTAATTGCTTTGGTTTTTTATACTTAATTTAATATGTGAGTGTTTCTCAATCCTGTGTGCAACTCATTTAATTAATTTTACTGATTTAAATTGTTTATTTTAGCATCTTTTGTTGATTTAGTATTGGATTTATTTATTTTTTTAGTTGGCAACCGTAGATTCTTTCCCATCCGACGTCAGGATCTCTGGACCTTGTTTGATTACCGTTTCAAGCCTGCCTTTGTAAAATTCCCCATTGTTTTCCTTAATTTCTTTATAACTTCTTTTCCCTTTGTCTTTCTCGTTTTTAATTAATACCTTCCATAGGCGATCTTTTGATTTGTCGTTTCCAGCCTGAGTGATGCTCGTACTCCGCTTGGTGCTTGCGTAATCACGTGTCAAAGTTTTGCATTATTTCTAATTTTTACTTTCATTGTTTTTAACACTTTTTTCTTAAGATTTCAGTATTACGTAGCGCACTTGCTATAAGTTTCATGGCCGCGAAAGAATTTTTGTCCGCATTCTTTTCCACTACGTAATTCACACTTTTATTCACACCTTTTGGATTTTTGATTATTTACCAAACAAATTCCTCGAAATTTACATATATTGTTTAACATATTTATTTATTGTCTTGCTTGAAAGTTTTAACTCTTCAATTGTTTTAGATTTCACGTTAAGGTGTGAAATCTATATCCTTTAGAATTTTATTTAGATTTCACTTTTTATTTTTATTACTATTAGAACTTTATTATTTAACTTACTTGTATTCCTTATTTCGTTAAATTTTATTTTATCCTAGCTTTTATTCAACTATATAATGCTATAATCAATTTTTCTCTCAGAACAATTTATCTTTATTTTTCTTTTTTATTTACAAAAAACATTTATTATTAAAATTTGGATGCCTTTTATAAAATTTTCCCATTTTGGTTCCTTGCGTAAGTTGGTCTGTGTCAATTTCTACAAAATACCCGTAACAGATCTGAATTGCATACTATTTGTACTACAATTATATATCTTTAAACATAATATTTCGTATTTTCCAAACTTCATCAAATTTGATGAATTTTTAACATTTCAATCTAGCATGGTTTGCTGCTTTAACATGTAGGTCAATCTGGATTTTGCCCCCAACACAGCCCAAGGCTAGTCTCCTATATTAAAACAGCCAACTATTCTACAACTAGAACATTTAATTGCATTGAGATGGAAATTTCCGATTTTTCTTGTCTTTTCAAAAATCTCCCCCTCATTGAATGAAATTTCCGTCGCAGTTCATATGAACATATTACATACATTTTTGGGTCCCCTATCACTTCCCGGAGTTATGCCCATTAGTTGCAAATCACCTTGTATATATTGTACAATTTTGGAACTGAACTTTTTTTTTTAATGTGACTTCTGAGGAAGAAAACTCAGAAATTTCAAAAAAAAAAAAATTATTCAGTAAATACTTCTTTGTATTTTTTTAAAGCATGCTAGCCTATTTAAAATATATAATGTTTTAGAGGAGCTAATTACAAATAAAATATTATTAAAATCATGAAAATTTAAAATAATGACTTGCATATTATTTTTTGTGTGACGTACTGCTTATTAGCCAAAATAGTCCAGGGATTTTAACATGTACGTTGGAGAAATATCCAGGATAATTATGATGTGCTCATCAAAAATGTCGGGGATCAAAAGGGTTAAATCAAAAAGGCAAACTATTATCTTAGATGAAAATAGGGTTATTATGTATTGTACATTCTCCCGCATATTAGTTGCAAAAAAACATGCAAACTTATACTATTTACCTTGTTTCTCATTAATCAGATATTTTTTGACAACGCTACACAATTTTCTTGTTTCAAAACCATTAATATTGAAGAAAATTACTTTTTTTTAGCTACAAGGAACAGATGTATGAAGTAACAAGTATACAATTGAGTATGGTTTATGCGATGAGAAGTATATCGTGACTGCCACCAAAATATTAGAAAATTGTTAGATTTCACATTTTGGCCAGTTAACAAAAAGAAATATATATATATATATATATATATATATATATATATATAGTTACCTAGCCAGAAATAACGGAGTTACCTTCCCAGATCTATCTAGTTTTCTGTCTGTTAAACTTCGAAAAATTGTAATTTTCTTTTTTTAATCTGGATTCCAAAATTATTATTCAAAAACTTATATGACCGATTTTGATGAAATTTGTTGTAGTAATTTATCATACCAAAAAGTTTTTTTTTTGCTAAATATGAAGATTCTACCTATTATCTAATTACTCGAACAAAAATTCGCTAAAAGACTTGCTTTTTAAAAATTTAAGAAATTATTTTTGCATAATTAATACTATATTTTTCGACTTTAAACCACCTATGTTTTATGTAAAATTTAATTATGAAACTTTTTTTTTCCCTCTTAAACTTTTCTCGAAAATGAATAATTTTTGTGGTATACTAGCGAAAGACGGAAAAAAAACTTAGCGATTTTTTAAACATTTTGATTAGTAAAAAGTTGAACACACGTTTTTGAACATGCACTTTGTGAAATTATCATTTCTAGTAATATTTTGGAGCCATTAACCTGTTGAATCCCATCGACGCGGCCGCGCGTCCATGCACTAGTCCCGCTACTAGCCCAGCGACGCGGTGCCGCGTCCGTGGTACAGTTTGAACTTGCCGCGCTTTCTAAATCGAAGTAAGAAGAAGAAATATGCCGTGTTTGTTACCGCTCTGTTCGGGACAATCTGTCCTTTCGATTAGTATATTTCGTTTTGCGCTAGCTGGAACGGCATCCCTGCAGCGATCAATAAACTTCAGCTGTTGTCATATTATTTGTAGATCATCTGTTGCGTAGATTGGATGTTTGTTTACTATGGCGAGTCATGCGTGTTCGTCTCGAACCCTTTGTGACAATAACAACTAAATATTTAGACATTGAAATCTAAGTTTTAATTTTTTATTTTGAATATTTAGCCTGTGTTTTTTACTCAATAAAAATAAATATGCATTTTCAGTGAAATGAAATGATTTACTTCAGCAATGTTACAGAACAGCACTAAAATCTGAATTTTTTACTTTTACAGCGTACTGCATTTTTGGACATAATTCATTTTGGTGAAAGATTTTTTTATTTTATAAACATTTCTATGTAGGTAATTGAATTTTCTACTATATATATATATATATATATATATATATATATATATATATATATGATTAAAAAAAAAAAAAACATTGTTTAATTTTACTGTAACTTTGCTTTTGAAATTTCTGGTAAAAATTTTAATTTTTTTGGGTTTTTTAGATTTTTTTAGAAAAAAAATTGTATATGTTATTTTTTATACTATTTTCAGCTTCTCCTGTTCTTTCTGGACAAAACACATACATATATTATTATGTTTATTTCATTTTTAGATTGTGTACAAACTTTTAAAATATAGTCTGCAAATTAGCAAAAAAACCCGGGCTGGGGGGAATGCCTGGCTCTGCTATACCTGGGATTCAAAAGGTTAAACAACAAATTTTGATCATATGGAAAACATCCCACCCAAAATAGAGTCACCTTTGTCTATTACAAATTTCATTGTTTTATCATAAACTTTTTCTTCAAAGAGATCAATTTTACCAAATTACTTGCAAATTCTATGCAAACATTCTTCAATTATAATTTATATATATATTTTTTCTGTCTTCTGTTTTATTTGACAAATGTTGAAGGCAACAGGATGAATGAAGAAAATGTATTTCCTGTCAATTACAGATATTTCTCCTTCCAAATGTTTGTCTTGTTTATGCAATTTGTAAAGAAGCAAATTATTGATACTATAAGGCAGAGTTTAATCATAAGTCCAGATAGTTCTGTGTCTGATCTTCCCACAAATTTTGGAGGTTTTTATTTTAATTGGTGATAATCATAGCATATCTAAAAACATGAGACACCCACAGTTACATTACCCTAAGCCAAGCTATACACACAGATTTTTATAAAGTATAAGACATTAAAGCAAAATATAAGATGTTTGATTTCCAGTTTGACAATCTTCGATTTCAAATAAAAAATTACACCAATTCTAAAAGAAATGGTTTTCTCAGTTTTTTAGTAATTTGGCTAGTTTTTTAGTTTTTTTTTTACAAATAATGATCAAACAATTATATAAGAATTAATTGTACTATTATGAAAGTAAGATGTAAACCGTACTTTCTCCTACTACAGGAGACAGTAAAATATGTGTGTACGGTACATTTTGTCTCTTGAGGCGCATAGACCTGATAACAAATTAACTCTGCAACTGGCACGGCGACCTACAGTAGGTCGCCCACGTGCTCCCAAGTGATTTCACCAACTCTTAATCACGTATTTTGCCATTCAACGTTACGCCCACTTAAAATTGTCCCATCGCAATAAATAAAATACCGTTGCAAAGCTAATGTTCCGTAGATGCATATCATGCAAAAAAACCCACAAAACGTTATAAATAATATTCCAAAAATTGGTGAAGTTCACGTATTTTTGTAGCGTAAAATCGTAATTTTCAACTCTGCTCCTTTTCGTATAGCGCGGCTCCATTTTTCCTGATATGATTACAACTCTATTTTTCTGTCATTTAAGTCAACTAAAACACTGTTATATAGATCACATGTTTCTCTTTCTAACCGTAGATTACAAATTGTTCTGCGTCTAACAGATCCAGAGATATTCGTACTTGAACATAGAACAAACCTGACGACACGAAATTCATTTGGCATTCGATGCGCTTTACGAAAAGACGAAATTCATATCTCTCTGTTTTTAAAAATATTTTTCTTTTTACTCTATGTTGTAGGGGAAATTCCATTCTATAAGTTGGTGGTACCACTTGAGTTGAGGAATTGCTTACTAAGAATTTGTTGTTTTGAAGTCCAAACGTAGCAAATTAAGCAAATGTCTGACGTGAACACTATAATATTTGGCGTGGCACATATTGGTTTTGGGATTAGATTTTTGTTATTTTGAAGGTTTGTGTATACAAATTGTATATAAATTGTGTATACAAGTTACAATATATGTGTTTTTATTTCTAAAGTTTGTTTTTGAGAGAATTTCGAGTGTGTATATGGAATAACCTATAAATAACAATGGTAAGTTTAGGCTATATGAATATTTTCTTATATTTAGTGTTTTATATGAGTATACAAGTGAATATGTGTGTTATTCTTTGTAAAGTATATTGTATTAGTAAAATATAACGCTTTTGTTTTAGGCCTAGCTTTAGAAAGTTACTAATTATGCCTAAAAGGTTGACGTGTCACCCTAACCTTCAAGCGTCAGAATACAAATTTTTGAAAAATCGTCATTTTTATTTAAAAAATGTAACATATTATTATTTTTTTCCCCTAAATATATTCACAAATATATTAGAAATCTCAAGTAATGGTTGAAAAAATTGCAAAAATGTATTAGTATGTTTTTGATCACCATTTCTGTGAAATTTCTGCTTCGTTACTCTTCGATTTTTTGGTATTTGACCAAAAAACTCCAAATGTGATACATGTAACATTTTTTTGCACTACACAACTAAATTCTATGCACCTTTCTGGACATAATGATATATAGAAGTTCTGTATAAAATATATTTTACTATTTTTTATGTTTTTTGGAAAAAATAAAGAGAAAATTCAGTTTTTTCGTAAAATATTTTTTTAAATTTTTAAAATGTAACATTTTTTAAATTTTTTTCCTAAATATATTCAAAAATATTACACAAAACTTTTGTATACCTTAGAAAAAGGTAGTAAGCTATTGATTTTGGGTGATATAGATTTTTCTGAAAAAAAGTTAATATCATTTTTGACATCTAACATACTTACTCCAAAACCGTTTCAAAAAATTTTTTTTCATTACATAGATTAATTCTATGCATCTTCCTGAGAAAAATGATGTCTTATAAGTTAGGTTTTGTATACAAATAATATATTTTATTAATTTTTAAACAAACGAAGAATTTTCAAGGCAATTAACATTGCCGGTTGGAGGGTTAATACAAACACCCGTTCAAGGTGAACTAGTTATCCCACTTAATTTCTACTAGCTTAACGCTAGTCATTGTGGTAACATTTTGTTAATTATGTTATTAAATACTTAAATTTTGTGTAAAATATTTAACCAAAATTTGTACTAGGTAAGTTCACATATTCGAGAATTTTATTACTCTTATTTATGAAACCTGTATTTTTTTTTTATTTGACTCGATTTTCCCCCCCTTTTTTTACTTGATCTGAACTAAAAAAATCTTTATCAACAAATCCATATTTATTTATTTAATTAGCTGTAATAAAATTTGTAATTGTTAGAAAATATGGGAATGAAATGGGATTGTAATATAATTTCATACCAAAGGAAGTTTGTATCATTTAGTTTGATCGAGAGAGTCTAATTTCCCATCAGTTACAGACAGATACCTTGCCTTTCCCACTACACTGGTTTCTCTGTATTCTCTATTCCAAAACAAAAAAATCAACATTATACAGATTATTATTCAATCTCAAATTTATCAGAAGCTTTAAAAACTTGAGCTCGAAAACAACTAGAGCTCATTAAAAGGCTTGATAAAAGTCCGAGCTCGTTATAGGCTATATTAAAGTTCGAGCTTGTTGAAAAGCTTGAGCTGTAAAAAGCTGGAGTTCAAGCTTGGCTCGATTTACCAAAGACAGCTTGAACTCAGCTCGATTTAAAAAATCCGGGCTCGCATACCCAACAGAACTTTAGTGTTTTTTTGTGTTTTCCTATTTGTGTACTACTATGTAATATCAAGGTAAGCCTGTGTCTCCTATCCATACAAAATCTAAACTAATAGGCTATGTGCCCTATTTAAACTCGTACATAACGTTATTTTAGTTTCCATTTATTTTAGTCATTCCAAAATTTTAAGTTTTCACATCAAAACGTTTAAAAAATTATTTTTTTAGAAAAAAATTTTATCGTGATTTATTGAGTGATAGTGTTAATTTGTCATAGTGGTCATTAATTAAACTGCCTATTTTCAATTTTTTAAAATTTGAAAAGACCTCATTTTATCATGTTATGTATATATTTTTTTAAAGAAATATAAAAAATTAAAATTTTTTTTGTGTATTTAAAAATATTATTTTTTAATTGTTCAATTTGTATGGCTAGTTCTTGCAATAAAAATATCACCTCATATTTTTTTCATCCCAAAAAATGAATAAAATAAGATAACAGCCTGAAATTGTACATTATTTGTCAAATTTTTTAAAAATCCCTCTTTTTTATGAAGTTTTGAATCAAAATCTTTTTAGGTGAAAACATTTATTAAATGTTTCAAATATCTTTTTCCTTGTTTAAGAATTTTGTAAAAAACTTAAAATTAATAACAAAAATATATATCAGACGGAAAATGGCAAGTGCGAAATGGAATTTACAGGTATTGGACGGGATTGACAAAATACACAGCAAGAACATTACACAACAACAAAGGAGGTAGTTTAAACAGTATTTTAATAGTATATCTTAATGTTTTTTTAAAATTAACTAATGATTATAAACTAACATAGTTATTGACTCAAAACTTAAAAACAGCCACTGTTTATATTCTTTGGATATTTAGAACTATACAAAATACTGGCACCGTAACAAATAGTTTTTTAATTTAAGCTTCAAGTGAGATTTTTGAAATATTCTCTATAAATTCATGGCATCCACTCAACACAATTGATTCTTTGAATTTTTTAACTGTCTTCTGAGGCAGTCGATCTCTCCTAACAAATGATAGGGGAAATTTTTTTTTCCAACAGTAGATAGCTTATGGATATGTTCCTATCGCTATTTTTTTCTAGAACTTTTGCAACATAATGAGAAATAGATTTTTCCCTAATAGTTTTTCAAGAATGAAGCTATTTTTCTTCTGTCTTGATCTTCTTCATATGAGGAACTTGAAAGTATTTCTTCCACGCGAAAGTTCTTCCGATATTGAACTGTTGAAAGATTAAGGAAATTATAGCCTTTTCACATTTTGTTTTCTTAAACTCGATTTTATTAGTTAACCCTACAACTGTGCAATGCTAAAGTATTATTTTCTTAAAAAATTAATAAAAAATATTATTTTTACACAAAGACATCATTTTTCTCAGAAAGATGCATAGAATTCATTTTTGTAATAATTATTTTTTTTTGAAACGGTTTTGGAGTAAGTATGTTAGATGTCAAAAAATGAAGTTATCATTTTTCAGAAAAACCTGTATCATCCAAAATCAATAGCTTACCACCTGTTTCTAAGATACACAAAAGTTTTGTGTAATATTTGTGAATATATTTAGGGGAAAAAAAATATTGTTACATTTTCAAATTAAAAAAAAATTGTTTTACGAAAAAAGGTAAATTTATCCTTTTTTTTTTTTCAAAAAATCACCAAAAATAGTAATATTTATGGAAAACCAACTTCTATATATCATTATATTCAGAAAGGTTTATGGAATTTAGTAGTGTAATGAAACAAAAGTTTGAAAAATAATTTTGGAGTCAGTATGGCAAAGAACAAAAAACACACAAAAATCGAAGGTTAATTTTCACATCAAAGTCCAATTGAGCATAGAAATAATTGTTTTACATTTTTTTTTTTCAAAATTTCAAACTTTTTCTAGTATAAATGTGAATAACTATTGGTAAAAAAAAAAATCAAATTCTAAAATTTTCAAAATAAAAATAACGTTTTCCCCTAAAAAGTGGTACTCGACAAGTAAGGTTAGGTTTGAAACCTCGACAATTTAGGCGTAATTAGTAAATTTCTAAAGCTAGGCCTAAGACAAAATCACTAGATTTCACTAAAACAATAAATTTTACAAAGAATAACATATACACTTGTATAATCAAATAAAACACTCAATATAAGAAAATTTGCTTTTAGGCCTAGGTTTACAACTTACCTCTTGGTTAGTCCAAATATAAACCATTCAAAAACTAGAACTTCACTCAAAAAAATAAACTTTAGAAATAAAAACACATATATTGTAACTTGTATACACAATTTATATACAATTTGTATACACAAACAGAAATATATAATCCCAAAACAAAGCCTTTGCCACACCTCTCCGTGTCAATTTATGTCAAAAACTTGGCATATTCCGAGTTCAAAACAAAAACCTCAAAGTAAGTCTATGATATATCAAGTAATACCAACTTGTAGAATGAAATCTCCTCTACAATATTCTGTAAAGATCAGTTACAAAATATCGATTCAAAAATCGATTATCTTATTTAGTAAACTGTTCCGAATGCCAAGTGAATTTTGTTCCGTTAGGTTTCTACTATGGTCAAGTAGAAATATCTTGCGATCTATGACACACAGAACAATTTGTAAACAACGGATAGAAAGAGAAAGATGTGATCTACAGAACAGTTTTGTTCGACCTGTTTGACAGAAAAATAGATTTGTGATCATATGAGAAAAAATGGCGTCACTTTTACTAAAATCCGCTCAGTTCAAATCTTTGACGTTACGCATCAAAAATATACGAAATTCAGCAATTTTTGGAATATTATTTATAACTTTTGTGGTATTTTTTTTATGCATGATTATGTATCTACAGAACATTAGCTTTCCAACACTATTTTTTTTATTGCGATAGGATTATTCTAAGTGGGCGAAATATTGAAATGCAAAATACATGTTTTATAGCCAACTTGTCCGGGAGAATGGGTACGATTTCGGGTCTTTAAAAGTTGGAGGGGTAACAGTTATTTACAGAATCTGACAAATGTCAGCAAATAGAAAATTTCAAGTTGTAATATGAATACTTGCAAAAGGCTTAAAAGGATACTGGCAGCATTGGAAGTTCCAGGCCTGTGCAAATTTTTAGCATCACTGCTTGAAGAAACATGAAATGGACCTTTTTTCAGTGGATTTTCTTTAATATTATCTGAATTAAATGTTAAGGGTAAAACGTAAACTATTAACAAGGGGCATGCAATGTATTTAGTATGCATTTGCTGAGTGGAATCTTCAAATTTTATTATTTAGGCATGGGTAAACGGAAGAAAGTTTTATGTATCTGGTTGAATACTCATCTGTTGTATATGCATTTAATTAATTTCGTTCTTGTATTTTTAGTATTTATTATAAAGTCGACTGTGTTTTGAGGATTTTATAGAAATTGTTTTATTGTGTTTTTTTATTAATTATTGTTGTTTCCTTGTCATAAGGCTTACTGTGTGCATTATTTTGCATATTGTATTATATCTAAACTATTCTATTGTTTTATCCTTGACAATAAATATAGATTTATTTTTGTCCATGGTGGAAAATAAATTAAATTAAAACTAGAAATGACACCTGAAAAAAAAAATGTGTAAAAACCAATAGTGGTTTTGAATGATGAATTGATGGAAGTGCAATAAATATGTTTTCCATTTAATAACATAAAAGGAAATGAGTTTGGTTGTTTGGTTGGACAACCATTGAGAAATCATTGATTAAAAAAAACAACTTTTACATGTATCTTTGGTTCTCCATTAATTGTAACTGAGTCTTCTCAAAAGCAGTATATATTTTCCTTATTTCTATTCCAATTTTGAGATTTGAGCTTCTTGGTTCCAGACACTGACCAAGTCTTATCAGTAGTTACAACTTTCTTTATTTCATTGTCAATCTCTTCAATTTTATCTTCATCAGTTAGAAATCTACATATATTTAATTTACATAATTGATTGTTTTGAGAAAAGTGCCTGCATCTGTTATGTCATTCCATAGCAATGAATCTATCACAGGTACGTTTAACAAGTCCTCCGATATCATCTGTTGGGCCCTTGCCATGGTCAGCTTCCCAAAATTACCATGAACAAAGGTCAAAAGTTTGCACATTAACAAGAAACGTTAGTTTTATTTTGATGTTGTGAAGTAGGCCCATCACTAAAAAAATGTAAAATACTGACATTGGGATAGGTTTCCTTTAAAAATTTCAAAACTGTCTCCAAGTGAGTCTATACAGTGGTTAATTCGTGAAATGTCGAATTGGAAACCGAACAAAACAATATTTTTTTGGTCGTTCATTTTTTTCCTACATATACTACTCCTCTATGTAAAAGATATCTGCTTACGTGAGGCAACAAAATGTATTGATTATACTTCCTCTCCTTATTTAGAACCATAACTAACTCCAATCACAAAAGATAATAGCCTCATTACATCTAGTTCTATTTTACTCTCATTGAATTGACTTAGTAAATGTAGCATGTTAAATATATACATAGTGAGATTTTTTAATTCTTCACTTGTTTCTTTCAATAACGCAGATGCTTTACACAAAACCTTTTCATAAACAGTCTTTTCCACTTAACGCATTTTATCACTTTTCTTACTTTTGATTAATTATTATTTGTAACATATTAAAGTCGTCAAAGTTTTTATCAACCTATAGATTATCAGGGATCTTTAAAGAACAGACTTTACATCTGCATACAGAATAGAATAGATACATTATATTTATTTGTCTTGCATACTGTATTTTCAAAATCTCAGAAATAGAAATATTTTGTATTATTCTAGCAGATTCAACTTGTCCAACTTGTATTTGAAGTTAGCATGAGTTTTACAAAGGCATGTATCTTTTGATCTATCTTCTTAAAAGGTTTTATCTTAATAAATATTTGCTAAGATATTTTGTTTCAACTAGTCTTTTATTTTTACTTTTTATTAAGTTCTTTAATAGAAAACAATAAATATCTTTTTTACTTTTTTATCTTTTTTCTAGTAATGTAATTTCTTTTGCAAGGTGCCTGGCATGAGTTTTCATTGTCTTCAAAAAATTGACAATCTGGTCTCTCATATTGTTTATATGGGTAATTTTTTGTTTCATTCTTCTGTGTAGCTGTTAGATCTATCTAAGTAGACTCTACATATCATCTATCTAATGAAATGAAGTCTCAACTTAAATCAGAATGCAATTATTTTGGAATACAGTCCCTGATGGTTTTAACTTTAACCTAAAGAAATAAAGGGATCTATCTATCTATCTATCTATATCTCTATCCATCCATCCATCCATCCATCCATCCATCCATCCACCCATCCATCCACCCACCTATCCACCCATCCACCTATCCACCTATCCACCCATCCACCCACCCAACCACCCACCCACCCATCCACCCATCCATCCATCCATGTAAACTTTACATATTATACTAAACTTAAATGATATATGTAAACTAAATCTACAACTTAAATTATTTTGGAAGTCAGGGTACGTAATGGTTCTAACTTCACTATAAAGAAATATGGGGATCTGTTTATCTATCTAAAATCTACATATCATCCTCAACTTAAAACTTTTTTTTACTTACAAGCTGTTATAAGTTAGGTTAGTAATGACTACATGGTTAGTGTGTCTAATCTGAACTGTTTTATTATCTTGCAGTCTTACATCTTACAGTCCCTAACTTGTAGGACTTTACATTTAGTTATCTTATCTAGATAACATTGTGTACATCTATTACACCCCCCATTTCAACATATTTAAAGAACATAAAACTCTCTTAATATATACATAAATGTAAACATGTTTATTGAAATAACTAAAAGAATTACAGACTAATTTAAACAATAACAATAACAAAATAATTTTTTCTTCTATAAACAAAATTAACAATATTGTTTTACTATTCTTCCATAAAAGAATTACAGACTAATTTAAACAATAACAATAACAAAATTTTTCTTCTATAAACAAAATTAATATTGAAGCCTATCTGGCTGTTTTACTATTCTTCCATATCTGGTAGTCAATTCTTTACTACCTTCTGTTTGATTAGGATCACAATCTTTATTTGGAATAACTGTTTCCTGTAATTTATTTGTTTCATCAAAATATGGATTGTTACAAAACATTTTAGAATTATCTTTGATTATATCTTTTCTATTTCTTTCAATTTTTCTACCATTTGGTAAACTTATGATATATGACCTAGGTTTGTGGCCTGCTTTGTAAACAACGGCTGGGATCCATTCCTTATTTATTTTTACCCTAACTTTGTCATTATCATGGAATGGGTAACTTTGAATTTTTATCAAAATTTTATTTTTGAATTTTTTTGTTTTGCCTGTAATGTTTGTTTAACTTTATATTCATTTACTTTGCTGGGTAATCGACTATTTATAATAGGAATGACTCCTTTTAACCTCCAACCCATTAATAATTGAGCAGGAGAGTAATTTACTTTACTGATACTAGTATTTCTTTGTTATAATAGACACAAATAAATATCTTTGTTAGTGGCTTTTGCTTTTTTAATCATGATTTTGGTTGTTTGTATGGCTCTTTCTACCATACCATTAGATTGTGGAAATCTAGCACTACTTGTAATGTGTTGAAAATCCCATTCTTTAGCAAAATCTTTAAACATTTGTGAACTAAACTGAGGTCCATTATCAGATTGTACAATATCAGGAATGCCATGTCTGGCAAAAATAGATTTGATACATGTAACCACTACAGGGCTAGTAGTATTACTTAACATCATTATTTCAATATACTTAGAATAATAATCAACTACAAGTACATAATCCTTATCATCTAAATAAAACAAATCAATACCAACTTTGGACCATGGCCTATCTGGAACCGAGTGAGGCATAAGGCTTTCTTTTGTATTTGATTTTTGATAACGCAAACAAATATTACAGCTACTTACTAGGTCTTCAATATTTTTTGACATACCTGGCCAATATAATAATTCTCGAGCTTTAGACTTACTAACTTCAATACCTGAATGATTTAAATGAATTCTATTAAGCATATCTCGTCTGAGTTTTTCAGGTACGACCAATTGTTGATTTTTAAATATTAAGCCTGATGTTTCACTCAATTCACCCCTTACATTCCAATATGGTTTAATAATATTTGGTAACAATGTCTTATGTTTAGTACATCCTCCTTTTATACAATTATATAGTTGTTGCATCTCATTATCTTTTTTAATTTCATCCTGAAATATTTTTATTTTTTCTGACGTTATGGGAAGATTTAATGTAAGTGTACACACTTGTGCTTCTATTTCATTGTCTAAAAAAGTGTCAATAGAATTTAATTTGTCTTTATCAATGTTTTGATATGCCCTAGACAATGTATCTGCAAGGTACATTTCTTTACCTGGCTTGTATACTAGACTATTATCATATTTTAGTATATTAATTAACATTCTTTGTAATCTTGGTGGACATAATACAAGAGGTTTCTTATATATAGAAATTAATGGTTTATGGTCAGTTTCTATAACTACATGTTTACCATAAATATATTGATAAAATCTATTACAACCAAAGACAATAGCAGTCATTTCTTTTTCAATGGTTGCATAACCTTTCTGACAATCTGTTAATGCCCTTGAGGCATAAGCAACAGGAACATTATTTTGTAATAAAACTGCTGCTACACCATCTTTGCTAGCATCTACAGACATTGTAACAGGTTTATCAACATCATAATAATACAATAGTGGTTGAGAACTTATAAGCTTCTTTATCTCTTTGAAAGCTTTTTCTTGTTCCCATTGCCATTGCCATTCCCTATTATTTTTTATAAGTTCCCTCATTGGTGAGGTGACACTAGACATATTTGGTATAAATTTACTCAAGTATGTAACCATACCTAACAGTCTTTGTACATCTTTTTTATTCTTAGGTACTTGCATATTTTCTATTGTACGGACTTTGTTTTCATCGGGTTTAATACATTTACTAGTTAATTTATGTCCCATATAAATTAATTCTTGTTTATTAAATTTACATTTTTCTTTATTGAACTTAAGATTAACTTCCCTAGCTCTATTTAGTACTTTTCTTAATCTTAAATCATGTTCTTTTTGAGTTGAACCCCAAATTAAAATATCGTCTATAAAGGTATCAACACCTTCTATGTTTTCAAAAAGTTGACGTATGGTTCTGTGGAAAACCTCAGGAGCAGACTTTATTCCAAATGGTAGCCTTAAAAATTTATATCTACTAAAAGGGGTATTGAAAGTACATAATTTTGAACTTTCTTTCTTCTTTAAGAGCAATTTGCCAAAAACCACTTTGTGCATCCAATGTACTAAAAAATTTTGCATTACATAATTTGTTTGTGATCTCTTCCAATGTAGGAAGTTGAAAATGCTCACGTTTGATTGCAAAATTTAAATCTTTAGGATCTAAACATATTCTAAGTTGTCCTGAAGGTTTCCTGACTATCACCATTGAATTGACCTAATCGGTCGGTTCGCTAACCTTTTCAATTATATTTAAGATTTCTAACCTTTCTAATTCTTTTTTAAGAGGTATAATTAATGGTTCCGGAACCTTAAGGGGTGCATATATAACTGGTTTAGCAAAATTATCAATTTTAATATTATGTTTACCAGGAATCAAACCAACCCCATTGAACACATCATTGTATTCTTTCATTACATTGCTGAAATACATATCCTCATTATTAGTTATATAACTACATTCCTTAGTAACTTAATCTATCCTAGCAACTAGTTTCATGGTTTCACAGGTATTTACCCCCAACACTGGTGGTGATTGTGTATCTACTACCTGAAATTCAATTACTCTAACCATACTTTTATATCTACATTTCAAAAAACATTTACCTTTGATAGGCAATCTTTTTCCACAATAACTAGTTAGTTTTAAATTACTTGATAACAGAAACTTTCTGCTTAAATTAAGCTTATTATATATTTGTAGTGGGATTACATTAGCATGTGCACCTGTATCTAGTTTAAAATCAATAAACTGACCTGGAATAATTTCAAGTTTTACTGACCAATTGTCAGTTTCATATTTATTATTCGATCCTAGGGCACCAATAAATAAATAATCACTTCTTACCTCTTTTTCACTAGTTTCTTTTTCAAACATGTGTAAATTTTTTGATTTACAACATATAGCAAAATGATTTGATTTTTTACACATATTACACATTTTTCCAAATGCTGGACACTTGAATTTTGGATGTTGCCTATCACATCTGTAACACTTTTTTCCACTATTAACTTTTGGAGCAGTTGTTCTTCTTGTCGGTTGTTTTTTCTTGAAAGATGACGATCCTTGAATAGCATGTACATCTTCATTCCTTGAAGCATCTTGATTTATATCCTTTGATTGTAAACTGGAAATTTCAGCCGCCCTGCAGATGTCAATTGTTTGTTGTAAATTTAAATTTTCTCTCAGTAGTCGTTCTCTTAGGTTTTCATTTTGAATGCCTAATGTAATTTGATCTCTAATTAGACTCTCTGATAAGTCACCAAACTCACATATTAAACTTTTAGCTTTCAAATCTGTAACAAATTGATCAATGTTTTCATGTTTTAATTGTATACGCGTTCGAAATTTAAATCTCTCATATGTTCATTTGTACGTGGAATGAAGTAATCTTCAAACTTTTTTAACAAAATATTAAATTTATTTTTTTCTTCAGGTTTTAAATTAAATGTGTTAAAAATATCCACGCTCTCATCCCCTATTATGTGGAGTAATATAGCACATTTTAGTTTATCTTCTTTTTCTTCTGCTTGAGTTGCCAACAAATAATTCAAAAATTTTTGTTTCCATTTTTTCCAATTTTCTCCAACATTACCTTGAAGGCTCAATTCCTTTGGTGGTTTTAATAAAGTACTTTCCATCTTACATGAAAATCCTTTGTCTAAACTTACTTTTTCCTGTGCAGTCTTGTTCTTAGAAAGCACGTTTTCTTCTGACTTCATAAATGTATCACACTATTTTACATTATTGTTAAGTAAATCTTTCACTTCTACTGTTTTTTTTTTTTTTTTTTTTTATAAAAAAAAACATTTTAATTAATTTATTCTATAAAATCACTTTTCGACTGCGCCATGTTATAAGTTAGGTTAGTAATGACTACATGGTTAGTGTGTCTAATCTGAACTGTTTTATTATCTTGCAGTCTTACATCTTACAGTCCCTAACTTGTAGGACTTTACATTTAGTTATCTTATCTAGATAACATTGTGTACATCTATTACACAAGCCAAGACACTAGAAACCATTGAACTTTCTGGTTAACAACATTTGAAACACTAGTTTTATAAGACTCAAAAAATATTATCTTAACCCTTTGGCCACTGCTCGTCCAGCATGCCTGACTAGCCTAGACCGGCGTGGCTGATACACCGTTTTTGTAGTACTCTATATAAATCGTTCTAAAAACCATACTATTGAAGTTAGAACAATAATTTTTTGTTTGTTATTTTTGTTTTTAGCTATAATATAGGATAAACATATCAAAACAAAGTTTCATTCAATTTTTTATATTAAAAAAGTACTAAAACCTAAAACAATTTTTTTTTTATTTACAATGAAATTTTTATTTTGAACTCGAAAATCATTATATATATAAAAAAATATTTTATACTTAAAATTAATTTTTTTTATTAAAGTAAATGTACTAATGGAGACCTGTAAAAAATTTTAATAAAATATGATAAACTACAAAGCAATAAACTATTTTCTAAAACACGGAAAAATTGATTTACAACATATTTTTACCGTATGTAATACAGTCAATAATGCAGACTCTGTAGATGTTTGGACAATTAGTTGTATGGGTTTGTACACTTTTTAACACACGTAAAATGTAAATAAGTAACCTAGAAACATAAAAAAACTGGAAACTAAAAATATTTACACTATTATGTACAACATTATTTGTGTTCAAACACTTTCTCTTTTTAGCACCTGTGTTTAGTCAAGCACATGGGATGAACTCCTTTGTTATGAATTTTTGCAACCATAACGAGTTTTCTTTTTTTTGCCTCCAGAACGGGTACTTTGAGCACTACATACTGAACAATTACTCTGTTTATTTTCTGCTAAAAGGTAAAGAGGCTCATCACCAAAACCTGTATGTTGTGCTGGGTGGGGGTCGCCGAGCCATTCCTCAGTGATCGCTTCAATAATTGAAATTTTTAATTTTAGCCTAGAAAGAGGATTATCTGAGTTAATTTTATAAAGAACGTAGAGGTTCACAATCATCCTAGAAAAAATATTTGGCATCTCTATCTGCTTAAATAACAAAAATATAGCTATATTACGAAACGTCCTTTTAAAAGGACGTCAGCGGTAGAAAGGTTAACTAGGTCATAATAAATACTTTTATTAATAACTCTTAGAATGAAATTTAAAAATGGAGGTATTGTTTAATTTAAATGTACTAAGCTTACTTAAAAAATAATCAAATTCAGAATAAATTTTGAAATATAAAGTAACATTTCTTAAAATAAATAAATGTGGTTTATTTGGATATTTGTCATCATTTGTATATATAAAAATAATACATGACATTTTGAAAATTTGATCAACCCTCATTATTTAGAACATGACAAACATGAAAACTTTAAACACAGCTAATAGCTTAGTACTTTGTTGGAAACTAAAACTAAAAATGAATTGTCCATAAACATTGTATAAATTTTCTCAATCACCCATCCTCAAAATTAATTGTTACTAAAAATGTCAATTCCGTAGTTCTCAATCAAAAAGTGAAAATGAACCATGGATGCTAACTTTAAACTAAAATATTTATGTATTTAAATATGGGCCTAAACTTTCTTTGCTTGCGTCATAAACATGTACTCAGCTTAAATTGTATTTAATTAATATCGAGCTTTAATTGATCGCTGTGAGGTTCATTTATGTGTTTTGCCAATTATTCCTGAGTCGTAATATTTTTTTACTTGTGATTTTACCAACAAATTTTGGTCATTAATCTTCACATTTCTATAAAATTTGAACAAAATCAGTAGAGCCGATTTTGATAAATTACATATTACGTAAAAGTTTCATATCTGTTAACACATATCTGTTTTGTTATTTTTACAGGAGCGGGATATGCCACTAGAAGATTTACTCGCATTGTATGGGTACAATAATCTATCAGGTGAAAATTCAACTTCAAATTGTTCAGAAGAGGTTAATAAAAATCTTGCAGTCATGGAGAATAAAAAGGAGGCAAAAGAAATATCATCATTTGAAGGAGAAGAAGAAGATGAGGAAGATGAAGATAAACCAGAAACTTCAGAACTGCAACAATTATATAATGATATTCCTCCAGAGAGTAGTACACCTATACGATCCTTAAGATGTGAGTTACAAATCAACTCATTTCCTCTATATTTATTTAAATTAAATGGTTAACTTTCTTATTAACACACATCAAAACCAATAAGAAAAAAAATCAAGAACTTAACTACAGTACTCAAAAACATAAATATCTTGAGTGTCATCAACATTAGTCAATAAATAAAAATGTTTATCATTTTGTTTAAAAAATTATGTTAGAGAGTTTGAGGGCCAAGGTATGTGGGCTATATTAAATTCAAACTCAGCGCTTGGAAATACATAAATTGAAAAAATAAGTTTAATAAAAAGTGAATGAATAATATAAATTCTTAAACATTTTGGGTCTACCCCATCCCAAAACTGATCTTAACAAAAATCTAATTATTCCATGTGGCATCTATCCTATATCTGTCTTCAACACTTTGAGTCATTCGGATCACACTTTTATGACATACTCGTATGTGTGACATTCTCTTTTCACCCTTCCACTATTTTCATTTCAACCCTTAACAGATGTGAAAATGGAGAGCAGTGTGACAATTGGCTAAGACAAGTCTAACTCACTGCAGCAGAACACAGGTTTCTTAAGTCTAGTTACTAATTGTTATTAAGTAATTCGAAAAGATAACTCCTGTTTTACATGTTACTTTTTTTACATCAAAGGTTGTTATCTAAATTATCACAAAAAATAAAACAATTCATTTTCATTTTATTCATTTTTTCCCCAGCTATTATTTTATACTGTGTTATTTTGATTAAAAATAAAAATTGGTCAAAATATTGTAAATGCAATATCTATGTCTGTGCTGAATATATTGATAAAATTTACAACTATAAAACATAAAAACAGATAATAAGAGTAAAACTACATACCAAATAAACATGTATAAAAAAAAAAAAAAAAACAATTTGAAACATTTGTTCAAACATAAAAAAATAACAAATATTTAACAAATGTAATGGTTAGATTAAATAAGTTTATAAAAAAAAATTGAGTTTTTGGTTTTTGAACATTGATTAATCTACAGTTTCAAAACAGTGCCTTAACCATCATGGCTATAACTAATTTTATCAAAGAGGAATATTTATTTATAATGTGATTTCAATATCATTTTACCACACTAAAACTATAATGTTTATTGATTGAACAGAGAGCATATAAAATTGTTGTTACTATTTTTGTTCTTTTAAAGTTATATAATAATTAATAATAAAGCTTTATTTACTTGGTGAAGCTATTAATTTTATAAGAATACCCAACAAACATTAATATCTAGCTTGGCATAGGTCTAAATTATTTGTATTTTATGCTTACATTACATTGGCAATGGTCTTCAAAGACTGTCTACCAGGTTGGTTTATACACTTAAAACGCTACATACATGAAACTAGGTAAATACAAATATAAATATGTCATATAATTAATTTAAATGTATGAAAATAATCTATTGAATTAATTATACCTCTATTAGTATAATATTTTTCTTTAGTTTTTTCCATTTAAAAAAAATCTATTTTTTATTATATTACGTTTATATTATAATTTTTTACATATAATAATATACTTATTTATTTACTTTATATTTTAACATATCTATAGATAAACACATGTCACCCGCACCCATACAAAAACACACATTTTATAAATTTGTACAAGAGATAAATTTATCTTTTTAAAATTTATTCTAATAATTAAATTCTTTTATTAATCACCTATCTATATTACCAAGCCCATTGGACAAACTTAGTGACACACCCTGTTTTCCCTCCATTAATATTAACCCATTGGCCTAACCTTTTTCGGAAACTTTGCTTGACCCTAAACTAGCAATTAAAATGGCTGATTTGTACATTATTAGAAAAATATAAATAACTTTTGATTCGTAATTGTGATTTTAGTTCTGTTTTCACCATTTTATTCTAAATTAAATTCTCTCTATAACAAATATAAGTTACGTACAATAACGATTTTCTATATTTTTTATTTACGAAACACAGCACAACGTAAGTATTCACTAAAACAGTAAACAAAACAAATGTTTATAACCTAATCAGAACACTGAAGTCATCTGTTTATTTGATACGTTGCTTACAAGTGTTGCCAACATCAAGTAATCTAAATACTCTAAAAGTATAATAACGATATCGTATTATAAACTGAATAAATCCAGCTTATATCACACGCGACGTAAGGTTTCACTGGGACTGCGCGTGAACACTGTTCATAAAAAAGTGCAATTTAATCACATTTTATTCGTAATTTTCACAATAAAATGCAAAGAAACCATTCTCATTGGATGCTGCTGTCATCTAACACATTTATTTGAAACTACGTCAAACCTACGCTTAATAAAGAACGTTGTTTTCCGGGACACGGAGAAGTTCCGTATGTCTATTAGTGGGCCGCTCGGGGACTATACGGAACAGTTCCATATGTCTAGGCCAATGGGTTAAATAACTTATTATAATAGCTTCCAATGATTATAACTATAATAATTATTATAGTACAATATTTTGAATACTTTGATATAATTTAAAAAATAAGTATCTAACCTGAATTTTTCCTACCGAAATTAAGGAAGTATAAGAAGTGACTTCCACTGTGGAAGGTACCTATATCCACACTTGCAAATTTTTTTCTCACTCATAGAGAGCATCAGTTGTTGTTAACAGTTAGCCTGTGAATGAGGGAGTGTACTCTCTCATTTTTTTATTAAGAGAGTGGATGTTAGATTTTAATATTCCACAAAATCTCAAAAAATCACAAGGAGTCATGTTGGGAGAGTAGGGACCCTGCTCTACATATGAGTGTGGTGTTAGATCAAGAAACTTTGAAAGGTGCGAGGAATAATATGGTGCATTGTCATGATGCCACTGCCTAGTTCCCGCTGCCCACAAGTCTTGTCTTTTGCGCCACATGGCTTCAAGAAGGTGACAGAAGTCCTCAAGATAGTACTTTTTGTAATGTTTTGGCCTTATGGTTCATACTTGTGATGCTTCACCTCATGGAAGTCGAATAAAATAGTATTTTGATTTTGCTGCTGAGGGGTATTGATTGGCTACCGTGACGACTACACCTCGCTTTCTGGGTCGTGTCAGTAAAACCAGAATTCATCATAAATAATCACAGTGTTTAGGAAGTGAAGGTTGCCAGTTGTGAAGTTTAGCATGTTCTACAAGACTATACCAAATTAAGTTACTTCTGCTCTGTCATAGCAGGTTCGTCACAAATTTTGCAGAGACCTTCCTCAAAAACAATTTCGTGCTCAAAATGGAATGTACTGTGAAATATTGCTTATCCTCGCCGTGTACGCAAGTTCTCGACAAGGCAGTCCTACATGACCAATGTCCACACTTGATCAATGACCTAGTCATTTACGCTTGCTGACAGCCTACCAGACTATGAATTGCTTTCCACTAACTAGCGGTCGTCTTTGACACAGTTGTACTACTCTTTAATTTGTGTGATACCTATAGACCATTGCCTAAAATTCGGTGAATTTTTTGAATGGTTTCCACTTTCGTATTGGCATGCTTGATACAATTCCGGTATGCTACTGAAATCATTCTGTCATTAATGAAAATTCAAAGTTATTAAAGTTCTACAAATTTGTTTTTATTATTAACATTAGTTTATATAATATTTAGGAATTCCAATAATTATGATATTATATATGAAAACTATAATTAGTGGTTATTCTTAGCAGTGTCCAGGCCGCAAAGTGAAGAGGAAGAAGAAGAAGAAGAAGAAGATTATGATTATAGCCCTGATGAAGATGAGTGGAAAAAGGTATGACATTTTAACCACAAATATGCTCATATGAACAATTTCGTAGAATATTTTTTGTAAAAAAAAGTTATATGTTCTACTTAACATTGATGAAACTTTATATATTAATATGAATTATATTTACAACTTGCACCTCACTTTAATATAATCCTAATATACAATATTTTATAAATATTAATTATAAAACTATCACTAGTACTAACAAACAGACATAGATATAGAGAACAACTTGGAACTCATTCATAGTATGATGCTAATTTAAAATATTTATATATGTCGGAGCTTATTTTGGTTTAGACTGAGGGTAGAGGTACTATCTTTTAAGTATCAGAAGGGCTTCGACAATATGTGTATTTAGTAGGAAATGATGTGGTAGGAGTTAGAAAAAAATTCGTCCCGAGGGATCAGCCCTCAGACAACGAATGAAGTAGAATGCCATCGGGATCAGCCGACAAACCACTCGGAGGTTGGAACATTCATCCTGGAGGGATCAGCCTTCAAACAACGAATGGGGAGGCCCTTGCTGTCGTGATCAGCTGACAGACCACGGAGCCAACGCTTGTTCTGATGGGATAAGCTCTCAGACAAGGAACAGGGTGTCCGTGCTGCCAGGATCAGCCGACAGACCACGGAAGGGAAGACAGTTACGGAAAAATTAAGAAAACAAGAGAATTTAGATAACAAGACCAGCGAAATATAGAGAGAGGAGTGTTGTAGGTGAATCTATGGAACAAAATGATTTTGAAGCAAGCCAGGCCTGTATACTTGTCTCATGTTGACTTGTCTCACGCTGAGCTGAGTGTGTCTTCAAAATATTAAAGACACATGTGGCGTAGTTTTGAAGTAGGCAATTTCCACTTTGCCGGTGTTTGGCTGCTGGTGCTGACTTATGGCTTCTTTGGAGTTGGCATGTAGTCCATTGTAGTGCTGCTGTTCCCTGTTGGAATGTATGAGGGGGTCTGAACTACGTTTCAGAGTCCAAAGTTATCAGCTGAAATTTGAAGAGTCCAAATGGCATAATAATAGCTGTCTTGGCAATGTCTTCGGGTGCTACGGGAATGTGATGGTAGGCTCGTTCAATGTCTAGGACGGAATAGATTTTGGTGTTGTATAGCTGATAAGTGAAATCGTGAAGCTTGAGAACTCGATATTGGTCAGGTATCATTCTGTCGTTCAGATGGTGATAGTCTCCACATGGGGGATAGTTTCATCCTTCTTGTAAAGGACTAGACCAGGGACTCTTGGATGGGTGACAGATTCCTGCTACTATCAACTGCTTGAATTCCAACTTTGCTGCTTGGTTTGCTGCAGGCGTCGTACTTTAGCATGCACTGGTGATCCTTTAGTCTCAATATAGTGCATGATATCGGTTGATGTTACTGTCCTTATTGGAGTTGACCTAACTAGATTGGGATATTCTCGCAGGAGATGTTCGTTCCTGGTGCCGTGGGGTACAGTTGAAAAGTGTGGTTCACCTATGCTGTTAACCCTAGAACTGGCACAACTGGCGCATGTTAAAGGTTTTGTTTTCTTAAAAAATTCATAAAATATATTATTCAAAACCTAACTTATAAGACATAATTTTTCTCAGAAAGATGCATAGAATTCATCTATGTAGAAAAAAAAAAAAAAAAAAAAAATTGAAACGGTTTTGGAGTAAGTATGTTACATGTCAAAAACGAAGTTACCATTTTTCAGGAAAAACCTGTATCATCCAAAATTAAAAGCTTACCACCTTTTTCTAAGATATACAAAAGTTTTGTGTAATAGTTGTGAATATATTTAGAAAAAGAAAAAAAATTTGTTACATTTTCAAAATTAAAAAAAAATTTTTATGAAAAAAGGTATTTTTTTTTTCACAAATTCACTAAAAATAGTAATATATATCTTTTACACAACTTCTATGTCATTATATTCAGAAAGGTGCATAGAATTTAGCTGTGTAGTGAAAAAAAATGATAGATGTAAAAAAATTAGGGTTACTATGTAAAATATTCAAATATCGGATAGTAACGTAGGCAAGAATTTCACAGAAATGGTAATGTACACCATACTAAATTTTTTTTTTGATTTTTTTGAAGTATTACTAGAGATTTGTAATATATTTGTTGATAAAAGTTGCTAAAAAAAAAATCAATTTTTAAAATTTTCATTGGACGTGGTACATTTTTACGTAAAAAGTGAATATTGGCTAACTATTTTCAAAAAATCACAAAAAAATAAAATAATAATCAATAACCGAATTTTTATTACCTATGTTCTCACAAAGATACATAGATTTTATGTGTGTAATGCAAAAACTTTTAGATTTAAAAATTTTAAAGTTATAAGGTCATATATCAAAAAGTCGGAAAGTAACGGAGGCAAAATTCCACAGAAATAGGTATATAAACCAAAAAAAAAATATATATATAGATAGGCCTATATAATTTTATAAACATTTTGCATACATTTTGGTAAAAACATAATCAATTTATAAAATTTTAATTAGACAAAATTATTCTAACATATAAAACTAATGGAAACTTGCTAATATGGTCACACCAGATATATCATAACCTTTCTCTATTTATAGATAGGCCTATATAAATTTATAGACATTTTGAATATATTTTGGTAAAAACAATCAATTTATAAAATATTCATTAGACAAAATTATTTGTATTTGTAAACACAATGTGTTTTGTTACAAATTTGCTATGAAGGAAGACCAATCAATTTCCAACATAACCTCTATCTCTAGATAGCCTCAATATTTGATGTCTGACAATAACATTCACTCAGAACAATAAATACTACAAACAATAATACTGATATTGTAATTTGTATACACAATTTATAATAAATAAAACAAACCTTCAAAATAAGAGAAATATAATCCCAAATCAATAACCGCTAGACAGCTTCACGGCATTCATAAGTCATTTTTCTCACAAACTTAGGCTTCATTCCAAGCTAAAAACAATCACACCAATGTTTCATTTGCCTATATCAAGTGGTACCAACTTATAGAATGAAATCTCGTCTACAACATACTATAAAGTTCGATTACAAAGAATCGATTCAGTAATTCCATAATCTTATATAGTAAACTGCACCGAATGCCGAGTGAATTTCGTGTCGCTAGGTTTCCAAATAGAAACAAGAACGGGATTCCTTCTACCCATAAATGGTTTTAACATCTGGAAAGAATGGCAAATCTCGCATCAATCAGTTCCCGAGGGAGGAAACTGCTTAAGATAGAGATGTACAGCATAAAAAAAATCCTAAGAGGAGGTGAAAGTGTAAGTAATGGTGTAAAGTATGCATATTGTGTATAAATGTATGGATGATAGTTTTTATGTTGTGAGTGTTTTACTAGGGTACTACAAGCAATGACAACCCCCTTTTATTAGATAATTTGCAATCCTCCCTTCTTAAAGAGTACTATCTTTTATAAAGGCTAATTATAAAACTACCATTAGTACTAGTATAGAGACATGAATGCAAAGAACAGCTCTCAACTCATAGTATAATATTTATTTACCATCTCCGCATATGTAAAACCCAATGTTTGTTAACCTATAACTCGAGAACCACTTTTTCGATTTTCATACGGTTTCCTAAGTGATACCTACATAACTAGGTGTCCGGTTACGATTTAATCTATGTTTGATTAAAATTAGATCTAAAGTTATAACAGTAATACATAAACTTTAATTAGAACTAAAGTAAAGGGTAATACATAAACCAAAATTTTCTACATACAGTGGTCTCTCGATCATCTGACGGATATCGAACCACTGCCGGATTATTGGAAATACTAATAATAATAATAATAACACACTAACAATAATACTAATAATCACACATTTCAACTGCAGAAGTTATATTTATATATATATATATATATGTAATATTGTGTTATACACTACATTAGTATACACAATGAAATATTAACTAAAACTATAATTTAAAAAATTTAATTTATAATACAGTACTGTATTGTTTTGTATCAATAGTCTACATTATTCTATTGAAGTGGAAGAAATAAAATTATTTTCTATTTTCGTCTTCTTTTTTGCTTTTTTACTTTAAATGACATTTTGAACACTTGTTCTTGAAGTCGCTTCAATACTAGAATGTCACTCGCGGAGACACGATTTTCTTCTGCCCAGGTAATAGATGTAGCAAACGAATCAATGCCTGCGTCATGAGGCATTGTTTGAATAGCTGGTGTCACTTGCCCTCTTCCACTCTCCTCTTCCATCCTCTTCTATCGTAGTCACAGACTCTATGTCACCATCTGTTAAAAACTGGTATGTATTTTCATCTTTGTCACCAATTAGCCACTTGCTGAAATCATCTGTTGTTAAAACATTATCAAGCTGTTTATTACTTGTGTGGTTACGTCTCTCAGCTGATTTAAGTCATTTTTATGATATAAGGAATGCCTGTTTTGTTGGGCTTTCTAACAATTCCATGAGTAGAGGTTGCTACACTTGAGGATTGGATAGGGCAGGTTCCAGCATTTTGTCACTTAACATAAGTCACGGCTAGGTGCGTAACCTAACCTAACTATAGTATCAATCTTTCCCCATTCCCCCCCCCACCCCCACCTAGGAGGCAGAATTTCGGTCACGTGACACAATGGCCTCACCCCATAGAAAATGGGCCCTCCGATTGAAAAATGTGAACCTAATTTTCTGGGTTTAAGGTAACGTCAACATAACCTAAGTGTGTGATCTGTAACCTAACCTACTATATATCTAAAGGAAAACTGTGCTTTTTGGAGGATGTGATAGTGTATTTGTAAATACTTAAATAAAGGGGAATATATAAGTCTGTACTTATAGTAACCTAAAATATTGACCTGTCGCGTGGTCATGACCTTTGATAAACGTATAGGCCTTTGTAACTACTTAACCCTACAAAACTGTTCAATGCCAAAGTATTATTTTCTTAAAAAATTAATAAAAAATATTATTTTTACACAAAACCTAACTTATAAGACATCATTTTTCTCAGAAAGATGCATAGAATTCATCTATGTAAAAAAAAAAATTTAAAAAAGAAAGAAAAAAAAAATTTGAAGTGGTTTTGGAGTAAGTATGTTAGATGTCAAAAATGAAGTTATCATTTTTCAGAAAAAACCTGTATCTTCCAAAATCAATAGCTTACCACCTTTTTCTAAGATATACAAAAGTTTTGTGTAATATTTGTGAATATATTTAGAAAAAAAATTAAATAAATTTGTTACATTTTCAAAATTTAAAAAAATATTTTACGAAAAAAGGTAAAATGATCATTTTTTTTTCTTTTTCAAAAATTCACAACAATAAGTAAAATATATTTTATACACAACTTCTATAAATCATTATATTCAGATAGGTGCATAGAATTTAGGTGTGTAGTGAAGAAAAAAAATGTTAGATGTAAAACATTTGGAGTTTTTTGTCAAATACCAAAAAATCGGAAAGTAACGGACGGAAGAATTTCACAGAAATGGTAATGTACACCATACAAATAGATTTTTTGAAATTTTTTTAACTATTACAAGAGATTTGTAATATATTTGTGAATATATTTTAAAAAAATAATAAAAAATTTGTTAAATTTTCAAAATAAAAAAAAAATTCGAAAAAAGGTAAATTTATCCTTTTTTTTTCAAAAAATCACCAAAAATAGTAATATTTATGGAAAACCAGAATCTTCTATAAATCATTGTATTCAGAAAGGTTCATAGAATTTAGTAATGTATTGAAACAGAAGTTGAAAAATAATTTTGGAGTCAGTATGGCAAAGAACAAAAAACACACAAAAATCGAAGGCTAACTTTTGCATAGAAGTCCAATTGAGCATAGAAAATTTTGTTTTACATTTTTTTCAAGTATTACAAACGTTTTCTAGTATAAATGTGAATAACAATTGGTAAAAAAAAAAATTCAATTCTAAAATTTTAAAAATAAAAATAATGTTTTCCCGTAAAAGTGGAAATCGACAAAAGTTAGGTTAGGTTTGTAACCTCGACAATTTAGGTGTAATTAGTAACTTTCTAAAGCTAGGCCTAAGACAAAATCACTAGATTTCACTAAAACAATAAATTTTACAAAGAATAACACACATGTACACTAGTATAATCAAATAAAACACTCAATATAAGAAAATTTGCTTTTACGCCTTGGTTTAAAACCGTATCTTGGTTAGTCCAAATATAAACCATTCAAAAACCAGAACTTCACTCAAAAAAAATAAACTTTAGAAATAAAAACACATATATTGTAACTTGTATACACAATTTATATACAATTTGTATACACAAACAGAAATATATAATCCCAAAACAAAGCCTTTGCCACGCCTCTCCGTGTCAATTTATGTCAAAAACTTGGCATATTCCGAGTTCAAAACAAAAACCTCAAATAAGTCTACGATGTATCAAGTAATACCAACTTGTAGAATGAAATCTCCTCTACAATATTCTGTAAAGATCAGTTACAAAATATCGATTCAAAAATCGATTATCTTATTTAGTAAACTGTTCCGAATGCCAAGTGAATTTTGTTCCGTTAGGTTTCTACTATGGTCAAGTAGAAATATCTTGCGATCTATGACACACAGAACAATTTGTAAACAACGGATAGAAAGAGAAAGATGTGATCTACAGAACAGTTTTGTTCGACCTGTTTGACAGAAAAATAGATTTGTGATCATATGAGAAAAAATGGCGTCACTTTTACTAAAATCCGCTCAGTTCAAATCTTTGACGTTACGCATCAAAAATATACGAAATTCAGCAATTTTTGGAATATTATTTATAACTTTTGTGGTATTTTTTTTTATGCATGATTATGTATCTACGGAACATTAGCTTTCCAACACTATTTTTTTTATTGCGATAGGAAGATTCAAAGTGGGCGAAATGTTGAATTGCAAAATACATGTTTTATAGCCAACTTGTCCGGGAGAATGGGTACGATTTCGGGTCTTTAACAGTTGGATGGTTAAATAAATACCTATATATAAGTCTGTATATGTACTTATATATAAACAAATGTCTAGTCAATGTATGTGCTTATATATAAACAAATATCTAGGTCAGTGCATGTGTTTATATATATATATATATATATATATATATATATAAACAAATGCCTAGGTCAGTGTATGTGCTTATATATAAACAAATGTCTAGTTCAGTGTATGTGCCTCCACCCCTCCCTTTCCCTTCCGGGTGAAGATTGAGGTTTTGTCAGGATCAATGATATGGAAACATATAGGTGCTGTTTCACAACCATTATCATGGTGGAACTGGTATCTCCTGGTGGTCCAGTGAGTGTTCGGGGTTTGACCCTTGTAAAATGTATCTTACTGCGGTAGTTAGTGAACGGAATGTCGTATAGACCTCGGACCTTCACCGTTGTGAAGGTGTGTCTAAAATAATCAAAGTGCAATGTTTGGTATCAAAATATATGTTTTCTGGTACAGGGAACAGAATGGCGTAAGGTACTGAGTGCATATCTGTTACCGTTTTATAGATATCGATGGTCACCATATTGAAAAGTCACAATTTTATCATGTACCCAACGAAATCGCCCGTGTTTATGTATATTGAGGAGGGATCCCTCTATGTGCGACTAAAATATTATTGAGTTCATATTATCACCGGAAGTGACCTTGAAAAGCAGAAATGATGGTGTTTTTTCCTATTTCGGTTATTGTCAATTAATTGCTTACATCCATAAACGTAAAAATTCTCTCTTCCGATAAAGTATACCTACTTCCGGTTCGGAACTGGAAATATTTCTTAAATTGGTGCAGAAGCTCTCGAATTATAAACATTAAACATTTTTTGTTGCTGAAGTGTAGAAAACCCAGATTTTCCCGATTTATTTTACACATTTTCTTAAAATTTCCAGTTATAACATAGTTTTTTAGTGATATAGATGGTATATGATTTTATGCTAATTGGAACTGAAAACTTTTTGAAATATGCGAAGTCTTTCCTATTTAAGAATTTTTTTTAGCAATGAATAGGAAATCTCCGTATATTTTAAACATTTTAGCGACAACATATCTTTTGTTAATAACAATGTTGAAACAAAATAAAACTCTTATTTAGAATTATCAAAATCGTTTAAGGTTTCGAAGATTAAAAGGTGGTTTCAGTTTGAAACCACTGTATTGTAATTTGAGCGATGCGATCAATCTGTAAGGTTGTTGATCTGTGGAGCCCATGTCGACACAGCATATTCGTATGCGAGTTCTAACAGCAGCCCCTACCTGCTTTTGCCTAGTGGCGAAACTAAAAATATTGTTTAGAAAGAGGCCCTTAAATAAAAATAATTTTCTATTGTACTTTTTCATTTTCTATTCTCTTTCTTATCTATTTTAATTTATAAATAAAGTAGAAAATTATTATAAATTTATAAAAATTAAGTAGAAATTTTAACAAAAAGTTAGTAGATTTAATTCAATAAAATGTCCTGTACTTTATCAATTTAGCTACAAAAGCTAAATCAAACATCGTTTCTATAATATGCTAACCTGAGCTTCACACACTAAATAATGCAAATTTTGTATTCCACACAGAAGGAGCCGAAGACAAATTATGGATTTCCACATAAAGCCAGATTTCAACAAAGACTGAGTTGTAGGTAAACCTATTATTTTATAGAAATAACAAAACTTGTAATTGGAAACGATTTTTTTTTTACAACTGAATTGAGATAATTTTTTTTTTAATGTTTACAATTTAATATTTCATAACTGTTGTAAATGTCTCATGGTACCATAACCTAAAGTGATGTTAATGCAACGGGTTAATTTATATAATTCTTTATGGTGGTTTTTATTTTATTTTTGAGGACATTTTTAGTTTTACAATTGAAATCTGTTTTTTCTAGACTATCATGGTTGGCAGTGACTACCAAGCATGGATACCAGAAGGGCTTTGTAAATATGATGATGCTCTCCCCTATGAAAATGAAGACAAACTGTTATGGGATTCATTGGCATTAACTGAAGATGATATAGAGTCATATTTAGTAAAAGCTCAAGAGCCTTTGTTTAGTAATGTACAAGGTGTACATGCAATACCTATGGGGGCCCATACACGTGATGATGAGCAGGTATGTTTATTTACAATCTGGTGTGATCTTTATTAAACATTCTGTTAATGATTTTCATTCACTCCTAAACCTTAAGCCTTTTTAGCAAAATATGCAGAAATATTGACACACACAACACAATTGTGGGTTTTGTGGGCGATTCACAATTTTGTATGTATTAATCACATAATACTCCATGCCATGAGAAAATAGTATACTTAAATATATCGGTCACACTAGATGTAATATCGAAACTATGCCTAAAGAATATGTCTACCAGACTGGAAAAATCCTCAATGGTTAAAAGTTCCTTGAATTCAGATCACACATTTAAATCAGTTAGTATTATACTTCTAAAAAATTTAAAAAATGATCCCAATTTTGAAAATTTGTAAATCGCCTCTTTTTAACTAAGGGTAATATTGTTGAGTGTTTAACTAGATAAAATTACATCCCTCCCAAAACAAACAAAAACAAAATTTTATATAAACTACTATTTATCATATAACTATATATTATGAATGGCATAGATACACACTTTATAGGGCCTAAATAATTTGTGCCCCTCCCCCCCCCCAAATAATCTTTACATGGTAACTCAATTGCATCAGTTATGGGTAATATTTTTAATAACAGTTTAACTTGTATATTATTTCAGACAAATTGAAAATGGTTGTTCTGATTCAGTTACAAACTATCATCCTATCTGTTTTTTTTTGTTTTTTTCCAAAAATTTTGGAGAAATTAGTTAAACAACGTTTGATGTACTTTTTTTTTTTTTCAAGTGAAACCCCACTTTTTTTATGGTTGTCAATTTGGGTTTGAAAGGATTGAACAAAAAATTGGCATTACATAATTTCATGTCAAGGTTATATAAAATTTTTAATAATAGTCAGGATATGAAGGTTACAGGTCTTTTCTTTGACATAATATAGGCTTTTGTTACAGTAAATCATGGTTTGATACTGGACAAATTAAATTCAGGTGGAATACAAGGAATGGCTTTCTTTTGGTTCAAGTACTATTTACCTAATAGGAAGCAGTTTATTAAGATAGACTAATCGGAAAATTCTCTTGTCCGTTTATTATCTGTGGTGTACTGCTAGGTCTGGTTTTAGTCCTATATTGTTTTTGTATTTATAAATGATGATGTCTGAACCTTTACATTACATTGCTCTAATAGATTACAGTATTGTGATATCTATATTTTTGTGTGAATGTCTAAACAGCTTTTAAAAATGAAGTTGGTCCGAAATACATCAGTAGAAGTTAAGACATTGCTAGGAAGGGCAAAAGAATGTACTTAAATTAATTAAACTGTAATAAATAATAGAGGGCACTGTTAGAAAGTTACTTTTATTATGCATAGGTTCTTTCGGCTCAAAAATCAGTGGTTTAGTTTTACAAGATTCTCTTTAGATTTGATTATTTAAACAATCACAATAACTATTTATTTTTATATTGTCACAATTTTTATCTTATCTCTCCTAATCTTAAGATTGAATCTATTCAACTAGAATATGAAATATAAACCCAGAATGGTTCCACCCGTTATGACTACTGTTTACTTTTAGTAAAAAACAATTACAAGTTTTCCAATATACAATGATTTGCTCACCTTCTTGCAAAATTCTTCCAACGTTGCTCTCTCGACTCTTACTCGCCAAATATGGCTATTTTCCAAACACCGATTCCTCCTGTGATCAAAAGACCGCTTCTTTTGGTCCAAGAGCTTATATAGCTTCCACTGCAGTATAACAAACACACAGAACACAATTCTCACAAAAAAATACGCCTAAGTATCAGACGCGTTTCAACGACAAGGTCGTCCTCTTCAGTGATACACAAGCTACACCAATCAAACTATAACTCAATTATAGTTTAGTTATAGTTTGATTGGTGTAGCTCGTGTATTACTGAAGAGGACGACCTTGTTGTTGAAACGCGTCTGATACTTAGGCTTTTTTTGTGAGAATTGTGTTCTGTGTGTTTGTTATACTGTATAATTTTTCTTATAAGTCAAGCTCAACATTTAATATAGCTTCCTTTGGTTTGTAACGTTGACTTCTTTTGCAAGGTAAGCATTTCGTCATAATTATTGTTCCACTTTTACTTTCACATGTACTCTTACTTTCAACATAACATATTTTTATGCTTAAGATATCTGATTCTATTTTACTTATTATTATTTTGTTTTAAATATTTATACTATTTTTATTTAGGGAAACTTATCGACAATTACAACTTCAAAATTGCTTTTTCTTAAAAACATTACAAATTACTTTTTCTTTTAAAAAAAAACATCAATTTTAATCCTTATTGATTTTATCATTCTTTGTTTATTGCTAGGTCATCATATTCATACTTAACAATTACAACTTCAATAATTACAACCATTTTAAACATTCAAACTAAACTATTTGTGGCCTAAACTACTTATACTCAAACATTAAACTATAGCATCTCCATTTTAAAATTATTTTTTTAGGTTTTTCAAAAAATTATAACTTTGCCGTTGTACTAACTTCACCCTTCATTCCAAAATTCGCCGTAAAGAAATTATTGTAACTCGCAGAACCTATTATTTAATTTTTTTGTAGAACATTTGTTTTTCTCGTAGACCCTTTTTTCGTAGAATATATTTTCATAGAATCGTCGTATAACATTATTTGCTGTTGCAATCGCAGGTCATCGTAAATTCACAGAAACCTCATTTATTGCAGAAACCTTATTTAAAAAACGCCCATCTACCTCTCTAACTTCCTAATAAAACTAATTATTTATTTTCATAAAAACCTTGTAAACTTTTACTTTAATTTTGACACTCCCTCATCAATTTTTCAACTTTAACTAATTTTCCACAAATATTTTTCTCTCTTTTTTTAATCCAACAATTACTTTGATTCTAAACACATTTATTGTACTACAAAAAAGTTCAAATCTCTTTTTGAACTTGAAAACTCCCTATTTCTTCATTAACAAAACAAAAAATAAATATCTTCATTAATTATATTTTTTAAATCCATTTTTAGTAACAACAATAATTTGACGCAGCAATATTTGGACAAAAGTTATATTTAAATCCTTGATTCCAGTTAATGTCAAATTGATCATGGCAAGAGGTATTCAATGCAGTAAGTGATGTAATCATGTATTTGGAAATATCTAATAGGTTAGAACTATAAATGTTGTATCAAATTCCATATGTCACCATTCATGCTGCACACATTGTAAAAGTCGTTTGTCAGCATTCCTTGTGTAACCTTGCTGTGTTGACTAATTAGTATTACACACACTTATGACATAACGCTTGTTTACAATTGTCTTATCTGCTAAATTCACCAAGATAAAAAATAAACCTCCGTTAAGCCTTTATTAAGTCTATTACCTTTATGACTTTATTGTAGGAAAGAAAAAGCATTTTGACTTTAAAATTCAGTACACAGAAATAAACAGTTAACCCTCCAACTGGTGATCGACCACTTTTTGCCTAAAAGTGGTCGCTTCATTATTCATGGCTCACTATACCAACTAAAAAACACGTATTTTGCCATTCAACGTTACGCCCACTTAAAATTGTCCCATCTCAATAAATAAAATACCAACCACAAAACGTTATAAATAATATTCCAAAAATTAGTGAAATTCGCATATTTTTGATGCGAAACGTCAAAGTTTTACGTTAACAAGTTTTAAACAAAACATTCGTCTCGTTTGTCAATTATTCCTATTTCGAAATTTCAATCTGTCACATCTGACATAACACTGCTTGATAGATCGCGTCTTTCTCTTCAAAACCGTGTTTTTCAAATATTTCCAACTAGTATAGTTTTTATTATATAAAAATTAAACCAAATCAAGAATTTTAATGCTATTTTACACGCTAAAAATTACATTTTTTGCAATTCAACTTTTATCCTAGTAGATATTATATTATCAAAATGTATTCTATACCATTGAAAAGGTAATCTTTCAATGTTTCATAACCAGGTTTAGAAAAAATTAAGCTGCGTAAAATATAATAACACGACTTGACTGAAGTTGATGTTCATAACGCCAGGTTGCGACATTTTGCCGCGGCGAGTTTTATATAGAAAATATCACCTATATGTTCATATATTTTTTCAAAATGGTAAAACTTTTCCAAATGTTACAAGTTGACAATATTATATAGTATTTTTCTTCCTCTTTTGAACTATGAAGACGAAATCATCCTAAGTTATATAGTTTACGAGTTGTATACAATCTTCGAAGTGGCTTACTGAATATTATGATCCTCCATGTGACTTGGAGTATTTAGACGCTATTCCATATTTCTACATTGACGTCATAGATTTTACTGTTTTATTTTACATCATTCTAAAGACGAGGTTTCAATCTTTAATTTTGTGTATGTTACAAACTTGTGCATTGAAAATTAAGGTTTTGTTTTGATCCCGGAACATAAGCAATGGTGCGATGTAAATATTGTAACAAATGACTTAGCGCATATAGTTTGGGAATACATATTTATTTTATTTTGAAGGTTTGTTTATACAAATTGTATATATTTTGTATACAAGTTACAATATATGTGTTTTTATATCTAAAGATTATGTTTTTAGTGAATTTCTAGTTTGTGAAAGGTTTATATTTGTCATAACCTAAAAGGAAAATGGTAAGTCTAGGCTATATGCAAATTGTCTTATATTTAGTGTTTTATATGAGTATACAAGTGAATATGTGTGTTATTCTTTGTAAAGTATATTGTATTAGTAAAATCTAACGCTTTTGTTTTAGGCCTAGCTTTTGAAAGTTACTAATTATGCCTAAAATGTTGACATGTCACCCTAACCTTCAAGAGTCAGAATACAAATTTTTGAAAAATCGTCATTTTTATTTAGGAAATGTAACATATTATTTTTTTCCCCCCTAAATATATTCACAAATATATTAGAAATCTCAACAAATGGTTGAAAAAATTGCAAAAATGTATTAGTATGTTTTTGATCACCATTTCTATGAAATTTCTGCTCTGTTACTCTTAGATTTTTTGGTATTTCACCAAAAAACTCCAAATTTGATACATCTACCTTTTTTTTCACTACACACCTACATTCTATGCACCTTTCTGGACATAATGATATATAGAAGTTCTGTATAAAATATATTTTACTATTTTTAATGTTTTTTTAAAAAAATAAAGAGAAAATTCAGTTTTTACGTAAAATATTTTTTTACATTTTTAAAATGTAACAAATTTATATTTTTTTTTTCCTAAACATATTCACAAATAATACACAAAAATTGTGTATATCTTAGAAATAGGTAGTAAGCTATTGATTTTGGGTGATACAGGTTTTTCTGAAAATTAGTTAATATCATTTTTGACATCTAACATACTTACTCCAAAACCGTTTCAAAAATTTATTTTTTTATTACATAGATAAATTCTATGCATCTTTCGGAGAAAAATGATATCTTATAAGTTAGGTTTTGTATACAAATAATATATTTTATTAATTTTTAAACGAACGAAGAATTTTTAAGACACATTAACATGTGCCAGCTGGAGGGTTAAAGAGCAGGAAATTCTCCTACTCATCATGTAATGTAACCTTCATTCAAGAGATGTGCGAGCCCTCAAAATTTTGAGCCAAACCCAGAGCTTGAGTTTCGAATAATGACCGCAAAATTATTGAGCCCTCAATTTTTCGAGCCCGGCTTGAATGTTCGAATTTGGCTTCATTTTCCGACCCGGGTTCAATTTTACAAATTTGGCATGGTTTTCCGAGTAGGTGTTGCTTTTACAAGCCTGGCTTGGTTTCCGAACAAGGCGCAAACTGATGGAATAATACTGCAATAAACACGATAAAACATGAACTAATAAATGAGAAAAAACAGTCAAAATGATATTGGAAACGGACATAATTGATAACGGAAATGTAACGAAACACACGGATATGATATTTATTTTTAGTTGCCCTTCTCATGAGAAAAAAAAACAAGTTTTTATTAACATGTGCCACTGTTGTTAAAGTTATAACAGGAAGTTACCAGGAGAAAGGAAGTAAGCTGCATTAGTGTTTTCCCCACTTGTCCGATTCAAATATGATGACTAAATCACAATGTGCATCACTGAAGACATAGGGAAACCACACTGTTTCTGTTTTATAATAAATTTAAAACAACAGGCAAATAAGAAAATCCGATTTCAAAATTATAACTTGTAGAAAAATTGCATTTATATGCATTATGTTAAATTTCAAGAAAACAGAAATTAATAATTGATGTCGTTTATCTAGTAGTATGTGTCATTAATTAATATTGTCAAATTGGTTACCGAAGAGCCTTTTAAAACCCCCCCAAATATATATATATATATATATATATATATATATATATATATATATATATATCACTGGGCGGGGGAGGGGTGTATTAAATAATAGAACCTTACATTATTGTTAGAAGGGATGCAATACAAAATAAAAAAGGTGTTATCATCGAGAAAGCGAATAGCTTAGGTACAGCAACGATTGTGATGGAGAGGTGAGGAGAGATAATAATTATAGGCAGGTAATGAACATTACTGATTCTAAGAAGGAATATAAACACTTAGTAGCAAGCTTTACTTAAGAAATTACGATTTAATTATTAAGTTATATTTGTAACTCTTAGTATTTTTATATTTCATTACAAACAAATCATTCGGAGTCTGTGAGTGGTGATTTATCTGGTTAAATAAAAGAAAATCAGTCTGGTAAATCTTAATGTACCGAGTGTGAATTGTGGTATAATATTTTATACGAAATAAAAATATATAACAAATAATTCAAAATATCGTATAAGAGTAAAATTATTGATTGAGAATAGAAGGAAGTTTGCTACTTAATAAACTAAACCATCCTGAAAATACTGTGGTTATTAAGACATATTACTAAATGTGAATAGAGTGGTTTTGTTGTGAAAAAGTGACAATTGTCTCAGCAAATTGAGAAAAAAAGAAGATTGTAAAAAGTAAGGATAAGCTCTATTTATAGTAGGACAAAGTTTTAACTTCAAGCAATATTGAGGTGTGCAGTTGACGAGTTTGTGTATACAAGGGGTGGGGCAAGTCTAATGGTATAACTTAGAGAGGGAAAGAAACGCATTACTCACTCCTTCTATATTATAACAGTTGCACCTGGTCTTTGTATTATAGAGTCAAAATAGTTTTGGTCTTTTGTTATATTCTAGGTTTGTTTATAATGCCTCAACGCAGATAAATTAATTGACTAGGCCAGGGAGTATCATTACGAAGTCAAGTAAGTGTATCATTGTAAATATCATTAAAAAGATTGTAAAAGAAAATCCGAAATCTCAAAGAATAATGTTAAATTCAGAGTTGCTGACTTATGTAGAATACCATTAAGTACGCTAAAAGAAGTAATAACAGAATTCAACAAATGTGAACAAAATGAGACTTTCAACACCTGAAAACCCCAAAGACGGTTAATTAAAACAGTAACTATTGATAACTTTCAGAAAAGCGTGTTACGAAATATAGTTCATAATTTCCATTTAAAATATAACAAACTACCTTGTTTAAAATCACAATTGACAGTTTTAAGAACCGAACACCTAGAACTTGAATTTAATTTCACGACTGAAACCTTACACAAAAATCTTAGAAATATGGGTTTCTGTTGGAGAAAAACAGAAGACAATAGAAGTTCTAATTTAGAAAAATATCATATGATTGAAAAGAATTAATTACTTGAATGGTGACCAAAATTTTTTCCTGACGAAATCTACATTCTCACTACTCACGTTAAATGTCTTTCATGATTTGATAACTTGAAAAGTGGTTATAAAAAAATTTTCAGAAGGAAAGGTTAAGGAAGACATATATTCTCCTTCACACACTAGCATATCTACTAGCAGGCTGTTTACCTCCACTACATTCCCCTCATTTCCCCAACCTGCACAGACTTGCTCGAAGTTAACTTTGTTATACTACAATCTTTTTCCCTATTTTAACATAGCTTCGATTAGAAAGAAAGATGAAAGAAGCGCTAATTTGGGTGTTTATTAAAAGGTCGAGTTCATTAAAAAGTTTGAGCTCATAAAAACCTCGAGCTCGGTAAAAGTTTGAGGTAGATAAAGGCTCAATTTACCGAGACTCAGCTCGAGATTGGCTCGCACATCCCTACTTCATACCACACTTCATTCATAATAAACCTGACATAAGTATTTCTTGTGCGCACTCAGTTCATTGCTTGTGACACACAAAAGACTAACTTAAAATTGACCACTGATAATATTAAATATTATAAAATACATAACAACCACACATTTATATTAAAAAATCATTGACTCTTATTGGTATAATAAATAAATTTTTCTTAAGTCTCTAATGATTAAACAAATATTCATTTAACTAACAAGTAAAATTTTCATTTTATTATAACAAAAGCGTAGTAACAAAATGCATATAAGCGTTACTTCAAACCACCAATATTTTTCAAATTTCTCTCAAAGCTTATAAATAACTAATTACAAATTAACTTTCAAACACAATTCAACAAATTAACCAATTAATATAAACATGTAATCTTTCACAAATTTCAAAAATAACAAAGCAACAGAGTAAATAAAAATTAATTAATTGTCTATAACAAATTTTTCCAATTTCGTTTATCAATTAAATCACCTTCAAGTCTACAATCAATCAATAAAAGCAACAAATAATAAAATAAAGCAATTAGAGGCATAGCTAGGCTGGTACAAGTCGGTGCACCGCACTGGGGCCCCCATCTTGGAAATAAAAAGAACTAGAACTTTAGTTTATCTTAACAGCAACCCAATTTTTGTTTTGATGTTTTGTTCATATACAAAACATATTTTTAATTTCAAAAGGAGGACATTATTGTAAAATTGTGGTGTTGTCTGTATGGGACGTAAGCATAGCTGCACTGGCACTGGTCCTATCAGCTGGTCATCTAGTGAGCCACGCAAGTGCACCTAATGTCCTGCTACGCCTCACGTCTCCACCCCACACCACCACCACTCATATCACCACAAGTCAATGAACAGTGAACTCTGTTGTTTTATTACATGTTGAATAAGAAAATTTTGTTGATTAATTGTGGGAGCAAAATAAAAAAATTTAAATGAAGAGAACATATAAGAATGAATTTCAAAAAAGAGAAGAAAAGAAGAGGAACAATATAGAAGCTTGTCAGTATTCCAGTTCACTGTCGATGTGGTGAAAACCTACAACCTCTAGGGTTACTTCAAATGAGAGTGATGATGATGACTCAGTTGAAGGTAAGTTAAAATAAACAAACAAATTGCTGAACTATTAAAAATATTTAGTTTTAGAAAGTGAAGTAGTACCACTTGGCTGGAATATGTGAATTTATTCTTAATATATGATTATTTGCTGTTTTTATATTTAGTTTGTGGTTAGTGTTTGTTAATAATTATTATATTTTGTTTGATTAGTAGTTCAATAAAAATGAGCTGTTTGTGTTAGGTGTAAAAAGAGGTTCTATATGTTTTGGGAAACATATTTATTGAAGTTTAGTTCGACAGTTTGTGTAAATATATAAATATGAATTCTTATTTTGATATATGCCTAAATTGTCCTTTTACTGTGTTACAATGTACTATATAATTTTCTGTCTTTTTTGATCATTTTTTGATCTACATCAAGCTCACTCTTTGTTTGTAGTGGTAATTGTGGACATTTTGTTGAATTTAGCATCATATAGAAAATTTGCTCTAACTTCTTTATTTTCAAAGATAGGTGCCTGAATTTTCTTGTGTTTACTAACAGTTAAATTATAATTTCATTACTATGAACATAATATTGTCTAATAAAAAGCCTTTTTGAAAACTAGTTATTAGGTTTCAAAAATAAAAAAACAAATTTTTGATTATTTTATTTTTTTTTTTTTTACATTTCTGAAAATGTTTAACAATAGTTTAAGGTCTTAAGATTTTTTTTCTCATATAACAATAAAAACTTCTTTTTTTTTAATGTTATTCTATGTTAACAAATAATAAAGTTATGATTATTTTTGTGAATGTCTGCAAATTCACTAATTCTGCCCTGGTATTGTTAGCAACTACCAAATAATTATGGATAGCGTTAAAAGGGTTAAACTACTATTTAGTTTGTTTTTCTAAGTAAATCGTATATTTTCAGGTCATGTAAAAGATACTCAAAATGATCTAGCAACAAAAACAACTGATAACGAAACCACTGACTGTTTATTTTTGGGTTGTGAAAAATATACTCAAAAGGAACAAGGAACGAAAGCATCTGATACCGATACCACTGACCTCAACGACCAGGTAATATCAACAATCCACTAATTTTTTTTCACCTTTAACACAAAGTGCAATTTATAATTTTTGGTTGTGGGTTTTATAGCAGATTTTTTTTATTAATAAAATTAATTTGAAATCATGATTATTTGTTTTTGAAATAACATTGACTTGTGTTTGTGTTATACATTGACTTGTGTGTGATAACACAGTGTTATCCTTAACGGCATTGTGTCTGTTACAGATTCAATCTAATCAACCGGGTTATGAAGAATACTCTGACTTCCCTAACGTGATAACTGATCAGAGGATGAAGAAAACTATCATCGCTAACGGACCCTGTCAATCTCCCGGCCCGTTCCCGAAAGACACTGCTCAAAAAGAAGATCTTTTTCTGTCCATTATTATTATTCTCTAATACATCAGGCCTAAAACTAAACAGAAATTGGCTTTGTTATTTTTCTATATTAGATTGTGTTTATTGCTAACCATTCTGGTTATTTTCAGAAAAAAGTACTTCATGAAAAAAGAAATGCATGGGAAACTGGTATACGCGATTGGTAGCATCTAACAGACCGAATTAAGACACACAGGGATTAAGATCACCATAAAAATTCTTGCTTTGTTTGTGAAGGATGGAGAATGTAAGAAATTAATGTAATATCTCACCATCAAAAAAATGGTACTGTTGATGAAGAAATTAAGATAAACTTGAAAAATGAGCGAAACTATTGGAGAAAGATTTTAAGAAGGGCTATTGATGTTTCCTACTAATTTTAGTCCTACTTGCAATCTCCTATTTTTTGGAAAAAGTGGAAACATTTCTGATTCAAATAGGTTATCTTTATTAAAGATTTTCTTTCAGTTATCGAACTTCTGTTAGAATATGACCCTATTCTAAAAGAACTGTTTCAAAAGCCTAGTGAGTCAACAAATTACTTAAGTCATACTATTCAAAATGAATTAATTTGATTGCTGAGTGAACAAGTTTTCAATGAAATTGTTTCACAAATACAAAGTGCACCATTTTTTCAATAATAGTGGAGACAACACAGGATATAAACAGGACTGATCAACTTAGCGAAGTTTTAGATATGTTAAAATCATTAACAATGATAATGGAAATCCTAATGAAATAAACGTTGTGAATCATTCACTTCTTTTACAAAGGTTACAGATCCAACCACTTCTGGACTAGGAGAGAAAATCATCGAATCTATAAATGAAAAAGGGCTAGACATCTCGAAGTATTGAGGTCAAGGGTTTGTTGGAGCGAACGTAATGAGTGGAATGTATAGTGGCATTCAACAAAGCATACTACAACATGCACCCCATGCCTTCTTCGTCCATTGTGCAGCTCATAACTTAAATTTGGTGCTGAAAGATGCAGTACAAGCTAATAGAGAAATATCACATTTTTGAACTGGTTCAAAATATCTACAAATTTTTTGGAACAAGCATTGTACGATGGGAAAATCTGATTCTTCAGAATCTATGTCACATATTACTTTAAAAACACTCAACCCCACATGCTGGGCAGGCAGATATGATGCAGTTTATGCCCTTAAAGAAAAATTTTGTGATGTACTAAAAGCTTTGTGCTACATAAGTTTAACCAGTAAAAAGACAAATGAGAGAAATGAGGCGATTGGCCTCTAAAAAGTATTGAAATCTTTAGAATTTTTTTTGTTACTAGTTATACAGTGTCAAATTCTGAAACATGTAAATATAGCATCAAAAATATATCACTGCAGGGTGAATCATTATATATAATGCAGGCCTACGATCTCCTGGGTGATTTAGTCTTATAAATAGCTGAACTCCGAGTTTCTTTTGATTCATTGATTGAAGAAGCAACCAGTGTTTGTGCTAAGTGGGGTCTACAGGCTCAGTTTTCACAAAACCGAGTAAGGAAGACAAAAACGCACTTTGATGAGCTTTCAGAAACCCTAAAGAATGGTTTAAATTATCAGTATTTTACCTTATTGTTGATACTATATGCTCTCAACTTGATAATCGATTCAAAGGTATGAAGCCAATAATAGAAACATATAGGGTGATTCAGCCAAGTTTTTGTCATCTTCATCTGATGCTGATCGTGAGAAAGAAGCGGGAAAGTTTGCAGAAATGTTTAGGAATAACATGTCTCCTTTGTTTTGCTCACAGATCCTATCAGTTCAAAGTTCATTTAAATAAAAAATTGATAAATTGACTGAAGTTAGGCAGCTTGCCAATATGCTTTTAATAGAATATATCACACTGGCAAGCACTTATCCTGATGTTTGCACTGCGTATGTAATGTTCCAGTAAAACAGTTGCAGTAATAGTTGCAAAAGCTAAGAGATCTTTTTCAAAGTTAAAGTTTATAAAAACTTACCTTAGAAGTTCAATGATCCAGGAACGGCTAACTGGCTTGGCCCTCTTATCAATTGAAACAAAATAGCTTGGAAAATCAGTCTGAATAAAGTTTTCAATGTTTTTAGTAAGAGAAAGGCTAAGAAAGAGGAAGTTTTGAATTACAATTAATAAGTTATGAATGTAAAATAGTTTTAATAATGCAGAATTAAACTCCAGTGTTAATAATTTACACGTACTTGTTTGTAATGTTCCTTTTACATGAACTTGAATAGACTTAAGACTCAGGAGAAGAGTTTAGAGGGTTCAAATCTTCCTTCCATTCAAGCATTCAATGTTCACAACAAATATTTTTTTACACATATTTTCAGTAAAATTTACATTTGTTGATAATTTAATGAAATCAAGATCAAGATTCATTAGTTTTTAAAAATACACAGTTTTCATTTGAAATAGTGTTGAAACAGTGTTTTCAAGGTTAAAACTTCAAAAATTCAAGACCACCTGGTAAGTCACTTCACTGGGGCCCTATTTCTCATCTTGCTCCCATAAGTCTAGCTACCCTCCTGAAAGCAATAGAATTTTTAGTAAATACTAAACCAATTGCCCATAAGAATTCAACAATAATTTTCAACTATGTTACTAATTTTTCAACTAATTTTTTAAAAAATGGTTAAAAAAACTTTTTTAGTAAAAACCCTTAGTATTTGTGTTATTTTTAGTAAGTATAAAAGCACGGTTGATGCACTATTTGGTTGGAAGTTACTTTATTTAGGCCTGGGTTTTTTATGCTAAAAAAAAATCAACGGTTCAGTTTTACAAGTTTCTATTTAATTCTAATTATTTAAACAATCACAATATTCGTCACAATTTTTATTTTATCTCTCCTAATCTTAAGATTGAATCCAATCTACTACAATATGAAATATAAACCCAGAATGGTTCCAACCGTTTTGACTCTACTGTTTACTTTTAGTATTAAACATTTACAAATTTTCCAATACACAGTGATTTGCTCACCTTTCTTGCAAAGTTCTTTCAACATTGTTCTCACGAACTATCAGGCTCTCTCGACTTATTTGCCAAATATGGGTATCTTCCGAACACCCTTCAAGCAGCGATTCCTCCTGTGATCAAAAGACCACGTCTCCTTTTGTTCAAGAGCTTATATAGCTCCCTCTTGTTTGTAATGTTGACTGACTTTGCAAGGTAAGCATTTCATCATAATTATTGTTCGTCTTTTGTCTTTCGCAACAGTTGGTCTTCTGACTTTAATATTATTATTTTTATTTATCTATCTTCTAACTAAAACTATCGTAATTCCTAACAGTGCACTAAGCAAGTTTCTATGAGTTTGGTTAGGTTACCCAATTGTCATAATACATTTTATCAGAAAACATTTGTATCTAAGGTATAAATTTTATGATTTATTACCTGATTACATAAAAAGTGTACATAAAATATTTCCCTTTAAAAGAAAACTGTGTTGGAAAATATGTATATGATATTGTTCTAAGCTAAATTTATGATTAAATTTATAATTTGATAGGTATGAAGGGAAGATGCGTGTGTCCACACAAGTGTGGTTTTTTTTTCTGGTAGGTCCCATACACTTATTATGACAGCATAACTGTCCTGCTGTGTTCCCGAAATCTGTTAAAGTAGTGGTGTAGCTTGTGTTATTTGTAATAGCCTGGCAAGCTATAGTTGTTCATTAAAATATATCTGTGATGCAAATATTGCCTCTATTTCTAATGCTTGTATTATAATTTGTGATGGCCTGCCAAACTTTTTTTCTGTTCATTGACTTATTTCTTATAGTGCAAATAACATCTACACCCAATGTTTCTGTTGTAGTTTGTGTCAGCCTAACAGGCTTTGTATTTATTTTTTGAAATATTTCTGATGGCCTGACAGGCTCTGTAGTTGTTCATTGATATATTTCAATATAGCCTCTACTTTCAATGTTCGTGTTGTAATTTTTGTGGCTTGGGAGGCTTTCATTGTATTATTGTTCATTGAAATATTTCTGTGATACAAATATAGCCTCTACCCCTTCCCCCCCCCCAATGCTTGTGTTGTAATTTATGATGATCTGGCAGACTAGTTCTTCACTGCACTGCCTGTGGTGCAAAAATAACCTCTACTTCCAACACTCGTATTGTAATTTATGACAGCCAGGCAGACTATCTAGTTGTTTATTAAAATATTTCTGTAATAAAAACCCTCTACTTCTACAATACTTGTGTTGTAAATAGTATCAGCTTCGTAGGCTTTAGAGTTGAACATTGAAATATTTTTGTGATAGAAATGTAGCCTCTACTCCCAATGCTTTTTTTGTAATTTTGGACTGTGGGCAACCTAGTTGGATTTGGTTTTGTAGTTATTGTTAAAATATGTCTGTGATTCAGTTATAACCTATACTCCCAACAGCCATGTTGTATTTTGTGTCAGCCTGGCATGTTTTGTATAGTTCAGTCTTTGTAGTTGTTCTTTGAAATATTTCTGTGATGTAAATATAGCCTCTACTACCAATGCTTGTGTTTTAATTGTTTACAACCTAGTTGGATATCGTTTTGTAGTTATGGTTGAAATATTTCTGTGATTCAATTATAACCTTTACTCCCAACAGTCATGTTGTATTTTGTGTCAGCCTGGCACGTTTTGTATAGTTCAAGCTTTGTAGTTGTTCTTTGAAATATTACTGTGAAAAAAATATATCCTCTGTAATGATCATATTGTAATTTCTAATGGCCTTACAGGCCATTATATAGTTGTTATTTATATAGTTGTTCATTGATATATTTCTGTGATATAACCTCTACTCTCAATGCTTGTGTTGTAATTGTGTCGATTTGGAAGGCTTTCATTGTATTATTGTCATTGTAATATTTCAGTGATACAAATACAACCTCTACCCCCAATGCTTGTGTTATAATTTGTGTTGATCGAGTAGACTAATTAATATATTAAGTGTAAACACAGTCGGTACTTGGTGAAATTTCATATTAAGGTAAATAATAACTCATATGTAAAATTTCACAAATGAACATATATTGTGACAGCTGTTTCACAATTAAGCATCTTCAGACAACTATGAACTAGTTGTCTGAAGATGCTTAACCCCTTAACTGATGATTAAAATTGACCTAAAACTACCTACAAATGGTGATTTTTAAAAAATGCAAATGGTTAGTAATCATGTTAAAAACACAAAAACCTTTTTAAAAAATATTTTTTTAAAATATTTATCATATGTAAGAGGTTAGGTTATGTGTACCTAAAATGTGTAAATTAGTATTTATATGGGGTTTTCTATATTATATGTATTTGCAAAAAATTCTTTGGTGAATCACAAAAAATAGTAAAGAACTAGTAGAAAAATACTAAAAATCGGTTTCTAACAATTATTATAAACAAAACATAAATTATAAAAACAAAACAAAAAACATAGAAAAAGTTATTTTACGTAAAGAAACTTTATATAGGCTAGTAGTTTTTTTTAGTGTGAAAGTCTTTGTAACAAATGGCTGCACAAAGTCCAACATTGCAGCTGATACACATGTAGCGTGACTCTCTTCTAATCTTCTTGCTGGCGGACACAATTCACCTTCTTGTGACATTGGCTTTCCTCTCCATAGCAAGTATGTATTCAAGAAAATGTCTTTCTTGAGGTGAAGAGGGTCGTTTTCCAAAGACGAGCAACCTTGTTTTTGAGTGGACATTTTCACCAAAGTGAAAAGTGATGCTTGATTAGTGATTCCACCAAAGACTGCCTAAACTCGTAGGAAGTTTTTTCCTCCGTTATTTGTATAAAATACATGAGCATTGAAAATACACATGTTGAGAACGTGTCTAAATTCTTTCTTATACCACCGTTTTGCCGCTTTCTTTCAACCAGATAGACAAAGAGCATTTGATCTATCTGGTCGACTCCACCCTTCAATTTATTATAGTCATTCACTGTTGTTGGTATTACACCCTTTTCCCCCTTAACCATGACTTCAGTACAGTCCATTTCGTAAACTAAGCTTAAACACATTACTTAACATTTGTCCACCCATTTGATGCAAGTTATTTTCCATTTTCCCCTGTTCTTCATACATAGTACTCTTTCGCCTTTTTTCAATTTCATTTTCACGAGATATTTTAGTAGATTTACTCTGTTTTTTTTTTTACCGTCCCAACAACATCCGTCTTTATTCTTTCAAGTTCGAAGGCTAGTTCCGGGCTAGAATAGAAATTGTCTGTGTACACTATGTAGCCCTAATTCTCCAAACCATTTAGGAGTTTCAAAACAACATTAGTTGTGTGGCCTACATCTAGATTGTGTATAATATCTGTACCTTTACCCAGGTAAATTTTCAACTTCCAAATATACCCAGTGTTGGACTCTGATAAAATGTAGGTCTTGATACCGAATCTGGCTTGTTTTATTCTAAAGAACTGTTTGAAACTTAAGCAGCCTTTCCACAATAACAAGCTTTCATCAATGGCTATATCCATTTCTGGCATATACACGGTTACAAACTGATCACAAATGTAAACGAATACAGGCTGTAGTTTTTGAAGCTTTTTGGGCCCATCACTCAGTACTTCATTGTTGACAAAATGTAAAAATCTATTCAACAGTTTTAGCCTGTTTAGAGTCATGAGGCTAGCAAACCCAGGAGTTGCAAAGAGTGGTTTTTGGATATAGTAACAGTCTATTTCTGGCTTCCAAATTAACCTGTTCAAATGTACACTGATAAGAGAACATGAATTTCATCTCTATTTGTAGGTTTCCAAGAATGAAATCTTGAAAACTCTTTCAAAGGTCTGTACGCTAAATATTGTTCGGCGCATCTATTTGTTTCTGTATAACTATTAGATCAACAAATTCGTCAGTGATAAAAAGTTTGAACAACCCAGAGGGATGTATTTTATTTTCAATTTTTACCTTTATGCCAGGGATACTTGTGAAATTAAACGCAGGTCTATCATTTGGAGAAACTTCCTTGTGATCAAGCCACACAAGAGGAAGAGGTCTAGGTTTTAGGTTTCCTACTTCCTGCTGTGTTTCTTCATGTTTCATCATGAGGTTGTGATATAATAGGGTAGGCCTGACCAAGATCCATATTGCCATCTTCGAATTTTCATCAATCGCCTCGTCCTCACTCTCAGAATCAGAAAAGTTCATATGTAACCAGTCATCAATAATTTGAGTATCTTCCATAGTGATGTCACAAAAAACAACTATAATAAAATAACTAATAAAAACTAATAAACAACTAATAAATAACTAAACGAACAATCAGTAACACACACATAGTAACATAAATAAAGCTATTGCTACAGCAAATCATGGCGAACTGAAGTTGATGAGCGGTTCAGTCTATAGCTATTAAGGCATTCACAAAATGGCTGCCATTGTTAGGAAATGCAGTATATTCCGTCATATGCTGCTATCTAGCGATTAAATACAATACTATTATATCCCGTCGAGTTATTACATCACCAAACGAAACAAAAGCGGACAAACATAAGTTGTATAATATTTTATTGAAAAGTTCACTAACGTAATATTAAGTCGCTCACCATTAAGGGGTTAATTGCGAAACATCTGTCACAATATATGTTCATTTGTGAAATTTTACATGTAAATTATTATTTACCTTAAGACTAGTTATTCATTGCAATATCATCTCTATGATACAAAAATAGCCCTTACTCCCGACACTTGCATTGTAATTTATAACAACCTGACAGATTTTGAAGTTGTATATTGAATTATTTCTGTGATGCAAATATAACATCTACCACCAATGCTTTTGTTGTAATTGGTGGTAGCCTGGCAGGCTTTGTAGTTGTTCATTAAAATTATTTCGGTGATACAAATACAGCCTCTACTCCCAACATGCATGTTGTAATTATTGTTGGCATGGCAAGGTTAGTAGTTGTTCATTTCATGTAAGAAGTGAACCCTAACCATAAAAAAAAGTTTTTCTATAGTTCCCAATATTGTTTTTGCTTGTTATTTCAAAAAATATAACACATAATATTAACCTACTGGTACATTAAAATTATCATATAAAAATAGTCATATGGTTGCTGATAAACTTTATAAGTACCATATGTTCAGCTAATATTATTTAAATAGGAATTTGTAATTTATCTTTATATAGCTCAATATTTATCAAAATGTGGGATAAACTACTATTTTCTTTCTACTTTTCAACAACTAAGTATGAAATAACAATAATATACTTATGTAATTACTTGTATAAATTAAACAATTACTGTATGCTCCAAATTTCTCTTTACAGAAATGTTTTCTTAAAATGTACAGAATTTAAATATAATTGAATGAAATATGAGGGAATAATAACATCTATAACATTTTACAAATTTAGGCTCTCTACTTGTTACTTCAGTGTGGCTATAATATAGAAGAAGCTTTACGTAGACGGAGAATGAATGTTGTTCCTCCAACTGATACCATGAGCCTTTGGTCTGAAGAAGAGTGTCGCAATTTTGAAAATGGATTACGCACTTATGGCAAAGATTTCCATCAAATTCAACAGCATAAGGTATAAGATACCATCATTAGTTTGATTTTTCCGATCATTATTTAATATGACTTAAAATTTATTATAAAAACTTATCATTTGAATACAGACAAACATTTTTAAATATATGTTATTATATATATATATATATATATATATATATATATATATATATATATATATAAGGTGGGATAAAAGTGTGAAATCACTTAATTATAAGAAAAACTCTTATGATTTAAAACATAATGATACTTTTGGTTTTGGATCTACTCCGTAAGGGCACATTTTGATAGGGTCACTGTTTTCATTGACCATTTTGTATTGAATTTTATTTTTTAAATGGCAGGGGTATTATGTGACGCATGTTTCTAAACTGGTTTTTAATTCTGAAAATGATGGTATGATCAGAATTTAAATATCTCTTACTTTTTTCATATTTTTTTCAAAATGATATTTTGATAATTCAAATAGTGGAAAATCATAATATATAGTGAATTGTACAATTAGGAGTATAAAATATCTCTTCTTAAATATTTAACACAATTTTTATGGGGGTAAAATTTGACACTAGTTATTAAGTGGATACTTTAGGAAGTGGATACAAATTAATTATTTTTTTTCATAATTCTAGAGTTTGATTTCACTCTGTATATATATATATATATATATATATATATATATATATATATATATATATATATATATATATATATAAACACACACACCTGGTGTCCCAAAAGTCCATCTAAATTTGAAATTTATTATTTAAAAATCGCTTTTATTAATTTTAATAAGACTAAGAAACCTAAGTAATGCATAAAGGGCAATTTTACTTTCCCTCTAAAATAAATAGCAGGGAGCTAAGATTTTTACCTATCTAGTCGTAAATCATTTTAAAAGGAAAGTCAGAAGAAGTAAACGGAAGCTTGCTATGCCCCATCTGTAAAAAAATGCAACAGTTATAAATTTTAAATCGTATTATATTTATTATTTATTACTTACGTTTGGATGGAGTTTGAATAAAGGAGGCAAAAGAGTTTATAAAAATGGCTCATAATATGCCATAATTGAGCTTCTTTCTATCAGCACTTTACATTATGAAACCATTTTCAATACGTCCAAATACATAAAATCAGTTTTGCAATAAATTTTCTATGTTAATACTGCTTTCAAATGACATTAAAAAAAAATTCTAGTTGAAACCTCTCCCTCTTACTCAAATCCTTATTTCACTACTAGCTAACAGAGCTAGCCTACATTGTCAATTCTTTAATTTAACCATCTCTTTTTAATCAAATTCATTCAAGTTAAAGTAAAACTCATGGCTAGGCCTACATATAAGTTATTTTAAATTTCTTATGTGTGCCATTTTAGTTAGAGGCAAAATAAATAGCTCTGAATTTGTTAGATTTTCTTTACTTAACCTTTCCCTGTAAAATTATGTATCACTCGATATGAGTTACAATTGTAAAATTTTGAATAACTCCCTATCACAAAAAAAACTTTTATGGGCAGGCAATGCAAAATTGCCTTACATGCCGAAATTAGGTTCTTAAGCCCTGGTTCTACAATCTACCGATAAAATTTCCATTAATTGTTCAGCTGACAACGATATTCAGTTCTACAATGCTTTTTTATACTGCCAGTAATAATAGCTACTTATCCAGCAGTTTAACACTTTAACATGTAGGTTAGTATTGCTTGTGAGATTTGATTTGTCGAAAACCAGTTGGGAACATCCATGGTGAGGGAAAATGAGCTATACTGGGAAATTAAAATATTTATTTTTATGTTTATGTTAATTGAAGATGGTTTTCAGCAGGTACTTTACAATTTTTGGTTAATGAGCATATATTACAAAGTATTACTTGTGCAGGAAAGAAAGGGAAAATTGAAAATACAGTGGAACATTACTAATTCGAATCTCAAAAAGGAACGATACAGGTTTGAATTATTGATTATGTCAAAATAACTAGTTTCGGCTTATCAAGGGCAGCTTTGACAGCCTTCAATTTGTAGGGGTTTAAAGTCGTCGAAAGACTGTTGGCTGGTATGCTGAACTGCTTTGTAATGTCACTTTTTAAAAAATACCAGCGTTAATAGCTTCTATATCTTTTCAGTTTGTCTTCGAACTATAGTGTTTTTTGCACAAGTTTTGGCATCGTGCAAAGCCTTATTAAATAAAAATACACTAACTAAAACACACAAGAACATTAATGACAGTCACTAAAAAAAGTACAGTAAATTAAATAAGTGCATACTTTTAGTTAAACCTCCAAACACGGACTGGATGACTGGACTAGACAATAGCAGGACAAATGATGTGGGTTAATTGTTATAAGGTTAACCACTTTGAATAACTGAGCTATCTGGTTTCTCATTCGATATGTCAAAACAACTTTGATTTGCAGAGGTTTGTTAGCCCAAAACTTTTGATTTATAAAGGTCACAGATCCAGCAGAGAGAAAAATCTAATTATCTATGTATTTTTCATCAAAACTTCGATTTATAGAGGTAAGATGACATAGGAAAAGATAAGGAAGTTCAAGTAGAATGGAAGAATTCGATTAATCAAGGAAATCTACTTAACGAGGTTCAAATTAGCGACGTTCCACTGTAATAGAACCAAGTGATATAGAAAAAAAGGACTGTGATTTAACAAAAAAGGATAATTGTATTATTTCTTCATAATCAGCATTAAAAATATTAAAGAAATCATTATAAATAAACATCAATAGCCACAAGTTAAATGTATAAAAAATAACCATTTTACACTATCTGCTGCATAACTACTTAATCAGGAGATTGTAGAACATATTTCCTACACATATCGGGAACTTTTTGAACAGTTATTGGGAGATTGTAGAACTGTCTTAGTCTTAAAGGTTCCGACACTATTTATTGCTCTATTTGAGGTATACATATGCTGCAGGTTACAGTACTCATTTGATATGTCGTATTTTATACTTGAAGTTAAATACATATTATTTAACCATTAACTTTATACAGAGTAATATAAATAAATACACTGACATAATACACCAATAAATAACACAAACACAATTTTATATATACATTCTTGTAACTCAAATTACTTTTTAACTGAATAAAATGCCCCTTGAGCCATGTAACACTGCATGTACTCAGTTATAGATTACTCCTTTTCAAAATTGCAGCAGTTTGTTGTACAATTTAAAACAAAGTAGTGCACACAGCCTTCACATATTTAAGTCAATAAATTGGGCACTAAAGTATTTCCTTCTGCATGGAATACCCTTGTTGGGGTTGATTGACACCACTCTGGTTGAATTTAAAAAATAACACAACTTTAAAATATAATATTAGGAAGTCTTAAAATATTTAATTTCTTAAATGAATTTGATTTTCTAAATTTCATATTACAGATTATTTTAATTATTTATGTTTTGCATGCATACAATATTGATAGATTCCAGATAGATATAACATATATGAGATACATATAAACATACACATAATAATGTTTATATAGCCTCCAGAATAATTGTACTATTAATAATAAATTTTTAGGTTATTTGCCTTTTTGATTGTCATTCTAATAATCCTCTATTGATCCAATAAGATTACCGATTACTAAGATGTTCAGATCCTAGACCGCATTTAGTCCTGGATAGACGAGGTCATGAATTGCATGGGTTCTGCATATTGTGTGATATTATAAATGTTGACATTTAAATATTAAAAACACTTTTATAAAACTTTTAAAAATACTTAACACGTTAAGTGCCAAGCCAGTTGTGCCACTTTTATCATACAGTGCCAACTTAAATAAACAATTTTAATAACATAACCTGTATATATGTGGTCTTATGGTTATATGGAGAACTGATTTTTTGAGAAATTGTTTTACAAAACATTCAAAAAAATAGTCGGCCAATTGGCCCGGCATGTCATTTTGAATATCATTTTTGTTTGGAATTTGACGTGTCGGCCGATTGGCCGACCGTACTTTTGATTGATTTCCTAGAATAATTTTAGTCTGTGATGTTGGTAACACATGACTCAGTGGTGGGAAACGCGTTGAGTAACTGCACATAAACATCAAAGTTGACATGGTTCAAAATGGAAAGCGGGATCGAAGAGCAAATGTCATTTTCAAGCCTATTGCAATAACAGAGTACAATGAGCAAAAATCCGGCATCGATGTTGCTGATCAAATGTCGTCGTAGAACTCAGCAGTACGAAAGACACTAAGATGGTATCATAAAGTTGCAGAACATTTACTATTTGGCACCTGCATTGTAAATGCTTGGCTCACTTACAAAAGCAATGTAGGACCACGACCGCAACACCAATACTTGTCAATAACAGATTTTAAATGCTTTCATTTTGCTTTCAAAATGCTTTCATCTTACAGTTTAGACAGTAATAATATAAATAAATGATTTTAAAAAACTTAATTGTAAATAAATAACATTGTTAAACAGTTTTAAAAAATTGCTTTCCAATTTTGTAATTGTTCAATGTTTTATACAAAAATATGCAAAATTTATTGTTTGCTTACCGTAATAGTTAACTTTTATACGTCTATTTTAAAAATATATAACAACTGTAGAATGTTCAAACTGTATATTACTTGTTTTAATGCATTAACACGTTCGCTACCACAATGTTAAAAAAAAATCGTAACCACAGACTACCGCCGCAATTTTGCGGCGGGCGTGTCCTACTCCTAGCCCAACGCCGCAGATCTGCGGCATTGGTTTCTTCATAGTAAATGAGAAATTTCTTCGCAACGGTCTATTTTAAAGGTTAGATCGCTTAGGCACGGTCTACAGGATAGTCCGCCACATATATGCGGCGCTTGGTCTGTAGCTAGGACTATCGCTGACGTCACTGGACAGTTGGCAACACTGACATACAACATTACCTCAGTCAGTGGCGAAGGTCACAACCATTAGGACCAGTCTACAGGGAAGTTCATGAATTTTTTTCGTGGGCTGTGGGAGTGACCCGGCCGCCGCATATATGCGTCAGCTGGTAGCGAACGTGTTAATCCATAATTCCAACTGATAATTTTGCTGCCGTACCGAACAGTACGACGAAATTAACATATTATTGAGGTATTTTATTTGGTTGCTACGCAACACTAATGTGACATTTTGTAGAGATACAGAACTACACGCCCTTTATAGATGTGTGATAGCCAGGTGCTGTTATAAAATTTACCAAAGGTCTGATATGTAAATTAGGTTTATGTATTTTAGGTAAGCCTTTTAATCGAGAAGCGTGAGGGTTAATAGACTTTAGTCGATGGATATCTTGATGCTATAACAAGGTCTTGCTATTAGATAAAGCTTTGTTTACAGATTTATTGTAGGTTGATGTTGGATCGTTTGATATTTTGATAAAATTGTTGTCTTTGATGAAATTGTAAATCTTATTATTATATTCTGATTTGTTGATTATGATTATGGAGTTACCCTTATCAGCTTTGGTCAATATTGGAAGAAGATAGTTTCTTTCTAAATCCTGTCGTTGTTTGTTTGTCAACTTTGAATTTGCGGTTGTTTGCTAGGACTTATTTGTATAACTTTGATTATAATTTGTAATTTGATTATAATAACTTTGTAAATTTTATTTCTCTGGTTGAACTTTTTTGTAATATGGTATTGTCAACTTACTTCTGAATAGTAGAATAAACCTGTTGAATTTGTGCCGGATCTATAAAGTTACGTTTTTCTATATGTTTTCTGTACAGGAATTTGTTTAAATGGTCTTTCTTACTATATAAGTATTTAATCTTGTTTTTTAACCATGACTAGGAATTGCACACAATAAAATTTATAGCCTTAGCTGACGTATATAACAGCACCATGATCGACAAATTAGTTTGGAAATATAAAATCAGACGTCCATTACCTTCACCAAACAGTCCTAACCGACTTACGTGTCTTGTGAATTCGGAAATATATTAAACCACTGAGAAACGTAATGGCAAGAGACTGAGTAATTATCATATTCAGAACAAGCAATAAACTTGAATCAATTCTACAACATCAAGTTAAAAACAGGATAAACAAGCAATTTCAAAGTGGCATATACAAGATCAAATGCAGCGACTGTCCTAGTTAATACATAGGCCAGACAGGACCTCCATTCCAGACAAGATTTAAGGAGCACTTATCATCAAAAAAACTGATTACCACAAGTTCCAGTTTTACAGAGCACCTTATAAACGATTGTTATTCATATTCAAGTTTTAATGACAACTTAGAAATCATGCATATTTGCAACAAAGGCCGAATTATAAATTCCATGGAAAAATTTAAAATTTATAAAGCCACGATACGCGATTCCACATTAGTATTAAACTCGCATTCAAGTCAAATATGATGTTCCATTGATACGGATACAAGGCCCTCCAATTCTAATAATACTAATACGATATAAAAGGACAGAACCGACATCAGTGTTGACTCGCCATTGGGACATGCACATTCTCGGTATAATACATGGTTTACATAATTTAAATCTTTAAACGATCTCCATGTGGAGTGAAATGTGCTTCGTATGTGTACGTGTATGTAATTGTGTTTATTAATTTTCCTGATGATGGGCGAATAATCTGAAACTGTAGTAGACACAAGTTAAGAATACACCTCAAATAAGGATTAGTAAACGTATAATAATATACTGAAAAAAATATATAGTAAGTGTAAATTATTATATGACTCTCTTTTCCTTTCATTATAAATATCATATTTTAAATAAATTGTACGTGAATTGAAATAATTTCTAAATTAACTAACAAAATACAAATTCTGACAAAGCACTCAACATCAACTACTGAAAACAGTCAGGAAACAGAAATTTTAAAAAAAGAATACAAATTGTATAAATAATAATTTAAATCTTAGCATGCCAAGCGATGATACATTATTGCTTAAAGACTCCACAAGACATGCCAAACAAGGATCTATATGTTTATTAACATTAAAACATGAAACACTTAATAATATTAATGTTTCAACACCCTAAGTAATGCAAGTAATAATTTTACAACTAAAGTCAACTTCATGGACATCTTTAAATTATTTGTTAATGATGTTTTAAAAAGAGACTACAGATGACATGTAACTATTGTGTCACCAGTTATCAGCTGACTAGTCTACTGCACAGTAGTTTGTACTACATATATTGTAGTTACTAAACTTCTTTCCTTTTCAATTATTTGAAAAAAAGATACTTTTCATAGATAATTTTTTATGGATGTTAGGTAAAAATGAAACATTCTTTACTGGTATTATGAGAAAAATAATAAAGGCCTTACTGATGAAGTGAAAGTTAAGTTGGAGGTATATCAGAAAGTATATTGGAAACAAAGCAATGTCATGCCATCAAGCATATAGGCAAAACAAATCTCCAAAAAAAGTCGGTCGTAATTCCGTCATCGAAACCTGAAATTAAAGATTTAGAATATTATAAAAGAAGGCATAGAAAGTTAACAATCGCAGACTTGCCAGTTCTCCGTATTTAGGACGGAGACTCCGTATTTTGAATGAAATCTCCTGTGTTCCGTATTTGCAATTAGTTTCTCCGTATTTTAACCCAATTCGGCATTAACAATAAATATCAGTAGAAAAAATTGTGAAAGATTTTTAGTTTGATGCATGTAATGTAGACATTTGCCCACTAAAATATTTAAGCAATTGTTTCGTTTGTTAAGTAAAAGTAAACGCGTGTTATTTTTATCAAGGTCAACCATTAGCTGTCGTATGAATTGGATTCGTTAGATGTCGTGTCTATTCGTAGGTCACTTTCACTAGTCACAGAAAGGCCTACAACTAGAGAACCACAAATCCATTTACTCCATTCTATTTTAACAGATTTATTTAAGAACTTGTTGTCAAAATTTGTTAAGCCTTCAGCCATTATGTCAGCTTCATCAATATTTAAAGTTGAATGTCATTCAAAAGAGAAACAAAAAACAGATATTGATTTAGTCATAGGAAGTAAGACTGTTGAATCATTAAAACTGGTTAAGGATGCAGACAAAAATATTTTTTATGATTCTGTTCGCAATTATTTCATTAAAGTATGTGACTACATAATTCACAAGTTTCCAATAAATAATGATATTTTGCTGCATGCCAGAGTTGCAAATCTTTCATCAATTAGAAATTCGTCCTTTCAAAGTGTGTTATTTTTCATTGATAAATTTCCAATTTTATTGAATGGAGAAGATAGAAATTTAGCAATTGATATACTTCAGTCTGAATTCTGCAACTTGCAACTGGAAGATTTAAGTAAAATTTTAAATAATGAAAGGTTAGACACACAATGGAGTTTGATTAGTGAAATTAAGAGTGCTGATGGCCTATTCAAATTCAAAAATATTTCATTACTAATGTTAAATATTCTAATTATTCCACATAGTAATGCTGAGTGTGAACGCATATCTAGTATGGTGACTAAAACACGAACCCAGTTTAGATCTAATTTAAGTGATGATACTCTGGAAAAAATCTTAACAGCAAAATCCATGCAGCAGGGTCTATGCTATGAGCAGAACTTTGATGATAATTTTTAAAAAAAAGCTAAATCTGCACCAACAGTGCAATTTTAGAGAATTTCTAAGTTCTACAGTGTGTAAATATAAATAATTTTTATTTTGTAAATAGATTTTTGTTAAAAACTGTGTAGGCTACTTTAAAAACTTGTGAATAGACTTTTTTGTATGTGTGTATTTCATCTAAAGACAAATAATGTTTAATAGAGACTAAAACTTATGTGAATAACTAAGTTATTGCAGCAGCACACGATTGGCATAGTTTGTATGGTAAGTGGCTATTTAAAAATATATTTACACAGACCTAATTGTATACTTTAAAACTATATATTGCATGTATATGATTAACTGTTTATCACTTGATGAATAAAATATCGTAAGGATACAAAATAAATTGCACCGCTAAAAATCTCCGTATTTGGCAAAATTCAAAGCTGGCAAGTCTGCAATCGAGAAAAGCCTACATTAGTTTTTGATTATAACAAGTAGATTGATAGTTTTGATATGATGCTGTACAGATACCTTAGTAAAGGAAGAACTATTAAATATTGGAAAAAAGTGGTTTTCACTTTGTTTTACAAAATGGTTTTGAATTTCTATATAATTTATAAAGAAAATTGTGTTTAAAACAACTATAAACCTATGCTAGACACTATTTCAATTGATGAAAAATGAAAAACAGAGGAGTAGTTTGTACACTCTCTGCTGCTTAAAACTGATGCAGCAGCGGGTAGTGACAATTGTAATACTGGTGTGAAAAATTGCCTGGGAGGTAAGAAGAAACATGTTGGATGTGTACATATAAACTACATATAAACAACATGGAAGAAAGAGATCCATAACAGTATGGATTCAGTGCAAAGAAGGATGTCATGGTGTCTGTTTTCCAAAATACAAATGTAAATTCAAAGCAAGAAAAAATAGTATATTTTAAATGTAAATATTAATTTATAAATGGTGTGAGCTTAATTTTCTCTTCAAACCTCATGAAAATAACTCAGGAGGTAAGTATACACTGTTTTAAGTAGGTTTAAGTTTCATTGTATTTAATACATATTTTTTGATTCGTTACTGCAAGTAACATTGTTGAAATGTTTTGAATTTTTATATTCATAAAAAACAATATAAGAATTAGAAATAAAATGTTTCCCCACATGTAAAATGTTTCTAGGCTGCTGGGAAAAAAAGCAAAAAAAAACTATTTAAAAAATATTTTTCAAAAAACATTTTTTCCTTTTCTTTTTTGGTAAATATATATTATTAGTTTTATATGTTGAATAAATATTAGCCTCATAGACAACTTAGTTAGAAATATTTTGAGGCTTAATATATAATGATATCTTATATGGAAGATAAGTTACAATTTTTTTACTAAAACTTTACTCCGATACTTTTTTTTATCACCTTGGTATTTTTAGTATATATAACCTTTGCAGAAATGTATGTTGCACTTTTTTCTTAGCATGGTCAAAATTATGTGGTATTCAAAGAGTTAATAATCAAATTGCGCCACAAGCCAAAACTTGTACACCCTAGCCTCCTGGACATAATGGGATCAATCTTTCTTTGCCAATCTCCTCCATTCAAATGATTAAAAACTTTCTAATCCTGTTTACCAAACCATTGTGGGTCTCTTCTATGAGATCAAAACTATTGATTGTGCGAGTAGACAAGTGAGTCTGCAAAGCACATCCTCATGAACTGTGAGTCTCTAAAATACAAAAGAAGGAGACTGAGGATTCTTATAGCTGGTGGATGAAAAAGGCTTTACTATCGGCAACAAGTTTCTCGAACTATTTAAAGATATTGGAATCGGTTGACCTGGCTAGACCTTAGGGAAGCACAATAAACTTCTGGTTGATATGCATGAAGCCTTCAGCATACAGATCCTCAAGTAATAATCACATTTATGTCTCCAAACTAAAGTCGTGAAGATCATTTACAAACCATGTGAATAATAGCTGTGAGAACAAATATCTTTACTTTACTCCATCTTCTATTGACTAATACCTCCATTACACCAGTTACTAGAATTATTGGTTAACGCAGTATTTTGGGAAAATCTGTGTTATTAATATGTAACTTTCAGTGATTGCTAAAAATGTTTAACCATGTGTAATTTCAATGAAAACTCACGACTTGAAGTTACAGGATTAAAGTTACTTAGACATAAATTATACTACATGGAAGTTACAGGCTGACACTACATGGAAGGATAGATTTGGTTAAAGTTTTATACGACAAATTGGCCAAAACTGTGTTCAGATGATCCTGCAAAACTAACAGCTGTATCCCAAAGGAAAGATAATGTTGTCTTGGTGGAATTTTTTCTAATCGATCTTGTAATAATGTAAAATTGAAGACTTAATGTGAAACTACATTAAGTATGGTTTATTATTATTATTAGTACTCGAAGCTGGTTTTACCCCTTAGACACTTCAGCCTATAAAGACTTTTTGTGCACCTCTTGATTCCTCTACCTTTCTTAGATCTATACCTTTGGTTAGCTATAAAATTTGTCTAGCTAGATCACTTGTTTTTTTAAAAATGCCATTTGGGCCGAAGATTGGTAGTCTCCTGCGTCCTAATGCTTCACATTTCAGAAGTATGTGTTCTGCAGTTTCCAAGTGTTGGTTACACAGTCTGCTTTACAAGATACTCTGGATTAATCCAAATGTATCTGGTATTCCAATGTTTCTTTTAAACATTGTGTTCTGTCACATAATTTAGATTTTCTTTTAGTTTTGTTTGCTTTGTACAGTGACAAACCTAGAGAGTTTTTGATCTGGTTGAGAAACTCATAGAGCTTCCCTTTTGAGATTTCTCTTCAGTAATATGTGGCCTCTGATCTTATCCACTTTTCTAGACAATTCTTTGCTGCAGATTTACTTCTGGGAGATCCGTTTGTATAGTATTCTATACTATTCTATATAAGTGACCAATCTCTAACAATGTCCTCTCTCTTTTGGATAGTGATATCAAATGGTATAGTCCATGAGACCTTTTGTGTAATAGTTTCTCATTATTAATACATAATCATTTAATTTATATTTCCGAATGGTGCCCATATTTTTTATTCCAACAGCTACCTCTCCACATACCAGTGTATTCCATTCTGTAGGCCGTGAAACTTGCTCCAGAGGTCAAGCTGGGTTATTCCTAATAGAACTTCTATTGCAATTGTAGGTGTACTTTTAAAGGTCCTGGAGATGCACAGTTTTGAAATCTTACTAAAGCCGTCCGTGGTAACCTCTAAAAGAATACTTCTCCATCACACCAGGGCAGCATATTTTACTTGAGGTTTAATCACTGCCTCATAAAGCCACTGAGTCATAGCTGGATGTAGTCCACAATTTTTACATTGAGTTTCTCTCCATACTGGATTGCTCGGCTTGTTCTACTCCTTAGCATTGATCCCAGCCTATTGCAAGTAGTTCTATCCTACCCTGTTTTTTTAACTGCTCCTATAATTGATTCATAAGTGGTATTATCAAATGTGCCTTGCATGTCAAGAAATGTACCCAAAGTAAATTTTTGTTCATGTATCGAATCCTCGATCCTGCTTACCAAGTGATATAATGCTGTTTCACAGGACCTTCCTGACTGATAGGTATGTTGGTTGCAATCACTAGGATACTTTGTAAGGATACCATTATGTATATGTATTACACTATCCATTGTTTTTAGTTCAAAGAAAAATAGCAGATTGATTGAAACTCTTTGAGTCAATGTAGTTCCATTTTTTTTGTTTCGGAATAAAAAATAGTCTGTTATACCTCCAGACTATTGGTACTGAGCCACAGACCATACTGGCCCTGTAGGTTTTGCATAGAAGAGAAAGGTGGGATTCTAGAGCCTTTTGTATCAAGTCTGGAGACAAACAGACTAAATTTGTTTATACCCCATTTAACTCTAGAAACTGTAATAACTTTCATAGCAGTTTTCCAGTCAGCTCGAGAGGCTCTCTTAGTAGCCTTCCCTTCCTGCTAACTTAGGTCCAAGCTAGTTCCTGTCATTATTATGCTTCCTGGAAGTGTGTTTTACGTAGCACCTTCAGTGTATATTAACCAGAAGTAGTCAATCCTCCTTCTAGATCACTAATGGACCCAGTTGAATGGATTAGCTCCTTTGAGATTATTTTGTATATCCTAGAGACTGATTTTTTTAATCAATCCTTTGGCAAAAAATTCTCCAAGAAGATTTTTACATCTCCTTAAAAGAGATATATAGTCAAGGATTTGTAGTATTTTTTTCTTCCATGAACTGTTTTCTTAGCTCTATTAAATAGTCGCCTAGTTTTAATTTTTTTCCTCTCTATAACCATATTCCACCACACTGCAGCCCTTTTCGTGGATATGGACTGTATAGGAAAGTTATTTATATATAAGTTGTTTATGGCCTCTTTTATTTCCACTGTCATAGAATCGATTTCATTTATATCTCTGACTCTTATTCAAGGGTGTTCTACTCTACAAGCTAACACTTGATAATAAGAGTCCCAGTTAGTTCTTTTGGAGTTTCTGAATTCTTGTGTTCCAGAATCAAAATTTAGATTCCACCTAATGTGGCAATGATCAGATCCTGAAATCTTATCTGAAACATGCCAACCAATTATAAAAGAACTAATAAACTCTGTGGAAATAGTAATATCAATGATTTTTTCCCCTTTAACTTATTTCTAAAAGTGGGGTTGTCTCCAACATTAACTACCAGTAGGTTATTACAGTGTACTCCCGATTATTCACGAAATTGGATTACACAGACATCATATAACAATAATCGCAGATAATCTGCAAGAATACTAAAAATAAAGGGAAAATACTGTAATAAAAAAGTTTTGACATAAAAGACTTTAATATGCTGTACATAAACTACATAATACACAGTAGAAAACTATAAACTTCATACAGTAAAAACGTTTAATGTACATTTTACATGAATAAAAAAGTATAATAAATAAGAAGTTCTTGTAGTAAAACATTAGAACAATATAGGAAACATATTATGCTACACTAGTAAAGTACTGCAGTTTTAATTGACAGTTTTTAAAAAAATAAAAAATTACATTTTTTTTTTGTTTCTTACTGAGAAAACACCGTCTCTTGATTCCTGACTGAATTTTTTTTAGCATCAGTTATTCAGCTAACTGAGCGTTGTCGTCTTGTTCTCTAAATATTGGAGCAGTGAGCGGTCCATTGATGTGTTGCAAGGCCACTTCGTGGTTCCTTTTTCTTCTTCACTTACACTTTGCTCTTCATTCGCCCATCTTGCTTTGTCTGCTATTTCTTGGTCCGTCAGTAGCTCAAATCCCGCACCATTAACGTCACAGTCCAACCACTCTAGACAGTAAGCTTATTTCTACTAAACAGGTAAAGCGAACAGGAAATTTTTTTTACTTATTTTTTTCACAAGAATCGCAGATAATCGGGAGTACACTGTATTATTAAAGAAATCTAGGAATGCTTCACCTCTGAAGTTCATATCATTTGATCCCTAAGCCACATGGTGAAAATTTCTTCCCTCACCAAAACTCTTTCTTTTTTACACAGAAATTTGCCACTTCCTCTAGTTCTTTGGAAGGTGGAAGTTGCTCTAAATCATTTTGAAGATAGATCGAGCTAATGATGATGTCTCTTTTACTCTCTTTAGATCTGAAGGTAATTTTAACAGTTGTGATATCTCTGGAACGGAAAGCAATCAAAGGCAAGTACAATAGTTTGTTCTTAACCACAACGTATATTCGCAAGTTTTTATATCAACCATTATATATTAGCTTACCTCTTGTATTTCCCAGCCCTCTTATCTTCCCTCTGTTTAACCACAGTTCCTGGATGAGAGTTAGGTGTATGTCCTCAGCAAGAAATCGCTACAGAAAAAAACAAGTTGTTTCTGTTACATTTCCAGAGGCAATATCTAAGCACGCTTCAGTTTCAGGTTTTTGTTTTTTGTTGTGTGAATCCATAATTGTTCCCACGAGTATTGACATTTTAAGAAAATGGTTATTTACAAAGGGGGAGGGGTGTTTGGTCTCCATAGGCTCCGTTTGATGTACAACGAACCTTGTACAATTCATCCCTTGTCACAAATTAACTAAATAACATAAAGCTATTTAGACACTTGACACTTTAGATCAGACGATATTTATTGAACTCCCGGTCTAGATCCGCTGTGTTCAGTAAAAGCAAGGTCACCTCGAGGAGGATGCTGTCCTGAGGGTTAGCGTCATCAGATGTATAGATGTTGATAATCATCCTCTAATAACCCCCTAGGGCAATTAGTTTTTTCTCTCAACCTACACGTTTGGCTTCCCACCACTGTGTTTATCTAATCATTAGAGTTGTCTTTAACACTCATGTTGTTGTTGAGAAGTTAGGGGTGAGACTGAGAAAACTGTGATGGGAGTCAGCAGACAGTTCGTGTTTGCCTGCCGATGTGAAAGATAGTGTGTCAAACTTTTGGAGATTTACCTCCATGTAAGGAAAAGAGTGTGATAAACATTATTTCAGAAAAGAAGAGAAGGTTAGTTTTTGTCCTAAATCAGTATATCAGATTACAAGTAAAAGAAAATTATGGTTAAGGAATTATTGTAAAAAACTAAAATGAACCATCAATCAAAACACTATTTCAATCAATTATAACTTCCAGTTAGCACAATTTTATGATAAGCAAAGTAAAGTTTTGACTCTATTTAATTATAAATATATATATATATATATATATATATATATATATATATATATATATATATATATATTGTAATCAAAATTTAACAAAAAATTGAGAAGAGGATCTCTTCTTATATCAACCTATCTTCCATAAGGACTATGTGGTGAAAAACTCGATTATGAAAGGGAAAAAATTACTTTTGTCTACAGTTGTTGGCAAAGTGGCATTTTGTTCATTTAAATTAGTTTGCAAAACAGCTGATTTCTCAACAGTTTCACTTTACCCACTACTTTGCACACTACTTTGCTCACTCCGAATGGCAACCGAACAAAACTAAACTAAGTTAAGTTTATTTGAATTGATTTATAATATACAGGAAATGTCCCATATGTAAGTTAGATTAATTCTTACATGTAAAATAACATAAATAAACAACGTTTTAAAGTTGAAAAAGGAAGTAATTATTCATGAATATGATTGACAGTGTATGTACACGGAGAGTATTTTTCGTTTGTCGAGTTTTGAAGTTGGCAATCCCGTTTCCTCAACAATACACCTAAGTTATTAATTTGTAATGTTCATAAATAACCTCAGTTTTGACATGAGAACTTCTACTCAGTGTTGATGTGTTGTTTAGCACTACTGCTATATTTTGTGTAGTTAGTTTTAAAATATGACAGTTCAGAGGATGAAAACCTGTCAAATACCCCGCCTAAATTAGCGGAAAAAGCTAACAACGTTGTACTAAATCTCCTTCCTGTAAAATCAAGGAAAAAGTACAACCGCCAGTATGGACTGTTTTTATTGCCAAAATAACAACTGTAGACAAAGTATAATGTGCAATTCGTGAGCAAAGTGTCTTTTTTAAACTCGATAAAATTGACGCACTCGGCAAGCCTCGTGTGTCAACATTTTTCTATCGTTTAAAAAAGTGCCACTTTGCTCACTAGTTGCACAAATAACTATTTTTTTAATCTTATAAATATCAAGAAGTTTTGGAGAAGATTGCAACTAATATTTGTTTGATTTTGTTTATTTTATAATAATATAAGTTACTAAATACATAGTCTGGGTTCATGTGGTCCTATTATATTTATAAGTTCCAACAAATTAATTTTGTATCAAAAATTATTTCATATGAATTATATAAACACCTTTAGTTAAAGTGTTGCCATATAGCCTAATCTGTTGTTTTGTTAGTTTTATGATAATAATTAAGAATACATATGTATGCAAGCTTACACCAACCTTTTCAATGATTCTACAGTGTTCTTCATTCAGTTTGAAACGTCTTTACCTTCTGGAATGATTTACTTTTGGGCTTATTCATGTTCTGCCTTTTATTTAAGTGGCACTGGCCCAAGGAAATATAAATTTGGCTTCCGAAACCTAATCTACTTTGCAGTTTTGAGAATATAGAATCATTTATCAATTCTTTTGAGTTGGCCTAAGGTAACCAGGTAATGTTGTTTTAAGAGGTAACAAATTTAAGTATTTTCTTTCTGCCTGGGATTCTCTTGTCTGTTTTGGGACTATACTACTTGTATACTTTTTCGGCTGCCTTTATACAAATCCATACATAACCTCCAAGTGATCTACTAAATCTTTAATTTGAAAAAGAGAAGGATTCCTTACAACCAGTGATTTTCAATCCAATTCCTTTGAGAGATTGAGTGCGACTTTTGTGTGAGTGTAACATTTCCTATCAATTAAAAGACAAATGTATCCTCATTGAACTATTTCTAAACTTCAATATTTACCTATAAAATTTGGTAAATTTCAGAAATAAATACTGCTCTCTTTATTTTATACCCATGCTTGTAGTTGTGTAGCCTTTAAAATGTTATGATGCACCCTTTTGGACTATACTCCATTTCACATATAATTGGCCATGTTAAAAATGCATTGACTTTGTTAATCAAATGGGAGTTATATGACTACTAACAATAATGGAAAACTAGGGTCGTCTCATAACTTGAATTAAATTTTAAAGGAGTATGTTACTAGACATTCTGTTTAATAAATATAATAAAGTATATTACTTCTGTCTGTTCTTGTTTTACAAGTTAATCTTAAATTATTTCTGCTCTTGTAGCTTTGTCTAGTTTTCTTGTTTTATAAGGTAACTTTATTATATTTATTAAATATAATTTCTAGTTTATTAAGTGGCTTGGATACAAAAATGAAATTTTTTCATTTTTGTATTTTTTAGGCTTTCTTTTTTTAGAACACATACAGTTTCATATGTTTTGTGTGCCTATTGTGTTTATTTTAGACATGATTTAGAACAATTTTATTAATACATGTGCAGTATCAATGGATTAAATACACACTGCACTGTGTCTCAAGTTAATCTGTTTAATTTTAAATTCTTTTTTACAAGTTAAATGTTTAAGTATGCTGGTTTAAAAAATTTTATTATGTTATTTTTTAATAAATACACAATGCACACTGGATTAAATACACACTGCACTGCCAACTAAACATGAAACAGAGTATCCTTCGTAACTTTTAGCTCTTGTATAGTGTCTCAAGTTAATCTGTTTAATTTAAAATTCTTTTTTACATGTTAAATGTTTAAGTATGCTGGTTTTTTTAAAATTTTATTGTTATTTTTTTAGTGTGGTATGGGAGTGACTATTTGTAAGAATAGCTTTTGTGAATTTTGCTACACCTGAGGATAAAACCAATGCATGGAAAAAGAGTTGTATGAAAGAAGATAAAAAAATAACTAATTTTGACAAAAGATATTTGTATAATAGTAGTTGCAAATGATATTTTCAGCTTCTAATATATTGCCATTGATTCTTGTTCTAATATGGAACTAACACCTGCGAAACCATATTAGTCAAGTCTGCTCAGCACCCCATTTTATACTCTTCAACCAAGTCAGCTGGTCGTAAGATTGCCTTCTTTTCAGTACTCTGAGTGACATAAGGAACAACGTGAATTTGATTTAGTCTTTCATATTTAATTGTTATATGTATAATAATTGTGTCAATATGCAGGACTGAGTGTGTTAGAGATGGAACATTGCCCCTTTAAACCCATTGTTAGTTTATTTGATAATATTTTGTTATGGTGTATAGACATATCATTTGATCATGAAGATTTGGCTATATTTTGTCAGTAATGACCTAGTGTTAATCGCATAAAATCATTTCTATATTTAATGATACTTTTAGTGTAACTACCCTCTTCTCCTTTTCTTGAGGTGATAATCTGGTGTGATAATCCTGAGGTAAACTTGCTGGATATACACTTTTCTTCGTGTAATCTTGAGTTAGAGCCTTCTTTCTCTGCTGACCTTAATTTTATTAAGAGTATTCCAGGCCTTGGAGTCTTCATTTTTAAAATGGTGATGATGATCAAGATGTTGGTTGCCTCAAGACAACAAGGGGGAAAAGACTCTTCCCTATACGTAAAAAGAGGGATCAAACCATTTGCATCTCTGCATTTCCCTAGCAGCAACAATTTTTCCTTATTATAATCATTCCATAATTTGTATTTTCTTTAATGGAGTTAACTTCATCCCATATCCCTTTATGTAGCACATTAACCCAAAGCCACTCTGAATTTCCCAAACAGCAACAATCTTCCCTTCTTCCATTCATGCCAACAATTTATAGTTTCATAATACAATTACTTTTATCTTACATCCCTCTAAGTAGCTCAAATCCACTGCTCTACTCCATTTCCTCAGTAACAAGAACCTTCCCTTCTTCTAATCACCCCACAGTTTATAGTATATTTAATAGAACTAACTATCTTCTGCCTACATTCCTTTATGTAGGTCAAACCCAATACCATTCTCCATTTCCCCATTAGCAACAATATTTCATTCTTCCAATCGTCCCTTGGTTTATAGCATCATTAATAGAATTACTTTTATCCTACTTTCCTCAAGTAGTTCAAACCTAATGCTTCACTATATTTCTCCTTTAGCAACAATCTTTCCTTCTTCCAATCATCCCATACTTCATCATGTCATGAGAATAATTTCATTTATCCTATTTCCCATTAACCCATTCGCCTACTTCGACAAAACGTTCTCGCCGTGGCCGCCGGGCATAGCGTAATACTTTGACGAGACCAACTCGCCTTTATTTAGTTCGCCGTTTTCTCAACAGATATCATCATTATAGATGTTAAACTTTGTTACCGGCTTGTTGAGTAGTTCAGTAAACCAACTTTTCAGGTTGGCAACACTGTTGTTTGGAATGAAATGAATGTGAAACAGCTGGTTTTCGTCCTCGTTGACAATGTTGTTCTAATCTACGTGCAAAATGGCCGGTCGTAATTGTTTGCGGAATAGTGAAATAGATAGTATTATTGATGACAACGGTTACTTAGTTAGTGATGTTAGTGTCGATTATAACCAATATGAAGAAGAGATGGTGTGTGAAGAAGTTTTCGAGGAACAGGAGATGGAAAATGATACGTTTGACGACGAACTTCCATACGTAGGCCCAGCTTGGTTTGGCGAACAGAATGAACTTATAGAACAGAATTTTGCTCTCTATTACCTACACAGTATAATTTATTACAATTTAGGTGATAAACTTTATTGTATTGTAGCAAATTATTAGGCTACTTTAGACCTATAATAAATAATTACCTACAGTTTCAGGAGACTTTTATTTGATGCCAAAACTTTCAATAAAAAATTTTTGCAAAGCAACAAAAATACTAAATTAAAAATTTTATTTTAAATTTGTATTTCTAAAAAATGGTATATTTATTTATTTTAAAGAACATAATGAATTTACACATAAATATGAGTTATAAAGCAACAAAAACAATAATAATAAGAGAGAAAAAAGTTAAAATTTTTAAATGTTTTTTTAAAAAACCGACGGTTAGACAGACAGACAGACAGACAGACAGGCAGACATTTTATTTTATTTTTTAAACTCTAAACGTTGCTTAGATACCTATAAACAAATGTTAAACATTTCATTAAAATCTGACCACTAGAACTTACTTTATAATAATTTATGTAACATTCTGCTAAAAGGGCAAAAATAATAGGAATGTCCAGGAGCTGCAGGGCTTAGATAAATAGGTAGGCGAATGGGTTAAGTAGCTCAAGCCTAATGCTATACTACATTTCCTCACTAGAAACAACCATTCCCTTTTCCAATCATCCCCCAGTTTATCCTGTCATGAGTATAATTTCCTTTATCCTATTTCCTTTTAAGTAGCTCAAACCCAATGCTATACTGCATTTTCCTAGTAGCAACAGCCTTTCCTTCTTCCAATCATTCCACAGTTTTATAGTGTCATCAATTTAATTACTTTTATCCACATCCGTTGAAGAACCTAGCTCAAACCCAATGCTACACTGGATTTCCCCAGTAGCAATAACTTTTTCGTCTTGCAATCATCTCACAATTTATAGTGTTGTCAATACAACTACTTTTATGTTAATTTCCTTTAAGTAGCTTAAAAAGCAATCCTATTTTGCATTTCTCAAGTAGCAACAACTTTTCCTTCTTCCATCATCCCACAGTTTATGATGTCATCAGTAAAATTACCTTTATCCTATATTCCTTTAAGTTTCTCAAACCTCTCCTTCTAATAATTCCACACTAGATTTTACTGTATTTGATCTATTACAACTATCTACATCTTACTACCTTTCAAGTAGGTAAAACTCTGTCATTCTCCATTTCTATATTACTAACAATATTTCATTCTATCATTCATCCCTCAGTTTACATTATCTTTAATACAATTGACTGTTTTAACTTTGTTTAAGTAGGTCAAATCCATTGCCATTCTGCATTTCTCAGGGACCACCAACTTTTCTTCATTCAATCATCCCTTAGTTTATAGTGTCTTTTAATGTAACTAATTTCATCACACCTCCCTTTAAGTACCCAATGTCATTCAGCATATCCCCTGAAGCAACAATATCTCCTTCTAATGTTTCACAATTTATAATATATCCAAATTTAATTAATTTCATCACATTTTAATTTAAGTATCTAAAACCCACTCCTATTCTGCATTTCTTCAGGATCAAGAATATTTTCTTATTGCAATCATCTCTACTGTCTTTAATGCAAAAACATCATCACATTTTTCTTTAAATAACCCAATGCATCTGCTTTTCTCCAATTAGCAACAATCTTTCCATTCACAGTTTATAAAATCCACCAGAAAGTAATCCTGAAAATTATGAAATGGCATACTTTTATTCTATTCGAAGATAATGTATGACACAATAATCAAAGTACTAAGATAGATCATAATTCATTAAAATAACCACCATGATTAAGACCAATGTGATTACAACTTATCTCATTCAGTCAACAGAGCATGTTTATGTCTTTGTCTGTGTTTTTAATGTGTTTTCACCTTGTGTTACTTTTGTGTTTTGTGTTACTTGAAGATTATAAAATGACAAACTATCATTCCATTCAAACATAATATATGACATAATAATCAAAGTACAAAAATAGAGCATAGTCCACTAAAGTCATTACAGAAAGATTAAGATCAATGTGGTTACAACTTATCTTAGTCAGTTAACAGTGCATGTTTGTGTCTGTGTTTTTAATGTGTTTTCACCATGTGTTACTTTCATGTTTTGTTAGGGTATGTGTGTACTTTTTTTTTTTTTAACCATCAACACTCTGGTTGGTGTGAACAATTTAATTAGTGTACCTTTATGATATTTTTATATATTTATTCTTAATTATGGATCTGTTTGGCCAGTGTGCTTTTAACAGCAGTAATCCAATAAGATTGGAAAAAAGGGATTATTTGATATTCCTTTTACGATAATAATATTAATCTTGTTTATTCTTCCTACACTTTATAATCTCTTTAATACAATTAACTTTATCCTACTTTTCATTAAGTAGTTCAACCCTAGTAGCATACTGCATTTCCTCAGAAGCAACAATATTTCCTTCTTCTAATCATCCCACAGATTATCGTGTTTGTAATACAATGAACTTCATCCTATGTCTCATTTTAAGTGAGCCCCTGGTTGATCTAGTGGTTAGCACTCTGGCTTCATTAGTAAGAGATTCCACTTATAATTCCTGTGAGGGCTCACATATTTATGGAATAGAACCTGCTTCGTGTGGAAAATTGAGAAGCTACAATTGATCGTGAATTCTGGTTGAACAGGTTAGAACAACAGCATTTCATGAGCATTGAGTTTAGTTTTATTTCTTAGTTATAACCCAATAACACAATGTATTTACCCAACAGCAATAATCTATTGTTCTTCCAGTCATCCCACAGTATATAGTTACATTAATCCTCAAAACGCTATTCAACTCTTAATGTGTTGAAGAATGTCTTTCCTGTAGTGGTAAATGACACAAAATCACTATTTTTCAATTCAACATTTCGTCCACTACAAACTATTGTACCGCGGTAATTTATGTGCTGTTGTAAAGCTCCAAACACTCATATTCATATTATAACCAAAAATCTATAAAATGTTATAAATAATATTTAATAAATTGGTAAAGTTTGTATTTTGTTGGTAACGAATAACACAACAACTTCACAGTAGTGAAACACAAATTATGTCATTCTTCATTTAATTTTCACTATTTCTGTCTAATAAATCTACAGTGACACTGTTCTAATGTACGTTTCTTCAGCTTTTGATCTGTGGTTTCCAAATCTTTCTAACTGTTATAGTTTTGAATTTAAAAAGTAAAACAAAATCAAGAATTTTAACACACTTTTAGAATATAAAAATCAAATTATTTTCTGTTTAACTTTTAGAGTACTAAAATTAATCGTGTTGAAATAATTTATATATCATTGTAAAGCTAATGTTTCAATCTTCCAAATCATATAACTTAACTTCTATACAAAGAAAGGTAAAAATTAAAGAATTTGATGTAGTTAAGGTGTTTTGCCACTATGGAGGAGCACTTTACGGTTTGTCACAATATAACAAAATATGATCTCATTGATTATTTAATTTTTCTAAATATTTATGCTAAAGACTGTTGGTACTTGGTGGTATTCCATGTTAATAAATATTGTGTTATTATTTTTTTGTAAATGGTAATACTTGTCCAAATACCATAAGTTGACAACATTTTATTCTATTTTTCTTCCTCTTTTGAACTACATATTCTAAATTATTGTTGCTATCATAGTTTTTGAAATATATTACAGTGTAGGAAGTAGTAATCAAGATGAAGCAGTTTCATTTTCATTTCTGTGCGGTTAAGAAATGTGAAATATCAATTACTTATATTGATATTTTGTAACCATTCTGCATACTATTGGAAACATGAAAATTTAGGTCTTTCAGTTGGTACAAACCAATACATCATAGCACTGATATTAGATAAGCATTGTGAAGTTGAAGTTCAGTTTCCGTGTCATGTTTTGTGTCTCGTCCATAAATTTGTAAGTCTTGCATGGATGGCTCGATTTATTTCTGTTATTAAGAACTTATTTTGTTATGTAGAGTGATTTATTTGTTATTGTTTTTTGTTTTTGTTATTTGTTTATAAGTTATAATATGTGTGTTATTGTTTCTAGAGTTTATTTTTTTATAAATGATTTTGAAAGATTGAAACATTAGCTGTACAATGATATATAAATTATTATAAATGATTAATTTTAGTTAGCGGCAAAATACACAAACTTTAGCAATTAATTAAATATTAAGTATAAGTTTGTTTATATGAATATGAATGTTTGGAACATTAGCTTTACAACGGTATATAATTTATCGCTGAGCTGTGATTTTTAGTGAGAAAAATGTTGAATTGAAAAAAAGTGATTTTGTGTCTTTTACTGCTACAGGAATGACGTTTGGAGGGTTAAACCTGATACTACTCTGTATTTCTCATGAAACCAATTATTTTTCATCTTTTCAATCATCCTACAGCTTATAGTGTTTTTAATACAATCAACTTCATCCTACTTCCCATTAAGTAACTCAAACCCAATGCTATTTTGTATTTCCCCAGAAGCAACAATCTTTCCTTTTTTCCAATCATCCTATAGTTGATAATGTTTTATTACAATTAATTTCTTCCTATTATTCATTAAGAAGCTCAAACCCAATACCACTCTGTATTTCCCCAGAACCAACAATCTTCTTCCAATTATCTCATAGTTTACCCTTCTCTCCTTTAACAAATGCAAAATTCCAACACCACTCTGCATTTCTCCAGCATCAACAATCTTTCCTTATACCAATCATTGCACTATTTAAAGTGTGTTTAATACAATTAACTTCATCCCACTTGACTTTAAGTAGTTAAAACCCCACTGCCACTCTGCATATTTCAGTAGCAACAACAATCTTTCTTTCTTCCAATCATCCATATTTTATAGTGTCTTTAATACAATTTACTTAATCCTACTTTATTTTAAGTAGCTAAAAATTCTAATCTCATACTGTATTTCCCCAGTAGCAACAATATTTCTTTCTTCTAAACATCCCACAGCTTCTATTATCATAAATATAATTATTTTCTTCCTATTATTTATTAAGTAACTCTAATTCAATGCCATTCTGTATTTTTCCAAAAAAAACAACAATTTTTCTTTCTTTCAATTGTTGCACAGCTATTTATATTGTTTTTAATATAAATTACCTTCATCCTACATACTCTTGAGTAGCTGAAATCTAATTTCATTCTCCAGCAGCAACAATCTTTTCTTCTTCCGATTTTTCCATAGATTTTAATATTTATAAAGACACATATTTATATTTATATTCATTCCACAATTTTTTTTAAGTGGCTGAAACCCAGGTCACTCTGTATTTCTCCTGAAGCAAAAATGTTTCCTTCTTCTAATCATCCCATGGTTATAGTTCCTTCATCCTAATTCATTTTAAGTATCTCAAACCCTACACCACTCTGCATTTTGCCTGCAGCAACAATCTTTTTCTTCTAATCATTCTGCAGTTTATAATAGTCTCTAATACAATTTAATTCTTCCTACTTACCTATAAGTGGCTGAAACATAATATCATCCCTTCATCATAGAGAATTGCTATTTACCACATGTTAATGACTTGTTTGACCTCGGTTTCTTCATGGAATCATTTTCCAGCCGGGAAAGATTTCAGATGTCGGAACACTTGACAATTGTTTGTTACTAGATTTAGGCTGTAGGGAGGGATGATCTAATTGTTCCTACCTGAAGATCATGATTTCAACTGGCCAGTTAACATAGAATCGTTAATTTCAGTCCATGATTAGTACAAACAAATCAATTCAATGTAATTTTAATTTGGAGAATTTAGATGGCCAAGTCACAAAATGCTGAACTAAGATCCGGTCTACTATTATAGTCTAGAATGAATTTCTTAGCATACAGTCAGTAGCAAGTCTTTTATAATAAGTAACTTGAAATTATTTCCCCCCTCCTTTCTCCCCTAACTAGTCTAAATTACTTCCTCCCTAAACAAGTCTCTCACACCCTATCATCTCTAAATATATAACTTTAGATGTAGTTTACACTAATGTGTACCTATTCACGAACACATTCATCCCGAAAAATCCACATATACAAATGTATACCACACCATATATAATAATATAAGTATTTATTTCTCACATAAAAATACATATTATATGCAATACATAAAAAACACAACTTTCACTACACAAATAGAAATAAAAAATAAACATACTGAATTCAATAAAATTAGAATTTAAATCCATTCCCTACAAAAATATATGTGAGAAATATAAGAGGTCCCGAGGCACAGCCTGTTTTGGTCCCTCCTTCATTTGAAAAAGGAAAAGAGCAGAAAGGCAAACTGTACTGTTTAATTTTTAAAATCTATCTGTATTCAGTGGAAAAAAAAATTTAAAAAGAAATTAATTTTTCACAGATCTAAGCAAAAAATATACACACTTATAGACAGACAGTCACACTCAGCATTTAATCATTGTAGCCATCATACCAATACATAATCATTCTTACATCCATTTATATATTACCCATTCACCATATAATTCACCTTGCATACTATAAAACTTTAATTATTCATACATACTAACACTAACAAATAAAACATTTTCAAAGTTCCCCCAAAAAGAAACTTTTTTAACATTGTTAAAAAACTTCTTACATTGCTCATAACTTTTGATGACATCAGGAAGGAGATTATACATACTTGGAGCGGAATACAGATAAAATAGTTTAAATGCTGTTTTATGAGGTTGAGGTACCATATAGTTAAGTTTAGACCTCAAAACCATAAAATAAAACATTCTCAAAACCTTAAATATATACAAGGAGCGGAATAGTAAGATTTTAATTCTTGAAATAATGGAAAGGTACGTTCATATTTAGGCTTATTTAAGAATAACCTTATTATATATTTTTGTTGGACAACAACTGGCTCTATAGTTTCGAGATAAGTGCCACACCAGCATTCAATGTCATACTGCATCAACTCTTAACGAGTGTGAAATAAATATTTGTAATCATCCAAAGAGGACATATATTTTCCAAATAATAGAATTTACTAAGATAAATATTCAATTCGAATTTTAATTTTGAACATGAGGTTTCCAACTCAGTCTATTTCCAATACAATACTGAAATATTTCAGTGACTTGACTTCAAGAATATTGACACAGTTACAATTTGACTCACTACAACAATCACAATATCGATATTTAAGTAAAGGGAAATTAAGACTCCTACAACCAAGATTATAATGCATGAGACTGGTTTTAGTAACTTAAGATACATAAAATTTGTGTTAAACCAGTGTTGTATCAGTGTAATATCTGATTCAATAGCAACATTAACCTTCTGCACTGATTTAAAGGAGTAGTACAACAATATATCATCAGCATAGGCTATTGGAGCACCTGCAAACTTTGCATTACAGAAATATAATGCAAAATGCTTTATTTATATATAATAAAGAATAAAGCTCCTAAAATAGACCCCTGTGAGACCCCAAAACTAACAGTTTTAAAGTCCGAGAATACACTATTCACACTTACACATTGACTTCTCTCATTTAAATAACTCGTAAACCATTTATTTATCAATTCTCTTATACTATAAGACTCTAACTTTTCAATGAGTATAAGATAATCTACAGTGTCAAATGCCTCTTATAAATCTAGAAACAAGCCAACCCCCTTACAATCTAACTTTATTTCCTCAAAAACTCTTGACAAAAAGTGAATCAAAGCATTTTGCCTTTTCTAAATCCAAACTGATATCTACTTATTGTTTCAAATTTAGTCATGAATTGAACGAGTCATACACACATTACCTTTTCTAAAACGTTTATAATGCAATGAAATATATCTTTAATTCTCACACATATTTTTATCACCTTTCTTAAAAACTGGATTTACTATTGTTTGTTTCAATTTACTTGGGAAATTACCAGTAAAAAAAATTAAGTTAAAAATATAAACAAGAATTGGACTAATATGTTCTTTAATTAATTTTAACATAAATTAACTAATATTATCCAAACCCCGAGATTTAGTATTCTTTAAGAGTTCGTTGTATTTATCAATTCTACTACAGAAATATGACTTTAAAACATTTAAGAATTAGAATGGGAATATTTAAGTTTAGATTCTAACTGATCAATAATTCCCTTTCTCATAGGGATGTCACTTCTCACTGTGACATGACATTATCCAAAAAATATCATTAAAGCAATTAGCTATGTTTTCGGATGTTTGTTAAATTCAATTTTTCAATAACTTTTGGCTCTCTGACTGAAACACCTATTAGGTTATTAATTATATTCCATTATATACGAGTAGTATATGTGCATATTTTTTCATGGTGTGTTTGAGAAGAATCATGTTTCGTTAGACTAAAAAACTGCCTGTTCCAAAAAAAAAAGTTTATTTGCCACTGATTCTAGAGTATAGATTTTTGATAATGACATTTTTAAAAACCCTTATATTGTGTAATCCTTCACATTTTCTAAGATTAATAACAATAGAATATCTATGCTCACAAAATAATGTTTATTTATCAAAATTGTTTCAATGACAATGTCACCATCCTCAGTGATATGTATATAGATACAATATATATATATATATATATATATATATATATTGTTATAGGAACAGATAAATCAGATCTTTAAACGTTGTATAAAATGTTGTATTTTAAGTCAAACTAATTATTTAAATTATACTTAGGTTCGGACACGGTCTGTGGGAGAACTGGTTCAGTTTTATTATCTTTGGAAGAAAACAGAAAGACATGATATATTTGCTAACAAAGCCAGATTAGAGAAGAAAAAATACACTTTGCATCCTGGAATAACGTAAGTAAAACTGTATTACAAAGATAATATCAGTAATCATGAGTCAGTCATAATCTTTTAATTATAAAGACATATTGTTAGACATTGTTGAAATAAGTTTTTTTTTTCAATGATGCCAGATATCTTCACAAAACAGTTTTTGTTTTAGTATTGAATATGGGATATTTAGTTTAATTTTGTTTCATAGTAATAGTTCAGTATTACACTTCATTTTGGTTTAACAGCAAAAATTAATATTACTCCCAACTGAAGCCTTGTTTAAGTGTTTAACTTATTTGGTGCAGAGATGTTACAACATGTCCAATATGACTTCAGCTCCACTCTCAGGATGCTATGTAGCCTTTAACACCTTTATCTCAATCTATATTTCCTAATTTAGTGTGCTTTCGGAACTGACTAGAGATAGTTGATTCTGTGTCTGTTTATTACTGATGATTCATTGGTTACTTTAATTTTTGTGTGTGATTTGTCCTGTTCTTCTGTTTGTTGTATAATTATGAAAATGATTGAAAGAGTAAATTTACCATAAATAACAATTATAAAATTCAAATACAAGGTGTTTCAAAATGAATATTGGAATTTTAAGGCGTTGCAGTATTTATTACATTTAATTTACAATTATATATATTACATCAAATGAAAAAGCAACTAACAGTTTTGTTGGTACACCTCGCCATGCACAGTTTTGTTGGTGACATGCACGGTTTCCTCTGTCTGTCTTTAGAAACAGCTAGTACAGAATGACCAAGAGCGACTAAAGAATGTAACGAGTGAGAGAGTCTTTCACGCGTAGCTCCAAGAAATCTGTTCGGAAAGATAGTCGTGAATTAGCTATTCCAGTGACATCTGTGTGTAGACTTTTAAGGAGACGCTTAGAACTACGTCCTTATCGTTTGCAGTTGTTACAATCTCTAAAGCCTGCAGACTACGGTATATGTGCCAGCTTTGCAAACGATAATGTTGCTGCATGATGATGAAGATTTTCTGGATCGTATCGTCATCAGTGACAAATCAACATTTCACCTAAGTGGACATAAAGGATCATGTGTATGTGCCTCCATTACCAGCTGACCTACCCAACTTAAGAAGCAGGATTGAAGCAGTTGCTATAACAATTACTCCAGACACACTGTTGATCAGTGTTTAAGACGAACTCTGCTATTGACTCGATGTGTGCCATGTGACGAATGGTGCTCACATTGAATACTTGTAGGAAAAACTCTTTGAGTTGCTCTTTCATTTGATATATTATTTATGATTGTAAGTTAAATGTAATAAATACTACAAAGGCTTAAAACTCCGATATTCATTTTGAAACACCCGGTATATTGCATGTTACAATATGCTTGTTGTATTTATTATTTTAAGCTAAATAAGCAATAAATAATTAATTTTTTTTTTAAAATCATTATTTCAGTTTTTGTTTTTAAAATTGATCACATATATAGAAATCAGTGTTGAAATTTTTCAAGAGTTTTATCAGCAATCGGGATTGATTGGTCGAGAGTAGCTAAATGTAATAATCTAGCTTTGAGCAATTACCAAATGTTTCTGAAGTAAAAGTCGGGTGTTTCCAAAGTGTATGAGTAAATATTTTCATGGATTCGGTTGGCATAAAATGTAATTATTTATTTATATTAGAGTCTCAGAAACAATACATGTGGATTTAATTTTTAAATAGTCAGTATTGGGCGAGCATATGATAAATATGGTAATAATCATTTAGACACAAATAAATTACAATAATTGTGAATTGAAAGTGAACATCTTCAAAAGAGAAAATTGTCCTTTTTCAACATGCTTGAGTAAATATTTTCTTGAGTTCAAACTTTATAATAATCACCACGAAAGCAATACACGAGAGCCGTTCGAAAAGTAACTCTGTTTTCATGCAGCAAAAGAAGTAGTTTGGTACCACTCTTACGGCGACATATTCAATAACTCAATACGTACTCAGCTGTACTAGTGGGAAGCTACATGTTGTAATAACCTTTCAAAATGAGTGCTGCACTAGAAAACCCTGGGAAATATGAATTGCATCCTGTGTGATAAGATGTCTGATGGCAAAAAAATTGTCAGCAGCAGGTGTTCATCATGAACTGTTTGCTGTATATGGCCAAACAATAATGAATGAAAGTGTTGTACATTGGTGGGTTTGTTTGTTTAAAAGTAGGAGAATAAACATTCACTATAAAGGAAGGAGTGCCATGCCATCTGTAGTCAGTAATGAACTCTTGATTATGGCTGTTTTGGAATGCAAAAGGAGTATTGCTTGTGAAGTTTATGGAATGTGAAATGACCATAAATTCTAATGTCTATTATGAGACATTAAAAAAACTATAAATTTTTTAGCTATTTTGTAGTTTTTTCATAAAACTGAATTTTACCAATAACAATTTGATAAATTGAATTTTTTTACAGAATCTTATTGAGAACTATATGGTAAAACTTTTTATATCTTGAGAAAAATTACAAAAATGTATATGTACGGTAGGCCTATAGCCTAATATAGTGTTTATGTAGAAATTTTACCTCGGCTAACAGTGATTTCTTTGATTCCTGACATACTAACTCCACAAATTTTACTAAAACATTTTCTCATAACATATATGTATTCTATACATACACCTTTCTGAAAAAAAAAGAAAAAAAAGAAAAAAAAAGTATTTTATAAGTTTGGTTTGAATAATATTTATATTTTTGGGGAATTTTTTTAAAATAAGTCTATTTTTTTAGGTATTTATAGTTTTATCATAAAAACTGATTTTTTTCCCTTCTTTTTTTTCACAGAATGTTATTGACAACTAAATGATAAAACTTTTTACATTTATGGGGAAAATTACAAAAATGTATTTGTATAAAATATATAGGCGTTTATATAGAAATTTTAGCTCTCGCAACAGCAACTTTTTATTTGGATTCTGTAGATCGTTCTTAAAAAAAAAAAAGGTGTTTTACAAGTTGAGTTTCATATAAAATTACTATATTTTCTGAAATTAAAAAAAAGCATTAAAAATGGCTCGGATAATGCATTGCCGCTTCTATGGTTAACCCTCTAATCGGCCGAAATGCCTACTATAAAATCGGCAGAAACGCTTACTATAAAATGAGCCCATTTTGGTCATTATTTAATTTTTTTTCTTTCAAATTGATGGAAATGAATAATATTATTTAAAACACAACTTGTAATATACCAGTTGGTCCAAAAGTTGATGGACAGTAAATGATAACATTTATTTTGAGATTACATATACATAAAATTATATTTATTAACACAATTTTTACATTGACAATTAAATTGTATGTGAACAATAATACAAAAGCTCTTAAATTTTATCAACCCAGGTGTTTAAATTGTTTTCCATCGCAATTTACGCAGCTTTGAAGTCAAGTTCTTACGCTTCGACAAACTTTTTACACAAGTCTTTTTATGTATTACTTTCTTGAAATGCATCACTTATGTAATTTTTCAAATCACTGACACTCACTCTTAGTTTTCAACTATAAACTTTGTCCTTGAGTACTTACTCCCCAAAAGGAAAAATCCATTGGGATCAAGTCTGGTGAAAGTGCCGGCCAATCAATTGAACCTCTTCGGCCAATCCATTTCTCAGGCAATGTTTCATCAAGATACTCATTGACTACTCTTGAATAATGTGGAGGGGCTCCATCTTGTTGGAAATAAAGATCATGTGAATTAGGCTCTTGTTGTAGCTGGGGAACAACTTGATTCATTATCTCCTGTGAATGTTCCATCAAAAAATATTGGTCCTAAAACACCAGAACCTGAAATACCACCCCAAACATTGACACCAGCCTGATTTAGTTGTTGCTCTGATGTTAATTGGATATTCTCACCATACCAGTAAATACAATTATGTCTGTTAATATGACCGGATAATTTGAAAGAAATTTCATCACTCCACATAATGTTATTTAAAATTACTGGATATTCTTCAATTGCGTTCCACTAAATTGCAGCCGCCTGTGCAGATCCTCCACCAATATGCCATATTATATTAACTGTAACGATATGCTTTCAAACCAATAGATTTCAGGATTCGCATGATAGAGGCTCGTGAAATGTTCATTTCTAAAGAGGCTCTTCTGGTGGATTTTTTGGGACTCTTGACAATTGTTTTGGCAACAAGTTGCTTATTTTCCTTTGTACAGACTGTTTTGGATCTACCAGTTTTTGGACCATTATGGATTGAGCCAGTGGCTTCGAATTTGTCACAAATACGGTAAATGTTTTGTCTCTTTGGGGCTTGAGTAATAAAAGTTTCAACCCAATTTGTTCTAACGGTTTCAGCATTTTGAGATTTCCAATACTTTTTTAACACTCATTTTCTTTCATCTATATTTAAATTATTTGCCATTATGAGATCTCTGAATTATCTGAAGAGAAAAACAGAATAAATTTAAATAATTATAGTTATAAAATTGTCAATAAACACAAATAACATAGTTATTATGAACACAATTTTAATAATATAACCGATACATAAACTCATTCCACATACTGTCCACCTACTTTTGGACCACCTGGTATATTTTTCTCAGGAAGGTGAGTAGCATTTATCTATGTAATGAAAAAAAAGTCTTAGATGTAAAGGTTTTGAGTTAGTATGTTGGGAATAAAAAAATGTTCAAAAAAGCCTATTTACACTATATAACAAATTTTTTTTTTTAATTTACATAAGTTTTTTATAATGTAGTTGTGAATAAATGTTGATAAAAAAATTAATCAGTTTATAAAATTTACATGTTGAAAAATTCAACTTTATCATGAAAAAAAGGCTTGCTGAAAGGTAGGCTAACTTTGAAAAAATCATGAAAAATAGTAATACAGTATTATGCAAAGCACAACTTGTTATATAGCATTTTTCTTGGAAAGGTGCATAGAATAATTTATCTTTGTTATGAAACAACTGTTAGATGTAAAGGTTTTTGGAGTTAGTATGTTGAGAATTAAAAAATGTGCAAAAAATGAAGTGAAACGCCACATAAACCTAGTATTTACTAGGGCTGAGCCCGTTAACGGGTAACAGCTAACCGTCAACATTGACCATCGTCAATGATCAACGCAGTTGATGAAGAAGTGCATTAACTGCTAACGGTGATCATTTACTTAGTGTTTGCAGGTGTCACATCAGTGGTTGCTTGTTAGCGACAGCGGCCCACTCAATGCACGCGCACCCAGCTACACATACACCTCTCAGTCGTCTGTTAGTTTAGTTGAGCAACTAAAGCAAATCAATTAACGTCAACGTTTATTCATCAACAAACCAACGTATGTTTCTGCTGTAGCCTACTATTTTACTGTTTGTTTTTTACTAAATCTAAAACTGTATAAAACGACGACTGGATAATACGAAAATAGTGTGGTGTAAATAACTTTAGTTTTAGGTGATAAAAGCTGTCAACTAACTGTGTAAATAAAGGAAAGTAACTGTATAAATAACTTGTGTTGTTAGTAAGTGTAATAGTGTAAATATTTTCATTTGGGACAAAAACAAAACTTCTGTTTACCATTTTATTTCAGTGATCACCTAGTCTACCCCCCCCCCCCCCTACATACAGTAAGTAAACTACTTTTTTTTTTTTTTATTCATTGTGAGGAAATTTGTTTGTATTAAAATGTAAGAAGGGCGAAAAAATAGTGATATTTGGAACTATATCACAGCAAGTGATTAAAACAATGCTTTATGAAACATATATAAGGATCAAATTTCTTATAAAAGTACAATTTCGAATTAAAAATCACACCTAAAAAGAGTTCATCCTATTCAATTTTCTGGATCACTGGCTTCAAAATCTAGCTCTGGCAACAATGAACAAGCTTGTGTTGACGTTGACCCTTCCATTTCAAGTGCAGTACCGAGCCAATCAGGGACCTCAGGGCCACATCCACAACCATTATCTTTGCAGGCCGCAACCACATCCACAACTGAGACTCAACCAATGAATATCTCAACTGAAAGACTGGGCGTTAAGCGAAGGCAGAGGGAAATGATGTCATTTATTCCTCAAAAACTAAGACCTGACGAAAAACAAAGAGTTGACAAATCTCTAATGAAATTGTTTACAAATGATTTTCAACCTTTCAGCTTAGTTGAAGATGCAGGATTTAAAGAGTTTGTTCAGTCATTAAATCCATCTTACAGCTTACCATCTAGAAAGCTTGTTTCTAATACGATGTTAAAAAACCAGTTTCAGGAATGTTTAAACAAAGTAAAACACTATGTGGAAGAGGAAGCAAAAGTAGTATGCATCACAACAGACTGTTGGTCTTCTCGCAATACGGAATCGTATATTGCTGTTACAGCACATTTTTTAACTGATCATTTTCAATTAAAGTCAGTACTGTTAGATTTCACACTATCTAACAGTACTGTTAGGCAGCCACACCGGTCAACAACTTGCCAACGAAATATGTGCAATTTTGCAGGAGTGGGACTTAAATCAAAAAGTAATTATGGGAATTTCAGACAATGCATCAAATATATCAAGTGCATTTGAAAAATACCTTTTTTTATCACTTTGGTTGTTTTGCACATTCCCTCAACCTCGTCATTCAAGACGGTTTGACACTCTTTGATTCGACAGTAAGCAAGGTTAAAAGAATAGTACTTCATTTTAAGAAAAGTTCAAAATCTGCAGAAAAACTGATGCAGTATCAATTAAGAAACAATGTATCCCAACCTAAATGACTCATTCAGTCAGTACCGACGCGGTGGAATTCTGTATATTACATGCTGAAGAGATTTGTTAACCTTAATGAAAGTGTACAAGCTACTATGACCATTATAGATGCAGAATTGACAGCAATTACAGGGGAAGAATGGGAAGCATGCAGCCAGTTGTGTAAAATTTTGGAGCCTTTTAAAGATGCCATTCGAGCCATAAGTGGTGATCAGTATATGTCAGGCAGTATACCTATAGTTTTAACAAGAGGATTGCTAATTGTATGTGAACACTTAGAAACCCAACCGTTCTTTGATCTGCTTAAACAAATTGTGCATAATCTGTCTTCTGGTCTTAAAAAGAGGTTTGGGTATCTTGAAAAAAATGAAAAACTAACCGTGTGTACATTTTTGGATCCACGGTTCAAACAACATTACTTTACTGATACAACTGCTAAATTTGATTAAAGTCAAGTAAAACAAATTATTGTAGCTGAAATTGAAACTTCGGTTACTTCAAAAGAAGATTCAGATTCAGATTCGTAAAGTATGATAGAAACAGATACAGAAAAACAAGTACCCTCACTTTCGATTTGGAAAGCTGTTGACTCACTAGTAGAGAGAAAAAAAACCTATAATGGTATCCATCTATAAAAGCAGACAAAGAGCTAGAACTTTACTTGGAAGCAAACTTGTTGAAAAAAAAGGGATGTCTCATGACATGGTGGAAGGAACATAAACTCTATTTTCCAAATTTATCAAAATTATTTATAAGTAAATGTGGAATTGTTGCCACTTCAGTGCCTTGTGAGAGGATTTTTTCAATGACTGGATATATATATTAAGTGATCGAAGATGTAGCCTCAAGTCTGGAAAAGTAAGGCAAATTGTGTTTTTAAATGCTAACTCACATTTACTCTAAAAAGATTGTATTTAGTATTTACTACTCTAGATTGTAGTTTATTATTGTATTTTTTTACTACCAACTGTTGGTACAATTATTAATTTTTATATTATTATAATAAGTATTAATTAATACAATTATTATTTTTCATATTTATTTGTATTGGTTTTTTGCTATCCTTTGAAACGATCATATACTAAATTTTAAACTTATTGTTGTAACAGAAATACAGGCGAGTCTTGTTAATCCGCACGCACGGTACTCCGAACGCCGCGCTACTCCGAACGGCCTTCAGTTGCCATTTCTTAGAGTTCCCATGTCACAACAACGGAAATGTAAGCAAAGTAAAGGATGTAGTTGAGATGAGTCACTAGTCAGGTCATTTCACTGTTAGTACAAAGTTATTTGGAGAAATGGTTTTAACATACAGTACACAGTTTATTGTGTGACACGTATTGTACAACTAAAATTATGTACTGTACTGTTGTTTCTAAATTTATTGTACAGTAATAAAATTTGTTTTAGATTATTTCTGGTGTTTTTTTTTTTTGCATTTCCTCAGTAATCCGAACTTTTTGATAGTTCGAATGCCTCGAGCAAACAAATATTCGGAATAACGAGTTTTGCCTGTATTAGAATATAGTTTATGGTAGTAGGCTATCCGTCATTACATATATTTGTTGATTTTATTTTAACATGCATTGGAATTATTGTAATAATTGATTATAACTGATTAATTAACTATTAATTGACTAGAGCAGGGGTCTCCAAACTACGGCCCGAGGGCCACATCCGGCCCGCGGACAGATTTTGTCCGGCCCGCGGAGAGCTAGCATACTTGAAAACTCCTTTTAGAGAACATATTTTTTATAGCAAATTAAATTTAGTTTACTGAAGTATCCTAATTTTATGTTGAATAATTATTAATATGACATCTACATTGATATGGTTATGGGCTAACTACTCATAACATTGTTGTAGGCTTATTGTTATTGTTTTTGTGATAAGTTGGATAAAGAAACACAGAATTGTAATGAGTAAAGACATGTATAATATGCAGAAAATTTAACTTCAGTATATAATAACTAACAAATTATTGAAATGAATCCAACTAACATTTTATACATTTTAAATAAAAACATAACTTATAACAAGCATAATGACATATGAAATACTAATGAGATTTATGTAATTGAGATTTTCCACTGACAATAGTTTGTAGTTGTGGACTAATTTTACTTGTACCAATTATTAAAAGAGATTTAAGATGCTCATCAATTTAGATCTGTAAACATTTTTTGTGTACTTCATTTTGGAGAAGGTCTTCTCACACAAATAAGTAGTACCAAAAACAGAAAACAGCCCACGAGCAAATTTATGCAAATTATCAAATTGTGTCAGTGGAAGACTCTTATAAAATTCCAACAAAGATGAGTTTTGATATTTCTTCTTAATTATATCACTGCACTGTAGATCAATCATTTCCATTTGAAGTTCCGGGGCTAGGGTTTCAATGTCAGTATCAAAAGGATTCTGAAAAATCTGAATTTGATTCGCAATGGCATCAAAGTCCGAGAAACGAGTATCAAAATTTATTTTCAAAGCACTCAAAGTTTCGATTGCAAAATCGATAGGAAACTCAGTCTCAGTGGTGTGGCTGAATATTTCACATGTTTTAAAATGTGAAAAACATTTACTTCGTAGTTGTGATTGAAACAGTATCAATTTCTTCCGGAATGATTTGATATTAGTGTATAAATCAGGAAGATGCTGGTTTTCTCCTTGCAATCTCAAATTCAGTTCGTTCACATGTTTTGTCAAATCAACATAGAATGCTAACTTCCACAGCCATGCGTTGTTTTGTAATTCAGTAAGAGGGCGATGCTTTTCATTCAAAAAAATTTCAATCGCTGCTCGAAGTTCAAAAAAGCGCTGAAGGACTTTCCCACAACTAAGCCAACGTACGGCAGTATGATAAGGTAAGTCATTTTCTCCAATCTCTTCAATAAATTGTCGGAATTGTCGGTGATTCAGCCCAAAAGATCTGATAAAATTAACAGTTGATATGACTGGTTTCAGAACTTCAGACATATCCAAACATTTTCCGCACAAAGACTGTTGATGAATGATACAATGTAAGACTAATGGTTTTGAACCGCCGTCATTTTCTACAACCTTTGACACAAGAGCGACCACTCCTTTATCTTTCCCACTCATGTTTTTGCCTCCATCAGTTGTAATACTTTTCAAGTTTTTCCATCGAAGGTTCTTTTGATTGATGGCCATTTCAACTCCTTTAAAAATATCTGTACCAGTAGTTGTGCCATGAATAATATACATATCAAGAAGTTCTTCATGCACTTCATAGCTTTTATCTACTCCTCGAATATAAATCAACACCTGAGCAGTATCTGACACATCCGTTGACTCATCCAAGGCCAAAGAAAACCACTCAACATGTCCATTTTTGTCGAACAGTTGAGAGGATATATTTTCAGCGATGTTTTCTACCCTTCGAGCCACAGAGTTTGCTGACATACTGACAGTTTTTAATAAATTTACCTTTTCAGGGCACATTCCTTCGGCTACTGCAATTATACATTCTTTGATCATTTCTCCATCGGTGAATGGTTTTCCACGTTTTGCAATTTCAAGAGCCACACGAAAGCTGGCACGAGTTGCAGCCTCTTGTTCAGTTTTGAGTTTTGTAAATGAAGATTGCTGCGATTTCAATCCGCGCTTCATAGCTTCGAATTTTTCTGTCCGCAAACTTCCTATATATTTTGAGTAATTTTGAAAATGTTTTGTTTCATAATGACGTTTACTGTTATATTCCTTGAGAACGGCTATGCTTTCATTGCAAATCAAACATAGCGCCTTGTTACTGGACTCAATTACGAAATACTGAATGTTCCACTGATCTTTGAATTTTCTGCACTCACTATCAATTTTTCGCTTCTTTTCCATACTACTAAATCACACACAAAAGCAACAATTCAAATCAAAATACTGTTACAAAGATGTCTTAAACTTAAACACGCACAAACACGTTTTAAGGAGGTACGCACTATTTTATTTCACAACAGTGTCATAGGAACTGACTTGTGGTTGCGCCACTAGCCTTCTTATATATTCCAATTACTGCCATCTAGAAGTGAGTGGAAGACACCAGAACTTTCTCGAACCAACGAGATTATTCTGTACGTGCTATTAGCGCCATCTGTTAGCGATAGAAGGTACTACCTATTTCCGCTTGTGTCCACCAGATGTCGTGTCACGTTACTCCTCATGGCTCGTACTCTACGACTAATCTAGAAATTACAGATAATGACAGGAAAATTAATAATATGCAGTGTTGCCGTTTTGCGGACTTTAGTCCGATTTGCAGCCTTTTTTAAACGTTGCGTACTTTTTCGGACTTTTTTTTTTCATCAGTGGACTATTTCACTTTTTACCACCGGCAACAATGATAATATGGTTTTGGCCCTCGGAACTTACTGGAGTAATCAGTATGGCCCTAAGGCTGGAAAGTTTGGAGACCCCTGGACTAGAGCCTTCCCACTTCTCACTGAATACCTGCACTGCACACCTGCACACTGAACAAACAAAGCCACTTGGGCTTCTGTTCTGTCTGGCAGGTTAAAGTTAGCAGTTTTTTTCATGTTGACTAGTATTTATACTATAAAACAAATTATTTTTTTCCAAATTTACAAAAGTTTTATAATGTAGTTGTGAATAAACGTTGATAAAAACATTAATCAATTTATAAAATTTACATGTTGAAAAATCAATTTTTATGATGGAAGAAAAACATTTTGAAAAGTTGGATTATTTTTTTAAAATTCACCAAAAATATTAATATTATGCAAAACACAACTTGTTATATACCATTGTTTAGAGAAATGTATGTACAATTGAACTATGAATATATAAATTTTCTACAATGATACATTTTCGAATAAAGTAATCAATAATGAGAAAGTTGTCTTCATGTCCAAAAATTTTAACTTAAAAATCACCAACAAACTTGCGTACAAATTTGTATAGACTATTACGCTTACAATAGTTGTAGAATATAGTTGTGAAAGTAAATCTGTATCAACACATATCAACAAAGCATAATCAATAATTCACAATAAATTAAAACTCAAAACAATTATTTACTGCACCACTAACTGTACTAGACACTGCTTGGTATCAGATTGCTTATGGTACAATGCAACTGCAATAACAAGGTCGCTAGACAGTCTAGACACGTTTGTTGACGACTTTGCTTGTGTCAGTCCAGTCCTAAATATTAGTTCGACCGTGGAATGGAATAAAACATTCGACAGATTTGAAATTCTATTTTCCAATGCTATAAAGATTGTCATAAAAATTAAAATATTACTAATTGATACTTGACATTTTGTAAATGTATCGAAAAGAAATCTGGATTGGTTATTCTTGGTTACAACTTTGTAGAATGTATATATCTCTAAAAACTATGACAGCTACGATAATTTGGAATACGTAGTCCAAAAGAGGAAGAAAAATACTATAAAATATATATAACTGGTGGTATTTGGACAAGAATTACCATTTACAAGAATTATATGATCAATGAGATCATATTTTCTTATATTGTAAAGAACTGTGAAGTGCTCCTCCCTAGCGGCAAAACACTCAAACTACATCAAATTCTTTAATTTTTACCTTTTGCTGTATAGAATTGTGGTTACATGATTATGAAAGGTTGAAACATTATCTTTACAGTGATATATAACTCATTCCGATACAATAATATTTACTAGCCTCAAAGTTGAATTTTAGAAAAATGTGATTTTTATGTTAGACAGAAATATGGATTTGTGAAAATTAGACAAAGAATGACGTAAATTTATGTTTCACAACTACGCAGTTGTTGTGTTATTCGTTTGCCGCGAAATACACAAACTACCAATTAATTAAATATTATTTGTATAAAGTTTTATGGTATTTTGGTTACATGAAAATGCATTATCCTTACAACGGTATATAACTTATTGTGGTAGGTAACTTATTAATTCTTAGTCGGCGAAATGTTGAATTTAAATAAAAGTGATTTTGTGTCGTTTAGCGCTACCGGAACAGAGTTCATCGACACAAAATATGTCAAAAAGCAGTTAGAGGTTTAAAACTCACTCTTATCAAAGATTGATAAAAGATACAATTTGTAATTGTATATATCAAAAACATTTTTATACTTTTTTATGCTATTATTCAGCAACTTTTGTTTTAGTGTATATATATATTATATACAGTAGATGTATGTATAATTTTATTCACCCCATCTAATACATTAGGTTTCTGAACGACGTAGCCAATGTATTAAATCCAGGAAAAATTAATTTTACAAAACTGTATATAATGGGCGCGGCACTAAGTTTACATTAATTTAGGTATTAAATTGTGAGTAGATAAACAATGTATACACATTTTACGTATTAAATTTTAATTTTAATTATCAAACAATCATGAACTTAGATTTAAAAAATTACATTTGTTAAATGACCACCACCATTTTGAATGGATTCAGTAATCTGGCCATGTACACTGTCCCACTACTTTCTGTAGTGTGTTCACATCAATAGCCAAGATTTCTTGTTTCATGCTCTCCTTTAATTCTAGTAATAGTTGATGTTTGTTAATGTACACTTTAGACTTTAAAAACCCCTACAAATAAAACTCAGTTGCTGTTAGGTCCAGGGACCTTCATGGCCAGACTATGTCACCGTTGTGCGAAATCAAGCCGCCTGGAAATATGTTTCTCAATACATCCATTGAAATTTGCGGTGTATGACTTGCTATCTTATTGGAACCACAGCTCTCTGTTTTGAACTTCTTAGTGCTTTAGTTCATTAGGCAAAAAGTTAATGAGCATTTTAACATAGCGTTCAGATGTTACAGTTGCATTGTTCTCATCAAAAAAACACATATTGCTAACAATAGCAAATGTTGCAAGCCATTGACTACACAGTCACTTTTTTTGCTATCAAAGTGATTTTTTTGAATCCTTTTCGGTTGTTCTTTGGCCAGAATTGATAATTTTGTTTGTTTACATAGACTGTCAAATGAAAGTGAATTTCATCCAAGATTATTAAATTATTCAAAATTACAGGATTTTCACACCGTTGTAATACCAAAAATGGTGATTTTAACTTGGATAACCAAAAAATGGTTATATTATGATTTGAATCATAAAAGTAACCCGGGAACGTTGAAATTGATTTGGTGGGGGAACTAAAGAGTCAAATGGTTGACTGAATGTAAATGTTAAAACTAGGGTAATAAAATTTAAATATAGGTTTCCAAAATACTGATGTCATGTGTGAAATATTAATTATAAGTTGTAATAAATATTTAGGTAATGGTTGTATTGTGAAAATAGACAAAACGTGTTACTAGGTGTGTGAATAATATTGAGCTGACTTTGCATTAATAAGACACTTGGTTTGGAAACTGGACAGAGACACATGCGGTCTGCCCATTCTTAACCCTGGGACCGGTAATGTTAAGTTTCTTCGTTTGTTTAAAAATTAATAAAATATATTATTTGTATACAAAACCTAACTTATAAGATATCATTTTTCTCCGAAAGATGCATAGAATTCATCTATGTAATAAAAAAAAATTTTTTGAAACGGTTTTGGAGTAAGTATGTTACATGTCAAAAACAAAGTTACCATTTTTCAGGAAAAACCTGTATAATCCAAAATCAAAAGCTTACCACCTTTTTCTAAGATATAAGTTTTATGTAATATTTATCAATATATTTAGGGGGGGGGGGGGAAATTGTTAAATTTTCAAAAAAAACAAAAAATGGTTTACGGAAAAAGGGAATTTGGTCTTTTTATTTTCAACAATTTACCAAAAATAGTAATATATATTTTATACAAGAGTACTTTATCATTATGTTCAGAAAGGTGCATAGAATGTAGGTGTGTAGTGAAAAAAAATGTTAGATGTATCACATTTGGAGTTTTTTGGTCAAATACCAAAAAATCGAACAGTAACGGAGCAGAAATTTCACAAAAATGGTAATCAATAACATACTAATAGATTTTTCGGAATTTTTTCAACCATTACTTGAGATTTGTAATATATTTGTGAATATATTTAGGGGGAAAAATAATAATTTGTTACATTTTCAAAAAAAAACAACGATTTTGACTAAAAAGGCAACTTTCACAAGTGAGGTTAGGTTTGACACCTCAACAATTTACGCGTAATTAGTAACTTTCTAAAGCTAGGCCTAAAACAAAATCATTAGATTTTACTAAAACAACATACTTTACAAAGAATAACACACATATACACTTTTATAATCAAATAAAACACTAAATATAAGAAAATTTGGTTATAGCCTAGACTTACAATTTTCCTTTTAGGTTATGACAAATATAAACCTTTCACAAACTAGAAATTCACTAAAAACATAAACTTTAGAAATAAAAACACATATATTGTAACTTGTATACAAAATTTATATACAATTTGTATACACAAAACTTAAAAATAAATGTAACCAAAACAGTATGCACTACGTCATTTGTTACAGTTTTTACGTCGTACAATTGCTACGTTTGGACATCAAAACAAAACCTTCTAAGTAAGTATTTGCCTATATCAATTGGTACCCACTTATAGAATGAAATTTCCTCTACAACATACTGTAAAGAAAAATACGTTTTTAAAACATAGAAAGGGGATTACGTCTATTCGTAAACTGCACCGAATGCCAAAAGAATTTCGTGCCGTCAGGTTTCTTCTATGGTCAAGTAGAAATATCTATGGATCTGTGAGACGCAGAAAAATTTGTAATCTACGGTTTGAAAGAGAAAGATGTGATCTATAGAACAGTGTTTTGGTCAACCCGATTGACAGAAATATAGATTTGTAATCAAATCGGGAAAAATGGTGTCGCATTTGCGAAAAGGCGCAGAGTTTAAATTTACGATTTTACGCATCAAAAATATGCGAACTTCACCAATTTTTTGAATACTACTTATAACGTTTTGTGGTATTTTTTTGCATGATTATGCATCTACGGACCATTAGCTTTCCAACGGTATTTTATTTATTGCGATAGGACAATTTTAAGTGGGCGAAATGTTGAATTGCAAAATTTGTATTTTAATTGAACTATCTGTCGTTCATCGTCCACGCGCGTGGACATTTACCGGATTGTAAGTTAAGGGAACATCTGAGGTGATCAGACGTATTCTTGTGTAGAGAAACTTTTACAAAATGTAGTGATAACTGTTAAAGTAGAGTTCTATGGTGACATTCGAGTCAGTGAGAGATGTTTCAATCTAACTAAAGTTTTAGAACATTGAATATTAATATCTTAGCAAGTTTAGAGACAGTTTTTGATGTGATAAAACATAGATTTTGTGAATGAGAGTATTGGACAATAACTTTCAATAAAGCGATGAATTTTTTGTATAACACTGTGAACTTAAAAGGACAATTGATCATCGGGTGTGTAAATTGAGTCTACAAAGTGATTGCAATACAAGATGAGGGGAACTCACCACGAGGGGACTCTCAGCCTACAGGAACGCCTATGCGGTAACAAAGTATCATAGACGGTTTCATAATAATTTTGTATAAAAAAGAACTTTTGGTATGAATATCTTAAATTTGAGTTAATGAATAATATATGTAAAGTAACTAATAAATTTAAATAACTTAATTTCATTTTTTTAAATAAATATAATCTTTGGTACGTGAGAATATAAAAAACTCACTATTAAATATTTCTTTTAAAGTTGCAACTATTAACATAGAGTCATAAAAAAGGAGTTAAGCCTCTTCAAGGCAGAATAATTTTAAAATTAAAAACATTGAGATTTCAAATAGTAGTAAGATATGTATTATGAATATGTATGTATAACCTTGTGTAAATGTTTTAATATCTTCAATTTAATAAAACGTGTTAAGTTTCAGCACAACAACTAAGATTTCTTTATTTCATCAAGAACCACTGTGAGTACACTTTTAAAAGGATTTGCGATCCTGAGATATATTAACAATTAACTTCTTTTTCAAAATTGGTAAGCTAACGCTACCTGGCGCCCATATAGCTGTGCAATTTTCAATAAATAAAAGTTCTAAGATAAAAAAGTTACAATTTTAAAATAAAATCATTAATTTAGACATTGATTCAAACTCTTTGATATTTAAATTCTTTCACCATAACTCATGAAACACATTACAAAAATCAAGGTAAATTGTTCATTTGCAATTTTGTAAAATTTGAGTTTTGTAATGATGAAACCCTAAATCTTTAGTTTAATAAAATAAAACTTGACCACAAATTCTCACAAATAGTACATTTATTTATTCAGTATATAAATACAGTGGAACTTGGATAATTCGAACCTCAAGGGATCAGTAAAAAAATTCGAATTATCCAAAAATTCGAATTAACAAAGTTCTTTCAAAAGGGTAAAAAAATACTCAAACTTTAAGTATTCATAAAAAGATCTTTATTAAAAATAATTTTACATAGATTTTTAACAACTTAACTGCTTATATTATGTACAACCTTTACATAATGATATCCATTCAACAAAGCACCTTAACGGACATAATACAGTAGAGTAATTGTCTCGTGAATAACCTAAAAAGTTTAAAATGATAAAATAATACTAACATGTACAATTAATTTATTTAACTAGCAATCTAGTAAGTCTCAGAGAAATTGTATCTACTGATTTTCAAATGTTTGAGATCTATACTTGTTTCCTACAATTGTCTCTCGGCCATCACAAAGGAATCTAACAAATTTATTAAGCGGAAAACAGCGTCACTTAAGTCATTTCGACTTTCAAAAAAAAGCCTGAGTTCTTTTATGTTGTTTGTTGCTTCGGCTGCACTCAGAACAGTTTTTTCGGGAATGTCCTCCATGGGTTCATCGGCAGATGCGTCGTCACCATCTTGTTTTTCGGCTAGACTAATTAAAAGTGGATATTACAAAATAAATAAAATTGTGTTTTATTATCTTTAAACATGGAATTCCACCAAGTACATCGGCAACGATTTTTGCGTCAGTCATGCCCGCATATCAATGATACAACGTCGTTTTTCGAGAATTCCCAGCTCGACTGTTTGACTTTTGATCAGCTTTTTTCTTGTAGAAATTTCGAATTATCCAAAATATAATTCGAATTAACCACGATTTGTTCGTATTGATTGTACATGAAATGCTAGGGACCAGGAGAAAAATTCGAATTAAAGAAGCTTTCGAATTATAGAAGTTCGAATTAGCCACGTTCCACTGTAATTGATAATGAAACATACTATTTGTGAGAATTTGTGTTAAAGTTTTATTTGATTAAGTGTACCATCTCACAAGTCAAGCTCTATATTTATCCTAAATCTTTATGCGAAATTCTACGTATGGTCCTATCTGGCATGTTCAATGACATTCAAATCCTGGTTGAACATTGCAGACTTACTCTTACTCTTGTCTCACTCTCGCAATGTTCTCTGGTGTCTTACACTGTTCATTATTTTGTCTTTATATAAACTTAAAACACTCCTGGTTGACTGAAATTTATTGTACCAGTTTCAGATTAGAATCCGAGAAGGAACTCTACGTAATGGTTCAATATTAAATTTCCGACGAAACTGTCATTGTATGGAACCTATTGACTTAGTTTTGATATAAGCCATAGCAGCAAGTGTTGGTTTACAGACCACAGCTTCATTGCAACTAATATTTTAAAATATTCATATAGGAATTTGCACAAACCTTTATCTTCCTCTCCCAAATCCTCTGTCTGACAGTAGCACTCTCGTTTGTCATTAACATATGACCATTATGTGTAACTTGCTTCGCCCAACACCAGTGTACACGAACTGATCATGGCTTCATTGCAACTAACATTTTAAAAGATTCATATAGGAATTTGCACAAACCTTTATCTTCCTCTCTCAAATCCTCTGTCTGACAGTAGCACTCTATTTGTCAGTAACATAATTATGACCATTATGTGTAACTTGCTTCGCCCAACACCAGTGTACGTGAACTGATCATGGTCATTTAACCAATATAAGTTCCTGATTGTTTGGTAATTAAAATTTAACTTTGAATAAATAAAATATGTGTATTCTTTTGTGTCTTAAATAACTGACTCACAATTTAAAACCTAAAATAGTGAAAACCCAGTGCCATGCCTGATACTTATTTGTATAACAAAAAAAGTAACACTGAATACAAATAAAATTGTCACATTATATAAAAAAATTTATTTCATTGATATATTTTAATGTTGTGTGGCTTTACCTTCATTTCAAGAATTTTTTATTAATCCCTGAATAGTAAGTATGTGACATGTATATGATTTGTGATAAATAGAGAATAAAAGTTCAACTGTATAGTTGCAAAATGTTTAATTGAGATTGTAAATTATATTATCCATTTTGCCTCTTCTCAAAAAATAAAAATAAACTTTCTTTGCAGAGATTATATGGACAGATTTCTAGAGGAGCAGGAAAGTGGTGGAGGAACAGGGAGCAATACATCTAATGTTGGTAATGTTCAAAGGGACAGAAGTACATCACCCAACATCCACTGTCTTATTTATGGAGATCCAAAGCGTCAGCAAAGAGTTTCTGAATTAACGAAAGATAAATTGGAGTCTTTGATTACACTTAAAACCTCTGGTAACTTATACATTATACTTATTGGTGAAGGTTATATTACATATCTATCTGTACTGTTCAAATGCATAGGTTTTTGATTGTCTCTTTATTTAATTATGCAGATTGAATTGCAACTGTAAGGAGGGGCTCTTTAATAATAACTATTTTAATAGCGTTAATTAAGTGAGTTATTTCTATGGTTTAGTATCAAGTTGTATATACCAAAAACTGTACATTGAAAAGTCTAGATATACAGAATGTATATTTTTCATGTCAAAAATTTCATGTAACATAATGACTTTTTTCATATCAACAATGTTAAAATATGTTGAAGCACCAGGGTGTCTACCAATCAGGAAAATCTGAGAAAACTGGGAATTTTAAGTAGTTTGGAAAACTTTTAGAAAAGGCAGAAATTTCATTAATAATCCAGGAAAATTAACTTTATTGAGACTATATCAGTTGGAAGAAAATATGCCTAGGATTTTTGTTGTTGAAATAACTACTTCCCCCCCCCCTTCCTCGGGGATATATTGCTGAAGCTCTAATTGGCCTCTGGCATTTCGGCTATGACCCTATTGTGGTCCCCTTTTTTGTTCAACTTACACCGGCCCCAATGCCTCTAACAAGCTCCAGGATCTCGTGCAGGGTGTTCTTGTCAAAATTTATGTCTGGTTGTTGGAGTCCAAAGATCTTCCTTCTTTTGGGCTCCAGGACCTCAGTATCAAACAAAATGTGTATTGCAGTCTCAAGTACAAGACAACAGTTAGGTGAGACTTGTAGTTGTCCTGCCTTATTCAAGTAGCTCTGGATATGGCCATGTCTGGTAACATGGCAACATTCTGTCTCAGGGACTTCCTGTTATATTGAACCAGCACCTTTGTCAGCGCAGGATCTGGTCCCGAGAGAAGACACTTACCCAATCTCTTGCCAAGAAAATGTCTCCATCGTTTGATGTACTCTTCCTTGGCCTATTTTCTTTACAACTCTCTTACAAAAAGAACACCTTTACTCATCCAAGTCAACTCTTTATTTAAATTTCTTTCAATAAAATAATTTAAATTATTCATCAAAGTCAATTCTTTATTCACAAATTTTTCCAATAAAAGAATTTAATTTATTCATCGAAGTCAATCCTTTATTTACAAATTCTTCCAATAAAATAATTTAATTTATCCATCAAAGTCTATTCGTTATTAAAAAAATAAATTATAAAATAATTTATTTAGTGCATCTTATACCAAGGTTGCTAAACACTGCTGTTAGTTAAAAGTTCAACACTGCAAACTATTTGTTATATTTTAAAACAAGAGACTAAATTATCACTTGGTAATCTGTCTATTCTACTTTACCGTGAGTTCCCTACTTTCTCAGATCGTGTATGCCAATGCCAACAACAAGTTTGGCACAACTATCAGTCAGTGCTGGTTATGATTACAGTACTACCTCGTTTATTCGGACCTCATTCAACCGGATGTCCGGATTATCCGGATCGATCCGGAACAAAAAATAAAAAAATTAATCAAGGATAAAATAAAGCTTAAAGTTTCAAAATATTTTAATAATTACTGTATTTTGAATAATATTTTAAATAATATTTATAATATTTTGAAACTTTAAGCTTTTGGTTTATTTTATCCTTGAATATGGAGTTTCAACAAGAAATATCTGCTATTACTTCATTAATTTTGATAAAAATGTGATTTCTTCAACACTACAGTGTCGCCTCGAGGTATTAGGGCGGGTTGTTGATGCACTGGAAAGAGAAAGTGGAGGAGCAATGACCTCTGCGTCACCATCCCCCTACCCCGATGCGGCATGACAGTGACCTTGTCTATTGTCTATGCCGGCGGGTAGTCTATCACGTGCTAGCGACCGGAATACATCATTACCATATCGTGCTGTGCCGTGTTTAGTTTACATTTTTGAAAAGTCAGGGAATTTGAATTTTCTGGAAAAGTCAGGGAAATGTCAGGGATTTTTTTAAAAAAAAACCAGGAAAAAAATAAAGAATGCCTGATATTTTAGAAAGTGTAATACAATGACGATGCCTGTAACGGTCCTTAAAGAAAATGTACAACTGTGAAATAAATACAAACCAGGTGCATGTTTACAACGCATCATAAACCATCATGTCATTTTTACAACTTTATTGTTGTCGGGTTGCTAAGACTCAAGGGTGTAAATCAGTAAATGTGAACATTTTGTCTCATCTTAAAGCGGTGCCGCCAGCTTTGGGAACCCCCGTTCTTTTTTTTTGGCAGTTGGCACATCACATCCCCAGTCAGGAGTATCGAGGACGTGAATGAGAATCGGCATAGTATTTAGAGGTGGGCGTTGTTACTGCTATTTATTTATATTCGTGTGTTAGCGTTTGTGCGTGAAAATGGCGACGAAACGAAAACGTAATGTGCTTACAATGGCCCAAAAGTTAGACGCATTGAATCGTATAGACAGGGCCGCATTGAAACGTCACACCAAATTAAAACAGAGGAAGATAAATGACTTTTTTGTAAATAACAACTAAACCCTGTGTAAATTAAAAGCATGTGTAAATATTTTAGGTGTGTAAATAAAATGTTTTTCATCATTTACAGTACATTGTGTAATTTCGTGTATTGTGTAAATTGAATGACTGTGTAAATATTGTATTTTTTCATGACTTATAAATGGTAAGTTATCATTTTATATTTTGTTTTATTTATCTTTCTATAATTTTGGATTATCCGGATTTTTGATTAACCGGATCACTTCCGGTCCCAATTAGTCCGGATAAACGAGGTTGTACTGTACAAACTTCGCATAACAATTAGAGGCTGTTAATTAAACGAGTACTAATTTGCTTCTAATCTTTCGCCTTGACTACACCCATTGTCCCCCCTTTCCCTACTTATTCTTTATTGGTTCATTTTTAAACCAATCGAATTAAAACACATCTTTCTCCATGTCTGTTGCTAGCCAAACTATTAAAGCATTGTCTATTTCAATATATATTATGATTATTCTTTTCATACAGTATAACAAACACACAGAACACAATTCTCACAAAAAATATGCCTAAGTATCAGACGCATGAGGACGACCTTGTCTTTGAAACACATCTGATACTTAGGCGTATTTTTTGTGAGAATTGTGTTCTGTGTGTTTGTTATACTGTATAATTTTTCTCATAAGTCAAGCTCAACATTTAATATATTCTTTTCATGATTATTAATTATCCCTTAATCTAATCAATCTTTACATTTTCTCTTGTAGTTTATTAACTTAATTTACTTTAGGGGAATCAATGATACCTTTATCATTAATTTTATTTTTAGGATCTATAATATTCTATACTGCTTGTTTAATCTTTCAACTAAACCAACATGCAACCAAATCTCAACCACCAATATAATCTCACTCCTAATTTCATACCTGGTGAATCTTCTGATTACGTATTTCATTCAGTCTACACGAATTGCTAATCTACCGAACTAAAGTGAAACATTACAATATACAGAAATATGTATATCCTGGACTTCTTTTAGGAAATGCACTGGCTGTTTTCTGAACAATTTTTTTAAGATATCAACTTGAAACTCGGCATACTAGAAACAAAAACATAAATGTTGTATACTAGGACTGAATCTGTACTACAATTGACCAATTACTCTTGATACTGATCTTTTGAAACCGATACCTCAGATTTCCGATTCTAGATAGAGGGAAGGAATAAAGAAACACATTTTAGAGGGAGTAGAGAGAGAAGATGGTAGACTAATTCCAATACCGATTCCGAGATTAAGAGGCGGGAGGGTTGTGTAGAAAGACACTGTGAGGGGGCGAGGAAAGGAGAAGTTGAAAGACAAATGATAAAAAATTTTCCAACTACCAATTACGATTATTGACAATTAGTGCACATTAAATCAATTTATTGTTCGTTTTGTAGAATGAGGAATAAAAGTAAGGATAGTAAATATAATGATTTATTATACGGTGTCAAATAATTTCAATTGTATTCAGTTAAACTATCATTAAATATCTTCAAACTTAGCATTAAACCCTTTACATAGTGTTAGTAGAATGAGGAATAAATTTAAAATAATAAATTTATTATAACGTTTCAAATTAAAACAATTGTAATTGGCGATTAGCTATTACTGACGTAGTACAGCTACACAAGGGTTTTTACTAAGCTTCAAAACAAATATATGAAATCAACCTGACAAATTGTGAGACAACATAACATAACATAACATAACAATTATAACAAACTTATACATACATATTTCTATCTAGAGTAAAATATATTTTCTATCCTCTTGTGAACTTTATATTATCATAAATAAAGCATCAATCATATGCGTCCCTGCACGTGTGTATCACACTTAACAAAAGATAGGCTTCAGTGTTCTGTCACATGGAGTGAAAAAGCAAACCTAGTAAATGATGTTGTGGGGATGGGGGACTAGTTGCCCTTGAACTTGTTTGCCGTTGTCTTTCCTTTTAATCATACAGGTGCATCTCATTGTTATTTAAACTTATTACTTTCTTGTATAAGTGTAGTATAAAGTATTGTATTTATATTTTATGGTATAATGAATGTTAATTTCTTGGTTTTTATTTGATAATACTCCTTGACTGAAGAAAACAGAATTGGTTTATAATCAGTGTAATATTTTTATTTATTTCACATATGGAAATAAAGTATTGTCAAACTAGAAATGTATGGTCTTGACATTGTTTTTTAATATTTTGTGTTATGGGTGTTATTTTGCCACATTTTATTAATTTTCTTCTTCTATTTTTTTAATAGGGAAATAATAAATGCCTGTTAATTATTTGGCCTTTGATTATCTATATGGCATTTATTGACAGAAGGCAACACACTTTTTTTGTATTTGTTGTAATCTTTGAATATATTTCATGATCAGACATAATGAAGTATTTTTAAACTGGAAATGTAATGTATTGTTTTTTCGTTACTACTACTATTTCGTTCAGGGTTTTTTCCACATTTTATTCGTTTTCTTCTAATTTTTTTAATAAAAAAATATGTGCAAATCCCACGGAAGTTTCTGGCGTTATATCAGCAGGAAACTTGCATAGGAAATAACAGCCTTTTCAGATTCAAACAGGTTTTTTGCCAATGAAATGAAGCAAAACTAGAAGTCAGGGTTACTTTCGTTCTTAGACTTACTGGTTAAAAAACGTTATTATATCTTTTTTTCTCCCTTCCTCAAATCACATATACACGTATACATTATAATTTAGTAGTCTACTAAGAAATTAAACAAAAGACAATAACTCAACTGGAGAGATGTCTAGCATCAACAGTTTCACTTTTAATAAAATAACTATGTACTACATATAGATTAAACACTTGCGATTGCATTCCCAAGATACACCTGCATGGGAGCTAGGGATGAGACAATAGGTAAGCTTACTGATTAATCATAATTGTGATTATTATTGTAATTTACGATTATGATTAATCACCGATTCATACTTCTCTTACCGATTCGGGCTTATCGATTAGAGCTCACCACAAAAAATTGTTTTTCATTTAAAGGCAAAAAACCTTTCAGTCATCATAGTTTTATAAAAAAATGAAGATAAAATATTGATCTTTCCCCATCGATTTTACTCATTAGCCATTAAACGGTTATCAAGGCATAGGAAGACATATTTTAGTTGAAAACAAAAATAACATATCATCCTAATTCATGTTTATGATTTTAACTATTAAACAAAAAGTGGTCATTTCTACCAAATTTAAAATATATTACTTTTGAAAAGAGGAAAAAAGAAAGAAAAAAAACAAGTAGTTCTGAAATTTTTTTTCAGTTTATATCATGACAATTCCATTGCGCATGAAGGATTTGTCCTTCTATCGTGAAAAAATACAACTCTAAATAAGTTCTCCTCTTCACATATAATTGGTCTATACTTTTTCACTCTATGTGAGAGAAAGAACTCTGTTGTCCATTAAAAAAAAAAATTGTCTAAGAATAAAATTATCAATTGATTTATTATTTTACATAAAGCGTGTGTATTGGTATGTGTTTATACGTATGTGGGATATTATGTAACAAAATATAGACTGCAAGATGTTATCACTAAAATTCAATGTGACAGAATAGAATAGTAGCATTAAACCTAGTAGAAATAGAAATGAGGTGGGAAATCTTGTTGGCCTTGAAATGGTGTTGTACAGTCTCCCTTATTAGTATAATGTAGGTACAGTTTATAACCGACTTTATAGTACAATTCTGATGATAGTTGTTAGATCATAATTTGTAAAAACAACTAACTAAATAAGTAAGAAACTTTTTTCTTTTTTTTTTAATAAAAAATAATTGAGGATTGTCAAACTAGAAACCAAATAAGTCTTGTTATAGGAGTGTGTAAACAGTTTGTCTCATTTAAAATGAACAAATTAATCATTGTCATTTTTATTTTATCTCTGTAGGCACGAATAAATGAGCCAATGCATAGGCCAATTTCATAAATTTATAATTGAATGTCTAGCTAAAATTTATTAGCTGTTGATGTAGTTTCTGTGTTTTCCAGTTATAATATTAAAAACCACTTACTATATTGTATTCAAACATTAAACAAAATTAATGACTTCATAATTTCACTGTTTGATATGTTGAAGTTTTTTGTGACATAAGATAAATAATGTGGACAAAAATAAAAACAAACACATTCAAGGCCAACTAGTTTCTCTCCACCTTGTCATTGGGCTAGATACATTGGACTGTTGTTATCATTTTATTTTAGACTTATTTTGAGTTATAGGAGACCAAAATTGCTTGTTTGAAATATCTTTCTAATCACAATTATACAATCAAAGAGATATTAAAATATGAGTATAATGTTTAAATAAAGAGGAAAGAACATATATTCTTCTTAAAATAAAATAATTATTTCATCAGTCAATTGATTTCATTATACTAGTTATATTAAAAATAATAGTCATGCAACAAAGCAGGATTACCCTCGACATCTGAAACAAGCTAACTAGAGATCATACACAAGATAATTTGCATATTTACACTGATAGGTCCCTTAGATATTGCAACCAAAATCTCTATCTCTGGTGTCTTTATTTCTTAGCTGGTCCTTGAAATGTATGTTCCTTCATCTGCTAAATCCAGCATGGAATCTGAACTGTTTGTTGGATAGAGTTTCCAGCTTATAACATATGCATCCTAACTGATACGAGGTCTTCCTTATGGCATTGGCAAGATACAAGCCATCATCACGCTTTTACTATACCCATGAAATACAGGAAATAATTCATAAAATAAAATTTTAAAAATACACCCTAAATCTCTGGCGTTTCAGACTTGTGATATTTGCTGTGAAAGATCTATAGGAGAATACAGATAAGTATAGATTGATTCTTGGATGGTACGTGGTAGTGGTTCAAAAAAACCAAGTGACTTATTTCTGCATAAAGGGCTCTTTAACACATCCTGCCAGAGCTAGTCTTGGGCATCTTGTCACGGAGAAGTATCTTTATCGATTTGGTATGGAGGATTCTCCATTTATGCAGACAAGGCTGTTTGGATGTGGAAACCTTTTCCCACATTATCCTGGACTGTACGAAAGGTTACTGCCACGATAGGAACAAACTGAGAAAGGGGCTTCAGAACATAAGCAATAGAGGATCTACAGAATGCATTGTAACATTGACATTACTTGATATTGGATCTAGGTAACAAGAATTAACAATGTTAATTTATAATAAGTCCAGTTCTCACATATGTTCCTTTTCTTTTGCAATGCATTAAAGTGTATTAAATATATATTTATCTGAGTACATAAAAACTAATGGTGGATGTAGCACAGCACAAATAAAGAGTTACACCAGTTGAGATGACTTGGCCAATTGGAAAGGATGTATGAAATTATGAAATATGGGCAATTTTCAAATTGAAAAGAAGAGTGAAAAAGAAAGCCTTGAAGACGATAGTTTCAAGATGTATTGACATAGTGGTTTTAAAAATTCTAAATAGTTGGAAGATAATTGTCAGGGAAGGCTAAGTTTACCCTGGATATAGTGGTGGAGAGTACGGTTGATAAAAACTCTTTTGCTATTTATTCTATATATCTCGCGCTTTACATTGGTACCTTTATTAATATTATATAAAAGATAACAGTGAGAGAAATATTTTTTTAAACTCTCTTCATGTCTACACTTTACACGAGGACAATATGTTATAACATTGAATTAATAGACCTTTATGAACAGATATATTTCAGTTAGGATTGTTTTAGCAAAATAGGGGTCTAAGTGGGCTTTAGCACAGAGGCACTTGTTGCAGAATGGTGCAAAAATGTACTAATTTCATCAGGAATTCTCAACAATATACCCTCCAGGCATTCACTTCTCTATTTCTATTATCATATGCAATATATAACATAGAAATTGCTCCACTAGCATATTTCGGAGATTAGCTCCGAGAAGCTTGGTGTTTATGATAACCTTAAAACAGGATACAAACTATTTAATAATTATCGTTTGTATTGTGCAGATCAAATCGTATTGTATGAGACTTCATTTTAGTTAGTAATATTACCCTATCACTTTTTTACTTTACTTTTTCAATTTAATATAACATGGTGGTGAAAATGTTAAAGGAATATTGTGATAGGATTGGCTTAAAACTTACATTGTTGCTATATATTTGTGCTAAAAATGTTTACAATATGTTATTAAACCAATTGAAAGAAATCTTCATTAAACTTAATGCATATATCTGTAAGTTCTTCCTAGTTTCGCCCAAACAGTTAACTTTTTTTTTTTTTGATTGGTTTGTTTTATGTAATTGTGACAGGTACTTTGGGATCTAGCACAGCTGATCTAATAGAAGGAACGTTATGTTTTAACCAGGCTCCAAGTTTACTTTCTTCAGATTCTGGAATATCTATTACACACACACACACTTCTGAGACCTTGGCTCAGTGATTGTTGCTCAAGTCATTGGTTCACACTAATTTATAATCAAGTGGTAAAATAAATATATGCAATCAAGTGTCTTCTTAATCTATGCAAATTTATAATTTTTGCCAAGATTTTAATGAACTGAGGGAATATGAGGAGTTTTATACCGGATACTTTCAATAGAAAGTTTGAATTGTGTAATTTTGTTTTTAATTACAAATAATTGCACAAATATTTAAAAATAAATGAGATTATATTTTATGTATATTTTAACTGCAATATAGCATAAAATAGCAGTATTGACAGATTTTATTATTTAAGTAAAAATGATTACAATAAGTTTTAGTTAGATGTTGTAACTTGCAAATAAAAGTAAATGTCAATTCCATACTTTTACTTGAAAGTACATCAACACAATTCTGGGGTCTGTTACATAAATAATGGAAACAATAATGTTAGTAAAATTACTTGTAATTTATAAAATTGTTTGTATAATAGCAAAATAGAATATATTTTGATTTATTTTAATAAATACATTTAATTAAGTAGTCTTTTGTTGTATAATTTTGGTTTATTTTACAATTTTGTAAAATAAATGTGATTTTATTTGCATATTTTCTATGAGTAACCAAAATGTGTGTTTATTAATGAGGTCATACACATCTAGCAAACACATCTAAACATGTTTGAAGTTTGTAACATTTTACTAACAATATTAGTAATATTATGCAATAGACCAGGTACATTAGGAAGTATTTATTTTCAAGTGCTATTCATTTGTATAGAATGGAATTGATTGATAAACTATTAAAAAAAATTTGATTATACAAAATAATAATATTTAATTATGCAAAAGACTGTAATTTTGCTAGATAGTTCAAAATGGGAAATTCATAGATTCATTGATTTTATTTTTAAAAATTTCTGGAAAATTTAATAACAAATCAAGGTTTAAGTAAACTACATTTGTGTGCATAGAACTACATTTATTTATTTAAAAAACAAGAAAGAAGAAAAAACAACATTACATATGCTTTATAATGCTGTCTAGATGAAAAATAAACGTATCAAGGAACAATTTCTTCTACAATTTTTGTCTATAGATTTCATTTCATGAAGGGCTTTTAAAAAATTATTTGAATTTTATTTTGTCTTTAAAATCATTAAAAAATTATAGATGTTTTAAATTGTTAAAATTTGCGATCACTAGGTTACATGCACAGTCACACAAATATGTATATAAATATATCTATATATAATATATTTGTATAATAAGATGAACTAAAAGACATGTACATACCCTTTAACTTTTTTCATGATAACATCAAAATTCTGTTTCCATAATTTCAATATTTGTGATAAGGAACTACCTTATTTTTATTTTATTTGTTTATCCGTTATTTTAATCTAAGACCAAGACTGGTCAAATTTATCCGTCTTTGGTTACTCGCTATCTTAAATTAGAGGCACAGATACAAAAATAAAATCATCGATTTACATTTTAGAATTTTGAGTTATTCCACTCCTCAGTAAGGAAGAGGTTTATTATATTTACTAGACCACCAGTAAATGTAACTCCTTGAACAGGCATTTTGAATGTGTAAATAGATTTTATATATAATTATTATAAAAACAGTTAGTGCACAGGGGTACATATGATATTAATATAATATAACATAATAATCATCATCATGACATTTGTGTCTTTGCCTGCTTTCTGGTACAACCTCTTCTGTTCCTGATGATTTTTTCACACCTGCTCCTTTGCCACCAGTCTCCAGTCTACTCTCTTGGTTTGTATATCCTCCTGAACTTGAACCTCCCATCTTGCTTGTGTTCTCCCCATAGGTTTTCTACCTTTATCTATTTATTTATTCTCTTTAGTGCTCTTTAAAACATCCTGTATGTTATATCTTCATTATATGCCCAAACAGTTGCAAATGTTTTTTTTCTTAATTGTCTCTTTTAGTGATTCAACCTTGAGCTAGTCTCAAAGGTTTTCATTCCTTATTCTATCTCTTTTTGTAACATTTTCTATGCCTCTCAAAAATCTCATCTCTGTCACCTACATCATAATTATAATATACAAATATATATATATATATATATATATATATGCTTACATAATTCCACACTATTTTAATAGTTAACAGTATTCAACATGTTTAGCTGTCATAATATAACAGCACTCAGGAATTCAAACAACACTTATATATAAGTAACTCAACATAATGTATAATATCTATCTTTTTCAGTCATTCCACATTATTTTAATAGTTATTCAACGACATAGTTTGCTGACCTAATATGACAGCATTATCAGGAATTTTTGACAACAGTTCATATTAACTTGGCCCTAAGATTTTTTTCTGAAAACTTTTGAAATGTCAAACAAAAATTCATATAAGTAATTTATATGAATCCGATCATTTTTCACAAAGATATACCTATTTTTGTGTCCTTTTCTCTCAATATTCTGAATTTGAGAATTGTTTACGGTTGTACTATCCACTATCGGGTACACGAGTTTATGATTTTCAATAGTTTTTCATGGAAAACCATTAGACTTAAGACATTTTTTGATAAGTCTTTTGGTTTTTTGTGTGAATTTCATGCTCTTTTAAGTTTATTATTAGTACACAATTTAGTATCAATATGAAATAATCACACTTTTTTCTTTGAGAACAGATTTTTAAAAACAATGTTTCAATGATTTCTGTACAGGAAAATAGAGAGTGAACTTCTTTTGAATTCAGTATTATTAAATTTGTAACACAATTGAGGATGACGGCTTAGTCATTGTTGTAGAAATGAGTTAGTTTCTTTCATTTATTGATTGTAACTTTTGTTCAATACAGTGAATATCGCTGTATGTTGATATATGGCATGGTGAAAGTTAATATTATGTACATTTTATATTACTAAAACTGCAATGATTGAAAAACTAATAATCTACTGTCACTTGCAAAGTGGATATTCAAGTTTGGATGTTAATATAAAATTAACCAAGTAATTTGAAACAAATCAGATTATACCATAATTTTCCAATTCTACGTTGATTGATATCAAAGTCATTTTTAAAAATTTTAATGATATATTATTTTTATTGAGGATGGAGCAAAAAAGTAGCCTACCGGTTTTTTTCAACAATTCAGACAAGTGCGCTTCTTTGAAAATTCATAATTCGTAAACGTATTGTTCGATCATTACCAAATTTTTATACAATGTTTATGTAAGTGTTTTATATAGAATACTGCAATTTCAGAGGTTGATAAAAAAAAAAAGTTTTATCAATTTTGCATGAATACTTTTTCTCTTCGCCAAGTTATCCTACAAATTTGATTATTGGTGCGTTAAGTGCTCTCTGTCATAGCAGTTATAATCTATAGATGTCAAAAACGTAATTTTTATCAGAATTTCTTATACATTTTTTAACAGTGTAGTTGAGTGAACCAGAGTATTAATCATTGTCTCTAATCTTATGGTGTTGTCACGTTCGCCTTTTCTCCCTGGCTGGATCAAAACAAAACATTGTTTTTAACGGTACATACAGTTTGGACATGAACCAAGTGACCTGAAAAAAGTATACCATAATTTTGCGTTAATTGATGTAAAAGTCCATTTTTTTCCATTTAATGCCATGTTTTTTTTATTATAGTTGGAACCAAAATAGTACAGTTTTTTCCTTCAACTTCTGAAAATAAAATGTATTACTATGCTGCAATAAGCAGTGTTAAGCTTTTAACCGATCAAAATGCACCTGAAATTAACACTCAAATTAATAGTTTTTATTTTCTTCATTGATAACTTCAAAAAATAATCTTAATGAAGATGGTTCATATTTTGTTCTTTGTCGTCCTGGAACACAGCAACACCACACGATCTAAAACATATAAACCTGTTCTGAAAGCTAAATGATTAATGCTCCAGTATACTAAACTATGCTAGAAAATACTAATTCAAAATTACATTAATAAAATTTGTGGATTATAACTGTTATAACAAAGAGCTACATAATGCACCAATAATCAAATTTGTTGGATAGAAAAAATACTTATGCGAAATTGATAACAATTTTTTATTATCATCCTAAATATCTGAAATTGCACTATTCCATATTAAACACTTGCATAAACATTTTATAAAATATTGGTAGTGGTCGGACAATACATTACGAATATTTAAATTATGAATATTTAAAATGGATACTAATCTGAAAAGTTGAAATTGACTTTGATATAAATCAATGCAGATTTAAACGAGGAAAATTATGGTACAATCGGATTTGTTTTAGGTCATTTAGTTAATTTTAATTAACATCCAAACTCGAGTATCCATACTTTTGTAACCAACAGTATGTATATTATGTGTATATATATACAGAGTGTAAATTCAGTCTGAGTGCACCCAATATTAAGAGAATAGCTTAAAATTAAAACTTCAATTTTAGTATAAATATGTTATAGCACAGTAGCATTTACTCTCTACATTCTAAATTTTTGACCGCTTTCCTGAATCTAACTTTAAAATTTTGAATAGAAAGGGCATAATGTGATACAATATTTTCACTGCTTTTTAACTGTAAAACCAATGCTTCGATTAAATTTTTATTATATTTTTTCCTTCTCAAGATATCGGATATGACTGCATTGAATAAAATACTGGAAACACAATTGAGCAGTAAAAATAAAAGTGTAATGTAAAGGTAACTTTAGAGTTTTTGTTGTTTTCCCTTCTATTCTAGAAATGCTCAATGATGTAAAATTAAAAACCCCCTCTGTATGTGATCTAACTAAAATATCTGATTTCCCTCTCACATGATCCACTTGTTGAAGTATACACAGTTTTACAATATAAAACATTCACAATAATTACAACCTATTTTATAAACACCTGACTTTTTATCTTTATTAATTTTGGATTTTTTTTTGTAAATTGTTTTTGATGTTATTGTTGGTGCGATGTGTGACAATGATGTTGTGTTTGTTGAATGCATTTTTCAGAATTGTGGGCATTATATTTGTGTAATCGACTGCAATGTATTTTTTTATCTATTCCAGTCTTCATAGTGTTATATTTTTTTATTGTTAATTTGGTTTTCGAATGCTTATCTAGTAAATTGTCGATCATTTGACTTTTGTATCAGTTTGTTCGGGCAATATACTTAATGTTGTTTAATTCATCTAAAAAATGCTGATTGTCAAGTGGTATAGAAAGGAGACAGTGGGACAAAACTATTAAATGCTGCCATTTTGTGTGTGAATGGATGATGTGATTGTACATGGATGGTTATATCTGTTGTAGTTACCTTTCTGTATAATATATTGTTTTTAAATCTTTCTGATAGTTTGGTTACAGTTATGTCAAGAAAATTTATTTTGTTGTCCGTCTTAGTTTCCATAGTAAATTATATTTTAGAGTTGATAAAGTTCAAATATTGTTTAAGCTTACCAGCTTGTCTTGTGGTACCATTGAATATGATGAATGTATCATCTACATATCTTGCATAGAAGATTATTTTATTTACAAAATCATTAGCTTTAGACAATAATAAATTGTTTACAAAATTATTGAGGTAAATATCACCCAATAATCCTGTTAAAGGTGAACCCATAGATAGTCCTTCATTCTGAATAAAAAACTATTGTCAAATGTAAAATAATTCTGCTTCAAAACTATATTAATTAACATTAATAATTCATAATTTCCTGGTGTCCCAGTTTGTCAGTCTCAATAAGACTATTCTTCAAAATCAGTAATGTCTCTTGTATTGGAATGATGGTGAACAAATTTCTAATATCTAGGGATATTAGTTTATATTGTTGTAAAACTTTTATTTCATTGGTTTTGTTTATGAAATCAGCTGTATTCTTAATACTATGGTTGTATTTAATAAAAATGTTATTTTTAATGATTTTTCCCAATTTCTTGACTACTCTGTAACATTATATAATTTATTAGTGGTCAAATGGGAAAATTTTGTTTGTGAATCTTTGGCAGTTTAGTGAATTGTGGTGCGGAGGCGTTGAAAATAAATTTCAACCCTATGTTTTCTTTCCTATGTACATTATCTGGTTAGGTTAGAGTCTATGTTTCATTAAAATTAATTCAAGTGATAAATCTACTTTTACTTCATGACATCATTTAGAATTGTTTCAGAAGTTTTAAAATTATAAGTGGTTATAATTATAAGTTATGTCTCTGTGGGATATGATTCAGGGGGAGTATATTTCTCATTTTTTTAAAGGAGAAAACTTCTTAGTCATCATTGCTTTCAACACAGGGCTTTCCAATTCTCTATGAAGACTTTCCACCTTTCATGAAATGGACAAAACTCCAATAATCATTCTGTTGTGAATTTCTGAGACTGACGAACATGTTCATCATTTCATTCACAAGGTTGTTTAGGAATATTTTATTGATTTTTATCATTATGAGGGGCTATTGTGTACATTGGTTTAGAAAAGTAAAAGGAAAATGTCAAAGTAAATGGCTTGCTTATATATATTCCTTTATTTGTTTTAAATGTATAAAAGATTCTGGCTTCCAAACGAGCAAAGCCGCTCATTTATTTAAAACATATTTAGTCTTATCCTATACAGCATAAAATTTGATATAGTCGATAGGATCCATAATTTGAACTCTATTATTTATTAGAATAAAACTTGAACACAAGATTTCACAAAAATTATGTTTACTTAATGAAACACGTTTCAACTACAAATTCGCCATCCTGAGTGATATATGAGCTACAATAACTAAACTATAACTAACCTTGCTCTGCGCCAAACCCCATATTTATACAAAACTAAAGGGGCGTAGCCTTAATCTACTTTCTAATATTAAGGCGATAACAAGTGCCTTGTGTTATTCTAAATAACATCTAATACAATATTCTGAGCTAACCTCATATCTAACAGTACATTTTAGATTTCAGTTTAATAATAATGTAACTTTTAACTTGTGTAGCAGGTTCATGTTCATGCCGCAGTACTAGTTTAATTATTGTAGCTCATGTATCACTGAGGATGGTGACTTTATCGTTGAAACATGTTTGATTAAGTAAACGTAATTTTTTAATTTTTGTAAGATCTTGTGTTCAAGTTTTATTCTATCTAATATTATCTCAGAAATCAAGCTCAATATTTATTATTTATTCTTAAGGTATTTTTATATAAAATAAACTATTAGAGTGCCGTCGTTACAGTAAAATTTAGACTCATGACTATGAAATGTGTGCTGATATAAACCATGTGGAATACTTTGGCATAGGTTACACAAACAGGTTTATGTATACAAAATATATCAGTAATTTATGTATGTATGTATGTTTTAAACTCTTCAGATCATATTTTTTTGTTCATTATAAATCATGCCCTTTTAAAATCGTTTTTGCCCAATTTTTCAGTATCATACAACATACTCAATTAAGTTAAAATATGTCGATTATCTAATGGTATTAGTTCTTAACTCTTTGAGATGAAAATAAGGAAGTTCAAAAATTGTAATTTTGGACCCTAATCTAACAAATCTAAAAATGTGAAGTTAAAAATTTAGGGACCAAATATTAAAATTCAATAAGATGGTGAATACTTATTAGTTTTAATTCTTCATATTATCAGGGTGCTTTGGAATACTCATCCTAACATGTCAGAAATTTGAGCTGTGCATATTTTTATAATTTTTGTTACATTTCTTTGAAATATCCTTGGCACAATTTTTACCTACTGCAATAGAAAAGTACAAACTTCAATATATAATAATATTAGATATAGTTCAAACTATAATTTTAGAGTTATTAATTTTATGGTTTTATGTCACCTTAAACTGTAAATATCAATTTATATCAGTCAATCATGTTAATAAATATTTTGGATTGAATAAATTTAGTTGATAATAGAACTTACTGTCTTGGAAATCCTGCTACATTCAAGTCTTTTCTCCATGTACACTGCAGAATCAGAGGTTATATATATAATTACTAAGGATAGGTGGGTTCCATTTTTTTTTTTTTTTTTGGTTCTCAGTTCCCGATTCTAGAATCAGACCGGCTCTCTGTTCTCGATTCTGCCAGTTTCGGTTCTATTCAAAAAATTTAACAAGAATTTGAGAGTAAAATATAATATTTAATTTGAATACTGAAATGATTAAATAGGCTATATACAGATAATTAAATAAAAGTATTCAACTAAGTTAAGTTACCTTAAATATGGTTTTATTAGACCTACCAGACAACCATAAGTATAAATAAAGTTAGTTTTACACTAAACTAACCTAACCTAAACCTACTGACATAAGTATAAACCAACTTTAAGAAATTTTGAAATAACATACTGAAACTTTTTTTTTTTTTATTTTAAGTTTTTGTTCAAGAACACTAACATTTTTATCCGCTCCGGGGGGGGGGGCTCAGCTAAATACTTTTCCAGTTCATCACTCATGTTATTCTTGGGGTATATTTAGTATTTTATGTTAAAAATTTGATGGACTGAGTAGTCAAATTGCAACATAGAGGTTCCCAAAGTACAACACTCCATTAAAATACAACATATAAAATAGTATAGAGTAGGCACATCATTACGTCATTGTATTTCATTACAAACAACAAACCATAGTTACATAACCACACACATGTCCATATAACACTAAACCTAATATTAACAGAAATAAAAGGGTTAAAGAGAGAGGAGAGGATTGAACTATTAACAAATTTTGGATTTTGCATACCACTACAAGCGGACTTAGAATATATACGGTCTAACTTACACTTAATTAAATTAAAAACAGATGCGGGAATTAGCTTGACAGACTATACTTTAATGACACGACAGAACTATATTCAAATTGGGAAATAAACCAACACGAGTCACAAATCGCCACACAAAGTAGAAAATCAAACGACAAAGTAGAAGACAAGATTTACGACCTTGTAGAGTTTGTAAACAAAACATCCACACACATTTTAAAAGAACACATGGCGGTACAAACCGAAACTTCAATTGGAACTCTAAAAATGGCACATGAAAGATTGCCATATAACGATCCGGGACTTTTAAGGGATCACTGAGCGAAGACATATTAGCCCATCTAACATGATTTGAGCGAGCTGCAATTGCAAATAATTGGACCAATGACAACATGATAATATAGTTTCCAATGTACTTAGAGGGGATAGCACTTTATTAGAGAACATAATAACACACTCCACACAGAACACTCCAGAAAACACAAAACACACTTCCACGACAATGCAAAAACTAATTTAGATGTTACAACAGCTGTTAAACAAACTTTTGGGTCATTTATATTATTAAAATATTTGAAACTTTAAGCTTTTGCTTTATTTTATCCTTTTGGGTTATAGGCTATCAGTGATACCAATACAACACCATAAAATATCTACTGTCTTCGTTTGAATTAATGAAACCCCACCATTCTTTTATGATAATCCTGTATATAAAAATATAGTTTTTTATAATAAGAAAAACAATACACTTCACAAAATGAAATCCTGTGGTTTTTGCCACCTAAGGCATCGGATTTCAAATTCAGTAATGAGAAATTGTTTGGCTTCCACTTGATGTGTTTGTGAAGTCTCCTCTCATGTAGAACTGCCAAGTCTTTTATGAATTTGCAAGTTTAAATCCGAGTTTAAGGATCAAGATTCCATTGGTACCAATGTGCATTGGCCATTGTAAGAATGATGCTATTTTGTTTACGGTGCGTCAACAGACTATTCTTTACTCCGTTCGTTACACCTATCTTTTGTGGTAAAAGTCTATTTGCGCTCAGTTAACCAGTATATTTGTCAATACTTTCAAATTTATTTATTTCACTTTAAATGTGCATAAAGACATGGTGATTCTACATATATCTTAAGTCAAGTAAAAGGCTAGACACTTAGCGATATTACTCTATGTGATTTTTTTGTCAATTATGTAGGTGAACAGTGTAGATCAATTTTATGTAGTGTAAATGTAAAATGGGTTGATTTTATTTCACTAAATTTGATCTTACAGTAGCAAAAGCTTTGATCTTCTGTTTTATTATTTTCCAAAAGAAAGAAATCTTCCAGTCTCTTCTCTATTGTGTTATTTTCATAAGAAAGAGGTCGGTTTTTAGTAATTTCTTTGCAAAATTCTTTTTAAACGATTTATTACAATTTAACTCGAAAATATTTTTATAGTGATATTAAATCAAATAATTTAAAAAATGATTATAGTTTTTTACAATTAAGATCTAATGGCAGGTTGTGCAACTTAAGCAAGAGCCGAGTTACCTAGAGTAATCTCCATACTGCAGTATACTTGGGAAAAGATAAACTATACAAAGACAGGAATTTTTTTTATTAATGATTATAGTAGTTAATATACCGGGTGTTTCAAAATGAATAGCGGGGTTTTAACGCCTTATAATTTTTATTACACTACAATTACAGCTATAAATGATACATCAAATGAAACAGCAACTCAAACAGTTTTGTTTGTTGGCATTAGTGCGCATGTGCACGCAATGTTTTCGCCGCTATCTGTTAGAAAGCGCTAGTGGCAAAGATGGCGACTAGTGAACAGAAAGCTTTTGGTGTTTTACAGTTTGAAAAGACGGAATCTGTAGTTACTGTGCAACGTGCGTTCCGTATTAAGTTCGGTTGTGATCCTCCAGGTAATAATAACATCCGTAGATGGTATCATCAGTTTAAAGACACCGGTTGTCTTTGTAAGGGGAAAAGTATGGGACGAGTCCTTTATAAATACGGACGAGTCCTCAGTTGAAAGATGATGAACAAGAGAACTTCATTTTCCAGCAAGATGGTGCGCCGCCTCACTGGCACAACAAAGTACGCAATTGGTTGAACGTTACTGTACCCGACCGCTGGATTGGCCGCAAAGGGCCCAATGACAGAGTTTGTTTCGCATGGCCTCCACGGTCACCCGATCTGACGCCTTGCGATTTCTAACTTTGTGGGTTCATAAAGGATCGTGTGTATGTGCCTCCACTACCAACTGACCTTCTCGAATTAAGAAACAGGATTGAAGCAGCTGTTACAACAATTACTCAAGAAACACTAATCAAAGTTTGGAAAGAACTCGCATATCGTCTTGACGTGTGCCGTGTGATGAATGGTGCTCACATTGAACACTTGTAGGCTTTTCTGTAAAACTCTTTGAGTTGCTTTTTCATTTGATGTGTCATTTATGTAAGTTTAATGTAATAAAAGTTTTAAAGCGTTAAAACCCCGCTATTCATTTTGAAACACCCGGTATTATTTAAGAAAATAAAATTGTATGTTAGTTAAAATATTTGTATTTAATTAAAATGCATTTTGCATAAAAAAGTTGAGATTGTTTGTAAAGTGAAAAATAAAATAGTTTTCATGAGAAAAGATATAGTTTTATATCATTTAAAACTAAAATGAAATCAGCACTCATTTCTATTTATTGCATGTTTGATCCTGTCAATTTGCAGAGTGGTAATAATCTATACTACATGATTTGTATTCTTTTATTTTGTCAGAAATTATATAAAACAAAGACATGAGAGGTTACTTAAGATTTCAGATGTATAATAAATATCAAAAGCAACCACAACTTGTGTTTCAGACTAAACATAAAATATTAGTAACTAGATATATAAAACTGTCCCTTATTAGTCAAACTGTATGGAAAGATTTTGTTTTTGTTTATTTTGTTATTCAAAGGCGAAGATAAAATAAAGACCTCTAGCCCTCGAATACTCTAATAGAGTCAAGATTGAAAAAAAAATAACAAGAGAAACCTGATAGGAAAGATAAAAGAGAAGGATCTTACACAAGACTACATGAACAAAAGTGTAGATCCGGATAGGTCCCTAAGGAGCTGAAGTGGAGCTCCTTAGGGTGTGTATGAAAAGATACTTATAGACCTCATAGTAGTTTTAACACAAAAGCTTTTTGACATACATTTTTGAATCTCAGTTCAAATTATATAAGGAAAAGCTTGTTGGCTGCATAGTTGTGTTTACATGGGAATTATTTTTAAGACATACAGAAAAAATTGTTTATCTATATATTTATAGACCTTTGGTATTAATATAAAATTAGTATACAGCACATATTGTGGTATCTTGTAACCTTTAGAAGATAAAATATTTATAGACCAAATAGCTATCTGAAAACCTTTAGGAAATGGAAGCAATATAGACTCTACAATCCAAATTGAATGGGGACACATTTAAAAGACAAAATAGCTACCAGAAAACCTTTACAAAAAGCAGACTCTATAATATAAATTGAATGCGGAAATATTTATTATTATTAAGGGAGGGTGTCGTACCTAAGGACAGAGGCAATAACTGTTAAAGGGAAAGAGGTAAAATTAGTTTTGTTGTAGTGGCTAAACTGGTTCTCTGATCTCTATCTTCTCATGTTGAAGTGTTTATGTTTGAAGACCACCTGTTGATTTTATAAAAGAATTTTTGATTTCGGACAGTGAAAGTAAGTTTTTATCCTCACTTTATTTTTTTAATTTGAGTAAGTACACATTATTTTAATCTGCAGTATTTTTAATGGTTAAATTACTCATAAACCCAGGTACTTTTGGCTATGTTTCTGTCAGTAAAACCTAACCAAAAACGTGTAACAACCACTTTTATAAAACCATGTGCTATGATGTACCTAAGGACAGAATGTTTGATGTACCTGGGGACGTTCCTAGGCAAATCATGTTTTTTAAATTATGTTTTTAAGTATGTAATTTTGTTCTTTTAATTTTGTTTTAGGCTTAAAAACTATGCCGAGAAGTAAGGAGAATACAAAAAGGCCTCAGCCAAGCAGAGAAACTATTGCAGCTGCTGTAAATGATATTGTGAAAAATAAAATTTCTTTCCGTGCTGCTGAAGATAAGTACAGTGTGGCTAAGTCTGCATTAGCCCGTCATGTTTCAGCATTCAAAAATTTAGGTTTGGAAACTTATGAGTATACACCTCATTATGATTCAAAGAAAGTGTTTAGTGTCGAACAAGAACAAATTCTCGTAGGAGACTTAAAACAATGTTCGTTTCTTCATTACGGACTGACTCTTCTTGAGCTACGAAAGCTAGCCTTCCAATTTGCAAATGAAAATAAGATTAATTATCCATCTAAATGGGTAAATGATAAATGTGCTGGAGAGGGATGGGCAAGGTGGTTTAGGCCTCGTCACAGTAGCAATTTATCTTTGAGATAACCTGAACCAACGAGCCTTTCAAGGGCAACCTCTTTTAATAGGAAAAATGTGGCTTGTTTTTTTTTCACAACTATAGTGACGCCTTAAGTCGTCATAATTTTGCTCCTTCAAAAATCTATAATGTAGATGAGACAGGTATTTCTTTGGTTCATAACCCTCCCAAAATTATTGCTCAGAAAGGTGTCAAAGCAGTTGGTGGTATGACTTCAGGAGAGAGGGGAATAAATGTAACCATGATCATGGCTGTTAATGCGATTGGGAATAGTGTACCACCGATGTTTGTTTTCCCTCGTGTGCATTTTAAGGAGCATATGTTGAAGGGAGCCCCACCAGGCTTTAAAGGAGCTGCTGCATCATCATTAACCGGATTTTTGATTAACCGGATCACTTCCGGTCCCAATTAGTCCGGATAAACGAGGTTGTACTGTAGTTAGAGACTGGATGGTGACTCCAGGTAATCAAGGAAAACCGGTCACTATTTATGATATACCTGAACTAGCTGGAAAAGCATTTACTCAGGCTTTCACCCCAGTAAATATTGTAAAGGGCTTCCAAGTTACGGGTCTCTACCCTTTGAACAAGGACATCTTCCAAGATGATGAGTTCCTGCCATCCAATGTCACTGCCCCCCCCCCCCTCCGATCCTGCTGCAACTGTACCAGACCAACAAACAAGCAGTCAGTTGACAAGTCAACCAGACTCCCAACCTCTATTATCAGCCTCTCCCATCACTTAATCAGCTATCAACATCAACTCCTCCTCCAACACCTGGCCAGTTATTAACTTTCAGTAACCTCAATCAGCCAACAACAACCGATCGGCCATCAACACCTAATCAGGGACCAACATCAATTGCATCTTTCTCTTACACGCCTACAATTGTGTCCCCTGAAGAAATCAGACCATTCCCTAAGGCTGCAGCACGGAAACAAACTAAGAAATGTAGGTCTAAAGGAAAATCCAGAATCCTCACTGATACCCCAGAAAAAAATGGAAATAGAAAAAACAAAAAAACAAAAGTGTCAAAATAAATTAACAGAACCAAAGAAAAAATCAAAAATTAATTTGAACAAGTTAAAAGCTTTTGGAAAATCATCTAAACAGGATAGTAGTAGCTCTTCAGAATTTTGTGAAAGTCACTTGAAATTATGTAAGGATAGCAGTGATTATCTTGAAGAAATGCTGGAGGAGTTTGAAATGTTTGCCAAGGATTTGCAAGCGGATTTAAATACTGATGAACTGAAGCCTGATGTCTATATTTTAGTGCAATTCCTTGGAAAAAAGATTGTAAAACACTATGTTGCAAAAATAATTGAGACGCAGGACAAGCCTGAAGTATTTGTTGTGAAATACCTTAAAAAGTCTCGATTCAAATAAATTTAAAATTGAAAAAGACACACAACTATTTGAAGTGAACGTAGAGGACATCACACTAAAGCTTCCTGTTCCAACTATTATTGGAGGAACTGAAAGACGGAAAAAACAATTAACATTTCCTGTGTCATGCACCGGATACAATGTTGGAAAAATAGTTTGTAACAAATCAGTTTATTATTTGTGAAATTCATACTTTAATTTTGTAGTGAGTTTATATATTTTGTTCTAAGTTTGTACACTTATGGTTATTAGTATTTAAATTATAACTTAAATTTTGCTTTTTAATATTCCTCTATACACTGTCCTTAGGTACATCACAGTTAGTCCCTAGGTACATCAGGGTGATGTACATAGGGACAGGCTACAAATATATAACAAAACAATTGTGACTAGTAAACTATTAAAGCTAGAGCTGAGAAAAAATTGTATATATAACCTAAAATATTAATGAATTAATATAACCAAAAATTTAAAAAAAACCTCTGTTTGAAAGACTACAAAAAAATGAAAATCAAATTTTGTCCTTAGGTATGACAACCTCCCCTACATCTAACATGTAAAACATACCATAGGCAATGTCAGTAATGTTAATAAACAAAGGCAAAACTTATTATTAGTCTTACAAAGCTACTTTTATTTAATTCGGCATCAATCAATATTTGCACTAAGGAATTAATAAAATTTATATCATACATCTGCTGTTCCAATAGAAATGTATAAGATTTAATTTTAAATAACTTTATAAATATATTTTTAATTTCCAAAGGTAATTTATTTAAAATACTTGAACCTAAAACATTAAAATTTGTTTGTCACACCTGTTGACGATTACGGGCATCCTGCATTGTAGTGCCATTTGAGTAAGGGTGTAGCCATAAAACACCTTGAGGAGTAAGAAGAAAAAAATTACACAAAACTTAAAAAATGTTTTATTATGTCATAAAATAATATTTCAAAGTAAATTAAATTAATACAAGAGGTTTTTCGAACAAAAATTAAAAGTTTTTGTAAAGTATGATAATTTATGAAACGAGAGTATAATGGCGAAAGTTAAAAAACATAATTTAACAACACAGTTAAAAAAAAAGGTAAAGCAACAAACAATGAAATTTATTTATAACATAACAGTTAAAGGACTAACAGAAAACTCGAATAATTACACAACAAACAAAACAAAAAATTAGGTTAGGACTACACAACAGTATTCTATGGATAGAGAAGAAATACAACTGACTTGAGGTGGAATGACAAAAACGGCGCCATTATTGTCATAGGTGTTCATTCTGACTTGTAAATAAGTAGAAAACATGTTATAGTTTAGATTATGATCGTAAGATATCACCACTTATCAGATAATTGACTTTGTTTACATTAATGTCAAGACGACTGTACTCATTTGTGAACAGGCGTCACATGACGTCAGTACTACTTTGGGACTTGTGTGTTTAGCAATGCTGTACTCTTCAACAGGTTACTCTCCTATAAGAAACCTCTATAACATGACTATTTCTATTATTGTACATATGAACTTGTGACATGTATTTAATATCAGATTGATTTAGTGTAATATAAGTCAGCAAATCAAATATATATCAATTTATAACAGTCATAATTTTAAACTTAACAAATATAGGTCTACAACTTTTCTTATAACCACCATAGCTTATTAATCTAATAACTTCATATATATTACAGATTGTGTCATCTTACAAACAATTAGGGGAGAAAGCATTATGTATAGACTCTATAATCCAAATTAGATACGATAACACTTATAGTTGAAACACCTATGAAGTTAAATGGTTTATAGATTCCACAATCCAAATTGAATCGGTGAACACTTATACTTCATTCAGTGAGTGTTGAGAGTGAAGCGCCACCCACTAAGGCACTGACGTCAGGGTCAGGCCGATTCACAAGTGGCCCTTATGCGCGCGGCAGGGTTGTTGTGTTTTAATGACCCCTTAAATCGGACACCTAACTAAAGCATTCAAGAACTGGCTGTCGCTGGGGTATGACTGTGAATTGGTGGCACATTCCATGTGACGTCCTTTCCCGTTATTGGCTAGAGCCCTATGTCCCTTTAGGGGATGGGCGGTGCTTCACTCTCAACACTCACTGAATGAAGTATAGAGACCAAATAGAAAACTGAAAAACTAATGAAGGTGAAAGTATTATTGACTCTATAATAAAAATTGAATGGGAAAACATTTATTGTTACATGAAATGAAACCATTGACTAGTCTATAATATGTGTCACTAAAAATGTTTGACACTTGTCATTTTGTAAATTATACCCTTGGTTCACATATAAAATACTATTAATAACATCTAAAATAATAATTTTACCATCTTGTAACCAGGGTGTACATATTATTTATTTTATTAAATAGTCAATGTAGCCAGCAGATATAATTTTAATTACTTATGTAAATAAAGATGTTATATTCAAACAGCACCTCAAAATCGGTAAGCAAATAAATTTTAGTTTTATCATGAGTAATTTGAATCACCTTTTCTTCTGATAATGTGTAGTGAATACTTTCATCCTCTAACCCAGGGATCCTCACTACGATTTCTTAGAGAGCCAATTGGTTTGCATAAAATTTTTCTCAGGGCCGCAAGTACAAGTGGCGTTAAATAACTTACAAAAAATATGATTATAACATAAGTTTATTACATCAATAAAATAAACTCCATATACAAAAGTTGGAAATGTCTTTTACTTAATTCCGTGGAATACTTGAATTTGTTAATTATTTGAAGTGGATGAGCGGAATCTTTCACAGCTCTCTAATATGGCATCTATATTATCAGGTTGGGAAGAAACTGAAATTCTCAAAATGTTTTCAACGTTCTCACTTGTTAACCTGGATCTGTACTTGTTTTTTATGAACTTCAGCTTTTTTCTGAGCACAGTCAATTAATTTAGGAAATTTGTCCTTTTCAACCGATTTCCAAAACTCATAGTGAGCTTTATTCTTCCTTTTGTCTTCAAAAATACTTTTCAGCTCCGTATCATTCTGAAGATCGATTAACTCATTCTTCAATTCCCTACCTTCGTATCCAAAAACAGAAAGATGGGCTACATTTTCTGTTGTTATTGCCCATGGATTTTCCACCAAGCGAAATGGTTCTTTAAACTTTCTGAAGTCAATAAACCTCACAAACATTTCGTCCTTCAGGTCTGTCAACAGCTTTATTAAATCAGAAACATTTTGACTTTCATCTGGATTTTGTCCAGTCATGGGAATCATGCCCAAAAAATCTTCTTTAAGAACACAGTCCTTGGATACATACTTAACGAACCATAGCAATTGAGAAATTGAGGTTATATCAGTGGATGAGTCAAGCGCAAGACTAAAATATTTGCTTTGCTGCAGTTCATCGGTAAGATTAAGTGCAATATTTGCTGATAAGTCCTGTGACCGTCTCATGCACGTTGAGTCAGACAGCTGAAGTTTTGATACTTCATCTAATATTTGCTTACTATTAGAAAATTGTGAAAACAAAGTTTTACAGACGGTGACAACACACTCTTTTACAATTTCTGCATCAGAAAACGGCTTCATCTTTTGTGCTAAAATTTCTGTTACTTGGAAGGATGCTTTTGTAGTAAGCTCATTCTTGTTCATTGCATTAAAAAGGGTACTACGTTTACAAGCAAAAGATTTTTTTCAAAGATTGCAATGTCTCGGATCTTAGCTTTTTCGGGAATTTATCTTCAAATTGCGAATGGATTGAAGTGTAGTGTCTGTTCAAATTATAACATTTGTTTCCATTCACCGTTTCACGACATATCAAACATAAGGCAGTCCCTTCTTTCTTACCTCTTGTAAAAAAGAATTCTCCCTTCCACTCAGATTGAAACCCACGGTTTTCATCCTCCAGTTTTCGTTTCCGTCCTTTTGAGTACACTCCTGCCATATTTAATTTAAAAATCAATCACTGAACTAAATGTTACATTCGTAAAATAATGTGTTCAATTGATAAAAGTTAACCGCACTAAAATCACATTAGCACTAGCGTAACTTGTACAGGTTATGTTATGGATAAAAGTCTTCACTGATATCAGGCAGTAACTAGCCAGCCAGTGCCACTGTGATATGACTAATAATACGCGAAACAATGCATGGCACCGCTCTGCCAAGGCCGTTGTCTCTGTCTCATCGCGACTGCGACACGGCATTGGCTCTGCTCTGCTCTGACACGACGGATTATCATTGCACTTAAATTAGGAAATATAATATATGTTTATAAAGTATTTTGTAATTTTTTCATAAAATATTTTTCATAACTCTTATATTTTGTTTTAATTCCTAACAGTCCGAGGGCCGCAAAAAACCGTCCCGAGGGCCGCATGCGGGCTGCGTAGTGAGGATGCCTGCTCTAACCCTTAAAAAAATTTGTCCTAAATCTAATCTTCTCATGGGACATGCCATCCTACACAAACTTTAAAATTTTCAAACGATCAAAGTTTTGAGATGATGTGAAATGATCTAAATGTGTTTCTATGGCTCAGAACATCGAGAGCTAACGAAAATACAATTGTTGAAATTTTAATACTAAACTTATTATAGATAGTAATAATATATCGAAAAGTAAAGTAATGATACAAATTTTCTTAGACGTCCATCTACAAATCAATAGTTATTTGTGCAACTAGTGAGCAAAGTGGCACTTTTTTCAATTTTATCGAGTTTAAAAAAGACACTTTGCTCACGAATTGCACATTATACTTTTGTCTACAGTTGTTATTTTGTGACAAATAAAAACATACTTCAGCAGTAACACAATTTAATAAAACATTAATTTAGTACAATAGTGTTCAACCTCACGTCAAAACAGGTTATTTATGAATATTACAAATAACTTAGGTATATTGTTGAGGAAACGGGATTGCCAACTTCAAAACTCGGCAAACGAAAAATACTCTCCGTGTACATATACTGTCAATCATCTTCATGAATAATTACTTCATTTTTCAACTTTAAAACGTTTTGTTGTTTATTTATGTTATTTTACATGTAAGAATTAATCTAACCTACATACGGGACATTTCCTGTATTTTGTAAATCATTTCAAATAAACTTAACTTAAATTTTTTTTTTTGTTCGGTAGCCATTCGGAGTGGGCAAAGTGAAACTGTTGAGAAATCAGCTGTTTTGCAAACTAATTTAAATGAACAAAATGCCACTTTGTCAACAACTGTAGACAAAAATAATTTCGCCATCACAAAAATATCTTGGATACTGCTATATTAGAAAGATTGGATAAAAAGGGGGGGGGGAATTATTTATTGCCAAGTTTTACCCATACATTTGTTATAAGAGATAGGTTATAAAAGAGTAACTTTAAATATTTTTAAAGCTATTTCATCCATAATCTCATCCTCAATGCAAATTGTACTTGATTAGAGTTTTTAATTATGGTATTCCAGTTTTTCTCTTCAATTATTACAAAATCGTAATTTTCTTTTACTTGCTTTTTTGTATACTGGTTTGGGTCATTAATCTTCACAATTCATCAAAATTTGAACAAAATCAGTAGAACCAATTTTGCGATGTTAGTCCTTTACTATACTGCACAAAATCAATTTTGAAAAACACGGTTCCAATTTTGAGAAACACGGTTCGAATTTTTGAAAACCACGCTCTGCTACCAGAAACATGTACCATTCAAAGGGGATATTTTTAACAAAAAACGAAGGAGCGTATTGGAACCAAAGGAATGGTAATGTCAAGTGAAGAAATTTAGTTATTTAGTTCCCTCTGTGACCTTGGCCTCTTTTAAATCTAACAGTATCTGAGTTAACCATTTACAGAAAAACAGATTAACATATAACATTAGTTTCCTTTTTTAAAATAAAAAAGAACAATTTGTAATGAATCAATTGATCATTTATGGATACTTATATATATATATCCATACATGTGTAAAGTTGATATGCCCTTAAAACAAAAATTTACATAACGTTAAACAAGTCCCCCCCATATGTTTTAAATTACAAACATATTTTGGTGAACAAAGATAATGGTAACAATTTGTTAATAGTACTTAAGTTACAAAAAATGATTCTAAGACTAACTTATTAGAAAATTAAAAAAAAATTAATTAATTACATGTATATTCTCTGAGTTGGCCAACTATAAAAAAAGGTTTATTATATTTTTAAAAAAATATGTTAGAAAATTTTACTAGTAATTGACGTCAATACTTTATAATTTAGAAAATCAACCCCTTTGGGGTTGTGAGGTCCGAAATTGCTAGCTTAACCCTTCCAAAGAAAATTTATTTTAGTTTTTGCATTTAAAAAAAAATATTGTTATTATTTTTGAAAAACCTAAAGCATTACTTAAACAAATTTCACAACAAGTCCTCAATTAATGAAAATACATAAATTCAAGTTCTTTAACCCTTCAACGCGGTAAGCCGTTCCGAGCGCTAGACCCTCTGGTGCGGTAGTTAAAATCGTCGACTAACATTTCCTTCTCTTGTGGATTGTCTGGCGGGACATTATACGTATTTACATTTACTGTAACTTCCTCATTATCTAAGATTATTGCGGTATCATTAGCCACATTGCATATATTTACAACTTCATCACCACTATCATGATTACCTTCAATATTTGGATCACAATGGAACTCCATTTGAGCGTAATCCAAAAAAACTCGCGAATATTATCACTTTGCGGTTCCCACATTATCACTAAAACACAATATACACTAGAACTAATCACACGATCTACTGTCAAACTGTTAAAAATATTACACTTATAAATAAATGAGGTTATAATAACCTATAACACACGAGAGCCCTCCACGAACCCGCTACAGCTGTTTGTATATAGCCACGTGTTGTTTCCTTTGCTGAAGGTCACGGTGGTCTAGAAATAAAAATCAATAACTCAACAGATGGCATTTCTCTTGGCAATGTTCTGGGTATACGCTCAGTTCATAAAAGTTCTTTATTTAGACGCTACAATCCAGCACGTACCGCAGCGACATTTAGCGTCTTTAGACGGGCGACCGCGCCAGAAGGTGAAAGTTTGGCCGCGTCTATAGACGGTTCACCGCGTTGAAGGGTTAAAGATAATAAGACACAATTTTTTTTATTTTGTAATATATACTTTTAATTAGTCTAGCCGACCAATGGTTTCGCCTGCTAAGGCATTGACGAGGCTGTATTACAGACTGAACCAGCATAAGCTGAGAAATATACAGGTTGGAATTAGTAAATGAACAGAGACCTTTTACAAGTTTAAACACTTCTGTTCTAGGTTTATAAGTAATATATTTCTCTGTAACTAACCTCTGAAACTGCAATTTCTTTGAAAATAAAATGTTATATATATGTTAAATAAGTCAATTGATGATTTCACTTTATAATGTCTGTAATACAGCCTCGTCAATGCCTTAGCAGGCGAAACCATTGGTCGGCTAGACTAATTAAAAGTGGATATTACAAAATAAAAAAAAATTGTGTTTTATTATCTTTAAACATGGAATTCTACCAAGAACCATCGGTCTCAACAGTAATGAAAATTCAAGTTCTTTGGTTATTTTTTTAGTTTTCACTTTTACATTGCGAACAATGCTGAAATGTCCTTCAGATGAAATGTCTGGACTTGAGTTGAACTTGAAGTTATAGCTTGAAATTCTAGCTTGTAATTCCAGCTTGAACCAGCATAAGCTGAGAAATATACAGGTTGGAATTAGTAAATGAACAGAGACCTTTTACAAGTTTAAACACTTCTGTTCTAAGTTTATAAGTAATATATTTCTCTGTAACTAAGCTCTGAAACTGCAATTTCTTTGAAAATAAAATGTTATATATGTTAAATAAGTCAATTGATGATTTCACTTTATAATAACTAGAAATAAAATGAATTGCTATTCGTTTTAAAAAAAGACTGTTTGAATCTATACTCTTATAATTTACTGACAAGCTAAAGTTTAGTTATAATTAAAACCAGATTTAAATTTTTACATTTATAAAGACAGTACATATTTTAACATAGTTAACTCAGTAAAATAAAACAGTGACTTTCTTTTACCTGGTTCAAGAGTTGTCAAAAAATGTTTGAAGACGAGGCATGATGAATGAAGATGATGTTTTTTATAAATTTAGAAAGAAAAAAACTACCCACATCTTAGTGAAGCTTCTGTATTAAACTTTTCTTTTTTTTTTTTTTTAAATAACAAAGATAGTACAATCTACATGATGACAGTTAATGCAAAAACATAATTTTTTAGAAAACTTTTGGATAAGGGTAATGGGATGCAGACAAAGTACTAAATTAGTTATAGAAATGCTTCCGACTGCTGTATCAATTAATGAAACACATTAAAATAAAGTAGTTTGCACATGACTGGTGTACCATATAATGAAAGTGGTTGAAAATAAAAAAAAACCAAAATTGAACTTCTTTTAAATTAAAGTTCTTTAAATAGATAATAAAGATATATGCTTATTTGTAATTTTGGTTGTATAATATTTATTCGATTTGTTAGTCTATTTGGCATGATGAAGGTATAATGAAACGGGTGAATGTAACAACTTCTCTCATAGTTAGAGACAAGCATGTTTTCCACATGATAGGAGTATCATATAAGAAACAACTTGGGAGAAATGACTTGGAAAAAGTCAATACTGGCTGCTGGGTCAGCCGAGAGATGTGAGAAAACTAGGAACATGTGGATCAGCTTTCCACGACTTTTAATCAGGTTTAATTGAGGCTCTCGTACATGGCAGCCAAAGTGTTTCAAAAAAGTACCACATACTTTGACTAAGTAACATTTAATCTTATCTGTTATAAAGTATCAGATTTATACTTAAAAGACATTTTGCTGCACAGATGTCATTCCCACAACAATTTTTTTTTGGACTTGGAAACTTCAAAACGGTTATTATTATGCAAAATTTGACATCAAATATTGCCCCCAGAACAAAAAAAAGAGATAAAATTAAGCTATTCCAGACCACACCTGAGTTTTGAAGTCGGTTAAATTGTTCTTGTAAAGTTAGTTTTTTGTTTACTAGGGAGATTCTGTGACTGAGGAGCTGAAGACTCACTTCCTATTGGAAAATTTGGTGTTTTACAATCTTTAAATTCCTATGCCAGAATATCTGCTAACTAATCCCACAAAAGGCCTATTCAAAGAAGTTGAAACTGTAATGAAGAAATTTAGTGGACTGTTTGGTATTTCACCCACCTAAATGAAATGAATGTGAACTAAAACTTTGGAAAGTGGTTTGGATGCTTTTGATAGGTGTGACAAAGACCTATTTCTCATAATAAAAAGTTGCTACAGATCTTAGTAACTCCCCCAAACAGTGTTGTTTCATCAGAGTGAAATTTTCAATCCCTTCAAAGAATAAAATCATGGCTAAGAACTCGGTTGGGGCTTGAGATATTGAACAAACTAGCTTTGCTCCACGCATATCAAGATATTTTCGTCGATCAATGAGTGTTAGAGGGATGTTCCAAAAGTGGCAACCAAAGAAGAGACTTTTTTTATTTAGTTTTAGGGTGCTAATTGTGCCATGAGTTTGTATATATCATGTTAATACAATTTCTTATAAAAATGTGTGTTAGTTCATCTCTTTTTCTGAGGGATCTGATACAAGTTGAAAAATAACATTTCAAATGCTATTAATTAAATTAATACTATCCAATAATAAATAGACAAACACAAATTGTTTAAGGTATATTATTCGTGGAATTTAAATGTAATTCCTAAGTCTTATTATGTGTTATAGCATATTTTGATTATATATACAGGGTGTTTCATGGGAACCCTGACAAACTTTGGGAAACGGTTCCATGGGTCAATACAAGAAAAAAATGTTATATAAAGATAGGTCCAAAACCTATTTGTTTCATATTTACAGCCGAAAATAGAGTTTTTTTCAGTTTTGCTTGTAGTTAAGGCATTTTTTGACCTCTGGATCAAAAATTAGTGATAATATTTTGATAAAACCTACATGGGTAGTTAGTGTAGAAAATTCTACAGATATATCATTAGTTTTAAGTACTAAAATGAGGACTTTTTTTCGGCAAGAGCACTTTAAAGATTAAAATTTACTAAAAAAATTAGTATTCAAAAATTATTTTCAATTTTTAAATGGCTTTCACGAGAGATCCGATGGACCGTTATGGCTGCAACTTTACCAAAAGTTGTAGAATTTCATGTACAATAAAGTTATTAGTTAGATATGTTTAGTTTTACAAGTAACTTTTTTGGTGTATTAATAAACTGTAAGCTAACCCAAATTACAAATTACCTTTTAACTGGTGTATGATGCAATATACATTATTGTTTGTATAATATAAATTCTACTAAATTTAAATAAACATTATTTATCTTACAATACTATTTACTGGTTTATAACATAATAATAATTATACTTAGTTTAAAATGTTTTCAAATTGTTCCCCATTGTGATCTCGGCAGAGTCTGGCTCGCTTTAACAAGGAAGACGTCGCAGGTCTTATCATTGCAGGGTTGTCTTTGATTGTTTGGGTGACATTTAATATTCTTCCTACTAACTCTACTCTTGTCTGTGGTTTGGTTTTGTAAACCTCCGTTTTCATGTGCCCCCACAAATAAAAGTCCATCGGAGTCAGGTCCGGTGACCTTGGAGCCAATGTACTGGTCCACGGTGAGCAATTAGGTTTTCACCGTAACGGTTCTGTAACAATCGAACAACATTTAGTGACGTGTGAGGAGGTGCTCCGTCATGTTGATAGAACATATTTACCCTGGTTTGGATTTGGATATCCTCAAGAAGTTCTGGTAGAGTGTCCTGTAAGAACTGTAAATAGGTTAAACCATTCAGTACCCCATCTAAAATGTAAGGTCCGACAAGTTTGTCATTAATGAGGCCGCACCAAACATTGACTGAGAATCTTCTCTGAAAGTTCATCTCAACTGTGACATGGGGATTTTCTTCAGCCCTTATGTGAGTGTTCTTGGAATTATTAATACTATTCAGGGTGAATTGAGCATCGTCTGTAAAAAGAATTAACTTGACCAACCGATGATTTGCTGCAACCCAACGACAAAACTCAAACATTTTAATATTATCGCCGGCGTGAAGATTATTACTTTCTTCAAATGGTAAGGATACAAACCTTCATTATTTAAGATTCTCCAAATCTTAGAAGAGGATACCAGATACTGCTTTGAAAGCATCCTCACACTAGTACCTGGGCTTTGATGTACAGAATCAATGATGCTCTCTTCTACCTCAAGCAAAGTTTGATTAATGCCTTCAAGTTTAGATTTAGCAAATGAACCTTTCTCTCTCAGACAATGCAATGTAAGTCGGTACATACTTGTCTATTTGGGACAAGCCTGTTAGGAAATCTTCTGCCATATTCAATAACAGCTGCTTTAGAACTCTCATTACAAAATCCGTAATGTTGTTTGTAATAAAAAATGAAATAAGCTAATTATAAGTTAATTAAGATTATTGATTATTATTTAGTTAATTAATGAATATTATGTTTTAAACCAGTAAATAGTATTGTAAGATAAATAATGTTTATTTAAATTTAGTAGAATTCATATTATACAAACAATAATGTATATTGCATCATGCACCAGTTAAAAGGTAATTTGTAATTTGTGTTAGCTTACAGTTTATTGATACACCAATAAAAGTTACTTGTAAAACTAAACATATCTAACTAATAACTTTATTGTACATGAAATTCTACAACTTTTGGTAAAGTTGCAGCCATAATGGTCCATCGGATCTCTCGTGAAAGCCATTTAAAAATTGAAAATAATTTTTGAATACTAATTTTTTTAGTAAATTTTAATCTTTAAAGTGCTCTTGCCAAATAAAAGTCCTCATTTTAGTTCTTAAAACTAATGATATATCTGTAGAATTTTCTCCACTAACTAACCATGTAGGTTTTATCAAAATATTATCACTAACTTTTGATCTAGAGGTCAAAAAATGCCTTAACTACAAGCAAAACTGAAAAAACTCTATTTTTGGCTGTAAATATAAAACAAATAGGTTTTGGACTTATCTTTATATAACATTTTTTTCTTGTATTAACCCATGGAACCATTTCCCGAAGTTTGTCAGGGTTCGCATGAAACACCCTGTATATTATAATTATATTTATTATGATTATATATATATATATATATATATATATATATATATATATAATTGATACTATAAAGCATGGTATCTAGACATATATTTTAAAATACGTCTCTCTAGTTTTCATGCGATAAGGTGTAAATCTTTGTAAAAGTGTTTGGCAACACTGATGAAACTAAACATCTTCTTGCTCAGTTTGGTAATATGGGTATATATGCAGAAGTGCACTTGTAACTTATATTTTGAAACTATGTATGCAAATTGCACATAAGCTATATTTTATATTTTAGAATGGTTGGCTCAAAACAGTGGCATGTTCGAAGACATTGATACCAGGATGTAGTTACATCCAATCTCTCTTTTGCAGCTTATTTCAGTATTGAGTGGGCAGTAAAATAATAATATGTTACATTTAGCGCATGCTCAACACCACGGTTAATACATTACAAGGTATTTCTGAGGTAATTGTCGTTCTTCATACTTAACGCAAATTGCTAGCTCCGGATACCAACCTGGGCACCTACATAACCTGTCAAAAGTTTATTCCCTTAAGATGGCGATACACTAGCGAACTGAGGCTGCAACATACCGTTGCTGCAACGGTATGTTGCACCAGTTTGTACAGGTCGACATACCACCAACGAGCGGTTGCTGCAACGGTCCGTCGCGATCCATTTCCTGTCGGTTTTTTGAACGAACACAAAGGAATTTTCAGTTGCAGTTGAGCCGTGTCTGTGACAAGTAGTAGTTGTTCGCGCACCAACCTTGCAACAATGAATTGGTCTGATGAGAAAGTGTTTTCTTTAATTGAACTGTACAAGAACTGTACTGCATTGTGGGATCCTAAAGATGGGAATTATATGAAGAAGAATTTAAAGAACGATGCTTGGAAGGATATTGCTGCTTGCCTAAATGAACCGGAAGAAGCCTGCAGATCAAAAATTATAAATTTACTCTCGTCGTACAGAAGAGAAAAAGCAAAAGAAAAGAAAAGCACAGGGACTGGAAAAGGTAATGTTATTAAGTATTAATTATTTTGTATACACATTTATTTCTTCTTTGCGTAGGCTTATATTATATAATAGTGATTACAAGTCATTTTTACAAAATGCCTAAATACTTCTACAATTTGTAATTGTTTAAGTAAACAAAAAATACTTTTTATTCAAAGTATGAATATTCTAAAGTAACAAATATCTAATTATTAACCTTAACAAACAAACCCTTTACGAAATATACATATACTGTATTTAAAAAAAATTAATGTGTCATTTTTCTACAGGTACATCACAAGTTTATACCAGCCGATGGTTTGCATATGAAGCCTTCCGATTCCTACAAGACAGAGACAAACCAAGATCCAACATTGATACAGTAAGTTCAAAATCTTCAAATTAATGACTTTTACGGATATTCGTCCTGCCATGAAATAGCACCCTCCTTAACAAAATAGGCAGCAAATTCATTCCTTATTGCATTTACGTAAGAACGAGGTCTCCTTGGTATATTCAAAAGAGGAATCATTGATTCCATACCTCCTTCATTTCTCCATGATCCCTCTATCAGAATTCCATTTTCTTCATAATCCAGGAATCCATGAGGAGTGTATAAGTTGGGCGAATGGTCCCTCATAAAGTTATGTAAATAAATGGCAGCCAACACAATCAGTTGTGCATTCTTTGGTTGTAACAACATGGGTTTTCTGAAAACTCTAAATACCGCACTTATTATGCCAAACGCATTTTCAACAACTCTGCGACCCCTACATAACCTGTAGTTAAATGTTCTCTGAGGAGAACCTTTTGCATGATCTCCTGGGTACGGTTTCATTATATCTACAGACAAAGAAAAAGCACTGTCTGCAGCAAAAAAGTATGGGACTTCCATTTGTCGCCCTGGAAGAGCCTGTTTCTGAGGTAATCCTAAAGTGTTCTCAGTAATCATTTTGTACAGTTTGGTATTTTTAAAAACGCCTCCGTCCGAAATTCTCCCTTGACATCCTACGTCTGCAAATAGAAAATTGTAATTTCCGTCAACTAAAGCAAATAATACTATGCTAAACTGTCCTTTGTAATTGAAATACTCAGTAGCCGAGTTCATTGGCGATTGAAGAATGACATGTTTGCAATCAATAGCACCAACACAGTGAGGCAGATTCCAAGTATTTTCAAAGATATCCGCCACTTCCAACCAAGACTTGGGATTCTTAGGCAGCTGAAAAAAATTAAAATATTCTGTTTTAGGGTTATTATTACTGGATACACTAACATTATGCTTGTCAATTTTTCCCTTCTAGGACTCTACCATTGAGTTGGACGAGGTTGCAGCTGGAGAGGAGGAAGTACTACAAGATGAGGATACAGAATCCTCATGTGCAGAACGGCAAGCTAAAGACAGAGCTTTCACACGTCCGAAAGGGAAACGACGGAAGCAGGATGAAACCACTAAAGTAATGAAAGATACCTTGGCGTTACTAAAATCCACCGCGGAAAAGTTTGACTCGTCCCCTACTGAAAACGAAGTTAAATCATTTTGCAATTTTGTAATGGCTAAAATGAATAACTACTCACCAAACACTCGACGAGGTGTGCAACATGCAATGTTTGATGTACTCATGAAAGCGGATGTAGGATATTTTGAACAACCATCTAGTTCTTTTGTCACACCATTTCCACAGTTTGAAACCCAATATGGACAACAACTTCCAAACAGATTTTCTCCCATAAATTACACCCAATCAAATCCTACGACAGGATCAGGAACACAACATAACCGGGGAATCATTAATACAGGAAATACAAATCCATTATCTCCATCGACCAACACAGGCTCTGATTTTTCAGACGACTTTAGTGATTATATATAGGTGAATATCTGTTATTTTATTGTTTTATAATTATTTTAGTATTTTGTTGTTGTTATATCTAAGTGTTTCTTGTATGCAGTGTGTGGATATGTAAGACTTTATTTTTAAGTGTTCATTATTTTTAATAAATAATGTCTTTATTAAAAGAAAATAATAAGTTACTTAAATTACCTTGACATAATTATATAACTCATCCACAAGTGCACAACATACTTCTGGAATTATTCTTCCTATACTCTGTCTTGATATTCTAAATAAATACTGAAGGCTTGTGTATGAATCTCCAGAGGCCAGGAATCGTAAAGTTACTGCTAACCTGAAAAATGTATTATCTTTGTTAAATTAAATATTTTTTATGATTTTTAATTTTATTTGAATTTACGTTGTACTCTAATTTATAATAATATGTGTTTAAAATAAGAAAACAATCTATGTCATTTTTTTATAAATAATATATTTATTGAAACTGCAATGATAATACAATTTATATGTTACAGTCAACTAACTACCTATCGTTTCTGCTCTGTAATATGCATTTCTTTTGGGATTAATTTCTTATTCTACAATATGTATAAATACATTTTAGTCAAAATTTAAAATATTTATCAATTATAGAAAATCAGTTCAACTATACATCATATGTCTTAAATATGCTATACTGACCTATCTTGAATAGAGATAGATGTCCTTAACATAGTATCTTTTTTGGAAATTTTCGGTCCTATTTTTTGCAATAAAACTTCAAAATCTGTCACTGACATGCGTGTAAAATTCTTATACTGTCCACTTATGTGTTGGAATTTTAAGTCTGTCATAAGTTCTGAGCCAGTCCGTTTCTTATAAAGTTCTGTGCGCCACCACCGACGAGTCCGTCGTTTTTTTTTTACCGCATTAGCAAAAATTAACAACGCACCACTTGCAACGAACAGAGTAGATAACGTGTCATGGTCCATGATGTTCAACGTCAACTGATGACGAATTTAGAGCGTACATATGGATCGTTGGTTGTGCGCTCTGTGTACGTGCAAAACACATTTTCCACGTACGGTTGCAGCAACTGTATGTTGCAGCCTCGGTTCGCTAGTGTGTCGCCGGCTTTACTGGATTTTGTCCCACTCATGTCTTTAATTTTGCTTTATGAATGAATATTTATCGTACAGATTTTTTTTCAGTATATTTTCTCGAAAAGGCAAATGAAAGAATTATTAGATTGTTACAAGGAAAACCCTCCCTGAATTCTTGTCGTACGTAGTAGGTGATATTTAGTAAGAATCTCGCATTATTGGGAGTAAAGGAGTCCCATTGTCTTGAGCGTCCGTAAATTTTTAACTTCCTTAAAAAAAGTCTATTTCACTCGGAGTTGTGGAACCTAGACGCTCTGTTTTCATTGTAAAAGTGTGAAGAATGGGACCGTAGATTGTGGGTTCTGAACTCCTTGTTTTTATTTGACTAGTTGGCAAATATGAAGCTTAAAATCAGGAATTACACAAATGACAAGTATAGTTTATAAGTGGATGGTGGTTTAATATGGAATTAGAGCCATCAGGGTAACTAAACTGCCCTAGAAGTAGATGCCAAATACTCACATAGATTTTGACGCAGACATTTTAAATGAATTAATTAAACAGCTGATTATTGATTATTGTTTGTTGTCACAATCTCGATTCTGATGTTATGGTGTTTTTGCTTTTTGTGGTTCTGTAATAATAATAGTAGCGTTGACAAGACCGTTGTGAAGTACATACAGTACTAATTAATTGTTGATCTGTGTTATAATGTCGACTACAGATCATAGAAACACTACATTAAAATTGCTAAAAGTTGATATTGATTCCAATGATTCTAAAACTGAATTGGAGGCTTTTAGCCCAGTATTAGGAGAAATACCTTCAGGTGTAGATTTTGAGGAAGAAATAGTAAGATTGATTACATTTACAGTAATTGTTTATTGTACCTGTCCTTGAGATTTAGTTAAGAAATTTCATTTACTACATACCTTAGGTGATAAATATCTATTGTACATTATCACAGGATTTTATTATTAAAAATTTTGAAATCTGCTTAATATGGAGAGAAGTTTTCTGACCAATTTAAGTGTGAAATTTCTGCAATTCCTCTTTAAAATAGCTTTTTTCCCTCATTATTTCGATACTTATTAAAGAGGATTACCACTTTTTATCTTTCATAATTCAATATTTCTGTCAGAAATCAGCCATTTAAAATGACTGATTTATGGCATTTTGAGGTTATTTTAACAATGATTTCATCAATTTTAAGTAAAATCTATCAATGTTTTTTTTAAATTTTTTATTCCGCTATTCTGTTTTAAGAACTGTCAAAATAGATATCTAACCACACTTTTGACCTACAATTCTTTTACTAGGTCTGGGTTTTAGAGACCTAGTCATCCGGAATCTTATATCATAGAAGCATAGTAATATAAACATGTAGAAGTTAATGAAGTGTGCATGTGCCCTACGAGTGAATTCAATATGGCTACCCGATTAAATACGTTACAAATATGTCAATTTCATACATTGTTAAGTAAATAATGAATTGTGAGAGATACAAAACCCCTAGCTTTGTTAATTAGATTATACTTTATTGAAAAACTGCTATTTTGAACCAAAATTTCTGAGGTTTGCACTTAAATCGATCCGTCAATTTCTCTCCATATTTACCAAATCGTTAACTATTTATCTTGTATTCAAACAATCAGTTGAGATTTTGTGTCAGAAGACACTTTTCACGTCACAAAATATATTATTTTAGTAGAAATTAAGAAATATAAATTTTTTAAATCGAAACCTAGTAAAGGATCTATAGGTCTCATATATATATATAGCTATACCTATGTGTATAGGTAAACATTGGTTGTACCTCGTCCTTAGATTTTCTATAAAAAAATCATGAAAACATAGAGTGTTTACCTTGTATCAAAGGATCAAATTATTATGTGTTACACCCAATATTTCAAGTCCCAAAATGTATTTTTTCACTGTTAAATAACACATAGAAAACAAGGGAATACAGGTTTTAAGTTTTAAAGTCTGAAAATGCATTAGTTAATAAGATAATAGGAATATTAATGTATTGAAATCGACTTCACAATTAGTAGCGTCTTAGTTGTGTAAGTTACAAAATGAGTCGTAAATTACATAGGCGAGGTCAAGTACTAATAATTTACTTGTCCTGTTAAAGACGTAAATTACATAGGGGAGGTCAAGTCAGGTAGCTATATATATACCTGACTTGAGAACAAGCGATCATAGATTCAGTGACTAGATGAACGTAGTTAACGTTGGCATTCCTAACCTATGTAGCTGGATTTCATACTTTTATAAATCATATTTTCTATTAAACTAATGGATGGATTTTGAGATTTGAAATGTTTATTGTGACACATAATATGATCTGATCATTAGAAAAAATGTAGGATATAAGTTACCTTACCAGACCTTCAGTTCATTTATTAGGTTTGGTTAGGTCAATATATATACACACACAGTGACCTGTCAAGACCTAGTTCGCAGTTTTCATCATTATGAACTATGATCTAATACAGCATAGTGATAGTTAACCTGTCAAAAGACATGTAATGCGAATGCGTCCAATGACATGCTATTATCGGAACCTCACAGGTCAGGAATTTGCCATGACAAATAAAATTTATATTTATAATAATATTTGCATATAATAATGGTAAATATGTAGAAAGGTTGTCCGCTTGATTTAAGTGCGAAATCTTGGCAATTCCGCTTCAAAATAAGTGTTTTATCCATCAAGTAGATACTGTACTCATTTTCAACACAAGTTTTTTGTTATCTCTCACAATTCATTATTTACATAACAATCTTTGAAATTGACAAATTTGTAACATATTCAATCGTATAGCCATATTGAAATCACTCGCAGGCACACTTCATTCACTTCTATAGGTTGATATTACTACGCTTCTATGATATAAGATTCATGATGACTAGGTCTCTGAAACCCAGACTTAGTAAAATAACTATAGGTGAAGTAAGGTATATATATATATATATATATATATATAATTACCTTCCTTGTAGTTCTTTAATTAGGTGTGGTTAAGTAACCATTTGCACTTATTACATGACATCATTGATACTAAATGACATCTAGTTTGACAGTACTTAATAGTTTGACGGTTCTTAAAACAACTATTTGCTAGGAATAAAAAAACCGATAGATTTTACTTAAAATTGATGAAATATTTGTCAAAATAATCTCAAAATGTAGTAAAACACATTTTAAATAGCTGTTTTCAGACAGAAATAGGCCCTAATGAAGTGTAAAAGATAAAAAGTGAAATGCGTCGAAAAGAAGTATCAAAATGATGCATAAAACGTTATTTTGAAGAATAATTGCCGAGATTTTGCACTTCAATCGGTCGGACAACCTTTCTACATATTAACCATAATGGTAAATATATTATATGTTTAATAATAAACATCAGGCGGTGACACTTGACAAACATAGTCATATAGGCTTTCGTTATCAGAGCTGTATTTAACCTAATAACAGCTAGATTCCCTTGATTTAAATGTATTATTTGACAGTGAAGAAATGCATTTTGGGACTTGAAAAGTGTCTTCCGACAAAAAAATAATTTGATTGTTTGAATACAAGATAAATAGTTAACAATTTCATAATTATTAATAACAAAATCCGATGATAATGTACAATAGATAATTAAAAAGAAAGTTACAGGGATTTTTTGAGATTTTTTTTTTAGTCTTGTTCTAAATACCTTATTTCTTAATAATAAAATAAGATTTCAAGGCGGAGCTAACTTTTTCACCGAAAAATCACAATTTCAAAACTACAGAATTCAATGCATTTATAGATCACCGAAGTCAAACAACATTGAGTGCGCGATTAGTACTTGGATGAGAGACCATTTGGAAACACCCTGTGTTGTCACAATTTTTTTTTTTTTCTTTTTTCAAAATTTCAGTTGGGGTTAGATAACATGGCTAACTGGCCAGACCTCTCGTTATCGTGCAAATACATTTTTCAGCAAAAATGTTAACTCCACGTTGAAAACTTGTTTTAATATTAAGAAATAAGGTATGATTATATACCTTAAGGTATGGTAGAATATGATTTTATTTAAATCACCAGTCATGGCTTTTGCTCCGTCACTACAAATAGCGACGCATTTTTGTGCCCAATCGATATTCATATCTTGTGTAGCTTCAAGGAACATGTTATGCAAGCACTGGCCTGTAGTATTTTTGTGAAGTGTCTTGCAAAATAGTATTTCTTCCGTTAATATTTCATTGGATTCAAAACGCACAAAAGCTACAAACTGCGCACAACCCGCGATATCTGTTGATTCATCAAATTGCAAGGAAATAAAAGAACTTTTCTTCACTTTTTCTATAACTTGATCACGAACGTCAGTCGCCATATTGCTTATCCTGCGTTGAATGGTATTGTCAGACAGAGGTATACTTTTTAGCTTTATGACCTCTTCCTTGCCAAACATGATCTCTGCTATATCTAAAGCCGCTGGTAAAATCAAATTTTCAGCAATACTGTGAGGTTTTCCTGCTTTAGCCACACGAAAAGCTATTCGATAACTAGCGAGCAATGCTTTTTCATTTAGGTTGGACATTTGTCCTATAGCAGTTTTTTGATGTTCAAGAGCTTTTAATCTTCGCTCAAAAAATTCCACGGGTTTATTCTTTTCATTAGGATGTTTTGTGTTTAGGTGGCGTACCAACTTTGATGGCTTCATGCTTTCTCTTGACAAAATGTCAAAGCAAATTACGCACTGCGGTTTATTCTCAATCACAGTAAACCCACATTTCAAATAATTGTCGTCATAAAGACGTTTTTTTGGAATTCCACGACTCCCGATAGACGTTGATGGTTCTGATGATCTTTTCAGGAATTTATCCATTTTCAATTATAACAACTCAAATAATTACGTAAATAATCATACCGTAAAACGTGCATGTCTTACGCTCACAAATCATTCTACAAGTCCACAATTACTCCAACTGCAAAGCACCTTACACAAATTTCGTATAACATCGTAGTTTTACTTTCGAATCGTTTCCACTTATCGCAGTCTTGCTTCCGATTCCACTTGCTTTGCTGTCTTGCACTCAACTGCCATGGCCGCGGTCGACCACACTATTTATAGGGCAGCGCGTTCTAGCGAGAATAATCTTGAAGCATAACGAAACATCTCGAAACTTGTGGATATTTCGCGGACTACCAGCGCCATCTGTTGGTAACACTCGGAACCTGTGCTAGTTCCAAGTGCTACTAACAAACAGATGACGCTGAGAGTCTCAATAAACATAACAATATGTTTGTATTTGTTTGTTAGTTATCAATTGTGGGGGTTATCAACTGTAGGTCCACGGCCTGGAGGACGAGTTCTACGAACTTGGTACCAGATTGCCGAAATTGAAAAAAAGTTATCAATTGGCCACGTATTCAATTTAAAATTATATGTTTTATGTACTTAATTTAATATTTATATCCGAATCCTAATAATGCAAACACCTAAAAGTTATGTATAGATAGAATAATTGATGAAATATTTTTAATATAAATGAAAAAAGGGTCGGGGGGGGGGGGGGGGTCGCGAAATATTTTTTGATACTAGGGGGGTCGTGTCATGAAAAAGGTTGAAAAACACTGATTTAGAGTATGAAGTTGGTAAGTGCTTACATAATTAAATTACTGGTAACACACACAAAAATTAATATTACATACTATTAAATAAAATCTCCTTAAATTTAAGTTTATTTTTAAGTGTTATTAATGGGTTCGCTATTTTTTTAAGGTTCATGATATGACAGCATCCTATACAGAGATATTATTTAATGCTCAGTCATCAGAACAGAGTGATTCTATTTTTGAAGATACAAAAATTGTTTCAAATACTGAAGGTACTAATAATAGATACAGTGATTTGTTTAATGATAGACCAAACAAATTGATGTTAAATTTTGAAGGAACACCTTGTGAAATACCAGATGGCTCAAATTCTCTTAAAGGTGTAGGAATTTTTGACCAGTTAAATGGAACAGTTACACAAGAAGGTGAAATGGTATTGTTTGTGGCTGAAGATTTGGAAAAGAAGATTAAACTTTCAAGTCCTATTAGTAAAAGAGAAGGTAATGTTTTTTGTCAAAATACAGTAACATTATAATAGTTTATGCAAATGCACTAGGAAACATTACCTAATATTTACCTAAGTTGTCGTTATTTCATAGATTTTCAACTTATAACTATAAGGATGTTTAATTTTACTTACCACCTTATTATATGATACTTAATAATGACACTATATCATTTTCGTTTGTCGTATATAGATGACATATCTTTAGGTCAGTTCGTAAACAACATATAAGAAATTAATAACTAAGCAAATAACACTGGGCCTATATTTGCATCAACGTGTTGGATATCAAATGGTAATTACTGGAATTTGAACATTTTCTAAAATGTTTTGGGACAAACTATAAATTATAAATGTCTATTTCACTTACTGTTTTTTTTTACTTTTACACTTGTTACTAGAATCTTCTAGAATATGTTTAAATGATGGTTTTTCTATTTGATGTTCAGTATTCTTTTACAAATAAAGGCCTTGTGTTTTTGTATATTTTTGGTGTATTTCTATGTTTATATGTGGGTCATTACTGAACACTTTGAGTGCTAATCATGTAATTTTACAGAGTTCAGACTTTGTGGTTTAAAAGTAATATTCCATGAAAAAAAACATGATTGCATTGCTTCCATTGTGTTCTATTGTGACCGTTCCCCATTTCTTTTGACCAGCTGGAAGCTCCGGCTGGCTGGAGACTGTGTACACTCTAGCCGAATCTCGTCAGGATGGGCCAAGGACTCGGGTTAGGTCACTAAATAAATGCGCGAAACGCAAGTTAAATTAAATGTTATCCTTTATTTTAGCGCCGAATTAGAAAAATACAGTAATGAACTATAATTTATAAAAAGGACATAACGGCTAGATAAAGGCCTTAATAGTGGCCGGAAATCATACCGATTAATTTAGATAGCCTGTGGCCGAAAAATGGACTGACCTTGTCCGTCCTGTAACGGTCCGCCGTTTAACCTTATTCTCGCGGCTCTCTGAACAGACTCTCTCCGGCTCGCTGGTTCAAGCCCTCCACTCCTCGTCTCTCCTCCCCTTCTACGTGATCTTGCACTGCTCAACAAAATCGCGAGTGCCAATTGTTATTTTATTATTTAGGATCCCTTCCCGTTAATCTTAATATTTTTCAAAAAAATTATCATTAGCTTACAAACTTGTAGCATAAGAAATGTAGAGCAATATAGAATTAGATTAAACAGATTTGTAAGGTAAAATAATTACTTGTGCAATAATTTTATAATGTGGCAACTATATAAACAATATAGCAGTAAAACTGCTAACAAGAATTGTTTTCTGATGTCTATCTCCAAATCACCTAACTCTTATCAAACTTCATCAATCTAAAAATATTTTAAATGTTATACTTTATATTCCTGATTTTATTTACCTTAATTAAACCCGGTATATTTATTTTCAGAAACAGCCTCATTAGAGTCTGCCAGACCTCTGTGGTTAGGGAGGAAACCCTTTATTAACTAGGTACTTGTGTTTCATTCAAGTTTTCTTGTTTAACTTACACCTTGTATATGTATTTTCAGAATCTACCACATTAGAGTCTGCCATACCTCCTTTGTTATATACACATATCTTGTAACTAGATATCTGTAGTTTAATTCAATTATTCTTATTTATCTTACATCCTTTATATTTATTTTCAAAATTAACCATATTAGAGACTACCAGACTTCTATGGTTATACAGGTAATCTCTTGTTGACCATGTGGTTGTATTTCATTTAAATATTCATATTTAACTGTTATCCAGTATATTCATTTTTCAGAACTAATCTTTGGTAGAGTGCGTCGGACCATCTTGGTTATACAGGATGACACACCACACAAGCAGCATGTATTGTGACTAAACCATTTGAGATAGAACTTTTATTCAAAAACTTTCTAAATTAACTCATGTATGAAGAATCTTTACCAATATTTTTACGAGCTTTTATTTACAGGGTGTTTCCGAACTAACATCACTAAGTTCAGATCTTTAAAACTTTAAGTGCAAACATTTATCAAGTGGTACATCATTTTAAAGATCTTAATGAGAGAAGCATTTTACCATGAATATCTTTCCCCTATCTTTACTGGTTTCAAAATGGCGGCATGAAACATCTTAAATGTAGTGTTGTACATATTCTTATGTACTAATAGAACCAATGAACTTTTTCTAAAGTAAAAGTTGATCATGATTTTTTTTTCCATTTATTTACAATTGTAATGTGAACAATTAACCCTTAGCACGTGTATGACGGGATTTCATGTAACCCTCAACTTGACTGGTAACGTGTATGACGGGATATCTCGATTCAACACTATTTGACTTCTGCAGGTATTTTTAATTTGTTTAAAGTCCAATAGAGTGCAGTACAATTGATTCGGTGCAGTTACAATGATAGTGTACATTAATTTATGTAGTTTTGGTAAATGCGTTTCCATGGTGAGGGAAGGTTTGTTCAGTTCATTTCTTTGATACTTTCCACATTGTGTCGACTCCTATATTTATTTGTAGTTCTTTTATGTACATAATTTTATAAGAAGTGTTTAATATATTAGTTGTTACCCGCGGCTTCACACCCAAATATTTGAGATTCAACATTCATTGTTAAATTAGCTAAATAATAGGTATTATGGGAATCGACATTAGCTCAAGACTATTATTGTTTTTGAGAATCTTTTTTTATATTCATATTTTATACACATCTATATTAAAATGTATAATGATATATCAACACTTTGGCCAAAATCAAGTTAATGACACTTTTAAAAATGTTACACATTAGTCTAAGCTAAGCCTAATCTAGCTTTAATTATTAAAGCTGATGGACTTGATCAGCTGTTTTAAGTGTGTGTTATTATATTGGTTGCTATGATAACTATATTTGTATGTAAAAATAAAATACAGTTTAAAACACTTTCCTAAATGTTTCACATTGGTCTAGACTAAGACTAACACACAACTATTATATATAGCTGATAAACCTAACCATTTCTATCAGTAAAATGTTTCACACTGGTCTAGGCTAGGCCTAACCTATCTTTGTGTTGAAGTATTAGCCCTTAGCACGCGTATGACGGGATTTCATGTAACTCTCAACTTGACTGGTAACGCGTATGACAGGATATCTCGATTCAACACTATTTGACTTCTGCAGGTATTTTTAATTCGTTTAAAGGCCAATAGAATGCAGGGAAATGTCCTATTGGTATAACGTGACACTCCCACTACGGTCTTTGTTCTCGATCACCTGTCGTTGGTCTTTATTTGGTTGTTATAGCAACCAGGCGTCATTTTATGTTCTGTCCCAGCGTGTATAACGTGATTTCTTGTTCTAGTAAGCTAAGACTGTCAGTTGTGAAATGTTTTGTGTTAGCGTTATAACTGCTATAGCTGTTCATTGTTGATTTGTTTAGGCTGTATTATTTATATTTTAGGTTATAGTATACATTTTTATTTTGTGTAAAATGGGCTAGTTATAAAAATGGCAAACCCTGACGACCATGGATTTGATCAATTTATCGATGAAATAATGAATGCAACTTTTTCAACTACAGTTGGACCTAATAGTGAACTCAATGATGTAGATATGGATGACGTGATTTTACATAATCTTTCCGAAAGTGTGGATGAAAATTACAGTGATGAAAGTGAAAATGAACAAAGTGTTGATGTGCCTAGTGTAAACACTACCCACAACAAGGCAGCAGGTAAGCATATACCAGAGCCTATTACATCTAAGCAGATAAGTGATGATGAATGGGTTGATGTAACGAACAATGTTGTTGGTCCCACTCATACTATTCCAATTTATAATATAAACGAGGGACCTATCTTGTGCCTGGTTCATTTGATGATTCAACAAGGCCAATAGATTATTTTCTACTTTATTTTAATGATGTAGTACCCTATATATTTGTTAAACTATATATGTAGGGAAACTAATTATTTCGCTAACGAAAGAAAATCTGAAGCAAATTCACCAATGGCCAGAATAAAAAAATGGAGCAATCTTTTGGTACCTGACCTGAAAGCCTTCATTGGTACCATAATGAACATGGGTCTCACTCCATTGCCAAGTATTGAAACATACTTTTCAACACAATGGACAAAGAGAATACCTTTTTATCGTGATGTATTTTCCAAAGACAGTTTTTTGAATATTTTTTGGAATATTCATTTTAACCATGCAGAGTCTCCTGTAGCAAGAAAGAAGGGATATCTAATAATGCCCGTAGTAGATCACATGAAGAAAATGTGCAAAACGTTTTTCTCTCCAAATAATTTTGTCGCAATAGATGAAAGTACTATTTCTTTTAAGAGCAATGTTAGTTTTAGGATTTACAACCCTCAAAAACCTGTAAAGTTTGGGATGAAAATATTTGTAGTATCTGATTGTAGTAATGGCTACATTTATTATTTCATTCCTTATTTTGGGAAAGACATATTGATCCCCTATTCATACTTACTGAAAACTACTCAAATAGTTAAGGTGTTGAGTGAGTCAGTAGTTTTACAAAATGAGTTTTCACCCAAATCAGGACTTCATGTGTACACTGACCACTACTACACCAGCCCAGAGCTATCCCTAGAATTACTAAAAAGTAATTGTTTTATTACTGGGACAGTAATGACTACAAGATCAGGAATGCCAAAAAGTCTAAAACAAAAATGTAAAAAAATGAAAAAAAGGTGAAGTAAAGTCCTACAGGAAAGGTAATGTTCACGTTTTATGTTGGAAAGACAAACGGGTTGTTACAATGTTTAGCACAAAAAGCAAAGGTGACAAGAACACAATGACCGAGGTCCCAAATAAATGGCCAGGTAAGCCACCAATTTCAAAACCTGAAGTTGTTCTTGATTATACAAAACATATGGGAGCAGTTGACAGGTCAGATCACTTCATTTCCTCATATCAATTTATAAGGGGAACCAAAAAATGGTACCGTAAAATGTTCTTTTGGCTTATGGAAGTCGCAATAGTCAACTCATACATATTATACAAAACTCTACAAATTCAGTATCACAAGAAACCCATTACCCATGAGGAATTTAGTCCATTGTTTCAAGGAACTGATAATGTAGTTCTGATAAAAGTTTCTTTTTAAATTCTTTATTTCCAAATAGCAAGGTTTTAAAGTGTTTTATAAATTAAATATATTGTACCATTCGTAGGGGAAAATTTTAGTCGAGAAACGAAGGACCGCTTTGGAACCAAAGGAATGGTCATGCCAAGTGGAGAAATTTAGTTATTTAGTTCGCTTGGTGACTTTGGCCTCTTTTAAATCTAGCAGTATCTGAGATCTGTTAACCATTTACAGAAAAAACAAATTAACACATAACATTAGTTTCCTCTTTTAAAATAAAAAGAACAATTTGTAATGAAACAATTGATTATTTATGCATACTTATATATATACATATATCCATACATGTGTAAAGTTGATATGCCCTTAAAACAAAAATTTACATAACGTTAAACAAGTCCCCCCCATATGTTTTAAATTACAAACATATTTTGGTGAACAAAGATAATGGTAACAATTTGTTAATAGTACTTAAGTTACAAAAAATGATTCTAAGACTAACTTATTAGAAAATTTAAAAAAAATTAATTAATTACATGTATATTCTCTGAGTTGGCCAACTATAAAAAAAGGTTTATTATATTTTTTAAACAATCTGAGCTCCGCAATAGATAAGAGGGCCACCAAGCTGATGCCCAGGTGGTCAGGGCCCTTTCGCATCATCGATTTTCTAACCCCAGTCACAGTTGCCCTATCTTTTCAGCATTCCCGAAACTTCGTCAAAAAGGCCCATGTTGAACAACTGAATCCTCACCTAATACCTACAGACCCCATTAGTCACTTTTGAAATCGCTACCCCGTTTCAGCTAACTGCGCTAAGTGCGTTTACCCCACCTGAACCTCTTATAGGTATTAAATTGTGTTTTTGTTGCTGTGTAATGTTTTACACATCATCACTTGATAAACAAGTGTACCCGGACTCGACGTTAAACCAGGAGATTGGCCATCTCAAAGGTTATTATGTATCCTTGTCATGACATAAATTCCCGGCGCCGGAATCCTTTATATATATTATGTCGTTAGTCATGACATGTCATGCATCATTTAGTCTATCTCGCAAGCCCTGAAGACTGATCACCTTCCGATCCTAGAGATAAGACAACTAATAAGTTTGCTTTCGAGCACCTTATTCTACTTTAAGGACACAGCGAGTCCACTTATATTTAAGTATTTTTGTTCTTGTTTTTGAGTGTTGTATATTTCGGTGGAGGTATATTGACCAGTTGGTTACTTAGAGTTAGTTGTAAGTTTTTCATATGTGTTCCTGTGTTTTGTCTCCCTTTATGTAGTCAAGCAAATTTCTTTCGGTTGATTTGGTTTGGTTGCGCCAACAAATTTTTTTTCTTTCCGACGCTGTCGTTTCGGGGGGGGAGAGCTATTACGTTCATGCAGATACAACGTTCTGCATTTACCGTCTGTCCCTCTTCACGTGGTTGCCCTTTTCTCCGCTGGGCGGCGACTCCGTACAGTATCTACAGTTAGTATGTAAAAGCCGTGTCTGCCAACTGATCAGCTGTTCTTATCTCGTCCGTTATTTTAGCTTCGTTTTTGTTTTTTCTAGAAAGGTCGGCCATTAGCCTGCTACAAACTAATCTGTTAAGACTAGCTTGTAAGATCACCGCGAAGTATTAGCTATGTCGTGACTTTTTCTTAATTAATTTAGTCGCAAGTCTTACAACTGTGCGTGGCTAATTAACATGCCTTTGTTATAAGTCCTTTCTTCTGAATACCAGAATATGTGGAGCAATATTGCCGAGTTAAAATGTTTTAGCTTTTCATTTTGGCTATGACATGTACTCTTTGTAAGTTTTATAAAGTTAGAATTGCATTTTATTTTGTAAATAATATTTCAAGCTCATAGAGTTTAATTCAAAATCTATGTAATTCAATTTTCTACAGCCTAAATTTTTAACTTTTACAGCCTAAAATATTAAATCTTATGCATTTACCACACCCTAGCCTATTTTATCAAGGCCTAGCCTAAACAGTTATTTTCTGTACAAATTTAAAGCAGTGTAACCTAGAATATTTATGACTTTTAAAGAACTATATCCAATATTGATATCTCTGATATATTTTGGGTTACAAGCTAAGAACATTTTTAAGTTTACCATGTGCTCTGCTGACATGTAGAAACATTTAAAAGTAACATGACAAGTCAACCTTGGTTAAGTCCTGTAGTAACAATTACCAGCTTTTTTTCAAAGTGCCTACTTGTCACCTTGTATTAAAAATATTATAAAGGCAAACTTTTAAAACTAACTGCTTTACTATGCTTTGTCTTAAAGCCTACTTGCATTCTAAAAAGTTGTTATTTTGTTTAATGCAGTTTTCACTGGTGCAAGTACTAGACATAAATGCAACAACTACTTATGTTCTGCTGTTAAAGCCAACCATCAACATGCAGCTTTACTAAATACTTTTCTGCGACAGTGCTCTTATTTATGTAGCTATGAACCAAAAATTTATAAATTTCTTAAAAAAAAAATCTGCAGTGGACTTTATAAGGAACTTTGAATAGGCTGTGTTCTTGTATTTTTTGGTGATAAAATTAATAATATATAAAATATGTCTTTTGTATTTAATAAAATTGGGAGGAGCAGCTATAGCATATTTTGGACCTCAGCCCTAAGGGCTCTATATTAGGAATTTTATATATATTATTTTTAAATAGAGAGACGTCTCATAATTCTTTATTTTTATTTATTTAATTATACTTAGCCTTACAGTTGGCCAACGACATAAAAGTTAATTATTAAACAAATCCATGGTATTACATGTTAATATTTTTTTTGTAATCTTGTTTAATCAATTTTGTATGAATTCTGTAATCATTGCTAAAGGGGAGGGTTTTGATTTTATTTTGGGGAGGGATTTTAAATTCAAATTAAATTTATATATGTAAATTTTGTAATCTGATGTTTTCCTTTTGTACTTAAGGGCGTGTAATTAATTTGTCTTTGCTTATCAATTAAGGGCGTATAAATCTTTTACTTAATTTTGGTTAGTAAACCTAAATTTATATCTAGTTCTTTGGTTTATTGACTTAACCTCTAGGTATCTTATGAATTGTGAGTGATCGGCTGAAACATTTCTACTTTGGTGATTTTTTTTACTTTAAAGGTAAGTTTTGAACATGACCAATCTATGTGGCCCAGTATAGCTTCCGTTTCCTTATTTATTCGTTTTGTAAGATTGGTACAATATATATCCATACATCTGTAAAGTTGATACGCCCTTAAAACAAAATAATTACATAATGTTAAACAAATCCCCCCCCATATGTTTTAAATTACAAAATATTTTGATAAACAAAGATAATGGTAACAAGTTGTTAATAGTACTTAAGTTACAAAAATGATTCTAAGATTAAATTATTAGAAAATAAAAAAAAAAATTAATTAATTACATATATATTATCTGAGTTGGCCAACTATAAAAAAAAGGTTTATTATATAAAAATTATGTTAGAAAATTTACTAGTAATTGACGTCAATACTTTATAAATTTAGAAAATCAACCCCTTTTTGGTCGTGAGGTCCGAAATTGCTAGCTTGTCCCTTCCAATAAAAATTTATTTTAGTTTTGCATTTTAAAGGAAAAATATTGTTATTATTGTTTTAAAAAGAAAAAAAAACTTAAAGCATCATCTAAACAAATTTCACAAGTCCTCAATTAATGAAATACATAAATTCAAGTTCTTTGCTTATTTTTAGTTTTCACTTTTGCATTTTAAACAAAGCTGAAATGTCCTTCGGATGAAATGTCTGGACTTGAATTTGAACTTGAAGTTATAGCTTGAAGTTATAGGTTGTAATTCCAGCTTGAACCAGCATAAGCTGAGAAATATACATGTTGAAATTAGTAAATGAACAGAGACCTTTTACAAGTTTAAACACTTCTGTTCTAGATTTATAAGTAATATATTTCTCTGTAACTAAGCTCTGAAACTGCAATTTCTTTGAAAATAAAAAGTTATATATGTTAAATAAGTCAATTGATGATTTCACTTTATAATAACTAGAAATAAAATGAATTGCTAAAGTTTAGTTATAATTAAAAACAGATTTTAAATTTTTACATTTATAAAGACAGTACATATTTTAACATAGTTAACTCAGTAAAATAAAACAGTAACTTTCCTTTACCTGGTTCAAGAGTTGTCAAAAGATGTTTTAAGACGAGCTATGATGAATGAAGACGAAGTCATGATTTTTGATTTTTATAAATTTAGAAAGAAAAAAGAACTACCCACATCTTTGTGAGGCTTCTTTATTAAGCAATTCTTACTTTTTTAAATGACAACATGACGACAGTTGAAGTAAAAGATAAATTTTAGAAAACTTTTCGAGCGAATGTCATCAGTGCAAAACTCAGATCCGAACTAACTGTTATCACCCCAGGCACCGTTAGAAAGCCTACGGCAAGAAATCACCTGACGCTGTTTTCGCACTTGAACGCTAGGGTACAGCACTTCCCGGCAGTAAGTTTTATCTGCCTCAGAAAAAAAATACGTAAGTCGGTACAATATAAACATTTCTAACAAACTGTATTTTCCTGTTAATTTCAAACTTTATTTAATTTTATCTTCAAATAATAATGATTGTATTGTTTTGCCAATAGTAATAGTAGTTTTAAAATAAAGATAACATTGTTTTTTTTTTATTATGTAACCCTACTAGTGCTGTAAAACATTTTTTTTTACAGTTTTGGCTTTGTTCACTTCTGGCACAGATATAAAACAAATTTCTGAAATAGAGTTTTTTAGCCACCATTTTTAAACCATAGAAGATATCACAATTTTGTGTAATATGGAAAACCCTATTATGTGACATGTTATTTTGACGGTATTTTTATGTTCAATCATGATCCGCTTTTACTTTAGAAAAAATATTATTGGTTCTCTTAGTACATATATTTAAGATGTTTCAGGTCGACATTTTGAGATGGGTAAAGTGACGTTAGTTTGGAAACATCATGTAGATAAAAACCTCTCACAAATATTTAAAAAAGATTCTTGATACATGAATTAGTTTTGAAAATTTTTGAACTAAAATTCTATTTCGAATGGTTTAATCACAATATATGCCTCATGGGTAGTCTGTTACATCCTGTAAAAAAAATCTCTTGTTTAACCAGGTACCTGCTGTTAATTCACATATTCTTATTTAACTTAAAGCTATATTTATTTTAAGATTTACTACATTAGACACTACAAGACTTTGGTGGTTATTCAGGAAATATCTTTTTACCCGGATATGTGTGTTTAATTAAATATACACCGGATAGGTGTATTTATTTAAATTACACCTTGTATATTTTCAGAATCAACCTCATTAGAGTCTGTCGGACCTTCTGGTTATGTTAAAAATCTCTTATTAACCAAGTACTTTTGTTTAATTTATATATTCTTATTTAACTTACACCTTTTATATTTATTTCCAGAATCAACCCCATTAGAGTCTGTTGGACCTCCGTGGTTATACAGGAAATCTCTTGTTAACCAGGTACCTGTGTTTAATTCAAGTATTCTTAATGATTTAGAAATTGAAGTAAGCCAAATTGCCACTTCAGTCGATACACTTACTGAAAACCTTGCTGGTATATTACATAGTGTAAGTATTTGATGTTTTAGAATTAAGCATAATCTTATGTTATAAATTGTTTGTGGTATATGACACTCGGCAAACAAGCATTGTTTACCTCTAGTAACTAGAAAAAATTATAACCATTTGATTTTGCACAGCTCGTTTTGTGTATCTTAACTTTTAAAGTTATATTTGCACCATTGCTCAAAACAGATTTTCAGTATTTCTGCGCAATACCAGTTGGTTACTTATACATTTTCAATAACTTGGATTTTACTTATTCAGTTTCTATCTAGATTAAATTATACATGATATAGGTGTCTTATCTAACATGTTCTCTCCAAAATTATCTTCAACAAAATACTAAATTGAATATGAATTTTGGGATAAATTTTATTAAAATATTAAAATATTTGAAGTGTTATGGGAAAATCAATAAACAACTTGATTAGAAAAAGCTGCAAAGGTACATGCTCGATTCTTTTAAATTCTTTTTACAGTGTTATACTTATAGAAACTTATATTAATTTTCATTCTTCCATTCAATATATAAATCAGCCTAACATTTTAAAGGCCAGTCCCTTATTTGGAAGTTTGTCCTGCATCTCAAGAATCATTGATCCGAGACACTGTTCATCCCGTATTTTATAAACAAGCAAAAAATAAATCAGAATTAGGCATTACAGTACAACCTTGTTTATCCGGACTAATTGGGACCGGAAGTGATCTGGTTAATCAAAAATCCGGATAATCTGGAATTATAGTATGATAAATAAAACAAAATATAAAATGATAACTTACCATTTATAATTTCCTGTTGGTCATGAAAAAACACAATATCTACAGTCATTCAATTTACACAATACTGTAAATCAAGAAAAACATTTTATTTACGCACCTGAAATATTTACACATGCTTTTAATTTACACTTTGTTTAGTTGTTATTTACAAAAAAGTCATTTATCTTCCTCTGTTTTAATTTGGTGTGATGTTTCAATGCGGCATGATCACGTAAACGTTTCACCATCATTAGTTCAGCTGGCGTTGTATCCTGCTGTTGCTTCAAGTATGCCATGATGTTGTCCAGCTGTGTCGTCGTGTCCGTGTGCGTCATCTCCGGCCGTGCGCTGTCTCCCTCTTCCTCGCTCTCGCTGTCGTCTGTTCCCTGCGTAGATGTACACGCTACAATTATCTCTTCATCTGTCATGACTCCATAACCTCCATCGTTGTTGTCTGTCAACCAATCATTGATGTTGTTGATATCAACATCGGAACAACCATCAATTCTTGCAAACATGCCTAACAATTGCTCTTTAGTGACAGTGGTTTCATTTGATTCACTTATTTGTGGAGTGGTAGTGTTCATTTCTTCAATTATATTGCATATGTTTGGCTACAATTTTTTCCAAGACTTTTGTAGAGCACCTTTTGGAAAATGATCCCAAGCATCTGCAATCATGTAAATCACGTCTTTGACATTTACAGATTTTAACAAATCAATCACGCTTTGTTCGCCTTCTTCTTCAATTAATTTGCTTAAAAGTTCCCTGCGATAAACACGCTTGATACTTTCCAACACACCCTGATCCATAGGCTGCAAAATTGTAGTCACATTTGGGGGGAGAAATTGAACTTTAATATCCCCACTGATGAGATTTTTTCTGCAGGATGAGATGGCGCATTGTCAAGAAACAAAATCGCTTTTTCTGGCAGTTTTTTTCTTTGAGAAATTTTTACACATCTGGGACAAAATTTTCAAAGAACCACTTTTTAAAAATAAAGCTGTCCATCCATGCACTTTTTTGATTTAAATAAACCAAAGGCAAGGATGCACGATTTAAATTTTTAGTGCTCGAGGATTTTTTGCCTTGCCAATTATCACTAGGGGAATTTTGTGGTTTCCAGAAGCATTGCTATAAGCCATAGCAGTTAGGCGATCCTTGCTCTTTTTGTAGGCCTTGGCTGCCTCATCAGTTTTACAAGCTAAGGTTTTGCTCAGTAAAATACGGTAAAACAGTCCTGTTTCGTCAGCATTCTAAATCTGGTCAGGAGAAAGTTTTTCAGACGAAATAATTCGTTGAAAAGTTTCCTTAAACTTTTCACTTGCCGCATGGTCACTAGACAGGCTTTCACCAGTCATAGATAATTGTCTTATACCATGCCGATTTTTGAACCGCTCTAGCCATCCCTGGCTAGCTGTAAAATTTGGATCAGGATTTGGTAATTTTTTGTTTAGGCTTGCTGCTTTTTCAACCAAAATCGGTCCAGAAATCGGAACACCATGTTCTTGCTGAGCACTAAACCACATAAATAATGCCTCTTCCAACGATTCATTTTTTCCATTTTTTTATAGTTCCTTTACCCTCTAAACTGTCTTTAGCGATCATTTTGAATCAAAAGTCTCCAATATTTTTACGATCTTTTTTTCCAATCTGACACAGTTGATGTCCCTACGCCGAGTTCTGCAGCAAGTTTATTTAAAGATTCGCCCTTGTCTATACGATTCAATGTGTCTAACTTTTGGTCCATTGTAAGCACATTACGTTTTCGTTTCGTCGCCATTTCCACGCACAAACGCTAACACCCGAATATAATACTATTAACCGTATCCGATCAAAAACGTAAAGAAACTAAACACTGCACAGCATGATATGGTAATGATGTATTCCGGTCGCAAGCACATGACAGACTACCCACCGGCGTAGACAATAGACAAGGTCACTGGTCACAGTCACACAGCGTCGGGCTAGGGGAATGGTGGCACGGAGGTCATTGCTCCTTCACTTTCTCTTCCCAGCGCATCAACAACCCGCCCTACTACCTCAAGGCGACACTGTAGTGATCAGGAAATCACGTTTTTATCAACAGTAAATTTTTTATTTTTCATTCCGGATTGATCCAGATAATCCAGACATCGGGTTGAACGAGGTCCGGATAAACGAGGTAGTACTGTACTTAGATTTGAGCTCTCTCAAGAAATGTTATTTCTTTAGTTATCTAGTGATAATTTTATATATATATATAAATATATATATATATATATATATATATATATATATATATATATATATATATATATATATATATATATATATATATATGTGTGTGTGTGTGTGTGTGTGTGTGTGTGGGTGTGTGTGTTTGTGTGGGTGTGTGTGTTTGTGTGTGTGTGTATGTGTGTGTGTGTGTGTGTGTGTGTGTGTGTGTGTGTGTATGAGTTTGTACAGTGTATGAAAGGAGCAAGTTTTCACGTACGCACTGTACATTCCGATTAAGCGCTGCAAAGCGAGGAATGCTCGGAACGCAATCCCATGTTTTTTCACTTCTATGTTACTTCTACATGTCTAAGGAGCAAGAATATATATTTATTTCATACTTCCTCGTTTTACGGGGTTTTCACATACACAATTATACATATTAGATTAGGATTTCTATTTCCAGACAGCGCTGTCATCATTTCAAACACGGCATACTTGTTTCCTACTTTAGACATGGTACCATACACATCACCAAAGTCGCTTCCTCGTTTCTTACAGTGAGTACGAATTAGAATATACACAGTGATGGAGTCTGATGATCGTTACAGGAAGTGTGACTTCCTGCTCTTTATGTGCTAAGTAGGGTTCTTCTACAATTGCCTTATTGGTATTTAATTCACATTTTAAAATATCTCATCCTCAAATATATTTTAATTTTATCACTATTGGATTATTATATTAGATTATTATGAGAACATCGTATTGTTGGTGTAGATTTATAATTGTACAATGTAAAGCACATATTAATACAAAATGCAAAATTGTTTCGAAGTTTAAATTAATTTATTATGTTATTGAAATGACGTAAACTATGATGCTATTTTCTTTATTCCCGCTTATAAGGGGAGAAAACACCATTAACATTTGATCCGGCAGCAGCTGTCGGTTGTCCTACAGTTATACCGACTTATGGATTTGTATCATAGGTGGCGATATCGGAAAAAGGCAGTTACGTAGTACGGTAATAATCGGATTTTTAACAACTATTTGTTATAAATAAAAACCTGATAAATTTTGCTTTTGTTATGTTTTTTTAAAATTTTAAACAGATACTTCATAAATTTCGCAACATGAAATAAAACAGCTGATTTCTTGATTAAACTATAGTGTTTTGTCATTAAGATATTATAGTCTTGTTGCAACTACTTCTATATTTATATTTTATAAAGTATTTATCATTTCTATTCTCTTTTACCTGTTATTTATTGTTCTTATTTTTTTATACTTAATATTCCTGTTTTTTTTAGTTGTGTCATTTGTTACTTTAGTTGTGTAAGTACTTTATAACAGTAATTTGTGTACATCTCTAAACGTATGCACAAATGAATTTAGACCAGTCCAATGACATTCTACTTTTTTCTCTCTTTTTTTTGCGTAAACTATTCATACATATTTACTACAAGAATAATAAATTTCTGAAAACTATGTACAAAGTGATTCTTTTATGTTTATTTATTTTTTTGTTTCAAGTGTTATAACCTGTAACGATATAAGTCTGATTTTATGAAACATTTTAGTTTTTAATTGCTCCAAAATTTTCCCAGTGTAAAAGTAATGTTCTATACAACTTTAAAAATTAAAAGTTGTAAAAAAGATGAAGATTTTTAAACCTTCTATATTGCATGATTTTTTTTAAATAATGCCTCCTAAATGTAGAAAAATAGCTTGCCTCCACAGAGAAAAGTTTTTCATTCAATATAGTAATGAGTAAAAAATAAGATGATATCCGGACGATCAATTGGCCTCTAGAACCAAGTTGAGGAGACTTTAGTGACGCATGAGTATACAAAATATTTCAGATGGAGTTCAACTTTAACTATTATTTTGACACTTTAGACAATAAAAAATACGCTTTGCAACCGATTCTTTTGGCAAAAATTCCAAAGTTACTTATGTTAAAGAAGATTTTCTCACAATTATAAATATTTAGTAATTTATTTGGTAATGCTGGAAGTAAACGAGTAACGAAATTGTGTCTCAAAAGTAATAAACACAATTTTAATACTTGATATTTATATAAAAAGAGATTTTTGAATTGATTTCGTGATAATACTAGACCTTGGTTGCCACAAATTACTAGACATTATTATTATTTTTTAAATTATATTGTGCATAAAATAAATATTTTTTCTAAAAAATAAAAAATGAAATAACAGAATTTTTAAATCTAGTTTTTTGATGGGTAAATAAAAGATGATGATTTCATAATAAAATGTTACGTAAAGATTTTTTTTTTTTGTTAAAATTTGTTTCCTAAAATAGGCGAAATTTATTTAGGCGCGATTCCAGGATATTCATGAGAGGAATAAAATTAGAAAATATATTTCAAAAAATAAATATTTGTTAGGTTTCAGAATTAGCATGAGATTTAAAGTTGCGTTAAACATGCATTATTCCCATTATCTATAACAACAATTATGGAAATAAACCGACAATGACTAAAGTGATATTGGTTCCTTTTACAACCATCAATATGATTACATTAAAAATGCATTCCTTTTTTTTTACGGGATCAACAATGTCTATTTGATGAAAAATGTATGAACAATATATGCAATGAAATCTCATTAAACAACTAACGATAATACATACTACTATGGCCTACCATATTTTATCATCATTGTTAGCATTTGGATGATAATAAAAAACAAAACAGAAAAAAAAAAATTATAATCGTCATTTCTATAAGGCTGCACAAATGTAAATGTTAAAATTCTGTTATCATTAAGAATTTGAGAAATATATTTTTTCTCTGCTAAAATTAGTAAAGAACCAAAGTATGTAAAAATGTTGTCCGCATCCATTATTTACAATTTTTTTTACAAAAAACACAAACAAGAATATAGATATATCTGTATTTATATTTGGAGCAAATTATTAATTATGAGTTGTTTTAATATATTATTAAAGATTTATTATTATTTTGGTGATTATTATTAACGATTATTATTATTAATTATTACTTTAACAACCTTGGTGAGCAATGTTCTTCTTATAAATATTGTTTACAGTATTATATTAGTGTTAGTACGGTATTGTATATAGTTCAATATTTCATATAAAAACCCATTAAGCAGTGAACTTTGTTGTAGTTTGTTATATTGCAGAAATAAATATATCGTAGTCGTATTTACCTATTTTAAATTCTAAACTCACTATGTGCGTATTATTAAGTAACTACATAGTCAATAGCTCTTCCCTTTTACTCAATACAACTTATCATGTTACCCAACGGTTCAAAAGTTAACTATTGTAACATTTAAGGTGGGAATCAATTATTTGTAGGCCTATCAAACTTTTAATTTTCTAAACCTTAAGTGGCTGTAATTCCTAAACGGCTAAAGATTTTAAAAAATACTCAAGAATAAAACATTTAAAAAATATTGTTTTACACTTGAGAAAATAATAAAATACAGAGTGTTCCATATCAAATTTCAATGTTGGTGGCCATATTAGAAAAAATTTAACATTTTACAAAATGGATTTCTAAACTTCATTGAAAAGAAACGAAGGTTCTCCATTTAAAGTACTCAATCATATTTATAATTCAAAATTTAGCTGTTGTAACATTTTAGGTGAGACTTCCAGTATATAGCTGTGAGCTACCTGTTCTTTGACATTAGCTAGGGCGTTAGGACTAACCTAGCCTCTCTTAGTTTTATGACAAGTACAAAAGGAAGATTATTTAGTTGTTCAAGATTATTTATACCACTTACATTGTACGTACTTAGCGGTAATACGTCTACACAAACTTATAACATGGGTGTGTGTGTTTGGATTCCTAAATTTACACGTAAACCATGAAGCAACAATAACTTTTAGTTTTCAGTCTACATCGAGACAAGAGCAAGAGCGAGAGCGAGAGCGCGCTTCCGCCAATCAGGTTTTTTACTTGCGTATCAACTTCCGTAGGTGATATTAATTTTGAAGTGGGACTCGTAATATTATTTTTCTCGAACTATGTATTGAAACTCGGTTTAATATGTTTTGAATATCTAATCCTGAATATATTTTTTATATCTTTTTGGTATTTATGATATGGCTACTGTATTTTTCAGTTAATTAAATTAACATAAAACCAATATAATATCTCTATGCATAAATACATCTTTCTCTCTGTCTGTCTGTCTATTTATATATATCTGTCATATTTATATATGTCTGTCTATTATCTATATATATAGAGACATTCTCGCTCTTGATCAGAGGACATTTGTCGCATATACTCTTGTTCAGAGCACAGTTACTGTCCTCTGAATATTAGGAGGACAGAGTATTCTCATCAAGAGTATATATAACTTACTGTCCCCTTAACATGAGTTAACATAACACGGATTTTTGCAACAAATGCTGCCAACATTGTCTTGTCCCCAACATTTTCCCTTCTTCTATACTCTCATTTTTGATATCTCCCTAAATCTCTCTCTGCAATAGGCATAAAAAATTTGGTTTATTTTAGTTTAAATCGATGGAAAATAAACAATTACCATCAAATTTTGTATGACGATTTTTTCTATAGACTTGTGGGTGGAAACACACGATAATATTTTAACTAGACTTTTTTCTATTGATAAAAAACAATCTAGATTTTTTCTAGATTTTTTAAAAATTGGCAAATACATGTTTTTTTTCATGGAGAAGAATTTTACCTAATTATTATAAAAGCCATCATGTTACTTACCCCAGCCCAACAATAATACTAAGACACCGTTTGACCGATTACACTTTCGTAAAGGATCTTTAATTGTGGTGTCTTATATTTATATTTAATTTTAGCAATAAATGAATTACAGTACTGTAGTTATTAGTTAAGGCACAAATTTGGTAATTTTCCTAGTTCACAATATTATCCTGAAAACGGAAAGATAGACAGCCAGAGTGAAGTCTAAAGAGGACTTTATTTTTATTATATAGAGGAACTATATTATTCTTTGTTTTTCTAACTCTTAGGTAGTTAGTTCGAATCTAAATCTCGTTATTTTTTTTTAATAACCTAAAGATATCAATTTATTTAGGAAAGGGTATTTATAATACTAAATTAATTACGATTCTACAAAGAACATATGTTTGTTGTTTTTAAGATTCGTGTTAAATAGAACAATGTTGAAAATACAATAATGAGACACCGTGAAAATAATAGAGGTTGCAGTTTTACAAGAACAGAAAAACATCCCCCCCCCAGCCCACATCCAAAACACAATCACGGACGAATGTTATTCACAATTATCATCTCATCAGAGAATAAACTATATTTCCGTTCCCACAGTTGGTTTGTTCACATGTATAGGTTACTCATCGACATTTGAAGAATTGTGCCAGGAAGTAGCACTTCCTTCATTGGAACACATTGAGCTTGTTAGGAGTGTTACTGAAAAAAACACATCGAGCTTCAACTGAACTAAACTAAGATGTTTACAAGGAATTGTTTAATCAAATATTTACACATTTTATCTTTACAAAAAATACTGTTCTGCAATTTGTGAAACACGTAAAAACATTTTGCCTTAAAATAGTTGATTTTTTTTTTGACAAATTTCTTTATTTATCGAAGTGAAAGAGACCAACAGTCAAAAACAAAATAAATTTCATCTAACTTCGTTTTAAGATATGTTTAAACAATTTAAAGAAAACTGAACAAAAATTATGCGAGCTACTCAATTCGCCAGAGTTTTGAAACCCCAAAAATCGGTTCAAAGCTTTTCCGATTTTTCGATTTATTATGGATTTAGTAATTTATATTAAACATTGAATTAAAAAAACGGTTAAATATCATCAGAATTCTTTGACAACTGTATCGAACTCATCCAAAAGAAATGTTTGTGACAAATAAGTTGAAATTACTCAATCAAACTTCAGAATCTGATTAAGTACGACAATATATACATTAAATGCTATATAACATGTAGGATAGTCCTATCGTGCTTAGTTTTCGAATATCCGCCATTTTTTAAAAATAAAATAACATTATAACTTTAGAAATATATATGATATTGAGTTCAGATTTGATAAACGCATTTTTTCATGTAACGTTTTACACGAGATTTGAAAATGATTTCCATTTAAAAATGTTAAAGTCGTATATATTGAAAATTTGTTAACCTTATAAAACAATTACAAGAGAGTAAAAACTTTTATTTGTTAATGACGAACAATATGGTATTTATATTTTTACTGTAGCAGTAAAAGAAAATATATTTGAACAGAAAAGGGAAAATTGCATCACAAATATTATATAATTTTAACAACAAATAAACTTGTGTTCTATGAAGTAAGAATCGGTTGACACTTGATGGTTGGAGAAGTGAGGGGTTGGTTTTGAGATTGTCCAGATAAACATTTATAGTTAGTTATAGAAATTCGAATAAACAATATTAGGTAGTAGCAAATAAAAAAAAAAAAAAGTATAAATAGGCTGTGGGTATCTAGTTATGACTCACTTACGCTCAGTAAGGAGGGAGTAATGCAACGTTGTCACATGGTGTGTTTTTTCTACCTGCGCCAATTCATTGTTTATTTTACAGTTGGACGCAATATTAATATTTGTCCGGTCGCAAGTTTGACTACATTTGTATTCAGGAACTATACAACTATATTTTAAATATTTAATAATGTTTTTAATTGATTACAAAAATACTATTATTAGGTCTGGAATATGAAGGACACACGTTTATTTATTGTTTACCTTATTTTTGAGGGTCACTCAAATTATAAAGTCATACTATGCCACGTAAAAGTCAGACATTTTTATTTCTAGAAATGAATAGAGGTGTAAGTACGCCTTTGATAAGTTATGTTGTTTTTCAGAGACAAGAACCCTTAGATGCCGAGGATCCCCCAAGAAAAAAAAAACAAGTATTAAGAAAAATTGGTGCATGTATTGTTGTGAAACGCAATCAAAAATAGGCAGGCATATGGCTGTAAAACACAAGACTGTTGTAGAAGTCCAGCAGTATATTGAGGCAGAAAATTCTAAAATTAAAAAAGAAATAATACAAACCATCATAAACAAGTCCAATAGTCAATATAATAAAATGGCAATGGATAAAGTAATAGATGGCACAGTAATACCCGTTAAAAAATCAACAAGTGAAATAACTGCCATATCGCACGTAACATGCACTTCTTGTGATGGCTTATTTTCTAAAATAAATATTTCTTCTCATAAAACAACTTTTAAAACACGTCACGAACTTATATTTAAAAATGAATCTATATTCTACAAATGTGTTAAATGTATACGTACAGTATTGAATTCGCTGTACTAAGGGTTTGTACAGTAGGTATTGTATTAAGGGTTTGCATGTGGGTATGTTTAAAATGTAGTCTTATTCCAATAGAATATAGTTTAAACGTTTAGAACTATAGCATATAGTTTGGTAAAATACCATTGACTGATTCATATTATAGTCTTCGTTTATTTGAATTATAGGCTTCTGAAACTGTATACAGTGTCGAGAATGTGTAATGATTCCAACCATATAATTTGTTTAATATTTTACCCAAACTAACAAACCATATCTGAACTGTTAACATTTTTCATATATAGTAAAAAGACGAAGTTGTTTAAAAACTTTCAATCAAAGAAAATTTTCCAATGATAATTGTTATGTGTTAATAACAGTACTTTAATCCTTTTTTAAATTATATAAAACAAGGAAAACTTGTTTTGGAGTTTACCGTCAATCTTATCAGGACGTGTAGCCGGTGCAATTAAACATTTTAAGCGTAGAAATATTGTTTAAATGTTAATTTTGAAAACTACTTCTAAATTACCTATTTAATATTACCTACTTCTAAACAAATTTCAGGTCAACTCTAAGACTTTAAAAATCATATCGTACAACAGTTCTTTTATTATGCATTTTAATTAAACGGAGTATAATACAGATAAATTTTTGTTTGGAATCTTTATTGATTTAATATAGAATTTTGAAGCATTTAACCTAAAGCTGTAACAGTTCCACTATTTATGGAAAATGAGGAGAAAATAAGGACAATGCATAACTCTGTATTATAAACGGTTCATGAGTTATTATATTTTTTAGAAACCATCCCCCCCTGCCACGCTTTGAAAATGTCTTTCCCCCCCCCTTTTCATATAACAGTTTATATCTCAGGAATGGTTGTATGTATAATTTCAAATCAAATAGTTGTGTATACAAAGTATTCCATTCAATAACCTCTGTGATTATCAGTTTAAATATTCATAAATCATTAAGATATTGGAGGAGACGGCAAACAAAAACATTTTTAGTTCGTAAATTTTAGAATTTTCTTCATTATTCGAACGAGAAATGATTGTACATATATGAGAAACATATGTTTGCAGTAGTTATACAAACATTATGTGAAGTTTTCAATATATTTCGTAATATATAAAACGGTCCTTGTTTATGTTAGTCTATTTTATGTAAACGGAGTAGTGTACAGATAATTTATAGTATACAATCTTGTTTTTTTTAATATAGAATTTAGAATTTATTAACCTAAAGATGACACAATTTCAGCATTTATCGAAAATGATGAGAAAATAAGAATGAGACCATGCATAACTCTGTATTATAAGCGGTTTTTGAGTTAACTTTTTTTATACCCCGCTTCGCTCGGTAAAAGTTCCCTATTTTCATATAACAGTTTATAATTCAAGAACGGTTCTAGGTATCATTTCAAATTAAATTGTTTTCTATACAGAACATTCCCGTCAATAATATCTATGATTATCAGATTTAAATATTCATACATTGTTGGGATATAGGAGGAGACGCAGACAAAAATATCGTCGCTTAAGGAACAATACCGCCTATGTCACAAAACTGGAATTTTCCAGGAGAGCCGAAAAACCGTCCCAAACATCACTAAATAACCCAGAAAAGTAAAAACATACTCCAATTACTTCTTAATAACACTAGAAAGATTTTTGTTAGAAAGAGTTTTCATGATATTTTTAGTTTTTATTATTTTATTGGACATAGGCGGTGTTGTCTTCTATGATTGTGGAGATAGGCGGTTTTTGAACAAATAACTTCCATAGTAAATTGACTTAAAAAACTGTATTATAGCTTAAAAAATACAATATTTTTTACAGTTATCTTAATTACTAGTCTTCATGAGGAATACTGTCGTAAAATGCATGGCAGTCAACAGGGATATGATTTTTGAGTTCTTGTAAGTGCTGCCACTTGGCTTTCGTCACTTTCAACAGGCTTTGGTTTAGCTTTGGAAAGTTTCCATTGGTTACTTCCTTCTTTCTTGCTGGAAGCTCAGCGTAATCATCGTCAAAATCAATCTTAAATTCCACTGTTCCATCTGGTTTGTAACGCAATGCTTTTAGATCGTGCACCGTGGGATCGCCAATTTTCTTTCCAGGCCTCACTGATTCGTATCTCATGGTTTCTTTGTTTGAAAAGTCAGAGAAAAAGTCATAGGCCAGATAAGTGGACCTGTAAGGGAATGGTTTTTTTCTGGCTTGTTCAGTCAATTGGGAGTACTGACTTGGTAGGTAAACCTCCCGGACAGTTTTTTTGTTCTTGGTTCCCCTTTTAGGGTTCAACATGGTGTCTATTGTTGAATGTACGCTATCACACTCCATCATTGTATGGCCTTTGGTGAGGTACTTCTGCTCAATAACCACTTTCTTTTCCACACTTAAATGTGATAGGGCATTTGCCACAATACTGCTCCGGTTTTGGTATCCACACCCGTCTGACCACATAACAACTGGCTTTGGCTCTTTGTCTAAGACAGTCTTTAAGTGATCAACTATGCAAGATGCGAAGGACGAAGCTGATAAGTCACTTTGCGTTTCATCCCACCAGTAGGTCATTGCATCATGGGTTCTGCAATTGTAAATTGTAAAATTATGTACACACAGTTTGGTCTTATAATACATGGCAGAAGCGTTGACACATGGTGCAAGTTTGACAGCCTGAGTGTCTTGGGTGAATACATGGATATTGTCAGATTTGCAATCCTTCTCCTTTTCTTTTCTGGCTTTTTCCTTCTGAGCTATGTGTTTGTTGTAATAATCCTCAGATACATTGCCACTTTTTACTTCAAAGCTGTGACATACATCACACTGGTCCTTTTTTGGTTGAAATAAACTAAGATTTTGGTTCTCAAACTCTAAATCGAAATTGTATCTACTTAGAGGTGGATTTTCATCACTGCACTCGTTTTCTTTGTAGAAATCATACAGCTGTGTTTTTGAGTCAAAACACGTCTCTAGGTACAGTTTTGTTGAACTATATCTACAATAATGGCTTGGCAATTTAGGAAGATTAGCAAAAAAATTTACGAGGTGTTCATGTTGTTTCTTTTTAATCTTGTTTCCCTTTTTACTCTTCCGTGTAACTGTTGAGGATGGTGCAATGTTATTTTCATAAACAGACTCAATTGGTGTGTTTCCATCCCCGTATATCCAGTACCTCACAGTCCATTTTTTAATGCCAAAAGTACTTAGAAACATTTGTTGACAAACTTGGACTTTTTTAGCATTTATCACTAAATGATACTGCAAGGTATCACTTCTTCTGGAAGCCTCAGCTTCAGTTCTTTTTCTTAAAACTGCCTTTCTTTCGACTAAATTAACAATGTAAACCTTTCTTTGGTCCCAATTGAGTTTTTTCCAAAAATTGTTAAACAAGTTTTCCCTCTCTTGCTCTGTAATTGAAGGACAAGCTCTTTTCGCTGAGCGTACGCAAAAACGGGAAATGCAACTTGGTCCCATACGTTTTGCCTCTCTCTGAATATCTTGAGAAACTACACCTTCTCTAGATCTTCTGTATCCCATGTACGCCTCACCTTTCTCCCTTTTTTTAAAGTTAACAATTTTTTTCCAATTGTCTTTATTGCGTTTTTTCCTCAGCTTGTTTTGATTATTATTTGGTGGGTCATTTCTTGCTTCATTTACTCTATTTAGTTCTACGTTTTGTTCTTGTACAGCGAGTACATTGTCATCAACATCTTCTGGATCCTGATCTGACATATTTGCTTGATCTACTTCCAAAGTAGGATTAAAATCCAAATCATTTGGATCGTCTGGATCTGATTCTTCGTTTGGTGATTCAAACAGATTGACGCTCTGTTTTTTACGTCTGATCCTTTGTGTATCCATAGTAACGTCATTTTTATTCGAGATATCATCAACATTGAGAGATGATAATTCAAAATCTGAGCTCCTGTTGAACAATGTGTTAATATCAATTTGGTGGGTGTTGTTCAATTCATTTTCAATGTCAATATTCATCAAATCAGATATGTCCAACCCATCCTCCTGGTTATTAGCATCACTTTCCTTGCTAGTCGAAGGGCCAAGTGGTGGGGAACCTGAAACACAAACAACATCAGTAGACAGTTTTGCTAACTGACTTATGTAACTGAAAACCACTAGTTTTAGTTCATCATTATACTGTTTTAATGTTTAAACTAGAAATAAAAATTTATTTTAATAACATTTTTTTTTTACGTCCGATATATCGGACGTTGGCCGCAAAAGGGTTAAACAGTGTTTTGCCTCTCCTCATGCTAAATGGAGTTAGCCATCTTTGTAACTAGGCTACAAACAGTAATGTTAACTTAACAAAATTTAGTGCACCTACCTTGTTCAGAACATTGAAGCACATGGGTAGAGGGGGCGGTCGATTTCAATTCTACGTTTTTTATAAAGCTTTTATTGAATCCCATACTCAACAGTATGTCTTCACTTGTGTATAGTCCATCATTCCCATCATCAGAATCAGAATCGGTATTTGAGTTGGCCATGCCTTTTTGTCTGAAACAAGACAGCAAGTATTGGTAAGTTGTAAAAAATACCCTAACCCTATTCATTATAGGCTGATTTTTTGTAAAAAATATACATAGAACACTTTTTTGTTTATTATTTTAATATCCTGATCCAAATTATTGTATTTAAAAGAGGTTGTATTTAGTGTTTAGCTGGAAAATATTACTATATTGAACCCACATAAATCACAAGAAAGTGAACTTAAACCGCCTAAGTCCAAATTCAGTTCAAAGGAATTCAGTTCCAACACCGCCAATCTCAACGACTATTTTTCAAACGTCTTTCAGAAATCTTTGAGCAAAAGTAGGTTAAATACAAATAATAAAATCATTCTTCATTACTTATTGATTATTCTAAAACTTACCTTTCAAGCAATTTGCGTCTTGAAACTACTGAAAACACAGTTCATTCAACAGAGAGTACGGTGTGTAGTCAACACTCCACTGACACCATGCTGGTTCTGCTTGAGTTAGGCGGTGTTGTTTTTACTCTTGAGATAGGCGGAGTTAGACAAAAGTGCATTTGGGCGCATTCTATCGGATTTGCTCAAAACTACGTCAGGAAAGCGTGGCTGACAGTACCGTGCATTGATTGAAACTAAAAACTCAATTTGGGAAAAAATGTGACATAGGCGGTATTGTTCCTTAAACGACGATATGTTAGTTTCACCAATTTTTTATTTTTCTTCAATTATCAAACTGGAAATGATCCTATCTACTTGATGTTAGACACATATGTTCATAGTAGTTATACGTTTTTTTTATGAAAATTTCAATATATTTCTTCAAACAGTTTTTTTAAAGTAATTTTACGTAAACGGAGTACCGTACAGGTAATTTTAAATTTATTAATTTATGAACATAATACCAAAAGTAAATTGTATGTTTTTTACCATTATTTTAAAATAATTTTAACAAAATAACTTACTATAATTATTAATTACAGGAAACTTTGTTTAAAAAATAACGTGTTAGTGTTACACTTAACATAGTTTATATAATTATAAGAACTTTAAATACATAACTTATTATAAACACTTGAAAAAAAAAAAATGAAAAATATTTTCTTTTCTATTACAGTTTTAAATGAAGGCAAAATTAAACTAAAGAACAACATTTCAGTCATAAAATGTGAATTTGGCAGAACTGTGCAAATGTACAATAAGGTTGGATTCTTGAACTTAATGGTGCACTTCCTCGTAGCAATCATTAATTGGATATATTGTATATATTTTACAAAACCTACACTATCGTTACGCATGCTTTCGTGTTGCAATAATGTTGGTTTCATGATGTACGTAACAATAGTGTCGTCTAAACATGTATATATATAAGTACCTAGGCACATTAAACTAAAGTTAAGAAAATGTGGGAAATCCCAATTCCCAATTCCCTGCAGTAAATTCACTCCAGGTTGTAGTTGGTTGGTAAGAGTCGGTGCCGCGTTATATATACTCTTGTTCAGGGAACACTCTGCTGTGCTCTGAACGAGGTGTGCTCTAAACAAGAGCGGGTATGTTTATATCTGTCTATTAATTTATAACTCGAGAACCACCTATTGGATTATCATGTAGTTTTTTCCACGTGTATGTGCGACATTTGAGGTTTTAGGTTACGTTTAATCAATTTGGTTCGGTAATTCCCAACAGTATGTGTCTACGTGTGTCATACAAAACTCGGAATTTCTTTAAAATGTTTAAGATTTTTATTACCAACCAATTTTTCGTCAATGAAAAAGTTACTAGAAGATCTGAACTCTAATAGTATCTGAATTAGTTTTGAAACCAAGATGTAGTTTTTGAGTCAAAACTACTTTTGTGGTGATATAAAGTAAAAAATTCATATTTATCAACATACGTAAGAATTATATATTAATTTCCAGCAACAAGATATATTTAGTAAGTGGCAAAATTAGTATATAACTAAACGTATAAGATATCGTTTTTTTTTAAATCGGGAATATCTGTTTTAAAATCTTTTTTACGATCTACAGCCGTTTAAATGTCAAGTTCATATAGTCCCTAAACTAATGAATTTAGAAGAAAACGCCCACGAGAAAAAAAAACTCTTATAATTACATGTTATATCTGAAACAACATATTTAGTAAGAACGGTATTTGGCTACCATTATGGGAAATAGCGGCGTTTTAAAATCATACAAATACTTTTTTAAACTCAAAAATGTAAGGAATGATACTTATTTCAAGTATTTTTAAGTGATGTACTTTTGAAGATACCAATATCTCCATATAAATAAATAAAGCATTTTCTGCTGCTATAAAACCATTTATGTGGACCCATGACATCTTCCTTTGTAAATATGCTCGGAATATAGTAGCCTATTTATATGCGGGCGGAGCCGCGGTTACAGCTAATCAACAATATAATTGTTTTCAATAAGTTATTATTATACCGTTAGTTTTAATTATTTGTTATGTGTTTAATATTAATAGGGAAAGAAGGTTTCACAAAACTCCGAAAAAATCTAAAGGTAACTTTTTTCTTTTTCTTTCTTTTTTTTTTTAAATTACACAAACCCTACAATTTGTTAAAACTGCGTAAGGGGTACCATAAAAAGATCGATCTTTTACATTTATTAGTCAATGAAAAGATTTAGAAATGAAGATTTTAAAACGTCTTTGAGTGTAACTGAAAGCCGACATGACAAGTGAGAAGGAAACAATGGTCACATTCTGGAATGGAGGAATAGAGACGATTTTCAAACCGACTTAGAGTATAGGATAGAAAGGAGGGAGGGGAATCGGGGGAGATACTTAGAGAGAAAAAGGAGAGATATAAGACAGATTCAAGTGATAGGATCGGACTACATATCATTTTAAAATGTTTGTGTATTTATGGCCTTGTTTAACTTATCATCAATGTAAACACTTTTACAATAATAATTAGTTTAATCAATTTATGTTTAAATTATGACCAAAAATGCAAGTAATAGGATCTACGCAACTTTCATATTAAAACAATAATAAAAAATACCTCCTTGTGTAACTTAAAAAGCAATGTAAATAAACTTCAACAACAATAATAAGCTTAAGTAATTATTACGAGTGATGAAAGTGACGGATCGGCGCACATTTCGTAGTAGATTTTTTGTATATTTACAGATTGTTTACATTGTACCAAAATTAATGATTTTCAAAAATAATAATAAGCTATAAAAATAAACCTATAAATTATGGTCAGAGATGGAAGTGATAGGATCGGTGGACATTTCATAGTTTATTTACAGATTAGTTTAATTGTCATCAATGTGAATAATCTTCAACAATAATAATTTGCTTTTTAAATTTAACTTTAAAATATGACTAAAGCTGCAAGTGATAGGATCGGTGCACATTTCAGAGTAGATAGTTTGTCTAGTTAGAGACTTGTTTAAATTGTCAGCAATGTAACTAATCTTAAACAATAATAATAAGCAATGTAACTAATCTTGAACAATAATAATACGCTATATAAATTTAACTTTATATTATGACGAGAGATAAGGAGATAGGATCGGTTCACGTTTCATTGTAAAAAGGTTCTATATTTACGGACTTGCATAATGACTGTATGAAAACGATTTTATTTTCATGATCGTGTTTTCTAAAGATAGCCGAGCAGGTGTTTTTAAAATTTAAAGAACCACGGCAACATCCTGTATAATTTCCGGTTGACAAACAAAAGAAATGCTTGGGAATAAACTTACGATTTTTACATATACCCTACGTAGAGTAGTGTATCTCACATGATGTCTACATTTGCTCGCAGTGTATGTACTGTGCATGTTTTAAAAATAACCTTTATTGGGAAAAAAAGTCATAACTAGTTTTGGTGTAATTTTATTAGTATAAGCAATAAATATTATTAAGATATTTTTAGTATAACAGAAAAGTTGACTGCATTAACGCTACGCGTTTCCTCGATTCATACAGGAAACAAGTATAGGTGTGTTTGTGTGTGTGTGTGTGTTGCCGCGTATGCTATTTGACGATGGATCGTGCCCCACGTTGATTCGCCACTTGCCGAACATCTTATCCTATAATCATCATTATTCTCCTTTAAAATCCACATCATAACATATTATACACAAATTTATTTATATTCAAAAAACATCTTATTATTCATTTTACATATATATTTCTTTGTTCATTTTATAATACAAACTGTTCATTTTAGTCCTTTGTTTCCTTTTACAGCTACTCTTCTGAAAGTCTTTGTTTTTGCTGTAACTAAAACTCTAAAACATACACAATTTTATCTACAGGAATAATTCGTATTTTCCCCATAAATAACCCTGCTTCTGCTTTGGTGATGCTAATACTATCTCTACACATTTTAACTAATAACTACAACGACTTTTCAATTGAAGTTAAAAGAAAAAAAAACTTTTTGAATAAAATTATTTCATTAATAAAACAAATAAAACAACAAAACACACATTTATTCGTTCCATTCATTCATCTCCCTCCAGCTAATTTCTCTGGACACCTGCTCGACAATGTTTGCTTAGGATCATCCGGTCTCGCCTCACCCCTCTTGCTAATTATCATGTTATGTTTGCGCAGCTGTCAACCGGACATCCACTACCGTTATACATTCCTTCTCCCTTTAAACTTTGGCCTCCCTGTGGAATTCGACCAGTCTCTTCCGGCTAACCTTGACCTACTCAATGTTTCTCGCATCCAGCTGATTTACCGTTGTTCATTTTTATTCTAATTTAACTTCTACACATATTCATTTATTAACTCTAACATTTTTTGATTATAACTACTCATGAAATTTTTTCAACTACTTTTCTCCTTCATTCTAAACTTCACTTTAGGCCTTTCTCTTTTCATCTTACACTTTACTCCATCTTTAAACTTAACTTTTGTCCGTCTGTCTTCCCTCTCTTCCTGTCTACACCTCGGTATGTCACGTCCATTTTGTTTTTCTTTAGGTTCCTCCATTTTGATTTTTCTTACCCTCTCCTTATTGATTATTACGTCGAATTCGTTTAGTTCAAATTTTTCGTCGATTTCAGAGTTATGCACGTCGTATATAGTTTTATTATTTTAGTCGATTTCTGCCTTTGGCACAATTTTATTTATTTTAACTCCCTTGCTACCTTTAATCTCCGCTATTTTAAGCCCTTCATCTTTATCAATTATTTTGTTTCCTTTATTCTCCGCTATTTTAGGCTCTTCTTCGTTTTTGAACAATACACTTTTTCTCCTTTTCGATTTATTTATTGAACTGAACTTATTTCTCCGCTTTTTGTCACTATCGGTAAAGTCATAATTAAGTCTAGACACGTCCTTTGCCTTTGTTTTTAGCTCTGCCGGCTTTTTGGCAGCTAACATATAAGCCCCTGTTTCCCGCTTATACGAATTTGGGTCGCCTTTTTCTGCAGCTGACTTCTCCGCCATTTTGTTGGTTTCATCGCCATTTTGATGTAATTTCTGCAACTCATTTTTACCCAATCTTATTTTATCTCCCTTTAGGAAATCCACCACAATAAACTCATCATCTTTTACCATCTGTAGAAACCCCCTCTCTATATTTATACGACTACAATACTTGCACATTATATTACACCCCATTATTACCTTGCTTTCCAACTTCGGTACTACCATAAATATTCCTTTGACCATTTTATTATTTATCCTTACTTCTAACAGTGTTTGCAATTTTATCTTTTTTCGTTGGCTTTTTAACGCCGTAACCATATCTGTGTTTACTACTGGTAATTCCATGATTTTACTGTTTTTAACCTTTAACACTTTTTTAAAAAATTCTTATTGAACACAAGACATTTGCGCTCCTGTGTCAATCGCCATATTTACTCTTATACTTTCTATTTCTACACTTATTTCTGGACATTTTTCATACACTTCATTATTTAATTTTATATCTTTTCTTTCCTCCATTAAATCTTCCTTAATTTCCGTATGTAAAATCCCCAATTTTAATTTATTTATTCTCTGATCCCCCCTTTTATAATTGTTAAATTTGATTTTATCATTGATCCCAATTCAGTTTACATTTTTATTTTCCAATTTGTTCCAAAATTTTTTCCTTGAGATCTCATTATTTAGTTTTTTGTGACCTTAGGTGGGAACTTTTGGTTAGAAGGACCTGGGTTTTGAGGTATCTGAGGTTGTGGTTTGTTTGGGTTAGAGCATAGGATCTAGGGTTAGGGTTTTGGATAGGTTTCGAAAAGTCTCTGTTTCTCTCCCTAAAATTCTGGTCTCGATGTTGTCCTTCCCTATGTTTGTAACTCTCTGGTCGTCGAACTTCCTTTGTCATTCCATCCACAATCTAAATAGTCCTTAAAAATTTAATTGCGTCTTCCAAATGTTCACTAGCCCTGCCAATGCATGCTAGTTGCACTTTCTGGTCGAAATGTCTTATTAACTGATAAATTAAAAATTCTTCTGGGAATTTTAGCTCTAAATTTTCCGCTTTTCCTACCATTTTGCAGAAATAGTCCACTCGACTCATAGTTCCGTTTGCATTATACTTATGGTTTTCAATTTGGTTCCTTATAATTTGCTGTGTTTGATAACCCCAATAATGTTCTAAAAATAATGCTTTGAACTGACTATATTCTTCGGTTTCGCGTTTTACTATTTTCCACCACTCCATCGCTTCTCCTTTCAACCTCTTTTCTACTATTTTCAGTTTATCGTTCTCCTCCATTATGGGATTTATCTCGTGAAATAACTCTTCTACTTGATTCAAAAATTGTATGGGATTGTCCCTCGTATTTCCCCAAAATTCGATTGTTTTTGTCTCTAAATTTGCCCTATCTAAATAAATCACATTTTTGGTATTACTACCGGTTTCTTTAATTTTTGCAACTTTTATTTAATTTTTGCAACTTTTATTTTAATTTCTAACTTTTTGACTTTCTCCCCAATTTCTTTGGTCGTATTTCCATGTTTGTTAATACTCTCTGTCACTTTTTTAATCTCCCCTACGCACTCTTCCACTCTTCCTTTGCAAGCTTCTATTCGCCTAATATTTTCGGCCATATTGCTATCAATGGATTCCTTAATGTCTTCCATATACTTTCCTATTTCCTGTTTTCGTGCTTCTTCCCTTTGGATCCGTTTGGCTTCCATTTCTTCCTCTCTTTATCCTCTTGGCTTCTGTTTCGTCTCTTTCCTGCTTCCATTTGGCTTCCAATTCTTCTTTTTCCTGCTTCCATTTGGCTTCCAATTCCTCATCTCTTCATCCACTTAGCTTCCATTCCTTCCTTTTCCTGCTTTCGCTTAGCTTCCATTTCTTCTTTTTCTTGCTTCTGCTTGGCTTCCATTTCTTCTATTTCCTGCTTCCGTTTGGCTTCCATCTCTTCCTTTTCCTTATTTCTTTCGATTCTTTCTTCTAATCTTCTTAGTTTGTCATCTTCTTCCTTCTCCTTTTGTTTTCTCCGTTGCTCCGCTTTATCTTGTTCTCTTTCTTTCCTTCTTCTTTCTTCCATTTGGTTTAAGTATTTCACCATTTTTTGCATCTCCGTTTCCTCTTCTTGCGAACCTCTTTGTTTAGCTGGATCTTTCGCCGGTCCCATTTTCACTTACACTTGTTAACTTGTTTATAAAAAAAATTTAGATTTAGATTTAATTTGGACTCTACTTTTTATTTATTATTAGTTTTACAATTTATTAAATTTGTCGTTGTAATTACCAGCACAACTTATTACTAACACACATATACATATAAATTATATCAGAACTCAGGATATTCTCGTTCGTATGAAACACTAAAATTCAAAATTTTGAAAATTTTCCCCAAAATTTTGTCTTTTCGTGCTCCACTCTATTGGGCGACATTTGCCGCGTATGCTTTTTGACGATGGATCGTGCCCCACGTTGGTTAGCCACTTGCCGTGTACGCACTTGCTGACCCTGCTGCAAGTTCGAGCCCTTTACTCACGCGACTCGAACCTCGCTTTGCAACTTCCTTCGTCAGGAGTTCTTGTCTCTATACAAACGCGGACAAAACCAAGATGCTCACTTTTACCTTTTTACTAATCAAAGCTATTGCAAAACTTGGCTTTTGTAAGTATGAACTTGTTCTCATTAACTTACAATCTTTTAATTTACTAAAATTCCCTGAATTTTATTTTAACGCTCACTGAATTTACTACTTTCCTTTTTTCACTCTCTTTCTCTGGGGAAGTGCCTTTTGGAAGAAATCGGCTCCTAAGTTCTGATAATAATTTCTTCAAAATTTTATATTATATTTTACCAGAGCACAATTATAATAACTATCATAAATAAAGCAATGTTAATACACAGAATGGTTAATGAAAAGAATCAAACTCGAGAATAAAATTTTATGTATTATTTCTCTTTAACACAAATCAAAACAATTTAAAAATTTTATGACACAACAAATAAACCAACAAAATATGACACAAATAATCTAATAGAAATCTCTTGTATACTAACACAAATTGAAAAAAGCTATACTATTTCAGCTAGGACTACAGATAGCTTTTCCTGCACTGAAATAATCGTATTTAAGTTTGAAATATTTTTTACACCAAAGCAGAGTGAATTTATTTTACTGAAGTTAATTTTTCTAAATTTCCCCAATGAATTTATTATTAAAATGAATTTACTAGTTACGAATTATTCCTTAGACTTAGTGTACCTTCACACTTAACATGAAGCACTCGTAGATTTGAAGTTATTTGTTGAAATCGTTTCTGATGTCTCTGAGTTGTTTTCTCTCCAAGTCCTGGATATTTCTAAGTAGTTGAATTCTGGTATTAATCTCGAATCCCTGCTAAGTCGCCTTCAATGTATCTGAATATTCTTGCAGATCGACGTTCGAAATTAGTTGAAAATTTTCTAAGTTACTTTTAATTACTGATTGAAATATTTAAGTTAAAACTTTACTAAGTTGAATTTAGAATAGTTTAGTGGAGTGACTAAAGCAACGTCTTCCCTGCTCGGAGTCTGGTACTAGAGTATCCGTCTTACGACAGACAATTTTGGTTCTCCCTTTCTGTGGGAATCTTTCCTCAAAAGGTAACCACCTTTTCTCCCTTTCATGAAGAAATGTCTCTTCGTTGTTTTTTGTATTTTCAGACTGTTTTGGTCTGAAATTTTTATACTACAAACTGTACTAGGTATAGTTTTTACCTATTGAATAGTTTTTATTCACTATTTACTATTAAAAATCCTTTTAATAGATATTTTGATTGTTGTATTATTTTTCGTTATCTGTGATGACGGTTGGTCATGCAAAGTCCAATTGCTGAACTGTGACGTAGATCTGCTCGCGCCACTTTTCCTGTTAATTCTTGCAAATTGTGATTTTGAACATTTTTACGAACAACTTGCTGTAACTTCTGAACGGCTGGTCCGATCGTCGATTTCTCTTCGGATTCCTCTTCTGTCCGATCTTGAGGGTCTTGTGAAACTCGATTGGTCGTTTTCGCACGTTTCGTTTACGAGTTATCGCACTTTTACCGAATGTCTGTTTTTTCACTTTTCAACTTTTGATTTAAGTCCTTTTTCACAATTCTTTCGTATACAAGTTCTTCTTCTGCTCCTATGACGGAAATTTCTTCTTAGATTTTTATCGTAGCTCTCTTGGTTCTCGAGTTATTGTAACTCAAAGTTTTGAGTTTTTGATCGTCGTGTTATATGATTATAACCCCCCCCCATTATCAATTTTCACCTCTGCTCTGTTGTATTACATTTTTACACAATTAATATACATTATTACATCCTTTTATTTCCCCTTTAACATTTATTTTTACCGCTTTTGGCTTGAAAGTTTTACTTTTTGCTATTATCATAACTCCCCCATTTTAACTTTAAATTTGATTCTAATTGCTTATTATTGTTCCCTACTGTTATCTCTTCAATTGTTATTATTATTATTTTTTAGTTTATCCCCCCTTCACCTTTAAAAACTTAAAAAACTCTCCAAGAATGACTTTCTAAGTCCATTCTCCCCTGGTTATTATTATTATTGTTTATTTTTTATTTCTGATTATTATTACTTCCTCTATTGGTTTATGATTCTATGATTTTTGATTTTTGAATTTCCCCTTTTTTCAAATTTTAGGTTTTTGAGCCCTTCTAATTTCTTGAATAACTTTTTTGTTTTAGGTGCTTTTAAATTTATTTCTTGATATTATTAGTCGGTTGACTCTACTGAATAATTATTTAAATTAATATTTTAGTTTTTTTAATAAAATAAGAACTACGATAATTTAGTTTTCATGTCTGTGCATGCAAAATCCCCTCTTGCCTTGCGTGACGTCACCGCATTATCGCATTCCTACTTTATTTTGTTTAGCGCGGCAATTTAAATGGTTTTTAAATTGAACATGAGACTAATGTTCTTGTCATTCCGTCTCTGTCTGTCTGTCTGTGTGTGTGTGTGTGTGTGTGTGTGTTGCCGCGCTACGCTGCTCACGAGGTCGTTGGGCGCCACTTGCCGCGATCGCTCCGCTCGAGGTCGTAGGGTTCTTCTTGCCCCACGTTGGGCGCCACTTGCCACGCTACGCTCGGCTCGATGTCGTAGGGTTCTTCTTGCCCCACGTTGGAACGCCACTTACCACGCTACTCCTCTCACGATTTTAAGATTCTTACGTCCCTTTTTGGAACGCTACTTACCACGAACTCTTAAACTCGCTGTACAATCACCACCGATAGGGCGAACCACCTTTCTGCTCAGAGCAAGCGCGGGCAAGGCCAAGATGCTCACTTTTACCTTTTATACAATCAAAGATATTGCAAAACTTGGCTCTAGTAAGTATGAGCTTGTCCTCATAAACTTACCAACTTTTAATTTACGCAAAATTCCCTGAATTTTATCTCAATGCTCGATTATTAGACTCTTTTTTAAAGTAACACTCTCTCTCTCTGAGGTCGTGCCTTTTGGGAGAAATCGGCTCTTAAGTTCTGATGATAACTTTTAAAATTTTCAAATTATATTTCCAAAGCACACATATAATATTTATATTTAAACAAGGTTAATAGCATATACAGAATGGATATATATAGAAAACACAACAAAATATAGAAATGAATTATTTATATATTCTTTTCTTTTTAGCACAGTAAAAATGTTAAATTCATAAAAATTTTTACAACAACAAAGTTGATTAAACAACAACACAACGATTTAAGTATTTGACAAAAATTACAAATGGAATATTTTCGATAATCTAAACAAAAATAAAAAACGCTTGACTTTTCAGACAGAACCACAAACAGTTTTTCCTGTACTGAAAAAGTCGTATTTAATTATTAATTATTTATAACACCAAAACAGAAGTATAAAAATGAATTTAATTTTTAATAATTCCCCTAATGACGTTATATTTGAAATGAAGTTAATATTTGCGAATTATTCCTTAAGTATATGATACCTTCACACTTTATTAGAAGTTCTAGTTGGTTTTGGAATTTGTTGTATAATTAGGCTGATGTTGATATGATGTTTTCGGTCCAGAGTCTGTAAACTGCTATGTAGTTGAATGCTGGTCTCGAATTCTTCTAAGTTGCCTTGAAGTTCGATAGGAGTAGAAATTATTCTAAGTCCAGTTAAGTAGAGTGACAGTTGAATTTTCCTCTCAGGTCGGAGTCTGCTGCTGAAGAAACGTCTTCCTTGCCTCGATTCCAAAACAATAGCTTGCCGCGCTACGCTGCTCTCGAGGTCGTAGGGTTCTTCTTGCCCCACGTTGGGCGCCACTTGCCGCGGTCGCTCCGCTCGAGGTCGTAGGGTTCTTCTTGCCCCACTTTGGAACGCCACTTGCCTCACTACCCCCTCTCGATTTTAAGATTCTTACGTCCCTTTTTGGAACGCTACTTACCACGAACTCTTAAACTCGCTGTACGATCACCACCGATAGGGCGAACCACCTTTCTGCTCAGAGCAAGCGCGGGCAAGGCCAAGATGCTCACTTTTACCTTTTATACAATCAAAGATATATCAAAACTTGGCTCTAGTAAGTATGAGCTTGTCCTCATAAACTTACTAACTTTTAATTTACGCAAAATTCCCTGAATTTTATCTCAATGCTCAATTATTTGACTCTTTAATTTAAAATAACACTCTCTCTCTCCAAGGACGTGCCTTTTGGGAGAAATCGGCTCTTAAGTTCTGATGATAACTTTTAAAATTTTCAAATTATATTTCCAGAGCACACATATAATATTTATATTTAAACAAGGTTAATAGCATATACAGAATGGATATTATATAGAAAACACAACAAAATTTAGAAATGAATTATTTATATATTCTTTTCTTTTCAGCACAGTTAAAATGTTGAATTCATAAAATTTTTTATAACAACAAAGTTGATTAAACAACAACACAACGATTTAAATATTTGAGAAAAATTACAACTGGAATATTTTCTATATTCTAAACAAAAATAAAAAACGCTAGACTTTTCAGACAGAACCACAAACAGTTTTTCCTGTACTGAATAAGTCGTATTTAATTATTAATTATCTCTAACACCAAAGCAGAAGTATAAAAATGAATTTAATTTTTAATAATTCCCCTTATGACGTTATATTTGAAATGAAGTTAATATTTGCGAATTATTCCTTAAGTATATGATACCTTCACACTTTATTAGAAGTTCTAGTTGGTTTTGGAATTTGTTGTATAATTAGGCTGATGTTGTTATGATGTTTTCGGTCCAGAGTCTGTAAACTGCTATGTAGTTGAATGCTGGTCTCGAATTCTTCTAAGTTGCCTTGAAGTTCGAAATGAGTAGAAATTATTCTAAGTCCAGTTAAGTAGAGTGACAGTTGAATTCTCCTCTCAGCTCGGAGTCTGCTGCTAAAGAAACGTCTTCCTCGCGTCGATTCCAAAACAAAAGTATCTGTCTTTCGATGGATAAATTATGGTCTCCCTTTTAGTGGGAATTCTTCCACTACCTGGAGCCAATTTTTCTCCCTTTTACAGAGAAAGGTATTTTCTTCTTATTACGTGTTTTCAGGCCCTTTTGGTCTGAAATATTTACACTATATATTTTATTAATCATGTTTTTTGACTAATGAATAGTTTTCTTCCTTTATTCTTAATTGAAACACCTTTTAAATAATAATTTATTGTATTTATTATTTAGTGTTATCTGTGATCCAAGTTGGCAATGTGAGGTTCAGACTCCAGATTCTCACTGAGGGTGCGCGCGCCGCTCTACAGGATTTTTCATGAAAATCTCAACTTTTGTCGTTTTTTCGTTCAACTCGCTATAACTTTCGAACGCCCGAACCGATTTTCAAGTTCCTTTTGGATTCTTCTTCCTCTCCATCTTGTGGGTCTTGTGAAACTTGATTCGTCGTTCTAGTGCGCTTCGTTCGCGAGTTATCGCCCTTTTCCCGAAATTCGGTTTTTCTTCTTTTCAAATTTTGAGATAAGTCCTTTCTCAAAATTCTTTTGACGAAATCTTGTTCCTCTTCTACTATGACGAAAAACTCTGTTTGTACTTTTCACGCAACTCGCTTGGTTCTCGAGTTATACGTCCTTGAAGTCCCAAAGTTTTTATCGTATAGTTTTTTGTTCATAAAACCCCCCCCCCATTATATATTATCATTTCTGCTTTGATGTTTTACACTTTTACATTATAGATATCTATAATTACAATGTTATTTCTCCCCTTTAACTTCAAATTTAACCGCTTTTGGGCTTTAAAGTTTTACTTTTTGTAATTATTATATCTCCCTTATTTTATTTTCAAATTTGAATCTAAGTACATATTATTGTGCCCTATTGTGGTCTCTTCAATTGTACTTATTATTTTTTTTTAATTTATCCCCCCTTCAACTCAAAAATTCCAAAAAACTCCCCAAGAATGACTTTCTAAGTCCATTCTCACCTGTTTATTATTATTAATTCATATTTTTTATTTATGATTATTGTTAGTTCCCCTATTAGTTATGACTCTACGTTTTTTGACTTTTGAATTTAGGTTTTTTCCAAATTTTAGGTTTTTGAGCCACTATAAAAACTTGAATAACTTTTTTGTTTTAAATGATTCTAAATTTATTTTTTGACATTATTTATCGGTTGATTCTACTGAACATTTATTTATTTTAATAATTTAGTATTTTAATAAAATAAGAAACGAGGCAGAGTGACATTTCACGTTCCAGCATGCAATGTCTCGCACCTGTTGGGCGTGACGTCATCGTCCCTCCTCGCCCCCTATCTATATGGTTTTATCGCGGGAATTTAAACTGCTTTAAATTGACTTGAAACTTTTGACTCTTGGCAAAACCGTTTCAGTGTGTGTGTGTGTGTGTGCGCGTGCGTGCGTACTGCCTTATTTTTGATCGGATTTATGGCATTTCACTTAATAGCTACAGACCAGTGGCGGCTTACTCATAAGGACCCTCGGAAGCCGCCCCCCCCAATGATAATGTTATTTTAATAATGTAAATACCTATATGTATTTAATTCTTTGGAGACAAATGAATTATGAATTGCCGCTATGGATTTCACTATCATTTGTAGCGGGAGTTTTACAATATAAAATATTTGACAAATGTATTCTGGAGTTCGGACGGTGGCCAGAGCGTCCCAGTTTCATTGCATTTAGTCATATGGGGCAAGCAGCAGACAGAGCTGAGGGTGCCGTGACGTCATTTACACAGCGTGTAATGGGCTTCTAGGGCAGAGTCCGAAGCTGCGCGCGCATACAACAGTCAGTGCAGCCACCATAAATTAGATGCCGATACCGTTGCCGGTAATATGTCAACGGTAAACGTTGTGACACATGATGTAAGTTTAATCATTAGTCAAGGAATTAAAAACATAGAACATAGAATTGCCTTAAAAGATTTAGGACCCCCTAGGCCTGATATGGTAATAAGTAAACTCAAATTAGTTCATTTATTTTATTTTAATTTGTATTTTATTAGCTATAGACTGTACAAACTTTGCTTTATAATCGCTATGTAGTGTGTAGACCCCACATGTTTTTAATATGGAGTGAATAACACTTGTGTTACGCCTGCTTTCTGAACCGTAGTGTATGTTTTGATAACATGCCTTCCCTTATGTGTATAAAATAAAACAGAGCCCTCCCATTGCACTTAACCACCGGCCGCTACTGCTACAGACCCAGTCTCAATAATATGCTGATTTGTATGTTGTTGGTTAAATAAATAATCTATTCTAGTGGCACATGTATTATTTTCATAAAAAGTGCAATCATGGCAAATTCTCTGCAATTGAGTAAACTATAACTTTGAAAAATTGCACATGCAATTAATATACATGTTACTTCGATGCATATATATGTTGATCAGTAGAAAAATCTAGTGAAAATACCTTATTGTTATCTTCTGGATATAACACATTCTTTTAATTGATCAGACTTTTTGTACCAACAATTATTATTGTAGAATTATTATTAAATAGCACAAGAAAATCTAAAACATATTCTTAGCAAAATAACGGTTATTATATTAGAGATTTCTCTAAAACTATGGTCCAAATTAAAAAGTGAGATACCATTAAAAAGAGACTTTAACGAACTTTAAAATAATTTGCTGTTCGACTCCCGCACCATTAAAAATTTTAGGGATTGATTTCACCACCTTTCATGGATAAAGTGGTAGTGTCCCCTTAAAATATAACAATGAAGTGGACATTTTAAAACACATAGCAATGTCCAATGGTTACTAGAGCTCCATAATTAATAACATTTATTCATAAACATAGGAACTAATAGGATTGGGTTCTTTTAAATCAGTGGTTCAGTTATATTAATTAATCTTTATTGCTGCTTATGAGACTTGGGTAACATTTTAAACACTCTAATACTTCAATACTATATTCAATACTTTAAATACTATACAACAAAAATAAGAATATAATACGACACTTTAAATAAACAATACAATAATAGTAATTTAATAGGATACTTTTAAATAAGCAATACAATGATAAGAATTTAATTAAATGAACAATATTCAAACTAAATATTCATTTCACTAAGCCCAAAAGTATTCCAACTATTGTTACTCTCTAATAAATGAAATTATTAATTTATTGGTGATTTTATAAATATAGAAATGCTTGCTTACTGGTGTAGAGTTGATTTCCTGGGCTAATAAATTTCCCGGAGTAGAGTTCCTGCACCACGGCTAGTGACACAGCCGTGTATCTTCCAAAGCTCCAAAAGACCAAAGACCCCCTCCAAATCATGCTGACCGCTTATATATGTATCGTGGCTTCTGATGCTCTACTTTTGTTGCAAGTCAAGCATTTCAACACTTTTTCAATTCTTTCGCAATAGTTGGTTCATTCTGAGCTTTGTTAATATTAGTTCTTCCTAACATAATTTACAAATTGAATAATTAACTTAACATTAACCTATTCCTAACATCACTGGCGCCCACGAGACATCGTCCCGATGTCATGTTACAAACCTACATATTTAACATAACATAGTTTGATTAAATAAAATATAACTATATAACACTCAAATAACAAATGAACTATTTATTTCCTATCTTTATTTTTTTATTCACAAGCACTAATGGTTTCACAAAAAAAATTGCACATTTAGAAATACAGAATATAATAAATGAAATAATAAAAAAAATTAAATTTTACAATTCTTTTTGATCAATACCAAATTTTAGTCCTAAAATACATACATATATAACCCAACAGGTCTAGCCAACTAAATGTAGTCAATTAATTGGCTACTCAATCCACCAATCTTTCTACATTAGTGTAGTCAAACCTGCAACAGGGTAAAAACAATTAAACATTTTCACATTATAAATATAAATTACAATATAAATTTTCTGTGACTTGATGTCCTGTAACTTGAGCAAGCATTTCATATAAATTCACCTGTAATCGTTTTGTAAATTAAAAAAAAAATACTATAATTTTGATTTATTAGTTGGAAACCTTTTGGAATTGGCTTTGAATGTGCTTTTATCTTAATTCTTATAATCTTTAATTACAACATTTAAATACAGTACTACACTTAGAATCACGTTTATTATTATAACTAAATTATATCCATTTATTAATCTCAAACCTATTTTATTATTTATCTTACAATCTCATTACTTAAGTTATTATTATTCACAAAATTTCTCAACTTGTTTGGTTTAGCTGGGTTAATTTCTTCTCTATAGATCTCATAAAACATTAAAAAAAACTTCATTATTCATGACTTCACCTCAAATTACAAATACTACTTAATTTTCTTGAACAACATTAAAAAATCATCTATTATCTTTAAAAAAACTCCTTTTACATTAATATTACCTCATAGTGTCTCATCTCAAAACTCATCATTATAGGCTTCTCATAACTTAATAATTTCATTGCATTGACCTCTTATAAAAACTTCTCTAATTATTTATATCACCACATATAAATAATTGTGCACACCACGTATTTCATCGTAGTCAAACTTATTATTTCCTCATAGATACCTGTAATAAGTTCATTTAAAAACTCAATATCGTCGTAACCTTCGACGCTTACTCATATTTCATCGCAGTAAAAAAAAACTCATATATCCTCGTAGAAACTCATTTAAAACCTTATGTGTATAGTGCCCCTTTGGCTCACTATCACATTTCGCCGTAAATCTCGTAGAACCTCAATAATACGTCGCAAATTCTTCCTATATCATCGAAGAAACCTCGTAGATAAAAAAAAAACTTCTTGTTAAACTTAAAAGAAGCTCTCAATGCAACCAAATTACTTTCTTCAAGGAAAACCTCTTTATAGACTTCATTTCTCGACACTATTTTTAAGTACTTTTGTACATTCATTTCTCCCTTTTTAAAGAAAAACATTATCTCTTATTATCTTATATAAAAAAAAATTACTCACAATTATTTTCCCAGCAACACCTTAGTTTTTATTAAAACATCATAAACTCTTTTTTTTATTAAATTACTTCCATTAAAACATTTTATCTTAAATTTCTCAATTATTTACTTTAAAACTCATCAAAGTCCCTTACATCACATTATTTATTACTCCCTATTTATCTAAATCTTAACGTTTATTAATTTTCCTTTAATTATTTTCACATACAATCAAAATATTTCTAATTTTAACCTAAACTATGCATTCTTTAAAAAAAATTTATTTATTTTATTTTATTTATTTTTTTATTGGTGTTTCTACACAAACAAAAAAAAATTCAACACCTGACACCCATAAATATCCGTTTCAGCTACTTAGTTCACCAAAATCAAAGATAAACATGTAATGTCAAGTTTGTTGTGAATTTTATTTCCCGAGAAGACTTTTGACGCAATAAGTAAGAAGCAATTTTTAAACAACCACAATGATTTGTCAGCAGTCTATGATCTAACCGCCGAGACCTTGTGCAATGTAGATTGCTGACATGCCTGATTGTAACTGTCAGTCGACAATAAGTAGATCAAATTCTTTATAGCTATGCGATTTCTTAAAATGGTCTACATTTTTACGATAAATTGCACACTAGGTTTTAGCATGTCTAAATTTTCGTCGTAAACCATTATTTGCCATAGAAATCGCATAACACCTTAATTTGTTGTAAAATTCTCAGCATTCATACTACACACCTTGCCAAAGGTATGCTGAAATAAACAATCAAACTCCAAGGAATTTCCCTACTCGGCATGTTATATATCTTCACATTACACTTCATTCACAATAAACCTGACCTAAGTATTTCTTTCAGTTCATTGCCTATGAAACACACCAGACTAATTTAAACTATTTACTATAGACGCTGACAATATCAAATGTTTCAAAATGCATAACAACCATCTAATTTAAAAAGTAATCGGTCACAAATTTCAAAGCAACGAAGCAACACACTAAATAGAGATAAATTAATTGTCTATTACAAATTTTTCTCTTAATGTTATTGTAACAATGGCATGACTAGAATTTAGCCTGTCTAAATATTAAATTCACTAACAATAATTAAATAACAACATTAAGTTAATAACTTCTAAACTTCTTAAACTAAAAAAATTAAAAATCAATTTCACTAACTTTCTTACTAGTATCCTAGTTCAAATATCTACAAACATTTTCTTTTTCTTACTTTTTCAAATCAATAATAATAATCTTAATCAATTTCAATAATATGTATGAAAAGAATATTGCCACAACTTTAATAGTTATTAATTTTTAGTAAAAACTAAAAACACGGCCGATGCACCATTTATTAGGATTGGGTTCTTTTAAATCAGTGGTTCAGTTATATTAATTAATCTTTATTGCTGCTTATGAGACTTGGGTAACATTTTAAACACTCTAATACTTCAATACTATATTCAATACTTTAAATACTATACAACAAAAATAAGAATATAATACGACACTTTAAATAAACAATACAATAATAGTAATTTAATAGGATACTTTTAAATAAGCAATACAATGATAAGAATTTAATTAAATGAACAATATTCAAACTAAATATTCATTTCACTAAGCCCAAAAGTATTCCAACTATTGTTACTCTCTAATAAATGAAATTATTAATTTATTGGTGATTTTATAAATATAGAAATGCTTGCTTACTGGTGTAGAGTTGATTTCCTGGGCTAATAAATTTCCCGGAGTAGAGTTCCTGCACCACGGCTAGTGACACAGCCGTGTATCTTCCAAAGCTCCAAAAGACCAAAGACCCCCTCCAAATCATGCTGACCGCTTATATATGTATCGTGGCTTCTGATGCTCTACTTTTGTTGCAAGTCAAGCATTTCAACACTTTTTCAATTCTTTCGCAATAGTTGGTTCATTCTGAGCTTTGTTAATATTAGTTCTTCCTAACATAATTTACAAATTGAATAATTAACTTAACATTAACCTATTCCTAACAGAACAAAAACTATATCAAAAGTCCCATACTGGAAAATAATATAAATAAAGAGAAGAAAAAGTTGTGTCTCTACAGAATTTAGTAATTTCTTGAACCACACCTTGCAGAATGAATTGATCAAGAATAATGTCAGTTTGACTTTCAATACATGTAATAAATTAGTGACAAAACTAAAACAGATCATCACTAAAAACAAAAACAAAGACTTTAGTGATGAAAGAGGTGTCTACAATTTGATATGCGATGACTGCTCCAAATTTTACATAGAACAGACAGGTCATTTGTTTGGTAAGAGGTTTAAACAACATTTGCCTAAATTGAACCTTAATTCCATAAAATCAAATTTTGCTGCTCACCACATAGATTTTGACCACAAAAATACTAACTTACAGATTAATATGAAGGTGATAAAGTTTTGCAAAAAAGTCTGTTCACGGGTGTGATTGAAGAGTTTGAAATTTATAAAGCAGTAAAATTGGCTATACATAATTTTCTAAACAATAAACTATCTTTTAACTCAAATATAATATTTGATTCCTCAATGACGCTAACAGATAAGAGAATGTCATTGACCAAAGGACTAAACTTACCTCTGCAGTGCAATCCTAGTATTATTACTAACATTTAATGTTGGACAACGTATGTGCACACATGTCGTGTTTGTGTTATGTTCTATTTATGTTTATAACAATTACAAATGTTTAAAGTTATGACAAACTCTCATGAGTGATATTACACCTGTGGTGATTCACTCGACTTTGAGGGATCACCGCCAAAAGATAAGCGAGGCGATGCTTGCGCACCGGAAGGAGACGGAAGCCAGTCTACGCAGTCGTTCTCAGTGCGCCGAGGTCAGCGGACGTGAGTTGCGCTTAATGAATTTAACTTTTTGGTAACACACCTAAATGGCTACCTACACCCTTAATTGCGGGGTCTGATCGACCCCTGGGTGTTACGTACCGGTAGTCATTAGTAGGTCATCCAACTAAATTAAAAGAGAATTATTATGGCCTAAAGGGTTTAACATAATTCTCCCATCACGCCCTGTCCCTAACCGTAAGTTCTAAATGATAAGAGTTAAGTAATTATAATAATTAATTAGTTAGTGTAGTAATTAAGTTATATCTCATTATAAGCTGGCTGAGAACATAGTGATTACTTGGGTTGAGACTAAGAGTAATTAACGTCCGAATATATTTAACGGTTAGTCCTAGCACGTTTTCCAAAACTCCCATTCTGGAACTTAAGCTGTGCAAACGTCAGGTCCTTACCAATAACCAGGGCTGATGTTCCCCGGACACCTGATGATGGACGCTTGAAGATATCTGAAACTGTGGTAGTGTTTTTTCTAACACAATAAGTGGATCATGTAACGGTCTTTTACAGGTAATTATTAACCTTTAAATACAGTTTTATCACTGATTTTTACTCTCTCACATATATGTAGTATGAGAAAGTTATGTGATGGGCCAAAAAAATCTGTGTTGAGTATTTGTGTATCTATAAAAAAGTGTTTTTTGGAATGATGTCTGTCTATCATATCATATTTGCACTGCTCTACACCCTAAATGCAGCAAAATGTGGACCGATTTTAATCAAATTTAGTTTATAGACATATTTTGGTCATAGCTTGGGACTTATTTTCATATTATTGATAACTGAAAATTTGGGGATAGATACTGTAAGAAAAAAATTAACACAAAATTAGTATTTTCTCAAAAATGTAGCTTCGGAAGACTCAAACAAAACAAAACATATTGGTTGTCTTCTCTCCAAAAATGTTGGTTCATGAGTTATTGGTAAAAAACATAAAAAATGGAGATGTTATAAAAGATGTAATTTCTCAAAATTGACTTTATGTTTTCGTTAAAATTTTAGAGAAAGGTGAACATTAATGACCAAAATATGTGCAAAATCTCATGTCAAAAAATACTACGGTTCAAGAATAATAGGCAAAAAACTCAAAAGAATTTTGATCACCATTATTTAAAGCTGGATTTGAATGAAATGGGATTTTCACTGAGGACTTGTTTATGACACAAACAAAGCAAGTTTAAACACTAAATATTTTTTCACACATGACATCCATGGTTCATTTTAATTTTTTTACTGACAACCACCAAACTCACATTTTTGATGATTAGTTTTGGTTTGTGTTTATCAGATTTTAAGGATGGGAGAGTGGGAAAGTACGTGCAATGTTTTTGCACCATTTATTTTATTTTATTATGACATTTTTATCAATTGATTTTCATAGTTTAAGTATTTATATGTGATTTATGTTCTGTGTTGTGAAAATAAAAATTCAAAGTACAAACATAGATCAAACTTAGACATCTGATGATGAGGTTAATCAAGTAACAGCTATAATGCCCATTTTAATAAAGTTTGGAATGAGTATTTTCAGTGAATCATTACTTTTAGTTGTATTCGTGTAATCCTATCTAATGAAATCAATAAACAATTTGACCCTCAGGGCTCACAATAATGAGTACATTTGTGGCAACCCTGCGGGACCCTATATACATAATGTTGATTGTAGTCTTGGGTTAGAGCCCTTTCTTTCATCTTTCCTATTTGGTCCCTCTTGACTAACTCTTGTTCTCTTCCGACCCTAACGGTATTAGTGGACTCGAGATCTTTATTTTATGTTCCTTCAGTTTTTTTTATAAGGTGATGATGACCGAGAGGTTTTTTGTCCTTAAACAACAGCGAAAAACCAGCATATTGATACATCTCCAGTATTGTTATTATTATCAATTATTATTTAATCACTTAATATGTTTCAGGTATCTGGTTTGACTGTGGACTGCCTTGAAATATATAGGGATGTTGTGTGCAAAACATGTGATGCTGTAGATCTAAATATTAAGGTAAAAGTTCAAATATTTTTTTCTATGATATACAAGAAGAACTCTGTATAATATAATAGCTCGGAAATATAATTTCTATTTGTTTTGTTTCAGTCGACTTACCAATTGATGGCAAAGTGTGAAGAACTCAGCAAGTCGATGAGACCTATCTACAAATTCTCTGAACATGTGTATCCTTTAAGAATATATAAAATGCTGAGGATATATTAATAAACTGGTTACATTTTCTAACTCATATGCACAGAAAGTTTTTTAAATTGTCATCATAAAAGACAAATTCTTTTTTTTATATGTAACATCAGTTTTTAATGACAGTGATCACAGTTCATTTAGTTTTTTCCAATTACTTCTGAATCGTAATATCTTTTTTCACTTGATTTTGGTACATTGGCTAAGTTAGAGATCTTCGTGATGGTGAAGCCATGAGGTATTATGTTACGTGAGGGGTGGCACAGTTTTGGACTAAGAGGGTTTTAGTGGTAAGAGGTTGACTGATTTAATCATAACAGCTAAAAATATTGTTCAATAACTGGAGGAAGACTGTATTTCCAAACAGACAATCTTGGTCTAAAACGAGACATTTTTCTTATGAATGTTTTGATGATATTCTAACATCTCCTGAAGAAACTTTGAAAGTTATGTCTTCTACCTCCTAGTAAACACTATTAACCTTTAACCCTAGAACCGTCACTCGACCTTTTCTTAGGTCGAGTGTAGATGCATGGTTTAATTCACCGACTCTAAAACATGTATTTTGCAATTCAACATTACACCCACTTAGAATCGTCCAATCGCAATAAATAAAATACCATTGGAAAGCTAATGTTCCGTAGATGCATAATCATGCAAAAAAAAACCACATAACGATATAAATAATATTCCAAAAATTGGTGAAGTTCGCATATTTTTAATGCGTAAAATCGTAAATTTCAACTCTGCGGTTTTTAGTATTAGCGACGCCATTTTTCCCCATATGATTACAAATCTGTTTTTCTGTCAAACGGGTTGACCAAAACACTGTTCTATAGATCACATCTTTCTCTTTCAAACCGTAGATTATAAATTTTTCTGCGTCTCACAGATCCAGAGATATTTCTACTTGACGATAGTACAAACTTGACAGGACGAAATTCATTTGGCATTCGGTGCAGTTTACGAAATGACAATCCTTTTTTCTATGTAGAAAAACGTATTCGTTCTTTACAGTATGTTGTAGAGGAAATTTCATTCTATAAGTTGGTACCACTTGATATACCAACTGATATTTTCTGTAGGTTCTATTCAAGTCCAAATCTGTCCAAACATAGGCTATCTTACGCCAGTCCGTGAAATAAAATACACGCAAAAGGGCGTGGCATTTGTGTAATATTTTTATTATTTCTGTTATTTTGAAGGTTTGTGTATACAAATTGTATATAAATTGTGTATACAAGTTACAATATATGTGTTTTTATTTCTAAAGTTTATGCTTTTGAGTGAATTTCTAGTTTGTGAACGGTTTATATTTGGGATAACCTAAGAGGTATTTTGTAAATTTAGGTTATAAGCAAATTTTCTTATATTTAGTGTTTTATTTGATTATACAAGTGAATATGTGTGTTATTCTTTGTAAAGTATATTGTTTTAGTGAAATCTAATGATTTTGTCTTAGGCCTAGCTTTAGAAAGTTACTAATTACGCCTAAATTGTCGAGGTGTCAAACCTAACCTCACTCGCCACAGTATCACTTTTTAGGGGAAATCATTATTTTTATTTTGAAAATGTAACAAATTATTATTTTTTCCCCCTAAATATATTCACAAATATATTACAAATCTCTAGAAATACTTGAAAAAATAGAAAAAAAATTTTTGTATGGTTTAAATTACCATTTCTGTGAAATTATTCTCTTTTTACTCTCCGATTTTTTGGTATTTGACCAAAAAACTCCAAAGTGATACATCTAACTTTTTTTTTCACTACACAGCTAAATTATATGGACCTTTCTGAATATAATGATATATAGAACTTTTGTATAAAATATATATTACTATTTTTGGTGAATTTTTGAAAAAAAGATAATTTTAACATTTTTCGTAAAAAATGGTTTTTTATTTTGAAAATGTAACAATTTTTTTTTCTCTAAATATATTCACAAATATATTACAAATCTCTAGTAATCGTTGAAAAAATTCCGAAAAATCTATTAATATGGTGTAGATAACGATTTCTGTGAAATTATTCTCTTTTTACTCTCCGATTTTTTGGTATTTGACCAAAAAACTCCAAAGTGATACATCTAACTTTTTTTTTCACTACACAGCTAAACTATATGGACCTTTCTGAATATAATGATATATAGAACTTTTGTATAAAATATATATTACTATTTTTGGTGAATTTTTGAAAAACAAATGACTAATTTACAATTTTCTATAAAATATTTTTTTAAATTTTGAAAATGTAACAAATTTTTTTTCCCCTAAATATATTGATAAATATTACATAAAACTTTTGTATATCTTAGAAAAGGTGGTAAGCTTTTGATTTTGGATGATACAGGTTTTTCCTGAAAAATGATAACTTCGTTTTTGACATGTAACATACTTACTCCAAAACCGTTGCAATTTTTTTTTGTTTTTATTACATAGATGAATTCTATGCATCTTTCTGAGAAAAATGATGTCTTATAAGTTAGGTTTTGTATAAAAATAATATATTTTATTAATTTTTAAACAAACGAAGAATTTAAAAACAAATTAACATTGCCGGTTCCAGGGTTAACTAACATCATGCTGGAAAATCACTTAACTAACACTATAACTCTGAGAGACACCCTTTGTTATTTTGAGATAAATAAATTCAACTTAATATTATAAACATCATTTAATGAATATTAAAATTTTTGTCACATAATAATAAAAAGAAAACAAACTTTTTCAAAATATATCGTTATTACACATTTTTTTCCCATAGAAAAAATCTGTGCCCTCTACACTCCACACTTTGGTCAGACGATTCATTATTTTTGTCATCCTCCTGCTCTGATTCAGAATTGTGTTCACTATAATCTGGATCTTTATCACAATCGTATGGATCAGGTTCTTCCAACACGTTGATCACCAAATCCTCAAGAATGTCAAAACCTTCCTTATGAAACCTTACCTTACTGTTAAAACCTCACAGACACTATATTCACAGCTGGTCCTCCATATGATGGGCCAGGTATATCAAAATTTTCCATTCTGAGCACAAAATAATAAATATATAATAATAAATAAATAAAAGTAATTATATGGCATACATCAACAGTAAATACATAACAATTCAAAGGAGGGAAAGACAAAAATAATATAACTTAACCCTTTGAGTGCCACAAGAAAATTTTCATAACTGGAAAATTCGGTAACACATCTAAAATGCACAGACTCACCCAAAAATGCCACAGGTATAAATGGTTTTTTGGAGATTTTTGTTATAATTGACACAGATTAAATTGTATACAAGATATCTTAACAAATTTAGTGTCAAAATGTTCAGTGTTACCTAGGCTACAATTATATTTGTAAATAAGTTGGATTCTATATGTAAAAAAAAATTATTTATTAAAAACCAAACTTTAGATAGCCTAATTTAGAAAAAAAAATTTTACATTTTTTTTTTTACCTCAAAAACCAAAAATATTTTATATATGGGAAGTGTGCTATTTTCTATCTATATACTGTTTTCTATAAGTGACCAAATTTTTAAATTATTTGGTTGAAAACCAAACTCAAACAAAGAACTTTTATCTCAGAACTAACCTATCCCAACCTATCCTAGGCCTATTTTGTTTACCTGATGTACTAGGTTAATCTAAGTTTAAATCAATATCACTATCACTAAACTGATTGTCACTATCACTTTCTGGTTGATATAACGGGTCTAGATCACTGTCATCCCCAAATAAATGTAACAAATCATCTTCAGAGGCTAAAGAGTCATCGTCTGAATAACCTAAAAGTAATCTGTCTACTTCGCTACCTCTTAGATTTTCTTCCGCCATTTCAAAGCAATATATTATCCAAAATACTACTTTAAACTTGTAATAACTAAAATAATAACCTTCAACAAACAAATAATAAAATAACACGAACAACAAACTTCAAAAAAAAACTGATGACTGTAGCGAGAAAATAATATCAACACACAATAATATCAGTACCGTGCGTACACTTCTAACCTGCAAGTGAAAATGACAACAGCTGATTTTGTGCATCAGTAATTGTTGTCATCTGTTTAGTTAGCTAAAACAAAATTTTTTCCACCACTGAATATCACTGGATATACCACAAAGTATTTTAAAACACCGAAATACTATATAGCAGATTACAAATAAATTAATTAAACTACGAAATACGCAGTGGCGATGGATCGTCACCGTGGCATTTCTCGCACGGAAAAATGGTGACGATAGATCGTCATCGTGGCATTTCTCGCACGAAAAAATGGTGACGTTAGATCGTCACCGTGGCACCCAAAGGGTTAAAAGACTTGATACGTCTCAGAGACGGAAAACTGCGCCCCTCGAGTAAACCTTGAGTAAACAATGAACATTCATCTCGATTAAGATTTCATTTAATGCTTGAGTGAGTTATAGTCATGTCTATTTAAAGTATTGTCATTTGGTTTCTGTTTACAGCAGTACTTTTATTTTTAAATGGTAAGAAATTGTTATTTATATACCAATTTTAACATAGTTTCTAAACATTATCACCATCATCATCTTTTGGACATTTCTATCTCTGCATGTCGCCTGGCACAACTTCTTCCATCCCGGCGATCTTTCCACACTTGCTTCACCAGGGGTCTGGTGAAGCTACGAAAGGTCAAACATGCCGGTGGTGGATTAAGAGCTGTTTTCATTATTAGGAACAGCCTCAGTCTGTAATATTATTTCTTTTTACATTTGCTGTAATACTTCACATTCAAATTCATCAGGTTAAGATAATTTGATTATGTAACTAGCTCTATCGTATTTTAACTCTATACTCTAAGTAAGAATTTGCTATTGAAAGAGAACAAAAACTTTAAATCATATTTGCAATAAAATATTTTTTAATCTTTTTAACATTGCATAAAGAGGCTTGTCGAATCTTGCACCGGGAGCTTACAGCAAGCGTGATGGTCTTTGGCTAGAATTACTTACCCATTTGCACACACTTCACCAAAATTTGATGGAAATTTGTAACATTAATTTAAAAAAAATATATTTCTTTGATAATAGATCGTAAAGAATTTTTCTGTTAATAACACATAAGTTTCATACATTTTGAAAGATAATGGCCAATACTATTTGCTTGATATCTTAACCCTCCAGCTGGTGCATGTTAATGGGTCTTAAAAATTCTTGGTTTGTTTAAAAATTAATAAAATATATTATTTGTATACAAAACCTAACTTATAAGATATCATTTTTCTCAGAAAGATGCATAGAATTCATCTATGTAATAAAAAAAATTTTTTTTGAAACGGTTTTGGAGTAAGTATGTTAGATGTCAAAAATGATATTAACTTATTTTCAGAAATATCTGTATCACCCAAAATCAATAGCTTTCTACTTTTTTCTAAGATATACAAAAGTTTTGTGTAATATTTTTGAATATATTTAGGAAAAAAAATTTAAAAAAAATTTATATTTTAAAAATTTAAAAAAATATTTTACGAAAAAACTGAATTTTCTCTTTATTTTTTCCAAAAAACATTAAAAATAGTAAAATATATTTTATACAGAACTTCTATATATCATTATGTCCAGAAAGGTGCATAGAATTTAGTTGTGTAGTGCAAAAAAAGTTACATGCATCACATTTGGAGTTATTTGGTCAAATACCAAAAAATCGAGAGTAACGGAGAGTAAAATTTCACAGAAATCGGTACATAAACCATATTAAAAATTTTTTATGATTTTTTTAAAATATTGATACAGATTTGTAATATATTTGTGGATAAAAGTTGCTAAAAAGAAAAATAAATTTTGAAAATTTTCATTAGACTAGGTACATTTTTACGTAAAATGTGAATATTGACTAACTATATTCAAACAGTAACCAAAAATATAATTTTTATTCTAAACCAAAGTTTTTATTACCTATGTTCCCACAAATATACATAGATTTTATGTGTGCAATGCAAAAAAAATTATATGGAAACATTTTAGAGTTATTACGGATGGAATCAACAAATTTACCCTGTAACCGAGGCAAAATTCCACAGAAATAGGTATATAAACCATATTACAAATTTTTTATGATTTTTTTTAAATATTGATACAGATTTGTAATATATTTGTGGATAAAAGTTGCTAAAAAGAAAAATCAATTTTGAAAATTTTTATTAGACATGGGTCATTTATGATAAAAATCTACCTTCACAATAGCCTAGATGTTGAGGTTAGGGCTGTGAAAAAAAAAACCAAAAATATGAAATATCACTAATAAATACACTCTACAAACATTGACACATTTATTATAAGTTGTATATACATTTATATATTATGTATATACATATTATAATAAATAAATGGTTTCTTGAAACTAAAAGTTCCAATAGCAAATCTAGAACTAGGCCTGACTAGTATTAGATTTGGCTAGACTAGGCCGAAAATATAAATTATCACTCATAACTACACTCTACAAACATTGACACATTTATTTTAAGTTGTATAAACAAATTATAATAAAAAAATCACTTCTTGAAACTTATATTCACTATAAAAACACAAAGCAATTGCACTTTGAAATTTCCACATCGGCAAAAATCTTGCGAGATCGAAGTAACAAATTTGAGGTTATTCTACGTTTTATAAAGTACCACAGCCTTTGTATTTTTCCTTGTACAGATGTGTTTCAAATACAAGGTTAAATATTGAAACCTCCTCTTTACAGTTATATCAAAAACGACAAGATTGTATAAAAATAAAGATCGGATTCTTCAAGACTGTCTAGACATTGAATATCGCAAACGGGTCTGAAAGTTCAGAGGATCATTTCCTAGAATGGATATAAATCGTAAACTATATAACTTAGGATGATTTCGTCTTCATAGTTCGAAAGAGGAAGAAAAATACTATATAATATTGTCAACTTGTAACATTTAGACAAGTTTTACCATTTCGAAAAAATATATGAACATATAGGTGATATTTTCTATATAAAACTCGCCGCGAGAAACTGTCGCAATCTAGCGCTAACAAGGTAAACTTCAGTCTTGTCTTATATCTTTACTACACGGTACATAAAATTTTCTAAACTTGGTTATGAAAGATTGAAAGATAACCTTTTCATTGGTATAAAATACATTTCGATAATATAATATCTACTAGGATAAAAGTTGAATTGTAAAAAATGTAATTTTTAGCGTGTAAAATAGCGTTAAAATTCTTGATTTGGTTTAATTTTTATATAATAAAAACTATACTAGTTGGAAACATTTGAAAAAGACAGTTTTGAAGAGAAAGACGCGATCTATCAAGCAGTGTTAGGTTATATTTGACTGACAGTAATTTGGAAATAAGAAAAATATACAAACAGGAAGAATGTTTTGTTTAAAACTTGTTGACGTAAAACTTTGACGTTTCGCATGAAAACTATGCGAACTTCGCCAATTTTTGGAATATTATTAATATCGTTTTGTGGTATTTTTTTTGCATGATATGCATCTACGGAACATTAGCTTTCCAACGGTATTTTATTTATTGCGATGGGACAATTTTAAGTGGGCGTAACGTTGAATGGCAAAATACGTGTTTTTTAGTTGGTGAATAGAGCCGTGACTAACGAAGCGACCACTTTTAAGGCAAAAAGGGGTCGATCACCAGTTGGAGGGTTAAGGGTGAGTGGCACATGGAGCAAAATTTTATCAAAATAATTTAGAGTCAATTTTAAGTTAATGGAAAATTGTGTTTTGGCAGGTACTCCTGAATGTTGAGGTACAACATTAATATCCTATGACATTATTAGGAGCCTAAAAAATACTTGTAGTTACCAACTTTGAAGAAAATTGGGTCTAGCCATTTCATTGAAATCTGTACTGACGTATGGGCAAACATATTACTCTAAAATTGGTCCAGCTGTTTCTTAGAAATCTGTAATGACTGGAATTAAGCCGAGGGTTAGGGGCGTGGATCTTTTAGAATTTGGTTTGTGGGGAACAAGTATCCTTCTGAACCATTACAACTGTATCAGTCTGAAGATTATGCAACTCTTAACAGCTCAGTTAGCCAGCACCGATGGGCAACTTAAAATAACTTAATTTAGATTAAAACTACACTTATCAAACTAGAATTAATTTGAAGGGGAAATGACTCTAATAAAAATAGTGGTGAACGTAGTTGATTGGGGCAAAATGGTGATTAAAACAGGTGCCAATTCGTTCTTGACTCACCTACTTTTCACATATTTAACTGGTCGTGGAATTTACGATACAACACGAAAAAACCCTGCGCAAACTGATCCATCCCAAAAGAGCTAGTGTGCCATTATTTTGGGGGGTAAAGAAATGGTAACTACCTGAACGAAACTAAAGTCTAGCGTAGATATAATTTCAAGTTTCTGTTACACGTCCAGTCTACCAAGCGGGTCATGCACAACTCTGGAGTCTTGTCTAGTCCGATCCAGTCTCTGGCCACTGGGTGCGAGAGCTTGCATTGCCGAGAGTGCTGGAAGACTAACTAATTTACCGGAGGTGATTCTATGCACCTGGAATCTAATAGTTGGCAATCTGTAAGGCAACAATGACCGAAAAAGCGCAGTACACCCCCTCTGGCAAAATGGGAAATAAAAAGGGCATCATACAGCCACATAATCCCTTCTTATAAAAAAAAGAGGGGTCAAGACCTGTAAGGGTGCCATAGGTTGGAGTGGCTGGGAAACTTTAGATAAGCTACACAGATGATCTGGTAATAATATGTCACCAGGGCGGAAGACAACAAGCGAAACAACAATCATAAATTCAACACTTATTCTGTCGGATAGAATAATTGTTGAATTTAAAACAGATGCCAGTTTGTTCTGGACTGGCCCACTGCACTTCTTGTAAATGGTTAATATATAATAGTAGAGTACGGGGTTAAGATTAGTAGGAGTGGAAGGTTGTAAGGAATATGGTCATAACAGAAAATAATTTTAACGAGAGGACAGAAAATAAATATATAAAAAAGGTTATCGAGGTGGAATTTATGAAACAGATTAGGTGTAGTATTGCATTTCAGTGAGAGTGATTTAATGACTATTGTTTAAAAAAGATTGAGTTGAAGAAGAAGAGATTGGGCAGAAACAGAAAGGAAGTTATAGGAAAATGAAGTTGAGAATGGGGGGAAATTTTTATTAAAGCAGCTCATAAAAACGAATCAGGGTGGACTATCATTTTATAATAGGTTTAATTAATATTTTTTAGAATTGTTACACTTGAGCTCTATTTATTTGGTTTTTCTTTTCTTTTTTTAGGGGGGGGGGCAGTTAAAGGATCGTGAAGTGCAAAAGGAAAAGGGGTTGGTAAACTGTTGAAATAGAAGATAGTGAGAAGGAAAAAAAATATGGTTGCAACCTGTTAGTAATCATTATCACTGTATATATATATATATATATATATATATATATATATATATATATATATATATATATATATATATTTGTTTATTTATTTAATTAATTAATTATATTTGAGGGAAAGAAATTTTGAATAATGAAAAATTGTATCATGGTGTTTTAGACCACATGGACACTATCTGTAGCGCCTAAACGAAACCAGATCAAAATTTCCTTCCAAGTAGAACCCCCCTTTGTCGACCCCAAAGAATTAAGGAAAATTATTTTCGACGCTCAATGACCCAAAAGGGCACTTTTGGGTGGCAGGGTGGTGTTTTTGGAAAATTTTCAAATAGAAACAGGTCATTTTAAAGGTCTCTCTTTTCTGAACATTTTGGAGCAAAAAAAATTTGTTATCTTTTCATTACTGTACAGAGTGTGATGAAATATATATTTTTTTAGTTTATAGCGGGAATACAAAAAATGTTTGTTTTCAAAATGTCTCTCAAATGGTACAATTTTCAAACTAGGTTGCTATTTGAATTTTTTTCCTTTTTGCTCTATAAAAGTTATTAAAGTTTGAAATTTATTAAAAATTTGAAAACTACATAGAAGAAGTCCATACTACCCCATATCTCCTGAAAGGGTGCGTTCTTGTAAAACTAGGAAAAAAAATCGGTTGACCTATCTTTATTAGGGAGCTGGCAGTCACATTTCCCGCTAAAAACTAAAAAAAATATATTTCGTCACACCCTGTACAGTAATGAAAAGATAACAAAAAATTTTTTTGCTCCAAAATGTTCAGAAAAGAGAGATCTTTAAAATGAGGTATCACACGACCAATGTTTCTATTTGAAAATTTTCCAAAAACAACACCCTGCCCCCCAAAAGTGCCCTTTTGGGTCATTGAGGAGCATCGAAAATAAAAAGGGGGGTTCTAATTGGAAGGAAATTTTTATCTGGTTTCGTTTAGGCGCTACAGATAGTGTCCATGTGGTCTGAAACACCTGGTATAAGATTGTCTTAAAAAAGTTTGAAAGAGAAAGCTATGATAGAGTTGGGAAAAATGGATTACTGGGAAAATTAAGGTGGGTTTTAAATATTTTATAAGAGAAAATATTTTATATATGTAGAAGTGTATCGCAAAGAACAAGGTGGGGCAATAACAAGCATGGATAAAAAAAATTGAAGATAAATTTTAAATTTATAAAGTGGGATAAAAAATGGAACGAAAACAACTAAATTTGCAGTTGTTTCTGAACACTCATATGGCACAGAAACCAAGGAAAAGAGTGACAGATATCTGGTGCCTTTAGGCCAAACCTAAAATAAAATTAAACATGAGAATAGATACATGGTGAAAATGAAAAATTACCTTAAGGTAGGTTAGGATAAAGTTTTTTTTTTTTATTTTGTAAAATTTGTGTGAACAACGCCTAACGGAATATTCCAATATCAACACAAAATATAAATTTATAATTTATTTAGGGCTTGTGGTGTTAGTCTCCCTGGCATTGTGCCAAAGTGTGTTACATCAAGGGAGGACATATATTCGTGTGCCTTTGGTTATGGGACAGGATCATGGAGGAGGGGGGTTGTATATTGTTGGTGGAGGGTTGGGTATTTAAATCTGTATTTATAAAAAAGTGAATATTAATATATACTTAATACTAAATAGGTAAAACTAGTATTAGAGAGACCAAGATTGGTAAGATAGAATTGAATGAAATGATGATGTTCTAATGTATGTAATACAATAGGAGGGGAGGGATAATTTGGAGATGTCGGAGGATAGAGGTGAAAAGGTTTGAAATGAAATAGGTAATTAGGATTTGAGGGGCAGAAACTCGTATTGACCCGATGTATCAGGGCCAATAGTCTGAGGCATATAAGGCCGATCCCAAAAGAGAACCTGGCGACCAGTTATTGCACCCCAAAAAAATAGTGGTAAATAGTAAAAACAAATAAATTAAGGAAACTATGTCCCTGAAAAAAATATGGTATACAAAACCAGGGTAAGCCAAGGCACATCTCTCAAGCTGTCCAAATACGCCAAGGTCGAAATTAGGGAGGAAAAGAAAGGGTGGTATAAGTGGTAGGGTTGGAAACCATACTGACCTTGTAACTCCCAGTGCTGTCTGTAGTGGTACACCCTTAACCCTTCAACGCGGTGAACCGTCTATAGACACGGCCAAACTTTCACCTTCAGGCGCGGCCGGCCGTCTAAAGACGCTAAATGTCGCTGCGGTACGTGCTACATTCTAGCGTCTAAATAAATAACTTTTATGAACTGAGCGTATATCCAGAACATTGCCAAGAGAAATGCCATCTGTTGAGTTATTGATTTTTATTTCTAGGAAATATTTATTTCTAGGTATTGACCTTCAGAAAAGGAAACAACACGTGGCTATATACAAACAGTCTGTGTAGCGGGTTCGTGGAAGGCTCTCGTGTGTTATAGGTTATTATAACCTCATTTATTTATAAGTGTAATATTTTTAACAGTTCGACAGTAGATCGTGTGATTAGTGTGTTTTAGTGATAATGTGGGAACCGCAAAGTGATAATATTCGCGAGTTGTTGGCGGAAGAATGGAGTTCGGAGGAAGAAAGTGGGAATGATTTGGATTACGCCCAAATGGAGTTCCATTGTGATCCAAATATTGAAGGTGATCATGATAGTGGTGATGAAGATGTAAATTACGAGGGGATGGAGGTTGATGTACATAATTCTATGATTGTAGAGGACATTTCAGTTGTAGGCCTAGGTGAAATAACCAAAAATGTTGAAAACATATTTACAAAAACAGCATTTTCTAACCTTCAAAATCAACCTAGTCCTTGTTGTAGTAAGTCTATAAATTCTGAACCCAGTAAACAATCAAAGGTACTTTCGAGTAAGTTTAAGCCTAGAATAAACCGAAAACTTCGCGAAAATAAAACTAAAGGAAAAAAGTCTAATCCTAAAACACCAAAAGAACCACCAATGGTTTGGGACCCCATGCTCAACCATATAACTGGTAAAGAAGTTTTTGTGGGAAACCCAGGGCCTAAGATACCTAGTGAAAATGTAGTAACTATTTTTTAAAATTTTTTTGATGACGAATTAGTAACAAATATTGCTAAATTTACTAACCTGTATGCAGAGAGGGACAGAGCTAAAAGGGGTATGTTGTTTCCCCGTAGATCCAGAGACTGGAATTGGCACCCGGTAACAAAAAACGAAATTTATATCTATTTAGGTATGGTAATGCTTATGGGTATTGTGCAAAAACCATCAGTAAGGTCGTACTTTTCTAAAAATCCTTTGCTTGAGACTAAAATATTTCCAGAGACAATGAGTTGCGACCGTTTTGAAATGATTTCGAAGTATCTTCACTCCACTGATGACAGTACATTCAAAGACTTCCAGGGTCCTAAACAACTTTTCAAAATATACAGTGTTATTGAACACCTGACATCAAAATTTAAAAATTCGTATGAACTCTCCCAAAACCTGTCAATTGACGAATCGTTATGTTTGTGGAAAGGTCGCTTAGCTTTTCGTCAATACCTACCTTTGAAGTCAGCCAAATTTGGCATAAAATCCTTTGAACTGTGTGAGTCAAGTACTGGCTATACTTGGGCACTTCTTGTATATACTGGAAAAAATAGTGTTTTCAATTGCCCTCAAGTTCCTTCCCAAAAAACATCGAAGTCTACTGCAATTGTCATGACACTTCTTGAGCCGTTGCTAGGCAAAGGACATTGTATTTGGATGGATAATTGGTATAATTCCCCTGATTTATCAATGCTTCTGAAAGAAAACAAAACCGACACTTGTGGTACTTTGAGACTGTCCAGAGTAAATGTTCCTCACAACCTAAAGGAAGAACAGCTGAAAAAAGGTGAGATAACTGCTTTACACAGTGGTCCAGTCGTAGTTCTCAAGTGGAAGGACAAGAGAGTAGTTTCTATGATATCTACGTGCCATGACCATCAAATGGATGTCAGAAAGAACAGAACAGGTTTACAAGAAATTAAGCCAATTATTGTATTCGATTATAACAAGCAAATGGGTGGAGTCGATATGCGGGATCAAATGCTAAATAACTACTTGGTTGAAAGGAAAAGGGGTTTGAAGTGGAATGTAAAGTTTTTCAAAAGACTACTCAACATTTCAGTGCTAAACTCCTATATAGTATGGAAACATCAACACACAAAAGACAAACAGTTGTCCTACAGGCTGCAACTTATACAGGGGTTGTTTGAGAAATACGGTTCTGCTGTGGTGAAACCAAACATTGGTCGTCCCTCATCATGCCCAAAACCATCACCATTAGTGGAAAGACATTTTATTGATAAGATGCCATCTTCAGGAAATAAATCTTTTTCTCAGAAGAGATGTGTTGTGTGCTCAAAAAGCGGAACTAGAAAGGAGACTCGCTATTGGTGTCCAGACTGTGAGGCGGCGCTCTGCGTCGGCGAATGCTTCAAGAGCTATCACACCAAACTAAATTTTTGACAGGTACATGCAATTTATTTTCATAAATCTTTATATTGTAGTATATTTTTATGCCAGTAGGTAAATAAGTATTCCTAGGAGTTTTACTTGTCCAGAAAATAAATAGGCCATAAAAAAAAGCTGCAAAAAACAGAACCTAAAATATGAGTAAAATTTTTTTATATACATACGTATAACTTTTTAAAATTTATTATTATACACCCTGAATAGCTTAATTGTTGTAGAATAGTTTTTGGTGAACATTTTGGTAAAAGATTCATCAAATTTGAATAAAAAATAGTGAACTTATTTAATTTTACATAAAAGTCTACAAAACCACTGGATTTTATTAAAAAAACTACCGCACCATAGGGTCTAGCGCTCGGAACGGCTTACCGCGTTGAAGGGTTAAAGGTCGCACCTAAGCCATACTTGGTCTGAGTGTGCCACAGGCCTCAGTAATGGAGAGGGGGGGGGGAGGAGAGGAAAAAGGGTAATGAATGATTGATGTGGTTTATAAAATATGATGGTGACATATCTGAGGTGAAAAGAAGAAGAAAGGAAAAGGCTTATAACTAATATCACTTTGACTGAGCTGTAGATCACACAGTCGAAGGTCCAGGCCAGTTCCTCTAAAGGAATGGTAGGGGATCATACGGATAGTGTAAATAATTTGATTTAAATAAGTAGGGTGGTCAACCATTGTAAAATGGTTCTATTCCCATATGAGACAAAATGCAAGCCATCCTTTAAAAAGTGGCAAGGTTGCTAGTGGTCGTCTCACATTGGGTTAAGAATGTAAATATAGTTGGCTGTTAAAGTATTTAAATACTGTTATAAGATATAGTTGGAGTTAAAGGTATGAATATGTTTGGTTTTTTCTGGGTTATTAGAGACAAGAGGAAAAATTGGTAATGTAAATAGAATAAATTTATTGTGTGGGTTGACCACCTAGTTAGTCTGAGGATGGATTAGAAATTGTGTTTTAAATTAAAAGAATTGTGTTTGAGAATATCATTTGTACCTAATATAAGCATTACTTATTCAGGAGGGAAAATATGATGTCGATTATGCTCAAAGTAGCACTTCAATCGTGGTATCATCATGCTTGGGAAACTATAAAAATTAAACTTGAATTCCTTAGGCAATAGACTTTGGGAATAGATTTTGAAGCGTTGAACATTACTATCACCAAAAATTACCACAGTTGGCTGAGCTGAATTGGTAAAGTGAAAAGTGGTGGAGATTGTTTTATCAGGTGGTCAACCCCCAGTAACTACAGGGGAAGGAGAATATAAAAATAAAGATGGTACTGTGGTATAGGTGAAGTAGAACCGATTTGGAAATAACGATGCTTTAAAAATGAGAAAAAAATCCTTATGATCGTTTTTAATTGGTCAATAAATTTTAATTATAAAAATTTTTTGGTATTTATTATTGGTTGAATCGTAAAGTAATTATCTTAAAGCTGATATTAACTATTTAAGGATGTAAACTTATATGGGAGTAAATAAAGAAAAGCCATTGGTGGGGGAATTTATATAGAAAGTAGGAATTAAAAAAATAATAAGTTCATTAAAATGATTTCATCTATGTCCTAGAAAAGGTTCACTACAAAAAGGACTGAAAAATAACAAAAAAACATGTATAAATAATATATCTGAAATTTATTAATTAATTAATTAATATAAACTGCAAATTTTTAACAAAGAATTTCCAGAAAGTTCCAATAAGTATTGAATTGATAAAGATTAAAGCAATCGTGAAGGTAGAACAGCTATTGTAGTCTTAAAATAGTTATATAATCAGCTAGGGCAATGAACTGTAATCTAGAACAAGTTTTGTAGGTAGACTCGAATTGGTAAATTGGTCTTCGTTTAACTCAAATTGAACGTTAATATTAGCTTGTGAAACAAGTGGTCAACTCCTGCAAAACCAGTTCCTTGTCCAAGATTGTGAATAACCAAGATTTCCATATGCAATACTCGATAAAATATTTATAAAATGGTGTCTAAATAAAATTGTAATTTTTTGTTATTTTACTATTTTTTGGTTTGTATGAAAGATAGTTTTATTGATTTTTTTTTGTGCGGTTTTATTTTTTTATTGTTATTATTATTATATTTTTTTTATTTTAGTTACATTGAAAGGATGATAAGCAACTCTCATTTTTGTTTAACATTTCAATGTATCTAAAACTGTATAAAATTATGTGAAGAAAAGGGGTAGGAATATAAAAAATATAAAACTCACCATGAGTGTTGATGAGAATGCTGGAACAGATAGAAAAAAATATCTTTTTGGAAATTTAGGTAGGTACTTACCCTAAATCCAATTGAAATTGGTAAATATAGAAGAAAAGATATTGATTTTGCTAACTCTAAGGGTTAAAAAGGGGTTGGACATCAATGGAATGCAGGGAACCAAAAATACAAATTTTGTATAAAAAATTGTAAAATTTGATAAATAAATATAATGAGGGAGAAACGGGAAAAACAAAATTTAAAGTTATACATTTGGAAAAAAGGTGCTAAAAAAGAAAAAATTGGAAATTTTGAACTAATTTGGGCATAGGGAGACTTCAATAATGGAAAAATATAAATTGAATAAAATATTTTAAAAGAAAACTTTAGGATTTATAATTGAAATATATTTTTAAATTTATAAATTGTTGAGACTGGAAGTGATGTTTAAAACCATGCGGTCTGACTGCTGACCATGTTGAATATTGCCAAAATTTCTGACCTAAATTCAAAACTCCCACTTGCACCTGCTACCATATGCAATCGGATACAGTATGGTATGGTTTTAAGGGGAAGATTGGGGACATGGATCTTTTAAAATTTGGTTCGTGGGGAACGAGTATCGGTCTGAACTTGTGATTATATAACTCTAACAGCTCAGTCAGCCAGCACTGATGTGCAACTTAAAACTAACTTAATTCAGATTAAAACTTATCAAATTAGAGTTACAGTAATTTAACCCTACAGGTGGCGTATATTAATTCATTTTGTTTGTTTAAAAACTGAATAAAAGATAGTTTTTTTTAATACAAAACCTAACTTGTAATATATCATTTTTCTCAGAAAGATGCGTAGAATTTATCTATGTTTTTTTTGAAACAGTTTTGGAGTAAGTATGTTACATATCAAAAAATGAATGTATCATTTTTTAGAAAAACCTGAATCATCCAAATTAAAATTTTTATCACTGTTTTTCAAGATATACAAAAGTTTTGTATAATATTTGTGAATATATTTTGAAAAAGGAAAAAAAAATTTTTTTTCACATTTTCAAAAAAACCAAAATTGGTTTACAAAAAAGGGAAATTAATACTTTTATTTTAAAAAATTCACCAAAAATATTAATATTTATTTTATACACAACTTCTATATATCATTATATTCAGAAAGGTGCATAGAATTTAGCTGTGTAGTGAAAAAAATGTTAGATGTAAAAAATTTGGAGTTATTATGTAAAATAGCAAAAAATCGGAAAGTAACTTAGGCAAAAATTTCACAGAAAAAGCTATATATACCATACAATTTTTTTTGTTTTTTCAAGTATTACTAGAGATTTGTAATGTATTTGTGAATATATTTAGGAAAAAAAAACAAATTTGTTACATTTAAAAAAAAAAACAGAAATTGGTTTACGAAAAAAGGGAAATTGTTACTCTTATTTTCAAAAATTCACCAAATATAGTAATATTTATGGAAAACACAACTTCTATATATCATTATATTCAGAAAGCTGCATAGAATTTAGCTGTGTAGTGAAAAAAAAATGTTAGATATAAAAATCTTGTCGTTATTGTGTCAAATAGCAAAACATCGGAAAGTAACGGAGACAAGAATTTCACAGAAATCGTAATGTACACCATTCAATTTTATTAAAAAATTTTTTTTTCAAATATTACTAGAGATTTGTAATATATTTGTGGATAAAAGTTGCTAAAAAGAAAAATCAATTTATAAAATTTTCATTAGAAATGGTGAATTTTTACGTAAGAAGTAAAAATTTGCTCAAAAGATGGGCATATTTAAAAAAATTCACCAAAAATATTATTATTATTCAAAACCCTAGTTTTTATTACCTATGTTCTCACAAAGATACATAGATTTTATGTGTGTAATGCAAAAACTTTTAGATGGAAACATTTTGGAGTTATTATGTACGGAATCAACAAAATTACCCTGTAACCAAGGCAAAATTCCACAGAAATAGGTATATACACCAATAAATTTTTTTTTATAGATAGGCCTATATAAATTTATAAAACTTTTGCATACATTTTGGTAAAAACAATCAATTTATAAAATTTTCACTAGACAAAATTATTTTTATTTGTAAACAAATGGAAACTTGCTAAGAAGGTCAGACCAGATATATCCTATCTCTATTTATAGATAGGCCTATATAAATTTATAAACATTTTGCATACATTTTGGTAAAAACAATCAATTTATAAAATTTTCATTAGACAAAATTATTTTTATATGTAAACACAATTAGCTAAAAAGGCTAGACCAAATAACATAACTTAACTCTTAGACAGCCTCAGTATTTGATAAGTTTGACAATAACATCACTCAAAACAATAAATTCTACAAACAATAATACAGTTATTATAATTTGAATACACAAATTATAAAACATAAATAAACATACCTAACAAAATAAGTTCACAATAACAGAAATAAACCAAGCCACGCACTAGGCCTAGGCACAATATTTCATTTAGTACACAAACAAGCGATTTGGTTACTACTTTGGTAAAATAGATATATCTCGCGATCTATGACATATAGAAAGATTTCAAAAGCACAGATCGAAAGAGTAAGAAAAATACTATATAATATTGTCAACTTGTGTCATTTGGACAAGTATTACCATTTCGTAAAATCATGAACACAGAGAACAGAATTTTCTACATAAACCCGGTCATGGCAAGTGCTGCGATCTAGCGAAAAAGTCAGCAACTTTATCGAGTTCTAGAATATAGAGTTTTCGTGTGATGGATTTTGCTAAACTTGATTATGAAAGATTGAAACATTATCCTTACAGTGATATATAATTCATTTCGATAAAATAATATTTACTAGGATAAAAGTTGAATTGAAAAAAATGTAATTTTTAGCGTGTAAAAATGAGTTAAAATTCTTAATTTTGTTAAATTTTAATGTAATAAAAACTATAACACATAGAAGGATTTGAAAAGCATAAATCGAAAGAGAAACATGGGATCTATCGAACAGTGTTCTGTTCGATCTGTTTGACAGAAATATCGAATTGGAAATATTAGAGAAAAATGACGTCATTTTTGTTTACAACCGCTCAGCGCAATTCTTTGACATTACGTATAAAAAATATGCGAATTTCAGCAATTTTTGGAATATTATTTATAACGTTTTGTGGTATTTTTTTCTTCATGATTATGCATCTACGGAACATTAGCTTTCCAACGGTGTTTTATTTATAATGATAGGACGATTCTAAGTGGGCGAAATGTTGAATTGCAAAATACATGTTTTCCGGTCGTTAAGACTAAACCATGAATTGAAAATCGATTCGCTAGCGGATTGAGGACCGCCTGTATGGTTAAAGGGAAAATGACTCTAATAAAAATAGTGGTGAATCGAGTTGGTTGGGCCAAAATGGCAGACAACCCACTCTTCACATACAGTAATTAACCGATTGCGGTTTACGACACACCACAAAAACCCTGGGTCAACTGACCCATCCAAAAAGGGCTAGTGTGCTATCATTATTTTAATTTACTTTTGTTTGTAAAGTAATGGGGACTTTACCTAAACGAAACTAAATTCCAACATAGATACAATTTCAAGTTCCTATTCCACGTTGTTACCATTCTTAAGGATGAAAACCTTAAGTAGATGCTCTTGGAACCAGGAATGGTAATGTTAAAAAAAAAAGAGATCTAGATAAATTTGATTGGCCTGTAATTTATTTAACTTTTTTAAATTTAGCAATTCTGAGTTTTAAGTTAACCATTTACATAAGTTAATATATAACATAGATTAATAGTTTTCTATTAAAAGGAACTATCTGCAAAGTAACAATTGACACTAAATATATATAGCTAGTAATTTACATCATTTATACGCCCCCAAAAAAAAATTTAGATAATTTTTAATCAACCCCCCCCCATACAATTAATTACAAAGTAAGTTAAAAAGTAGAAAAAGACAATTCATTAAATTATGTAATGTTACAAAAATTTAGTTTTATAATTATATATTATATATATATATATATATATATATATACATATATATTAAAATTAACAAAATTTAATTTATTAATTACACATAAAATATATGTGTGCCAACTGTGAAAAAAAAATTCATTTAAAATATATATATTTTAACAAAGGAAGATATTTATTATTTATTGATGTTTATTGACGTCATTTTTAGAATTTTGAAAATTAACCCCTTTGGGGTCGTAAGGTCGAAAGGTGCATGCTTATCCCATCCATTACAATTTTATTTTATTTTGCATTTTATATATAAAAAAAAATCATGTCTAGTTCAACAAAATTATCCAAAACATTATTTCACAAATACATTTCAAGTTTATTCTGACTAATTGAAATTCACAGGTTTAGTTGTTCATTAGTTTTCACTTTTGTCCCTTTTACATTACTTAAAAAGAAAGTCCTCAGATCTTAGCATGGACTTGAAATTTACTGCAGGAACTTAATTTTTTACAGCATGCTGGAACCAGCCGTATAGCTGTAGAAAATACATGTAGCAATTAAAGAATGAACAGACATTACTTGACAGGTTTAAACATTTCTGTTGTAGATTTATGAGCAACATATTACTATGTAACTAAGTTTTATAAAAATGGAATTTCTTTAAAGTCAAAATGTTATATATATTCAAATAAATTACTGAATGACTTTACTTTATAAAAGATAGAAACGAAAAGGAAGCTTTTCGTTTTAAAAGATTGTTTGAATTTAAGCTGGTACAACTTACAAACAATTCAAAAATTAGTTGTAATTAAATTTAATGATTTATTATTTTATGATTTGATTTTATAATTACTAAAATAAAACCTTTGTTTTATTCTTTCAAAAGATTATATAAATTTATACTCTAAAAAGAATTTACAGACAACTTAAGGTTCAATTATAATTTAAAACAGATTTCAAAATTTTATATTTATAAAAAGAATACATATTTTAAGATGGTTAACCGAATAAGGTTTAAACTGAAAATTTTGGTTTACCTGGTCTAGCAGAGTCGAACGCTTGTAAGGCTCAGATGAGATTGATTGCAATAAACTAGATAGATTTCATTGAAACTTAACACAATTAGCTTTTTAAATTTAGAAACATGAGTTTTCGCATGCCTTTAGTAAAATTTTGAATCTTGTTGAAGTAAAAGTAAAAATAACTATTTATAATTTTGAAAGAGTTGCGACGTGCATTCTAAAACTAAACTCAGATAACTGTCGTTATCTCTAGAACAGAGACTGCCTCAAGGCTAACGCCTCGGAGCAAGTCCACAGTCGAATCAGGTGAGGCTGTTTTCAGACTAGTCCACTAGATTGTAGCAGCTCACGGCCGCTCTAAAAGGAAATATTATTACGGGAAACCTGTGCCGATGGATTTAATGATGCAAGGTCGGCACAGATCTCCCCCTACAAAAGACGGAGTCCCTGGGTGAGAGAGCAAGTGACAAGGCTTCGTGCAAAGGATATCTCTTAAAACTAAACCTAAACAGATTCCTAACTTATTACTAACGAACCCAACGACGACTGTAATCTGGTCAATACACCTTCACCAAGAATATCATGAACAAGTACAAAATACATGAAAAATATAAGACAAAATACAAAACGAATAACAATTTAAACACAAAACAATAACATACACAAGAATTATTTCATGCAAGCTGACTCACTATGTCCAAAGGTTTGGAGGATATTGAAATCCTGTTAAATGATTCTCTAAGTAAGAGGTGATCAGTCTTTCATTAAAGAAGAAATAAGATGCTCACGAGATGGCCAGTCTCGGGCTAAAGACACGTCCGGTGGGTTTGCTTGCAACGTATGTTGGTATAAAACTTTGGATAACCACACAAGTGGTGAAGAATTTCAAGTGGGGTTCCTTAGCTCATGGCGACCTAAAGGTTGATTGAAGTCAATTGCAGATGAAGTGTTTTCCTCAGGAGGAGTGAAGTGTGGTTTGAGCTGCTCAACATGGGCCTTTTTAATGAATCGGTTAGAGTTTTTAAAAGAAAGGGCAACTTTAACGGGAGTAAGAAAATCAAGTACTCGGAAGGGGCCAGACCATCGAAGCATCAGTTTGGCTGTCTTTTTATCAGCCGCGGAATTCAGATGGTGTGTTTTACACCAAACTATTTCGCCTATCTTGAAGGTGTGGGGTTTCCTATTTTTTTTATACGTTTTCTCGGACTTCTCATGTGCTCAAAGTAGGTGATGTTTTGCTTGATTCCAAATTTCTTTGGAGTCAGCGCTTTTGCGAGGTAGAAGGTCGTTGATGTTCCAGGATAAGCTCAGCGGTGTATTGGGCAGATAGTTGAACATGATTTTAAACGGATAAGTTTTTATTGATTCATTTTGAGCGAAGTTGAAAGCTAACTGTAGCCATGAAAGTGAAGTGTCCCAGTTGGTTTGGTCTTTCGAGTAATACGCGATTAATGCTGCCTTTAAGTTCCGGTTGATTCGTTCTGCATTGGATGGCTGAGGATGATAGGGTGAAAGGGTGGCAGACTTGATTCCTCGTACGAAGCAGAAGTTACGAAAAACATGAGAAGTGAAACACGTGGCATTGTCCGAAATAATGATTTTTGGGAAGCCGAAGTGCTGAAAGTGTTTTGCTCGAGAGCTTTGATGGTGCTAGAAGTGGTGGCTTCCCGGACGGGGCACAAAAAAGTAAATTTGGAAAATTGGTCCACGGCCACTAGGATCATGGTGTTTCCCTTTTTTGTTCGTGGTAACTTTCCCACGTAGTCAATGTGTATCTTTTCCATGGGACGTGTTAGAATGATAGAAGATAGATAACCTAATTTACTGGTTCTGGCCGGTTTGCTAATGGCACACGTAGAGCAACCCTTAACCTTGTTGTACACATCCTTGTTCAAGGTAGGCCAAAAGAAAGATTCTCGAATTTTAAACGCGGTTCGGGAGATTCCCAAGTGTCCTCCTACAGGAGAATCATGATAGTAAGATAAAATGAGATCAACCAAAGATTGAGGGGCATAAATTTTTATGGGTAAACCCTTTCGGTTTTTTAAACATAGGGCTCCTTTATTGAGACAATAACGCTCAGAAGTATTTCCTGATTCAAGGTCAGAAATGATCGGACTTAGGATTTTATCTGTTCGTTGCTTGGCTCCTATGTCGTGGAAAGCAAGAGGAAAAGATGTAAGTAAACTACTGGTATTGCAGTTGATTTCGAGTGGAGAGACAGAGTCTGGAGTCAAATCCTTCTCTGTTTCAAACATCCTAGAGAGAGAGTCGGCTACGATGTTTTGTGTACCACGGATGTGAGAAACTTGGAATTTGAAAGAAGTAAGTTTGGCGACCCAGCGTCCCATTTTTCCCAGCTGTCTAGGACGAGCCAGAAGCCATGACAAGGCTTGGTTGTCTGTCTCCAGCAGAAACTCCCTGTGTTCGAGATATTGGCAAAACTTCTCTACTCCAAAGTCGACTGCTAGGCATTCGGACTCATAGGCCGAAGAGGCCTTTCGTTCCGCAGGTGTTAAGGTGCGGGAGGCATAGACAATGGGTTGTCTACAGCCGTCAATTTCTCGAGCAGGACTGCTCCCAACGCGCATGAACTTGCGTCCGTTTGGAGGACAAAGGGTTTTTTGAAGTCTGCCATTCGAAGGACTGGTGGTAGTGCAATGGCAGTTCGCAGATGTTCGAAGGCTTTTTTCTGTTCTTGTTTCCAGCAGAATTTTTGTCCTTTGCGCCGGAGCAGATTTAAGGGAGCGGCGTGCTCGGCATAATTGGGTATAAATTTTGAAAAAAAATTAACCATCCCTATAAACCGTGACACGGCCTTAGGATTGGTAGGAGTCGGAAAATTCCGGATTGCCTTAGTCCTTTCAGGATCTATCTGCACGCCTTTGGAAGAGACCAGATGGCCTAGGAAACTTATCTCCTCCACAGCAAAACGAACCTTTTCGGGGTTAACCATCAGGTTCGCCTGTCGTAAACGAGAAAGTACTTCCTTTAGATGCGCGACATGCTCATCCCAAGTCTTGGAATAAATGACTAGGTCATCCAAATAATTGAAGACGTATTTGAATTTGATATCTGAGAAGACTTGGTCCAAAAGTCGGGTGAGGACTTGAGCACCAGTACCGAGTCCAAAAGGAACTCGCGTGAACTGGTAGAACAACCAAGGGGTGCAAAAACTAGTTAGATGTTTGGACCTAGAAGTGAGGGGTATCTGGTGATAGGCAGAATTTAAATCAAAAACAGTAAAATATTTAGCACCTACAAACCAATTAAAGGACTGATGTAGATTAGGAAGAGGAACCGCTTCAATTTCTATGTGTTGATTTATCTTGCGATAGTCAACGACCATGCGGGGTTTCTTCTCTGGATGCTGAACCAGGAAGACTTTAGAAGAATAATTAGAAATGCTTCTCTCTACAACTCCTTTATCCAAAGATCCTGTACATGTTCTTTTAGATATTCCATTTTAGGTGGTGCTAACTGACATGGTTGACTTTTGACAGGGGTTTGGTCTTTTAGAATAATATCATACTGGATCAAGTTAGTTAGCCCTAAATCTTTAGTTAGCACCTCAGGAAACTGTTTCAAAAGACTTTTAAGAATTTTTTGTTTTACTGGGTCTAAATGTTGCAAAGAATAAACAGGTTTAACAGGAAGGGTTCCAATAGTAGGAGAAACTGTAGACACTGCAAGATTACTAATAAAACCCAACAACTTAAAGGGTTTTCCTTTATTAAAATTAAAATTAAAGATTTGTTTTGAAAGGTCCAGATACATCTGGCTTTTTGAAATGAAATCGGAGCCAAGAATGAGCTTACAAGAAAGCTGGGGTGCTACTAGAACATCGAAAGTCCAGCTACAATGTTCAATATGAAAATGAACACAACAGGTAGAGGCTATATGCATCTTTTCGCTGGAAGCCGTGACACAGTCAAAATCCACTTCTTTCAAATTTTTGACAAGACCCAAAGACTTTAAGTTGTTAAAAAGTTCTTTTGACATTATGCTCCTTACAGAAGCAGAGTCTAAGAGAGCTTGAACAGAAAGTTTTTTAAATCTGACCTCAACGAGAGGCAAGGCTCGATCAATAATGGTCTTCGACTTCAGCATTTTATAGCTCTTCCGAGTGCAAGCCATGCTTTGCCAGTTCGAAGGTGCATACCGTCTCCGCCTAGGTCCAACAAATTTAGCGCAGTCCCAGATGTAGTGACCAGATCTGCTACACAAAATGCATTTAGGAGTCAAGTCAGAATTTTCTGAACCCTTAGGGCTCCCCTTACCAAACGACTTGGTACACCTCTTGATGTCCCCAATGTAACCCTTTGGCTTTCTTAAGAGCACGAGTTGTGTCAGCCCTAAAATTATTTTTCGTTTTAAACTTTTGGAGTTTGACTTTGGGAGGACAACGTAAATTACCAACCAAGTTTACCTCTTTGACCCGTTTTTTGACCAGGATCCCTGGTTATGATTTTGATTCCCATGGGTGAGTTTCCGAGAAGGACAATGTGGACTAATGTGCCCCTTTTGACCACACCTATGACAGATGACGGGATTTCTATTTTCCCCAGATTGACTGAAGTTCTTATTCATGTCGTAGTTACACCCTAGGTTGGTTCTCTCATGATCTGTATAGAGGATGTTATTTACTCTACCACAGATTCTGTCAAGGTCGCCAAAGCTGGATGGTCTTTGCTCATAGACTAAGCAATTACGAACCTCAGGGGAAAACCCCTCGACTATCACCCCAGTAATATCCTTCTCTGATTTTCCAATCAGAAGAAGTTGTGCGGCTAGTTTGATGTCATGCACATATTGGTGCAGAGTCTCTCTATGTCCCTGAGGATGATAGAAAAGATCCCGCTCCAATATGCTTCGCCTCTTAGCTGGGATAAATAGTGTTAACCCTAAAGCCGGCAATGTTAATTTTCTTGACAATTCTTCGTTTGTTTAAAAATTAATAAAATATATTATTTTTACACAAAACCTAACTTATAAGATATCATTTTCTCAGAAAGATGAATAGAATTCATCTATGTAATAAAAAAAAATTTTTTTGAAACGGTTTTGGAGTAAGTATGTTAGATGTCAAAAATGACATTAACTTTTTTTCAGAAAAACCTGTATCACCCAAAATCAATAGCTTACTACCTATTTCTAAGATATACACAATTTTTGTGTGTTATTTGTGAATATATTTAGGAAAAAAAAAAAAAAATTTGTTACATTTTCAAAATGTAAAAAAATATTTTACGTAAAAACTGAATTTTCTCTTTATTTTTTCAAAAAAACATTAAAAATAGTAAAATATATTTTATACAGAACTTCTATATATCATTATGTCCAGAAAGGTGCATAGAATGTAGGTGTGTAGTGAAAAAAAAATGTTAGATGTATTACAAATACCAAAAAAACCAAGAGTAACGGAGCAGAAATTTCACAAAAATGGTAATGAATAACATACTAATAGATTTATCAGAATTTTTTCAACCATTACTTGACATTTGTAATATAGTTGTGAATATATTTAGGGGGGGGGGAAATTGTTAGATTTTCAATATAAAAATGACAATTTTCCAAAAATTGCTATTCTGACGCTTGAGGTTAGGTTTAAACTCTTGACATTTAGGCGTAATTAGTAACTTTCTAAAGCTAGGCCTAAGACAAAATCATTAGATTTCACTAAAACAATATACTTTACAAAGAATAACACACATATTCACTTGTATAATCATATAAAACAGTAAATATAAGAAAATATGCCTATAGGCTAGAATTACCACTTGCCTTTATAGGTTATTCCATATACACACACGAAATTCACTCAAAAACAAACTTTAGAAATAAAAACACATATATTGTAACTTGTATACACAATTTATATACAATTTGTATACACAAACCTTCAAAATAAAAGAAATAATAAAAATATTACACAAATGCCACGCCCTTTTGCGTCTAATTTATTTCACTGCATCTCGGAATATAAGCCGTTGTTTTGGACTGAGTAGAACCTACAGAATATATCAGTTGGTATATTAAGTGGTACCAACTTATAAAATGAAATTTCCCCTACAACATGCTGTAAAGAAAAATAATTTTAAAAACAGAGAAATGATTACGTCTATTCGTAAAATGCACCGAATGCCAATTGAATTTCGTCTCGTTAAGTTTGTTCTATGTTCAAATAGATATATCTCTGGATCTATGAGACGCAGAAAAATTTGTAATCTACGGTTAGAAAGAGAAACATGTGATCTATAGAACAGTGTTTTAGTTGACTTAAATGACACATAAATAGAGTTGTAATCGTATCGGGAAAAATGGAGCCGCGTTATACGAAAAGACGCAGAGTTGAAATTTACGATTTTACGCAACAAAATTACGTGAACTTCACCAATTTTTGGAATATTATTTATAACGTTTTGTGGTATTTTTTTTTGCATGATTATGCATCTACGGAACATTACTTTTCCAACGGTATTTTATTTATTGTGATAGGACAATTCTAAGTGGGCGTAATGGTGAATTGCAAAATACGTGTTTTCGAGTTGGTGAAATCACTTGGGAGCACGTGGGCGACCTACTTGTAGGTCGCGTGCCGGTTTAAGGGTTAAAGCCTTCCTATGGAAATAGCAAAAACTCGAGTTTCTGAGCATGCAAGAATTTAACAGCCCTTTTGCGTAGGGCAACAATACTGAGATTATGTTAGTCCTGATGTCAGGAAACATGGTACATAGACTTAAAGAAATTCTCAGGAATTTCAACAACTTGTCTAAATCGAATCCATCTGTGCTCGGCAGAGTGGATAAAAATTTCTCGGCTGGGTGGCTGAGTTTGCCGTATAACCCCATTCCAAAACTAATTGCTGAGTTTGAACATTTGCCAAAAATAGTTTATCCCTTCCAAGAAGCCTTGTTGGGTAATAGAGTCTGGCATTCGAGAAGTGGCGGCAAGAGGAACAGGCGGCACGGGCGAAGGCAAGAACAAGAACTGACCAGGTTTTGGATAGTCGGTTATGAATTTTTTAAAGGTTAGCTTACATGACTCTAAGCCTTTATTTAATACTGCAATCTGTTCTGAGAATTTAATTGTATTAGGTTCATTGTGAACTTCTGCTGCAATTTTACTTAAGGTATCGATTCTATTGGCTACTAATGTAAGTCGGGTATCATATTTTAAAGAAATTTCTGGGTTTACTAAATCAAAACTTTTTCAATGTCATCACTAAGGTAACTTAAGGTGTCGCTAACCAATTTCAAATGTTCAGAGATAACGTCTTCTGAAAAGTTCTGTGTATAAATTTCTTTATTTGGGAGTAGAAACTGCCTTAACGTTTTACGCATATTGGTTTACTGTGTCAACCGCCCCTCCCCGAGCCACAACCTCAAAAGCCAACTCTGGTTTTCTCAAACTATCAATTATTTTAAACAAATCAGCCATGTTGACTTATTAACAACTATCTGGGCACCTATATTAGGAAAAATTTTTACACACAAAATATCTCAAAAATTTGCAATATTCAAATTTTAAACAAGTAAACCAAATGCAAGACCCTCCCCCCAAAAAACTCTGAAACAGTATCACACCACTTTAAAATCCCTAATAATAATTCTGTGCTAACTAATAAGGTAATCTAAGTGTAAAAAAAATTGCAAAGTGTATTTGAAGTGCAATAGTACTAAAATGTAGTGTAAAGTTTTTGACCCAAAAAAAAATTAACTTAAAGTCAGTTTTTTTAAATTTTTTTTTGATTTCTTATAAGTTTTTATCTATTTTTGTATTTTTATTTATTTATTTTTTAAATTTTTTTTGTATTTTTAATAACACCCTGCTTGCCTGAGTTAAGTTTGAAAATTTACAAAAAAAAAATAATGTAAAAAAAAAATTATCAAAATCTGTCTAGGTGTTCTTGAGAAAAATGTATGTGTAAGTTACTTTAAGATATGTAAATTAATTAAATTAAAAAAAAAAGTTTCATCAACAACTGTTTTTCTGTTTACGAAATATGCTGAAATAAAAAAAAAAAGGTGAAGTCTATGTAGCACAAAATCAATTTAAATTTATAAAATTTATGGTTCCTATTTTTTTACAAACCACGCTCTGCTACCAAAAACATGTTACCATTCTTAAGGATTTAAACCTTAAGTAGATGCTCTTGGAACCAGGAATGACTTGACTTATTTCCTTTTATCTCCTATTGGAGCATAGGGCGTCCAGAAGAGCTCTCCATCTAGAACCAGGAATGGTAATGTTTAAAAAAAAGAGATCTAGATAATTTTGATTGTCCTGTAATTTATTTAACTTTTTTAAATTTAGCGATTCAGAGTTTTAAGTTAACCATTTACATAAAGTTAACATATAACATAGATTAATAGTATTCTATTAAAAGGAACTATCTGCAAAGTAACAATTGACACTAAATATACATAGCTAGTAATTTACATCATTTATACGCCCCCCCAAAAAGATTTAGATAATTTTTAATCAACCCCCCCCCCATACAATTAATTACAAAGTAAGTTAAAAAGTAGAAAAAGACAATTCATTAAAGTATGTAATGTTACAAAAATTTAGTTTTAAATTATATATTGTAACAATATCATGATATCAATTAAATTAAACTAAATAAAATCATCAATCATGAAATCTAAAAATAAATAAATTAAAATATAACTTGAATAAAAGAATAAATATAGAACCATGTTAAGAAACAAATGAAGAGAAAACGGCAGATGCCGCCTGTAATAAAAATTGTACGTGCTAGGCTACAATAGCACTAAGATTTCAAGAACCTTGAAGCCGACACGTGTGTACATAACGGAATTCTTAGGGTAGCAGAGTTTTTACTAGAAAAAAAAAGAGAAATCAAGGGAAAGCAGCATCATAACGGTATTTTAGAAAAACGCAAGTAGAAAGTAGGTCGGCCAATCGGAGACGCTCCAAACTTAAAAAACACAACGGCAGAATTCAAAAACAACCAGTAGGAATTGCGAAAGTTCGTAAGCAGAGAAAGTTGGTAGAAATCGACAAATCAGCGAACAGGGCGCGAAAAACAGTGTTTTAGAGAAGGAATATTAGAAAATAATTTGTTGAGGAGTCTTACCAGAGTCGCCACGACGGAAGGTCGCGGACACAGCTAGAGTACGCTGTGTACAAAAGAATAGTTAGTTTTTTATAGCGAGTAAGGGACAAGAAGTCTCTTGATATTGAAAGGTTTTTGATAAGTTGAAAGTAAAGTAGAATTGAAGTAAAGGAAGTTTGAATTAGAATAGGAAGTTAGATTTGGAGTTTGTGGAGTTATTAATAAAAAGACAGATTTGAAAAAGGAGTTTAAATTCACCAGAGGTAAAAGAGACCAATCATCGTAGAACAGGCGCTGTAATTTTGGAACGACTACAAGGAAGGAGAGACAGATTTGGGACGACTTCGAGGAAGGAGAGGCCTATTTTGGAACGGCATCTGGGAAGGAGAGACAACGTTAAATACCAACGAAAAGTGTTTAAGCAGTGTGGTGTTTGTGTTTTTTGTTTAATAAAAAGATAAATTAAAGTCAGGTGGAGTGTAAAGTGCTAACTGACCGAGCAAGAAGGACCAGCAGATTTGATAAGTACAAAACCAATTAATTGTTAATTATTAAAATCACTTAGAATTGATTTCACTTTCGATTGAGCCATTCAAAAAACCCAAGACCCGAGATTAAGATTTTGTTGTTTTTTTAAATTAATTGTAAAGAACTGAGCTAGCCGAGATTAAATAAAAAGATGATCAATGTTAATGATAATTTAAAGTATTAAATAAATTTGTAAAGAAATATAATAAACTAAAAAGAACTGATAATTTGAAGATTTTAACAAGAGTTAAAACAAAGTAAATTTTGTAATTTTAAAATTGTATATGATAAATAAATTAGTCTTAAGGAATAAATGGAGAGTAAATGGTTTTTCTAGATAAGTAAGTATAACTTTCATGTATATGTTTATTGTTATAGTAATTTTGTTCTTTTAAAAATTAAAAGAAAGAGATTGTTTTATCCAGGTAAACGGTGTTGTTTATGAGTAATAATCATAAGTTGTTCCTTTTTAGTAGTGTTGCAAATAATTAAGTAAATCTAACATCTTAAATATTAGATTGACACGACATCGTGTGACTTTTAAATTAGAGTAATCAAAAATATAAAAAATATAGCATCTGTATTGTTATATTTGGCTCACCAACGTGTGACTTTTAGAAAAAATTAAATATTAACTTAATAAATTACATATAACAAACTTATGTATGTTATAATATATATATATATATAATAATAATAACCAAAATTTAATTAAATAATTACACATAATTATTATTAAATAATTGGCCAATAACAATAACAATAACAATTATTATTGGCCAACTGTAAAAAAAAAAAAAAATTCTTTAAAAATATATATATTTTAACAAAGGAAGATATTTAATATTTCTTGATGTTTATTGACATCATTTTTAGAATTTTGAAAATTAACCCCTTTGGGGTCGTAAGGTCGAAAGGTGCATGCTTATCCCATCCATTACAATTTTATTTTATTTTGCATTTTATATATAAAAAAAATCATGTCTAGTTCAACAAAATCATCCAAAACATTATTTCACAAATACATTTCAAGTTTAATCTGACTAATTGAAATTCACAGGTTAAGTTGTTCATTAGTTTTCACTTTTGTCCCTTTTACATTACTTAAAAAGAAAGTCCTCAGGTCTTAGCATGGACTTGATATTTACTGCAGGAACTTAATTTTTTACAGCATGCTGGAACCAGGCGTATAGCTGTAGAAAATACATGTAGCAATTAAAGAATGAACAGACATTACTTGACAGGTTTAAACATTTCTGTTGTAGATTTATGAGCAACATATTTCTCTGTAACTAAGTTTTATAAAAATGCAATTTCTTTAAAGTCAAAATGTTATATATATATATATATATTCAAATAAATTACTGAATTACTTTACTTTATAAAAGATAGAAACGAAAAGGAAGCTTTTCGTTTTAAAAGATTGTTTGAATTTAAGCTGGTACAACTTACAGACAATTCAAAAATTAGTTGTATCTAAATTTAATGATTTATTATTTTATAATTTGATTTTATAATTACTAAAATAAAAGCTTTGTTTTATTCTTTCAAAAGATTATATAAATTTATACTCTAAAAAGAATTTACAGACAACTTAAGGTTTAATTATAATTGAAAACAGAATTCAAAATTTTATATTTATAAAAAGAATACATATTTTAAGATGGTTAACTTAATAAGGTTTAAACTGAAAATTTTGGTTTACCTGGTCTAGCAGAGTCGAACGCTTGTAAGGCTCAGATGAGATTGATTGCAATAAACTAGATAGATTTCATTGAAACTTAACACGATTAGCTTTTTAAATTTAGAAACATGAGTTTTCGCACGCCTTTAGTAAAATTTTGAATGATGTTGAAGTAAATGTAAAAAAAACTATTTATAATTTTGAAAGAGTTGCGACGTGCATTCTGAAATTAAACTCAGATAACTGTCTTTATCTCTAGAACAGAGATTGCCTCAAGGCTAACGCCTCGGGGCAAGTCCACAGTCGAATCAGGTGAGGCTGTTTTCAGACTAGTCCGCTAGATTGTAGCAGCTCACGGCCGCTCTAAAAGGAAATAGTATTACGGGAAACCTGTGCCGATGGATTTAAAGGTCGGCACAACGTTCAGTCAACCAAGCGGGGGATGTACAACTCTAGTCCGATCCAGTATCTGGCCACTGCGCACAAGTTGTGTTGCTGAGAGTGGGGGAAGACTAACTAATTCACCTGAGATGACCATAGCCTGCATCTAATAGTCAGCAAATCGCAAGATAATGATGCCCGAAAACCAGGTGTAACTTTAAACCAAGTAATTACATGTTTCATGTATGCAATCTGGTTAAATTCAGTTGTTAGAGTAATATAAAATTGTGCCTAAGATTCACATTACAAACATAAATACAATAAAACTTCACTTATCCATCACCCTTGTAACTGCCAGTTTCTGTTAACTGTCAAGTTGTAAAAATCACCAGACAACTGAAAAATGATAGGATATTGCAGTTGCGTGTATGTTTCCTCTCTCGCTATGTGTTAGTATAGTGACATATAACAACCTTTTTTCTATAATTCGATATGCAACTGTTTGTTAATTTAGATACTGCATTTAAATAAATATTTTGTAAACAAATAATTATATATTGTTCTTACCGTTTGTGACTTATGTATATTTGATGCGATTTGGAATTTATTCTATCTTCACATAAATACTCCTAGGAGGTCGTTATTACATTAAAATTAAATACATAAAATATATAAAATTGAATAACATGAAATTTAGACTGAAAGTTAAAGTGTCAACTGTACATCATGGAACCTTGGAACTGACTAATATTAACATTAGTCGGTTCTGAGGTTCCATGGCACCTGATATTTTAATGTTTAGTCTAAATAACATGTTTTTCAATTTTACATGGTAATTTTTGTGTGTTAGTGTGTTTAATTTTAGTGTGATAATGACCTATGAGCGATTGTCTGAAGATGGAATAAATTCTGAAGAGAATCAAATATACATAATGTAACAAAATTTTGTACTTACTTTAGATGTTAGGATGAAGTGTTTGAATTGGTTATTAATAATTTTTGTTATTTTGCTCATTGTTATTAATATTCATGTATTTAATACACTAAGATGTAGAAGGTTAGGTAATAGTTGATAAACAATCGAACATAACACAAAATGTAATAATAACACTTTGAATTTAGGATATTAAATAAACATTTGCAATAAGAAACTCATAACTAAAATACACACAGTGATAATAATAATAAAATTTAATTTTGGAATGTGTAAAAAAAGGAGAGAAACGATTGTAAACATCAAAATAATGATTTACCAGTTTAGGATATATTTTCAATACACAATTCAGTTATAAGGAATTCACATATAAAGACTAGAAATAATTATTAAAACAATTTTGGATAAACAAAGTCAAAATTAAGATAAATAATAATTTGAGTTGTCCTGGGTTGATGAAAGAAGCAAATAACTTGTAAAGGGAACAGTGATGGTCATCTTATCTTGTCACATGGCCAGTCAATGAAATAGGCTCAAGTTTAATAAAACAGATGTCTCTGATGAGAATTAGAGATCGTCGGCGGTAATTCCAAAATTATTTCAATAGTATAATAAATAATACAAGAAAATAATAGTAAAGAAAATAAATAAATAAATGACCTAGATTTAGAAAGTTAGTTCAAAACGTTTATATATAAAAATATTATGAAAATTTAATAACCAGGGAAGAAGAAAAAGAAGAAGAAGAAACTAATTAAGGAGAATATTTGTTATGACAAGGAAGGTGAGGGGTCCTGTTAGGAATTAGGATAGTTTTAGTTAGGAATATGGTCTAAGTTCTTTTTAGGAACACAGTATGACAACAATTATTGTGACAGACCTGAAAAAATGATGAAATTGCTTACCTTGCAAGCAAGGCAGACGTCATTGATGCTACAAACACATATAAACCCTTGGGTGGGAGAAAACTTGGTCAGTGGGCCAAGATTAATCGAGGGAAGTGCTGCAGGAATTTTTGAAGATAGCCAGACGGACTTGGCGAGTAAGAGAATCCTGGGAGCATAATTCTGGAAAATAGCCAGACGGACTTGGCGTATACGAGCTACCTAGGAGTTTTGAGACTTCAGATGAGCATCCATGAATGGCAAGCAGGGTGAGCAAACTTCGTGTCTAAACCTTGTAATTATTTCAGACACAAGTAATAATAAATTATAACGTAGAATCAGATCTGTGAGTCACAATAATTAGAGTCATTCTGGATTAATAGTAGTAATAAAGATATTGTATTATTATAATAAGATAGGAGATAGTCATTGTTAATAAAAATTAATTAGTATACTGAACCACTGATTTGATGATAATTAATTGAAACTAAGAACCCAGGCAATATCTTAGAGAGCCAATCCTAACAGTCCCTTTGTGCTCTCTCAATCTAGCCAAGTGTGGTGATCTGCCCACCACAATTCCCCTGCACTCTGGGTTGCAGTCACGTGTCCGCATCCGGTGCCTTACCAGTTTCCCGGTGCCACAAATGCAGTGGCAGCGGCTGATGCCTTGCGGATTCCCACACCCTGCGAGCTCAGAAGTCGTGTCATACACGAAAGATGAGTCAGTTGTGTACCACATTTGGAAGGAACTGGACCTGTTGGAAGGCTGCAAGTATCACATTTAACACGGATTCATCTTGTATTTACCTTTTTGTTCCTAGTTTAAACCCCCCAAAAAATAATGGCCTAATAGTCAAATTGGGTAGGGTCAGTCCCGGGTTAAATGGTGCGCAAATATTTGGCTTTCCGCGATCGCCAGTGCAATGTAGAATGGCGGCCATCTTAGGCTAGTGTCTACATCGAGACCACTATTTTTGTTAGAGTCAATCCCTAGTGTACAATAATATTCATAAGTAAGTTAATAATATTATATCTAATTTTAGTAACTATTTAGAGTATTAGTAATAGTCCCTCATCACGTGCTGGCTGACTGAGTGGTATTTAGTTTTAGTCGATAGGTCTGGGCTGTGACCGTTGTGCCAACCAAGTTTTAAAAGATCCACGATCCTCTATTACCCACCTGAATTAATGATAATAATCTTAAATAAGTATCCATATGCCGCAGAATGGTAGCAGAGATCGGTTGAAATTTGATTTTGGTGCGGCGTTTGCGGCCTAATACAGATGTGCCTGAAGACGAAAACTGGTGTTCAATCTTGTACAAACTTGGTCACCCGGCATCGTGGCAAATCTTTGTTTCCGGTTGGTCAAAATTCCAATTTCTAATATTAAGTCGATCTTATGAATCTATTGTTAAATAACATTTTAATAACGTGTAGTTTTCCCATTTAAATTCCTTATACAGAAAATTTCCGATAATATTTGGGCGTTTTCTAAATTCGTTATCAATAGTGGTCCTGCACCCGATTATCCAAAATTTTCCTTCCGTTCCCCCTTAGAATTAAAATAATTAATTAAAAATGTGTAATATTTATATTTTTATTACTAAATTCGGTGTCCTTTACCGGTCCTAGAAATATATAATTAGGTAAGTACCGCCCGTCTATAAATTCGTTTTTTCTTTAAACTACCAGTCAGAAGAGTTGGGGTAAGTCAATTCATATTCTTATTTTCTTTTTTCTCCTTCAGTACGACAAAAAATTACTTTATTATAATAGTGTAAGCTATTATATTATAAATCACATTAGACTTAGATTTGTAAAATTTTCCCTTTGCTCAAATATCTTTTTACTTGGATAATTCATTGTCTATTGCTGGAAATACCAAGCAAAGAAAATCATATCGTGACTTCAGTGATCAAAATTTTTTTTGTGCTATAAACCATAACAAGATTTCTCCTACCCCAAATAGAGAAATCATCAAAAAATTTAATAAAAACAATAGATGAATAAAAAAAAAATAATAAAAATATTATTAATAAATTATATTTAAATAAATAAAAAAATATTTTTAAAAAATAAAAAAAATTTTTTTTTAATATATAAAAAAATAAAATAAAATAAATTGAAATTATAATAGTTTTCATATTTTGGTCAGTGTATTGATTTCAGCAATGGAAGTGGTTATTTAAGTGTTTTCAGTATGTATTGGGTTCAGATTTTGTCTCGTCGACAATTCTTATTTTATGTGGTCCTACAAGTACGGACATATCGGCAGATAAGTCAATGTATAATTAAATTGTTGATCTAGAATCAAAGTAAACCTTCAATATGCGTCTACTAGTGTAAACAACCTTTTGGTATTAATAGTACACAATTTATCAGCTGTGTTTGCCTTGATAGTGAGCCGACAGTCCGTCATATACAATAACTAATATTACGATTAAAATGTTTAATCCATAACCCTTATTACAGTAACGTATTGTTATGCTTAATGAATATCTGATTGTGCATTTTCTTTTGTAATTGGTCATAAATATTTTCTGTCTTTGATTTCAGGTGTATTAACTTGTGTTATACAGTGTTTATTTTCAGCCTTTTTTTTTTTTTAGCAAAAACTTCATTTCTCCTTTCTTGAGTAATCGATACTACAATATTGATGAAATTTCTACTGCCCCGACTTGCCTTCTGATTTAAATTTTCACTAATAACCATTCTTACTAATATCCCATGTCCACAACATAAACTCCTTTTTTTTCTTTAACCTACCAAATTTTTTTTATATATTCGCAGTTCTGTCAATTAACAATTAAACCCAAAAATTATGATATTTTTCAATATTAATCTTTTTACCCTAATTGTCGCCTTGGCCAATAACATTTTTGCAATATATGCTATATATAATATATCAACTTGTTTAATTTTTTTGTCTCCCTCAAAGCTAAAAAACATAAATAAATAAAATAAACCACAAACCTGCCTTAACCATGATTTAATTATGATTTTGCCCACCCTCATTAGCACATTGTGAGACCAACACGGGTTGATTTGACCCAATCCTATAATCTTCTTTAGTGAATTTAATTCATATTTTCCTGTAAAATTGGTAACAAACCAAACATAAGATGGATAGCGTAGATTTTTCAGGGGATATCCCCGTTCCTTTCCCCTTTTCTCTAGAGACGGTTGTTCCTCATCGTAAATGGGTCAATCGTTTAACGGCCGGTCAGGCTAGGGTATTATTGACTTTTTGGAAACTGACCCCTGCCGATACCCTCGAGCTAAATTGGGGTTTGATTCGCTCAGAGTTGGATGTCAGAGTTGATTCTCTCCCTCAACACCCTCCAGCCAATCCGTCCTCTATGACGCAGCCTGCTACAGTCCAATCTAGTATATCAGATTTAATAAAAGCCCTTCAGGCTCATCTGACCCCACCGCCCAGACGGTCCGGTTCTGAAGTACCGGCCCTACCATCACACCTCAACATGACCGTACAGTCGTTAAGACCTTTTAAAGGGCTGCCTATCGACACCTTACTACCGAAGTTGTAGAAAATTTCAAAGATGGCCAGGTTAAACCCCGGTTTCGATCAATCAATTTTGATCGACCTACAAGTGTCGTCTTCAGGGATTCTTTTAGGATTGATTGAACAAACTATCCAGATGAAGTCTCCTATTTCCACTTTTAAAACTGACGTCATCAAAACCTTATTACCCCATCAAACCTTTCATCTATCTTTGGTCCAATGGGTTTATCGCCCTCAGAGACAGGGCAAAATTTTGGAGAATTTTGTCTGCAGTATCCGCGACATGTCCGAATTACTTCAACCGGAAATTTCAGAGTCCAGTATGCCGCAGACTATTTTTTCGGGCATATCCTCGGAGGCAGCGGCACGATTTGCCACCGTAAACAGACCAAACACGTTTAACGAACTTTTGGCTTTGGTACCCACTATCAACATGGGTATTTTAAATAATAGAACGCAATCAGCGCAGGCCGCTAACCCTAATTCCACGGGTCCATGGCCCAGTTCTTATGTCTCGCGGAGTCACAACCCTGACCGCTACTCCCCTAATCAGTATTGTCCACCAAATAACAATAATTATCCCCCACCCTTGATGAGCACTCCAAATATTTATTCTCAAAATAACCACCCCTTATCGCAACATCAACACCCACCCCCTTTCCGCCGTAGAAAAAACCCCACCCGACCATCAAGTTCACATTTTTTAAACGAAACGGGAGCGCCCACGGAGTCGGTCGGTGTCATCCCAGGTTATCAGCGGCTCATGTGAGTAGGCAGGTGGTGGGTGCCCAGGGACTGGGACCAAGGAAATTGACTGTTCCAATTACCAGGGCGGTTACAATTGAGGTTGGCATTGGTCCTCTAAAAATATTTGGTTTACTGGACACCGATTCTTGCTTCTCATTAGTTTCTCAGAAATTTTATGATACTCTGAGACAATTTCCCAAATTAATTAAGAGTGTTACCCCCATTGAAGTCAGTGGTATTACCGTAAATAATCAGCCATTAAACTTTAGAAAGAAAGTCAAAATTCATATTAAGATCGATCATCTCTCCTGGGATTTCTTTTTTTTGTGGCCCCTCACCTCCCTTATGATATGTTGTTCGGTTATAATTTCTTACTAAAAACCCAAGCAACAATAGACTTCCAAAGTTTAGTGGTCCGTTTCCCATACGCTGCCCCACTTTTTTGTTCTATCACCCCATCACTCCCAACTGAACCAACCCAGTGTTCTGTTACCAGGTCCCCTAATCTCACGGCTTCGCAATGGGCCCAGATCTCCCGTCTTTTGCAAACATTTTCGGATACAGTTACTAAGAAACTAGGTAAAACAAACCTACTTACTTACCACATAAATATTAAAGACACTACAACCAAAGTACGATCACGAGCGTACCAATATGCTCCTCCTAAGCTACAGGCTTTACGGGAGCATGTCGACAATCTTCTCGCCAAAGGAGTCATATCTCCGTCCAATTCTCCCTATGCCTGCCCGGCCTTTCTGGTACCCAAAAAAGGGGGTAAAACCAGAATGTTGGTAAATTATAAACCCATAAACAAGCTCCTAGAGCTCGAGGTTACCCCTATCCCTACACTTGAGTCTGCCTTCCAGTATTTGGGTAAAGCCAGATGGTTTTCACTGCTGGACTTAAATCAGGCGTATCTTCAAATACCTTTAGATGAGGATTCGAAGAAATTTACTTCCTTTGTATGCCCATTCGGCCAGTTCCAATATAATTTCTTGCCCTTTGGTCTGGCCAGTGGCGGACTCGTACTCACCCGCCTGATCGAGAAAATTTTTGGGGATATTAAGTACGATTACCTGTTTTCTTTTTTTGACAATATTTGTGTTTACTCCGATGGCTCATTCGACGATCACCGCTCATTAAGGTGAAAACCGTTTTAGCTAGATTAAAAAAGGCCGGGTAACTGTCAACCCCGAGAAGGTAACACTCGCCTCAGACTCGATTCAATTTCTAGGGCATGTGTTCCGAAAGCAGTCGGTGTCTCTCAATCCTGATCGCGTACAACCAATTTCTGATTACCCCACCCCCAAAAATTTAAAACAAAGGTTAGATTTCTCGGTCTAGCCACCTTTTATTCCAAATTCAATCCCAATTTTGCCTCCATTGCCCACCCTTTAAATAAACTTAAACAAAAGGGAGCCCAGTTCGTTTGGGGACCTGACCAAGACCAAGCCTTTCATACCCTCAAGAGCAAGTTGACCAGCAATCTAATATTGAGACTACCTGATTTTTCGAAACAATTTGTTGTCCATTCCGACGCTTCCGGTTCGGCTTTGGGAATTTCCCTGTCCCAAGATTACAACGGCGACTTAATGCCAGTAACCTTCGCTTCTAGACCACTAAACAAGCATGAACAGAACTATTCCACAATGGAATTAGAATGTTTGGCTGTTGTCTTCGCCCTCCAGAAATTCCAACAATATTTAGAACACCGCGAATTTCAATTGTTTACAGACAATTCAGCCTTGTCTTGGCTATTAAATCATCCACGCCAAGTCGGGAAACTGGCACGATGGATTGAGTTCATTAATTCTTTCAAATTCTTGGTGCAGCATATAAAAGGATCCGGAAATATTGTAGCGGATTCCTTATCTCGATTATTCGATCTTTCGGGACCCTCAGCTATTACTCTTCAATCTGTACCCACACATAAGCCTACCATATCCTTCTTGTCTTCCTTGCCCGATATTTTTAAGGACCTTAAGGTCCATCAAAGAGATGACGAGGAGATTTCCAAAATATTAAGAAAAAAACCCCTCCCACCAATTTTCAAATAAAAGATCACATACTCCCCCCATCACATCTGGCCCCAGGCCTGAGTAGGGGTAAGTTGTACTGCCTCTTAAACTGACCGATTTAGTTTTTAAGTACTATCATGAGCTACCCATTTCGGCCCATATGGGTATTGCCAAAACCCTCGCCCGAATTTCCAAATTCTTCTGGGCACAAGATCTTAAAAATCAAGTTGCCTACAGAGACAAGTCATGCGTGGCCTGTCAACGGGCCATACAGGCCCAAAACACTCGTCTTGGGTACCAAGCGTCTCAAGTTCCATCTTACCCTTTTGAGAAAGTCTTTATAGACCACATTGGCCCCCTGCCTCTAAGTTCCAACAGGAACAGGTATTTATTGACAGTCGTCGACGGGTTTTCTAAATTCACCCTATTGTTCCCGGCCAAGAATACTAAGTTCCAAACCACAATTAATATCCTCACCAAACAAGTTTTTTCATATTTTGGTTTCTCCAAATACCTGGTGACCGACAATGTACCGAGTCTCAAATCAGAACTAATGGCACAGATGTGCCTTAATTACGGGGTTACCCATATCTGTACATCCCCATACTACCCGAACCCATCCCACGCGGAACGCGTAAATAAAAATCTCAAAATAGCCTTGCGGGTCTACCACGCCAAGAACCAAACTGATTAGGACACCAATATTCATTAGTTCCAACTGGCCTTTAATACGGCAACCCACGAGAGCACAGGTGACTCTCCAGGGAACCTTATCTTGCGCCACCCGATTCACGAACCTCTCCAACTTCTATGGGACCTCGACAGTTTAGTTCCGTTATCTCCTAAACTATCAAACCAGGAAGTCTGGTCTTCTGCTCTGGGGAGGTTGGCTAAAGCCCATGCAACCCGCCAGGCAAGCTATAATACCACCAGGCAGCCTAATCCTTTTAAAGTAGGCGACTGGGTTATGTTTCGAGAGCATCACCTGAGTCGGGGCTGCGAAAGGATCAATGCCAAACTCTTACCACTATGGTCCCGGCCTGTGGTTATTGCTGGTTTCACATCCCCTGTCACAGTGTCGTTGGTTGACCCTAGGTCTGGCCGACACGTTAGAAATGCCCATATCTCCCACCTTAAGCGTTTTTTCCAACCTTTTAAATAACCCCCCCCCCTTCAGCCATGTAATTAGATATAATCCTTTAGGTTTCACCCTTACCCTTATTTTAACCTTCCTTTTTCTCACTACGCTAACAGCCTGGGTTGTCGACTGGGACAGGATGCATTCAGTCGTAGTGATAGTAGTATTAAGTAACTTTCGTCTTATTTCTGTTTTCTTCATATCATTCCTCATTATACTTCACTGACCACATTAGCCACCCATTTTCCTTCCATTTTATGACCCACATTACCTTTCACTCATTTTCCCAGACTCTTCAATGGCATAATTGGTGGGCCTGGGAGCGCCATTTAGGTATGGCCTGATATTATACTCCTTTTTTTATTTCTGGGAAATAGATTTTTTTTAAACAAAAAAAAATTTTTTTTTCTCTATTAACCCACTCTTTTTTTGAGTATGATTATCGGGTCGCCGGGTTGCTTCTGGGCTGGCTTCTTTTGCTTTGAATTTAGACTCTCACGCGTGGAGTCAATTCGAGTTTCCTCAAAAACCCTCATCCATCTTATAAACATCTTACTCTTAATTTATCATTTTCATTTCATCTCTATTGTATTTTACCAACCTTGGTCTTTATAGTATTAGTATTTACCTTTAGATTAGTAGTATTACTGTTTAGTATTAGAAGTATTATATAATATTCTATCTTGCATGTCAATTTAGATTAAGTACCTACTCTCCCCACTTTGATTCAAGCCCCTCCGCAATTGTCCTCCAGTAAATAACCGTAACGTCCGAGTGCTCGGTGGTGAGAAATAATACTCAGCATGCGGTGATAAGTCTCTCTGGATGCAACGCCCTTCGCACGATGCCAGGGAGACCTGCACCGTAAGCCCTTATTCTAGGTTACGTCATATCTGCAATATCCTTTCAAAAATAAGAAGAAGAAAAAAAAGTTCTTACCTTATCCTTACCTACCTGGTTAAAAGATTGTTAATGTTTTCAAATATTCAGTTTGGTTTTAGGGTTTGCATAAATAGCAGGTTACTGGCTTTCTCCTCCTTGGCTTCTGTGCTAGTATGAACGCTCAGTTATATGCCTGCAATTGGTTTGTGGTCGTTTTCTCTTTTACTTAGTTATAATTCTGCCAAAAAATAAAAAAAATAAAATAAAAAAAATAATAAAATAAAATAAATTGATTGTATTGTTTTTGTTTAAATATTTTCCGCACGTGTGCCCTCCCTTTTGAAAATTGCGATTTACTTCCACCCTACATCCGTGGTGATTATTTAATTTCGACCCTTTTTCCTTTAATTTAACCCCATCCAAATTTTCCATTTCTTTTTTGCCAATGTATTCATTGTTTTCAAAATTAATCCCCCCCCCCTAATTATTCAAGTTTAAATCTGTGGCAGTGATTGGCTACTGGTTGCAACCATATATACTTTTTTTTTACAGTTGACCTTAAAAAAATTGTACATTATTGCCTCTCCTTATTGCCTACATTTATATATGACCACCTCCCCATTTAATCCAGAACCATCACCTGCATTTTATACAGCTTTTGACTGTGACTTGGTATTGAATAGTCAGTTAATGATGGAATATAGAAGTTATCAGCACTTTGGTTAATAATGGTTCATTTTAAACTTGGCTCCTTAAATTCATTCAAACACCAAGAACCATTAATATTGTCCACCCTGGCGTCGTTTTAAGTTTGCTGTATCTAAGGTTACTTTATTCTTTCCTTCATTTCTATTTCCTATCTCTTCCTTTATGCTTACTCCTTTGGTTTTATCCTGTACATTATCTTTTTTTATAATAATCAATAGTCTGCCAATCATTTCCACTGAACTGCAGTTATTTTCTACCCATATTTAATTTATAAATCTGTAGCACACTAAAAACTTTTTTTTTGTAGTATTGTTTCCAAATGATCCTTTCCATCCCTTATATTTTTCCTCAGTTATATTACGGTTTATTTATTTTTTATTTATTTATTTTTTTATTATTAATGTCTTCGCCCCATCATCGTTAAATCTATGGTGTGGAAGTAAAATAGGTGAGTCCAGAACGAAACTGGCACCTTGCAAAATTTGTAAATCATTTCTGCCCCTTTATTCTTTGTTGTGTCCGATTGTGGGTAGTGTTGTATTCTTTAGCCCTGGTGGCCCTCTGTTATCCTGTCAGCTCATTGTTATCTGCATATTTTACCTTACTCCTTCCTTATCCCGCGCTAACGCCAACCCCCCTTTTCCGCCGAGGGGAGGGAGTGTGGGGACCAAGAGTCGCGGTCTTCGTCGCCTTGCCAGCAGGGGTGACTGTGGTGATCTGCCCACCACAATTCCCCTGCACTCGGGGTGGCAGTCATGAGTCCGCATCCACGTTGCCTTACCAGTTGCCCGGTGCCACAAATGCGGGTTCCCCCACCCTGCGAGCTCAGAAGTCGGGTCATGCACGAAAGATGAGTCAGTTGTGCACCACATTCGGAAGGAACTGGACCTTTTGGAAGGCTGCAAGTATCACATTTAACGCGGATTCATCATTGTATTTACCTTTTTGTTCCTAGTTTAAACCCCCAAAAAATAATGGCTTAATAGTCAAATTGGGTAGGGTCAGTCGACCCCGGGTTAAATGGTGCGCAAATATTTGGCTTTCCGCTATCGCGGTGCAGTGTAGAATGGCGGCCATTTTAGGCTAGTGTCTACATCGGGACCACTATTTTTGTTAGAGTCAATCCCTAGTGTACAATAATATTGATAAGTAAGTTAATTATATTATATCCATTTGCCCCATCTTATCTTGTCACATGGCCAGTCAATGAAATAGGCTCAAGTTTAATAAAACAGATGTCTCTGATGAGAATTAGATATCGTCGGCGGTAGTTCCAAAATTATTTCAATAGTATAATAAATAATACAAAAAAATAATAGTAAAGAAAATAAATAAATAAATGACCTAGATTTATAAAGTTAATTCAAAACGTTTATATATAAAAATATTATGAAAATTTAATAACCAGGGAAGAAGGAAAAGAAGAAGAAGAAACTAATTAAGGAGAATATTTGTTATGACAAGGAACGTGAGGGGTCCCTTTGTGCTCTCTCAATCTAGCCAAGCCATGTTTTTTAGTGTTGGATTATATTGTAAAATAAAATAGTTGTGCAACTTGCGGAGTAAAAGTAATAATTACCAGTGAAAAGGAATCAACATGGATTGATAAGTATTTAAATATTAAGAATTAACTGGACATGAACCTATTGCAACATTTAGATATTGTACCTCATCCAAATTTGAATTCACACCATGAGCAACCTAGAACTTTGTAAAATCTTTTGTATTGAAATTTTAATAAATTTTTATTATTGTGGAGTGTTTGAACTTTTAAAACATTTGGCCATGTGATTTAAAAAAAAATTAAAACTAAATAGGGACAATACTTTAGAAACATTATTTTGTAAAATAGCATTAAGTTGGATAGGTTAGTTTTTATGTAATTCATGTAATAATGTAATTTCAACTGTTTGCAAGTATATTGAACTTTTGACAGTAATCCCGAGTAGAGAGAGTTTTCTCCAAAATAAGAATATAGAAAAAATGTGAGCCTAATAATTTGTATAACAATATTGAATAATAAATTTGTTAATTATATAAAACTTGACTTACCACATTAGTTAATAAATAATAAAATACGGATATAATAGAGTCAAATTTATAAATTTATTAAAACTTCAAACATATTTGTGTTCAAGAATTTTGTTAGTTGTAATTTTGTTAAGCTATGCAAGATAATTAAAGACTATAAGAGAAATGAAATAGTATTTATGAAATTAAAGAATTTCATATTGTATTTATATGTGTATCAAATCCAACCGTTAAAATAATAATTTTGTCAATTTGTAAATTTGTATGAAAATTTTTACTTATATCACTTCTTGTTATAATAAGTAAGTCACAAATGGTAAGAACAAAATATAATTATCTGTACTTTACCATTATGGGTTTTAAATTTTGCAAACATTTATTTTATAATAGTTTTATATTTATGCAGCTTGTGGGTCAACACTTATCAGCCATAAGAAACAAAAACTACTATATATATTGTTAAAAAATACGTTTTCTTTATTCATAGCTAAGTAATATAAAATATTGATGTTTTGCTCTTCATATTTTTTTAGAGATGAATTTAATACATATATTGTATAAGTGTGTAAACAAATTGTTTACTTGTTAATTTATTGAATTTTAATATTTTTTTATAAAAATAAACTATTGGTAGTGTACAGTAAAATAAAAATAAATATACAAACAGAAAACACTCTAATGTTTAGTAGATTTATTTTTAAAATTAGTACTACAAAACAGAATTTGCTACAAATCAAACCTTATTTTGGTACTATGTTAGAAATTTATCTATACAGTAGGCTTGTGATGATTTAGGTAAAGTGGAAGTCAGCTGGGCGGGATAATAAGTAACTGGATGTTGACAGAAAATGACTTCCTGTGCCATAAACACCTAAATTTGTGATAACTAAACATCAATAATAGCTACACAAAGTTTAACATTCTTTTCCAATTGACAAAATGTGCCTTCAACATTGAAAAACTGGCTAAAGTTATACAATGTGGTTATAAAGTAACTTCCCCCTACTTTTTTTTACAATTTATGTTTAAAGTGTGTTCAATGATACCATTCATTATATAGGTAGAGACTTTAACTTTAGAGGTATTCTAAAATATTGGGAGTTACCTGAGGTATAGGAGTCAACTTCTGAATTCTTTATGAGAAGTACTTCATGCGAAATGTTGATTAACATTGCCTTTTTTCCGTGAAAACAATGGTGCAATTAAAATTCAAAAGTGTTTTACCATTTTCTAGGTCGACTCCTACATCATTGACCTACTGATTTCTTGAAAACTGTACAACTCTTTTGAATTTTATTTGCATCATTGTTTTCAGGGGAAAAGACAGTGTTATTCGCCATGTCACTTGACTATATGTTCATTATAACTTTTAAGTCGTCTTCTACAACATTGACCTACTGATTTCTTGTAAACAGTACATCTCATTTCAATTTCATTTGCACCATTGTTTTCAGGGGGAAAAGGCAGTGTTAATCGACATGTCACATGACTATCTTTTCATTACAACTTTTAAGTTGAATCCTACATATTTGATCTACTGATTTCTTGGAAACTGTACAACCTATTTGAATTTTAATTGCACCATTGTTTTCAGGGAAAAAAGGCAGTGTTAACCAACATGTTGTATGACTATTTTCTCATAACAACTTTTAATTACAACTTTCATTACAAAATTATATTTATATTTCGAAAGGTATAAAATTCTACGAGCCAATGCACATCGAGTGGTTAGACAGACTAGGAAGGAATCTTGGACTCAGTACTTTGGCACAATATCAAAGAACCACACCCGTGTCAACAGTGTGGAAGAAATTATGTTCTGTTTGTGGTCCTCCTCCTTCTACGCGCTTATTGGGACTTAAGCAACGGCATGGTGTTTTTGGGCTCATCATTTGCTAATTTTTCTTTAACTGCTTCTTACAGTGATGTCTTTCGTTTGTATAAAAGGTGTCAAGAAGAAATACCTTTCACTTTAGGTCTTTTGAAACAATCACCATTAAATACCTCTTTTTTCTTACAGGAATTAGAGTCTGTATTGTCGTCGGGACAGGATTCCGCTCCATGCCGAGACAACATAGTTTATTCCATTGTGTTTGCTTATAGCCCAACTGGATTGTTAATAATTAATTACTATTTAATTACCTTGTTTGAGGTGTTCCCATCGAACAATCCTTAATTGTAGTTTGCACTATCTTATATGACGCGTTTCGACTATTTGTCAGTCATTTTCAAATATAAAAAACACATATAAACACTTAACAACACATATTAATTCACATTTAAAAACACGATTAAAAACATACATATACGGACGACGTGCGTTTTTAATCGTGTAATTTCAGGAAACACAAAAGCTGATGAAGTGGCAAAGGAAGTTGTATTGTCTCTTAATTTAGTTTTGAATAGGCAATGGGAGGAAGAATGAAGAAATATACAGTCCAATAAGCTGAGGGAGATTAAAGACACTGTCCGTCCATAGAATACATCCATACACGTCAGTCGTCGAAAGGAAGTGGTGATTACCCGTGTTTGTATCGGTCATTCCATGATGATTACTCATGGATTTCTGATGGAACACAGGAATCTGCCTCAATAACCAAGTTGTCAAGGTGTGTTGTCAATTAAGCACATCCTCATTGACTGTGTGACTTTGAGAGGTATGCTTAGAACATTTGCACTACCCAATTCCTTTCAGGTGATGTTGGAGGATAATGGTCAGATCCTTAATTGGGTATTGTCGTTTTTGCATCGTCTGAAAACTTTTGATAAAATCTTAAAATTGTCTAAGTCTATTATTGCAGAGTCATTTTACAGTTCTGTAATATTATGTTATTTTCCTTTTAAATTTTATTCTTGGTAACTCGTTGCAAGGCCCTTTTACTGTCTTGTAATATTTTTATTGTTGTTAATTGTTAACTTTTTGCAGGGCCATTTTAGAGCCTTGTAACATGTTTTGTTGTTGTTTATTTTTTTTGTTAACTAGTTTTAGTCATGTTATTGTTCCTAAAAATTTTACATAATTTTTGCAGGGCCATTTACAGCCTTGTAACATGTTATGTTGTTGTTTATTTATTTATTTTGTTAACTAGTTTTAGTCTCATTATTGTTCCTAAAAATTTTACATTATTTTTTGTTTGTTTTTGTATCATTTGTAAGTATGAAGGTGGAATTTGTAAAGGTGATATTTACCACAATGGTTTTTTACCCTAACCCCCCTCCCAATAAAAACCAACTTTCTAAGGTAAGCCTGTGTCTCCTTTCCATACAAAATCTAAACCAATAGGCTCTATGCCCAATTAAACTCATTTTGAAACTTAGATAATTTTAAAAGAAAACATAGGATTAAAAAATGTAATTCCTAGACAATTGGGACAAATAATGTTCATCGAGTAATGATTTATTGTAATTATTAATTAAGAAAATTTTGTTTAAAAACCTGTTATGAAATTCTCTCTTGCTGTACACATATATTGAATGTAAAAATAAGTTTTGCTTTTGATGCATTGTTCTTCAATCATCTATGTTTTAATCTCTGATGAATGTTAGTAAATAAAATTTTATTTTTGAAAATATAGTAGTAAACCAATAACACAAGTAACTAGTATCTGTGGTTTGAGTGAATGGGTGCTTGCATTGACCTTGAGTGGCTGTTAACTGTGTGGATCAGCACCAAACCTCAGTTTCCGATCACACACTGACACATGCACTTACAATGTTTAATAGTTAGGCAACAAGGTGTCTAATATACAGAAATTAACTAACTGTTAACTGGGGATGGAATGGAACTGTACTGAATGATGTGCATGCAGCTATGTGTAGCAGACACATGCTTATAATGTTTGGGGTCTGTTTTTACTTTCTAAAATATAGTCAAGGAATGGTAGCTGAAAAATTGGTTGCGGAATTTTAGAAAAATAATCTGGGAGAAAGTCAGGAATTCCAGTAGCCAATGTCAGTAGACACCCTGTAAAAATACTGAAATAAATATATATTGATTCATATGAACAGTATTATAAAACAACAATATTGGCAAAATTAGTAATTGATTACAGACGAAATTTACATTAACAATATTTAATAGGTAAAAATTAACTTTAATAACAAAATAAGACCTGTGACAATTATTTAGTTTTAACTAGATCTCATTGCTAGTTTCTTGTCCCATTGCTCTACCCGCGAGAAAGTTGAGCTTTGTGTGCATATCCCTAGTGTTAGGAATCAAGCTTCCTGCCTGAGTTTTTTTTACTTTAAACTAAATAAATCAGTGGTTCCGTTATCTAATTAATGGTTCTTTATTATTTGATACAACTTGATTATTTCTTTTAGTTCACTTATATACTAATAACAAATATTGTAATCTTCTTAATTACTAAGAATCCAGAATGACTAACTATTGCAACTGATAGACTTGATTCAACGTTAATGATTATAATGACTTGACTCTGAATAATTACAAAAATACAAGTTCCTTTGTATACAAAGTTTGCTCACCCTTCCTGTAACTTTTACAATTGATCCCTCTCTCCACCATTCCAGCATTTATATCCTTTTGTCACCTCGATGATGTCCGCCACACGTACAAGGTAAGCAATTTCATCATATTTTCAAGTTTGTCGCAATAATTGTTATTACTCTGGCTTCTTAGCAATAACCTAGCCTATATTCTCAACTAAATCTATCCCTAATATCTAACACTAATTTGCCTATAACTTCACCAAGGTGGACTACACCATTAGTGTTAATTACTATGTGAAGCTAATGTTAACATATTATAATAAAAGCGATGATTTATTTTAAACTTTTGTAGTAGATTGATAAGTACAGGATATTTTACTGAATTAAATCTAATACAGTGTACTCCCGATTATCCGCGAGTCTTGCGGAAAAAATAAGTAAACAAATTTTATGGTTCTCTTTAGCTGTTTGTATGGGTAACAAACAGTAAAACTACGATAACGAAGTTGTGCAGTAAAGCTAAGCTTACTGTCTAGAGTAGTTGGACTGTGACGGTAATGAGCTGGGTTTTGAGAAAGTGACAACCAAGAAATAGCAGACAAAGCAAGAGGAGGTGAACGAAGAGCAAAGAGTAAGTGAAGAGGAAGAAGGAACACACGTGCATGTGCGATTGTCACACGAAGTGACCTTGCAACATCAATGGAGTGCTCACACTGTTCCAGTATTTACAGTAGAGGAAAAAGACGACGATACACAGTTAGCTGAAAAACTGATGCTATAAAAAGTTCAGTCAAGAATCAAGAGATAGTGTTTTCTCAGTAAGAAACAAAAAACAATGTTTGTATTGTTTGAAAAACTGTCAGATAATTAAAATTGCAGTACTGTACTAGTATAGCATAATGTGTTTCTTGTATTGTTGTTTGTTTTACTACAAAAACTTCTTGTTTATTACACTTTTTTATTTCATGTAAAATGTACATTAAAATGTTTTTAATTTATAGGTTTGTACTGTTTTTATGTATAGTATATTAAAGTCTTTTTATGATACAATCTTTTTGAGCACTGTGGTGAATTCACAATAATGGTTTGAATATACCCCTAACCACAATCCTAGGAACAATAAATAAAACACAATTATTGTACTTTGTTTTGTTTATTCCCTTAAATGCCCTAATGTAAATTTCGATAACATGGTTATTGTCATCAGAGGGTCTTGATTCTAAACTATACTACATCTAAACTTACACTTCTACTTGTGAAATAAAAACTGTATTTTATTTATTGTTCCTAGTGATTGTGGTTAGGGGTATATTCAAACCATTATTAAGTCTTTTTATGTAAAAACTATTTTTTTAATTACATATTTTTCCTTGATTTTCGCTATCCGCAATATATGTTCCACCAAATTTCGTGGATAATTGGGAGTACACTGTATTTTGTTTTTACCCTTTATTGTAAAATAATATATAGAGTAATAAAGAGAAGATGAGAACACATAATAGAAAAGATCTATTTATTTAAAGATCTATTTGTAAACAATATTTTTAGTTTTGCTATTAGGCTTCAGTGGGTAGAGATTGCTGCTAGAACTTGCACACGACATGCCACATGTCTGTGTGAGAGGTTTGAGCTCTTCAGATCAACACCATCTGCTATCTGGAGAGTTTGACATGAGTTGCTTTACGGTGGCTTTCAAACTTAAACCACCCATAACTTTGAAATTACAAGCAATTTTAATAATACTTTCAAGTCTAAATAACATTTTTATTTTGTTTCAACTTTGTTATTGATACAATGTATATTATAGCTGATATGTTAAAAATATAATGTTATATATAAATTTTCTCTTATGAACCTACATGGAAAGAGGTTTCATGAAAATCGGAATAACGGTTCTTGAGTTTAAGCTAACAAACAGCCAGACAGAAAGGCGTATTTTATATAAGAACAGATAGTTTATTATAAATTTGAAATGATTTGTCAATTTTGTAGTAACAAATGCATTTAATGCTTTCCTTAATATAAAATTTCAGAAAGGAAATAAAACATTTCTTGGACTTGTTTGAAAATGCAATAAATTAATCCTTTGTTTAAATTCTTTCAACTCTGGATATGCAAGGTAAACTTCGTTAGCTGAAACAAAGTTTTTGACATGGTACCAATGAGACTTTGCTCATTGTAGGATAGTCTGCTGATAGGTAAATTTAATATAATGGTTGTGATTTTGATCTCTGCTTATAGGTGAATTCAATAGTTGGACATGGTATGAAACTACAACTGGAGAAAATACATTAATTTAATGGTGTATGTGAAACATTCTGGGAAAAGATGGATATTTTTAGAACAATATTTAATTACTAGATTTTAAAAAATTTGTTTGAAAAATTTTATTGTATTTTTATTTATAATAGTAGTATTTAATACCAACCCTTAGCGCTCGTTTGTTGAAGAGCATCCCCCCAAAAAAGAATATTTTAAATGATTTGTCATGTTTATAATAAAGAGTGATTTTAATACTTTCTTTAATTTCAAATTTCAGAAAGGAAATTAAACATTTATTGGACTTGTTTGAAAATGCTATAATTAATCCATTGCCTAAACACTTTTGATTCTGGATATATATGATAGTAGAATGTTTTTGACAAAGTACTAATGAAGCTCTGTTCATTTTTGGGTGGTCTCCTGATAGTCAAATTCAAATGGACCTGGAACTGGAGATATTACATCATTTTCACGGTGTGTGTGTATATGTATGCAAACATTCTGGGAAAAGAGCAATATTTTTAAAACGATTAATTGGCATGAAATAACGCTTCAGAACCTTATTGAAATTTGGGAAAAGTTTTAACTTGAATTATCAGAAATAGAAAAAAATTGCAATGCTATGATGTTTAAATATTTCTTACACTAAAAGTATCCAGATTTATGGTTTCTCAGCGCATCAGAAAAGGATTATGTTGCTGTCATTTATCTTTGTGTTTTAGATAATAATGACGAAATAAAAATTCATTTACTTTTTACAAACTCAAAAGTTGTTTCTCTTAAAATAATTTACTTGCCTTCTCCCTATCACTAATATGAATTGAAAAGAGATTCACAAATGAGTCTCTGGTCAGAATTTTATTAGGCCTTGTATATCAATCGTGGAACCTGTGAGGTTGAAAGTTACAGGCCTATTAACAGTTTTTTTTTGTTTTTTTTGGCCAGATTTTATTATGCTTTTATTCCTAATTGTAATATTTTAATCCTAACCCTTACCATTAGTTTTTTGGGAGCAAACACACACATACACACAAATATATAAAGGAAAACCTCAGAAATGAAAATGATACAAAATATTATAAACACACAGTACAAATAAACAACTTCCACAGTAACTAGACACAATAAAAAAACCATCTACATAAGCATTACATCTGTAATACACAGTAATAGACAAACGAAAAGATCACATGACTGATAACCTTGTCCTGGAGCCATGATTACCTAAGCAACTAATATAACTCAAATTCTTACAAAGTATCAATTTAAAAATATAAACAGCCTAAAATTGGTAGTGATCAGTTAAAAAAGTAGTTTTCTTGAGCCAAAAGTTTTGCGATTAAAAAAGAATTTAATCCCTTGTAACAATTGTAGAAAAACTAGTATGGATCTGAAAATTCTTCTCGTATATACTTGAAATGATTTTCATCTAATTTGTTTTGTTTCACAAAAGTCTATATATATTAGGTTAAAAGTTATTGCAGTTTAAGCTTGAAAAATGTTCTGTCAAAAAAACTCGTTTTGAAATGGTCAAAATTCTGAGTTGTTCATGATGTATTTAGATCGCTATAAAATTTCTACCTGCCATTTTATGGAGATGAAAATATAGCATTCTATGCATAATAATATGGAGAATAAGGTGTTAATATTAGTATGTCGAAAAAGTTTTTTAACGAAGTCCAAAGTAAAGACATTTTCCCCAATTTTGAACCTATAAATGTCAAAATTGTTTCAAATTCCAACAGTGTATCCATTTTGATAATAATAACTGATAGTTAAGGTTTGATAGAGATCAGGAAAAAAAATAAAAATTTCTTGAGCTAAAGTTTGCAACAAAAAACTGGCTTTTTTGAAAAATTCTTACATTTTAAAATTTTTATAAGCTTTTTTATTTTGGTTCAAGAGTGTGCTTTTTAACTCAAAGCACCTCAGCCACAAATGGCTCTTTGTGCTGCTCCAGTACTCATACTACAAAGCTAAAACTGTTTTCTCCTATGGTGTTGGCATCTCTGAAAGCAAACTGATGCCTACTTCCAAGGGCCTTACATTTAAGTAAGATGTGTTAACATCTCTTAGGATTGATTGCACAATCTACAGAAAAGGCATGTGTTTTCTCAAAAAACCGTGGTCACTCATGAAAATACAACCTTAATTTTTTACAATTTTAGTATCAAGATGGATTTAGAACAATCTGAATTAGGTCTTTCGGACCAGGATAGTTTAGCCAACACTTGCGCACTCCTCTTTGGCTCATTGGAAGACATCGTCCTAGCTATTTAGGACTATACCACAAACTGGCTTGAACACAATGAAGATAATCTTAGTCAAAGACTTAACCCTTTCATTTACAACTATGCCTTGATGTCTGGGGAACCATTCAAGCATCACATTATACCGTACTGTCAGGTTTGGTAAAGAATTCGGAATTGAATGAGTTTGAATTTAAAGCTTTGAGAGCCACTGGGTTGTCTGTATAAATAAAGATACACTTATCAGAATACCCCATTTTATTGCACATACATGCACAATCCAGAATGGCAAACACCTCTGTTTCAAAGACTGTGGAGAACCTACCCATCTTAAGTTGCATACAATTTTAGGTTTATTCCTTGTGTGCTACAGTCATTGATCGTGTCAATGTACTTGCCAGTTCTAAACTGTGAAGAGTTGCTGCTCTACACTACTATGGGTATTATGTAATCAGTATCTCAATGACACTAGCACCATGTATGAAAAAGTAAGATTTAGGGGATTTTCCGAAAATGACCCTGTATAGAAAACCAAACAGCCATTGCTCTCAGAGTCTAATACTTAGCTACTCCCTATCATGCATATAAATTGAGAAAAGATTCACAAATGATTCAGTGAGAATTTTATTAGACCTCGTGTCAATTATGGAACCTGCTAGATTGATTAGAAGTAACAGTCCTGTTATTGATGGAAAAACATGCAAAAGGGTTTTTCGAACTGAATCAATTGAACTAATTTGTTTGTCATTTCATAAATACTTCTGATACAGTCTGTAAAAATTCTCACCCAATATGGTTAAAAAAACAAAATTAAACTTGAAACTTAGAGTTATTCAAATTATACTTTACAAAATATTACTCATCAAAGTTGGAAAGTTGCTGTGGAATAATGCCGTGATGTTAAGTTAATTTCATTTGCCTATTTTGAAACTAGAATAAAGTTGGATAGTAAGGTCATGAAATTTGTACAAGGTGAAATTCTAACTGTAATTTTATGTTCAAGTTGAATGTAATATAATTTATTATAATAATGAATATACATGGTTTTGAGTGATGTAAATTTATCTTTTTATTTACCACAAACAAAATAAAGGGTAAAATTATGATTAATGTATCATAATGTTATTCTTTACTTACTTTTGGTAATAAACTAATAAATATAGCTCGTTATAAATATTTGTGGGCTACATTTGTAAAAGTTTTCAGTTAATAAATAAACAGAAATGTATACATAAATTAAACATACACTTATTTTATTTATTTATTTGTTAAAGTTATTTCAAATAATACATAGTTTGTTTACTTATATTAAGTGAAGTGGACAACATAGTTATAATTTTTTTAAAACATTATTTAAGTAAAGGTTTTAATTGTGGAAATAATTCAGAAATTTGTTGTATGCTTAACCTTTTCAGGGACTAACATACTGTAAAACCGAATTCATGCTCAGACTAGTTTATGTTATAAAAGTTACCTTCATGTTCATTCCCTGTATGATTTATCACTTTAGAGTCACTAGGCATGAATATTATTGTATTTAATTTGAAAATTACTATTTATTAATTTTTTTAGAAGTTGTAGCGGTTCACTACCAATAAAAACACTAAAACTAACCTCATTCGCGGACATGTCATTATGATCATCAAAAAAATCACTAGCTTATTCGCTTTCACATTCATCACCTGACTCTTCATTTAACAAAATTTCACTCAGTGTACATTCTGTGGACACTCAGTGGATAAATTCTGTGATTTATCCACATAAAGAGAAGAAATAAATCCCTGACTCGACTAAAGAACTAGCCATGTTTTTTAACAGTCTACACAAACTTTAACCTAATCTAGTTGTAGACTGTGGGTAACATGATTTTATTTGCTATATTTCCAATTATTAGCTGCAACTTAACAATAGTGTAAATGGTTCATTTTAAAGCCAATAGAGTATACAAATTGTCGGTGAAAGAATTAAATAGGTTGTATTGACGGTGTGATAATAAAATTAAGTGTTCAAATGAGTTTACACGACTGTAGTCTGTGCAGACATTTTACTGCCGTCGCATAAGCTTAGTCTCAAAAAAGTTAAAGCATTGAGTATTAATTCCTCAATGTACTTGACATAATTAGATATTGTTTATATACTTGTTCCCAAGTTTTTCCATATTACCAAAATAAATCAACAATTTTAAAGTTTTATTCATTGGCCAATTTTAATAATAATATTTTTGTAACGCTTTTATGATTAGTTTTACTAAAAAATTCCATGATGGCATATGGATACAAAAACTCAATGGTTGAAAAGTTAAAACAAAAAACCTCTAAAAATAATACCCACACAAAATTTAAAATATGTTATCTGATTTTGACATTAAACTCAATTATTCCCTAAAAAACATAATTTCTTAATTCCATCAATTTGGATTCCTGTAAAAAAATTGACATATACAAATTCTCTTGCAATGAGTATTCCAGTTTTTATATTTGTTATTCGGGTCCTTTTTTATAAAAAAAATTAAAGAACACTTCCCCTCAAGGAACTTAAGCTCGATAAAATCGAGCTATTGAGAACACCTGCCTAATAACAGTCGCACATATTCACATTTTATAAAGAATATGAATATAAAAAATGTGTTAAAAAATGACATGTACCTTGGAGGAGTTTGAAATTTATAAAGCCTCCAAAAATGGAAACACACATTTGCTAAATGACCAGATTTAAAAAAAAATTAAACGTATTGTTTGACACTTTAAATCAAAAGACTAGCAATGAAACATTGATAAGAAACTGGCCTCGTCGCCCAACTTTAGTTTGGTTTCGTCTACCTGACTTTCACATTGCATCATTGGTTTTTTTTGTCATGCATTTCATATGTTTGTGTTATGTTCAGTATATTTTTTATCATATCTGATGATGGGAGAATGCACGGAACAAGTCATATATAAATAATCCCCTTAAATAAAGGTAAGAATAAGATTAGGTGACTTAACATTATTAGAGTGGTGCCCATTATAAATCCAGTCTAATAAAAACTTCATCTGTTTCTGCATTTTTTTATAACTTAGATTAATTTTATATTTTTCAAATTTTATCTCTTGTATACAATTTGGTACATTGGTTTAAGATATTAACTGTCGTAACATTTTATGAATTTATGGAAATCATTGAGAAATTCAATGTTTGGAGATGGTGCTGTAAGCTTTTTTTACTGTAAACTCTCAAATCAACATTTTTGACAATAGAAAATGTGTGGATTGTAAGCTGCAAAACATTCTGATGGAAAAAGAATTCTGTTGTAAGGATTTTGGAAACATATTTATAATCTATGGTAGTACTGCTACAAACAAATACAAACAGTACTTGGATGAAGAGAAAAGAAAAAGAAAAAAAATTGAAGACAAATAATAAAACAAGAAGAACAATGAGGGGTTTCTGGCAACAACCAGATTAGTCCAAAAAGTAACATTTTCCATTAAATGGTCTGACATATTCTTTTAATCTATTGCTTTTTAGAGCTGTCAACCGAGAGGTGTGGCAATGCGGGAGGTTTTCCAACCTGGAAGGGGAGAAATGAACAACATACCAAACAGTTGGAAAATGGATGTTTATTGTGATATGAGTACTATAAAAAGAACCAGTAGTTTACTAAAACCAGTAATTTCAGTTTTCAGAGTGAGAAATGAAACTATACTAACACTTTTGTTAAACGTTCAAGTTATTAAATAATTTAAAAAATGATCATTCTAACAATGCTTTTACATACTGTAAACAATGTAACAAACATATAACGAAAGAATTACAATTGAACTCTAAACATTTCGTTTACATTGCAGAGTAAACAAATAAAACACTAAAGATACAGTAACAAATTATATAGGAAACACAAAATCTAGATAAGATATGCTTAATAGATACTAATATATATATATATATATATATATATATATATATATCATTAGTTCAATAATTATTTAAATAAAATAAAACAGAAACAACTGTTTTGTTTGTGACTACTTAACACGTTTCATTGGTGATCTTTGAAAGCTCACTGGAAGGTTCAAAGGTGTGATTTTGTTGTGATGCAAGTTTGACAGTGATAATGGATGAAAGAGTGCCATCAATATGCTCGATCTGAATTGTTTTTTTGTTTTTTCGTATTATAGAAAATACTCGTTCTTCTGTCACATTGGAGTGTGGTAACAGTAGGAGAGACTCAATTATTTATTATTCATCATCGAAGTGCTTGAAGTACTTTCCACCATCAGCTGTTTCTTTTCCAAAAATGTTGCCACAAACGATGTCCAACCTGCTGAAGCCCTCATCATTGGTAGCGATCTTCCAAGTCTCTTCATCAACATCTTTAACATCCATGAGCTAATATGATATGAACTCTTGGGATAGTTCATCTATTTCACTAGGAGAATAGAATTCAGACAAGCCAAGATTTTCAATAAGAGTCTCTACAGAATCAAATTTTACATTTAATCTCTCTTTTAAGTTTTTCAACTTGCGGCTCTTGATCAAGGGATCATCAATTGGGAAGTTTTTTAATGCATATTTAAGTGACGTGTTAAAAAATGCCCTCATATATTGATAAAAACGTGTGATATCTTGCTCAGATACATCACCATCATTTAACTGACTGTTATGGGCACTTGAGAAATATTTATTTTTTACAAATTCATTTACCTTCTTCATTTCAACAAATTTACTGCAAAGTTTTGCAGGAATCCTAAGATTTTGTCATGAAGGAGATGAATGCGTGGGTGCTCATACTATAAAAACTTGTTAAAGTTTGTAAAGGTAGGCAAAGTTGCTTGGAAAAGATTAGATAAACATTCCTTCATTGCTCATGTCTGCCTCTGATTTAATTTTCTTGAAATACTTTAGTATACCAACACTTTTACCTTTCCCTTTCCCTTGATCACTAGAACTCATACTGAAATCAGATTAAAAAACTGTTGACTTGAGAATCAATCAACTGTCAACGATACTCGTCCTACTGCACAGAATATAAATACTAGATACCTACTGTGCAACAACTTGGAGAAGGACGAGCTGTAGAAAAGTGGGGGATCGGTGTGAGAGAGGAGACGGTTTGTTGGGTTAGAGCATATTATTTTATATCATTTATTTTCGTAGTATGTGGTTTATTGTAATAGAAAGTATTAGTATATTTTAATTGATATTTTTTATTGAAAGTTTGTTTAATGTAGTTACAATATAAATATAACTTATGCAAGGTAAAATCTTTCCAAGTTACACATTAAAAATTTTTCTTTGATTTTTCAATTTTTTTTCAAGCAATGGGGGTTGCATCCCCAATAATCCCTCTGGTTACGCCTATGATAAAAACTAATACATGACGTTTTGAAAGTATAAATCAACTCTCGTTATTAAGTTCAACCTAGAGCATAAAGGAGAAAAACACCAGTCTAGTAACCTAGAGCCTTGTTGAAAACTAAATCTATAACCTAAGGAAAGATTTTTTTGCCTAAAAGTTTTATCATAGGCTTAATCACATATAACTGTGAAACCTGGAGTAATTCAAGGCACCAAAAGTCTTTAACATCATATTCAGACCTGTATCTGTCCATATAATATGGAAAATGGGTTTAAAGTTAAGCCCTTAATGGCATATCATATAAAAACATCAAGCAAACTGCTCAATCTTGACTTGTCTTGAATAGACAAGTAGGAGGTGTATAAACTTCCTACATGTCTTTTCAGTTTATATTCTTTTAATATTTATTTTCTTCCGCATAGACATATTTTTTTGGTTCAAGAACAGAACCAAAATAGAACTCATTATTTGTTAATTTTTAATAATATATACAAATGTACAATATTACCTACTGTGCATGTCATTGATCATGCTTTGTAAAAATCAACAATTAAAACAAATTTCAATCACTAAGACACAATTAAATATTAAAACGATACATTAAAATTTTAAATACATTCAACATATCCATAGGTCTTAAAAATACAGAGCAGCACCAAAATTATTATTAAAGCCTGCACAAACCTAAACAAATATCTAATTCTTTTGAAAAGCTGGCTTTTGGTCATGGACTGTATTGAAGGTCTATTGGAGGTTGTGGTATAGGAATGCATTACTATTCTAATTTTGTTTGGATGCGTGGATGAGTGTAAGAGATGTGATAGGGGTGTGGAAGTGTTTTTTCCCCTTAATAATTTTGTTTATTGTTGTATTTCTTTTTATCATGTTAAACTTGGAGATAGGGATGTGTATATATTGGTATGATAGAGAATATGTATGGACTATTATGGTATGTGAGTGTTTTTGTATGTTACCTGTGTGTAAGTTTTTACCACTTTATATTTATGTCATAGATGCAAATAGATGGGCATAATTAATTATCATAGAACAAATTATCATTTAACAAATTATAATATTTGTAATAAATATTTAATTTAATTTAAATTTATTAATAGCTTAAGTGCTCCCGATGGTTTCTTGAATTCTGTTTTTTTCTGATTTTACTTGAGATATGCAGCCTCAATACGGGTAGACCCATGGAGGCTGCTTTATTCCATTCTATATATTTTTGTTTATCTTAAATTGTTTATCTTACATTTTTTTTTTTTGTTTAGGATTTAGAAGTAATATTGTTTTGGTTTTTCTTTCCTGTTGTTGTGTATTTTAATTTAAAGTAATGTATTATTAAGTCATATGTCAATTTATTTGTATTGTTTTAGTTTGTTGTTAAAGAAAGTTTTATTTTTTATCTTATCTCTTTTTCTCAATCTAAATCATGTTTTGTTTATCTAAATGTAATAAAAGGAATGGAAAAAAAAAATAATAAAAAAATAATAATAAAAAACCACAAAAAGTCCAACATTCAAATTTGTGTCTTTTATAAAAAGTGACAGAGTAGTCACTTTACTCTTTACAAGTTTTCAAAGCTATTAAAAATACAGGAAACTCCTGATTATCTGTGGAATTGGGTGACATGGCAACAGCAGATAAGCGTATTCCACGGATAATCTGCAAAATAACCGAAAAAGGACACAAATCAACACAAAAATGCTTTTGAACAATTATTTTTATTTAGTAATCACATACAATTATGTCTTAATAAACAATAGTGTTCTATAGAGTACTTATAAGTTTGTTAGTTTAATTTTTTACAAAAAAATTTGTCAACGGTTTTTGTTTATTCATATTAAAACATCTCTTTTTTATTTGGGATTGAAATTTGTTTAACAACATTTTGACACAAAGTGATGCATCATCTTGTTCTTACAGATATCGAATGAGCCTGTCAATATGAATCAGAGCTGCATCATGCTCACTTGATGCTACGTCTTACTATCTTTTTCTTCCTTACTCTCCTCCAAAATCATCCCTAATGGTCCACCTACGATTTGTTCATCTGTAAGATGTTCAAAATTGGGATCATTGGTGTCACAATTAATCCACTCAATGATGTTATCTTCATCGGTATTACCTCCTCCAGTAACAGATTTTGCTAAATTAGCCAAACCATAAGCAGAAATTTCTTCTTCTTCCTCTGTAGACTCTACCAAAGTATTTTTCACATTTTGTAAAAGTTTCCTCCAGGACTTTACTAACGTAGTTTGCTTAACTGACTCCCAAGCAGTATTTATGTTGTAAATGCTGTCATGAATCGTATAAACTTTCCAAAATCTCTGAAGATCATTCCCCTCTTCAATTCTTTTTTCAGTAGGTTTGTTCTGTATTTTTTCATCTTCGAAGCAATTACACCCTGGTCCATGGGCTGGATAAGAGCTGTGATGTTGGGAGGCAAAAACTTAATAAACAAAAATTCTTTCTTCTTATTGCAAAACTATTTCTCCTGGGTGGGACAGAGTGTTGTCAATCAGCAATAAAGCTTTCTGGAGTATGTTTTGAGACTTGAGATGTTCTCTAACTTGGCGAATAATTTTTTTTCAAACCACTTTTTAAATATTTGTTGTTCCATCCAGCCCATTTTTTGGGTAAAGTAGTGTACTGGGAGGTTTTCAGCTCTTGTTCCTTTAAAATATTTAGATTGTTTAAAAACTTTCCAATCACTACCCGTTTTAGTTTTTGAGATCCTATTTCATTGTTGCACGTTATTATTATTATGCGTTCTTTACTGGACTTATGTTCTGGAGCTTGCTGTTCGCTTTCAAGTGCTAGTGTTTGTGTTGGCAAATATTTCCAGAACAGCTCAAACTTGTCAGCGTTGTACACTTGTTCGTACGAAATTCCCTCTGACTGAAGAAAGTGTTCAAAATCACTTTTGAAATCTTTTGCTGTCTGTTTGTTGCAACTAAATTTTCCACTGTGAGACCCAATTTCCCTAATCTTGTGGTGTTGTTTAAATCTTGTCAACCATCCAGATGATGTGTCAAATGTTCCCTATAAACTTAGCATTTCAAAAAACTGTTTTGCTTTTGCAGCAACAATAGCCCTTGAATTAGCAGTTCTTTTAGCAGACTCCGGACCAACCGCAGCCCAGTGTAAGGGAAGTATTGTCCACACCTGTAGGACAAAGTGAATCTGAAAAATGGAAAAACAGTACTTTCACACATCCACTGGCACGAAAATATATGCTCAAAATGGTGAAAGACTCCGCCAGTAATCGAAATATAGATCACAGTTACGGATCGAAAATCGGAGCCGAGTCTATGATGATTGGTAACAAGACACTTCAGTTGTCAGACGATGGTGAAATTATAATTGACGGAGTACACTATAAAGGGATGCCCGGATTGTACGATTTGGTGTTTAAGCGGCTACCCGATGATGAAATGTATACGGAGGCCAATTTAAAAGCGTATAAAGATATCTGTTTGAGAACCAGTGCACACAAAAGATTATACGATCCGAACGGACAAGTTAATCGTAACAGATCTTTAAAATATAAAAACATTATAGAGCGGTTATTCTCTTCTAAAACAGTAAGCGGGAGAGGTTATTCATTTTGGGACAATCCGAATGAGTTGTGTGACAGACTGAAACATTTGTTGGCATCTCATGATGCTGGACATACGGGACATGCAAATGAGAGAGCTTCTATTATCGAAGAACTAAAAGAAGCTGGAATTATAAAAGGTGTGGGAAATGCAAAAATTAGAACATTAATACTATGAGTGTCGACAAGTTTGGACATTATAAGAGTAGTGGCTCCAACAGAAAAATAGGCCCTAAAGGTATAGGGTTTAACCTTCCACCAGAGGGAGACTATGATATAGAAGGTAAATTGTTAAGTAATGTAGCTACAGCACACTCTGAAATCGATGCGGTCACCCTTAACCAATTAGAAACAAAGTGTTTAATGTTTGATGACAAGAGGAAACGATATGACGCAAGTTGGAGACCTATAGGTGGTTTAGCTAAACGGAAAGACAATGATGATTCCATGACAAAAGAATATCTCGAATCGTTAATTCCAGTTAAACTAAATAGTGGCTATGACTTTAAAAATTATCGGCTACAGGATATTGGTTATCCTCTAGAAGACGGCGATGGTTTAAACGTGAAATATGCTAGAATGTACTTTATTGGGAAAGACATGCACAATAAATTTGACGCTCAAAAAAGCTATATATGCAACGTAAAAACCCCAATACACATGGAAGACGCAGCCAACAAATACTATGTGGACAACAAAGTAACGCCATTGAACAGTAACGGTTGGAACTGTAGCAGTAGAAAACTGACCAATGTAAAGGATGGTACTAGCAGCTTGGATGCGATCAACTTTCAACAGCTTGAAGAATTTATGTCGTTGATTAGAGAGCTTCAGAGATAAAACAAAACGTATTGTTTTGTAAGCTGTTTTAAATTACCAGATAATTTGTTAAATGACTTCCAGTTGGATTGAATAATTTAATGTATCTAAATCAAATTTATGTAATTATCTGATGATGGGTTGATACGTCTAAAACAGCAAGAGAGTTACCAAAAAGAATTACTAGACTTACAGTTTCTGGTAAAAATTTCAATAATAAATATTTTGATTCAAAAGTAGGCTACATAGCCTACCATTATGAATAATTTCATTAAACCAAAAAGATGGGCAGAATATAAAAATATTGACTAAACATTTTTAATCCTGCAGGGAAAGGACACATTAAAAACGTATTTGTAATATTGCCTCTCCAAAACGTATTTGTAATATTGCCGACGGTGTTACGGATAGTGATGCCGTCAAACGAGCCCAATTAGTACAGGCTATTAGAGCAACTGAAGCTGAAACATTAAAGGCCTGCCGTAAGAGAGTGAACACATTAGACAACATATGGCGGAAGGAATTGATTGATTTCGCACATACGATTAAAAAGCAATATAGTAAAGTCAATACACCTAAAGAAACATTTAACCATTGGCGTATGATGTGGAGCGACGGCACTGAACAACCTCAACCATAAATACGTTGCACCCATGAGCATTTATTCAGTATAGAAATGGCAAAGGGACGAACAACATCAAAAAGAGTCAAAAAGGGCCGTGGTCTCGTTTCTGGAATTTTAAGCATTGGTGATAAGGTTTTAAACAAGGCTATAGATCTATTGCCTGTAGAACTCCATCTACCCTCTTACAACTATTGTGGTCCGGGTACAAAACTAGCCAAGAGGTTAGCTCGTGGTGATAAAGGAGTCAATCCTTTAGTTAAAGCGTGTAAAGAGCACGATATAGCGTACAACAAATACAGTGATTCAGTGAATCGTAGAGAAGCGTACAAAATTTTAGCAGAACGGGCTTGGAGCCGAGTCAAATCGGGTAACGCGTCTATGGGTGAACGGGCAGCAGCGTGGACTGTAACAACGGCCATGAATGCAAAAAACAAATTGGGGAGGTGGAAATAAGTCGAAACGTCCCTTGTTGGGTGGGGGTTTGTATCTCAAACCGTATCAAAAAGGCAGTGGTCTGTATCTCAAACCATATGCAAAAGGCACTGGCCTGTATCTCAAACCGTATCCAAAAGGTAGTCGTCTGATACCGTATCCAAAAGGCAGTGAACTGAAAGGCAGTAGCAGAACCAAGAAGAAGATCAGTAAAAAAAAAGTTTGATTGATTCAGACCGTTAACAAATATCGAATTAGAGAAAAATGCCGTGAGGATACCGTATTTCAGAGGTGTCGGGGAATAATCTACCCGTACAACCCTAACGAATCAGCCATTGTGAACCATTGTATTTCGGGAGAGGGTACCCACTGGGTGTGTGTAGCGCAGTGTAAATGTAGAATACTAGTTTTGGAAATCTTAGACCTCTACTCGTACTGACTAGATATTTTGGTTCCAACACCACCACTATAATTACAGACGTCATCAGAGTGACACCTCAGTCGTCTGTGGACATTTGTGCTTAAAGTTTCTACTATCATAAGTATTGTTGTAAACGGAAATATTTCTACACTTTGTGTGATTTCTTTCCACCAGTAGATCAATCCGATGGAGAGTGGGAAATCGGTCTCATTGATCTTGCTGTGTACAATTCCATTCCCAATATCAAAGAAGGAATTAATAATAAATTTTATCTCGGTGAAGATCAAAACGATAATTATGAAGTGATCTTTACTATACCGACAGGTTCTTATGAAATTAAGGATATTGAAAAATATATCAAATCACAGCTTAAACCAGATATTGCATTTTCACTCAAGCCGAACAATAACACACTTAAAGCGGAAAATTACTCGGTTTCAATAATGGGGATATATCAGCCAATCGAAAACACGAATCTGAGCTGCCCGTCAATATTATAAGGGTGAATGTTATTAGAGTTGCGGGTAATATTGTGACTGGGTCATTTCAAAATGGAAAAAGTCACACAATATACACCAGTATTACCCACAAGTGGCTCCGGGGTACAAGATTGTCGAAATACCAACGACTGTAATATATTTACCAGTCAACGTGAAAACCATTTATAACATCACCGTAAGCCTTAGAGATCAGAACGAAGTACCTATAAATTTCAGAGAAGAATCAGTTTCTGTCCGATTGCATTTACGTAGAAATGGGTCTTGTATTTTACGGACAATGCTATAAGAACAGTATCAGTGTATGTTCAAACTCCACAGAGTTAAAATTGAAAAATGGATCTACTGGCAACAGATAGTGCAGCAGAATACAATGACATCATCAGTGGTCTTAAATATCATTCGCACAGACCTTATGCGTCGTCAGCGTACGGTAATAACGATGAAATTAGTATTCCCATAAATCAACAGGACGTGATCACAGCACCGTTTGGAAGTATATTGCATATAAAAGGAACACTGAGCGGTACAAAAGGGGACGGCGGAGCTGCAACAGTGAAATTGGTCAACAATGCCATAGCCTTTCTATTTGACGATATTAGATACGAATTTGCCGGTAGCGAAGTGGACCGTACGAGAAATGTCGGAATTTCCAATACCATTAAAAATCTATTGTCATAGCGAGAAAGTGAAAAGAATAAATTTTGTAACGCAGGATGGTTGGGAGCCGGTGGGATGGCTACTGTTTCAAACTTTTCTCTCTCTGTACCATTGAAGCAGTTGATGGGCTTTTTCGAAGACTATCAACGGATTGTAATGAACGTGAAACAGGAACTAGTGCTCTTACGTTCGGCCTCCGATTTGAACGCTGTATACAGTGATGATGCTGCAAACGTTAAACTGAACATAACGAGTATACACTGGAGAGTGCCTTATGTGACGGTTTCAGATTCACTCCGATTGAATCTTTTGAAAATGATCAAAAGAGACGAACCTGTCCATGTTCTGTTTCGTAGTTGGGAATTGTTCGAGTATCCAATATTGCCGCAAACATATCAGATTTCGTGGACAGTTAAAACCACTAATCAGCTAGAAAAACCACGCTACGTTATTCTAGCCTTCCAAACAGATAGAAAAAATCAGATCAAAAAGGATGCCACTCTGTTTGACATGTGCGGCCTTTCAAATTTAACACTCTGTCTAAATTCACAGTATTATCCTTAAGATAATATTAACAGAGATATTTCCACAATGTACGAAATGTACCATAGATTCCAAGAATCATACTATATATGCACGAGTCCTTTTCCAGTCTAGATTTACAATCTTTTACAAAATCTCCTCTCTTCTTAATCGATTGTTCCAAACAGAACGATTCTAATAAATCAATAGTAAGACTAGAAATAAAAACTTCTGCTAATATACCTGCAAATACAACAGTCTATTGTCTGATTTTACATGACTCACATATTGTGTACAATCTCCTTACGGGCACAGCAATAAAGGTTGTGGAAAGATGCGCACGCACACACTGTATAGATATAATATTTTTGATTCACTGAGATCCGATCACTCGCGGATGAGACACCATGTGCTACACATACCCCGGGTTCGTTCACACTTTCCTCAGGCTTATGCCTAAGGATAGGTTATCCGATTTAAATGATGTAATTGTTGAGGATAATATCTATTTATTCGATTGTTATCTGATCGAAAACATGTTGAACCAGGCATTCATCGATGTTGGTCTGCTCCACAACAAAAGTAAGTTTCAATCGATAAGACGCAAATATCGAGAACGTCTATGCAGCGTTAAAGAGTCGGCTATCTTCGGGTAAAATCAGCTGATCTGCAGATTCGGTATACGTTTTAGTGGGTGCTGTAGGAGTGGTTTTTTGCTCCCAATATTGTGAAGCTTGTGAAGATAACGAGATTGATGACGTGATATACTATCAATACGATTTCGATGATGAACCACGATTACACAAGTTTCCTCTTGTACAAATCGATCCGGAATTTGACGACGATTTAACTAAAATTACGCGAACATTTCAACAAAAAAATCTTACATGGTGGTAGTGGAAGTGATAGTAGTGATAGAGCAGTGTGCTCACGGTTCAGTCAAGACCATGGATCCGAGCAAGATTGACGTTGAGCGAGCTCCTACTAAGCGTCAGGTAACACCTAACCTTCCTTTGGGATTTGTTTTTAAATCCGTTCATTTCCTAAACAGCAAGTGTACTAAATTCATAGCAACAGGTTTGTTCCAGCATACAGGTTTCACTCTCGGACTTTTAGTATAGGGTGGTAGAAAATTTGTTTTCTTCAATCATCATCTACTTGATGAATTATCGATTCATTTAAAATCTATAACGGTCGCTCTCAGCAGCAAGAGTACGTTAAATTTCAACTTGAGTATCGGTGGCGTAATAGTACGGAATACTTTCGGTAAACGTTACGTTCAATTGTACGACGGACAGCATTATATGACCTTAAATGCTGACGAATGGAGACTACTCGAAAAGAGTATGCCGCTCGTGTTCAGACGTGTCACTGGATTGTTTTATATCGAGAATGAGTTACGCTCCTACATCATTGAGATCTTGGCCAGCGACGAGGTCGTATCTATCAAACTCCCCAAAGCAGACAAATAGTACGATGAAGTCAAGTTGTCGACATGTAGGCGGGATCCAAGGTAGTCCTATAACCGTCCAATCTAAAGTGCTCAACGTATGACTCACTCTGTATATACTACATTTATTTATAGGATTCATATTTACTAGTACACAAAAGATTCCGTGGATTATCAGTGCTTTTTACGAACTCTACTGAAAACTATTTGCCCCTTACAGTTCAAAATAAGGCTGATATTTCCCAAGAAAACCGTACAATCACTATATCAGATGGGTTGATGGTGGTACACAGTAAGGACATGATACGTACATTGTGCAAACTTTTTGCAATCATTTTCACAAAGGGATTGGAAAAGGTACTAGACAATTCCATCCTCACGTCATGGAATTGCTTCAAGAAATTCATTAACTGTATATTACCCTTACATAATAGTAACGTAGTTAGTAAATGTGCACTAAAAAGTGCTAAAAGTAATTACGATATACTCCTAGCCTAATTGAGCCCTCTGGAGCGGTGTAAAAACCCGTAAGGCTGTGTGTGTGTGTGTGTGTTTGTGTGTGTGTGTGTATGTGCGTGCGTGTATTACCCAGGTCCCTGGCGAGGAGTTAGTTCTCTCGTAAACCTGTGTGACATAGGCTTAAGATAAATTTGTTCAAAAATTTAAAAATTTTTTTTTAAATAAAATCAAAAAAATTTGGGGGCCACAATTTTGTAATTGAGTTGTAGTCACAGGAAATAGCAATGGATTTGGAGCTATTTCCACAAGTGGTAAACACTTCAGCTTGCCCGGGCTTGTAATGTGAGCATGAGGAACAGCTTCACTGTACCACATGACGGTTCCAACCCTGTGAAAACACAGAGGACAAGTCTATTTTGATTCAGTCACTAGTTAGAAGTGCGTGTGAGAAGATGTGGTGGACCGATTGTATAAATTTAGAAGATGTATACAATCCACGATATTCGACTTACACGACACGGCTACAGACCTATTCAAATTGGTTATATCCCTTGTCAGCGAGTAAATTGGCCAAAGCAGGATTTTTTTACATCAGTGTTTATGACCGTGTCAGTGTTGTTTTACCTGTGGCTTAAGTCTTGGCGATTGGGAACCAAATGAAGACCTTATTGTCGAACATTACAAATGGACGTTGGATAGATGTAGATATATAAGAGCATTGAAACAAGTTCGTAGCACGTTTATAGTAAATAACAGCAGCAGCAGCCGCCTAAATAACACTATATGCGAGTGTAAGCTATGTAAAATTTGCTACCAATCGGATATAGAAGTCACTTTGTTGCCTTGTGGCCATTTACTGGCTTGTACCGCTTGTTCACTCAAATAAAGCATTGTGGTCTTTGTAGAGAAAAGATAACTGCCTCTGTACGCATATTTTTTACATAATGGAAAACTTTTAGGCCTACCCCTCAACACAACGCAGAACGTTGTCGCCGTTTGAGGGCTTTTCAAACTAATGCTGGGTTGTATTTTGTTGACAAACAGGAGTGGAAAAACGATTCTCGGTACTACCGCCCTAACGTTAATGGTGGAATGTTTTTCTCATTGTTTAACATGTATATATCATTTCTTACCAGTATTTTTAAAACTGTAAAACCTATGACTGTGTTTTAGGAAATTGAATTTTGTATAAAATTGTACTTTTCTCTTTCATGTTTTTCTCATTGTTAACATGTATAAATCATTGTAAAACTATAAACCTATGTGTTTTTGGAAATTGAATTTTGTATAAAATTGTACTTTCATGCTACCAATATAGTTCTTGGGTTTGACTAGATTTGTTTTTCTTTCTATTAAAAACTCCTAAACCTAGAGGTACAACCCAGACCCGTACTGTAAAACGTATGCGATTTATTTGCGCATGTGCGAAAAACTCGGTACGTCTTATGGTATGGGGTATGTGTCCAACCTCGTCCTTCTACGAAAAGTACAGGCGTATTGCCTAACATCACACAGGATCAAACCTATGGTGGTGCGCTCTGGTTCCGTTTGGCGGCAACTACTACTACACCCGATAGCTCAGTCGGTAGTGTGTCTGCATTCGGGTGACTTGGTCGGTTCCAGTGACTTGGTTGGTTCCATACAAGGTAAGCACCGGTAAATTTTGGGTATGTACTATGTGGGGAGGTTCATGTGGGCTGTGGTAAGCATAAGTTTAGGCAAAAGTAGGAACATAAACTTTTCATATAATGGACATAGGTTTAGGTTAAATATCTTTGGTTTAGGTGTAACTCGATACATAAACACATGTGGGCTGTGGTAAGCATAGGTTTAGGTTAGGTTAGGTTAGGCAAAAGTAGGAACATCAGTTTTTTGTACATTATAATAGTCATAGGGTTAGGTTAACTATCTTTGGTCATAGGTGGGGTACGTGTCCAACCACGCCCTTCAACACAAACATATCACGCAGGGTCAAACCTACGCTGGTGTACTCTGGTTACTGTTCATACTGTTATGAACGGCCCTCAAAAAATATGCCTGGGTTCCTTTTATTAATTAATTACAAGATCAGTGGTTCAGTATTTTATTAGCTCTTATCTTTGACAAGAAACTTATATCTATTTCCCTGATACTTTACTACAACACTTTAATACAAAACTTTAATACAATGCTTTAATACAATACTTTCAATACAAAAAATAGGAATTCAATTAAACAATAAAACAAAACAATATTATTTATTCAAAGCCCAGAAGTATTCCAACCATTGTTATATTTTAAATGAAAGAAATTACAAATGTTTTAATTGGTGACTTTATGTATAGAAATGCTTGCATACGGTTTGTTGCGTAGATTTCCTGGGCCATCTTCCACCACCGCTAGCAACACAGCCGTGTATCTTCCAAGCTCCAAAAAGACAAGAGACCCCTTCAAATCATGCTGACCGCTTATATACCTTTAGGAGTCTTGGCTGTCCTAGTTCAGATGCAAGACAAGCATTTCAACATTTTTTTTTTAACTGTTTCACAATAGTTAGGTCATTCTGAGCTTTGTGAATATGTGTTCTTCCCAATATAACCTTAATATTAACCTAATATTAACTTATTCCTAACATCACCGGCGCCTACGAGACATCGTCCCGATGTCATATTACAAACCTACCCATTTTTTTATATAACAAACAAATAATAAATAAACTAACAATTTCCTATCCCTATCTTTATTTCTTGATAAATTTAAATACTTAATATGTAGACTTACACATAATACAGCTCAGCAGACATGACAGTTGTGTCTTAATTGCTGACATAGACATGGTTGTATAAGTCTGTCAACTCAAGGTTGAATTCCTTATTAAGTATATTACATATCAAAATCATTGCTGAATAATATAAGAACTTGCAAATATGAAAATAAAACAGACCAACTTTTTAAATACATAAGCACTAATTGTTACAATACAAGATTTGTTATTGAGAAAAAAATAATAAAAACAATTGCACATGCACAATTGTGTAATTTACAATTCTTCTATGACACAATATCAATAAATATATATACAGTGTGAGTCAAAAGTATGGATACACCCTGTTAAATTTTAAATGGATAAAGACAGAAAAATGAAACTCAGAACACCTTTCTAGGAAATAAAAGTGAACTTTTTAGCAACTATTACAACTTTGCCCATTTCCCCAAAATGGGATTTTTGGGGGGCAGCTCAAAATTTTTAAATATAAAGACCCATTAAGTGACACCTCATTTTAATGTCCTTGATTAAAGAAGAAGAACAGTGGAAACTAGAGCTTTCTATCTCAACCCAGTACAAAATGGCAGCTCATTGAAATTAAGTAGAACTTCATTGAGGCACCTGTGATTCAAAAGTATGGATACACCCTGTTAAATTTTAAATGGATAAAGATAGAAAAATGAAAGTCAGGACACCTTTCTAGGAAATAAAAGTGAATGTTTTAGTCACTATTACAACTTTGCTCATTTCCCCAAAATGGGATTTTTGGGGGGCAGCTCAAAATTTTTAAATATAAAGAACAGTGGAAACTAGAGCTTTCTATCTCAACCCAGTACAAAATAGCAGCTCATAGGTTGTCTATTGTTGTTATTTACCACCGGAATGTGGATGTTCATATTTTGCCTCAATGAAGTTTTACTTAATTTCAATGAGCTGCCATTTTGTACTAGGTTGAGATAGAAAGCTCAGGTTTCCACTGTTCTTCTTCTTTAATCAAGGACTTTAAAATGAGGTGTCACTTAATGGGTCTTTATATTTAAAAATTTTGAGCTGCCCCCCAAAAATCCCATTTTGGGGAAATGGGCAAAGTTGTAATAGTGACTAAAAAGTTCACTTTTATTTCCTAGAAAGGTGTTCTGAGTTTCATTTTTCTATCTTTATCCATTTAAAATTTAACAGGGTGTATCCATATTTTGACTCACACTGTATAACTCAATATATATATATATATAACTCATCAGGTCTAGCCAAAATAATGTAGGTAGTCAATTGGCTACTCTTAATTCACCAATTTTTCTACATTATTGTAGTCACACCTGCAACAGGGTAAAAACAATTAAACATTTTTGTACATTATAAATATAAATTACAATACAAATTTTCTTTGGCTTGATGTCCTTTTACTTGAGCAAGCATTTCATATCAATTCACCAAAAATTGAATGGTATAACTTGAAAAAAAAAGAAGAAAAACTATTAAAATTTTGACTTATTAGTTGGAAACCTTCTGAAACTGGCTTTGAATGTTCTTTTATTTTAATTTTTATATTCTTTAATTACAGAATTTAAATATAATACTACTTTTAGATTTACGTTTATTATTATAACTAAATTATATCCATTTATTAATCTCAAACCTATTTTATTATTTATCTTACCATCTCATTACGGTACTTAAATTATTATTATTCACTAACCTTTCTTTTTCATTAAAAATTTCTCAACTTGTTTGGTTTGCTGGGTTAATTTACTCTCTATAGATCTCGTAAAACATTAAAAAAAACTTCATTATTCATCACTTTACCTCAAATTACAAATACTACTTAATTTTCTTGAACAACATTAAAAAAAATCATCTATTATCTTTAAAAACTCCTTTAACATTAATATTACATCATAGTGTCTCATCTCAAAACTCATCATTATAGGCTTATCATACCTTAATAATTTGATTGCATTGGTCTCTTATTAAAACTCCTTTAATTATTTATATAACCACATATAAATAATTGTGCACATATAATAAGCACATATGTGCTCCTCAGATAACCACGTATTTCGTCGCAGTCAAACTTATTATGTCCTCGTAGACACCTGTAATAAGTTCATTTAAAACTCAATATCCTCATATTTCATCGCAGTAAAAAAAACTCATATATCCTCGTAGAAACTCATTTAAAGCCTTATTAGCTTCATTAATTATGTGTATAGTGCCCCTTGGCTTGCTATCACATTTCGTCGTAAATCTCGTAGAATCTCAATTAAACGTTGCAAATTCTTCTTATATAATCGCAGAAACCTCGTAAACTTAAAAAACTACCCTTCAATGCAACCAAATTACTTTCTTCAAAGAAAACCTCTTTATAGACTTCATTTTTCTATTTGACACTACCCTATCATATTCCTGTAAACTCCATATCTCCTTTATTAACCTAGAATATCTCTTCATATTACTTTATTTGCATTTAAAAAAAAATCTTACTATCTCATAAAACCTTGATTCTAAATTATCATTATTCCCAGCAAACCAATTATGTCCATTAAGCACAAGTAACTCTCTTGATAATTCATTTATATAAAACATTTTATCTTTAAACCTCCACTTATATTGTTCATCTATTTCATTTTTTAATCATTTAACTTCAAATTTACTCAAATTACCTTAAAATTACATTATTTATTAATCATATCAATATTTGAAATCAGATACTTTAACATTTTAAACTTTAGTAATTTATCAATCTAACCTCAAATTTGCCTGCTAAACTTCTTATTTTAGTAAATCCTAACATGTTTATTATTTATTATTCCCTATTTATCTAAATTTTAATGTTTACTAACTTTCTTTTAATTATATTCACATACAATCAAAATATAACTAATTTTAACCTAAACTATACTTTCTTAAGAAAAATTTATTTATTATTATTTTTTTTATTGGTGTTCCTACACAAACAAAGAAAAATTCAACACCTGACACCCATAAATATCTGTTTCAGCTACTTAATTCACCGAAAACAAGATAAAAATGTAACGTCAAGTTTGTTGTGAATTTTTATTTCCGAGAAGACTTTTGACGCAATAAGTAAGAAGCAATGTAAATAACCAACAATGACTTGTCTGCAGTCTATGATCTAAACGCCGTGACCTAGTGCAATGTAAATTGTTGACACGCCGTTTATGTAACTGTTTATGTAACTGTCGATCATAAGTGGAACAAATTCTTTATAGCTATGCGATTTCTTAAAATGGTTTACATTTTTGCGATAAATTGCACACTTGGATTTAGCATGTCTAAATTTTTGTCGTAAACCATTATTTGCCATAGAAATCGCATAACACCTTAATTTGTTGTAAAATTCTCAGCATTGACACTACACACCTTGCCAAAGGTATGCTGAAATAAACAATCAAACTCCAAGGAATTTCCCTACTCAGCATGTTATATAATCTTCACATTACACTTCATTCACAATAAACCTGACCTAAGTATTTCTTTCAGTTCATTGCCTATGAAACATACAAGACTAATTTAAACTTTTTACTATAGACGCTGACAATATCAAATGTTTCAAAATGCATAACAACCATCTAATGTAAAAAATTAATCGGTCACAAATTTCAAAAACAACGAAGCAACACAATAAATAAAGATAAATTAATTGTCTATTACATTTTATTCTCTTAATGTTATTGTAACAATGGCATGACTAAAGTTTAGCCTTTCTTATTATTAAACACACTAACAATAATTAAATAACAACATTAAGTTAATACCTTATAAACTTCATTAAAGTAAAAAAAAAAAAATTTAAATCAAATTCACTAACTTTCTTACTAGTATCCTAGTTCAAATATCTACAAACATTTCCTTTTTCTTATTTTTTTAAATTTAATAATAATTATCTTAATCAATTTCAATAATATGTATGAAAAGAATATTGCCACAATTTTAATAGTTATTAATTATTTTTAGTAAAAACTAAAAGCACGGCCGATGCACCATTTACTATGAACGGCCCTTCAAAATATGCCCGGGTTCTCAGTTTCAATTGATTATCAACTCAGTGGTTCAGTATTTTATTAGCTCTTATCTTTAACATGAAACTTATATCCATTTCCCTGATACTTTACTACAACACTTTAATACAAAACTTTAATACAATGCTTTAATACAATACTTTCAATACAAAAAATAGGAATTCAATTAAACAATAAAACAAAACAATATTATTTATTCATAGCCCAGAAGTATTCCAACCATTGTTATATTTTAAATGAAAGAAATTACAAATGTTTTAATTGGTGACTTTATGTATAGAAATGCTTGCTTACGGTTTGTTGCATAGATTTCCTGGGCCATCTTCCACCATGGCTAGCAACACAGCCGTGTATCTTCCAAGCTCCAAAAAGACAAGAGACCCCTCCAAATCATGCTGACCGCTTATATACCTTTAGGAGTCTTGGCTGTCCTAGTTCAGATGCAAGACAAGCATTTCAACATTTTTTTAACTGTTTTACAATAGTTGGGTCATTCTGAGCTTTGTGAATATGTGTTCTTCCTAATATAACCTTAATATTAACCTAATATTAACTTATTCCTAACAATACCTATGGTGGGGGGCGCTCAGGTTCTCCCAGGGCAGTGAGAGAGGGGGAAGCAGAGACAAGTCTGTACTTGCAAAAATGGCTGCAAGTGGATGCGGGCAAATCCTTTCCGGAGATTATTGGTTGCTAACAGGTATATCGGTTACTGATTGCATGTTTGGGTTGGCAAATCGGTTGCTAAAAGTATATTTTGGTTTGTAAATCGGTTGCTAACATGATATTTTGGTTGGTAAATCGGTTACTAAAAGTATATTTTGGTTGGTAAATCGGTTGCTAAAAATATATTTTGGTTGTTAAATAGTTTGCAAAAACATCGGCCGTAATAAGCCTAACACACACACACACACACACACACACACACACACACACACCTTAAACACAGAGTCTCGTGTAGCACTTGGCACTGTGTCAAGGATTGGACAGGTACAAAACACATGTGGGCAGTGGTAAGCATAGGTTTAGGCAAAAGTAGGAACATAAACTTTTCATACATTATAATAGACATAAGTTGGAGATAGGTTAGGTTAACTATCTTTGGTCAAAGGTTTTAGGTGTAACACGCATATGATACAAGTAGGCTCTTGTGAGCATAGGTTTAGGCAAAAGTAGGAATTTTAACTTTTCATACATTTTAATAGACATAAGTTAGAGATAGGTTAGGTTAACTATCTTTGGTCATAGGTTTTAGGTGTAACATATATATGATACAAGTAATGTGGTGAGCATAGGTTTAGGCAAAAGTAGGAATATAAACTTTTCATACATTATAAAAGACATAAGTTAGAGATAGGTTAAGTTAACTATCTTTGGTCATAGGTTTTAGGTGCAACACGTATATGATACATAAACACAAGTAGGTTGTGGTGAGCATAGATTTGTCTGCGCTCTAGTAGCTTTAGACGTGATTGACTGGTGCTAGACCCTGATAGCCAAGGGAGGAACCTCATATAAATATATAACACATTAAATGTACCAGCTGTGAACACTACTCTGTATTTTGATTTGTTGTATACAAAAACCTCACAGTAACCCTAACCTAGAGGTATGACCCAAACCCTTACCGTAAGACGTACGCGAGTTTTTCACGACCGCGAAAAACTCGGTACGTCTTACGGTAAGAGGTACGTGTCCAAACTTCTATGAAATGTACAGGCATATAATTCAGTGTAAAACCTACGGTAGTGAGCTCTGGTCGGAGGTGGTGGGGGGGTCCTCTGGAGAGACTACTCGGCTAGTACACGATTGCTCAGTAGTGTGTTCGCCTTCGGGTAACACACTAAAGGGTCTGACGTCACTATCATCAATGTGTACATGTGACGTCAAGATCCAACCACTGCCACTACACCTCCCACAATCTCCCACTACACCCTAACCCACCATACCCCAACAGCCCAGCCACTCCCACAACACCTCCCATCATCTGCCACCACACCTCCCACCAACTCCACCATCTTACCATCCACAACCACACCTCCCACCATACCTCCCACCATCCACAACCATGCCCAACCACACCTCCCACCAGCCCCACCACAGCCCCACCATCTCCCACCACACTCCCCACTATCCCCTACTCCAATTTGGTTTTCAAGTGTCCCACACTCTACTTAAATATAATTGATTAAGCTTTATTTACCATTAATAAGAGTTTTCATAAATATAAAAAAATTAAACATTGGATAATTAATGGTCTAGTTAGAGCTATGAATACAAGAAATAAGCTATATATAAAAATAGAAACACAATCCAAATAATGTAAGGTTACAAATTTTATTTCACTTAGAAATAATATAAATCGTTGGATCAAAGCTGTTTCTAATATTTTTAAATTGGAGGATTATGAATCCTGAGAGCAGTGGAAAGTTATAAACTCTATTGTCTGGACAATTCACTATGAGATAAGAGAAAATTACCTTGCAAACAGATGGTCTGAATCTGGAAGATGTTAGAGCAGTTGCAGAGGAATTTAACTAGTTTTTTAAATACTTTTTGTTACTCTGGCTTTGTCTATTAGTATTATTGGATCTGATGGAAATAAAGAATATGAACAAAATTTACAACAAAACTCATTTAAAAAAATTATCATGACAACATTATAAATAGTGTAAAAGGGTTAGAAAAAGGTAAGTCATTAGGGTTTTGGAGTATATCTACTGATTGAAAGTTATTGGTAATTCAATTGCACCATTTCTGGATAATATTTTTAATACAAATTTAATTTGTGCATTATTTACAGAAAAACTTGTGTCTCTAATTGTATCTATATTTAAATCTGGGTGTTCTGACTCTGTTACAAAACATCCTCCAATTTCTTTGATATCTGTTTTTTTTTCCAAAAAATTTAAAGAAATTAGTTGAACAATGTTTGATGTCCTTTTATTTTTAATAAATTTATTATTTTTTTCATGATTTTCAATTTGGATTAGGAAAGGATTGAATACAGAGTTGGCATTACATAATTTCATGTTGAGCATATATAATAATTTCAATAATAGTTAGAGTATGAAGATTACATGTACTTTTCTTGAACATACAAAAACATTATTTGAACAGTAAATCATGATTTGTTATTGGATAAATTAAATTCACCTGGAATATGTGGAGTGCCCTTCTAGTGGTTTAAATACTATTTGACTAATAGGTGTAAAAATTATAAGAAACAGGGTTTTGAAATTAATTTATATTTTTTAATAAAAAGAAAAGAATAATTTGCTCAGCTTATGGGCACTAGGTAGCATTTGCTTATCAATTTTGAATAGTTAAAAATTTTAATTTTTTATTAGCTTTAAAATATACTCAGGGTCGTGGTTTCTTTTTAAAGTGTACTCCCAAATGGTATTTTGAAGTAAATTAGCAACTCTTTATATTTTTCTGAATCTGAACATTTTTATTAATAACATATTATTGAACAAATACATAAATTTATCACTAGAAATTATATCCTATTAAGATTCTACTTTGATATTGCCTTAAAGAGACTTGAAAGCTTTAATACATGATTCTACTTTTAAATAGTTGTAACTTTAATAAAAATGATTTTATTATGAGAACGCTTTGTCTCATTTAGTTTTAAATTTATTTTAAATTATTTTTATTGAATTTAAGATTTTATCTTACCGTTTTGAAAAAATATTCTTTATCTAAAAAACACTTAAATTTATTAATCAAACAAAATACTAGAACGTCTTAATCATATTTAAAAACTCTACAATTAAACTTTTTGTTCAAAATGAATAAAATAATATTGTATCAATTTATAAAATTGTATAGGTATTGTCTGTTGTATATGTTACCACTTTGTAGTATAATCTAAGATGGACATCCCTTGTAACGTGAAGCCTTCTAGTTGATGGTAGAAATCTGCCATTTTGCGTATTGTGCCTAAGTTGATCGTCTCCGTTGTGAATTCACGATTTGTAAATTTCGCACATTCTGTCTCTTCTATCAATACAAAGTTCATTTAAATCAAAATTCAGAGTCTCTCTTACTAAAATACCTTCTAAATAGTTTATACATAAAGCAATACGCTTGAATCACACCATGTTTTCACACAGAATTGTCCATTTCAACTTTCTCTTCTGTCTGTCCTGAAAGCAACGAAAATACGTCTGTCTGTCCTGACGACTGACCAACTAACTGATTGTTTATTCACTTTTGTATTAAGCTATTAGTTATCTATATTATTCACACCACAAAAGACATCTTAATATGAATTACATTGTTCTCAAGAATAACTTTCCTACAAACGAAAATACGTCTGTCTCTCATAACGACTGATTCTAGACTAACTAACTTCTTCCTTGCACGCTTGCAGATTCCGGTTATTACACACTCTTATCACATGACTATAATCTCCAACCCATTTCACATAACAACAAGCCTTCTACACTTTACATAAATAAAAGTTCACTTAAATATTTGATTCTATCTTAAAACTAAAAATAATTATCAATTTAAACATATTTCTGGAAATTTATCTGAATCTATTTCTTCATTTAAAACACAGCCATAAAGCCCATTTTCACTTGACATTATTCATCCTTGCACTTCTTTTGAACCAATAATATTACGCATATATTTTACCGCTATTTCCTGTCTCAATTCAAAAATTCAAAAACTGTATATTATATAGGATGCAGTTTGTTAAGATAGGCTCACATTGTTGAATTCACATTTGTTTGTGACCTGTGGTGTACCTCAAGGTTCAGTTTTAGGTCCCATATTATTTTTATATTTATAAATGATTTGTAGTCTGGACCTTTTAAGGGATCTATAACAGTATTTGCTGACGATACAGCTTTATCTTATACAGATTCCGGTGTTAATCAATTGGAGAGTTATAGACAGCAAGATTTGAATCTCTCGAGTTAGTGGTACAATTATATTAAACTATCTTTAAATGTCAAAAACTATAATGTTACAAAAAATATTTCAAATTTATTCCAATTTTAATATCCACTTAAATATCATATTTTTTTATCCAAAATACATTTCTGTGACTGTAATGTAATTTCTCAGGGAAAGTGTACGAAATATCTAGAATTGATATTAGATGAAGCGTTGATATTGCAACATCATATTTCTTATATAAACTATTTGTTTTTGTGTCTTAGAAAATGTTCACATATCAAAGCATTTTTACCTGAGATAATACAACGCCAAGTATATTTTGTATTTCTGTGTTCCTAATTAACCTATGGTTTATTCATTTGAGGGTTAGTATTTGTGTGATTCATTTGAAGTCAATAAATAAAATTCAAAAAGCTTTTCATACGATGATGTGTAACAAAGCCAGTTTTTATAGTTCTCTTCTATGCTTTACCACAATATAAATTCTTCACCTTCATATGTCTTTAAGGTGTTAGAAGTGTTATGTAAAATTAGATTTTGTATGGACAGGAGACACAGGCTTACTTTGGAAAGTGGTCGTTGGTATTACAGTAACTAATAGTATACAAGTAAGAAAGCACATACAAAAAGACTACACATGGTTCAACACTCAGCACAGATCCATCCTAGATCAATACAATTCAGGCATCTTTTTATAGTCCACTGATTGAGAAAGTGAACAATGTCTACAAAATGTTTTAGAACTTTAGTGTTTTTTTGTACCCTATTAAACTCTAACTAATTGTTTTATAAAGTTAGTGGTAATGTAAGGGGTGTAACAAATAATAGAAGGTATGCAAGGCAAGTTGCTAGATTTTTGGATAGGTTACCTAAGTGTCATAATACTTTATGTTTTGCCAGAAAGTAATTTGTTTATTTAGGACTCAAATTTTATAACTTGTTACTTGATTACTTAAAAATTTCACTTTAAAAGAAAACTTAAAATTTGTTTAATTTCCCTTTCTTCTTTAGCGTTGGAAAATATGTATAAACTATTTCAAGAAGTATTAATTACCACACATTACTATTATTATTTGTTATTTTATTAGTATAAGAGTAAAATCACAGTCCATCTTGCCGCGTAGCCGTCCGCCGTCAATCTTTTCGATCGCTTATTCGTTCCCTTTTTGGAACGCCACTTGCCATGTACCCCTTACTATCTTTCGCGAACATATCTCGCTGTACTCACACCTCCGTAGGGCGAACCACCTTTCAGCTCGGAACTAACGTGGACAAGGCCAAGATGCTCACTTTTACCTTTTATGCAATCAAAGATATTGCAATACTTGGCTCTAGTAAGTATGAGCTTGTCCTCATAAACTTACTAATTTTTAATCTACGCAAAATTCCCTGAATTTTATCACAATGCTCGGTTATTTAACTCTTTCTCTAAAGTAACACTCTCTTTCTCTTGGGAAGTGCCTTTTGGGAGAAATCGGCTCTTAAGTTCTGATAATAACTTCTTTAAAATTTCAAAATATATTTAACCAGAGCACACATAAAATATTTATCATAGACAAGGTTATTTGCATGTACAGAATGGATAAATAGAAAACACAACAAATTTTAGAAATGAATTACGTATATAATCTTTCTTTTCAAAACAATTAAAAAAGCAATTTCAAAATTTATCTCACAACAAAGTTGTTTAAACAACAACAAAACAATTTAAATATTTCACAAAGTAAAAATAGAATATTTCTTATATCATAAACGAAATAAAAACGCTAGACTTTTCAGACAGAACCACAGACAGTTTTTCCTGTACTGAAAAAGTCGTATTTAATTATTAATTATTTATAACACCAAAGCAGAAATTTATAAAAATTAATTTAATTTTTATTTATTCCCCAAATGAAGTTATGTTTAAAATGAAGTTAATATTTGCGAATTATTCCTTAAGTTTATGATACCTTCGCACTTTATTTGAAGTTATTGTTGATATTGAAGTTAGTTGTTTAAGTTAGCTAATGTTGATGTGATGTCTTCAATCCAAATCCTGTAGACTGCAAGATAATTGAATGCTGGTCTCGAATTCGATCTGCTAAGTTGCCTTGAAGTTCGAAATGAGTAGAAATTTTTCTAAGACCAATTTAGTAGAGTGACAATTGTAGTTTCCTCTCTGCTCGGAGTCTGCTGCCAAAGATACGTCTTCCTCGCGTCGATTCCAGTACAAGAGTACCCGTCTTGCGACGGATAAATTGTGGTCTCCCTTTCTGTGGGAAACTTCCCACAAAAGGGAACCACTTTTTCTCCCTCTTGAAGAGAAAAGTTTTTTCTTCCTTTTAAGTATTTTCAGGCCCTTTTGGTCTGAAATTTTTACACTATATATTTAACTAATCATAGTTTTTATCTACTGAATAGTTTTCTTCCTTTGTTTTCCATTAAAACACCTTTTAATAGATAATTCACTGTTTTTATTTTTCAGTGTTATCTGTGTTCTAAGTTGGCATTGCAAGGTCCAACCGCTGTACTCGGCCAGGGAGGTGCGTGCGTCACTCGACAAGTATTTTCCTGAAAATTTCAACTTTAGACATTTTTTCGTTCAACTCGCTATAACTTTCGAACGGCCGGTCCGATCATCAAGTTCCTTTCGGATTCTTCTTCCTTTCCATCTTGTGGGTCTTGTGGAACTTGATTCGTCGTCCTAGTACGCTTCGTTCGCGAGTTATCGCCCTTTTTCCGAAAGTCGGATTTTCTTCTTTTGAACTTTCGAGATAAGTCCTTTTTCAAAATTCTTTTGACGAAATTTTGTTCCTCATCTACTATGACGAAAAGATCTGTTTGTACTTTTTACGTAGCTCGCTTGGTTCTCGAGTTATACGTCCTTGAAGTTCCAAAGTTTTTATCGTCATGTTTATAGTTCATAAAAACCCCCCCATTATATATTATTATTTCTGCTTTGTTGTTTTACACTTCTACATACTAGATATACATAATTACATAGTTATACATCCCCTTTAACTTTAAATTTAACCGCTTATGGGCTTTAAAGTTTTACTTTTTGTAATTATTATATTTCCCTCATTTTAATTTGAAATTTGAATCTAAGTACATATTATTGTTCCCTATTGTAGTCTCTTCAATTGTACTTATTATTATTTTTTAATATATCCCCCCTTCAACTCAAAAATTCCAAAAAACTCCCCAAGAATGACTTTCTAAGTCCATTCGCACCTGTTTATTATTATTATTACATATTTTTTATTTGTGATTATTGTTAGTTCTCCTCTTAGTTATGACTCTACGTTTTTTGAATTTTGAATTTACCTTTTTTCCAAATTTCAGGTTTTTGAGCCCATAGAAAAACTTGAATAACTTTTTTGTTTTATATGATTCTAAATTTATTTGTTGATATTATTGATCGGTTGATTCTACTGAATATATATTTATATTAATAATTTAGTTTTTTAATAGAATAGGAGCGACGGCAGATTGAGTTTTCCTGTCCAAACCAGCAACTTTGCACTTGAACTGGCGTGACGTCATCGCCCCACCTCGCCTCTACTCTACAAGGTTTAGCGCGGGAATTTAACTCGCTTTAAATTGACTTGAGACTGGTGACTCTTGTCAAACCGTCTCAATCTGTCTGTAGGTATGTCTGTATGAATGTGATTTATTTTTCTTTTTTTCTTTCTTATAACTGTATAACTGTCCTGCTGTGTACAAGTATATTTCTCACAGTTAAAGTATTTTTTATTTTATTGATTTACATATGATTAAGTTGATTTTATTTAATTTTAACACTTGTTTTTTAAAGTTGAATTTGATTTTTATTTTTGTATGTGTTACAGAATTTAGGTAATGTATGAAGTTTTTCATAACAATTATTTTTAATTTATGAATACAATTTTGCAATAGTTTCATGTACATTTTATACTGTAGAGAATAAATGAATAAATAAATAAAATATGTTCTCTGTTATTAAAGACAATGCCATTTCTGCCCCTTAGTTCTTTTATGCTATATAGATATTATAGAACTATGTTTTATGATACAAAATGTAAAGGGGGGAATGGTAATTTGTTTATGATATCTCAACAAATAATGTGTGAATTTTGATAAAATTTTTAGAAAAATATGCTTTTGATTATAAACAGTTGTGCCCAATTTTAAATCAAAATTCTTGCAAAACACCTGAAACAATTTTATTTAAAAGCTATGTAAGAGATTTGAAATGATTACTTGATAAAGTTGGGCGCCACTTTGTAATATTTTATTACAAAAAATAAAAAATTAAATTATGAAATTTATCACTCTTAAAGAGAGTGAAAAATATCTGTAAGGTCGTAAGTTCTTTTGAAAAAAGTGTACTTAGTAGAACATTGAATAAAGTAAAGAATCCTTTTTTTTCTGAAATGTACATTTTATTATTGAAATATCACAATATAACATCAGAATACCAATAAATCAGATAATACCTGTAAAAATGAAATTACATATATAACATCCTACATATTTAATTAATCAAAAAATTATGTTTATTAAAATTTACTTTATTATTATTATTTACATTTGTACTTTAAACATTATATTAAAACATTATATTAAAATTGTTTGATTTTTATTTAAAACAAAAATACTTATTCATTACTTTTTACTTTTGAAAGTTTATTTTTAGCCAACAGAAACTAACTTACATTATTTTATAACAGTACCAGTAAAACAACTCTTAGTTTTTCAAGAAAACATTTTCTTTCTATATTTCCATTTTGTTTCGACGAACATATCTATCGAATGAGCGTGCAACCCCTTTCAAGGTTCAGTAGAGACTGGCTTTTATTTGGTTTAGGCAGTTAGCGACAAATTTAATTCCTTGTCTTCTAGAGCTTAAACTGCAGTTTTCATATAATTCAGTTTATAACTGTTTTAAATATTAACATACATACAATAAATTTCTCTGATCATTTTGTACTAATTATTTTCTTTATTTATTTATTCTTTATTGATTTTATTCAAAAAACAAATATCGTTTCCTGTTTGCTGCATTGAGTTCAACATATACCCCATTCCATTTAAGATCACTGAACTAAAAATGTACACTATTACACACCTAAAAAAACACATTTAAAAAAGTGTGCTCATAACTTTTGGAAATTGCTAGAAGAATGTTTGGTGTCTGAAATTTAAGTTGTTTTTAATACATTTATGAGGTAATACTATACTGTCATGCTACAAGAAAATTACAAAAGGAAAACAACAGAATTAACAATTAAATTTAATTACTCAGTACAAGTACTAAGCTCATCATTTAGAAGTGAGCTCAGATTGTATACTTAAATTAAAAAAACAACAAGGATAGCTGTCTGATGTGGTTAGAGTTCAATGAAAAACCCAACAACAGTTTTCCGGTCCATATAATTTTTTATTATTATTAGTGAACAATTTAATGATCTATTATTTTGACCTTGTAATATTTTTGAAACAACAATTACAATTTTACAGGAAAACTTTTTGAAGAATATTGACATGAATTTATTTTTTTTTCACTTTCTTTTATACAAAGGGTGATGCAAAATTTTCGCAACCACTTTGTATTTTTAAACCTGTTATACGTATAACTCCCAACTTTTAGGCAGTTATATTGGAAAAATTCTGCACCTTTTAGGGGTATGAATGAATTCCACCCTTATTTGGGGGGGGGTTGGAATCCAAGAATTTTAAATACCAACCCCTATTGAGTGATACTTAATTTTAAAGCACCCGTTGAGATGAGAAAATGAGTGTAAAGTAAATCCCTCTCCAATACCCCAATCCAAAATGGCGGAGCCAAAAAGTTCAGATTTTTTCTTCTAGTATTCTACATCAATTCAATGTGTATTAATTTTGAGAAGCAAAAACATTACACATTTTTTTAAATCTACATTAATTACGATTTAGAAAAAAATAACTCGCAAGATTTTTTGTCAAATTAATGAAAATGGAGTCTACTCAATGCATTGAACTCTAGTACATGACTAACTATTTAAAGATGTAATTTAAAATAGTACAGTCTAAAAACATTGTATTCTAATTTAACTTTAAAATGTATCATTTTAATAAATAACATGATATACTATTTAATTACTCTTTTATTTCTATAATTTTTCAAGATTTAAATTTAATTAGGTTTAGGGCAAATGTCTAAACAGCGGCAAATTAAAAAAAAAAAAAAAATCAGAGGAAAGTTCAAGGGGGAAATAAAATGGCATTGTAATTCATTGTTTGGTCTATATTTTCAAGGTCATTTGAAAATCAAGTCAATTAAAAACAAATAGGAATCCAGATTTATTTTGTAAATTCCTATTCTACGCTAAAACATGAGAAATTTTTAATGCTATTTAACAAAATTCTTTAAATTTTATCAAGTTAAAATGAACTTTTTTTTTCTCTTAAAATTTGGCTTTAACACTTATGTTGTTTGGGAAACAAATTCTTTAAGATCAGTAAATCTTTAAATATGTTGTTATACATCTTGGAATATTAAGGTAAAATTTAAAAAAATATTTCAGATATAAATTTCTCTTCTATTTTGAGCACAGTATAAGAATGTAAAAAAGTTTCTATTAAAAAAATTGAGTAGACCTTTAACCTTGAAAACATAGACGAAACAAAGAAATTATAATGCTATTCTCCCTTGATTTAAAGCTTGTGACTATTGAGATAATAAATTGTATCAATTTAAATGGCGCATGTGTTATACTCAAGTAAAATTAAACGTATTTTAATAATTGATATTATAACATTTTCAACTTACAAATATATTAATCCTTTATGGCTGGTTGTGATGTTTTCATTCCTTCCTTTGAGCTTAGAAGGCCACACATAGTGACCCTTCTCATTTTCTCAAGCAGGTTGGTATTTATGGCGCCATTTTTATCCATACAGGTCGGCTGTCCTACATGTAGAGGCCTCACATTCTATTCGCCTACGGCTCGGCTGTCCTACCCGTAGTGGCTCTGTGTTTTGTTTTAAAACTTCTGTCTCATATATATGTTTATCATCGTCTTTAAGTTGCCGATGAGTGCTTCACTCGTTCAGGAACATGTTGAACTATCTGAAGACAACAACATATCCATCATTTTATACGCTTTTCATCTTATTGTAGCGTTTATTCACAGTGTGTAAAGATGGTCGAACTGTGTTGTACAACTTTATATCATTTTGTTTTAAAAATGCTTATTTTTTCATATAAATATTGATTTTAATAGTGATCTACGATCAGATACAATTAGAGAATTGTTAATAAGCAAAGATGGAGAAGATGATCTTAGTGTATTGAGTGATGATATTATTGAAGACAATAATGAAAAGGAGAGTGGTAGGGAAATTGATATTGATAGTGAATATGAAAGTGATGCTGATTTTGATTTGAAAATAACTGAATGTGAAGAAGAATGTCGAAACTGTGATGTTGATGTAAGTTAATGGTCAGGGCACCCTCAGATTTAAATAGAAATTTTGCAATTGAGTATTCAACTTGTTTTTACTGATGAACTCATCCAAGAAAACGTTTCTGAAAGTAATAGACTTGCTCAAGAAAAGATAAATAAGATGATATTGTTATCTAAAACAATCCATCTAGTTGTCATGGAAAGATATAACTTTGGAAGAATTTAAAGCTTTTTTGGGGGTTATTATCAATTAGCCATGCGTCCAAAGTCCAACATTGAAGACTATTTTTCAAATGATTGTTGGATGACCAAACATTCTTTAAAGACATATTTTCCAAAGAAAGATTTTTGCAATTTTTTTTTTTTTTTTGGAATTTCCATCTTTGCCCACCTCCAAATAGATGCAAATTAGAAACATTGCCCTGTTTATCAAAAGTAAGAAATGTTGTAGTTTATCTTGATAAGAAGTTCAGAGAATATTATAGCCATTTTAACAAAGTAAGTGTTGACAAAAGTAAGTTACTGCTGGTTTGAAGTGAAAAGTAATATTTAAGGTTTATAATAACGATAAACCGCAAAATGGGGAATCAAGATATTTGAATTATCTCATTCTAGTAATGGTTTTATTTATGCAATAGAGTCTTACTGCACATGGGATCACCTACAACAAATCAGTTTGTAAGACCGGACTTGCTTACAACAAGCCAAGTTGTGTTAACTTTGCTTGATAATGTTGCAGTCATTGAGAAATATAGAAGGAATACATGTGTTCACAGATCGTTATTATTCTAGCATAGAATTAGCTGAAGCTCTTTATGACAAAAAGGTTCATCTAACAGGAACTTCAAATAGGCCAAGAAAAGGACTGCCTGAAGCTGTAAAAAGGAAAAAAATTATCTGAATAAAGACGAAATTAATGCATTTAGAAAAGTTAACAAAGTGTCTGTTGTTCTATGGAAAGATAAAAGGGAAGTTCTTATGATAACCACACTTTATGACAACTCAACAGATTAGGTGAAAAGGGTCATTAACCCTAGATTACTACTCTTATTCATTGTTACGTGATCACTATTCATTCGTAAATTTTACTACATTCTGTTTTTATTTTTATTATTATTTTTTAAACTTTACTTTAGTGTTGACTATTTTTTATATTAAATCCTTTATTGTTTTTAAGTGTTGTTAAAAATATTTAACAATGAACTCCTACATATTTTAACTGTAAAAAAATGTCTTTTACCACCACTACAAGTACGTTAAAAAAAAAAAAATTCTGGAAAAAAAATCGAATAAAATATAAATATTATTTTATTGGAAAAATTAATCGGGTATTCATAAAATACATCATTTATAAGTGTTTAATTTATATAAAAAAAGAAAAATGATTTACAATAAGTTCATTAGGTAGAATGCCAAAAATGCCAAAATTAGAGTCCTGTCTTCACTGAGAATCACATTCCTTGCAGTGATTAATATACACTTAGTAGCTAAATCAAACACTTTGATCTCTAAAATCACTATTTTCACAATAAAATTTTTACAACACTAAAAACTAACAATATAAAAACAATAATTTACAAAAAAAATAAAATATATTCAAACTTAATAGTTAAAACTTTTGCAAACACTATTCTTTCGTAAAATATACGATGCGAGCTTGTATAACGGTAATAACGGTTCAACTTTGAGCTTAGCCGAAGAGACAGTGGCCTCTATTCACAATGGCAGGAAGGTAAACAAAAAGACAGAGCGTGTCCGTCTTTTGTCTACGAGTTCTCCGAATTTTACAAAGGGCGGGTCGTAATTTTTACGAAGGAGTAGTGTTCTAGGGTTAAGAATGGATTTGAGGAATTGGTTAAAAAACCCTCCATTGTGTGCCGCTACAATGAATCTATGGGCAGTGTGGATATTGCGGATCAATACATAGCCACATATTTTTTTACAAGGAAATTGGTAAAGTGGTGGTGAAGATTTTTTCAGGCTACTTGAAGTTATAGTTGTAAATTAATTTATTCTGTACAATACTAATAGAGATCCTGGCAAACCACCTAAACGCCAGTAGATGTTTAGAAAAGAACTTGAAAGGCAGCTTGTGTGTGACTTATGGAACCAAAACAGAAAACGTGAATGTCCATCATACATTGATGAAGAAGAACACTTGAATGGAAAGCCGCACTTCATTTATGAACTAAATACTAACCATAAAAAGTATTGTGCTGTCTATACAAATAGAGGAAGTGGATAACGTAAACAAACCAGGTTTAACTGTAACACTTGTGCAAAAAAACCTGGCCTACATCCAGATAAATGTTTTGAACGTTACTACTCATTAAAGAAATTTAAAGCCAAATAAGAAGGTTAATATTGATAGTTTACTTGTGTTTATGCTTATGTATAATATTGTTCTTTTATAAGTGAAATATGGTTTCATTTCAAAATTGTTTTTCAATATTTTAATAGTTAAATGTTTGATTTTTTATGATTTTAGATAACACCTTAACACTTTATATCTTATTGATGTTTTCTATTTACTACTTGCCCTTATTAACTATTAGTTATTAATTATCCACTCTTATCATTATTTATATATCCTATATAATATGTAGTCTGTATTTGTACTAGATACAGGGCCTATTACAGTTTTTAGTGTTTTTTATAAATAATTTAAAACTAAACTATTGATAATGTACATGTTTTGAATGTTGTGTGTTAATAAATAAAAAAAAAATTGTGTTAATAAATCACTTATAAATACTTATTTTTAAATAAATATCTATGAAAACATAACACTTTTACTAAATGTAGTAAAATAAATATTAAATTAAAATATAAAGCTGTTATTTTTTATCAATATATATATATGCAAAATTAAAAGCAAATGAATAAATTTGCAAAATCACGTAAAGTTCACTGTTAAAAACAACAGTAAAGATCTTAGTTTTGGAGTAGAAAGTAAACCATGCACCATTTAATTCCGAATGCTACATGTAAACAACCTCACTGAGAATTCTGATGTGACGTGAGAAAACAGAATGGCCACTATGCTTGGACCACCCGAGCTCCAGACATGGCGCTGTCACAAATTTATTCAAGCTGTCGGTTGTGCTATGAGAGCCCATACTTAGTAGCCTTCCGAGAGCAAAGAGTTAATAAAGTAAATAAACTAATTTTTCAATTAAAAAAATTATCAGCAACCACCCATTAAACAACAAAACATGTATTCAAACTACTCCTTAACAGCCCAGAGGTCACGAACTCTCAAGACTTTAAGACCATCACAAAACCAGTATCTTAATGTCTTTTTAAATCATTCTATTCTATTTGAAAAACTGTTGACTCTCTTGAATTAAGAGGGTAACTTAGAAGTCCATTACTGGATTGTACCTCAGAAAATGTGTGTCAAATGTGAAAGATAATTTACTGAATAAGTATTGTAAATTTAGTTAATAAAAAAGTCATGTGAGTAAAACCTATGTTGAACCCTTTGAGCGCCATTGACGACTATATCCGTCAGCAAAGAAATGCTCTAAACGCCATTGACGAACAAATCCGCAAGTACATATTCTTTCCATTGTATAAATTGTAGTTAATAAAACTGCCGCTAGATCTAAGATATATTCACTATTAGTCATGTCTGAGCTCTGAAAATCTTTTACTCGGCCAGCTGACCTGCCCGATCGGTATAATAACTGTTTTTGTCGCTTGGCAACTGGAACAGTGGAACACTGTAGTGCCAATGACGTATATTCCAGCTAGCGCTCAGCTTATCGTTGCTTTGTTTACACAGCTAACCTACACGGTCGGTTATTGTCTTTCATTACTAGAAAAAAGGAAGAATAAATCCTTGAGATGTGTTGTCTGTAAGAAGAAGGGGCTAAGGAAAGATACCATCTACTCCTGCAAGACCTGCGCCGACAAACCGGCACTTCATCCTGATGTGTGTTTCGAGGCTTACCACACCTTGATAATTTATTATTAGATAGGACTTTAGTTTTTATAATATCTTATTTAGTTTATCATTATATCTATAAATCATATGCACTCAAACCTGTTTTAGAAATATTTGTTTATTTATTTAACTAAGCCTCAATTTGCTTATACTTTTCATTTTTACAATTTCATCAACAATTACTTTTTGTGATTTTTCAAATAAATAATATTCATAAAAAGGGTTTGACTTTTTTTCTTCTTTCTTTATATATATTTTTGTGTGTGTTAATGAGTGCTAGGCCAAAGTTTAACATTTCAGCTGTGGCGCTCTAAGGGTTAATATTGTAACCAATATTTCCACTATTACGCTCACATTTACTTTCAAACAATAAAGTCCTGTAAGATTTGTGGGTGTAAAAAGTACCATCTCCAGAATAGAACATATTTTGCAAAAATATATATAACATAAGGAATAAATATTAAGTGTAACAAACTGTAAAAACTGAATTTACCACTAAGAATCACTATATTAATATGGTGATACACAATATTGTCTTTCCAAATCCTTCTCTCTTCATAGAAACAATAAGAAAGGTGCATTTTCTTTACTTAACACGTTTGCTGCTAAAAAAACATGCAATATACCATATAAAATGCCAAAATATATATAAAAAAAATTCACTTACTTTTAATAATAAAGTGATGAATCTTGATGCCAAAACATCGTCCGGAGCCAAAAAAGTCGTCAGTGGCCATTTTGAAAATGTGGGCGTACAAACGTCCATGCGCACCCAGCAACCGTCTTCTCTGTCGGTTTCTGATAATTAAGGTCTATGATCCTTTTTTGCATTCCTTTTCAGAACAAGTTGTTGAGAAATGTTTTTTACACAATGTTTATTAACACACAGTCACCAAAAAATTAATAAAAAACTATAAAAGGCATAAAAAGTCTTAACTAAAAATTATGTACTACCCAACCAACCCTCCCGAATCTGTCCATCAATTACTTATGGTATTCTTCGAAACAGTGTGGAATACATAGTCCTGGATTACCATCGCACTCCAAACATTGCCACATAGAACGTTTTTCTATATTTTTATTTTGGCACACACGACAATGTTTTTGTTGGATGCTTTTCCCGTCACGCCTCTTCTGTTCGATCTTGGTAGGGACGTGTGCGGTGCTCTTTCGTTTCAATGGCCTTTCAGGTGCAGGTGTGGCGGGGACTAGACTACCGATCACTGACAGATGAAAATCATACAGAGGCATTTTCCTTTCCCCAGTTGAAGTGCGAACCTCATTGAAGAGGTAGTGGGCGTTGACCATGAACATCTGTATTACGTGTATAAAGATCTTCTTGTACCAACGTAATGTTTTTCTTTCACAGGAGTAGTAACTCATCATTTGATCACTTCTGTCAACTCCTTTCATGAAGTGGTTGTAGTGTACAATTGAAAGTGGCTTTTTCCTTTCCAGGTTGACTCTGTTGATAGAAGTGACCATATCATTAGCAAACTCTGTAGAAATGTAATTTACCACCCTTTTGTTCTTCCACTTTGCCACACACACACTCTCAGCATAACTCTCTTACCTAACCTAACCTCATCCTTCTTCAGCTTCGCAGATTTTACTGCTCCGGGTAGGTACTTCCTATCTGCCCTGATGGTCCCTGTGCAGTAAGTATCCCTCCGTAGGAGATAAGATGCAAGGGGAAAGCTGTTGTAATAATTGTCCATAAATAAACTATGGCCGCAGTGCAACTTCCCCTCCATTAATTTCAACACAACATTTGCTGCATGCCCGTGACCGCCAAGGTCATCTAAGACACCACATTACATAAAAAAAAATTAAAATAAGGCCGTGTGGGTCGCAGAGACGGTACAATTTAATACCGTACTTATGGCGTTTGCCCTTTATGTACTGCCTAAAGTATAGCCTACCACTCAATAACACCATTCCTGCATCAATGCAGAGCCGTTTTTGAAGGTAATAAACTGACGCCATCTTGTTGTTAAAGTAGTCTATCAAAAATTGTACTTTTGAACATCTATTGTTAGGGTCAGGTCTAAGCTCGAAATTTATGCAGCGTAGAATGAGGAGGAATTTGTCCCGGGACATGAAATTTGGAAATCGAGAACAGAACAGTTGGTTTGTCTTCCAAATAATCTTGGAGGTGTGGCATCTTTACAATTCCCATATGCAGAATAACTCCAATGAACACCTTCAGATCATCTACAGTTATGTCCTTCCACCTGTTAATTCGGGAGCCAGGTTGCGTGTTCGGGCCACAAAACAATTCCAAGGCATAAGTGTTCATTGCCTGCACTATACTTTCCAAAAAAATTACATCTATCAATAACATAAAAAATGCAATAGGTGTAACTTCCAGAATGGACACTAAAAAACGTTCTTCCCTAGTTTGGGTCGGCCGCCTCTGATTCATCACTGTCGTACTCGATTTCGTCCAAATCCACGACACCTGGATCGCCTTCATCTCCAGACACATCTCTTTCGGCTTGTCTCGGTGAATTTGCACGTTGAATGCCACGACTAGGACCAGGAAGATTGATATTCATCGTACACAAACACTAGTACACCATACACAACACAACTCAAACAAAAATGGCCGGAGACACAAACAAAAACCGCCAAAATGTAGCTTGAAAATGTTGGAAACTGCGACGAAAACTCGGTCTACTTAACACGAGTGCTACAGCCACACTAATCTTACAAAAGAGCAGCGGCGCCGTGGGCGGAGCAACACCCATGCGCACCTGGCGCGGCCCACGTCTGGGTGTTTGTACGCCCATGCGCACCCAATGTGTTAAAACCATAATGTTTTTGTCAACTGTAATCTTATGAAACTCAGATCTTTATTTATTTTATTAAATTTAATAATTCCAAAGTAGTTTTCCATTGTGCAGAAAAACCGTTTGTGTTGAAAGGCATTCCATTAAATCCTTTTTTACTTTACTTTAGGTGAAATTTTTTTAGGGTTTTTCACTTCCTAAAATAATTAAACATATTTGTAAGAAAATAGAAAAATATACAATTCAAATATAATTTTTTATGTACCATTTTTTAAACAGATTTTAGTGTAATAAAATTGGTCAGTAATTGTTCCCATCTTCTGTCTTACATTATATATAGTTCTTTGTTGTCTTGGCATAGGATCCAAACTCTTGTAGAGTAATTGTATATTCTTGATTTATAGTTTGCCCTCCCATTGATAAGCACTCGAGCAGCAGGAGAACATACATACTCCTGCGGCACTAGTACTTAGAAACGGAGTCAGGCGTGATAGTCTTCATTCTCAGTTGACTTTCTTCACTTCTAACTGTAAATACTTTTTTTATATTACATAATATTGTTTTATTACTACAACATTATATGCTTACAATGACAATTAAACATGTTGGTAATGGGAATAAAATACAAAGATCAATACAGGTTTCAATAAGAACGAAAAGCAATGGCACTTATGCAGATTAGTAATAGAAAACAAAAGATAAAAACACATTATATCCAACAGAAGGTTTCCAAAAGGTTTCTATTATATCCAACAGACAAAGGTACTTTAACAGGTTAGAAATAAGAATAAAGCAATAGCAATAGGTACAAGGTTTCAATAGGAACAAAAAACAACGACACTTTTGGCAATAAAAACAGAAGAAAAAGACACACAATAGGTTTATTATTACCAACAAATAAACAAAGCACTTAAGAAGGATGGAAAGAGGAAGAAAATAAATTTAAATAGGTTAGCAATAGGAAGAAAACAAACTTAAACTGGTTAGAAAAATTAACAATAGACAATAGCACATGACCCTAGATTACTTATGTGTCGTCAAAATGATGATGCACCATTTGCAAAAACGTTGTATATGACAAAAGAAGGGCGTGTTCTCAACCCCCTCCCAGTATCTTCCTCACTCCATCACCAGATGTCAGTTGCGTAGTCAGTTTGACAATACATAAGTGACAGTGTAACTTTTTACTAGTTGGTGTCGGTTGTTTCCTCTTTACGTTTTTTAGATTTAAAATATATATATATATAAGTTTTGTTATTTTTTGAAGTTGTTAGTGTTATTAAATAGATTTTATGGTTGTATATATAAATTAAACTAAAAAATGGCTGATGAGTATGAACGTATAAACGCCCAAATAAGAAAGTATCTTGAACAGTCTAGTGATGAAGAGTATTACAAACATACTTCCACCCAAAGTAGGTATTCAAGTGATAGTGAATATGAAGATGTTTTAGAAAAGAGTATTTTGAAAATACGGACACAGGGGCAGATGATACAGATGCAGACAAGACCTACTGTTCGATATTGCGGTTGGTTTGACAACTGTGGTAAAAGCGGATGGTTCAGTAATTTAATTTAAATTGGGAAGAAGACTGAATTGAAAAATACATGAATAGGTTAATTGACATTTTGAAATTTTTAATAACTAATAAAATGGTTTTGATTAATTTGCTGTCATGTTTAGTTAAACCTAATGTCACAGTACCTTGTAGAGGCGGCGTTCCTTTCTTCGTAATGTCCTGGCGTTAAGACTGCCCGTGTGCACACGCGAGAACAGCTGCTCTAAACGCACAAAACTAAGTACAATTTAAATCATAAACACAAAAAAAAAAACACTTGAGTTCTTCTTATTAACTAAACATGACAATTGTTTCTAAATCATAAATAATTGAACTGTGTCGAAATGCGTATAAAATAAAAAAACTGAAAATGCGGAATTGTATGCGGATGAAGAAGTACCGTTAAGCTACCTGTTTGAGGTTGAAACTTGGACTGCTGATATGAGACAAAGGATACCCCAAATCAGCTGGAGATCTCAGACTTCCGGTTGAAACGGTATAATCTTGAAACTGAACTTTAAACTGTAGATATACTGAACATACCCCCGACTATAAACCAACCGGTTTATAGAGACGAAGAAATGAAAGAGCCAGCACTAAAGGGAATAAGCGCTGAAACGGATGAATGATGAAGGAAGATGATCCAGCTTAAGAAAGAAGACATCGAATGAGAATGATGATAGAATTGAAGACAAGGTAGAATTTCAAAAGTTTCTCTAGTGACAAATAAGGGTTTAATTACTGAGAGGTAAGGGGAAATGTTTCACGGCAGGGCGTGTAAAAACTCCATCCTTGGTTTTTATAGTGGCAACACGTACGACTCCATCTTCTCCTGGAGATGAAGACAGAATGCGTCCAGTAGGCCAAAAAAGAGGTTTGAGATTTGAATCCTGAATGAGCACTAAGTCACCAGGCTGTAGATTTGGTGTACTACGATTCCATTTCAGACGTTGTTGCAATGTATGAAGATATTCAAGATGCCACCGCTTCCAGATTTGCTGTGAGAATCGTTGAACACGTTGCCACTGTTTTAGTCTATTTAAAGGAATCTGTTCATAAGATAGTTCTGGCAACGCGGTGATCGGTCGTCCGATGAGGAAATGTGCAGGCGTTAATACGTCTAACTCGTTAGGATCTGCTGAAAGAGGAGTTAAAGGTCTTGAATTGAGAATGCCTTCAATTTTCGTAGCTAAAGTAACGAAGTCCATGAGATAAAGTTTTTCGATACCTATTGTTCTAAGAAGATGTGTTTTGACACTTTTGACGGCACCTTCCCAAAGTCCACCTTGATGTGGAGCAGCTGGAGGCAGGAAATGAAACTTAATTCCATTCAGTTTGGTAAATTTATCTATGGTCTCCTTAGAATGAGGTTCATTCAGCATGGTTAGAATAATTTTCTTAAAGTTGTTTGAAGCTCCGACAAAGTTGGTCCCGCAATCGGAATACAAATTAGAACAAAGTCCACACCGTGAAACAAAACGTGTGAGAACGTCAATGAAAGCTTGAGTAGAAAGATCAGTAGCGACTTCAATATGAATTGCTTTAGTGGCAAAACAAACAAAAATGCATAAGTAGACTTTGACATCTTGAGCACGACGCAAAGTATGAATTTTGACAGTGAATGGATCGCAGTAGTCGCATCCAGTATTAATGAATGGTTGAGAAAAGGTAACTCGTTCACGTGGTAAGACTCCCATCAAAGGCGGACGAGAAGTTGGTTTAAGTTTGAAACAACGAATACATTTGTGTATCCGTTTTCTAATAGTACTCCTTGCTGAAAGGATCCAAAATTTTTTAGAGATGAGTGATTGTAGCAGTTGTGGTCCTGCATGAAGAAACAAACGATGATAATGGTCAATGATTAAGAATGTAATGTGGTGATTCTTTGGTAAAACGGCAGGATGTTTAGAAGTGTAGCTCAATGAAGAAAACGTAATTCTTCCACCCACTCTCATTATGTCGCTGTGATCAAGAAAAGGTGACAATGAAGCTAAGCGTGAACAACAAGATGTAGAGTTTGTCTTTAAAAGTAGAATTTCCTTTGAAAAATGTGAATTTTGCACAAGTTTAATTAGTTGTATTTCTGCAAATTGAAGTTCTGTGAGAGTTACTGGTCCGGTCACTCTTGATGCAGTGCGGATGTTATGACAAAATCTTAGAACATATGACATGACGTATAAAGTTTTTGACCACGAAGAAAATTTGGAAAGTATGTTCCATTCAGTTTGAGACGACGATAAATAAATTGGAAGTGGATTTGAGCGGAGTTCAGGGACAGTGTCCAACACCTGTAAAGGTGAATTTGGCCACTGATGGTGTGAAAGCTTAAGCCAAGAAGGCCCCGAAAACCATATCTGATGGTTAAGAAGTGCGGAAGGAGATAGACCACGGCTGGAACAATCAGCAGGATTGTTGCCAGATGGAACATGTGACCAACAGTCAGTTGGAGTCCAGTCCTGAATTTGACTGACGCTATTAGCTATATAAACCTTAAGTTTATATGGTGGAGTAGTGATCCAAGCTAATGTGACCATGGAGTCACACCAACATTTGATGATGTCAATAGAACACCGAGTAGATAAAAATTGAATGCAATAGTGCATTAACTTGGCGAGCAAATGAGCACCGCAAAGCTCTAATCTAGGAAGTGATATGCGCTTGAGAGGAGCGACCTTAGATTTGGCTAAAAGTAGCTGTGTATTGACAATGTTGTTTGAAGTAGTCGTCCTAATGTAAATGACGGCTGAGTAACCTTTATCCGAGGCATCGCAGAAGCCATGGATCTGGATGCTCGTTGACTGATGAAGGTTGATGCAACGAGAAATAGAAATGTCTTCCAAATTTGGCAATTCTTGAACGAATTTTTTCCAAGCGGAGTTGATGGTCTCTGGAACTGGTGAATCCCAATTAATCCCAAGAGTCCAAAGGTGCTGCATGAGGCACTTAGCAAAGAATGTCGTAGGCGACAGAAAACCACAAGGATCATATATTTGTGCGATTGTGGACAAAATAGATCGTTTTGTAGGTGAATGATCCGAAATTGGTAGCTGAATGGTGAACGAGAACACGTCGTTCGAAGGTGTCCATTTCAAGCTGAGTATATTGAACAACGGTTGATCTGGTGAGCGGAAATGAAGTGGTACTTCCCGATGTTCCTGAGTGATATCAGCGAGAAGTTCAGAGCAGTTAGACGTCCACTTGCGGAGCTGAAACTGTCCTTTTGAAAGAAGTGCGATGAGTTGACGTTGAAGTTCTAGAGCGGAAGGAATGTCCTTACTTCCAGTGATGATATCATCCACGTAAATGTGATTAAGCAAAGCTTCAGCAGCCAACGGAAAATTGTGACCTTCGTCTTGAACAAGTTGTCGCAGTGTGCGAATAGCCAAATATGGCGAACTTTTCAGGCCATAAGTGACTGTATTAAGTTTGTATGTTGATAAAGGATCAAATGAATTTTCCCTCCATAATATCAATTGAAAGTTTTGGTCATCAGAATGAACCATGATTTGACGATACATTTGTTGTATGTCAGTAGAAAACACGATATTGTGTGTGCGAAATTGTAAAATGACTTCACAAATCTCTGTTTGTAATTTAGGACCTGTGAATTGAATGTCATTTAGTGATAAACCAGAAGTAGTTTTGGAACTACCATCAAACACCACTCGAAGTTTCGTAGTGCTACTAGTAGTTTTAACAACGGCATGATGCGGTAAAAAATAATGTGCGGTATCTGGAACCTGAGTAGGTAATAGTGACATGTGGTTAGACTTTAAATAGTCTGACATGAAAGCAGAATATGCAACTTTCAATTCCGGTTTATTAGCAAACTTATTTTCCAAATATGAAAAACGACGTTTAGCTGTATTAAAGGAATCCCCTAGTGATTGAGGATCTTGTGCAAAAGGAAGTGACACGATGTATCTCCCGGTAGCGTTGCGCGTAACCGTAGAGTTGTAGTGATTTTCACAAGTGAGTTCTTCCTTAGAGGTTTTCGTCGAAACTGGAACCTCTTCAAGTGTCCAAAATTTCTGGAGTAGGTTGTGTAAGCTCATGTCCGATGTGGTGAGCAGAGAAATGTTGTTTAAATGGTATGAAGCTGTAGGAATGGTTCCGATTAGACAATAACCGAAGATGGTTTCAATTGCTGTTGGTAAGCCATCACCTAACTGTATGGTGTGGTTACGCAATGTGAGACCGAACAAATCGGCTCCAATAATAATCGAAATTGTCGGACTATTATTGAAATTAGGATCAGCGAGAGAAATTTGATTCAACTTACGCTGAAGTTCAGGTAACTTTGCAAAAAACGGTAAATTGGCTTGAATTTGCTCCACAACAATGACTTCATGAGATTCTTTAAAGAGTTGACCGTTGAGGGTGTAAATATTTAATTTACCTGTACCAAGGATAGGTGTTGACATTGCAGAAATGAAGTTTAATAGAATAGTAGAAGGAGTTAATTGTAATCCTATCTTATTTGCACATTGTTTTGTGATAATTGTTGATTGACTTGCAGAATCCAATAAAGCAGTAAAGGTCTGCGGTTTATTTACATGAGTTGCAAGATTAACTAATGCTGTGCATAGTAAAGTTGATCGAAAATTGTTTAAAGAACCGGTATTCGAAAGAATTGATATTGATTCATTAAGAGTTTCATTGTGGACAGGAAGCGGAAATCGTCCCAAATTGTTATCCGAGCTCATATGACGTTTATGTCAGCTAGAATTATTTTCACCAGTTGCATCAACTTTTCGGTTAAAATGAAGTAAAGTATTATGTTTCTTTTGACAAGTTTTACATAATGATTTTGACATACAATTCACTGTGGAATGTGTACCTAAACAATTTATGCACAATTGTAGTGCTTTAATTTTGTCATATCTTTGATTAGGCGACAATTTATTAAAATCAGGACATGAAAATAATTTATGAGAATCTTTCTTACAAACTAGACACAGATCAGATTTGGAAGTTGAAGTCTGAAACACAGATTTTGTTATTTTCATTGGTGATTTATTTTTGATAGGTGTAGTTGCCATTTCCTTTTTGAGAAAAGGTTTAAAATTAACAAATGGCTCGTTTATTTGATCTAATGGTAAAGCATCTTCTAAATGTGCACACCTAATATTTAAGAAGTTGATTAATTCTTTAATTGTGGGTAACCGACGATCGGTTTTGCGTGAGCTTTCAAAGCATTGACGAGTGACGTCATCAAGTTTCCTTAATAGAATTACAATAAGTGTAACTTCATTTTGAATGTCATAACCTAATACGGTTAAAGTTTGTGAGTTCTCATGAAATGTGTCTACGTATTGACGTATTTCAGGTAACGAATGATGCTTAATGGAAGGCATGTCAATAATTTTTGATATGTGAAAATTAACCAATCTGCGAATATTCTGATATCTCTCGCATAATATATCCCAAGCAATTTTATAATTTTCAGGAGTAATAGGTAAATTATGAATTAGATTTAAAGGTTCACCAGATAAGCATGAAATTAAATATGAAAATTTCTCAACAAGAGTTAAAGATTGATGTTGATGAATACTATTGTCAAACATATAGTAAAAGGTTGTCCACTCACTCAAACAGCCATTAAAATGTTTTAAATCTAATTTAGGTAAGTTGACAGAAACATTCACTTGTTTACTTTCAGTGGTCTGTGTATTATTTGAACTAATTGGATCTTCCACTGTGGAAAATACACATTTAAGAATAGAATTTATTTCTACAGCTATGTCTGATATTTCATCTTGTAATTTAAAGGCTTCTGTTTCATCAAACATCTCCAGATCTTCCTCAACAGAGACTTGATCAAATGATTTATCGAATGCATTTAATCTTTTTTGTGCCTCTTCATTTAATGCAGTGAGTTTATTTTTTTGCCCTAAATTTAAAACATCTGTTCCAGGATCACAAATTGTTTGTATAAGTGATAAAATCTTAAGAAGTCTATTCTTTGTACCATTAGATTGCCTTACAAAAGTTGAAAAACGCATTTTGATATGTAAATATTTACTATGTTCTTAGGGTTTTTTGTTGAAAAAATATTAAAATTGTTTGAATTATAATCGAAATTGATAATAATAGTTGCTTATTATCAATTAACAATGAAATAGAAAGATTAAAATATAAAAACAATAAGTAAAACCATCACAACATATTGTATTTTCAAAATGTAGGTATGTATTGAGGTTATGTTGTTTGTTATTGTTTTTATTATTGTTTAACAGCTCTCTTCAAGAACTTTAGAAATGTGCCACTAAGAATGCGCGCGTTGCTAATGTTCAGAATAGATTCGCTAATAGCGCTGTAAGTGTATGCGTGAGATGGACTGCGCAGTAGATTGAATGTACTACGAAAAATGCAAATGGCGGAAGTTGCAGAAAATTGACTCTCCCAACATAAAAAACAATTACCATACCTAAATCCAAAGCGGAATTCAATGAATCCGACCTCACGGAGGACCAAAATGTTCGATATTGCGGTTGGTTTGACAACTGTGGTATAAGCGGATGGTTCAGTAATTTAATTTAAATTGGGAAGAAGACTGAATTGAAAAATACATGAATAGGTTAACTGACATTTTGAAATTTTTAATAACTAATAAAATGGTTTTGATTAATTTGCTGTCATGTTTAGTTAAACCTAATGTCACAGTACCTTGTAGAGGCGGCGTTCCTTTCTTCGTAATGTCCTGGCGTTAAGACTGCCCGTGTGCACACGCGAGAACAGCTGCTCTAAACGCACAAAACTAAGTACAATTTAAATCATAAACACAAAAAAAAAAACACGAGTTCTTCTTATTAACTAAACATGACAATTGTTTCTAAATCATAAATAATTGAACTGTGTCGAAATGCGTATAAAATAAAAAAACTGAAAATGCGGAATTGTATGCGGATGAAGAAGTACCGTTAAGCTACCTGTTTGAGGTTGAAACTTGGACTGCTGATATGAGACAAAGGATACCCCAAATCAGCTGGAGATCTCAGACTTCCGGTTGAAACGGTATAATCTTGAAACTGAACTTTAAACTGTAGATATACTGAACACCTACAATCCAGGAGTTGGCAACCTAGATGTGAGTGAATCATCAGACAGTGTTATTGAGGTCCGACCAAACATTATTAATTAAACAAAACAAAGGCACTTATATATGAATAAAAAACAAAGACACTTAAAATAGATCTTTTAAATAAGAACAAAAGACAAAGGCACTTAAAGACAAAGACAAGAAAAAGAAAACACAGTTAAACAGATATTTTAAATAGAAAAAAAAAAATCAAAAACAACTAAACAGGTCTTTTAAATAGGAACAAAAGGCAAAGGCACTTGAACAGCTTGGACATTTAAATAACAGACAAAGGCACTTAAATATATTGGAAATAGGAAGAAAAGTCAAAAGCTCTAATATAGATTGACAGTAGGAACAAACAACTAAGGCATTTTAAATAGATAGAAAATATTAATACTGACTGGCGTTTCCTAACTATATTAATGTAATAAGTAAATGACAAGACATAGTTGTATCCAAGCTGTTATATTAGAAATAATTAAGATAAAAATATTTACAGTTTACATGCTAAATTTTGTTTATAAATTTACTAAATATTGTTTATAAATTATTGGTAATATTTGTGTACTAAATTTTTATAAAATTTTTTAATTGTGTACCATTGTGTAACATGCAAAATTTGAAAGAACTAGCTTTTTAGCTGCTACTACATGCTCTTTTAACTTTGCCTTTAATATTTTATTTTAATAAGCTGTATGAGAACAGTATCTACATATCATATGAAAAGAATAGTTTGTAAACAAAAAACACATTTCATCTCAACGAAATATTTTGAAGAACAGAAAAACACATTTCACCATAATAAAAAATATTTTCTAAACAATAGCTGTATTTCATATAAAAAAATATTTCGTAGAACAAGAAACACATTTCATCATGAAAGATGAATATTTTTTAAACAATAGCTGTAGTTTATATGAGAAGAATATTTTGTATGACAAAAATCACATTTCATATAACAAGAATATTTTGTTAACAGCATGTAAAATAATATTTTGCAGAAAAAAAATAACATTTCATCAAACATGAATATTTTGTAACAAAAGCAGCATTTTCAATAGTGATATTCTTTTTCTTATAGTCAAGGAATGATTTTATATACAAAATAGATTAGCCTTCTCATTGGTATGGTTGTAGTTCAGAATTAGAGACTCTAGTTTCTAGAGGCTCTGCCATCTAACAACCCATTTCTGGAAACTTCAAAAACAGCATGCCTTATTGCATACTCCAACTCCTCCCACACTTTCACATTCTGAACTGACTCACAAAACTACAACTGATTGACTCACATCTTGAAGCCTCAAATACAACATGCTAAGAGACTTCTTCTCTTAGGTATAAATTCAACTTATTAATTGAAGACTTGTGTATGTATACAACCAATGTACTGGTTATTATAAGAGTTATACCATTTAATGAAAGTTATAATTTTAAATTAAATTAGATTAAACTGGATTTCCCCCAAAATATGATGAAATTAGGTAATGGCTTTAAAACACACCACTTACTTAACAGTTATGTAGATTTACAAATTAACATAAAAAATATTTGTTTTAAGAAACAGTCTACAGCAATATTTTTATCAATTAATTCAATTAATTTTGAAAAGCAATGAATTGCATTATTTGTTTTAATAACAATACATTGTTACATAACAATAATAAATGTTGAGACTTACCATCTTACAATATTCTATTTTCATTGTAATATAGCAATGAAAATAGAATATTTTAAGATGGTAAATCTCAACATTTATTATTATTAAATCAATATTTGGAATGGTGACAAACAAATGTTTTGAGTTACATAATATTTGGTTATGTGTTTGACTCTCTAGTTTAGGTTAAGAAAGCAATTTCCTGAAATGGGACACCACACAGCTCTCTAATCCTGTCACCCTTCCCATATAATTGCCGACTACTTTTGTCATTACTTCTAGTTACCATTACTTATGTTCTGGTTTGGGTAACTTACTTTTATCAAAAATAGTACAAATAGTTATTTTGTAAAATTGTTATCCCAAAAATAGGCTAATAAAAAAATAATTAATTAATACAAAAACAATAATGTAATTGAAATATAATATAAAAGCTTTATAAATTACAAACAATTTTAATATAATACATGTATAAAATTATGGCTGATAAAACATTGTAAAAACTTTCCCTCTCATCCAAGGCCAAAACCAAATAAAAAAGAATCAAAACCAAGTGTCACCAAAAATGTAATTTCGATAGTTGTCAATAGAAAAGTGAAAATGAACCATAGTAGCTGACTTTGAAAAAGATATTTATGTAAGAACCTAAACTTGCTTTAGTTGTGCTATAAACAAATCATTGAAAGTTATATTTGATTAAATCAAGCTTTGAATGATGCGACTCAATGTTAATTTTTTTGCCAATTATTCCAAAACCATAATATTTTTATACTTGTGATTTTGCACACAGGTTTGGATCATTTCACTCAACTCAAATTTGAACGAATCTGTAGAGTCGATTTTGAGAAATTAAGTATTTTATGAAAGCCCCATGGCCAATATGTGATTTTTTTTTACCAGTAACAAATGTAAGGAATTTTTGGAGAGATGGTGACCAATACTTTTTTTGAATCCCTTAGAACATCTCAGTAAAATTTTTTGGAGTCAATTTTGAGAAAATCGTAATGTTGTATTTTTCCATATAGTAGCTACCCTCAAATTTTGAATGAAAAATCATCCCGAGATATGCCAACTCACCAAATTTGATTAAAATTAGTCCATGTATTTAGGTTGTAGAGCACTGAACATATAATATGATAGATGACAGACAGATATCATTCCAAAAACTATTCTTTTTTTTTTTTTTTTTACTTAGTGGACCTCAAAATGAATATATTAGTAAGATAACTCGATTAAGATTTTTTTAGCATATTATAAAATTTGTTATATTATGTAAAAAACACAGATAGATTTTTGTTAATAAGTCAGTTAAAGATTGTTAACTGAATTCACTGTTCAAAATTTAAATTACTTACAAACAAAACTAAACATCAACAAATACACAACACACGGTAAGTAAAATTTGATGAATTTAATATAAACTGATCACAAGTGTTGAAACACACAAATTATTATTTTGTAAATAGTGGATTGGATTTAAGTATATAAAGTTATGGATCTTTTGTATAATAATTTAATCACATTTTATAAATATCTATGAAAGTTGAGTTATGTCGAAGTAAGATTTTTTTTTAAACCAATTTAAAAATGTTTTAAAAATTTTTATATATTTTTTTTGTTATTAACTCATTATTTAGGTTATACTGAGTAAAACTATAAATATCACTTAATAGGTTTAATTTGTTTTTAATTTATGGTAAATTTATGAAAATATGTCTACAAAATACCAAACACTGCCTGGCAATTAGGGAAATCTAACTAAAAGTTCTAGGGTTAATAAGTGTTCAAAAGGTTAATTTTTACAACTTTTTACAACATTTTACAAAAAGAATCAAAACATTTACACATTATTACAAAATAGTGCATTACTATTAGACAACAACCCATTACTGCCAGGCCTTTTTTACTGTTTTCTGAATATATTTTCATTATAAAATAGTGAAAGTATGTTTTCTTACTTATAAACCTACTGTGATTACTATAAATGACATAAAAATATGTAAATTATCATGAATTCAGGATAAGCTGTACTTCAGGAAAGTCAAAAAACTTTTACGAAATTAGCTTTTTCACTGTCCAGGACACAATTTGTTCACACAAATAATATAGCACAGACAATTAATTCCATTAAAAATATTTACACTGACATACAGATGAAAAAAAAATACTGTGAGTTATATAAAAAAAATATTTACATTAAAATTGTGATCATGTCTGTACTGCACAGTAACAGAAATCAACTGTACAAAAACAATGACTACATTTATACAGGTCTACCAATCCACAAAACAAAATCTCAATGTTGTTGTATATTGCATGAAAGCTGGATTCTTTAGTAATGATATTACTAGAAATAGTCAAATCACTTCATTTTGTAATTTCTATTTTTTTGTGTATATTATTTTTTATTTTTTATGTTGTAACTTGCACAACATTGCTTTTTTTCATCTGTATGTCAGTGTAAATATTTTTAATGGAATTAATTTACTATTCTATATTATTTGTGCTAACAATTGTGTTCTGGACAGTGAAAAAAGCTGATTTCCAAAAAGTTTTTTGACTTTCCTGAAGTATAACATACCCTAAATTCAAGGTCAACTAATAAACTCAACACAATACACATAACTAACACAAAGTTATTCATTTAAAAGTACTGTATAATAAAAAAAACAATATTGATCGAATACACTGCAGTAGTTCGGATACAATACCAGTATTTGTGGTTAATTTTTTTATTCTAATTGATAATTCTAGTGTCAAAATTTTCAAGGAAATAGTGACCAGTAAGTTTTGTTTTGATATAATTTGTTTATTTGGTATATTTTTGTATGGGAGAGAGAGAGGGGGGGAGAGAGAGAGAGAGAGAGAGAGAGAGAGAGAGAGAGAGAGAGAGAGAGAGAGAGAGAGAGAGAGAGAGAGAGAGAGAGAGAGAGAGAGAGAGAGAGAGAGAGAGAGAATTGGCAAAGTTTTTATAGGATTTAACAATAACGTAAAAAATAGTAAAACAAGCTGCTTGTACAACTTTTTATCTAAGATACTATGCCAACCATTAAACATTTTTCACTGACTGTCTCAAACAATTAGTCACTTAATAAAACCTACTTACAGAAGACTGGAACATGACTCATTGTGTCAAATGATTGTTTCCTCATGTAGAACTAGATGTAGGCATAATAAACTTACCATTAAAGGATAATTGAGCTTAGGTCTATTATGAAGAGCTTTTGAAAATACTTGGTAATGCATGGTAACATTAACTTTTTTTTGCCACATGTTTTTATACTATCTTTATTTACTGCAGAAAATTAACATAGGAAACTCATCACCATCTTGGAAAAGTTCTGACCAAATATCATTTTACACTTTTAAGTCTTAGCAAGTATGACTTTTTAATCGAGGCAGAACTGACAACAGTAATGTAGTTTCGGATAACAACTTAGTACTTCTGATGTTCACTATTTTATTCCATCAGATAACTAAACATAAATAAATAAATAAATACAATACAATGAATAAGTACTGGTAAGCAAAAAAAAAAAAAAAAAAAAAAAACACTTCCTTTTAGTATAATATCATTGAGGTTGTCCATCCCTAAAAACTTTCTGTTTGTAGGGATGTTTACACCTGCAAATCAAATTTGCTTAAACAAAATATTTTTTTACATTTCTTAATTTTATATGTGTCTCTAGAAGTATATATTTTTTCTTTGAGTGATGGTTTGAACTATATATTACAAAGACAAAGAATCTTTCAGTCAATGTTGAATGGGCTTATATAAAGTAACTGATTTCATTCCATACCTACATATTGTAATATTGTTCCATATACTGACATATTGATTATAAGATCACTAAAAACATATGTAAGGAATTGATGTAAAACAAATATGTTACAATAATATAGTACAATACACAAAACAGAAATAAATAAATAAACCAAGTTTAAATGAATATATCATATATTTATAGTTTAAACTCTATGTTTTGAGCACTAACCTTGTTAATGAAGAATTATAGTTATTTTAGAGTTAACTAGAATATTTTAACCAACATATTTTTATTTAAAAATCATTGGAACATTTGAATGAACATGTCCCTTGGATTTATGTTATACGACTCAACAATCCTTATCTTCCAATGAGATATACAAATGTAGGATAAAACTATGCCTACAATGTCACATGATTGTCTGGCAAGGTTATAACGGGTTATACTCATTAAGTCAACTTGTGACCCTTGGCAATTGATACCAGCCACCTGTTTGGATAGAATATTTGAAATATTATTCGTTTTGTTTTGTTATTTTCTTAATGTCTTTACTTTATGACAGTTATACTAATGATGAGAGAGCAACCTAACACATGAGAGATTCCAGAATTCCATTTCATACTTGCCTTTACACTACTGAAAGAACAAGTGGGGAGGGTTTAGGGTTAATGATATTTATTATTTATAAAGCTATATTAAATGATACATCAACTAGTCCTCTTTTTATAAACTCTCTTGGGATATTAAGAAGATTTACAAAAAGTTATTTATTGATGTACCGTGAAATGTAACTAGATAAATATTATATATTTACTAATCCATAGGTATCCCTCAGGGGCTCACTTTTAATGAGTATGGATGTAGCAATCCCAACATATTTATCTGGATCTCCACCTTTCTTTATGGAACCTTTCTTGGGTTATATCCCTCGTGTTCATCTTTCCTATCAGGTAACTTGACCAACTCTTGTTCTGATCTGAATCTGAAACGATTAGAGTATTTGAGGGCTAGGGATCTTTAATTATTACTTTTTTCTTCTTTTTATAAGATGATGATGATGATCGAGACATTTTTACTTTTACACAACAAGGAAAAAATTTATAGACAGTAATATTCAAATTAAAATGAATGATATTGTTAATTATTAACTAACTGCATTAATTTAGTGATTAATCAATAGAACGGAAAATGTAACAGATATAGCAGCTATGAATGATATTGTTATTAATAAGTATTGATGGATCTAGAACAATAGTGAGTAATCAATATAAAAAAGAGTGTAGTAGATATGGGAGTGATGAATGATATTGTTATTGGTATGTATTGATAGATCAAAAGCAATAGTTACTGATCAATATAACAGAGAATGTAGTATGTACATGAGTTATGACTAATAATGTTATTAATCTGTATTAATATATAAAAAAGATATAAAATGGACTTCTCAATGTATAATGTGTGAGCTTCGAAGTGTTATGCTACTGTGTTAAATTTTGTTTTATATAAATTAAAATATTAAACAGAAAATAAAGATATATTATACACACAAGTGTATAAAAAGTAATGGATTTTTGTCAGCAAACCTAGTAAGTCAGAAAAATCTATTTGAATTAATTGAATGAGTATCTGATTTTAGTAAATCTAAAGTTATGCTTTCAGTTTCATCTATGAACTTAGACACTCTTTATTGGCCACTATGGCTGAATCAGTTTAGTTTATCTTCACAATTATAAATAGACTTAATCATAAAGGAATATATAAAGTAATGAATGTCTAACCTGTCTGAAGACCATTCAGTAGCCAGTAACGTTAAGTTATCTAAATGTTGAATGTTAAGCATGGTAATATTAAAGTTATTACTAATTATATCAGGTTAATTTTTTTTCGTGTATAGAGTGTATACTTTTGATCCAGTTATGCTACCTAACAAACTCAAATTGTCCATTATGTATAATGGATGGTTGTATTTTGTTTCATTTAAATCAATTTCAATTTACTCCTGCAGAATCAGTTAGGAGAGAAAGTCTTAAATACAAAAGAACACTTTCACAGACACACACACACACACACACACACACACACACACACACACACACACACACACACACACACACACACACACACACACACACACACACACACACACACACACACACACACACACACACACACACACACACACACACACACACATACACACACACAAACACAAACACACACACAAACACACACATACACACACACACACACACTTGTTTTTTGGAATGATGTCCGTCATGTGTGCAGTACTCTATGGTCCAAACATTTGGACTGATTTAAAACAAATTTGGTTTGTGGACATGCTTTGTTATAACTAAAAATTTAGGGTTAGTTTTAAGAATGAGAAAAAAAAACCTAAGAAAAATGCTGTAAGAATAAAACACATAATTACCATTTCCTCAAAATTGACTATAACAATTTTAATCAAATTATGTACCGGTATATGTGTAGTGTAATGAAAGTGAATTTTTTGTTATGAACAGTTTTGGTTGGTTTTGAAGATAGGTGAGTAAGAAAATTTGTGCAATGTTTTTGTACAGTTAATTTTGTTTCTTTGTTAACAGTTGAGTTTAGATAAAAATTATGTAAATGGACTCAGGATTTTAAAAATTGTTATGTCTAATTACTATAAATATACAGCACATTTAAAAAGATACAAGAGGGGGGAGATGTTGTAATGAAATTTGGATGCATAGAAATAGAAAAGGTAGTGTTATGCGGATTTTAAAACAATTTTATATAAACACTCCTCAAGAGAGACTACAAAGAAATTTCAGTAAAAATTGCATTTAAGAAAGCCCAATTACATTTAATAATAAAGAACTACAAAATTTATGCTAACATTAAGAAGGTCTTAAATTCTAACAAATCTCCAGATATTAAAGTTATTCTAAAATCGCCACTATATTGGATCTCTCTCTTAAGAGTAATGTTATACTTTCAAATGTTGTACTGATGTCAATTTTTCATCTCAAAATTATTATTTATAGGAACTTGAATGTTTCCATTTTTGTAGAGACTGAATATTTATTAGTTTTTGAAAAAAAAAGTAACAAACTTTTTTAATTGAAATTCCAGTTAAGTGTCAATTAATAATAGTAGAGATTTATTAAAAAAGGGAAGAACAAACAGAATTAGACTGAACAAGCCTTATTGATGACAACTCACAAATGTTATTTCAATACTACAGAGTCTTAAATATCTGAGCTAGAAGGAACACTATTCCCTAAAGGAGATTGTACCATATTTACATAATCAGAGCAAATGAAAATATACACAATAATTTGTTTTCTACTAAATAAGGCCTGTAAATGAGCTATTACTAGATCTCTATTACTTCACCAAGAGGATGGGTGAACTTAACTGCCAAAAAATAGTGTAAAAAAACTGTATTACCTTCATTTTTGTGATCTTTTCCTTTTCTCTCTACTATGGTAAACTTAAGGATGAATCCACAATTGTTAACATACAATGAACCATAAATAGTGAGATTATGTGAATTTTTAAAGTGTGTGTCCATGTTATTTCTTTTAATAAAATAGTGAAATAATGAATTCTTCATTAAGTACGACTTGATAATAATCTTGTAAAATTAAAACCATGGTCATCGGGTGAGAAAATGAAAAGAATAAAAATAATATGATAAAACCTCATTAATCTGGACCTTGTTAAACTGAATTTTGCTTAATATGGACAGCTTTAAAAAAATAACAACGATAATAGAAATTGATAATAAAAATATATCTTGCAATATACTCCACTCTATACATTAGTACCGAATACCAGGCAGGTTGACGTACTGTAACTCACCCGGTTTCAATATCCCTCCACAATACATCTTATTTTTGTGCGGGAGTTTCCATGCCTGTGACTACAGTCTTTACAGTCAGTCAGTGATTTTTTTTTGTTACACAGCACATAGTGCCTTGCACCGTTGCTTTATTTAATTTGTGCATTTGAAACTTTTACTTATTATTTTCTTTTGTGTGCTGTGATGTCATAGAATAAGCTTGCTGATGACAAGAAACGTAAACACAGGGCTTTCTCTCTTTACAACAATCTATGCATCGTAAAAAAGCTTGAAAAGTGAAAGGCCATTTGTGTGGAACATGAAATTGCTAACGTGGCTGTTTCAGGTATAAGGAAGAAAAAGAACAATTTTTAAAAAAATGTGCTGAAATTTAATGTAGAAAAGGAAGCAAGTGCTGTGAAAATAATACAGATGCCTGCAGATCCATCTTAGGATGAAGCTGTTTATAAATGGTTTTCCCAACTTTGTTAATCCAGATTAGTCGTATGAGGGACTGAAATTCAGGCTGCAGAAGAAAGATTATCTAAACAATTGGGCATTCCACATCTGTTTCTTTCCTATAGGTTATTTTAATCATACCTTAGCTCTTTTTATATGTTATTTTTATATATCCGGACCTTCATTAATTTGAACAACTTAGAACCCCAATTAGTCCAGATTAATGAGGTTCTACTCTATTTATATTTATTTTATAAAATATGTGATCCGAGAAATAGGACTTATAATGAGTTTATTTATACAAAAAAAAAAAAAAAATTCTAAAGTTTCAGTTTGTTATCTTTTCTAGTTTCAAAGTTATTTTAACTGTTCCGAGACTTTTATACACACTGTATATGCATACATATAGCATACACATACAAGTAAATATAGGATCTGTTTAAATGTCCACCAATAATTGTACTAAATTATATAAAACAATTGATTGTGAATATAAAACTAAAATTTCTAATAGAAACAAAGCAAAATGAAACTGAGTAGTAATGATTAATGTCTTATACAAAGTTTAAACCAAATATATAAGACAAATAAGTGTAAAATGAACCAAATGGCAGTCATGTTCATCACCTTGAACACAGTTTCAAAAAGTCAAATGTTCCAAATTGGCCCAAGCTTTTTCAAACAAATTTTGGTGATTTAAACCAATGTACCAAACAGCACATGTTTTTTGGAAAATACTAAAATGAACCAGATGCCAGCGAGTTTATAGCTTGTGACAATTGTGAAATATTCCAGCTTTTATGATGGAATTTGTGGCTGATTTTTATTGAAGGTGGTAGATAACTCCTACATTGGTAGATTTTTACAATATATCTAATTTAAATTGCTATAGTTGATTTAGAGAAATAAAAATATTTTATTGTTGTTAAGGCAGATATCTCCATATTTAGAGTTAGATAAAAATTGGAAAAAACCGACAGAGACATGACCAAATTATGTGCTTTTATCAAAAGAAGCCAAATTCATTGAACCTGTTAGGCTATAGCTCAGTACACAAATGAGACGACAAAGATCTTCGTAAGTATCACTTTTCCAGAATTAGGAAGTAAGTTTTTTTACCACTAAAATACTTTGTATTTATAATGTATGTGTGAAAAAGCAAAAATAGAAAAAACTTACATTTATCCTCCGATTTAACTTTTTGGTTTTGGTCTATTCTAAATAAAATTTTAAAATATATATGTATGATTTGTTAATTATCAGTGAAATTGTACGTCAAATAAATTTCATCTTTTAGCCAAACCTTTTTTAAGCTGGAAGTTAGTTTTTTGACCAATGTTTTCAATAGTTAAATTCATATTTCTCCTTTTATCAAATTTAACGGTACAAAATTTACTACTTGCCTAGGATGTACGAATAAACATGGATTATATAAATACTTTTATGCCTTATCCAAAAAATTGCCAAGCATTATTCATATGGAGATTTGTTATTCCTAAAATTAGTCGTGAGAGTGTGCAATGGAGTATCTTTCCTTGATAATATATGTAAAAATCGACTAATGTGAAATTAGAAAAGTAGAACACATTTTTATAGGATGTGTATTTTCTTTCAAAGTAAACACACATTTGTTGTACTGGAGGCATATGAAATTAATGCATTAAAGTCTGATCTCGATTGCGATAACTACTTGACCACTTTATATGGGCCACTTGTGAGAAATTGTCGAAGCATTTTAAACTTTGCCAAAATTTGTAGGAAGCCATAAAAGGAAACAAAAAAACACACAAACAAGATGATAAAAACCAACTTTAATTTTATTTTTATTTATTTTATGTGTACAAACATACAAAATACTTAAATTTATATATTGTTTGCATATTGTATGTAATTATTAGTGTCATGTCATGAGATCTGTACTTTGTACATCCGAAACAGCTGTAACAACTTAATTGATTATTTGAACCAAATGACTGTTTTTAACTGAAGTTCTTACACCAATTAAACTGATTGCAGGACTTTTACTAGAATTAATTACAATTACTTTTACTCAAATTCAACTACTTTTACAAAATTTGATTTGTTTAACAAATATTCTATTTCCAATGAATATTCAGCAATGTCCTAAACTGAACATTTTTCTAAAATTGATAAACTGTTTTATAATTGAAGCAATTTTTAGCCAATATTCCACTGTTGGTTACATCTTTTGTTTTGTTTTTTCACTGAAAATGTACATTTTTTTTTTAATGGTTAATTAAACTATATATGAAAAAGTTATAAAAACATATTTTAAATTATTTAAAAAATCGAGCTAATGATTGTATATTATTTAAAATTGTATGTTATTTATTGAACAATTATTTTCTTCTCATAGTCACATGCTGTGAACTCAGTAATATTTTTAAATTTAAGAATGTTACCTAGCAGCAAAATGTGGTTATTCATGTGAGTATCTACTACTTTTAGACACACAATATGTAATTATTACACATTTACTGTAACAGCACGAGATATAAATCCTTTATAGTAAATTAAATTAAAATGTATTATTTGGAAGACTTTTTATATGACCAATAACTAGCCTACTGATTTATATTTTGTAGTAAAAACAAGAACTCTATAAAACATATCGGTATCAATATATTATTTGAAATAGATCACGAATGCATTACTTTTTAAATCTTCTCATTTACATGTATAATTTGTATATACTGCATTAGAAGAAAGTTGTTAAACAACCTAATACGTTTTTCATTAATATAAATAGAAACATGATTTGTTTCTACAATTATTAGTGAAAAGGAAGAATTAGTCTCTAGGTAAATTACCGAAATTTTCCTAACTTAGACACCTACCACAAAATCTGAGAAAATCAGATTCTGCAAATTTTTGCGGAATATCAGTACGTGTATGGTGTTCTTCTGAGTCTAAATAAATTACAAGGCCTAATCTATCTGAGTGTTATCTAACTCTGCATTCACCTAGTAGGTGAATGGAAGGACCGATTTTGATAAATAATTTGGTTTATAAAAATATTTCAGGTAATTTGCTTTGTTAGGTCGACAAAAATGTTGAAAATTGAAGAAACTGATTTATGACTTTTGAGTGAGGAAAATTAGGCATTATCCCAAGAAATAGGTATCCTTTTTCAATACACATTTCTGAAGTAAAATTTTATAAAATATATTCATTCAGATTATTTTAATATTATATATGGATTAATATAATTAAAATTATATTATTTAGATATTTAGATTTTTAGTTCGTAGAAAAAATAGTGAAATATTTTTTTTTAATTATACAGTACTTGTTTTAATGTTATATGTGAAAACAGTAATAAAATACCACAATCACACAAAAATAAAAGTTAATAAAAATGGATTTAGCATTATTTATTTTGACAGGAACTTCATTACATGGCGATACTATAGATGGATTCTAGGTGTCATGGCCTTGAGTTGAATGTCAGCAAGAAATATTAGGAGGGAGGTATTGTTTATATTTTTCTATATCGTGAAATCAACAAAAGTGGAGAGTTTTTCTTCATTATTTTTTTCGAAGTTTTAGTTTTTGAGAAATCATATAAAAACTTGGTTTAGTGAACATTTTAGCTAATTTCCAATTTCTCGAAAAGATAATAAAAAGTTTTGACATGTGCAATTCAGCTTTGGGACCAAAAATGTGTAATGACTTTAAAACTGGATTTGAGTGTTAGTTTCAGTACATACGAGTATGTTCGATTGTTGATAAATAGACATGTTAACTTTCAAAACTAGTTGTCCAATTGTAATAAAATTTTGTATCCATATTATTTAAAAAATTATTAGATAGTTCGTAAAATTGTACAATGTTTTGTGGTAAGTATTTTATAACAACAATTGTATATTAGTATTAAAGTTATTGGATAAAATAATGATGTGCTGTTCATAATATTGATATAGTAGTTTATTCTAACATTTGCCATCTTTTATAAATAATACACAACTTTTTGAGAGTATGGATCAACTCTCAGTATCAATTGAAAAATTTAGAGCATGAAACACATGAAAACAAACTCCATTTTTTGTGTTAGTGTGTATTTCTGTGGACTTCTGTTATTCTGACCATTTCAAACCTAGTTTTTTAGACACAATCAACCCTGAGTTTCTTTCTTAGTTTTAGTTTTCAACATAGTCCTAGGTTACTATACTATGTTAGCCTTTTTACATATTTGTCATGTTCAATGTTTTTCACAAGAGTTTGTCTATAGTTTTGAAATGTTGTGAATTATAATTATATAAACAAATGATGACAAATGTCCAAATTAACCTATATCAGTACCAATTATACATATGAATAGATACATATTTATTATTATTCTAGGTCAAAGACAAGTTTGAAGTTTTTATCACAATTAGAAGTATTGAGAATGAAAGATACATTACTGCTGGGCATGAAGTAATATCCAATAATGAATCTTTTTGCTCAAGATATTATCCTTAAAAAAATTGTATACACAAATCTCATCCCCCCCATTACACTAAAATATTTCAACTAATCTTCACTAGAAAAGATAGATAATTTCTTACCTTCTATACGGATGTAACACTTTTGAATTTAAAACAATTTTACTCAGCACTAAATATGTGAACATTATACATATATTTTACTCTCTATTTGATCTTATATAAATTAATTTAGATATATATATATATATATATATATCTTTTCAGAACCTCTACTGTAAATTTGGAGAAGATTGCCTCTTATTAATCCCAAGAGGCAGAGATTTTTTGGACGAAATGAGCTTTTGAGGAAAAAAAGTAGAATGGATTAAAGAAATTTTTGTTGCGTAATAAAATAAAATCTTTTAAGTTTGAAAATAAGCCATAAGTTATTGGTGATTTAGAGAAAGCCCTTTTCTTGTGTTTTGATTAGAAAAATATTATAAGTTAAGGTTTCCAAGGTCCCCCATCCCTCCTCTTGAACACCTGCAAAAAAATTATATATATATATATATATATATATATATATATATATATATATATATATATGATTTTGATATATCAAAATCTCTTGCAGATGTTACCTGTAGAAAAAAAAAGACGACACGGTCCACTCCACCAGCAGACCGATTTTGATAAAATTTTATGTGTCCATATTTTGGTTATATCTTGAGGAGTTTGTCTTTCATTTTCTCAAAAATGCAAAATATTTAGTTAGCTGATATGAGAGGAAAACTCAAAATTTTGCTTTAATCAAAATCGACTCTAATGATTTTGATAAAATTTTATGTGTCCATATTTTGGTTATATCTTGAGGAGTTTGTCTTTCATTTTCTCAAAAATGCAAAATATTTAGTTAGCTGATATGAGAGGAAAACTCAAAATTTTGCTTTAATCAAAATCGACTCTAATGATTTTGATAAAATTTTGCTAAAATATAGCTTCTAACGACATTTGACCAATTTGCTGTCAAAAAAGATGCAATTTCTCAAAATTTGTGTAAATATAGCAAACAAAAATCTTTCTTATAACTAGTTACAGAGAAATATATAAGTTATCCCTTTTGTACACTTTTTGGGATCCAATTTCAAATTTGAAATAAAAAATGAATTTTGATCATTTATCCCATTATTAAACAGATAAGTTTTTTAGCTTAGTATAGAGAACCTCAAACTTGAAATTATATATATTTATATAATGTGCTTTCTGTATAGTCATTGCCTGGAATTTGTAAACTTTCCTCCCAACACTCAAAAATGATATACATACTTTCAATAACTGTTAAACTCCAGTTTACACTGTGATATCAGTAGCTGTCTTTTATTTTTTATTATTAATGTTCGTCCTGGCAATTTTTAGTCCCCGGAGACCCATAGTTTTGTTCAACGACTTGATTTTTTCAACTTATACCTTGTAGAAACCTTCTAACTTTTTGAGGGATTTGAAATTATTCAAGAAATCGACGGACACCGAAACAGCTTACAACATTACAAATTTTAAGACGAGAGAAGATCATGATTTTTTAGTGTATCCTTTTTATTGAATATTTCTCCCTGCTCGTACCATATTCTGGTACCAAACATTTCCCCTTTTCCCTGCTTCATTTGGTACCTAATATTATTTCCATTTCTTCCTGTTTTCCTCCATTTTTGGTCTGGAATTAATTTTTGCTTCAATATTAATTATTAATTTAAGTAAGTGTTTCTACTTTATTTATTCAGGATTTTTTGTCTTTTTAAAGTTAATTCACTTAATTAGCCGCATTAGTGTGTTTTGGTTATTATTGGCTCTACTGCAAGCCCCGCCATTTTTTAGCTACCTGAATCCGCTCCATGGTAGAACTGCCCTTTGATTATTCCTATATTTTGTAGCTATTTTTCTGGTAATTCCCATATCTTATTTCAGGATTATCAGATTTTCTCCAGACAAGTTATTCGTATTCCTGGCAATTTGGTGTATCATTAGAACTTGATTGATTCCCGTAAGATGTTCTTACGGGAATCAATCAAAAATTTTACTTTTTGTCACAACCCATAGTTCTAGTAATTTTATTTTTATAGCATGATAGTTTTGGTTTTGAACGTCACTTCATTTTGGCTATTGTCTCTAACAAAGTTTATGTCCGCACCGCGAAACTTGTACGTAACACACTTCGACAATATTCATACCTGCATTATTGTCTTCTTTACACTCGGGATTTTTTAGATTAATTAAATTAAAATTTCTGAGTTTTACACACTTATTCTCTCCTACATACTATTTTCTTTCTACACATATTTTATTATTACCATATTTTAATTATTTTTCTGCTTTATTACGTAATTTATCTCCCATGCCTAAAATAATTTTAATTTAATTTTTTTAATATTTTCCCCTTTATTTGACCAAACTGATTAATTTGATTTAGATTATTTTTCAAAATTAATTTCATTTTTGGTTTTATGCTCTTTGAAAGCTATTCTTTATCAACCCACTTTTTATTTATTAATTTTTTTTCAAAAAACTTCATTTTTATTTTTTATTTGTATTCCAACGAGACAAGATAGAAAAAACTTGTGAAGAAGCAATCGAAAGTACACTTTCAGAAGTATACTGTGACAAGCTCCAAACCAACTTTTTCAAAATTTAAATTCATCAAATTTGTTCCAATAATTGCCAAATATTTTAAGTTATGAAGGCAGTTTGAAACAGATCACTGAGTAAAGGTCACATTTAGTGATAAGTTCCTATAGCTCAGAACCTGAAAACCCCGACTTGCACTACTGAAGCTACACATAATATTAAGAAAAATTAAATTTTTACATAAATTCGAATTTTTCCAAAAAATCGGATATTTTCAAATCTTTATAGACTCCGTTCGTTGCAATGGGAGTGTGAGAAAGTTAATGCAATGTTTTTCGTCGATTTTTAGCTTTAATATGTATGGGTATGTGAAAAAGTGTGTGTAATATTTTTGCATTGATTATTAAGTAGTTTGACTATATATATATATATATATATATATATATATATATATATATATATATATATATATATATATATATATGGGAATCTGAGAAAGTTAGTGTAATATTTTTCGTCGATTTTTAGTATTAATATGTGAAAAAGTTTGTACAATATTTTTCATTGATTATTAGTTTCATTATGGGTGGGAGTTTGAGAAAGATAGTGTAGTATTATTCGTAGATTTTTAGTTTTAATATGTATGGGAATGTGAGAAAGTTTGTTCAGTATTTTTTAATTGATTATTAGTTTGACTATGTATAGGAGTTTGAGAAAAAATAGTGCAATATTTATCGTAGATTTTTAGTTTTAATATACTGTATATAAGAACATGAGAAGATTTGTGCCATAATTTTCATTGATAATATGTTTGATTTTATCTGGGAAACTTGGTGGAATATATTTCGTAGGTTTTAAGTTTTAAGTTTTAATATGTATGGATAGTCAGAAAGTTTGTGCAATACTTTTGCATTGATTATTAATATGACTAAGTATGGGAGTCTGAGAAAGTTAGTGTAATATTTTTTGTAGATAATTAGTAATAATATGTATGGATATGTGAGAAAGATTGTGCAATATTTCCGCATTGATTATTAGTTTGACTAAGTATAGGAGTGTAAGAGAGTTAGTGCAATATTTTTCATCGATTTTTATCTTAAAATGTATGGGTATGTAGGGAAATTTGTGTAATAATTCTGCATTGATTATTAGTATTATGTATGGGAATCTGAGAAAGTTAGTGCAAATTTTAATATGTAGGCCTATTGATGTTTGATGAAGTTTTAGCAATAATTTTGTATTGATTATTACTTTGATTATGGATTGGATTTTGAGAAAGATAGTGTAATATTTATCGTAGATTTTTATTTTATTAGGTATGTGTATAACGAATTTGAGTATTATATTTCTGCATTGATTATTAGTGTGACTATGTATGGGAGTCTGAGTGCATTATTTTTCGTTGATTTTTAGTTTAAATTTGTATGGGTATGTGAGAAAGTTTTAACAATATATGTGCATTGATTATTAGTTTGACTAAGTATGGGAGTATTAAAAAGTTAGTGTATTATTTTTCGATGTTATTTAGTATTAATATGTATGGATATGTGAGAAGGTTTGTACAATATTTCTGCATTGATTATTAGTGTGACTATGTATGGGAGTCTGAGTGCATTATTTTCCGTTGATTTTTAGTTTAAATTTGTATGGGTATGTGAGAAAGTTTTAACAATATATGTGCATTGATTATTAGTTTGACTAAGTATGGGAGTATTAAAAAGTTAGTGTATTATTTTTCGATGTTATTTAGTATTAATATGTATGGATATGTGAGAAGGTTTGTGCAATATTTCTGCATTGATTATTAGTGTGACTATGTATAGAAATCTGAGAAAATTAGTGCAAACTTTGAATATGTAATTGGTGTGTAAGAAATTTGTGCAATATTTTCCCATTGATTATTACTTACTATGTATGGGAGTGTGAGAAAGTTAGTGCAATATATTTCGTAAATTTTTAGATCTTATATGTATGGGTATGTGAGAATATTAGTGCAATATTTTTGATTTATTATTATTATTACTATGTCAATAAGATTATTGGTAAGTGAGAAATATTTTGGAATATTTTTTGCATTGATCATTAGTTGGACTATGTATGGTAGTCTAAGAAAGGTAGTGCAATATATTTCGTTGATTTTTAGTTTTAATATATATGGGTATATGAGAAAGCTTGTGCAATATTTTTGAATATAATATTAGTTTGACTATGTATGAAAGTCTGAGAAAGTTAGTGCAAAGTTTGAATATGTATTGCTGTGTGAGAAAGTTTGAGCAAAAGTTTTCCAATTATTATTAGTTAAACTACATATGGGAGTCTAAGAAAGTTAATGCATTTTTTTTTTTTTCGTAGAATTTTTTTTTTAAGGTGTATGGGTAAGTAAGAAAGTTTCTGCAATATTTCTGCATTGATTATTAGTGTCTATGTATGGAAATATGAGAAAGTTTGTACAAAGTATTATTATGAATTGTTGTTTGAGGAAGTTTGTGCAAATTTTTGCATTGCTTATTAGTTTGAGTATGTATGGGAATTTGATAAAGTTAGTTCAATAATTTTCGTAGTTTTTTTATATAGGTGTGTGAGAAAGTTTGTGCAATATTTTTGCATCCTGCGAGTAATTCCCTATATCTGCTTTCATGCTAGCTCATCCAGATGGCGCAGGGTAGTAATGATTCGCTTTCAGTTTTTCCCCTCATTAGCTTTCACTATTCCCCTCATTTCGCGCAAGTTCACTGTCCCATAAGAAGTTATTTCTTTAACAAATTAAGATTACTTTGTCAAATTCGTTTGCCTTTTAAAAGAAAATGTAAAATCTACTTAAATGGATAGTCATACAAGTTTAATTCAAAATACCTGTGTAAATTGTCCTCTATGTAGGAGTCAGATGACTGAATGATCCATTGCATAATTGAACATACATTTACTACTTCCGACATGCATAGACTTATTAATACAATTTAAAAAAAAACATTTAAGCTTTACATAAGGCACAAAAACATTATATTTGAGAAAAAAATAATAATACACAAGAACAAGTAGCATAAAATATTTCTCAGCTAAAAAAATAAAGTAATAATGAGGAAATAATTATTGACACATCTAAGGCATTAACTGAATGTTTGATTTTAGTAGCATTACTACTTACTTTAAGTAAATGATATATTTCAGTTTTGTATAAGAATATTAAAACTAAAAACTTTTTTTCTAAAATAGTAGTTCTGTTAAAAAAACCCCTTGTCTAATTATTTGATCAATATCTGTTCTGTAATTATGTAAATTTATTTCTCCCTGAAATGACGTATTTTAATTCTACTTCAATAATGATTTTTTAAAAAAATATATAACTGTAACAAACATTTTTGGGTCTAAATACTGTATGTATGTATGTATGTATGTATGTATGTATGTATGTATGTATGTATGTATGTATGTATGTATGTATGTATGTATGTATGTATGTATGTATGTATGTATGTATGTATGTATGTATGTATGTATGTATGTATGTATGTGTGTGTGTGTGTATGTGTGTGTGTGTGTGTGTGTGCGTGCGTGCGTGCGCGCGCGCGCGTGTGTGTGTGTGTGTTGCGACGGTTTAATTGAACCGATCTCAAGGAATAATTTTGGAAATTGCAAAATTCCAAAATTTCAATAAAATCCAACAAAAATTGTAGAAGTTAGGAAAATAATTCAAATTAGTATAGTAAAAGTTAAACGTAACTCGGCTAAACGGAGTCAAGGTCAGATTGTCCAGACAGGAAAGGACAAACTTTCCGGTTTAAACATGAAAACGTCCCATTAAAACACATGTTAAAATTTCGAAATTCAAAATTGAAAATAAAAATAATGTCATCGTGTAGAGCAAGTAAAATATAATAATAAAATAAACTTGTAAAATAAATAATTAAAAAGTTATAGGTAAAATAAAACGGGATAAAATGAAAAACTTTTATAAAACTAAAGGAATTAAAAATCTAATAATAGAAGTAAATGATCATAAGACCAATAAATAATAAATAAGAATCAAAATCAAAATTTAATTAAACACAAAAACTAACAAGCTAATAAAAACCAAACATGCAGAAAGTACCATAACTAGTGAACCAGAGATGCCAGGAAGAAGAGGGGAACAGTTTTGAGACTTTCAACATAAGAGGAACACTAATCAAAATGAAAATTTTTAATTTGTCCAAAATCACAAAAAATAAATTGGGAAAAGTTACGAAATCTTCAAGTCTTCATAACAGGAGAAATAAAGGTCGTACCGTTTCAAATAAAGTTTGAAAGGAACCGGGAAGAAAGGGGCTTCAAAATGAGACTATTAGAAAGAAGATCGAACGAAGCGAACGAAAGTTATGATGAATTGAAGAAATCAACAGCAAAAACCAAAGTTTTCAGGTCCAAACACGAACTTCTAGGTCGCGCGCAAGATCGTAAATTGCAAGTAGTGAGGGAATCATACCAACCCTAGTACAAACTGCCGATAAAACTAATAACTAAAATAAAAGGAAAAATTCATCAAAATCAATGGAGATAACGGCGTAATAGTTAAATAAGCCAAAAGGAGTTCAACAAAAATTTAATTAAAATAGAAAAACCGAAATAAATTGATAAATGAAAGAAGAACCAAAAAAGAAGAAGTTGGCTATCCTGTATAGCTCAAACTTCGACGAGTTGACTTCCAGCAGGTCAGCTCGACAGTCTCGTACCAGCTTCAAGAAAGATCACACGCTTTTTCATAAGTCTGAAGAGGAATCGTCGATATATAAATTTGTCAGTGTTCAGTACTTCTCAAGGTTAATTACGATAACCAAAAACAGGGTTGGCCTTCAAGAAGACAACACTACATCCGGACTCAGCTTACAGAAGACATCTTTACTACGAACTCCGGCAAATATCCAACTAATATTTTTGTCGTCATCGCCGAAGAATGAAGATTCATCAGGAACAGGACTTCTGAAGATTCCAGGAAGAAGACAGCACTGGTCGAGATCTTCAGGGACTACTTCAAGTCAAAAAGAAGGACGAAAGGACTTGTGCAATCCACATAAACAAGGTACTGCATAAATCAAGCATCTTAATAAATAAAATCTTTATTAAAACTTGAAAAACTAAAAGTCCAAAATTTAAACTTAATTAAAATTAAATAACAATTTTTTAAATAAAGAAAGAAAACAAATTATTAAAGTCGTTTTAATAAATTTTCAAATAAATAAAAAGTAGCCTAACAGATTGGTCAAAATAATAATAATAGGGTTTAGATTAGTAAAATTTAATAGTATAAGAATAAAATTGTGTAGATTAAGGAATATTATATTAACACAGGAATAAGTGTTTATCAATTTATTTAGAAAAGAAACTTTTAAAATCATGTCAGAAAAAGGCGACTATAAATTGTTGTAAAAGATTTAATACTTAAATCTAGGAGTTTTCACATGTTGATTGAAATTGTGCCAGATCAAATAAATTTGTAAAATCACAACTTTGTACTTTGTTTTATAACTATCCTTAATAATTAAATTCCAAATAACAATTAGAAAAAGAAAAAGTAAGTGCTCACAAAGATAAGTTTCAAAGAAAAGAAAGTAATTTTAATTTGATGAGGTAAATTCGCTCCAAAGGTCACACCTTTGAGACAGAGTCTAGAAGAATAATAAGGTAAGGTAGTAATAAAAATTGAAATTGATATATGTAATATGTTAGCATAAGATTTGATTGAAATAGTAGTGTTAGATCTTGTGTAAAATATATAATTAAGAACTTTATAAGGGAGTTAAGGATAGGCACCGAAGAAGCAAATACTCTACCTTAAACGGAACCTTGTAAAGTCTTGCAAGCTCCTTCAAAATAAACCCCAACTAAACAAAAACTCTTTACGGGAGGGTGCGTTGCAGTGTGTGTGTGTGTGTGTGTGTGTGTGTGTGTGTGTGTGTGTGTGTGTGCTTGTAAATGTAAATGTATGAAATATTAATATACAGGTTGCTACTGCTCTTATTTTATTGTTATATTTTTTTAAATATTCTCAGTACCTATATTTTTAAAATAGTTTACATTTTTGTAAGGAATAAATAAATACTGAAGTACAATTTATTTTTATATTTTATATTTCAGAATAAAAGAGAATAGACAACAACAAAATTAAGTTATTTTTTGCAATTGAAAATTTATAACAAATATTCAAGACATTACTTTAATTTTTCTTTTGTTTTATTTTGTTGTAATAATGATTAATTACTTGTTATAATTAATTGTTGCTATTTCAAGCATAGTTTATTGTTATTTTTATTACTATTGATTATTTCGTTAGATTATGTATGCTTTTGTTGTTACTGTATTAAGGCCACTCCCTCTGTATGGCTTAGAGATTTGAGAATTATTAATTAGGCACCACTCCAAAATGAAATATCCTGATTTATGGGAAAAAACAAATCACAGCATGATTGAAGAATGGGTTGAAGTGATTTCCAAAGAGAAACTTGCCGTGCTAAATGGTAATGTATTATCTTGTATAAAATTTATTTCATTAGTACCATGGAGAAATTAATTAAGAACAAGAAATGATGTATGACTTATGTTTCAAAGTTCAAACAGTGAATACAACAATGTTTCTGAAGAAGTAATAAAATACCATTAGAACCGGTGGCACAAGTTACTATGACCAGGTTGGGTGGTACCCCACAACATTTTAAAAAGGTAATCCCAGAAACCGAGATATCCCAGCAAATTTAAGAATAAAACAAATTAAAGGAAGAAGATACAAATGAAAGAATAGAATAACACAAATTACTAATACTTACAAACAAAAATAAATAATATTTGACATATTATTAGAAAAAAATGATATACCATTTTGAATATATATGGTAGGTAGTTTTTGAAGAAAATGCATTGTACATATTGCCAATTTTATCTTCCGCCATTTTGAATTAAATGGTAAAATCGAAAATATATTTTTATCAAAGTTTTTGTTATTATCAAACCTTCCAAACGAAGTATCACTCGGTCATATAACAATTAACATTGTGTTGTTAATTCTAATATTAGCAAAACTAAATTTTCTATTAAAAATACTAATTTAACTTAAAAAAGAAAGTAGTTAGTCTAAAAAGGTAAGAATGCCGTTGGTATATCATAATTATACATATCGTAATCTGTACTGTTCGTCACCCGTTAGCCAGAGAAATTAACCACTTTGGCCAAGGGGGGAGGTCTGCCCAACTTTACCGCAATGGCCTACCCACTCACTATAGGCATTTAAAAACTGGTTAAAATTTAAAACGCCTTTATTTATTTGTCCGTTTAATAGTCTGATTGTCTGTTAAGGCTTATGTTAATATATAATTAGATTTTTTAAAACAAATTGCAATCTATTTTTGTTATTTATCTCGAAAGTACACGTACCAGCAATCAAGTATTGCACAAAATTAATGATTTTTTTTTTTTTTTAAGTTTTGTATAGGTAGCCTACTTTCTATAATAAAACCTTTATTTTTAATAATACGACAGACTAATTCATCATTTTCATTTATTAGAGATACACCAACTTCTTGATGTCTTCTTGACGTAGGATGTACCTACGTGTAACAAATGAAGGTCATTGAAACTTCATCTTGTTGTACAAATAAAGTGTTTACTGTGTTTTATTTCAAAAAAATAATTTCTTTTTTAAGGTCTTGACAATTTTGTTTAAAAATGTATAATTTATCAATATACGATTAATTATAATGAATTTATATTAAAGTCTAATGTTTTTTATTAGCAGACTGCTTACAATAATTTTAAATGGATACCAGAATTTAAAAAAAATGTATCCCAAAAGTTTCTGTTTCAAATGTATATTGTAAACTATTTAAAATATATATATGCAATGTATTTGTAATTTTTGTTTTGTAGTCTCTTCTAACGTTATTCAGTTTAAATCTACACTAATTTGACTAACCCGTGCTCCATATTTTACTGTAAATATTAATTTTCACTTTTATTTAATTTAAATTATCGAGCTTTTAGTCCAGATATTATAAGGTGGGTACCCAGACAAAGCGGCTAGATTGATACTCCAAGCTACGTCATTCGCAGGGCCTTTTGCCGAACTTGTTCTTCGCGATTAACATACCATCTACAGTTACAACATGACCTCTACTACTATTGTTTGTATCTGTAGTTATGTTGAATATATTTACGGTTGTTATATTAAAACAAAATATTTACATTTTGTACATTTAGGTTTTTTAACAGATAGTTTGATGATTCAGTTGTATAAACAAACAAATTATTCATGAAAAAAACTACTCAAAACGCGTCAATTTAGGTTGTGAAGCAACCCGGCTGACAAAATAGTGTGAAAGAGAGATCAATGCTGTAGAATGGTACATAAGAGTGTTACTGCAAATATACATAGATTAACTTCATATAATAATTTAACGAATTTACAAAAATTAAACCACTATAATGTATACACAAGATATTAAAACAATGTACTTACATAGCAAACTCTAGCTTACATAGAAAACAACTTCACTTAGTTAACAAGCTTCGAGACATGTGGAGGCAAAGAGGGACGGGCTACAACTAATACTTAATCATAACTTTAATCAGCTTAATATAGTGAGCCTAAAAAACCTACTGCCAATTGACGGAGGGAAACGAGCACTTAGCCTATTGACAAGTCTCTCTATACAGTAAGACTTTTATTATGGGACAGTCAGTGACAAAACCTTGTAAAGGGCGAGTTGAAAAAATGTCCTGGAGTATTATTGCTTCCCTAGCATCACAGAATTTTAATTTGAGAAAATATTGTTCTGGTCGAAACAAATATAGGTATATCATAATTTTCGTAAATTTTGGTTCATTCTGAATTTTAAAAAAAAGTATATTTTGAACACCCGTCCGTTGCCTTGATTTCTCAGATCCCATTGGACCTTTTTTATTTATTTATTTTTTCCGATTTATGTTCAAAAGGTTTTCTTTTTGGGTTAGCGGGTCAAGCTGCAAAAATAATTATTATTTAAACTAATAAACATTTTTGAAACATCGGATTTGCTTCATTATTTCTTTCTTATATAATTATACAAGACCAAACGTGGTTTCAGTATTTTAAGTAAAGAAATGACAGAGTAAAACCTATTGACACAACTAAAATGATACAAATATCCGGTTCACAAAATACCGTTTCATGTAATGTTAATCCCTGGTTCAATTAACTCGTGACATTATGTAGTAATTGTATTTATCTAATTGGTATTACTAAGTTACTTTAACCTATATGATTATAATTATTTTTATTGAGGTTTTATTGATTTTACTTATTATTTATGAAAGGAAACAAATTACTTTGCAATACGGGGCTCAAATAAAGTTTGCAGGTGGGCCTGTTACGTCGGGGGGGGGGGGGGTCTTAATAATGTAAGTTAAATATAATTATGGTTATTCAAAGTTTGTAGATATTTGCCCGAAGAGAGAACACTAATTTTCTATTTTCTAAAATAAATGCTCACAGTTTGCTAAAATGTACCCAAAATCACGAATAAAACGTATTGGTCAATATCACCATAAAAATTACTGTTCGAGAGTAATTATTCAAAATCAAAAAGATAACCTATGCCATTGTAAAATATCACTCCCCCCCCCCCGATATTGCTGCCCAGATAACTTTCTCTAAGCCCCAAAGGTTATCTTCGACGGAGGGTTCTGGAGTAGAGTACGGAATGGTCTAGTCCGACTTCTGTGAGAGGGATTCCAAGCGATCGGAAATTGTCTCACCAGATTCCTGAAAAGTGAAATGAGTTAAACGAACAGGAAAAAAAAATGTCCCAACATCGCATCCGCTTTGGTCTCCTTCATTGTATCTATGAAGGGGCCTAATGCTCAAACAGGAAGTGCAGGAAATTTGAGGTTCGGGAGTAATAAACCAAAGATGAAAATGGACATGGACTGCCGTCATTAAAAACTCCATATTATTTTTTTTTAATCGTCTATATTGTAAAAAGTATACTGTTTAAATTTAATTATGAGCAAAATTTAAGATTTTTACGAAATTTTTGTTTATAAAAATATTATCTGTAGAATATAAAATAATATATACTACGTATTACAAGTATGATATGTACAAAGTAGTGAATGAAAAGTCTTATGAACTTAGTATTTGTGAGAAAGTAATGTTTAATACGTATATATATATTACGTATACAAAGTAATGTAAACTATTTATATAAAGTTACATAATATGGTACATGTACACTGTAATATTAAGTACTGAAGTAAACTAATACTGTATATACTGCATGTATAAAGGATATAAATTACTTATGTTAAGTTACATATAGTACATGCACAAAATATTATAAACTACTTGCGTAATTTATATTGTACACAAAGGAATTAAAACTACTTATATAAAGTTACATATACTAAGTATATAAATTAATGTAAACTATTTATGTAAAGTAAAATTTAATGCGTGTACAAAATAATATAAATTACTTATATAAGATAGTCAGTGTAGGCTACAAAGTAATGTAAAGTTACATATATAGTACATATACAAAAGGATATAAATTACTTATGTAAAATGATTATACTAATACAACCTACTACTTATGTTACGCAATGTACTCATATGATACATATAAAAAATGTAATATAAAGTACTTATGTACTGTAAATATATACTACATATATAAAATAAGACCAATGACTTAAGTTAAGTTACATATAAAAAAAAGTTACATATAAAGTTAAAAAGTTATATAAATAATTATTATATGAAGTTATATATGGTGTATGTACACTGTAATATTTACTACATACACAATGTATACTATGTGTACAAAGTAAGCTACTTATGTAAATTTACATATACCACTTGTACAAAGTAATATAAACTACTTATGTAAAGTAATATATATTATTTACACAAAGTAATATAAATTACTTATGTAAAGTAATGTATAATAAGTATAAAAAATAATATAAAGTACTTTTGTAATGTATATATATATACATATTATATATATATATATATATATATATATATACTACACATACAAAGTAAGATCCATAACTTATGTAAATTTATATACAGTAGATAAAGTAATACATACTACGTGTACAAAGTAATATAAACTACTTATGTAACATTCCATTATAGTACGTGAACACAGTTATATAAACTACTCATGTTAAGTAATATTCAAAGTATTTCACGGAGTTCTCCCGGCACTCTTAGAGATCATTCTCCAAGTGAAAAGAAAAAAAAGTTCATAAAAATATATGTTCGGAAACACTTCATTTAAAAAGCGTTATCAATTTCGAAATATATAAGATATTGAGTTCAGATTTTTTTATACGTATTTTTGTAATGTAACAAGACATTTATTTGTCCTTCACCACATGTACATACATTGCAAGACTTCGTCACGTACAAGCTTAACTCATTTTAACTAACAAATGAAATCTTAAAACAGACATGACAAATGGCTAGACTTACAACTAATATCACATTTCAACTATTCATTCAAGTTATAAAACGGGTGGTTTTGCAATCAACAATAAAATGTATGACAAATGTCTTGTTTGCCAAATTTTAAAAGGTGACAGGCTGTTTGTTGAAAAGTTTTATTCATAGAATTGAGTGATAATTCGTCAATTTACTTAATCTATGTCTTGGTTGTTCAAAATTATAACTAATTCTAGTATTATAATATGAATTTGGCCTCTAAGATGATAGATATGTAAATTATTATTTACATCAATTACAACATCTAAAGTATAAAAGTAAAATAGTTAACTTACTTGTTTCAATAAACAGTGGCTTGCAATGCTCTAATTTATCTGCATTGTTAATATTCTTAAAGCTTTTTTCTGAAGAATGATTTATTAAATCATTAATACATATTACAAATAATACTGGACTCATTACAGAACCTTGCTGGACTCCAAAAGTAGTATTAATAATTTTAGAAAGTTTGCCGTTTATACCTACAATCTCTCAATATGATTTTAAAATGGGTAATTCTTTGCCATGAAACCCATAAAATTCTATTTTTTTTTTCAATAAAATACCAGGACAAATAACGGTATATATGTATACCAAAAACAAAGACTTTATTTCAAATAATTTCAAAATCGCGGCCGTTAAATATTTTTAACGTCACATATCTCGAAAACCACAAATTTTATAATCAATTTAAGAGACATAAAAAAAAAAAAAAATTCATAAAACGAACGAAATTATTCTGTTATATATATATATATATATATATATATATATATATATTTATATATTTCTGATTATCTTCAACACCAAAACAGTAAATAAATAAATGTCATAAATCATTTCAATAACTGTGTAATAAAGTTACAGAAATTACGAAATTTTTCATATACATTTTAAGTAAAAATACAATAATTATTTTTAAATGTTTATATCATAGGTTGGCAACTTAGTAATAACAGCTAATCAACAATTATTAATGTTTTTGAATTGTACATTATAAGAACGATTTTGTTAGGTTAGCTACAGAACTTTATCAGGTACTCTGTATGTGTTGTTACCGTTAGTACTGGAAGTACTCTGTGAATTCATGTTAATTTAACTGTGATTGGCGAGTCATGTAGTAATGATGTACTTATTTACGACATAAGAATAAGTGATATGGTTTTTAGGTTGTATGTTTACAATGATAATGAAAGACGTTATCTCAGAATTCCATTCTAAAATAATTAGTGGGACATTCCAAAAACTTCGGGAAACTCACTTCACAGTATTCAACCAGCTACGATCTTTCGGTACACACCACGCTGAATTGATTAAATTATAATTGATGCTGTTCAACGTAGTCCAGGTATCAGTACTCGTCTTTTAAGAAGGGTCGGAGTTTCACAGTCTATGGTGTGGAGAACACTTAATAAAACATGTTTTATCCTTACCACAAACAACCAATTCAACATCTACATCCAGGAGATGGTACGTAGTTTGTTGTCCTGCAATTGGTTGAATACAAATCCTCAGCTTTATAAGAACATTTTATTTACCGATGAAGCACATTTCGCTATGGATGGTGTCAATAACTTACACAACGAATACACTCGGGCAGAAACTAATCCCAATTCAACGGTTGAACTCAACTTTTATCACATGTTTAGAGTGAATGTAATTGGACCATTCATAATTCCTGGGCGCTTAATTTCTGAAGTCTACTTACAATTTCTAATTTCTTCAAGAAGAATTGCCACAGCTGCTGAACTTCTTCCTCTAGCTTTGTGACGCCGAATGTAATTTCAGCACAATGGTGAACCTCTCCATTTTCACGAGCCGTTTCCACCCATATAATTCAGCATTCCCTGAGCAGTGGATCGGTCGTGGAAGTCCACACTCCTGGCCCCCAGGTTCACTATAATATTATTGTGTGTGGAGATAAATGAAAAGTATTGTGTACGGGAAAAAAGTGAACTTTGTGAGGAGTTAATTACCCGAGTTATGGATATTGCTGCACAAATAAATAAAATCCAGCAAAAGAGCAACAATATAGAAATGTATTGAAGTTGATGGACTCATCTTTAAACATTTATTATAAATTATTATATTTTACATTTTTGTTTTGACATTAATGGTCTGCGTTGTACTTCATAAGCCAAATTTGTTTTTTGTTTTCCATTAACTGTATTTACATCAATTTAGTCAGGAATAAATCTCTACAAGTCTATGATGCCTTTATTATCATTTTAATAACGTTATTCTACGCAAAATTTCAAAATAGGAACTTTTTTAAATACCCATATTTGATTCATGAGGCCATTTGAAGTAAAAATATTTGAAAATCAAAATGATCAGAATTCAAAAATGTTTTGTTTTTAGTCTTTTCTTGGATGTACTCTGGATGTACAGTACTATTTCCAAGAAATTAAATTTCTAGTTTTTTGTTGTAACTCGGTTATTTTTTAGCTACCTACAGAAACAAATTTAAAAGCATTTCTTTCGACTACTTATAAAAGTCCCCAAACCTTGAGGTGGAACATTAGAACAGACTGTTGTTGAACTTCGCAACCTGGAGCTTAGGTAAGGAGCACCCGCAAGAAGATTAGTTTTCTCCCTGTATTACATACAAGGCGAGTTTTAACATAATTGTACATGATTTATAGCATTTTGATATAAAAAGCAAAGAGCATTTAGGGGGGTTTAAATAGTATGAAGCTAGAAAATATGGAAGACCTGAAATTTTATAAATAATAAGAATTTTATAAAATTATAAATAAACCTACTACAAACGTTCCAATAGTTTTTGTAGACCTGTCAAGTAAACATAGGTTTTTGGACGAGATGGCACTAGTTGGAGGGTAAATAATTAACCCCCTGCCCTACGTCCGTGGAATCTGGATGAGATGGCACTTGGATGAGATATTTAACAAATCATATGTACAGCGTAACGGCTAAAAAATAACTTTCGACCATTTCGTTATTTATAATCGAAGCACATCGTCTTTTATATCACTCTTCTTAGTTTTTTTAGTACTTTACAAATATTCTATTTAGATTGAGATATTATGAGAAAGTAAAAAAGGTTAATAATTCTATTAGAGCTGCTAGTTGGTGACTCATTAAGGAAACGCCGGTGGGAGGAATGGACCGACTTAGGTAGCTGGCGGGCCCTTGCGCCACCCAACGGTATACAGACTATAAGAGGCATTTCAAAATATATTTTAAATGTGCCTGACGTTTTACCTTTTCGGGAAAATCATTGTTTATAAATTTCCTTTAAACTTAAAGAGAGCAAACACTATCCCAATTCATATTGCCAACAATTAAAAATAAATTATGCATTTTACATTTTAGGAAATATTGAAAATTTACGGAACTAAAATATTTTTGTTTGCCGTCTAATGACATATATATATTCTTCAAATATTTACAGTTCTTGTCGAAAGTAGTATTCTGAGTAAATCCCTATTTAGTTTGAAAGGATATCTATAACCGTTCGTGAGATATATGAGATGTTAGAAAAGAGAACTAATACGGAGCGGAAGAGTTGGGGGATTTTATTAATACATCATTTAACTCATTTATCATATTAGGTACGAAGTTGTACCTAGTCTTATTCTTAATTTCTCATCATATAACATATGTTCTGAATTTTTTTCTTACAAGTTTGATAACTGTGGAATTCAATATACAATTTAACATGGTTGTAGTCCAAAATTTACTTCAGCTTTAATTTATAAACATATAACTTAATAAAGTAAGACCGGTGTAACCGATTTTATTGAAATGTTCACAGAATATTTCTATCACTACTACAAACTACTGTATGTAATATCAGGTAGCTGAGGTAATTTCTCTTTGTGATGTAGACGAAATACTGAAAATTGACGAAACTGAAATATTTTCGTCTGCCGTCTAATGACATATCTCGACTGTTTATGTATATATTATTTTAATATTCACAGATCTCGGCAATGGAATTTTTCTGAGAAGATGTCAATTTATTTTGAAAGGATATCTATGACATTTCGTGAAATATATGAGATTATGTTGGAAAAGGGAATTACTAATACGGAGCGAAAGTGTTGGGGATTTTAGTAATACATCAAATAACTCAAACCTACAATGTAATACGTGTAAATAAGATTACTATTACTGCTTAGACATGTTTAGTCTAATTTTAAATTGAAATTCCGATTTTAGCTGAATAAAAATAATAAAATAAAATGTATAAATACAATTTCATCTTTTTTTTACTTTATAGAGTAACTGAATGAAGGAGTAAATTCATACATTTTCTTACAACATGAGTGAATTAGAAATAGTAAAATATAATCTAGTAGTTCTACAGTACACTCACAACATCTAAACTTGTACATATTTTAAAAATATGTAATTGTGCTTTTTTACCTTTTTCTAAATGTAAAAGTGGTCGAATTGTTGACCTTGAGTGGTTTGGCAATGTAAAAACTAATTTCCTAGAAATCACTAAGACAAGGGCATTAGCTATTGTTTTGTTTAGTAGCGTTTGCACCTTTTGTTAGGCAGTAGTCTATTATTTACTCTTTTTTCGATGAAAAGTTTGATATGTAATTTACACGGCAAAAACATCATATACGTTGTTTTATTGCTTATGGTGGAGGTTTAAAATTAATATATCTAGTAATTTGTAGTTTATAGGTAGGGATTGTGTCTTTACTTTTTAAAATTGTAAGTAGTTTTTTACCTTTATGTACGGAAGTTGATGAGAGATGTTTTCCGTGTCATTATTTTCCTCTTACATATACCTCTCCAATGATATATCACAAGATAAGAATGGAAGTCGTAAAAACATAAATTTCCCGCCCTTTAATTCCATATCAAAGGGGCAGCATCAGGTGTATCAGGACTTATTATAGATTCCGTACAATCAAATCACATTCTAAAAATATTATTATTACCTATTATTTCCAAGAACAAATTAAAATAATATATATATATATATATATATATATTTTTTTTTAATTGTGTGCGAGGGTATACAATAATTATTAATATAATAATAATAATCTCTCTACTCGTATATACGAAATCTGACTGACTGACTGATTGACATATCAACAAACTGTACATACTTGGAAAAAAAGGTCCTAGAACCATGAAAATTGGATTATATACAGGGTGTTTCTGTAATGCACGGAGATAATTCATAAGGTGGTTATATGCTTCAAAATATAGAAAAAAATTCCTATAAACATATATCCAAAAACCTGACCTTTCATTTCTTTTTTACTAAATAATTTATATCTTTAGAACGTTTTGAGTTGAAATGCTTCACTCATGTTGTACTCATCAAAGTAAAAACCTAGTTTGAAAGAAAAAAATAATCAACTTGTTCCAAGAATTCAATTAGTTTCAAAATGGCGGTCATTTAAAAGTTTTGAAAATGACACAAAAATAGTAAATTTTTATGTAACACGTTAAGACTAAATTTATGTAGCCCATTTAATTTCCTATGAAATGGTATAAATGTCAAAACTATTGAACAAAACATCTTTCCAAATACTTGTAGTCTACTAAGCTCGGACAAACTAACAAACATAAAATTGTATAATAAAGTATAGATGTTAAACATATCAGAGTTCTTATGGTAAGACTTTTAAAATTGTCGGCATACTTTACTGGAAGCATAATAACTATTCCTGGACTGAAAGATGTCACTTCAACATTTACGCTTTAATGGGTATAAAGAAAAAACCAGCCCATAGACAATAAAAGCCCTTAAACCTTTTTACCTATTGTCCTGCCATTAAATGAACAAACAAGTACAGTATTACTTTTCTGGGAATAAGTGAATTTTACTTAAAAGCCTAAATGAAAGCAACTCTCTTAGAAATAGTTGTTTTAAAGTAAAGTTTGAATAACTTTAAGAATCCTGACAATTACATGTATTGTTTACTACGGCGGGATGATTTCCCTTCAAAACAGTATTTTCATCATAGATCGTGTTATTTTGAATATATTAGGATTTAATTTTAGGGATCTGTAGACGTTATCGATGATGTGGGATAGAAATTGTGTTATTGTATAACCTATACTTTTGTAATTTCAGATTTTCTTTTTTCCCCAGGTTATTTTCACTTTTTGACTGACAACTACCAAACTGTCACTTTTGATGACGAATAATTTTTCTTTTGATTTTTGATATAGATGAAAGAGAGACTTTTTGTATGGTTTTTGTACGGTTTGTTTCACTATTTTATCAATCTTACATCTCATTCTCTAAGATTAATACAAAGTACAACATGGTAACTAATTTTTCAAAATCGTATCTACTGTACAGATTACTTCCAAATTTTAATTACCTTGTGAAAAATGGCAAGTAAAAAAACTATAATTGTCGTTTATCATACAAGCAAAGCAAGTTTTAATACATAAATATTTGTTCATAGACTGCAACCATATTTTATTTTCACTCTTTTACTGTCAAATAGCAAACTGGCAGTTCTGTTAAGGAATATGTTTGGTTAGTTGTGAGGATGGGTAAGTGAGAAAGTACTTGCAGTGTTTTTGGATACAACAGTTTTGATAAAATTTTGTTAAATGTATCCGTTAAGGACCTAAATGAAATGTATCATTTGGTACGATATTTCTGGAAAAACATCTGATTTGGAATATTCAATTTACTTATTACTATAATTTGTTTTTACATTTTATTAATGTAAAATATATTAACATTAATATATTTAATGTTAATATTAAACGTTAAAACTTAACGTTAGTTTTGCGTTAGTTTCGGTTAGTTCTCCTAAATTAAACGTTAGTTTCGCCTTGGTAGTCGTCTAAAACGGATGTTAATTATGGTTGGGCCAACTTCACACGAGCCCAACCAAAATTATAAATTGAATTTTTTATTACGTGAATCAGTTCCTTTACGTTAGTTTCGAATAGTTCTGACAAAGATATCGTTAGTTTCGCATTCCTAACGAGTTTTATATGAAACAAAAGGGTTGGGCTAATTTCACGCTTTTTGAGAATTGCACGGAAATAAATTAAAACCATGCCAATCGTTAGTTTTGCGTTAGTTTCGGTTAGTTCTCCTAAATTAAACGTTAGTTTTGCCTTGGTAGTCGTCTAAAACGGATGTTAACTATGGTTGGGCCAACTTCACACGAGACCGACCAAAATAAAAAATTGAATGTTTTATTACGTGAATCAGTTCCTTTACGTTAGTTTCGAATAGTTCTGACAAAGAAATCGTTAGTTTCGCATTCCTAACGAGTTTTATATGAGACAAAAGGGTTGGGCTAACTTCACGCTTTTTGAGAATTGCACGGAAACAAATTAAAACCATGCCAAATGTTAGTTTTACATTATAACTATCTCACACAACTATAGATCTTAAAATTATTGTTCAATGTAATAATAATATTGCACTAACTTTCACATACATACATAGTAAAACTATTAATAGATTCCAAAATATTACTTTAACATTGCACACTTATACATTGTAAAACTAATATTTAGTGGAAAAATATTTTACTAACTTTGTCACACGCATATACATAGTAAAACTATTATTCCGTCAAAAAATATTGGTGGAACTCCCAGTTAAAATCAAAGTAAATTAAATAACTACAAAAGGAATTGCATAAGTGTGACACAGTGTTCGGACCCGATTCTAACGTGTTGAAGACAATAAACTGCCTAAAGTAAATCTTAACTGGTAAAAGGAAATAGAACAGTAAGCAACTGTGCACTATTATTGTTTTGTCTTCCGAGATAATGGAGAGAGGATGTGTTGACAAATCCATCATTCTTATCATGATTTGTTATTGGAAGTGTATTTAATACTGGCAACCTTTACGAGGGGAAATGCTTAGTTAGTAAACAGGAGTTAAATAATAAATACATCTGTCATACCTACGTTTTAAATTTTACGACTCTAATTGTACTAACGTTAAATTACTGATTTTGTGTCGAGGCAGGATAACATTTAATTACGTATTACAACCGAGTAATTCGAGTATCTATTTCACCCGAGTATCAACATCGCTAGTAGAAATATGGGTAGAGGATGTAGGCGAGGGGTAGAGGCGAGTGTCGGAGTCAGTTCATTATGTAAAGAAATAATTGAAAAAGTCTACAGTGCGTCCAAGCACGGTCAAAACATTCCAAAGGATCACTTGGCAACAGCGCACGGATGGATTGTAGTGGGGATATACACAGTCCATATACCCATACGTAACTATGGAAACTTTAATACACTTTGTGCATACCACAAAACAGTGGAAAGTTTCCACAATTATTTCAAGTACGATTGTTATAAGTTAATTTGGTGTGTGGAAAAAAAAACAAAGTTTACTTCCAAACTGGTGTTGTCGTAGGCTATCTCCCACTGTACATACACAGTGCGGCAGATACCTGTGTGTGTGTGTGTGTGTGTGTGTGTGTGTGTGTGTGTGTTGCAACGCACCCCCCCGCGGAGAGAGTTAAACTTGGATGTAGTTCTTTTAGGGGACGTTTGCAAAACCTTACCCGGGACCCAGATTATCTTTTTTAAGGTAAAGATTGCTTCTTCGTTGCCTTCCCTTCTAAGTCCCTGATAAAGCTCTTAATTATATATTAAACACAAGATCAAACACTAATTTCATTCAAAACTTATGCTAACATATTAAATTTAAACACTATGCTAACATATCTGTGAGCACTTACTTCTTCTTTTCAATTTATTTAGAATTTAGAAATCAATTGTGAAGGATTGTTATAATCAAAATACAAAGTAGTGATTTTACAAATTTATTTAGTCTGGCATAATTTAAATCAATATAAGAAAACTCCTAGATTTAGTTAATAAATCTGTTACAACAATTTATAGCCGCCTTTTTCTTCTATTTGAATTTAAAAGTTTCTTCTCTAGACAAATTGAAAAATACTTATTCTATGTAAATCTAACAACACTTAACCTAAACAATTTATATTGTTATTCTATACAATTTTGTTAATCTAAACCCTTTATTTATTTGGACCAATCTGTTACTTGTCTTTATTTGAAAAATTGACTTTACTATTTGTTTCTTTTACTTTATTTAATTGAAAAATTGACTCTAATTGACTTTATTATTTATCTCGTTACTTTGTTTAAAATTTTATTATTTGATTTTATTAACGTTTAAATTTTGGACTATTTTCTCAAGTTTAATAAAAAATTTTATTTATTAAAAATGCTTGATTTATGCAGTACCTTGTTTGTGTGAATTGCACAAGTCCATTCGTCTTTAGTCTTAGGATTGTAGTGGATCCTGTTGAGTAAATATTACGTCATTTTATTAACCCTTTTGTTTTGATTAAAAAAAAGAAAAAAAATAATGTATTCACGTCCAACTAACAAAACATATAAATGATATTTCTAAAAAAACTTCAATTCGCATAGCAACGATTGGTCTTCCTGTTTCGTTGAATGTAATACTAAAACAATAGCGCACATCATTGCCAGACTTCCAGTATGACAAAGGTTTCTTCTCTTGTCAAGTATGAAATATTGGCTGTCCAAAATTTGGCAACAGCGCTCTAATTTGCCTTGCATTGTTATAACACCTACATCATACAATCTACCTGTGAAATGTCACGTACACCATGTTACGTCACACATCACCCCATCGGACGATATCGTGTCCTTCAGATATTGGATTCTGATTGGTTATTGAAGGCGTCATTTTTCCTACCCTTGTCGAGGCCTTGGCTTCATTTTTTCAGTTCAGTTAGGCTACAGACTCCAACTCCGTTAGACATCAACGTCAGGATTCCTCATACCAACTCTTTGCAGTTCTCTTTTTAACAGTAACTACTAACAGTTCTTACTAACAAATAATTTACTTTCATGTTATCAGTGCAGTTCTATTATTCTGTGTGTGGATTGTGCAGTATGTGAGATTGTGGTTTGTGCGTCTGATGAACGTTAAGTTATGGTATAAAACTGATAGAAATTTTAAGTGTTTTACAGTGCGCACATCTAACGATACGTCTAAGAGCAAACTTTCAAACAATCACGTAAGTACAAACCTACAATTATTAATCATATATTGTCATTATTCTATATGCAGAATTTATGTTTTGAATTGTCACTGATTGGTCCTACGGGAAAAATCCATTATTTTTCACATAGAAATATATATAACAAAATCCCGTACATTATCGTACATTTTTTTGGTCCTCCGGACCGGATCTGCTTTTGAATTGTTTAAAAAGAATATTTAAATCATTGAACTACGCTATGGTTATACATTATTTTATTTGTTTATTCATTTCTTGTGAAAAATTGGAGTTTCATAAGCGTTAAGCTTCAATAGTCGCCATTTTGAATAGGCTGCCATATTTGAACCATTGTGCAGTTCTTTTCGCGTCATTGCATTACCATCTAGCGCTGCTAACTGTTTTCACAGAACTTAAATGCTTATAACATTAGGAACAGCTGTTCATGTTTACTTCAGTTGTCAATAACAACAAAAAACTTAACCTCAAATAAGTTGATTGTTTTTCTACGTTACATTAATGAGAATTAATCACATGTTAGTTTTATTAATGAATAATATTTTCTTTGAGAACATAATAAGAAATATTATAGTCCAACTTTATAAAATTCTACACTTATAATTTAAAATTTTTTTATTTTGTCAAAATGAGGTTTAACGCTTTTCAATGTCAAGCCAAGCTTATACTAGTTAGACTTACTAGCCTCAATAAGCATGTACAAGACTTATCAACTAAAGTTGCAAGCAGTAGTCTAACATTAACACACGAAAAAAAACTTCTTGAATATTTTGACGTCATTAACAAATTATCTGCAGAATTCGAAAGTTATGCCGATCGTGCAACTTCTGTTGAAGATATCACTGATTCACAAATCGAGGAGGTTTCCACACTTCATGATGAAGTTTCACAATTAACAATTGACTCAAAAACACAAATACGCGTTTTAATTCCTAGTTTGGGAAACCCTACTGATCTAAATGTTAGTGCACTCTCGCACAATTCAGAGCATGCTACTGCTGTGAAACCATTAGTCAAATTGCCTAAACTAACCTTACCTAGTTTCAGTGGTGTAATTTCCACATGGAGTAGTTTTTACAATACATTTAATGCAACCATTCATCAACATGAAAGTTTGTCGCCAATTGACAAATATAACTATTTACTTAGCTGTCTACACGATGAGCCTTTAGCACTCATAAGAAATATTCCTCTTAGCCATGAAAATTATTGAATAGCCTTTGATCTATTATGTAATCGTTATCAAAATCCTAGAAGGCTCATTAGCCATCATATTAACAAAATAATTGATATGCCAAACATTGACCATGCTTCATTGAAATCATTTCGGCAATTCTTAGATGTTTATCAAGAGAATTCTCAAGCCTTAAAAATTTTAAAATTCGATATAAGTCAAGAATTAACCCTGTTATCTATTTTGTTACGGAAATTAGACGCTACTACTCGCAAACGGTTCGAAGATCGTAGATCTGTCGAACATCTCATGCCTACCATTAAAGAATTGATTACATTTTTAGAACATGAGTGTGTTCATTTCGAAGACGCTCTCACATCTGAATGAGGTGTTAAAAACCTTACTATTTCGAAACCTACCACTTCAAAACAGGTTGTGACTTTCAAAAAACCAGGAACCCAAGCTAACCGAAATGTTTGTTTTGCTAGCTCTGTCAATGATTATCAATGCAGTTTTTGCAAAAGAAATGGCCATAGAATTTATAAGTGTCAAGATTTTCAACTTTTATCACCATTTAAAAGATTGGATTTTATAAAAACTCAACGACATTGTATCAATTGTTTGTCTACTGGACATACCGTTACTAATTGTCCAAATAAACTTAGATGTAAAACTTGCAACCAATCACATCACACACTTTTGCATTTCGACGTAATAATAACAGATTCAAAAAACAACCAGCCAAAGCCGCAATCTTCTAGTGTACTATACACTGGAAACAAAATTAAACCTTTAATACCACAAAATGCTAGTACTTCCTGGACAGGTTATACCTCTGCAAAAGGTCACCTAGTTTCACATCATAACAAAACCCTTTCAAACACTTCTATGTATTTACAAAAGTCTAGTACTGTTACAGTTTTGAGTACAATTAAACTAAAACTAACTTCTAATAAAAATAAATTTTAACTTGCTACTTCTTTAATAGATTCAGGAAGCCAAACTTCAATTATAACTTCTGCTTGTGCATTTAACCTAGGCTTATATATTCAACCTTCATGTATACAATTAAATGGTATTTCGACTTTACGAACAGCTATTAAGGGATTTACAAAAGTTAACCTGTCAACTCTTGATGGTAACTTAATCAATGCAAATCATCCAGTTATAGTTTTAGATAACATAGCCTCCAATTTACCAAATTGGGAAGTTACGCCAGAGTTACGCTCAAAACTCAAAAATTTGAAATTAGCCGATTATGAATTTAATTATCCTAATAAAATTGATTTCTTAATAGGTGCCGATCTGTATGGTCAGATATTAACTGGTCAACACTTAATCTTAGGCCCAAATTTGCCAACTGCTATTGGGACAATCTTTGGTTTTTCGTTAATTGGTCCTACTCAATCAAAAATAATAACCTATAACCCGCGCTCATTGTTACTTACAAATGAGTTAAACTTAAATCAAGTTTTACAAAAATTTTGGGAAATCGAAGAACCTCCCATGATCGAAGTAAAACTTCGTATGATGACTTGGAATGTGAACAACATTACATAAATCACATTTCTCGCGACGACAGTGGTCGTTATGTCGCCGCACTACCTTTCAAGAGTGACCCAACCTTGCTTGGTAACTCTTATGATGTCGCTAAATGTAGGTTTTTTAGTTTGGAAAAAACTCTAAATTCTAAACCACAGTTAAAACCCACATATATATATTGAATTCATGGATGACTACATTTCCAAAGGTCACATAACCTTAGTTGATGATTCAATTTTAAATCAATAAAATTACTTTTTACCCCCATCATTGCGTAATTAAAGAACATAGTTCAAGCACAAAATTAAGAGTAGTGTTTGATGGATCGTCAAAAACAACTAGTGGTTTCTCATTGAATGACACTCTATACTGTGGTCCTAAACTCCAATCTGAAATACCTGACATAATCTTTCAATTTCGAAGCTTTAATACAGTCTTTTCTTGCGATGTCCGTCAGATGTACAGACTGATTAATATGGCCCCCGATGATAGACGTTTTCAATTAATTCTTTGGAGAAGTGACTCCACTAAACCACTTGAAATTTACAAACTAAACACTGTTACTTATGGTGTCAAGACAGCACCTTATTTGGCCATCCGAACCCTACAACAGTTAGTTCATGATGAAGGTCACAATTTTCCACTTGCTTCGCAGGTTATGAAATCTAATATTTATGTTGATGACATTGTTACAGGCTCTCATGATGTACCAAGTTCCTTAACATTACAAAAGGAATTGATTTCTTTTCTCGAAAAAGGTCATTTTCAATTGAGAAAATGGTCCTCTAACGCCCCTGAGCTTCTTTCAGCAGTCCCTGAAACTCATAGGGAAAAACCACTCTATTATAAGTCACCTGACCAACCTTTGTTTTCAATATTAGGGTTAAAATGGACACCAGGTGATGATGCTTTTTCTTACACTATCAACATAACAAACCACGTTTACACAAAGCGCTCAATATTGTCGGTCATTGCACACTTGTATGACCCATGTGGGTGGCTTTCACCTATCACTTTTCATGCCAAATGCATTATTCAACTCTTGTGGTCAATCGGAGTCGATTGGGACGACAAATTGCCCAAACATATTTTCCGCACATGGACTACGCTAATTAAGGACATGCCAGCATTAGAAAAAATTAAAATACCTCGCAATTTTAATTTACATAACGCCCAAGACATACAGCTACATGGTTTTTGTGATGCTTCTGAACAAGGCTACGCTGCGATTGTTTATTTACGTATCACTGAACACAACTCCACACCGAACACAACTCCACACCAAAAACACATATATTGATTGCTAAATCCAAAGTAGCACCAGTAAAACGTATCTCTTTACCTCGACTAGAATTATGTGGTGCTCATCTACTTGCTAAATTAATGCACTACTGTACAAATTTAATTTCCCCATTTCATAACATAAATTTCATCCATTGTTGGACTGATTCTTCAGTCACTCTAGCTTGGATCAAGACACCGTCTTACCGACTTAAAACTTATGTTGCCAATCGAGTAAGTCAAATACAAGATTGGGTATCGTCAGAGAACTGGTTCCACATTCCTTCACAGCACAATCCAGGTGATTGCGCGACGCGTCCGCTCTCTCCGTCTGCTTTTATAAACCATCCTTTGTGGTGGTCGGGACCAATTTGGTTAAAAGATCCGCCCAACAAATGGCCAAAATCACCGCATCAGGTGATGGATATTCTACCTGAAACTCGTAACTCCCCCCTCCACATTGGTATAGTTTCGACTACATCAGAGTGGGACCTGCTTTCTCGTTACTCTAATTGGACAACATTGAAACGTATCCTATCATTAATGCTCAGATTTATTAACAATTGTTCTAAAAAACAAAAACGATTTGGACCTTTAACCATCGCAGAACTTGAAGATGCTGAGACTAAAATAATAAAATTAATTCAACACTATAATTTTTCGGATGAAATACAACTCCTAAATCAAAATAAACCATGTACGTCAAAATTACTACATTTGTCACCCTTCTTGGACGACAATCAAATTCTTCGAGTAGGAGGTAGACTTACGCATTCTTCTCTTAATATCAATGCTATACATCCTGCATTCTTGCCAAAAAAATTACATAACCACGTTAATAATAAACTATTATCATTTAAAACATTTACACGCTGGCCCACAATTAGTACAATCACTTATTTCACAACATTTCTGGATACTATCAGCCAGAAGTGTAATCAGGACTTGCATATTTAAATGCATAGTCTGTTTGAAAACTAGGCCTTCACAAAATTTGCCCATCATGGGAAATCTTCCCAAAGAACGTATTACGCGTGCTAGACCTTTTTCAAAAACGGGTGTTGACTTTGCAGGACCCTTTTTGGTAAAGATTCATACACTACAAAGAGCACAAAGGGTTAAAGTTTATCTTTGTGTTTTTGTTTGCTTCGCAACTAAAGCTGTACATCTAGAAGTTGCTATGGACTTGTCTACTGAAGCTTATATTGATGCTTTAACTCGATTTATCTCTCGTAGAGGTTTGTGTTCAGATCTTTATTCCGATTGTGGAACAAATTTTGTAGGAGCCGCTTCAAAATTAAATAATATTCTACTCGCCTTTAAGAAACTTCCAAATTTCGAAAACGATATAACTAAGTTTACTGTTAAACAAAACATAAAATTTCATTTTCTGCCTCCAGCAGCACCCTATCAGGGTGGCTTATGGGAAAGCGCAGTTAAAAGTGCAAAACACCATTTAACCAGGATCCTTAAAGATCAATGTTTGAATCATATGGATTTCATTACTTTAACAACGAGAGTCGAAGCACTTTTAAACTCTCGCCCGTTAACTCCGCTTTCGTCCGACCCTACAGAACTGTCAGTTTTGACACCAGGACATTTCTTAATAGTACAACCCTTATTATCATTACCTGAAGCTGACGTTGCATCAATTCCAACTAATCGTTTAAAGCATTGGCAACAAGTCCAACACTTTGCGCAATTACTTTGGAAAAATGGAGTGTCGAATACGTACACACTCTACAACAAAAATCAAAATGGTGGAAACACTGCAACAATCTCCAAGTCGGAGATCTTATTCTTGTTTCTGAACCCAATACACGTTCACTTTCTTGGCCATTAGGTCGCATTATGCACACTCATCCTGGTAAGGATGGAGTAGTACGCGTAGTTACATTAAAAACTGCAACTGGGATTTACTCACGTCCTGTCACTAAAGTTTTCAAACTACCAATCGATATTAACATGTCTTAAAATATATTCAAAACAAAATCAACGTTGCTATGCGAAACTAATCTACTATTACCACAACTATTTTAAAAACCCTTCACCTTAATTCAACGTAACTTTCACACACCCTGTATATAAAATACAAAAGTATATTATAGAATAATTATAAACCTTACGCTACGACAAAAATAAAATAAAAAGTCAGAAATATCTTCACCCCAACTCAACCACTAATGAAGCCTATTGTATCACTTCCTTCCGCTTAGAGCTCGGTTTCCCTCTGAATAAACAATACTACACAATGCTTCTGACTTCTATCTCAATTTTATATTAAAATATTCCTACAATATTTTTATACAAAGTTCTTACACATCACATTACGCTTGCGTGTTGTAGCCAAGATACCTTCCAACAGGAGATTCCTTTCAACCTGTTTCCTAACCCTGCGGGTACCCTCCTTTCAATCCTATCTTCGGATTAACCCTCCCATTCTATCCGTCTCTAATCTTTTTATTCCTCTCATTATTCTTGCATCCTCTCATAATTCCTGTTGAACGCCTATCGTTCAAGGCTAGAACTATGTTGTGTAAATATTACGTCATTTTATTAACCCTTTTGTTTTGATTAAAAACAAGAAAAAAATAATGTATTCACGTCCAACTAACAAAACGTTTAAATGATATTTCTAAAAAAACTTCAATTCGCATAGCAACGATTGGTCTTCCTGTTTCTTCAATGTAATACTAAAACAATAGCACACATCATTGCCAGACTTCCAGTATGACAAAGCTTTCTTCTCTTGTCAGGTATGAAATATTGGCTGTCCAAAATTTGGCAACAGCGCTCTAATTTGCCTTGCATTGTTATAACACCTACATTATACAATCTACCTGCGAAATGTCACGTACACCATGTTACGTCACACATCACCCCATCGGACGATATCGTGTCCTTCAGATATTGGATTCTGATTGGTTATTGAAGGCGTCATTTTTCCTACCCTTGACGAGGCCTTGGCTTCATTTTTCCAGTTCAGTTAGGCTACAGACTCCAACTCCGTTAGACATCAACGTCAGGATTCCTCATACCAACTTATTGCAGTTCTCTTTTTAACAGTAACTATTAACAGTTCTTACTAACAAATAATTTACTTTCATGTTATCAGTGCAGTTCTATTATTTTGTGTGGATTGTGCAGTATGTGAGATTGTGGTTTGTGCGTCTGATGAACGTTAAGTTATGGTATAAAACTGATAGAAATTTTAAGTGTTTTACAGTGCGCACATCTAACGATACGTCTAAGAGCAAACTTTCAAACAATCACGTAAGTACAAACCTACAATTATTAATAATATATTGTCATTATTCTATATGCAGAATTTATGTTTTGAATTGTCACTGATTGGTCCTCCGGGAAAAATCCATTATTTTTCACATAGAAATATATATAACAAAATCCCGTACATTATCGTACAGATCCTGAAGATCTTCTTTAGAGCTGTCTCCTCTCCTAGAATCTCCAGAAGTCCTGTTCCTGCTGAAATATTTGTTGGATATTTGCCGGAGTCCGTAGTAAAGATCTCTTCTATAAGTTGAGTCCGGATGTAGTGCTGTCTTCAACAAAGGCCGACCCTGCTTTTGAATATCGTTCTTAACCTAGAGAAGTACTGAACACTGACAAATTTATATATCGACGATTCCTCTTCAGACTTATGAAAAAGCGTGTGATCTTTCTTGAAGCTGGTACGAGACTGTCGAACTGACCTGCTGGAAGTCAACTCGTCGAAGTTTGAGCTATACAGGATAGCCAACTTCTTCTATTTTTGTTCTTCTTTTATTTAGTGATATATTTAAGTTTCTTTATGTTAATTTAGTTATTGTCGAACTCCTTTTGGCTTATCCTTCCATTACGTTGTTATCTCTACTGCTTTAGATAATTTTTTTCTATTACTTTAGTTAATTTTAGTTTTAAAGTTTGTTGTTAAATTGTGCTCGAGTTGGCAATCATCCCCTTCCAAGTGGCGATTGACGATCTGCGCGCGACCTTGAAGCTCATGTCGGTTCATGAAAACTTTGGTTTTTAGCTGTTGATTTCTTCAATTCTTCATAACTCTCGTTCGCTTTGTTCGATCTTCTTTTTGATGGTCTCATTTTGAAGCCCCTTTCTTCCTGATTGTTTTCCAACTTTGTTTGAAACTATACGACCTTTATTTCTCCTCTTATGATGACTTGAAGATCTCGTGGTTTTTTCCGATTTACTTTTTGAGTTTTTGGGAAATCTTGAATTTTTCTTTTTGAATGTTGTTCGTTTTATATTGAAAGTCCCAAAACTGCTCCCCTCTTCTTCCTTGCATCATTGGTTCACAAGTTATGGCACTTTTTGCATGTTTGATTAATAATTGGTTTATTACTTTATTTGTTTAATTTAATTTTGGTTTTGAGTCTTATTTATTATTTATTGGTCTTAGGATCATATACTGTTATTATTAGATTTTTGATTACATTTGTTTTAGAAAAGTTTTCCGTTTTATTTTAGCTATAACTTTTTAATTACTTATCTGACAAGTTTATTTTATTATTATTTATTATTAGGTTTTACTTGCTCTACACGATGACATTATTATTATTTTCATTTTTGAATTTTGAAATTTTAACATGTGTTTAAATGGACTTTATTCATGTTAAAACTGGAAACTCGCCTGTTCCTGTTTGGACAAGTTGACCTTGGCTCGGTTCAGCCTTGTTACGTTTAACTCTTACTGTACAAATTGAATAATTTTCCTAACTTCATTGATTTTTGTTAGATTTCATTGAAATTTTGGATTTTTGTTAATTTCCAAAATTGTTCCTTGCGAACGGTTCAATTAAACCGTTGCAGTGTGTGTGTGTGTGTGTGTTTGTGACCCTCTGGAGCGGTGTAAAAGCCCGTAAGGTTGTATGGTGGTCACTGGCGCGGAGATAGGTCTTCCGTAAACCCTGAGGAAAACTCATAGTATTACATAGCATGAAAATGCACTAAAAAGTAAAATACAAGGGGACCGCATTTTATACTGGAGTGGCGGTCACAGGAAATAGCATTGGTTTAGAGCTATTTCCACAAGGGGTAAGCCTTCTGCTTACCCCGGCTTGTAATGTGGGCACTGGTTACGGCTTCACCGTACCATGTGACGGTTCCAAACCCGTAGAACACAAAAGACAAGCTGATTATTCTTGTTTGTGCTAACTAATTATTTTATAATTTTTCAGATGATGGAATTATACCTGTGTAAGACATTAGCTTCTTACGTGTGCTGCGTCAACGCATGTAAGGCGATTGCTGTAAAAGATCTAGTGTTTTGCACCAGATCAAGCTGTTATATGGGGTCTCAATACCTGTATACATGAGGACTACAACTCAAGGAAATCATACAGCGTTCCTGTCAAATTAATAGCAATGACTCAGTTATTAATGGTGTATGGTTGTGTAGACAAACGCATCAAAGCATACGATTGGTAGCATGGCATGTAGAAAGTGCCAAACATTCAGTTTTGTCTGTTATAGGAGCTTTAACGTTCGATTGACAGTATTAAATCTGTACAGGTTGTCAGAGTCGACAACAACAACAACAACCATGACGACGACGATGACAAACACAACAACTCCACGACCAACAACAAATACCACAACATCGATAACCACAACAATAACGACAATTACAATGACAACAATGACGATGACAAACACAACAATAATGACGACACAACAACAGCAACTGTGACAACCACAATAATGAAACCAATGATGACAATGAAGTCGACGACAACAACAACAATATCGATGACAAACACAACAGTGACAACAATGACGACGACAACCACAACAATAATAACAACTATAATAACAACTAGATTACCAACAACAACAACCACGATGCCAAAGACAACTACGAACAAACGTAAGATATTTTAAAGCACATAACTGTACATAACTAGAGTAGTAAAATCTAATAGGCTGAGCCTGATCAACAATTTTCCCCTGTCTCTCTGCCTTACAAGCTCCTAACTTAACCTAACCTAACCTTAGCCTTGTAGAATAGCTCACTTGGTATAGTCTCAGGTTTAAAAATCATACCGGTAGTCTAAACAATTATTCACTGACAAAGCAATAAACTAAACTTAGGTTGAGACGTCTGACGTTAGTTAGCATGAGGCAAAGGTCTAAAGTCTGTGTAGTGAAAAACAGTTTGGTTGAAGATTTGTCATGAATCCAAGACCCTCGTGACAAAGATGACGGGCTGAAGTCATTGTATCGTACGCTAACAAAAAAGTTAGGTTGCTGTCTGCCCACGCTAAAAAACTGGATGGCTAACGGTTAAAGCTCAATTTGGTGCATTTTATATTGAAAAACAAGATGGTGGACGTTTGGGACGCATGTCGGGGGATATTATGCAAGCCTAGCGGTTATGACACAAGTTGGTGCAATTTACTATGAAAATAAAATGACTGGCAGGTATGTCACAAGTCTGTGCAATTTACTCTACCAAAAACAAAGATGGCTGACTGTTATGTCGAAAGTCGTTGCAGTTTATGTTGAAAAATAAGAAGGCGGTCGGTTAGGCCACAAGTCGGTGCAATTTACGCTGAAAACCAAAATGCTGGCAGTTATGTCGCAAGTATGTGCAGTTTACTCTACCAAAAACAAAGATGCCGGACGGGTAGGTCGCAAGTCGGTGCAGTTGAAGTTATAAACAGACGATTCTGATTGGTCGAGAAGCGATCACGTGACCAAATGGACGATTCTGATAGGTCGAGAATAACTCCATAAGAGCCCATGTAAGGCCCAAATCTCTGGTATGTCTACTGGGGGTTACTGCTCATTTTCACACCGTATTTATTTTATATTTTTTATTTGTCACCGTGGTTTAAATTATTGCATTTTGTATATTACCAGCATTTTTATTGAAATCGATAGAGCTGATTTTGAGAAACCATTCATGTCAGCATCTATGAAGGTTTTTGATTGTATGGTAACTTCAACCGGCGGAATCTTTTAGAAGTTTCCAACTAATACATTTCATTTGGAAGCTTCGGTATATTTGTTGATCTTAATCTTTCATTAACATTTGATTGAAATGAGTAAAACTGATTTCGAATATATTGACTTCGAATAAATGTACGTTTTTGGTTGTATATTGATTACTCCAAACTATCATAATATATGGGGAGATGGTAAACAATAATTTTAGTTGCCCTCGAATGATTTGAACAATATTAAATCAAAATTGTTAGAGCAGATTTTGAGAAAATAAATTTATTCTGTTTTTATTATTAATAGTTCATACGAGCATTTCACAAAATTAATACACAATATTTAAAGAGTATAGCTCAATATCCATTATCAAGCAATAAACCTACAACATTTACAACAAAAGAAACAAAATTAACATATTCCAACTATAACAAAATTCAGAAAAATATTGAAACTTGTACAAACCAAAAATAACTAAATTAATACACTCTTTTATTTTTTATAAAGACAATTTGTAGTTAGATATGCTACATCATATTAATGTCGTTAAAGATAGGTGACCAACAAAGGCAATGCATGTTTTGTGGTACCATCATTAAATAATGTATATTTTATATTGTCACGAAAGAGGGGAGAGAGCAGTTATATCGTACAATATATAAATTTACTACTTTTTTTCTTGATATGCGGAGTCTACTTACTAATTAATAACATGTAAAAAAGTGTACTAATTTGATCTATAAATCATGCTTTAAGCTCTGGAGGAGGTTTTTGAAATTTTTAGTGCAATGTTGGTAAAGAATTTCATAAATATATCTTTTTTGACTCAGTTAATATCTAACCTATTCCTGAGATTACAATTGATCTCTGATCTTAAGCCAACTTTACAGTAGAACCACTTCGCAAATACAATTTCATTGCCTTATATGAATTAAATTCATCTTAAGGGTAAAATTGATATTTATTTATAAATTGGTTGCGAGTAATGCAGATTTTTTATCAATTAAGCTTACAAAATTTTGTTGAACTTTTATTAATGAGTATATTTGTTATATAAGTACCCTCCCCAATAGCAAATTTCATATTTAGGCCGATTATGCACAACGGAAAAGTAAAATGTACACATAATATATTTCAAAAGTTGGTATGGAAAGAATCAACTTACCCTAATATCCTAATATCTTGGAATCTAAAACTAAAATTAATAATCGCCCAGCTTTAACCCTGTGTTCCTTTCTTAGGTAATTAGTTTTAGTTTTACTTTCCAATATTAGGTTTTGTAGGCCCTTATCATGTTTTCTAGATTTCACGTGACAACTAAAGTTGATGTATGCTCTCTAACCTTCCTATATACACAAACGATGTCTCAAGTTTACGAATAAACCATCCCTAAGTTATCATGTTTTTCGCTAGTATATAGAGAGATAGATAGATGTTCATGAGCACTGTGGTGAATGTGAACAATATAAAACACTGAAACCCCTACCACAAGTTTTGTACAATAACATACACACAAATAAAATAAAATAAAATATTTATTTGCTTATGTTATTAATAACATAAGGCAAATAAATATTTTATGTTATTTTATTTGTGTGTGTGTGTGTGTGTTATTATATATATATATATATATATATATATATATATATATATATATATATATATATATATATATATGTGTGTGGAGAGAGAGAGAGAGGGGGGAAATGAATACTTTTTTTTTTAATACTATGGTTAAATTTCAACGTATTGTATGTTTTTCTGTACAATCAATACATGTTGTAGGATGATGGTTCATGAATGCAGTTAGTACAGATTAATTTCGACATAAGAGGCGTCCATCTTGGAGCGTTAAATAGGAAGTGACAAATCTGTCCCAGGTCTTGTCAATGAACACACTCAACCCATTTAACCATGCTTTATTGCACATTTCATAAACTAAACATGGCGTTTAAAACCTTTATATTACTGTGCTTTTATTACTGGTGTAATTTAGATATAGAACCGATACAATTACTACAGCACGAATTTTAATACAATGTTTTATTTTCTTACTGTAAATTAAATACCGAGGAGAAAATCCTGTGGATGTAAAAAAATCTAAGTTGCAAACATATGCGTTTTCAGTACCTCAGAGTAAAAAGTTTTTTAAAAACAAAATGTCTGTCTATCTGTCACAGACGCCATTTAACTTATTATCAAAATTAGTAAGTACCTAAGCGATTTGGGGGTTATTTAATGCACATCAAATGCAATTGACATAACTAAAGGTTTTCTAGTACCTAATATAAGACCAAAAGACAAAATTAACAATAATTTCAAAAATTGTAAAACAATATTTTCAAAATTATATCAAACGTATCTATTAAGATCTTAAATAAATAACTTATTGGTCTCAGTCTTCCCAAAAATGTCGTTTCAATAGTTATTTGTAGAACAAAATAAAAAATTTAACAATATCCAATGTAGAATTTCTTGAAATTGTCTAAACCAATTGCTATGATAATTTGAAGTAGAGCTAGATTAATAAACCAAACAAATATAATAATAGACAGTATAACATCAATAAAATTACAGCTCACAATTAGTTAAATAAACCTTAATCGCCTTAATTGAAAATGTAACTTCATAAAAAACCAATAAATTTTAAAATAAAGAAAAAAAATTTGTTCCTGTTTTTCTCTAGTTTAAAAAAAATGTATAAAATTAAGTTTCGTGGAAATCTGTCCATAAAAAAGTTACAGCTTGCAAAAAACTCTAGTTGGGGCAGTGGGTACTAGTAGGTGTTTTATTATAGTAGCATAGTAGTGTTGAATATTCTTAGATTCTCTCCAATAAATGTTAAAGAGCAATCAGCTTCCTCCAATATTCAAACAAAGATTAATTGTGAATTATAAATATGACAGAGATAAATATGGTATCAATAGTTAATGAAACACTCCAATTTCTATACTAATTCCTATACTAACATTCATATTCCCCGTAATGAAAAAAGCCCTATCTCCACTGGGTAAAACTTTTCAGTATTGAAGAAAAAGTAAAAATCATCTCTGCATCACAGTTTTCATTTCAAAATATTTTGTATTACGCTATACATACTTGGATTTCTTTTAAAATATTTTTGATCATGTGTTTTACAGTTTTTACCCTTTATCAATAAAAAAGGTAGGACATAGGGCTTTTTATTTTATAAATGAACACCAGAAAATGTACAAAGGCCCTAACTCCCTCTTATGTACATAGGGCTTTCTGTTTTCAAGTATCTTCCAAGTTTTTTGATTTGTTTACTAGATTAACCATAAAAATATAAGTATAAAAAAATTAAAATGCTTTAAAATTATTTTAAAAAAACAACAAGCAATTCTAATCAGTCTTTAAAGCAGGATAGTTCTAAATAACTTTAAACAATCACTTTGCTTTTAAAAGAAATTTTTAGTTCACTCATGAGAATCTAATAAATCTGGCACGTTAGTTTCAGATAGGTTGATCCAAAAACCTCTTCTGTTTTCAGGCATAAGCATAGCTTTTCAATCAACATTGTTTTCCTTAAGCTTGTTAAATCCATGTACTTTGCTCGTCTTTGCAAATAAGAAAAGTTCTTGGACATGACATTTGACTTGAAGAAAATTAAGCTCCTTATCTGGTGGATCATCATGTTTTATGAATACATGAGTGAAAACTGACCCCTCTGAACCTTAACAATGTTTTTAAGATAGGGCCTTGAAACGCCTAAATTCTTTAATTTTTGGTAAGAAGCCAAATCTTTTCATAAGAAGAGGTCATCTACACCCAGAGTCTTAACATTAACTTTTCCAGAATTTGCTTTCTGAACACATATTTCAAAATTGTGCAAGTCTTTTTTGACAATTCTACCTGTAATTTATAAAAAACAATTGCAATTTTTTAACTTAAATTCAAATTTAAATTAGGGTTTGTACCGTTAAGGAGTGCCTTTATAAACATATTTGTTGTGTTTCATTTATTAAAAAGGGTAAGCTACTATTATTATTTATTCAAATTAGTTTACTGTCCTTAAATTCATTTATTAAAACACAAATCTAATATATATTTTGATGATAATAAATTTTGAATTTCATATTATTGATTTATGATAATACTAACAGAGTACCCGTCCTTCGTACGGCTATTCATGCTGTGCTTCTGAATTGAATCTCTGAAATACTGGTTAAATATAATTCCAGTGGGCTTTAACTTTTATTATTATAGATTGAATGAAATAAATATGTTTATGTAAATACTGAAACAAAAAGGCATTTTAACATATGAGAAAAAACTGTAAACATTTCAATCTAATCGGTTGAAAGAAGCAACTCCATCGGTCAAAGAGAAATGCCAGCCGCCATTTTGGTTTATAGTGATTTTTTAAATCTTGTATTTAGAGCCGATTTTTAGCTAAAAACATTAACCTTTTGCGTATTTTGTATACCATAAGCATCAAACATTTGAAAAGAAGGAATGTAAGAAGCCTCAACTTGTTTGACCTTTGTAGTTTAGAGAAAATTTTTATTTTTATTTTTTTAATATGCTTAAACGCAAAAGTTGTTCAAAAGATTTCTACCTGTGTGAGCACCTATTTACCTATGAGGAAGCTATATTCCAAGTTTCATTGCAATCAGTTCAGTAGTTTTTGAGAAATCGTGATGAGTGCGTCAGTGAGTGGTATTTGGTTTTTATATATAGAGATTATTAAGTAGGAGTTGATGTACGCCCGGGTTTCGCTAAGGGAACAAATAAGTCTTTAATAATAAAAACAATTATGGCTCTACATAGACATACAAAATCTCTGTTTTATGTATGTAGAGGTTTAATTGTTATCAAGTTAGATCTCATGAATTTAATAATTGATCAACACTTTTTCTGTAATTTTAGTGTTTTTTAGTACACTTATTAGTATGTGTTTAAATTTAACCTCAATCAAGCATATACACCTGTAAGGTTAGGTTAGGTTAGGTCCCGTAGCGTAACATGTAAAATAAAATTTTCAATATTATTTGGGTGCTCGGGGTAATTTCAGCATTTCTAGTCTTGCGAGGCGACCCTTCCTAATCCTCTTTAATGAGCGGAGCAGTTTCATCGTTTCAAAAGTACCCAAAATGTCGGGGCAGTTTTACTACGCCCGTTCAAACACCTTGCTTATTTACAATGTTAACTTACATGCTAGACTTAACCTATAAAATAAAATAAAATATCCATATCTTATTTGAACAAACTCACAAAAGCTCTTATCCGAATTAAGAAAAATATTTTATTTCAAACACAAAATGTTAACCTATTGCCTACAGATTATTTATACCACAGTGTAATAAAGTATTTACTTGGTTTATAATTGGTCTAATTATATATTCTATTCCTTAGGTCTAAGTAAATTTACAAACATAGCACATACAAATAAGTTTTATACAAATTAAACATACAAACTGTATTTCTTCTTATTCTAAAAGACAAACATATAAACTGAAAATAATATTCCAGCAAATTAAATCTATTTTATAATCGGCAAGTAAGCATGTCCGCGTTCTCCCCTACCCACGAAGCACTGATAAAAAATAATAACTAAAATTCCTCACTAAACCATATATCATGGTAAAACAATATACGAAAAACCAGGTAAACAAAACATATATCAATATTTATTGTAATTGTATACGTAATTACTATACAGCAGCGATATTAATTTTAAACTAATAATTAAACTCAGTGATTAATTTAGCTCTTATTTGTTTACCCTCCCAAATGTAATTAACCAACCCATACCAGTTTATTGCGTTTAAATACTCTATTACTTCTTACCGTGACAACAAAACATTACCCAGCTACCTACGCCTAACACTTGTAAGGATAGCGCAATTTCCTGTAAAATGCTGTACATTTTCATCTTCACTCGAGTTACACAATGAGTCGTTCTTTGGGGTCTAACATTTAACATTAGCTGACCAGCTCTAGCTCTCATAATTGTACTTACCATGAGACCATAATTGTACCTCGGCCATGATTGTCATCTATATATGATTTATGCGCTAAATTATATGACAGATCTTTATACAGTATGTTAAACTCCGCCATGTTTGCTCTTTCGATCCACTTTAGGCGCTCTTCTTCCCTAATATTCCCAGAAATCATTTCCAGCTTCACACGCCATGTGCCTCTTTCCCCATTATGCTGAATTCAGAATTAATTTGCTCCCCTAATTTTTTCCAAACACAGAACCACCCAGCCTTATCCTTTATTGCTTGTAATGCTAAACGTTTCGTCAGCCTACCATCTGGCAATTCAATAATACTTAAAATGTAGATTTAAAAAAATGCCAGCAGAGATCCAAACCCGTTTCCAAATATATCGCGTAAGTTGGTGTAGACGCAGGTAGTCTCAATATTCTCATTTTATAGCAAACTTTTGAAATCCAAACCTGAGCCCCGTAGCTTATTACTGTTCTACAAATCGCGTTGTAAACTGTCCACTTTGCAGAAACATTTACGTTATTTTTAACAAAAAAAATCACTAAAGAGGTTATTGAGGACGAATTTTGCTGTGGATACCTTTGCCCTTGCATGCGCACAAAAACTCAAAGTAGGTGTCAATATAATTCCTAAATATTTGAACTCATTTACTATTCTAAACATTCTCCCTCCCAAATCTTTATCATCTGATGACATTTCTAAGTTGGATTGGGTTTTATATAACTGTTTTGATTTTTTTAGCACGCTCAATGTGTGATTTCCAATCTAAGCGTACTTCACAATCATCTCTTGTACTGTCTTCTTTGTTATATTCTTCGAAAACTGAGCACAAACCACATTCTTCATGTCCTAGTTTTGTAAAACTAATACCCATATCATTTATTATTTGCCTGTAAAGATCATATGAACACTCAAACGATCCTTCTGATTTCTGGAAGTCATGGTGCATTCTATGAATGGTTAGTTCACTTGACATATTAGGAGCATGTTCCCTTCTATAATGGGATATGGTCGAATTGTAGCTTTCTATGTGTTTCTTAATGACATTGCAGCTCTTTTTGTTTTCCTCTCTGATCCTGTAAGTTGTATGTCATACCTGTCTTTGATGGCTTGTCAATTGCAGTTAATGCATCATAAACAACAGAATTGTGTTCCTTAGAAAATCTTAAAGTTGTTAAGAAAAACCACTTACACACTAATATTCACTCTCCATCAACATTATTTAAAAAATAGTAAAATGAGTTGATACATGCTTCTGATTCTCTAAAACGCCTTTTGACTGGGATTTGGTAACACACATTACAACAAAGTTTTTTTTCTTTCTGACCATGTTTTTGCCCAGAACTCAATATTTCATTTTTTTTTCTCCATTCTTCAGAAAAAATTAGTACACTTGTACCTGCAGTTATTGCTAGCTTCTTTAGGATGGTGATTTTCTGCAAGTTTCTTTAATTTTTCTTCTTTTTTTGTGGTGTTTGATTTTCTTTTACGAATTATTTTGTAACTTTTTTTGTGTAGTTTTCATCAAATGTTTAACCAACAGCATTTATATCATTTTGTAATTCTCTTTGATTCTCAGAGTCAGGCGTAATAGCTACTTCTTCTATTATCATAGTTTCACTGTGCTTATCCTGAGTATTTTTATTTGAAGGCACCTCTTCTCGTTGGTCACTAATAGTACTTTGTGCAGGTTGAGCCCCTATTTCTGTTATTATAGCTTCATCAATGTCACTCTGGGAACAGTGAAATTCTTCAAAGTTATTATTTTGTACAATAAAATCATCCGTGGTGTCAAATACATTTGAAGCCAAAATTTCATTGATAGAAACTGATGGGAAATCATTACTTTCACACTGTTCGGTGATACTAAAATTGTGAACATTACTACTGCACGGTTCATAGACATATTTTCAACGTTTGGATAGTTATCAGTAAACCTAGCATGTCTTATTAGATTGTTATCAAGTATCACTGTAGAGTTGGATTGTTCTTGTTCATTTATAGAAAACATCATTCCTGGAGATTTATCATTTTTATTTTCTTCGGGTTGTTTTTCCAAAGCTAAACTTAACATTTGGAGTGTTCTTGATGAACATTTTAAGTTGTATATCATTTTACCCTAATGTTTTTCAGATAAAACATAGCTTACAATAAAATTAAAGCAAGACGATTCATAATGTGTGAGACAATTCAGTAAAATATGGTAGACCTACTTGTTTTAGAATAGGCCTACGCTGTTGGATCAATGGATCTGTAGTTTTAAAATCTACAGAGGGATTTTTACATTTAGTAAGTTGGTGCAAAGGTTTATTACTAGACCTAACCAATTTTATACCAAAATGAAAATTCAAGCCGTTTTAGATTTAGCCCTTTATTTAAGCTAGGCCTAAATTGAGAAGTTGATTTTAACTTTATATTATATTACAGTGTATATTATATCATATTATTATTATATATAATATATATATATATATATATATATATTGTATTAGTTATTATATATATTATTATAATTATTATATATATATATATATATAATAAATAATACAATATATATATTATAATAATAATATAATATATATATATATATATTGTATTATTTATTATATATATTATTATAATTATTATATATATATATATATATATATATATATATACTAATAGGCAGAGTAACCTATCATCAGTTAGTAATGAGCGAGACCTAGGACTGGAGTTGGGTCCAACCTTTTTTAAATCGCATTTATTTAGTAGTACGACCAAATTGGTTAGGCTCATTTATATAAATCGAGTTAAAATCTTTAAAACTAATAGAAGCTGTTAATAATTAATATTTTTTAATAATTTAGGCCTTTATTAGGTTCTCCAACACAAAATGTAAAATAATAAATGTTTGAGGTTATGTAAACAAGTTTATCAATGTACAGTAGAACCTTGATATAACGAATGTCAGGAGGATTTGTAAAAATTCGTTATATCAAGGAATTTGCTAAACCGAGGTTCGTAATATCGAGGTTATGCCAGCCAATATTTCGTTATATAGAGGTTCAGAAAGTACTCAATTGTAATAGAGTCTCAGTTGTAAACCTCTATATAACACGAGAAACAACAACACAGGTAATGCACACAACCTCTCAAGTAGGAAGATAAGAGTACACTGACCGGCAACACTGAAACCCCGCCCATAGACAAACAATAGAGGAAGGAGGGGCAGGCCGCCATTTTAGGCTCATGTCTGGACACCTAAAAATTCGTTATACTGAGGTTTTCATAGTATTTTCTTCGTTGTATAGAGGTATAATAGAGGAGGGAGGGGCAGGCCGCCATTTTAGGCTCATGTCTGGACACGTAAAAATTCGTTATATTGAGGTTTTCATAGTATTTTCTTCGTTGTATAGAGGTATAATTTGCATTGAGTGTTATGGAAAGTTGAAAGGGATTTAAAAAAATTCGTTATATCAAGGAATTCGTTGTATCGGGGTTCGTTATATCAAGGTTCCACTGTAGTAGGCTATCTACAAATTGCTTTACACATTTATGAAATACCTTACCACAGCCAGAGCACTTTTTCAAAACACTGAAAACAATATAAAGAAACCACTAATCACAAATAAAATCAGACATTTTAAAACGCTTGTTTAACAAATTTAGACTAACCACAAATCAGGACATTATAAAGAAATTAATTTAAAATTCAAATTTAATTTATACTTGGAATCAGCTGATTGACAATACGATCTGTTTGATGGAAGATGACCCTAAAGATGTGCCAACAGTGGAGTTGGGGCATTTTAATTAACATAAAAACCATCAGGTACACTGAAACTTATAAGAGGTTAAAATATGTAGATAGGGTGTTTAAAATCTGGGAACAAACAAATAGGCCTTGTTTCTTACAAAATTAGGCAATATTGGAGTTAGGGTCTACTTAAAAATAGCTATAATGCTCTGTCTATGAGGATGCAGGGCCTTTTAACATACAAAATAAGATGTAATGTTTCATGCTGGTGTAAAAAAAAAAAAAAGAAGAAGAAGGAGTTAGGGCCTTTTTACTTACGAGCGAACTTAAAAGAGACGACGTTTCATGACTGAGTCGTCATCTCAAGCTGTTATACATACATAAACTTTGTACCCAATGTGTGTTTGTCATCAAGTAAATATTATGATGAATCATTGAAACATCATGTTGTTGGTAGGCTATGCTTTCCTGTCGTGGAAGTTGGAGTGATTCATTATCTATGGGTTACGAATTTTCTACAACTTATTAAAAATATTAATCGACAAATATACTCAATTACTAGCAGTTACCATTATTTATTTATTTACTAAGAAGGTAAGTATAGAAAATGAAAAAACCTTAATTTGATTTTTTTAATCTATATGGAGGACAGGTAAGTGTAATATAAATTCGAACTCAGTACTCAAAAGTACATAATAATTATGAGTTTCAATAAAATTGAGTACCCTAAGAATTAAACATTTGATTTACCCAGTTATGAGTAGGCCCCTAATAAGGTAAATTTGATAATTGTCAAAATAAATATCAGTCAAACAACAGAAGTTGAAAAACTTACGTCATATGAGCTCAGAAAACTCAAAAAGTGATCTATTGCAATAGGAATATGAAATAATGGTATAGGGGACTAAGGGTATCTTCATATAGAATTATACTGAAATTTAGAAAAACCAAATTTAAAATGTCATCTATAAGGGTCAATAACGTGAGGTGCAATATTGGTCGATATAAGAGTCATGTAAATTTGCTGTTAGACACCTAACTCGGGATATTTAATACGAAATTTATTTACAATGAAATCACCAATACTTTCCAATCCGTCAGATTCAACTTCGGTGATTTCGTCACACGCTGGATACATAGTGGCACTAGTTAAATCACGAAACATATTCCTGGTGATCATGTTTGTTCGGTTCTATTATCTCCATCACGTTCATTAGCGTGTGAACTAATTGACTTGGAAACTGTAACCATCATTTCACCGCTGTTGGTTTGTTATTCTGTGTTTTCTAATCTGTATTTAAACTCAAACGATAACGGATGATCATGGAGTCCTCCATTGTACCTCATTACGCTGAAAAACCCTTCCAAAATATCCTGATTTAACCTGTTCGTTATTATGTACCTGATTTCATATTTTACTTTGGATGTCCTTGAAGAGCATTCTTAGAAACTTGATACTGAGAAGTATCCCTTTTTGAAAAGGTAAGAGATGCTTTTTCTTTCCTTTCCCATATATCATTCTCATATTATCAGCAGTAGTTTCCATATCGAGGAGAATTTTATTTTGAGTTTCTAGTTCCGAGCCATATCCAGCCGTTCTTTTCCTAGAATCAATCTTTGACACTTTTGAATTAAAAACATCAAACCTATCATTCACCAGCTTTATGAATAAGACAACTCATCCCAGTTTTCAGAATTCAATCATTTAAAAATCCCTAATCTTTTTTAAGCAATCTTTTTAAAGTTGTATGTGAGAACAACTGGATGGCTAATTTAGCTTTTTGTCTTTCGGCGTTTTCTACATTCATGTGACGATCGGTAACCTTATATGCAATATTTAAATCTAGCGAACTAGTCTTCACCATCAACTCGAAAAGAGCACATTCCGTAAACTTATTCATTTACTAAAAATCCAGAATCAAGAAAATGGATATGAGATGTGGCGCATCTCCAAATATATAAATATTATTTCCCGTAACCGGATTTAAGAAAGTATTATTATTCTCACTAACGCCCAAATCATTCCATAAACCCCTGTTGTCACACCCTAAGTCTGAAATCATTGCCACTATATTATAACCAAATTTCTCTAATTGAATAATAATTTTAAAAATTAGATACGGTATTTAGTTAATCTACAGTTGTACTGATAAAAAATAAGTGGATTTCAATTTTTAAACAAACCACGAATCTCAATTACTTAAACAAATTTAGCGGGATGTAAGAGAGTGTAATTTTTCGTATCATATTCATATTGCTCCGTCACCTTCATTTCATCGCCTAAGAGTACACAAACCTTTTGAAATGAAGAAAATTCACAGAGTTTTTAAATGCTCAGCACAACATTCCTGATTTTCAGGGTAACTTTCCAGCCCATATTTTAAAAGTAAAAACCGCTGGTAGTGGAAGCTTTATTTTAGAAGATATCTGTAAACGCGAGGTCCAACCGACGCCAAAGCTTTAGATATGTCATCGAAACTCCATTAACACGCTTAGATCGGTCAATGTCAGTACTTTTCTTATTTTTGAATTTGACCACGAGTAAAAATTGTTTCTACGTAGCTTAGCTGATCTTTTAGTTTATAGTTTTCTGACGTTAATTTAGAAATTTGCTTAAGCAAATTAAAATTTCAGATTTTACCACACAATTTTCTTTTTGAAATACTCTCATTTTGTCACGTTCGTTAAAATTTTCATATCGAATTTCATCAGTCGGCAAGGAATCCATTACATTAGTATCATATTCCACTGTAACATTCGTCGATGATGAAGGTTCGCTTAGGAGCAATTTTCCAACAAATTTCTTTCTTTCTCTATTATTACTTCTAACAGTTACTTAGCAGGTAAACGGTTCCTGAATCGTATTTCGACATAAACTCGGTAGGAATGGCATAAGTATTAAGTTTTTTAAATCGTAGTTCAAAATTTAATAACTCACATTGCAAGATTCGCTTTTAATTACTAGCTGTAAAATGTATGCTTCAAATTCTAGCTGTTTCGGCATTAAACTTGTCTTGTATACCACATTTGTTGATCCAGATTTTTCTCCCATCATTGTCCATTGGGAAAACATGAAAAATTATATTTGATTCATTCGAATGTTTTGTTTACGTTTTCTGTTGTTATTATTATTACAGCCAAAAACAGCACATAAATCCATTTTTTAAATACCACTACTTAGCCTAAATAATATTATTTGTTTTTTTTAGTGAATACTATTATTATTATTATTTAGTTGATTAATACCTTTTAGTCACTACTCATTTATACCTAAAGTAAAAAGTCACTTTCCTTGCGGCTTTTGATATTTAAATTGTTATTCATATGTATAAAGACATAGTTGGCGATGAATTTCCTTCATAAAAATTATAGTGCCTAATAAGAATTCAATACCCTTCTCGTTCTAACCAGGCCGTTAAAAACGCTTCAGTAAACTGTTATATTTATAATTATTACTTTTTTCAAGCTGTATGGTGTGTAATTTTATACTTGATTTACTCTATATGTATCATGTATGAGGTCTGCGTGTTTGGATTTATGTCATTGATTAATTCAAATCGTTCTGTTTAATTGATAATTTAATGTCTTATATAAAGTACGGAATAAATAAGTTGTTTTATTTTAAAATTGATATAGGATGAAGACGATTATCTTGACTATTGAAATTAAATCATGAGTTATAGTTATAAATTCACAGTTATTATATGCTATATATAAATATAAGGCCTCTTTAAACTGAGTACAAAATACAATTGAAAGAAATGGATGCTCATTTAAATATCTAGATTTTCAAGCCCGCTTAAGAAGTAATATAAGTGTAGAGAACAATGAAAATTGTCATGAAAGAAAAATCCTAAACTTGGTAGCTTATAGCCTAAGGTGCAAGGAATTTATCTATGTATTGAACTGATGTTAGATTAAAAAGTTTTGAGTTAGTATCTCCGGAATAAAAAAAAAAAGTGCAGTAAACGAAACCAAAACTCTACAAAAAAGCGTAGAAAATGTTTTTAATTTTATTCAAGAAATAGAAAAGTTTTGTAATGTAACTTAAATGTGAATAAATGTTGGTAAGAAACCAATTTAGAACATTTTAATAATTAGAAAAGAATTATTTTTATTAAAAATTATAATAATTAATCATTTTTTAAAAATCACCAAAAATGCACAACGCAACTAGTAATATATAATGTTTTAGAGACAGATGCGTAGACATCATATATTATGTAATAGAAAATTTGGACATACAAATTTTAGAGTTAGTGTGTCAGTAGTAAAAAAAGTACAGTAACCGAAGATAAAAAGCCACACAAAAAAGCATATGTATACCAAATATTAAAATGTTTCTAATTTATACACACATTTTATAGAGTAGTTTTGAAACAAATTTGAAAAAAAAAACATACAATTTAGCTTAATGATCAGTACAAAAAAAAATTGACAATATATATATATATATATATATATTCAGAAGCGTGCATAGAATTTATTTATATATACAAAAGTTTTAGATGTAACATTTTGAAGTAGTATGTCAGGAATCGTTCAATAACCAATGCTAGTAAGAACGTAGGTAATTACTACCACTTATTATACTTTTGGAATATTTTGTGAACAAATGTCAGACGACGAATTTCGGTAAACGTTGTAAATTTCACTACTTCAACCGTCAACAAGAATTTAGGGGGACAATGCCAAACATAAATGTCAATACTTAAAATACTCCAACTAAACCTCATAGATTCCGGTAGGTAAGACACGATTTACAACCTAGTGTTTGAGACAGTGCCGCACTAAGGATTAGGTCTTGTGCTCGCACATGTTCACTCCTTTACTCCGGAAATTCTCAGTCTCGTGGTTACTTTTATGACACTCATGTTACAATTTTAACTTGTCTATATTAAAAGGACACATTTAAATGGTCTTATTATTTCTTCTTCGTGGATGATTTAAGAGTATGTAAATCCTCTGCTTCTTTTAGTTGAGAAAGAGGTAATTTTTTAACTGTGGAATGGCATAATTTACAAGGTACAAAATCATTTGTATATGTGTAGAAATCAGTAAAATACTTGAACAATTTTGTTTGTACTTCGAGTGATGTCTTTATCGGTCTCTGCTACGAGTCGGGCGGCAACGTTTTCTCCCGTTCGTTTAAGACCTACTTTACGCTCTTAATACATAACAAAATCTAATTTATCATTTTTTTTCTTTAATTCAGCGTTTATGGATGTCAAAGTGTAATTATTTTTTAATAAGAAAACAGTTAAACCGATTTTTTTTAAACCAATAAACGTGCGCACGAAATTAACACTTTTTAATTATTACTTTATATTTTCTTCATTGATGACTTTGTAACATCTGTCACATGTAAAATAATCTACATTGCCAATAATGCAGATTAAAATAAACCAACCAACAAAGATTCACCTTGGACGATGCTACCACCTGGCGAGCGATATCAGAAACGACATCGGATCACCTGTCCGATGTACCCTGACCTCGACCAACATTAATTTTGCAAGTCAGTTCTTAACTTCTATATAGAGCAGTCGCCTCTTCTTTACAAAATGTAATTCTCAAAGTAAAATTTATGATCAAAATCGCGCTGCTTCTTTTTCAAAATTATGTCTCATAACTTCAACAACTTATACATTTAGGCTTGTTAGTGCACATAAAAAAAAGTAATCAGTGAGTGTTTTTTTTCTTCTTTTTACGATGACCTTCATGGATGCATGAAGCTCGTAAGCTTCCTTACAACAAATCCCAGCAAAAAGCTGGTTCAAGGTTGGGAGTAAAGACAAGTTCAAACACACACACACTCAGCATTTCCTAGTGCACCAGCTCAACTTATAAAAAAAAAAAAAAACCTTTTGAAAATATGACTTCTGTTAACTAAAGGAACTTTGGTTGTGTTTTTTTTACATATAATAAAAAAAAAACTAAATTTAATCAAAGAAACAAAACATGGTGTAATAATGTGTTTTCATCTCAGTGACTATTTACTGTAGAACAATGTGTACTAATTTAAAATTAAAATAAAATTGGATGTGATAGCATATGAAAATTTCGGCCTCCACGACCCCAAAGGGGTTATTTTTCAAAATTAAAAAAGGTAAACATTGACGTCAATGGCATAAAATAAAATAAAATTTAATTTTCTTTATATAATAAATTTATCTTTTTAATATAGAAAATATTTAGTTGATCAACTTAGTTTTAGTTAATATAATAATATAAATGGTAGTAAACTATAAGCATTTGATAATGCAAATTTTGTTAACCTTAACATATACTTTCTAGCTAAATTTTTTTGTCAATATCTAAATTCTTTTTTTATATAAATTTATATTATCTTAAAAATATAACCTTTTTGTAACAATTGTATTTGGGGGGGGGGAATCAAGTAATTGTAAATTGTATCAAGCACATGTAATTTAAATTTGAAACTTGTTTGGAAACCAAAATGTTTGTCAATTGGTTAATTGTTGATTGATTTTTGTGAATGGTCAATTTTTTTTATTCTCTTTTGGGCTTAATAAATTTCAGCACTGTTTTTTGAAAATTGTTTTCTTTTTTTTTAAACATGTTTACCAGAGGGTTCCAATAAATTATAATTCTTAATCGCCTGGTAACATGTTTTTGGTAGTAGAGCGTGGTTGTTAAAATTTGTTTTTTTTTGGAACCATAAAATTTTAATACTTTTAAATTGACTCTGTGCCGGACAAACCTTACCTTTCTTTCATTATTACAGCTTATTTCATAAACAGAACAACAATTGTTGATGAAATTAAATTTTTTTTTTTATATAAACTAATACGTCTCTAAATAACATCACATAAACTCACTTTTCACAAGAACACCTAGACAAATTTTGATAAAATTTTTTTTTCCTCTCTTTCTCTTTCAAAATTTTTTTTTATATACATTATTAATTTACTGGACTCGATTCAAACAGGCAAGGCTTTATCGAAAATACAAAAAAAGGTAAAAAAAATAATAAAAATCCAAAAATAGATAAAAACATATATATAAAAAAAAACTCTTAAATTAAAAAAATTTTTTTTTTTCTTTCTTAAAAATTCACCTTGCTTGTTTGCTTTGGTTCTTACACACACATATACATATACAACACATACACCTCTCAATTTATTTATTTAATTATATTTTTTTTTGCTCATTTCAATTTCACTGCTTTCTCAACTTTCAAACAGACTTTACGAGCTTTAAACAATTCTCAAATCAGTAATAGGCAAAATGGCGGTGGACTTGCTGAGACTGGTGGATGCCCTGAAAAATACGGAGCTTGCTTTTGAGGTTGTAGCTAGAGGGGGAGAAAAGGACATTGTTGCAAAAATGAGAGTCATACTTAGGTCGTTCCTGCAAAATTCCGTCGAGCCTGATCTAGGCGTTTTTACCGAGGAAGTATTGGTGCAACAATTGGCCTTGGCAAGGAACTCCTTGTTCGTCCTACAAGACGACTTGGAGAACCTGGACTCCGAAAGGGGCATCAAATTGAACCGTGTTCGTGCTCGAATAAATGTTTTTGGTAGGCGGTTGGAGTTTTTGGCTCGGGTACAATCAGAGCAGCTGAAAATCGTAAAGAGTAACATCCAGCGAGAACTCTCCGAATTACAAAGTAATTTCGCTTGCCTAAACGACAAATTTAAAGCTTTCGAGCAAACCTTGGTACCCTTGAAGCTAAACGTCAGCTACCCGCTAACACCCTCTGGTAGACCCTCAAAAGCAACGTCGGGAGAACCATCGCGCTCTATCGAGGTAAATTCGGCCTTGGAGACCCCTCAGGCTGATTTACATCCAGAAACAGTGACCAATTCACAAAAGGGTGCTTACGTTTCCTTGTATGGAAAGTTGAGCCACCCGGCGGAATTACTTATCAAAACCTTACCTCACACAGATGGTTTCGACCTCAATAAATTATTAGCTTTTATAAAAATATCCTTGAAAATTGTTAAAATATATCCAGATATAGCTCTAAATATAAATAATGTTTTAATGCCTTATGCTCAGGGACCCCTGAATTCGTGTCTAATAAGACATCAGACTTTTGATAGCTTTCATAAAGAGGCCTTAAGTCTCTTCATTCCGACTAAGAGGTTAATTTCCTTAGTCCAAGAATTGTATTATCGTCCTCAAAGACCAAATGAAACCGTACACAACTTTGTCAACGACATTAAAGAGTCCGCGGAAATACTAAAATTGAACAAGTCCGAATTGGAGGTCACGGACGTCATTCTGGAGGGACTGTCACCGGAGGTTCGCAACTGTTTAGTTTTTGCTACTAGGCCAGTCAACTTTGCAGACCTAGATCGTTTGTGTGCACATGTGAATAACATTATGTACACAGACAGACAAAGGGCTCCATCAACGAGACCCGAAACTAGAAATATAGATTTTAGAGTCACGAGACCATCAGTAGTCTCTTACAGATGCGGGCAGCCGGGGCATAGAAGCCCGGAGTGTCGGAACCGACCTTCAAGGGGGCAATATCTTTCAAAAAAATGGGGGCAGGTTTGGAGTTTAGTTGGTAGTTCCAAGCCCGAATTTCAATGTAAAAACAACCACAACGGATCTAAGAATAAACCCGATCGACACGTACGTGATAGGCTTTCTTTTCAAAATTTTAATTTATTGTCGTATCAAATTAGGACAACCCATTGTAATAAAGTCAAAGATATTTTGAAGCCACTTTGTTATTATTGCGACACTCCCGGTCATTATATCTGGGGTTGTAAATTCTTCTTATCAAGGAATAGGCACAGGCAACCCTATTCCAGCTCGAGGCTTTCCAACTGCAGCTATCAAAATAGAAAAATTTCCCTCAAGTATAGGGGTCTGACCGATCAGTTTTTGCCTTTGGTGGAAGTCGCCTTTGGCCAATTTAAGGTCAATGCTCTGCTGGACTCCGGTTCAGTAAGATGCGTAATATCAAACGACCTTTTCAATAAATTAATAAACACCAAAGCGTTCAAATCTATGACCGAGGTAAGGGCTGATTGTGTCACGGATTCTGGAGAAAGGTTGCCCATTTCCTTTTCTTGCGTCCTACATCTTAAAATGGAACATTGCAGTTGGAATATAAATTTTCTGGTGGCACATAGGTTGTCGTGTCCTCTGATTCTTGGATCGGACTTCATCTCGAGAACGGGACTGGTACTCGATCTCTCCGCAAAAAATTTCTATTTTAAATTCGCCAGGTCCATTGTCTTTCCTTTATGTAAATTTAGTAATATGTCTTATAAACAAATAGTGTCTTCAGCCACTGAGGCCACTCCTCCTGATCCTTTAGGTCATCTTCAGAAGGATAACAAAAACGCCATCGTGAGAATAATTGGGGACTTTCCTCAGGTACTCACCAAGAAGTTGGGACTAACCCATTTAATTGAATATGACATTCAGCTTAAGGATGACACCCCAGTCAAATGTTCACCATACCAACTGGCTCCCCCAAAAATGGAATACCTCGGTGAACACATCAAAGATTTATTAGACTCAGGAGTAGTAGAACCGAGCCTCTCGGCATATGCTTCACCCATTTTTCTGGTTCAACATCCCGAAAAGAAAACAAGGATGGTGATTGATTATCGGAGACTCAATCAACATATCGTCGTGGAAGCTGTGCCGCTACCTAATCTACACCAAAGTTTTAACTGGTTTGTCGGTGCCAAATATTTCACAGTTTTTGATTTAAACTCAGCTTACCATCAAATCCCTTTGTCTCAAAGGTCCAAGCAAATCACCAGTTTTTGCACTCCCTGGATGCTCTATCAATTTACTCGAGTCCCTTTCGGACTCTGTACCGGTGCCCAAGTCCTCACTAGACACCTTGAACAAGTTTTTTCGGACATCAAGTTCAAATTCATCTTTAATTACCTTGATGACCTGGTCATCTACTCCAAAACTTGGGAAGAGCATCAGCAACATCTTCGGGAAGTTCTTTCTCGTTTGCGGCGGGTTTGGCTTGACTGTCAACCCAGATAAGGTCCGTTTCGCCGTGAATGAGATAAGTTTCTTAGGACACCTGGTTTCTTCACGCGGCGTGCAAATTGACCCATCTAGAACTAAAGCCATAAAAAATTTCCCACAACCCAAGAACCCTAAGGCCGTTTCCAGATTCATTGGGATGGTCAATTTCTTCTCCAAATTCATTCTGAATTTCGCGGAGCACACTGCGCCTCTAAATCTGCTCCGACGAAAGGGCCAGAAATTCTCTAGGCAAGCTGAGCAAGAGAAAGTGTTTAAACATCTTCGGGAGGCAATAACACAGCCACCGGTCCTTTGGATGGCCGATTTCGCCAAATCTTTCATCTTACAAACAGATGCAAGCTCGGTGGCCCTAGGAGCAGTTCTACTCCAGGAAATTGACGGTTCGCGACAACCCATAGCGTACGCATCACGTACCTTAACTCCTGCAGAAAGAAAAGCCTCATCTGCTTACGAAGCCGAATGTCTTGCCGTAGTTTTTGGAGTGGAAAAGTTTAGACAGTATCTCGAACATCGGGAATTTTTACTAGAGACCGACAACCAAGCACTTTCATGGCTTTTATCACGTCCTCGTCAGCTTGGCAAATTAGGCTGTTGGATTGCCAAGTTGACCTCCCTAAAATTTAAGGTAGCGCACATAAGAGGAACTAAAAACATCATAGCAGACTCCCTCTCACGCATGTTTGAACCAGAAAGTTTCAACGAAGAGAACCCAGTAGTTTCATGTACCAGTCTCCTCACGAATTTTCCTTTAGCATATCATGACATCCAAACTCATCAAAAGGCCGACCCCATCTTAAAACCCATCATCGCTGATCTTGAGGAGAACATCTCTTCAGAGAAGTACTGTTTGAGTAAAGGTGTCCTTTGCTTAAAAAATCATCTGGAAAAGCCCACCAGAATTTAACTACCTCAGTCCTTAGTCGATCTGGTAATAAATTACCATCACGACTCCGTTGTGGGTGGTCATCTAGGTGTACTTAAGACCTTGTTTACGGTGAAGGAGAATTTTTTTTGGCCGACTCTGAAACAAGATGTCACTTCTAAGGTGCGAGCTTGTTCGATTTGTGCTGTTAGTAAACCCGCGCACAATTCAAGACTAGTCTCTTGCCTCAATCGCCTAAGGACGATCTTGCCTCAACAGTCCCGAATCGTCCCATGGAAAAGTTACATATAGATTATGTAGGTAAGCTTCCCAGAACAAAGAAGGGCTACAACATGATTCTGGTCGCAGTGGACCAGTTCTCAAAATTCACCTGGCTTATCCCTGTCAGAGATGCAACCTCCCATAGCACCGTTACGGCCTTGAGCCAAATCATTTTTCAAAATTTCGGATTTCCTAAAATCATAATCTCTGACAACGCTCAATGCTTCGTGTCACACGTCTTCCGCAATTTTTGTTTTTCTCCCGGTATTAAACATGCTACCTTATCCCCATATCACCCCCAACCTAATATTGCGGAAAGACTAAATAGAAATCTCAAGGCAGCCCTCATCGCCTTTCATTTACGTAACCAATCATCTTGGGACGACTCCCTTTGCTGGCTTCAGCTGGCCTTTAACTTCGCACACCATGAGACTCTCAAAGCAACCCCTTTTAAAATTCTATTTAATTTTCTCCCTAATACACCTTTGAGTCTCAGTTGGAACATACATGATCTTCTCCCAAAACCTAACACCAACCCCTCACAAATTTGGCGCCAGGCCAAAGATAACATTTTGAAAGCGCACCAAAAGGTCGAAAAGACTTATAATAAATTCCGAAAAACTCATCAGTACAAAATAAATGATCTCGTCTGGTGTAAGACACATCCTTTAAGTTCTGCCATAGACAAGCGGACCGCTAGATTGATGCCTCGATGGTCCGGCCCCTTTCGAATAATTGATTTTCTTACTCCATTTACCATTGCGCTTTCCTTTGCCAACTTGCCCCGTTTCATCAAAAAAGCACACGTCGAACAACTCAAACCGCACTACGTAAATTCAAAATTCCATAACCGTCTTCTTCACTGTTCATCTGATCTTTCTTGTCCCGCACAAAATCGTTGACAGGTAGTCTTCTTCTTTGGTACTACAAAACAGAACAAAATATGGAGCCAAGCCGTGGTTACTCTAAGCCATAAACACGTCTGTATGTTTGGGCATTGGTGGGTTGCGCTCTTCATAGAGCCCCTCCGCGCCACAACATATATTGTTTGTGCCTGTCGGCAAATAATTTCGTATAAGAGAGAGGTAAGGGGAGGGGGTAAGAGCATAAGGCAATCTACACAGCAGTAGTGTTTGAGCCACTGAAGAATTATCATCGCGTCTCCCTCGAGACTGGACAAGAGATTCGCCAGGGTGCACCCGCCTTCTCAACTCGACATCGCAGCATCGGTATCCGTAAGAATCATCATATACAGTCCACATAATAAGTCGGTAAGTCTAACATAATAATATTACCGCCAACGCCAAAACATTGGTTCCTCGGCCACGGATTCGATTGCTCTGAGTGAACGCCCTTACCTCTGTCGAGTGGGGAAGAAACATTTATATTTTATGAATTTAAACATTGTAGACTTTACATAAGTGTCTTCTCAAAATTGCATTGAAATTGACAAAAGAAAATGTAGAATTATTATTTTCAACTATCGCATTGATTTTTGATTGTAATGTACATGTTTGCTTTAGTCGTTATTATAAAGCTGAAGTCAAGTTATTACGCGCATATTGTAGTTTAGTGAAAATCAATAATACAAAGTCTGTCCCCTCTGAAACTGGCTTAGGCCTAAGTAAACAAACATTCTTATCTGAGAGACAGACTGGCTGTAAATAACAATTCATTGACTATATCAAGATGTTTCTGTTTGATTTACACAATGAGTTAATAATTTTATTTATACACGCAAATTAAACTAGGCTACTTCTAATATCTCTAAGTAAAAGTACGTCTTATATTTTAAAGAAAAAGAAATCTTGTGTATTCTTATCAATATTCGCATAGTAAATGCATATTTATGTCATCGTTTTATTGCTTAGTTAACAAACAACAAGAAACTAATTACATTTGTTGATGAATATTGGGAATAGTTTGAAAACGTTGTTTACAAATAGACATTCAAATAACAAACATTTTTACTGCGCAGGGTAAAATGTCAGGTACAAAGAAGATAAAGTTAGCCTTGGCTAAAAAAGATAACTTGTTTTCCCGTATACAATCTGTTTATGATCTAACAAAGAAATTATCGGATAAAGATATTTTTCAAAAGTTTATGGTTCAAGCGAAGTCTGTGCCCTCTCTGAGATCCGAATTTATTGACGCTTTAGAAAATTGGCAATTATTAAACATAGAAGAAGATGAAAGTTTTGTTCCAAACTATGCTCCATTAGATGCTGTTAGTGATATGTGTAATTATATAGCCTATAGTTTAACAGAAATAGAAAATAGAAACAAAAGTAAACAAAAAGGAGATAATTCTGGAACCCCTCAAACTATAGCACAAGCAGTGCCACGCCTTCCAAAGCTGGAAGTATGTAACTTTGATGGTTCACCAGAAAAATGGCATGTTTTTTATCAATTGTTTAGCAAATTAATCCATGAGAATAAAACCCTAACTAACCTAGAAAAAATAAATTATCTTGTTACACATTTACAAGGCCCTGCACTAGCCATTTGCATGGGTGTGCTACCTACTGCCGAAAATTATGAAATATTATATCAAACACTTATTGATCGGTATGAAGATCAAAGACAACTTGCAGCCTTTTATTTAACATTAATTATTGAATTTAAGTCAATTTCACATGAATCGGAAAAATCGCTAAATGCATTTTTGTAACAATTTGTTGAGACTGTTTCGGCTCTTAAACAACTAAAAATAGAAGATTTAGCCGATTTTATGTTTGTACATTTCGCACTAAAGAAATTAGATAGTGAAACCGCCCGCAATTTTGAAATGACTGTACGCAAAGATAAAATGCCAAAGTTTGATGCCCTCACAATGTTTGTTAGGGAACAAGCAAAAATTTTAGGTAGAAATAGGAGGCCACCTGTAATACCGTGTGTGCAAAAAACACAAACATTTAAAAATGCTCATGCATTTATCTCTACAAAGCCTCAAATTAAAAATGAAACCGCACAGAAATGCCCTTTACGTTCACAACCAAGACATCAATTGTACAGATGTCCCTTGTTTCATAAAATGTCCATCGTTGAACAATGGGATTCTGCAAAAAAATACAATGCCTGCTTTAACTGTTTGTCCCTTAAACAGCACAGTTATGTAAAATGCGCTTCAGAAAATTCTTGTACAAAGTGTCACCGCAAACATCACTCACTTCTACACAGGGAAATAGAGACACCATTAAGCAAAAACAAGACCTTGAAATCGGATAGCAACCTCACTGTCTTCGCCACATCAAGTAGTAGAAATATTACGGATACTATTGTTGCCAATCCATAGTTCAGTCAAATGGGAGTTCATGTCTTTCGGAAATTCAAGTTGCGCCAGTGGTTAATGTGTTGTTAGCTACTGCTATAATCGAAATACAAGATGAGTTTGCAAATTTTCATCGGGTTCGTGCTTTAATAGATAATGGAAGTCAATCTCACTTTATTACACCAGCTTGTTGTGATATGTTAGGTTTACAGAAATCCAGCACTGACACTGTGGTTAAGGGGATTGGATCTGGTGGTCTTAAGCCCAAATACTCAACTTCGTTAACATTTCGCTCCACAAAAATTCATTCCGTCAAATATACAATATCGGCCTTAGTAGGAGAGTTTTTGATTGATCCGATACCTACTCATCACATTTCAAAAGATCACCTTGCTCGTATTAAAGGCCTTGACCTCGTTGATCCTGAATTTGGTACCCCTGGTAAAATTGACATATTACTGGGTGCTTCGCTATGGCCTTACTTGTCAGGTCCAGGAAAGAAATTTGGGCCCCCAAATACGCCGACGGCTGTTGAGAGTTCACTAGGATATCTGATAATGGGAAAGGTTAGAACTAACCAATCCACAAAATTTACTGGCAGTAATTGTCTCATCTTGCAGCCCTCCCTGGCAGATCTAGTTCAAAGGTTTTGGTCGCTTGAGGAAATCCCTGAGTGTAAAATCATGAGTGAAGATGAAAAGAAATGTGAAGAACTATTTTCGGAAACTTGTTCCAGAAATGAGCTGGGTAAGTTTTCTGTGACGCTTCCGTTCAAACTATCGCCAACATTATTAGGAAAAACAAAAGAAGCTGCTAAAGACCAGTTCCTGTCAATTGAAAGAAGGTTATTTAAGGACCCACATCTGTATAATCGCTATAAGGAAGTATTGGAAGACTACATTTCAAAGGGATATGTATCAGGGCCCATTAATGAAAATGACAGTGATGCTTATTATATGCCTCATCACAGCGTATATAAGCCAGAAAAACTATCAACCCCGCTCAGAATAGTTTTCAATGCCAGTGCCGTATCCACATCCAGATACTCGCTTAATGATTTGCTTCATACTGAACCCAAACTTTATGCCGAAATATTTGATATTTTGTTAAATTTTAGGTTGTTTAAAATAGTACTGTCTGCTGATGTTAGTAAAATGTATTTACAGATTAATGTTGACAAAGATCATCGCAAGTATCAAAGATTCGTTTGGAGACCCAATAAGGACAGAGAAATCCATATATATGAATTTAACACTTTGGTTTTTGGGATCTAAAGTTCACCATATCTCGCTTTAAAAGTATTGAAAATGTTGGCCGATAGTGAGGAAAGTCGGTTACCACTCGCTTCACAAATTGTAAATCGTGATGTTTACATGGATGATGTGGTCCGTTCTGTTCCTGATTCCAAAACTGCATTGACCCTATATAACCAACTGAACCGACTTTTTGCATCTGGAGGGTTTAAACTAACAAAATGGTGTTCCAACTGTGATGCTATGCTCAGTGAAATCCCAGAAGAAGAGAAGCTAAATTCTGCCCTCGAATTTAACAAAGAAAGTTCCGCTGAGGTTCTAGGAATGCAATGGTTGCCTCATGAAGATTCGTTTTTCTTTAAAATACTAGTTGAAAATATACACTGTACCAAACGCAATATTCTGTCCACGGTTGCTCCCATATTCGACCCGCTTAGACTGTTAGCTCCTGTAACCATAGTAGCGAAACTCTTAATAAAGGACTTATGGATTAAGCTCGTAGGTTGGGATGAAACACCGCCTCAAAATATCATCGATAAATGGAATCGAATTTGTAAAGAATTACCGCTTCTGTCTAACTTGAAAGTTAGTCGCCATTGTGCAATATGTCCTGGTTTACGAACAACCTTGATCGGGTTTTCGGACGCAAGTGAAAAGGCTTACGGCGCAGTAGTGTATGTGAAAACGGATTTCGGTGATGGAACTTGTAACGTAAGGTTGTTATGTGCAAAATCTAAGGTCGCTCCAAAGAAAGTAGTGTCGGTTCCGAGGCTAGAGTTATGTGCCGCACTCCTGCTTTCAGAACTTATAAAACATATTGTTAAGGTGTTCTCAAGTCGACATTGTTTTAGTAGCATCACATCATTCACAGATTCAACAGTAACGCTTCATTGGATTAAGTCAGACCCATCTGTATGGAAAAGTTTTATTTCCAACTGAGTTGCAAAAATTCAAGACAATGTAACAATGGATGCATGGAGACACGTATCAGGGCAAGAAAACATCAGTGATTGTCTCTCAAGAGGCCTTAGTCCAGCTGAATTGCTTAATTACCCATGTTGGTTTATTGGACCATCTTGGCTTAGAAAGCATGAAGAAGAGTGGCCACTGTCAACTGCATCTGAGAAATCATCAAATGACGTAATCTTTAAAGAGACTAAACAGAAAGCTATGGTTTCTGTTGCAATGCATCAAGAGGAGTTTGTTCTTCAACCATTGCTAGCTCGAGTGTCAACTTATCAGGTGTTGTTGAGAGCCACTGCCATTGTCTTCAGATTTCTTAGATTAAAGTCGATTGTTGAATATCCAATTTCCTCTGAAGACCTAGAAGAAGCGGAATTAACATGGATTAAAGCCGTTCAACGCACCAAATTAAGAGAATCTATTCAACTATCTAATAATCTGCCTGCACCAAAAACTTTGTGCTACCTTGATCCATTCATGAAAGAAAATGTATTAAGAGTGGGAGGACGTTTGGAATATAGTGACTTGCCATATAACCAGCGACATCCACTTCTTTTGCCGAAAAATGAACAATTTGTCGACCTTCTTATTGATCATTACCATCGAAACAATATGCATACTGGATCACATTTAGTCTTAGCCTTACTAAGACTAAAATATTGGATTCTATCTGCCCGTGGTCAAGTCAGACGTCGCCTTCGACAGTGTAACATCTGCTTCAAAGTGAATCCTAAACCGATAACCCCGAAAATGGCACCATTGCCTGAAGCAAGGGTTCACCAAGCAAAAGCGTTTACACATACTGGTGTAGACTATGCAGGACCATTCATGATAACCATGTCCCGCTTAAGAAAAGTAAGACCACAAAAGTCCTACCTATGTCTGTTTGTTTGCCTAGTGGTGAAAGCTATCCACATAGAACTTGTAGCGGATCTCTCCACAGAATGCTTTCTTAATGCCTTAAAAAGGTTTTTATCAAGAAGAGGACCTTGTTCAAAATTATATTCGGATTGTGGAACAAATTTCATTGGGGCCCGCAACCAATTAGAGGAAATACACAAGTTTAGCATCTCTGAGAGATTCAGAACCGCCATCGCTCAAGAACTGGCTAAACACAAGGTGGAATGGAGTTTTAACCATCCGTCATTACCTCATTTTGGAGGGCTTTGGGAAAGCAATGTCAAGAGTGTAAAGAGCCATCTGAAAAGGGTTATTGGATTACAGATCTTAACCTATGAAGAACTGAACATGGTACTAATTCAAATCGAAGCTCTTTTGAATAGTAGACCCTTGTCATGGTCATGGGTGTCATGGGTGTCGAAGTCGGACGGTACTCTTCCACGCAGTGTCACCTGGAAACTGTACTCTTCTAGTCTTGACTAGGAGGGTGCAGGCTAATGTACCGACGCCGCACAGCCTGGGTAGAGGTAATTAAATCTCTCTCTGTCCCAGGCAAGTACCTATACAGAGATGATAGGGAAGTGCGACCAGTGCAGGACATACATAGGCCTGGATAGGGGGTTCCTCCCCCCTGCTGGGAAAGTGGGGCGCCCAGGTATACCCTGCTTGGGCGATACGGTGACCCTTGATGAAGGGGTGGCTGGTGATTGAGGTGAAGGCTCTTTGTGGAGGGTTGGATCCAACACATCACTTTGCGCTCTGGAGGCTTGGGTGAGCCGCGATCGGGTCTGGCAAGCCCAGATCAGGGGTTCTCACTATGCGAATGCGTAGTGGGGCAAGTGCAGTTGCTGTGAGTAGGCTTATTGAAGGAGGAACAACCCAGTTTCCATGGTCGGTTCTGGGAAGGTCCTCTGGATAGACAGCCGAGGGGCAGTGGCTGGGCTACGGAGAGCCTGAGTCGCGGGAGGACTTTGTCTGGCGAATGCCTCACCGAGGATGGTGAGAACGTTGCTCAGGACCCTAGATGGGGCAAAAACCCAATACACAACTTCATGGACAATCAAAACAGACCAGAAGTGAACAGGCGGTCAGGTGCAGAGAGGGAATCTCCAGTTGAGAATGTCCTCAGTCTGCGCCTTGACGATGTAGAAATGCCACTGGAAGTCCCAATGGGTCAGGCCAGAAACATGGCAGGTCAAGAGATGGTTGAAGCTCCAGTTGAGCAGGCTACCACTTCCTCAAGGGACAGCGGCGACAGGTCTGCTAGATTCAAGGCCGAAGGCATCGATGTGGCTCTGTACCTGGAGCCATGGGCGGTGAAAGGTAAGGTTCTGGGGCTGGGAGACTCTGGGGGCAGGCTGATGTACGATACGTCATCGGACGCTCCCAGAACATGCATGTTAGTGAATAAGAATTTAAGTGTCTTTTTGCTAAATGAGTTCTGTTCCAGGGATCTGGTGGCAGCTAAGGTGAGATTGGAGGACCAGGAGGTGTGTGGAGAAATTACCATAGGCTCTGCATACTTCCCGTTCAACTTGGCCAATCCACCTCCAACTTACGAGTTTACACGCATTGTGGGAGAAGCGAAGAGGAAAGGTGAACACCTAGTCCTTGGAGTGGATTCCAATGCGCATCACCTTGCATGGGGCAGCTCCAACTGCAATGCAAGAGGTAAGTCTCTATTTGACTATTTGTCTAGTTTTAATTTAGATATAGTTAATGTAGGTAACAAACCGACCTTCATCAACAGAGTGAGGAGGGAGGTCATTGACATCACAGTCTGCACTGAACGTACTGCCCAACTCATCAAGGGTTTTAGGGTCTCGGTGGAGCCATCATTGGCAGATCACCAGCACATTCAATTCGAGATGAGGTGGAAGCAGAAGAGTGTCATCTGGTTCAGAAACCCCAAAAGGACGAACTGGGAAAAGTACAGGGAAGACTTGGGGCAGGCTGTTCAGGATATAGTGCCTGAAGTGAGGGGGATAGAGGAGTTGGAAGAAGTATCGGTGCAGCTGCAGGCTGCGGTGCAGGGTGCTTTTCAGGCCAACTGCCCCCTCACACAAAGGAAAAAACACGACACGGTTAGGTGGTGGAACAAGGACCTAGCAAAAATGAAGAGGGAGGTTAGAACTCTGTTCAAGGCCTCTAAACATCAAGGTTGCTGGGAACCCTATCACAAAAAACTTACTGAGTATAACTCAGCAATTCGGAAAGTCAAGCGGGATTCCTGGAGAAAGTACTGTGAAAGAGTGGAAGAGTGCTCTGAAACGGCTAGACTCCAGAAAATCCTGAGGGCTGAACATACCAATATGGTGGGCTCTCTGAAAAAACCAGATTGCTCGTACACGCAGTCCGGAAGGGAGACTCTGGAAGTACTCCTGAGATGTCACTTCCCGGATTGCGAGATAGAGGGAGGAAGTGATCCCTCCCTGGACACTAGGGCAAGTCCGCGTAGAGCGGACTGGAACTGCTCGAGGAGACTTATTAATGAGGATAAGGTGGACTGGGCCATTAGATCGTTCGAGACGCACAGGGCCCCGGGGCCGGACGGAATCACTCCCTTACTCCTCAAGGAGGGTTTGGAGGTGCTCAGGCCGGTTATCACGGGGGCTTTTCGGGCGAGCTAGGCGCTGCGCCATGTTCCAAGGAATTGGTCTGTGGCGAGGGTTGTTTTCGCTCCAAAGCCTGGAAGAGCGGGATATGCTCAGGCCAAGGCCTACAGACCAATTTGCCTAAACTCTTTCCTGCTAAAGGCTATGGAGAGAATTCTGGATGTTAACATCAGAGATAGCGTGCTTAGGAGTTCAGGCTTGCACGAAAATCAATTTGCTTATAGACCAGGCAGGTCCACTGAGGCTGCTCTACATCATATTGTAAGTAGAATAGAGGAAAGTCTGGAAGCAAAGGAAATAGCTCTGGGGGCGTTTCTGGACATAGAGGGAGCCTTCAGTAACACTTCAATACAATCAATGATTAGTGCTTTGGAGGATTGTGAAGTGAACAAGACTGTTGTAGGATGGGTCTCTGCCATGCTGAACAACAGGTCAATCCAGGCTACTCTGTATGATGAAATCATCACGATCAGAGCTAGACGTGGATGTGCTCAGGGCGGAGTCTTATCCCCCCTGTTATGGAACCTGGTAGTGGATAAGATCCTTAGGCGTTTAAACGAACAAGGATTCTACTCACAGGGATATGCCTATGATGTGGCCATCGTGGTTAGAGGTAGAGACATGAGCGTTGTTTGTGACCTCATGCAGGCTGCCTTTATCCAGGTGGAAAGGTGGTGTCAGGAGGAACAGCTATCTGTGAATCCTGTAAAAACTTCTCTCATTCCCTTCACAAGAAAAAGGAATCTGGGAGTGAGGTCGCTACCTAAGCTCTTTGGGCAGGAGGTAGCGTTGGAGAACCAGGTGAAGTACCTAGGTACTGTGTTGGATAAAAAGCTCACCTGGAACCCACAGATAGAACGGGTAGTGACCAGAGCCAAGTGTCTTATGTTTGCATGTAAGAGGGCTGTTGGTAAACAATGGGGTCTGCAACCCAAGGTGGTGATGTGGATTTACACCATGATCATTAGACCACTAATCTCCTATGCTGCGGTGGTTTGGTGGACTAAGACGTTACAAGGTGGGGCTGGAAGTAGAATGGATGGTCTCCAAAGGGTGGCCGGTTTGGCTATCACGGGGGCCATGGGGTCTACACCAACCGTTACCTTGAATGCACTTCTGGATCTCCCTCCCCTAGGGGTATATATTCAGGGACAGGCCAGGATGAGTGCATATAGACTACAGCAAACGGGGTGCTGGAGGAAGAGGTGGCCTGCAATTGGGCATTGCAGGATAAATCAAAAGTCAACAGGGAAGTGTTAGACATGCCCTCTGATCACATGATACCTAAGGTTTCATTAGACAAGCCTTTTAAGACGAAGATCTTCTCTAGGGAAGAATGGGAGTCTGGAAGGAAGTTATACAACGAGCAAGATATAGTCTGGTTCACAGATGGCTCGAAAACAGAGATGGGTACAGGCGGTGGCATTAATGGGTTTAACCCAGAGAGGTCCATCGTACTGAGCCTAGGTAAGCATGCTACTGTTTTCCAAGCAGAAGTAGGTGCTATCTCTGAATGCATCAAGGAGAATCAAAGAATGAAATACATTGGTAAGAACATTCTGATCTTCACAGATAGTCAAGCTGCCATTAAGGCACTTAACACGACAAAGGTAAAGTCGAAGCAGCTATGGGACTGCATCTCATCATTGATAAAGCTTAGTCAGATGAACACGGTCACTGTTGGCTGGGTTCCTGGCCACTCAGGTATTGAAGGTAATGAGAGAGCAGATGAACTAGCCAGGTCAGGCTCTGAATCCCCTTTCGTTGGCCCGGAACCGGTGCTCGGAATCTCTTATGGACATGCCAGGGAGGCGGTTGATACGTGGATGCGGGAGGGGATGAACAGGGTCTGGACGAATTCAACCACTAGTAGACTTGCTAAAAGGTTAATTAGACCAAGCAAGAAACATGCGGAACAACTCATCTCTCTCAGAAGGGATAACTTGAGGTGGGTGGTTGGTCTCTTAATGAGCCACTGTCACCTCAGAAAACACCTACACAGGATAGGAATTGCTGCAGATAATACATGCAGGAAATGTGGTCTGGCTGAAGAGTCTGCAGAACACATTCTTTTGGAGTGTGAGGCGCTAGGACGAGCCAGGCTGTACTTTCTAGGCCCTCCGGGGAAAGAGATGGAAACCATCCTAGACAACCCTATCGGTAGTATCTGTTCCTTCATAAGGATGACGGGTATTACTGATTGGGTGTAGGAAGGAAATTGGGGCGGCAAAAGACCTTCAGGTCGACGCCGGTGATGCCTCTGATGGAGGTTATCACAGCCCAGTTATTAAAAAAAAAATAAAAAAAAAAAAAAAAATACTATGTCATGATCCGAATGCTCCATCCGCATTGACACCTGCACATTTCTTAACGTTGAGTCCAACTTTGGACTATCTGCCTTCAGTTAACACCCTACAGACACCACTTAACCGTCTTAGTCGATACAGATTACTTGATAGAATTGTGCAAGACTACTGGAATACTTACAAGATTTGCAAGTAAGAAGTCGCTGGAGAGAACAGTCAAAACAGCTTGAAACAGGAACCTTAGTGATGCTGATGGATATCAATAATACGCCCCTAAGCTGGCCAATGGGGATAGTCGAGGAGATATTTCCAGGCAAAGATGGAACTGTTCAGGTAGCTAACGTACGAACCAATAGGGGAGTTTATCGACGTCCAGTGATAAAACTATGTCCACTCCCAACGCAGTAAAACCAATTTTTGTGTAACATAAAAGTGATATTTAATTTGGTTGATTTTTCTAGAAGAATAATGTTTTGTTTGATAATAAAAGTGATATTTAATTTTGTTGATTTTTCTAGAAGAATAATGGTTTATTTGATAATAATTTATAGTAACAAGATGCTGTGTTTTCAATATTTAGTAGACTACTCAATCTTTAAAAAAAAAAAAAAACTATGTAATTTTATTTTTTTGAAAATAGTATTTTCAGCGCTGGGGAGTATGTTTGTGCCTGTCGGCAAATAATTTTGTATAAGACATAGGTAAGGGGATTGGGTAAGAGCATAAGGCAAGCTACACAGCAGTAGTGTTTGAGCCACTGAAGAATTATCATGGCGTCTCCCTCGAGACTGGACAAGAGATTCGCCAGGGTGCACCCGCCTTCTCAACTCGACATCGTAGCATCGGTATCCGTAAGAATCATCATATACAGTCCACATAACAAGTCGGTAAGTCTAACATAATAATATTACCGCCAACGCCAAAACATATATAGATGTTGGCAGGCGAAGAGAATTTTGATTTTCCTTTGTTCAGTGATATATCTCGCTGATTCCCGGACTTGACATATACAACCCATAGTCTGATCAGCTATGAGGTTCTCCTTGATGGCAAAAGCCGCCACATGTACCTGACATGTCTCATATCCAAATGGATGATAAATCAATCCCTTGCAAAAGGAGACATCCTCCATCATCGGGCACTCCGCAGGTGTAATCGATGCGACGAGAATGCAGAGAGTGTCATGAACTCTTCTGTTTCTTCGTCACAATGTCGTCTTCGGACGAGGACATAATGAGTCCATTTTCTTAGATAGTTAAGTTTGGTAATTTCTTTCTTTGTTGTTTATCTTGGTGGAGGTATATTGACCGGTTCTGTCGAACTACGCATAGGTTAGGGTGTACCAAATATAGTGCAATGCATGTTAGTTTTAAGGTATCCTGAGGTCTAAAACATCTGTCTGAGAGAAATTTTTTTCTTCTTCTCTCTTCCTCTTTCGTTCTTCAAAATTTTGTGGGAGGCCCTTCTGGCCCTCTTGAGACTCCACCCTAATTCCGTCCTTCGGGGGGGGGAGAGCTGTAACATCCGTCACATGTAAAATAATTTACATTGCCAATAATGCAGATTAAAATAAACCAACCAACAAAGATTCAGGTCTAGCGCTTGGACGATGCTACCACCTGGCGAGCAATATCGGAAACGACATCGGATCACCTGTCCGATGTACCCTGACCTCGACCAACATCAAGCTTGCAAGTCAGTTCTTAACTTCTATATATAGTAGTCGCCTCTTCTTTACAAAATGTAATTCTCAAAGTAAAATTTATGATCAAAATCGTGCTGCTTCTTTTTCAAAATTATGTCTCATAACTTCAACAACCTATACATTTAGGCTTGTTAGTGCACATAAAAAAAGTAATCAGTGAGTGTTTTTTTCTTCTTTTTACGATGACCTTCATGGACGCATGAAGCTCGTAAGCTTCCTTACAACAAATCCCAGCAAAAAGCTGGTTCAAGGTTGGGAGTAAAGACAAGTTCAAACACACACACTCAGCATTTCCTAGTGCACCAGCTCAACTTATAAAAAAAAAAAAAAACCTTTTGAAAATATGACTTCTGTTAACTAAAGGAACTTTGGTTGTGTTTTTTTTTAAATATAATAAAAAAAACTAAATTTAATCAAAGAAACGAAACATGGTGTAATAATGTGTTTTCATCTCAGTGACTATTTACTGTAGAACAATGTGTACTAATTTAAAATTAAAATAAAATTGGATGGGATAGCATATGCAAATTTCGGCCTCCACGACCCCAAAGGGGTTATTTTTCAAAATTAAAAAAGGTAAACATTGACGTCAATGGCATAAAATAAAATAAAATTTAATTTTCTTTATATAATAAATTTATCTATTTAATATAGAAAATATTTAGTTGATCAATTTAGTTTTAGTAAATATAATAATATAAATGGTAGTAAACTATAAGCATTTGATAATGCAAATTTTGTTAACCTTAATAAATACTTTCTAGCTAAATTTTTTTGTCAATATCTAAATTCTTTTTTTTTATAAATTTATATTATCTTAAAAATATAACCTTTTTGTAACAATTGTATTTGGGGGGGGGGGGGAATCAAGTAATTGTAAATTGTATCAAGCACATGTAATTTAAATTTGAAACTTGTTTAGAAACCAAAATGTTTGTTAATTGGTTAATTGTTGATTGATTTTTGTGAATGGTCAATTTTTTTTATTCTCTTTTGGGCTTAATAAATTTCAGCACTGTTTTTTGAAAATTGTTTTCTTTCTTTTTAAACATGTTTACCAGAGGGTTCCAATAAATTATAATTCTTAATTGCCTGGTAACAACTTCAAAACATAATACATTTTATTTTCAGTAGTTAGTAATTAATTTAAATATTTCTTAATGTACTTATACTGTATACACTATATTAAAACATATCCTGTCAAAAACATTCAAAAGTTAACGCTGTAAAATGATGTGATGGCTAGGCTGGGTTGGGCAAGTAGTACAATGGCTTTAGTAAATAATTTAAATATTTATTAATGTACCTATGCTGTACACACTATATTAAAAAATATCCTGTCAAAAAGCATTCAAAAGTTAACGCTGTAATATGGTATAATGGTTACGCTGGACTGGGCAACTAATACAATGCCGTTAATAAATAATTTAAATATTTATTAATGTTCTAATACTGTATACAGTATATTAAATCATATCCTGTCAAAAACAACAAAAGTTAACACTGTAAAATGATGTGATGGCTAGGCTGGTCATGGCAAGTAATACAATGCCGTTAGTAAATAATTTAAATATTTATTAATTAATGAACTTATACTGTATACACTATATTAAAAAAATATCTTGTCATATGCATTTAAAAGTTAACACTGTAAAATGATGTGATGGTAAAACCGGCAACACTGTATAAGTTTACTCGACGGTCCGCCAAGAGTGCTATAGTAGGCTTTCATAACGTTTCCATAGCTGTGTGAAATATATCGTTTTAACACAACACCCAAAAACCTAATTATGGAAACTCATGTTCATATGACTTCTTTTTGCATTTATTAAAGAATATATGATCAGAAAATTGTTTAACACATTTGCCAAAATCTAGTTATGAAACCTCGTGTTCATATGACTTTATTTTGCATTTTGTTAAAGAATATACGATAAGAAAATTGTGGAAACGTGTGTATGTTTCCACAATTTGAAAATGTATCTACAGTGTGGGCGTGTGCATGTTGATGTATTCACAATTGAGTAAAAACACTCATACACACACACACACACACACACACACACACACACACACACACTCACACACACTGAGACGGAATGAGAAAGTCATTCGTCTCATGGTAAATTTAAAACGTTTAAATTGGCGCACTAAACTCTGTAAAGTGGAAATGCGATAATGCGGTGACGTCACGCGAGGCCAAGGAAAAACTTTGCTTGTCCAAGCATGAAAAGCCAAATTATGGTAGTTCTAATTTTATTAAAAAGCTAAAATACTAAGTTAAATAATTATTCAGTGGAATCAGTCGACTAATATTATCAACAAATAAATGTAAAAGCACCTAAAACAAAAAAGTTATTAAAGAAATTAGAAGGGCTCAAAAACCTAAAATTTGCAAAAAGGGGAGAATCAAAAATCAAAAGTAATAGAGTCATAAACAATAGGGTACATAATAATAATCAGAATAAAAAATAATAATAATAATAATAATAATAAGGGGAGAAAGGACTTAGAAAGTCATTCTTGGAGAGTTTTTTAAGATTTTAAAGGTGAAAGGGTAATAAACTAAATTATAATAATAATAACAAATGAAAAGCAGTCGTAGGGAATAATAATATGTGATCAAAATAAGATTTAAAGTTAAAATGGGGGAGATATAATAATAACAAAAGGTAAAAAGTTAAAGCCCAAAAGCGGAAAAATAAATGTTAAAGGGGGAAAATAAGTAATAGATAATGTGTATTAAAGATGTAAAAATGTAAAACAACAGAACAGATTTGAAAATTGATAATGGGGGGATTTTATAAACAATTAATACGACGCTCAAAAAGTCACGACTTCGAAAATCAATAACTCGAGAGCCATGCGAGCTACGACGAAAAACTAAAAAGTTATTTCCGTCATAGGACCAGGAGAAGAACTTTTGTGCAAAAGAACTTTGAAAAAAAGACTGAAATAAAAAGTTAGATTGTGAAAAAATAGACATTCGGAAAAAGTGCGGTAGCTCAAAAAATACGCGGCCGAAAACGACGAATCAAGTTTGACAAGACCCCCAAGAACGGAAAGAAGAGGAATTGAAGATCGGGCCAGCCGTTCAAAAGTTACAGCAAGATGTACGAAAAAGTGTTCAAAATCACAATTTGCAAGATTTATCATGAATAGTCGCTGCAGGTAGCATGACGTCACAGATCATAAGTTCAATTTGCCTGAACACCTGTTAGCACAAAGAAAGTAAAATAATAGATAGATCCAAATATCTATTAAAACGGTTTTTAATAGAAAATAGTTAATAAAAGCAATACAATAGATAAAAACTAAACCTAGAACAGCTTCTAGTATAATAGTTTCGGAGAAAAGCAGTCGAAAACTAAGAAAAATACAGAAGAGACATTTCTTCGCGAAAGGGAGAAAAATTTGTTACCTTTTGTGGGAACATTCCCACAAAAAGGGAGAGCCAAAATAGTCGGTTGATAGACCGATACTCTAGTCTCAGTCGGACAGGAAGGGCGTTTCTTTAGTCACTGTACTTATTTCTCCTAAATTCAACCTAGCAAATTTCAAGATAAATAGTTCAAGTAATAATAAAAGTAACTTATAAAGTTTTTTTAACTGATTTCGAAAATCAATCTGCAAGAAGATCCATCTACATAGAAGGCTATTCAGCAGGGATACGTAATTACTACCAGCACTCCACAACTTTAAAATATCCAGGAATTGGAGAGAAAATAACTTGAAGACATCATAAACCAATTACAGCAAAGAACTTCACAATTTTAAGACCTTCATGTTAAGTGTGAAGGTACACTAAATCTATAGAATAATTCGTAAAAAGTAAATTCATTTAAATTGACAATTAATTGGGGAAATTTATAATATATTTGCTCCTTTAGATTCAAATTAACTCTGCTTTGGTTTAGAATAAGGTTCAAACTTAAATACGACTATTTCAGTCCAGGAAAAACTATGTGTAGTCCTAGCTAGAATAATCTAGCATTTTTTAATTTTTTATTATTAATAAGAAATTTATGTCAGATTAATTGTGTTATATTTTGTTGTTTGTTGTTCTATAAAATTTAAAATTGTTTTAATGTGTTTGATGATCAATAAGACATAAAATTTTATTCTCAAGTGTAATTATTTTCATCCACCATTCTGGTTTTTTAACATTGCTTCTTTAAATAACTCAAGATTAAGAAATTCATAATTATAAATGTGCTCTGGTAAAATATAAGAAATATAAATTATTGAAGAATTATTATCAGAATTCAGGAGCCGATTTCTTCCAAAAGGCACTTCCCCAGAGAGAGAGAGAGAGAGAGTGGGTAAAAGTAAATAGTAAATTCAGTGAGCGATAAAATAAAATTCAGGGAATTTTCGTAGAATAAAAATTGTAAGTTATTGAGAACAGACTCATACTTGCAAAAGCCAAGCTTGGAAATATCTTTGATTAATAAAAGTGTAAAAGTGAGCAACTTGGTCTTGTCCGCGATTGAACAGACACGAACTCCTGACGAGCGGCGTTCTAAAGCGAGGTTAAGATTCGCGGAAAGTCAAAACGTTAGAGGAGCGCGGCGAGTGGCCTGTCAAAGCGTTAGAGAATCGCGGCAACACACACACGTATCACCCTCACTTTGGGAGGCCACTCACCACTTATCCCTACTTGAAACGGCACTCGCCACAAACCCCCCTTTACATTTAGACCCCTCGCTGGGAGTTCGAGTCAGTTCGATCGCGGACAAGGCCAAGTTCCTTACTTTTACAATTTTTCTTTATCAAAGTTATTGCAAGACTTGGCTTTTGTAAGTCTGAGTCTGTTCTCAACAACTTACAATCTGAATTTACTAAAATTCTGTGAATTTTATTTCTTTGCTCACTGAATTTACTTTTATTACTTTCACACACACTCTCTCTCTGGGGAAGTGCCTTTTGGAAGAAATCGGCTCCTGAATTCTGATAATAATTTTTATTTATTAATATTTTATATTATACCAGAGCACATTAATAATAATAACTTTTTAATCTCTAATTATTTAAAAAGGAAATGTTTAAAACCAGTATGGTGAATAAAAAGAATTAACACTTGAGCATAAAATTTTTATATACTCTTAACCATTAAACAATTTTACACAATTTATCTTTTATCGAACAACAATCAAAATATTTTTACACAATTAATAGGACATAAAATTCCTATTCATTAATACAAAATTTAAAAAATGCAAGACTATTCCAGCTAGGACTACAAATAGTTTTTCCTGGACTGAAATAGTCATATTTACTTTTGAACACTTATTCCAGACCAAAGCAGAGTTTACTTGAATCTAAAGAAGTTAATATATTTAAAATTTCCCCAATGACTTTTCAATTGAAATTAGTTTACTTTTTACGAATTATTCTATAGATTAGGTGTGCCTTCACACTTAACCTGAAGGTCTTGAAGTCGTGAAGTTCGTCGCTGTAGATGGTTAACGGTGTATTCAAATAATCTCCTTTCCAACTCCTGGTTATGTTATAGTTGTGGACTGCTGGTAGTAATTACGATTCCTAGATGACTAGTCTTCTATTTAGTGTTACCATATTTAAGAATTTAAGGATGAGATCCTTAAATAGTTTATTCTGGAACCAGGAATGGCAACATGCTTGAATAAAAGAAATACAAATTTTAATTATTTAAATTACACATGTTAATTATACATGTTAATTACACATGTTAATTAATTATATATTAAACATATATACATATATGTTTTCATGTTAGCAAACATATATATATGTTGGCTAACTAAAAAAAGTTTTTTAAATATATATTTTAGAAAAAAAGGAAATTTATTTATTAACGTCAATATTAAAAATTCAGAAAATTAACCCCTTTGAGGTCGTGAGATCGAAAAATTTTGCATGCATATCCCATCTAAAGAAATTTTATTTTTGGTTCTAGATTTTTTTTTTTAAAACAAAATAACTATATTTTAAAGACAAAGACATTCAAAAAATATCATTTCACAAATTTCACTTGCTAGTTTTCCACTGGTATGAAAGTCACAGATCGAATTGTTCTTCTATTTTTCACTTTTACCTTTTTTGTTATTTTTTAAAAAAAGGTACTTAGGTTTTATGCTGACTTAGAATTCACAGCAAGATCGTAAGATTTCTCTAGCCTGCTGGAACCAGCTTATTGGTGTATAAAAAAAAAAGTGTCGCATTACACACAGAACAGACATTTCTTGACAGGTTAAAACATTTCCTTTGTAGCTTTATGAGCAAAATATTTCTTTGTAACTATTTTTTTTACATTAAAGCAGTTTCTTTGAAAACAAAAGATTATATATGTTGAATAATTTACTGAATGACTTCATTTTATTTTTTTAAGGAAACGAGAAGTTTTACGTTTTAAAGATTGTTTGAATTTAAGCTCATATGATTTATTGACAATTTAAAATTCAGTTGAAATTAAATTTAAAGATTTCTTTAATAGGTGATTTGACTTTACAATAACTAAAATAAAAGGAAAACCTATTGGTTTTTCTTTCAAAAGATTATATCAAGTTATATTCTCAAAAAAAAAAAAAAAAATACAGATAACATAAAGTGTAATTACAATTAAAAAGACAATTTCAAATTTTAGTTCTATGAACAGTAAATATATTATAATATAGTCAACTCAATAAAGTTTAAAATGAAATCTTGTTTTACCTGGATTTTAGATGACGAAATCCTGGAAAACTTTGCTGAAAAGGTTTGTGAAGCGATGTCGATTCTATGAAAATTTAACATGGTTACTTTTTAAATTTAGAAGATTTAAGACGCACATTTCAACTTTAAAATAAATTCCTACACGCCTTTAAATAAGAAAAATTTTCATTTTCGTAGTCGACTCATTTCTTTTTTTTAATTTTGAAAAATTGCGACTTACATTGTACAAAAACTAGAGTGACTGCTGTCCCGTTATCTGAAGAACAGAGCCTGACTCAAGATTCAATTTCAGCCTGAGGGTAGTTTACAGTCCAAACGTCTGATTCTGTGTTTCAGAGGTAAAACGCTAGGGGCCAGCACGTGACGGACGGGCTGGAATTATTAAATCTGAGCAATTTAAAATTAAATCTATAATATCCTTGCAGATTGAATTAAAGAAAAGGTTGGTTGTTACAGTTCTCCCCCTACAAAAGACGGAGTCCCTGGATGAGAGCAAAGTGACAAGGCTTTCTGCAAGGGATATCCCTTTAAACTTAACCTAAACAAGTGCTTAACTTATGACTAAGATGAACCCAATGAGGACCGTAATCTGGTCAATACACCTTCACCAAGAATATCATAAACAAGTACAAACATACAAGAAATATATATATATATATATATATATATATATATAAGACAAAATACAAAACTAATAACAATTTAAACACAATACAATTATACACTGAAGTTTTCATGCAAGCTGGACTCACTATGTCCAAAGGTTTGGAGGATATGGAATCCTGTTAAATAAATCTCCAAGAAAGAGGTGATCAGTCTCTCATCGAAGAAGAAATAAGATGTTCACGAGATGGCCAGTCTCGGGCTAGAGACAAGTCCGGTGGGTTTTGCTTGCAAGCGTATGTCGGTATGAAACCGAGTATAACCACACATGTGGTGAAAGTTTTCAGCTGGGGTTCCTTAGCTCATGGTGACCTAAAGGTTGGTGAAGTTAATCAAGGATGAATTATTTTCCTCAGGAGGAGTGTAGTGTGGTTTGAGCTGCTCAACATGCGCCTTTTTAATGAAGCGGTTAGAGTTTTTAAAAGAAAGGGCAACTGTGACAGGAGTGAGAAAAACAAGTATTCGAAAGGGGCCAGACCATCGAGGCATCAGTTTGGCTGTCTTCTTAGCAGCCGCGGAAATCAGATGGTGTGTTTTACACCAAACTATTTCGCCTATCCTGAAGGTGTAAGGTTTTCTATTTTTATTGTATGTTTTTTCGGACTTCTAATGTGCTCGAAGTAGGTGATGTTTTGCTTGACTCCAAATTTCTTTGGAGTCAGCGCTTTTGCCGAGGTAAAAGGTCGTTGATGTTCCAGGATAAGCTCAGCGGTGTATTAGGCAGAAAGTTGAACATGATTTTGAACGGATAAGTTTTTATTGACTCATTTTGGGCGAAATTGAAAGCTAACTGTAGCCAAGAAATTGAAGTGTCCCAGAAGGTTTGGTCTTTTGAGTGATACGAGATTAAAGCTGCCTTTAAGTTTCGGTTAAGTCGTTCTGCATTAGACGGCTGAGGATGGTACGGTAAAAGGGTGGCAGACTTGATTCCTCGAGCGAAGCAGAAGTTACGGAAGACGTGGGAAGTGAAACAGGTGGCATTGTCCGAAATGATGATCTTAGGGAAGTTGAAGTGCTGAAAGACGTTTTGCTCGAGAGCTTTGATGGTGCTAGAAGTGGTGGCTTCTCGGACAGGTCACGACCATGTAAATTGAGAAAATTGGTCTACTGCCACTAGAATCATGGTGTTTCCTTTTTTGGTTCGTCGTAACTTTCCCACGTAATCAATGTGTATCTTCTCCATGGGACGTGTTGGAACGATGGAAGATAGGTAACCTAATTTACTGGTTCTGGCCGGTTTGCTAATGACACACGCGGAGCAACTCTTGACCTTGTTGTACACATCCTTTTTCAAGGTAGGTCAAAAGAAAAATTCTCGAATTTAAACGCAGTTCGGGAAAATCCCAAGTGTCCTCCCACAGGAGAATCATGATAGTAAGATAAGATTGGATCGACCAAAGATTGAGGGGCATAAATTTTTATGGGTAAACCCTTTCGGTTTTTTAAACATAGGGCTCCTTTATTGAGACAATAATGCTCAGAAGTATTTCCTGATTCAAGGTCAGAAATGATCGGACTTAGGATTTTATCTGCTCGTTGCTTGGCTCCTATATCATGGAAAGCAAGAGAAAAAGATGTAAGTAAACTATTGCACTTGATTTCGAGTGGTGAGACAGAGTCTGGAGTCAAGTCTTTCTCTGGTTCAAACGTCCGGGATAGAGAATCGGCTATGATGTTTTGTGTGCCACGGATATAGGAAACTTTAAATTTAAAAGAAGTAAGCTTGGCGATCCAGCGTCCCATTTTTCCTAGCTGTCTGGGACGAGCCAGAAGCCATGACAAGACTTGGTTGTCTGTTTCCAACAGAAACTCCCTGTGTTCGAGATGTTGGCGAAACTTCTCTACTCCAAAGACGACTGCTAGGCATTTGGACTCATAGGTCAAAGAGGCCTTTCGTTTCGCAGGTGTTAATGTGCGGGAGGCATAGGCGATGGGTTGTCTACAGCCGTCAACTTCCTGTAATAGGACTGCTCCCAACGCGCACGAACTGCGTCCGTTTGCATGACAAAGGGTTTTTTGAAGTCTGCCATTCGAAGGACTGGTGGTTGTGAGATGGCAGTTCGCAGATGTTCGAATGCTTTTTGCTGTTCTTGTTTCCAGCGGAATTTTTGTCCTTTACGCCGGAGCAGATTCAAGGGAGCAGCGTGCTCGGCAAAATTGGGTATAAATTTTGAAAAAAATTGACCATCCCTATAAACCGTGACACGGCCTTAGGATTGGTCGGAGTCGGAAAATTCCGGATTGCCTTGGTCCTTTCAGGATCTATCTGCACGCCTTTGGAAGAGACCAGGTGGCCTAGGAAACTTATCTCCTCCACAGCAAAACGAACCTTTTCAGGGTTAACCGTCAGCTTTGCCTGTCGCAAACGAGAAAGTACTTCGTTTAGATGTGTGACTTGCTCATCCCAAGTCTTGGAGTAGATTACTAGGTCATCCAAATAATTGAAAATGTATTTAAATTTGATGTCAGAAAAGACTTGGTCGAAGAGTCGGGTGAGGACTTGGGCGCCAATACTGAGTCCGAAAGGAACTCGCATAAACTGGTAGAGCAACCAGGGGGTGCAAAAGCTAGTTAGGTGTTTGGACCTAGAAGTAAGGGGTATCTGGTGATAGGCAGAATTTAAATCAAAGATGGTGAAATATTTAGCAAATACGAACCAATTAAAAGACTGATGTAAATTTGGAAGGGGAACCGCTTCAATTTCAATGCGTTTATTTAACTTGCGATAATCAACGACCATGCGGGGTTTCAAATCTGGATGCTGAACAAGGAAGACCGGAGAAGAATAATTAGAAATGCTTCTCTCTACATCTCTTTTATCTAAGAGATTCTGAACATGTTCTTTTAGATATTCCATTTTAGGTGGTGCTAACTGATATGGTTGACTTTTGACAGGGGTTTGGTCTTTTAGAATAATGTCATACTGGATTAAACTAGTTAGCCCTAAATCTTTAGTTAACACTTCAGGAAACTGTTTCAAAAGATTTTCAAGTTTCTTTTGTTTTATTGGGTTTAAATGTTGTAAAGAATAAACAGGTTTAACAGGAAATGTTCCATTAGTAGGAGAAGTGCTGGACAGTGCAATATTATGGTTAAATCCTAACAATTTAAAGGGTTTTCCCTTATTAAAATTAAAATTGAAAATTTGTTTCGAAAGGTCCAGATACATCTGGCTTTTTGAAATGAAATCGGATCCAAGTATAAGTTTACAAGAAAGTTGAGGTGCTACCAGAATATCGAAAGTCCAGCTACAATGTTCAATATGAAAATGGACACGACAAGTAGAGGCTATATGCATCCTCTCGCTGGAAGCTGTGACGCAGTCAAAATTCACTTCTTTCAAATTTATGACAAGGCCCAAAGACCTTAAGTTTTTAAAAAGTTCTTTTGACATTATGCTCCTTACAGAACCAGAATCTGAGAGAGCTTGAACAGAAAGTTTTTTAATCTGACCTCAACGAGAGGTAAGGCTCGATCAATATTGGTCTTGGACTTCAACATTTTATAACTCTTCCGAGTGCAAGCCACGCTTGGCCAGTTCGAGGGTGCATAACGCCTTCGCCTGGGTCTAACAAATTTAGCACAGTCCCAGATGTAGTGACCAGATCGGCTACACAAAATACATTTAGGAGTCAAGTCAGAGTTTTCTGAAGCCTTAGGGCTCCCCTTACAAATGACTTGGTACACCTCTTGATGTCCCTAATGTCACCTTTGGCCTTCTTCAAGACACGAGATGTGCCAGCCCAAAAATTTTTTGTTTTTAAGGTTCTGGAGTTGGACTTTGGGAGGACAACGTAAACTACCAACCAAGTTTACCTCCTTGACACGTTTTTTTGACCAGGATCCCTGGTTTGAATTTCGATTCCCCACGGTGTGTTTGCGAGAAGGGCATTGTGGACTAATGTGTCCCTTTTGACCGCACCTATGACAGATGATGGGATATTTCTTTTCCCCAGATTGACTGGAGTTCCTATTCATGTCGTAGTCAGACACTAGTTTGGTTCTCTCATGATCTGTATAGAGGATGTTATTTGTAATATATGCTCGTTGCCACTGCAATATATGGTAACGATATTACTAAATTTGGGTTCATTAAATAAAACACATTGTATTAGATTATAGCTAAGACTGCGTGTTACAGGTAGGAAGGTGAGTTCAAGACTGGCTTGAATATGTAGCCAGGGAAAGCGTCAGTAATAAGGGCTGGTGGGAAAAGGTACTGGTTTGCAGCCAATAGCATTTATTAATTTGTTGTATGACATATCGAACCATATGACGTCACACATCATACGATGTCACGCGATACTCCCACTCTTGTACAATTGTATACATCACAATTCCTCCCTCTTAATTCTTTTAAACAATACAATACATAGTTTTAATTTTTTATATATAACTTAAACACATCTTTTTAAAAATAAAACTTAAACACATAGTCGTATAACTTTTAAACCTAGAAATTTGAAACAATTTGACAATTAAACTAGTAACGTAAAATAACACATGATAATTTGTTAGCAAAATTAAATTAGCAATTTAAACATATAAAATCAATTTTTTTCTTCTTAATTGTAAATTATTTAAAAAAACAATTCTATCCAGAACACAAACATTTTACAAAATACAATTATACATAATATATTATTTAATAATCAAGTCTTACAACAGGTTTCCTTAATCTAATTGGATATCTTCTTTCAACAACATCAGTAGTATTATTGTTTACAACGGATGTTGGAGAATTCCGTGTTTGAATCATAACGGGACTGGAATGTCTCATAACAATTGGTGGAGAGCGGATGCTCTTCCGGGGTGAGATATTTCCCCCTGTTTGAGTGGTATCTGTCACTAAGTCAGTCAATGACTCGTCCACTTGTTTTTGTTTATTTTCAGAAGGAGGCGAATTGACACTAATTAGTTGGTCAATATGCCTTCTCCATATTATACCAGAATTTAACCTTACTAAATACATTACTGGACTAATTTGATTAATAACAATACCTTGAATCCATTTATCATTTGAACGATACTGTCTTATTAATACTGATTGATTTACAAACAATTTTCGTGTTCCCGTTCCTCTAAAATATTGAGTTTGTTTTTCTCTAAATGCACATTTTAATTTAGTTTTAACATACTTAACAGAATTTTCTGCTAAACCATTAGATTGTGGGTGGTATGGTGCAGAGCTAGAATGTTTAATACCATTACATTTAACAAACTGCTCAAACTCATACGAATTGAAAGGCGGACCGTTGTCCGTATGAATTACTTCCGGTAAACCAAATCTACTGAACAATTCCCTTAATTTATCTATTGTCTGACTAGCGGAAGTCGACTTTACTTCAAAAACTTCTAACCATTTAGTATGTGAATCTATAACAATTAAATACATTTTCCCTTTAAATGGACCCATGAAGTCTGCATGTAATCGTTCCCAAGGTCTACTAGCATACTTCCAACAATGTAATTGATTCTTTGTAGGATTTTGTTTTTCAAAAAGACAGGAAGAACAACCATCCGCCAGATTTTCTATATCTGTATCTATATTTGGCCACCAAATATATGATCTCGCTACTGATTTCATCTTAACTATCCCTAGATGACTTGTGTGTAATTCATCTAATATGTATTTACGGAATTTATTTGGAATAATTACTTTATAACCCCACATTATAATTCCCTGTTCGATTGTTAATTCTTCCTTTCTTTTGAAATATGGACCTAATTCAGGATATTCTACAGAAACATGATTTGGCCATCCATACATTACATAATTATACACTTTTCTTAATACTATATCTTTTTGGGTTTCACTTTTAATGTCCTCACAAGTAATAGGTAATGAACTTTCTTTAACATAATATAGATAAGTTCCTAACCAATCTAACTCTTGTTTATTGTCACCATTCTCGACTTTGAGGGGCAAACGTGATAATGCATCTGCATTAGCATGTTTAGCTGATTGTACATACTCAATCTTAAAACTATAGCCAGATAAAAACAAAGCATATCGTTGCAATCGACTTGCTGCAAAAGCAGGTAATCCCTTTTTGGACCCAAAATTACTTAATAATGGTTTATGATCTGTACATAAAATAAATTCTCGTCCCCATAAATATTGATTAAATTTCTTTACCCCATAAACCAAACTTAAAGCTTCCTTATCAATTTGTGAATATGCTTTCTCTGCCGTGGATAAAGTTCGCGAAGCGTATGCTATCGGCCTCTCAACACTGTCTTTTCCAATAATAGACAACACACAACCTAAACCGGTTGGTGATGTGTCACATGCCAATTTAATAGGTAATTCAGGATCATAATGCGATAATACTTTAGAAGAAGCTAACAGTTTCTTGACTGTATTAAAAGCTTTTACACATTTTTAATCTAATTTAAACAATACATCCTTTTTAAGTAAATTATAAATAGGATTCAAAACACATGACATATTTGGCACAAATTTACCATAATAATTAAGTAATCCTAAAAATGATTTTACCTCTGTAACATTAGAAGGTGTTAGGGCGTCTAGCATAGCTTTAATTTTCGCTTCGGATGTGTGCAGACCTTCCTTGTCGATAATAAATCCTAAATATTCTAATTTATCAGAGAAAAACTTACATTTATCTTTTTTCAATGTAAACCCTTTTTGGTTTAACCTATTACAAACTTCTTGTAACCTACTGAAATGTTGTTCAGTATTTTCAGCTGTTATCAATATATCGTCAAGGAAAGCTACAACACCTTGTAAACCTTGAATCGTCCGCTCAATAACCCTTTGAAAAATTCCCGGTGCAGAATTAATACCATATGGCATTTTTGTATACGCAAATAAACCTTTATGAGTGCTTATTGTACACAATTTTTGTGATTCATTGTCAAGCGCTAGTTGCATATATACTTGGCTTAAATCTATTTTTGAAAACAATTTCCCCTTTTTCATACAAGCAAAAATATCTTCTATTCTTGGTACTGGATAACGATCTATTTCTAAAGATGGATTTAGAGTAACTTTAAAATCACCACAAATGCGTAATTTACCATTTTTCTTTAAAACTGGAACTATTGGTGTTCCCCATTCAGAACTTTTTACAGGAATTAGGATTTTATCTTCTACTAATCTGTCTAACTCATTTTCTACTTTACCTCTCATAGAAAATGGTAAGGGTCTTGGTTTAAAATATTTAGGTCTAAAATTCTCTTTCAATTTCAAGAAACAATTTCTGTTTTACATGTACCTAATTTTTCAGTAAATAGGTCTGGAAATTCCTTACATAATTTATTTACTAAATCTTCACGTTTAGCTTCATTTACAACTTCGTTTGACTGACCCAATACTCCTAAAAATTTATTTTCAAAACAAATATTTATTTCCAAGGTCTTTAACCAATCTCTGCCCATTAAAGGATGAGCCCCCCTTTTAATTACATACAAATCAAGCATTTTAATTAATTTACCATGTTTAACATTAACCTTTAATTTTCCAGTTGGGACTATTTCTTCATTAGTATAAGAATTTAATTTTAAATCAATAGGATATAGTTTACAATTACTAAGATTTCTCAAATAAAAGTTTTCATTCACTACAGTTACTGCAGATCCTGTATCTACTTCAAAAGTAATAACTTTACTCCCTACCATTACCTCAACTGTAATAGGCTCTACTTTAACTCTTTTAGTATTATTTTCATTCTCTACTTTAAACAGATTATTTAAATCATACACATCATCGTCTACATTTGACACTCTATCTCTATCTAATTCTTGAGTATTTTTCACTCCAACGAAATGACTTTTGTTGTGTTTATGAAAATTATTATTATTTCTAGATACATATTTATTCTTATTCTGAGATTTGTTAACCTTTTTCCTACATACCTTTGCCAGGTGTCCTTTAATTCCACAATTGTGACAAACACTATTTTTATGAAAACACTTATTTCTAAAATGACCTTGCTGACCGCAACAATAACACATCACTTTCACATCACTTTTGGTTGACACTTTGTATTCTTCCTGCTTCCCAGGTTTCCATTGTCTCGATGAAACTGCCATTCTCTGCATTCTGAGTTGAGGGTCGCTGCTTCCGGCTATTGTTTGCGCATCCTTTTCCGCTCCCTCAATGGAAGTACTAATTTTTACTGCTCTCTCGTATGTCAGGGTAGTCTCGGATAAAAGTCTTTGTTTGATTGCGTCACTTTTTAAACCGCTAACCAATCTGTCTCTTAAATATTCGTTTAATGTTGCGCCAAACTCACAATAAGTTGATAATTTTTTTAAGTTAGCAATATATTCGGCAATGCTTTCGTGTTTGTGTTGCGTTCTTAAACTGAATTTATATCTTTCGGATATAAAAGAAGGTTTAGGGTATAAATGTTCCCTAATTATTGTCACTAATTCATTGTACGTTTTTGTTCCGGGTTTATTCGGAGTGCATAAGTCTCGTAATAAGCTAAATGTTTTTACACCTACAACCGTTAATAAGGTAGACACTTTTTTATCATCTGGAATGCTGTTACATTCCACAAACAGTTCAAACCTTTCTATGTACGAACTCCAAGTCTCGTCCGCACTATTAAATTCAGAGAGTTTCCCAATTATTGTGGTAGACATGTTGCTTACACTAGACACTGAAATATTCTGATCCTCAGACATGAGAGAAAAAATAAAACTGCCACTACACGTTCTTTTCCCTCCGTAACTTTACACTTTTGTCACTAACGAGAACTTATTTAAACACTTTGCAATAACTTCCCTAACACGTCTTCATGTCGTTTAATCTTCTCCAATTCATTATAAATCGCTATCCTTGTCGCCACTGTAATATATGCTCGTTGCCACTGCAATATATGGTAACGATATTACTAAATTTGGGTTCATTAAATAAAACACATTGTATTAGATTATAGCTACGACTGCGTGTTACAGGTAGGAAGGTGAGTTCAAGACTGGCTTGAATATGTAGATATGGAAAGCGTCAGTAATAAGGGCTGGTGGGAAAAGGTACTGGTTTGCAGCCAATAGCATTTATTAATTTGTCGTATGACATATCGAACCATATGATGTCACACATCATACGATGTCACGCGATACTCCCACTCTTGTACAATTGTATACATCACATTATTCACCTGACCACAGATTCTGTCAAGGTCCCCAAAGCTGGTTCGTCTTTGCTCGAAGACCAAACAATTACGAACCTCAGGGGAAAACCCCTCGACTATCACCCCAGTAATATCTCTTTCTGATTTTTCAATCAGAAGAAGTTGTGCGGCTAATTTGATGTCGTGCACATATTGGTGCAGAGTCTCTCTATGTCCCGAAGGTCGATAGAAGAGACCACGCTCCAATATGCTTTGCCTCTTAGCTGGGATAAATAGTGTTAAGGCCTTTCTATGGAAATCGCAAAAACTCGCGTTTCTGAGCAAGCAGGAATTTAACGGTCCTTTTGAGTAGGGCAACAATACAGAAATTATGTTACTCTTAATGTCAGGGAACATGGTACATAGACTTAAAGAAATTCTTAGGAATTTCAACAACTTATCCAAATCAAATCCATCTGTGCTTGGCAGAGTGGACAAAAATTTCTCTGCTGGGTGGCTGAGTTTGTTCTAAAAATTTAACGGTATTAGGTTCGGTTTGAACTTCTGCTGCTATATCTTTTACTTAAGGTATCAATTCTATTAGCTACTAAAGTAAGTCGGGTGTCATATTTCAAAGAAATTTCTGAGTTTACTGAATCGAAACTTTCAATGTCATCGCTAAGCAGTTCTAAATGTTCAGATATTATGCTTTCTGAAAAGTTCTGTGTATTAATTTCTCTATTTTGGAGTAATAACTGCCTTAATGCTTTACGCATATTGGCTCCGTGTCGACCGCCCCCCCCCCGCGAGCCACAACCTCAAAAGCCAACTCCGGTTTTCTCAAACTATCAATTATTTTAAACAAATCAGCCATGTTGACTTATTAACAACTATCTGGGCACCTATATTAAGAGAAAAATTTACACACCAAATATTTCAAAATTTTCCAATATACAAATTTTAAACAAACAAATAAAAAAAAAAAACCACCAAAGAAAACTCTGAAAACAGTACAAGACGACATTAAATCCCTAATAATTAATTCTGTGCTAACTAACAAGGATAATCAAAGTAATAATAAAAAATAAAAAAATGCAAAATTTTATTTGAAGTGTAATAGTACTGAATTGTAGTGTAAGATATTAGATCCAAAAACAATTAACCTAAAGCAAACAAGCAAAAGTTTTTTTTGAAATTTTTTTTGATTTTTTTATGAGTTTTTATCTATTTTTGTATTTTGATTATTATTATTTTTTTTTTTATTATTATTAATTTTTTGTATTTTTATTAACACCTTGCCTGCCCAAGTAAAGTTTGGAAATTTACAAAAATAATAATGTAAAAAAATGTCATCAAAATCTGTCTAAGTGTTCTTGAGAAAAGTGTATGTGTAAGTTACTTTAAGATGTATAATAATTAATTCTTAAAAAGTTTCATCAACAACTGTTTTTCTGTTTATGAAATATGCTGAAATAAAAAAAGTGAGGTCTATGTAGCACAAAATCAATTTATATTTTAAGAGAATTACGGTTCCAAATTTTTTTTTACAAACCACGCTCTGCTACCAGAAACATGTTACTATATTTAAGAATTTAAGGATGAGATCCTTAAAAAGTTGATTCTGGAACCAGGAATGGCAACATGCTTGAATAAGAAAATGTAGATAATTTCGATTGTCCTGTAATTTATTTAACCTTTTTTGTAAAAAAATTGAGTTCACCATTTACAACAAAGACAGCATATATGATAGATTAACACATTTGTTTTATCAAAAGAATATTTTGTAAAGAAAGTTAATAATTCATTTATAGTTAGTCTTTTATATTTTTATATGCCCTTAAAAAGATTCAAAAAAATATATATTAATCAAAACCCCCCTTTTAAATATAATTTAAAATACAAAGTAAGTTTTTTTTAAACAACATAGTTAATGAAGACAATTCATTAAAATATCCTATGAAGGGCTAGAGGGAAGAAGGGGCCAAATCAGTATTATCAAACTTTTCAAGAAAGCACTTTTAAGATTATTTTGACCCCTTCTTCCTGCTACGGCATTATTTTCAATCTATTATTTAATAGTGACTAGACCCATTTTTCCAACAAAACTTTATATGAGTGTGAAGTACTCAGCCAGGTCTACCACAATCCAACAATAACTAATTTTGTGAAAAAAAGTGACTTGGCCCCTTTTTCCCTCTAGCTCTTCTTATGTTACAAAGCATCTAAAATTTAAACTATAAATAAAAGAAATACAAATTTTAATTATTTAAATTACACATGTATATATATGTTGGCCAACTAAAAAAAGATTTTTAAATATATATTTTAGCAAAAAAGGAAAATATTAATTATTTATTTATTTATTTATTGACGTCAATATTAAAAATTTAGAAAATTAACCCCTTTGGGGTCGTGAGATCGAAAAATTTTGCATGCATATCCCATCCAAAGAAATTTTATTTTTGGTTCTAGATTTTTTTTTTAAAACAAATTAATTATATTTTAAAGACAAAGACATTCAAAAAATATCATTTCACAAATTTCACTTGCTAGTTTTCCACTGGTATGAAAGTCACAGATCGAATTGTTCTTCTATTTTTCACTTTTACCTTTTTTGTTATTTTAAAAAAAAAGGTACTTAGGTTTTATGCTGACTTAGAATTCACAGCAAGATCGTAAAATTTCTCTAGCCTGCTGGAACCAGCTTATTGCTGTATAAAAAAAAGTGTCGCATTACACAAAGAACAGACATTTCTTGACAGGTTAAAACATTTCCTTTGTAGCTTTATGAGCAACATATTTCTTTGTAACTAATTTTTTTAATAAAAGCATTTCTTTGAAAACAAAAGATTATATATGTTGAAATAATTTACTGAATGACTTCATTTTATTTTTTTAAAGGAAACGAGAAGAGAAGCTTTACATTTTAAAGATTGTTTGAATTTAAGCTCGTATGATTTATTGACAATTTAAAATTCAGTTGAAATTAAATTTAAAGATTTCTTTAATAGGTGATTTGACTTTACAATAACTAAAATAAAAGGAAAACCTATTGGTTTTTCTTTTAAAAGATTATATGAAGTTATATTCTCAAAAAAAAAAAAAAAATACAGATAACATAAAGTGTAATTACAATTAAAAAGACAATTTCAAATTTTAGTTCTATGAACAGTAAATATATTATAATATAGTCAACTCAATAAAGTTTAAAATGAAATCTTGTTTTACCTGGATTTTAGATGGCGAAATCCTGGAAAACTTTGCTGAAAAGGTTTGTGAAGCGATGTCGATTCTATGAAAATTTAACATGGTTACTTTTTAAATTTAGAAAATTTAAGACGTACATTTCAACTTTAAAATAAATTCCTACACGCCTTTAAATAAGAAAACTTTTCATTTTCGTAGTCGACTCATTTCTTTTTTTTTAATTTTGAAAAATTGCGACTTACATTGTACAAAGAACTAGAGTGACTGCTGTCCCGTTATCTGAAGAACAGAGCCTGACTCAAAGTTCAATTTCAGCCTGAGGGCAGTTTACAGTCCAAACGTCTGATTCTGTGTTTCAGAGGTAAAACGCTAGGGGCCAGCACGTGACGGACGGGCTGGAATTATTAAATCTGAGCAATTTAAAATTAAATCTATAATATCCTTGCAGATTGAATTAAAGAAAAGGTTGGTCGTTACAGTAGATCTATCTTCTTATTTCTTGATTTTCAAAAATAGTTAATTTTTATATAAGTTACTTTACTACATGAAATACTTGGCTTTAAAACTTATTGAAGTTGAATTTAGAAAAAAATTGTAGAGTGACTAAAGTAACTTCTTCCCTGCTCGGCGACTGAAACTAGAGTTTCTAAGTTGAATTTAGAAGAAATTTGTAGAGTGACTAAAGTAACGTCTTCCCTGCTCGGCAACTGAAACTAGAGTTTCTAAGTTGAATTTAGAAAAAATTTGTAGAGTGACTACAATAACGTCTTTCCTGCTCGGCGACTGTTATTATTAAGACTGGGGAGAGTGTTTTAAAAGCGCATCCTGCACTGCGACCTAATTAGATCTTTTGTGCCCCCCTCTTGTTGGACTCAGGAGAGATCTATGTCTTTGACAAAATTGATCAAACCCCTGGTCGGGAGGTTTAGTAATTCTTCTTCCGAAATGAAGATAAATTCTAGAAATTTTTGTCTTTTTTGGCATAAGGCCGGGCACTCCATGATGATGTGTTCCATGCGTTCCACCTCTTCACCACAGTACCTGCAAGTATCATCGTCCACCAGGCCCATCTTATTTAAGTGATACCTGCAATGGATATGTCCAGTTAGTATACCACAGAGGAGTTTAGGCTCTCTTCTGCTTAAGTTGAGCACTTCCTTCCCTCTCTTTTTTTTAGGGCTAAGGAACTTCTTGGAGTGTCTAAGACCCGGCAATGTATTCCAGGTTCTGTTGATTACTTTGTTGGCCCAGTTGGTAATAACCTCCTGGTAGTCCCTAGGGCCAAATCCATACATAAGAGATGGCTATGTAAAGGGTTTAGATGCACCAAGTTTAGGTTGCTGATCTGCTTCCTCGTTGCCTGCTATTTCTTTATGCCCTGGCACCCAGACAAGTTCAACTTTATTCTTGTCCGCCAGCTGGTTTAAAGCCTGATGGCACTCGTGAAGCATCTTTGATCTAAAGTTGTTACTTTGGAGTGCTCTTAATGCCTCTTGACTATCCGACATAATGCTAATTTTCTGTTTGCATTGGTTTTAAGTAATCAGATGATTTGCCACCAAATGGATGGCATGTACCTCTGCTTGAAAGATGGTGGCATCAGCACTGAGGGACACATGTCTTTTGAACCTTAGTCCCACCACTCCTGCCCCCACACCAACTTCCATTTTGGATCCGTCTGTGAACCATTTTTGGGAGTTCGCCGGCACACATTCCGTGCCGCCCGTCCAGTCTTCCCTGATGGGGAAGCGAACTTTGTATTTGTGATCAAAGATCATTTTTACTTTCATCTGGTCACTTGCAGCAGCCATATCCAATAAAGGAGTGGCTCTGAGAATATCCAGATGTCCTTTGAGGTTTCCTACTATGAAATGGTATTCCTCATGTAGTTTGAGAACCTGCTTCATAGCTTCCTCCTTAATTGCAACCGGTAGGGGATCCAAACCTAGAAGGATCACCATCGCGGCAGTGGGTGATGTTTTCATGGCACCTATGATGTTTAGACATGCTAGTCTTTGCACTTTAGCCAACTTTGCTTGCGCGGTACTCTGGTCTACCTTCCTCCACCAAACTGCTGATGCATAGAGGATAGCGGGTTTAACGACCTGCTTGTAGATCCAGTTACTAGATCTGGGATTCAAACCCCACGTTTTGCCAACCATTTGGCGGCACGACCAAAGTGTTTTAATGGCTTTGTTGGTCGTCTTAGATAGGTGACTCTCCCACGTTAACGTTTGGTCCAGTGTCACTCCAAGGTATTTTACTTCCTTAGAGAGGGGAATGGTGGTTCCACTTAGGTGAAAGCTAGGTAAATTTAATTTCCTTCGTTTAGTAAATGGAACAAAGTGGTCTTTAACGGGTTTATATTCATGCCCTCTTTGAGACACCAGTTTTTTGTTATGTTAAAGGCTTTCTACATTCTCTCCCCTATAACGGAGTCATGCTTGCCCCTCACAGTTATGGTTATGTCATCAGCATACCCAAGAACGTCAAACCCATCCCTGCTCAGGTCGTTTAGTAGTTCATCCACTACCAGCGACCACAGCAGTGGGGAGATAACTCCCCCTTGTGGGCAGCCTCTTGTGCTACCAACCTCATGTGTAGCGCTACCAATGCTGGTGGATACCTGTCTACCCATCAGCATGTTATTTATCCATTGAATGATAAAGTTATGAATCCCTCTTTTACTGAGAGACTGTGTCATTGAGTTATAGGCAGCATTGTCAAAGGCGCCCTCTATATCCATAAAGACTGATAGGGCTATCCCCTTTGACTCATGTGCTTCCTCTATGGCCTTGAAAAGTTGGTGCAATGCCGATATTGTTGATTTGCCTTTTTGGTAGGCAAATTGGTATTTATGAAGAAGTGCAATTGTTAAAACCTCCATTCTAATGTATTGGTCCACTAGTTTCTCCATCGTTTTAAGCATAAACGACGAGAGACTAATTGGACGGTAGGACTTTGGGTCGTCTAGGGGTTTTGCACCCCCCTTGTATAGAAATATGACCTTTACTTTACTCCATACTTGAGGAACGTGGCCATATAACAGACTAGATCTAAACATTTTGATCACTATTGAGATTAAAATGTCCTGCCCTCTGAATGAGTGCCGGGAACACTCCAACAGGGCCTGGAGCCTTAAAAGGCTTAAAGGACCCTATGGCCCACTTAATCCTTTCAGGCAATACAATCTTGTTGACAAGGGGACAGTCCATGTTGAGTTCTGCTCTACTCCTTATGGAACCATTGTACACCCTTGTTTCTCCAGGTGATATACAACCTGGAAAATGTTTTGTTAATAAAGCTTCCACGGTTTCCTGGAAGGTTGATGTTATGGTGCCATCTTCACGTTTAAGTGCACCGATGTTTACTTGAGTACCCTTTGAGAGAGCCTTCTGCACCCTGCCAATTTCAGGTGCTTCATTAACCCGGGATCACTCGCGCTACCGAAACTTCCGTGAGCACTCGCGCTGTTAGAGCAAATCTAACATTTGATATAAGGATTTAATTTGAAGTTATTGTTGTAAATTTCAATAGTACGGTATAAAAATAAATTTTCGACTAGTTTGTTTATGTAAAAACATTTTATTGATTACATTTTTTAATATTTTAACTTATTAAATACATCAAAAAATTTTAAAATCTGAGAAAATTAAAAGATATAAGAATACTCTTTTTAACATGAAATTACTAACATACAAATTAAAAACATTGGAAAACTAAAAATATTATTACAAATTCACACTCTTTATTACTTTTAAGATTATGTTAATGTATGACCTCTATAGTTTATTTACTTTACTCGTTGAAGCCTGAAGCGGGATCTTGATCACAGGTGTAGCACATGTAAGTCGTTATCTTTGTGTGGTCACCACATAGCTTTTGGCCGCATGAAGAACAGGCCCTTGTTGTGAATCTGTTTTTCCTGATAGGGCAAAAGGCACATCTCCCTTTTTCTTCTTGCGGTTTTGCAGGAGCAAGAAGAGCTTGGCCACTTGTCAGTCGTCTTATCTTTTCTTGAAGGTCTGTCGGCAGGGTTCTAATGGATCCTCTTCGTACCAAATGTGGTTTTATAAGAGCTTTAGCTAGATCACTTAAAAAAATTCTTCGTTGTTTGAGCTCACCTGTATTCGTCTTAAATATTATTTGAGCATTTATAGCTCCCACATTGAGGAGACCACCAAACACAGTAAATGGCCACCTGTTACTAATTCTAGTAACATTGTACTCGCTCTTCAGTCTGTCTACCACATCCACTCCGCCCTTTGTCATATTATAGAAAGTGATGATGGTGGGTTTTAACGCATCTTCGGAGTCTGGATCGATTTCACCATCAGTATGCATGGTGGATGCAAGGAGCACATTTTTCTTCTTTTTCTTGTCCGGTATATAGGAAACAACGGTACATTTATTTGGCACCTTTCCAAATACAAACATTGAGCTGCACCTTGGCCTTTCTTTTATTTCTAAGAGTTCCTGAGGAAGTTCTGGCTTATTTTTTCTTATTGTTCCGACAACAGTAAGTCTGTGATTACTGTAGAGATCATTCATTAATGGAATACTTATGAAGTAGTTATCCATAGTAACATTTCTTCCACTATTATTTATCGGTTGTATCAATCTATTCACTACACTACTTGTGTCATTTCCATCTGCAAAATAGGGACCTTGGGGCTGTTTGCCAGCGTAGATCTCCATATTGGAAGTAAAAAAGGATTTTGAATCTACAAGGGCTTAGATTTTAATTCCGTATTTTGCTGGTTTATTTGGTATGTACTGGCGAAATTTGCAACGTCCGCGAAAACCTTCCAACATTTCATCTATAGTAGTTAATTCCCCCACATTGTAACATAGTTTGCACAAACTAACAAACCAATCAAACATTTCACGTATTGGAGCTGCATTGTCTGTTTGCTTTCTTTGGGCTCGTGTGATTTTATCATCAAACCTTATGGCTTGCACTAAGGTGTGAAAACGTCGTTTGGACATAGTAGCTATGCAGAGCTCAGGTGCAGTACCATCAGTTGCTCAAAGTTCATCGGTATTTAAATGATTAGCTTTTTTCACACCTAGAAGATATAAAAGACCAAAAAAGGCTTGAATCTCCATAAAATCAGTATCAATACAGTCTCGCTCACGCCCATAGTTTTGACACATTTCTTCTAGCTGTTGGTTAGTAAAACGAACAATTTCTGATAGCATATCATTGGGAAAAAATAACTTCCAGCAGTCTATTGGATTTTTTAGGTCTCTGAATTCACAAGCTACTGAAGGTAGTTTCTTTACAATATTTTCTTTTGAAGTTTTGGTTTTTTTTAGCATATGAATATCCCAGTTAGTAAATCCGTCTTTAGATCTATAGAGCACAGATACTTGTATGGGTCGTTTTCTTTGTTGAGGGTGATTAGTGTCTGTGTCTGTAGGATCATCGTCAGATTGCTCTGTGTCTGTATTGCGATCACTGTGCTTGGTTGATGCATCGGTGTCCGATAAATTTTCTTGCATATAAACACTTCCTTCACTATATTCATTTTCTTCCAGCCAACATAAAATGTCATCATTATTTCCTTTCGCTTTGTCCATTTCCTTTCACTTTCTTTTTGCACTTTCTAGTCAATTACAAACAATAAATTTAAAGTCTATTTACAATAAAATAAAACCAACAAACAAAATAAAAAACAGTTAAACTAAATGTCCTTTTACAAAAAAATAAAACAACAAAAACGAAAAAAGTAGTTATACAGAAATATAATTGTAAACTGTTACACAATCACTCGCGCCGTTAGAACTCTTTTAACAAAGCACACACACGATCGCTCGCACAGTTAGAAGCATACTAACAAAGGCGCGCCGTGCCCATTTCCCCGACCCCTGGTTACCCCCCGCTCACCCCAACCTCCCACCACGAGTGTAGCCACTGGTCAAGATGCCATAGAAAGCATATTTAGAAGCTCAATGTCATTTAACGAAAATTTTAAAAAATTCCAGAACAACTAAAATTGTTAGTTTTGAACTAATAGCGCGAGTGATCTCGGGTTAAGACTCTCACAGAAGGTCCTCCATGAGCTACGCTTCAATTTACGAAGTGTTACATTAAACCCAGTAAGAGCCTTACGGTACTCTCCCCAGTTATTTGTTCTCTTTGCTTTATTAAATTACCTTCTGGCCTTGCTTGGGAGTTTACTAAGCTCATTGTTCCACCAGGGTACTTTACTGTTAGTTTTTTTGGTTTTGAGAGGACAGCTATCCTCAAAGGCTCTCATTATTGCCTTCGTTGTGAGGTTAGCTGTACTCTCCAGGTCTATTATGGAGTAGATCTATCTTCTTATTTCTTGATTTTCAAAAATAGTTAATTTTTATATAAGTTACTTTACTACATGAAATACTTGGCTTTAAAACTTATTGAAGTTGAATATAGAAAAAAATTGAAGAGTGACTAAAGTAACTTCTTCCCTGCTCGGCGACTGAAACTAGAGTTTCTAAGTTGAATTTAGAAGAAATTTGTAGAGTGACTAAAGTAACGTCTTCCCTGCTTGGCAACTGAAACTAGAGTTTCTAAGTTGAATTTAGAAAAAATTTGTAGAGTGACTACAATAACGTCTTCCCTGCTCGGCGACTGTTACTAGAGTATCGGTCTTTCGACCAATAATTTTGACTCTCCCTTCTTGTGGGAATGTTTTGACTTTAGAATTATTTACGTATTTAATTTTAAATAAAATTTAAGATACATTTAAAATAAAATAAAATTTTCCCCAACATGTCAAAATATTTTTAATATAGCTATAGACATTTCTGTAACTCTTTGCCTATATTCAAAATTAACGAATACTTTTCTAATTTTGTAAAGTATTTTTACCTTGCTTTACCCAGCAAACAAATGCTGAAAGTTGTATAACTATATAAAATCAATTCATGATTATTTCTAAATAGTTCGCAAAATAAATATTTGACAAGTCGTTGAAATAATTTACAAAATATTATTATTAAAATAAATGTATGTAACCAAAATATTTTAAATGATCATTTATTATTGTTTCACAATTATAATTTTATTTACCAGGATACTTCCTACCTTCTTTTGTCTTTTAAAATACTTTATCCAGTTTTCCCATTTATCTTCTATCAATAGTCAATCAAATAGCACACTCTTTAGTGACATGGTATCTTTTAGTTACACATATCAGAAGCTAAGAACTTAGCTTTTAATTGAATATAATAAAAACTTGCGTCTGCGCGGTTAAATATTAAAAGTAACTTAACCAGTCATTCAAATACCCAGCATATTATTGTGGGGGGGGGGGGAGGGAGTCCATGTAAACACAGGCTCCATTTTTGTCAAAATGTTCTTGGTGGTTGTTTCAAACCTCTAAGAAAGATTATCTAACATTTTTCCTTTACAAAACCTCAAATCATGGAAACGATGAAAATATTAAATGATAACTCCAGTTTGCGAAAATAAAATTCCTTTTACAAAAGATCTACAAAATGAGATACACCTCTTTACGGGATTGTATTTGAGATTCAAAAGTCCAACCCCGCAGATCCTCCTTAGGTTGAAAAGATCACGAATAATCAAAAAAGAGAATTTTTGATTCTTATGAATTAGGATTATTTTTATTTACTAATTGCGGAATTATTAGCTAATACGAAGACCTTTTTGACACTGTGTATTGTAGTTTATTTATGCTACACAAGAGACTAGCGTAATATAAACATTTTGTAAAAACTGCGTTCAAATGGGATGTATTTATTTTTTAGTTTATATTTAAAAAAGTTGAGTCGAAGTTATTTATTACACAAATATGATAGACTTTTATAAATAAACCATAACCATATAATTTTACCGTGAATAGTGAAATTGTATAAAAACTACTTAATTTCACTACTTTCACTACCTGGCCAAAAAAACCTTCCTCTGAGGCCTTACTTTGAGAAAACAATATTGGTTTAGAATCCTTTCTTTAGGATATCTTTATTTAAATTATTTAAGATAGTTTTTTGTAAATAAAAATAATAAGAAAATGGAAAATAAATAGTAGGCTTTTCCTGCACTGCCTAATACAAAAATTAATAAATACTAATCTTTTAGATTCCTTTAATTTAAATTAAATCAAATACCAGTTAAAATTATTTATTACACAGTTGAAAAAACATGACATATATCAAGGAATCTATTATTTGAAATGTAATCAATTGACATAGTGAATATGATATAAAACAAAACTTACATGGGATACTAACATGCATATAAATCTAGAAACTGTAGGTATGTCTATACTTCAACGATACATAATTAAGGCTAGTATTTAAAGACAAATGTCTTTTTATACTATTTATACCTTAATTAATACTTTTAATTTGAAAAGATTTTTCTTAAGACCTTGTTGTATCATAGCGATAGAGCAAATGTCTCACAATCACGTGTCTTATATTCATATCACACAGGTGACGTCTCTGACTTTTCGTTTTCTAAAAACACTTTGAAGAAATAAGTTGAATATATTAAAATTAAAAGGATTGGATTTATTACATTTTAAATTTGGAATTGAAAATTCTATTGTTTTTAAATGAGTCGTATTATAAATATAAAATAAGATTAAAGTGATCCTATTTGCAGTGGCGGATCTATGGGGGGGGCTTTCGGGCTGAAGCCCCCCCCCAAAACCTTTAAAAAATGTTTTGTAAGAAAATTTAAAGTTTGCTCAAAAGCACACAAGGCGTTTGCGCTTCCTTTACAGCGACTAGTGATGAAGACAATGACAGTGTTAGTTCTCAGACCATCACTCCAAGTCTCCAAACAAAAATTCCAACTGTGTCCCCGTCATTATTTATTCATGTCTAGCCAGTAGAACTACTCTGAAATATTAAATGTACGATGTACTTAAAAATAAATCCTTTTCACATTTTTAATCTGTCTTTTATTAACTTTAATGTATTTCATTAGTAAATTAGTAGTAATCAAAACATCCTGAAAACCTTTAATATGAAACACACGTTTTTACTCCATAAAACAACGTTAAACCACTGTTTTGGTCGCTTCATTATATGAAAGTCCTTTCACAAAATTTTCCCCTGTTCAGCCCCCTCCAAAATAAAATTCTAGATCCGCCACTGCCTATTTGTATAATAAAATGCAAAATGATCAATTTTGTCAATAGATATAGAAAGTCTCACTATGTAAAATCCTTATCTTCTCTAAATTCTTTTGTCATTAAATTATTTAAATAAAGAACTTATGGGACATCCTTTGTCGTGTACTAAAAATTGTAACCCTTTCATATTATTATTGCTTTATTTAATAAAAACAAATCCAAATACCCAAATTGGTAGCCGCTAGGACCATTTTATGAAACGTTTCAGTAAAAAGTTATATACATATAATTCAATGTATTAAAAGCAGAAGTTCATGACAGGTTCTTACTTTAAAACAACTAACATTAATTTTTAGTTTTTAATATATATATATTTTATTGATTTAAAATTCAGTAATAGTTCACATTATTCGTTATGAAAAACATAAGAAATTACCAAAGTAACATCCAATAACAAACCAGAAAACAATTTAGAACTACTACAACTTAACTCTCTAATTCAGTTTTGTATCTTCTTTTATTTCCGGCTATTAAAAAAACTACTTTTTAAATGCACAAATTAAATTATGTACACTCGTTTTTTACATAATACTGCCTAAAAGTTTTGTATTCTCTGGATTGTGTAAATTTTTTTCCATTAATGCAGAATCAAAAAATGCTAAATATTAGATTGTGATATGATTTTATTACTTTTTATTAATATCAACTTGTATAACGTAATGATAAATGGAAAAAGATAAAGAACATTTTCTAAAACAGAGTTCAAAATAAAAATTTATAATCAATATCACAAATAGTTTATACCATTAAACGTCCATTGCGCATATTTATTTCAAAAATTTCAGACATATTTTCCTAATAGTTATAATAAATTAAACGACTTACTTAAATAAAATAGATTTCCTTCTATTTCTTTTATCTAGACAAAATAGTTATTTAATTCAAACATAACATTACTTTGGTTCTTTACTAATTTTAGCAGAGAAAAAATATATTTCTCAAATTCTTAATGATAACAGAATTTTAACATTTACATTTGTGCAGCCTTATAGAAATGACGATTTTTAAATTATTTTTTTCTTGTTTTTGTTTTCTATTATCATCCAAATGCTAACAATGGCGATAAAATATGGTAGGCCATAGTAGTATGCATTATCGTTAGTTGTTTACTGGGATTTCATTACATATTTTAGGAAACAAATTTTAACAAAAAAAAAATTCTTTGCGTAACATTTTATTATGAAATCATCATCTTAAGTTATTTACCCATCAAAAGACTAGATTTAAAAGTTCTGTTTTTTAATTTTTTGAAAAAATATTTATTTTATGTAGGCTACAATATTAAAAAAAAAAAATAATGTCTAGTAATTTGTGGCAACCAAGGTCTAGTATTATTACAAAATCAATTCAAAAGTCTCTTTTTATATAAATATCAAGTTTTAAAATTGTGTTTATTACTTTTGAGTAATTTTGAGACACAATTTCGTTACTAGTTTACTTCCAGCATTACCAAATAAATATAATTGTCAGAAAACTTTCTTTAAAATAAGTAATTTGGAATTTTTGCCAAAAGAATCGGTTGCAACGCGTATTTTTTTATTGTCTAAAGTGTCAGATATAATAGTTAAAGTTGAACTTCATCCGAAATTTTTGTATACTCATGCGTCACTAACGTCTCCTCAACTTGGTTCTAAGGGCTTATTGATCGTTTTATTTTTTACTCATTACTATATTGAATGAAAAACTTTTTTCTGTGGAGGCAAGCTATTTTTGTAGATTTAGGAGGCGTTATTATATAAAAATCATACAATATAGTAGGTTTAAAAATCTTCAACTTTTTTACAACTTTTTATTTATAAAATTGTATAGAACATTACATTTACACTGGGAAAAATTTGAAGCAATTAAAAACTAAAATGTTTCATGAAATCAGAAAATGACTTGTATAGTTATGGGTTTTAACACTTGAAACAAAAAATAAATACATAAAAGAATCACTTTGTACTTAGTTTTCAGAAATTTATTATTCTTGTAGTAAATATGTATGAATAGTTTACACAAAAAAGAAAAATAAGTAGAATGTCATTGGACTGGTCTAAATTCATGTGCGCGTATGTTTAGAGATCTACACAAAATTACGGTTATAAAGTACTTACACAACTAAAGTAACAAATTACACAACAAAAGAAAACAGGAATGTTAATAAATTATAAAAATATATTATCAATAAATAACAGGTAAAAGAGAATATAAATGATAAATACTTTACAAAATATAAATATAGAAGTAGTTGCACCAAGACTATAATACCGTAATGACAAAACACTATGGTTTAATCAAGAAATCAGCTGTTTATGAATATATATATAACAAAAGCAACAATTATCAGGTTTTTATTTATAACAAATAGTTGTTGAAAATCCGATTATTACCGTACTACGTAACTGTCATTTTTCCGATATCGCCATCTATGATACAAATACATATGTCGGTATAACTGTAGGACAACCGACAGCTGCTGCCGGATCAAATGTTAATGGCGTTTTTTCTCGTGTAAGCGGGAATAAAGAAAATAGCTTCACTTGGTTTACGTCTATTCAATAACATAACAAATTAATTTAAACTTCCAAACAATTTTGCATTTTGTATTTATATGTGCTTTACATTGTCCAATTATAAATCTACACCAACAATACGATCTTCTAATAATAATTCAATAGTGATGAACTTAAAATATATTTGAGGATGAGACATTTTAAAACGTGAATTAAATATCAATAAGGCAAGTGTAGAAGAACACTACATAGCACATAAAGAGCAGGAAGTCACACTTCCTGTAACGATCATCAGACTCCATCACTGTGTATAATCTAATTTAACTCACTGTAAGAAACGAGGAAGCGACTTTGGTGATGTGTATGGTACCATGTCTAAAGTAGGAAACGAGTATGCCGTGTTTGAAACGATGACAGCGCTGCCTGGATATAGAAATCCTAATCTAATGTGTATAATTGTGTATGTGAAAACCTGTAAAACGAGGAAGTATGAAATAAATATATATTCTTGCTCCTTATACTTGTATGTATAAATTTATACTTTTACTCTACGAACATTCCCTTAATTTTATTTTATTGCTCACTGAATTTACTATTTACTTTTACCCACTCTCTCTCTCTCTGGGGAAGTGCCTTTTGGAAGAAATCAGCTCCTGAATTCTGATAATAATTCTTCAATAATTTATATTTCTTATATTTTACCAGAGCACATTTATAATTATGAATTTTCTAATCTTTAGTTATTTAAAGAAGAAATGTTAAAAAACCAGAATGGTGAATGAAAAGAATTACACTAGAGAATAAAATTTTATATCTTATTAACCATCAAACACATTAAAACAATTTTAAATTTTATAGAACAACAAACACAAGATTATTACACAATTAATATGACATAAATTTCTTATTTATTAATAAAAAATTTAAAAATGCTAGACTATTCTAGCTAGGACTACAAATAGTTTTTCCTGGACTGAAATAGTCGTATTTAAGTTTGAACCTTATTCTAAACCAAAGCAGAGTTAATTTGAATCTAAAGGAGCAAATATATTATAAATTTCCCCAATTAATTGTCAATTTAAATGAATTTACTTTTTATGAATTATTCTATAGATTTAGTGTACCTTCACACTTAACATGAAGGTCTTAAAATTGTGAAGTTCTTTGCTGTAAATGGTTTACGATGTCTTCAAGTTATTTCCTCTCCAATTCCTGGATATGTTAAAGTTGTGGACTGCTGGTAGTAATTACGAATCCTTGCTGACTAGTCTACTATGTAGATGGATCTTCTTGTTTATTGATTTTCGAAAATAGTTAAAAAAATTTATAAGTTACTTTATATTACATGAAATGTTTATCTTGAAATTTATCTAAGTTGAATTTAGAAGAAAATAGTAGAGAGACTAAAGTGACGTCCTTCCTGCTCGGCGACTGAAACTAGAGTATCGGTCTTTCGACCGACAATTTTGGCTCTCCCTTATTGTGGGAATGTTCCCGCAAAAGGTAATAAATTTTTCTCCCTTTCGCGAAGAAATGTCTCTTCTGTATATTTCTGAGTTTTCGGCTGATTTTCTCCGTAACTTTTATGCTAGAAGCTGTCCTAGGCTTAGTTTTCATCTATTGTATTAGGGTACTTTTATAAACTATTTTCTATTAAAAACCCTTTTAAAAGAAATTTTGATCTCTCTATTATTTCACTTTATTTGAGCTAACAGTCTGTTAGGCAAACTAAACCTGTGATCTCTGATGTCACGCTACCTGAGGCGATTATTCCTGCTGGATCTTGCAAATTGTGATTTTGAACACTTTTTCGTACTTCTTGCTGTAACTTTTGAACGGTATGCTCGATCTGCAATTTCTCTTCGGATTCCTCTTCTTCCTGTTCTTGGGGGTCTTGTCAAACATGATTCGGCGTTTTCGGCAGCGCATTTCTCGAGTTACCGCACTTTTTCCGAATGTCTATTTTTTTCACAACCTAACTTTTTACTTAAGTCCTTTTTCAAAATTCTTTTGCACAAAAGTTATTTTTCTGGTCCTATAACGGAAATAACTTTTTAGTTTTCCGTCGTAGCTTGCTTGGTTCGCGAGTTATTGATGTTCAAAGTCGTGACTTTTTGATCGTCGTATTTATCGCTTATAAAATCCCCCCCCCATTATTAATTTTCAACTCTGCTCTGTTATTTTACATTTATATACCTTTATAATACATTATCTATTACTTATTTATCCCCATTAACCTTTAATTTTACCGCTTTTGGGCTTTAACTTTTTACCTTTTGTTGTTATTATATCTCCCCCACTTTAACTTTGAATCTTTTTCTGACCACATATTATTATTCCCTACGGTTGTATTTTCATTTGTTATTATTATTTTTATTTAGTTTATTCCCCTTTCACCTTTAAAATCCTAAAAAACTCTCCAAGAATAACTTTCTAAGTCCTTTTTCCCCTTGTTATTATTATTATTATTTCTTTTTTATTGCTGATTATTATTATGTCCCCTATGGTTTATGACTCTATTACTTTTGATTTTTGATTTTCTCCTCATTGAAAATTTTAGATTTTTGAGCCCCTCTAATTTCTTTAATAACTTTTTTGTTTTAACACGTTCGCTCCGATAAATTTTTTTCCGATTTTTGAAGTTTTTGAAAACTCCAACGTATACCACCGGTGGTACAAGCAGTGATTCCCAAAACTCCGACGTGCGCCACCGGTGGACACCGTTACTATGGCGATTGCACGCTAAAAATAGGCATCCCTGAGTCTTTTTGAATGGTTTGACTATGTATTCGTGGTTGTAGAAGGCACACAAAACGTGTCCACTGGTGGTACATGATCCAAATTTAGGTTACAATACAAATAAAACACCAAGTTACAAACAAAATTTATTTTTATTCATGACAATAAAAAACCATTTTATATATGAAAAAATTAACTTAAAATTCAGTCTTTGCTGTAGTTAAGGAATTACTTGGTTTTTATTACAATAAAAAACATTTATATAAGTAAAAAAATATAAGTAAAAAGCCTTTCTTTACTGCAGTTCATGGAAATACTTATTTTTATTACAATGAAAAACCTTTTTATATATATGAAAAAATGAACTAAAAAGTCTTTCTTTACTGCAGTTCATGGATTACTTGTTTTCAGTGTTTTTCATTGAAACAGGTTAGGCACATTGGGGGATTTCCCTCGCACATGTTACAGAATGTTGAAACCCTCTTTGCCAGCTTTCTTGCAGTCGCTGCTCCTTTTTCTTCTGTAATCTTCTTGTAGCAAGGAAGACATCTTTTCCTACTTGTCCTCACGCTTCCTTCTTTCTTGGAAAACTTATGTTTTTTCCTGTTGTCAGGTTGAGCTGGTGTTTGAGGACCAGGTGGAGGATTTTTTTTGATCAGGTGGTTGATGATTGTTTCTCTGAACAGCAGCATATCCATTTTTTTCTGCCCAAACTGGTTGCATAAAACAAATGCGTTTACAACGCATGTACCGAGTAAGATTTCAAGGGCAACCTTCTTATACCAAGCCAGTGATTTTCGCAGTGGTGTATAATACGATGCCATCTGGTCAGAAAAATCAACGCCTTTTTTGGCTTGATTGTATGCTAAAACAGCTGTAGGTTTCATTACATCTTCACCAGATTTTGTTCGCTTTCCAGACGTTACAAGATCTTGGCTATCTTCAGGGCGAGTAGAAAGCATCATGACAACCCTTTTGTCCCGCCATTTCATGCACTTTACTCCAAAGCTGTTCTCTTTAGACACCATTTCACCTTTTGAAATTTTTGCGGTCGTTACAGGTTTTGGATTGCCTTTGCGGTCCATACGGAAAGTACCACATAGGTAAGTTTTGTTCTGTAACAAAACATCTGCCAGTTTTACTGAAGAGTAGAAATTATCTACATACAGGGTACGTCCAACTTGCAGTTTATCTTCCATCAATTCCATAACAACTTTTTCCGCATGAACCTGATTCGCCAACACATCTGACTTCCCTGCATACACTTTCACTTTAAAAGTATAGCCATTAGTAGAGCATATCTTGTAAAGTTTTATCCCATACTTATGGGATTTACCAGGCAAATACTGCCTAAAAAGCAAGCGCCCCCTCCAAGGGATCATCGATTCGTCAATTACGACAGATTCGTCAGGAACCAAGACTTTTTTGAACCTATTATTTACATGTGTAATCAAGCTTTTTATTTTAGCTAGGCGCGGCTCATCTACAACTGGTACATTGTTATCGTGGAAATGCAAGCACTTCATCAAACAGTTAAAACGATCTCGTGACATTGTTTTCTTGATTACCATGTTGCCATACATAGGATTTTTGGACCAGTACATTTGACGTTTTGGAAGAACACAGATTCCCATTATCATTAAAACGCCCAGAAACTTTTTTATTTCCTCTTTAGTGCAGTCTTTCCATTTTGCCATAGGGGCACGTTTTTTTGGAGTCTTCTTGCTCATAAGCTGATGCGCATATCTGTTTGTCTCTGTTACTATAAGGTCCAAAAAGTCATCATCAAGAAATAGTTTGAAGGCAGCAACAGGATCGTTTAAATCAAAATCAACTTGTAGGCCAGGCTGTGCGTTGAAGGGAAATTGCCTACAAGTTAACTTAAAATCTGTCCACTCAAGCATTTCTCTTACATAATTATCATGGATATCTCTCACCACATCAAGTACTGGATCTCCGATTTCTTCTTCCACCATCCCTTCTAAATGTTGCACCTCATTGACTCCTTCTTCATCACTCTCGTCAAGTTCGTTGTCACTATCCCATTCTGAACTATACACTAAATCGCCATCTTCACTTGTAATGTCTGAGTCTGTCTGTTCATTGTGATCGTTCTCTGACGGCACATATTCACTTCCTGATATCGAGAAAAGTCACTCAAAGTATCGTCAAGGCAAAGTATTGTACTAACTAAATAACCAATAAATAACACTTGAAAGCATTAGCTTACTCTACAAACACTGTACAGCACCAAAGACGTAGGCCTCACTGCAATGCGGTGGGAGGAAGACTGGTTTAGTGAGCTCTAGCGGTACAAATATCAACTAGCTCGATCATTAGAACTACAGGATGCACTGCTATTATGCAGTACGTAGCGTGGCCACGGGTGGTACACGTCGACCCCGAGTTATATCGACATGATGACAGGTCGACGTGTACCACGGGTGGTACACGGTTTAATTAGCATAATTATTATCTTAAATTGTTACTAAAACTGTACCAAGATAGTAGAGTTGATAATTAATTAATTATGTCTAATTATTATTTTAAACATACTTTTGTTTTTTTGGAAAGTCTATGGTAATTTGAACACGTATTTACTCTTGGCTTAAATTTCATTCGTGTACCACCGGTGGTACACGCCGGAGCGAACGTGTTAAGTGCTTTTACATTTATTTGTTGATATTATTAGTCGTCTGATTCTACTGAATAATTATTTATCTTAATATTTTTGTTTTTTAATAAAATTTGAACTGCCATAGGCTGGTTTTTCACGCTCAGACAGGCAAGCTTTTGCCTTGGCCTCGCGTGACATCGCATTTCAACTTTACGGAGTTTAGCGCGCCAATATAAACGTTTTAAATTTACCATGAGACGAATGACTTTCTAATTCCGTCTCAACACACACACACACACACTATTTGAGAAAATCATAGTAACATTTAGCACTACGTAATGCACATTTATTATGTTTTGATAATACACAATTAAAATCTACTCCATCGGAGACTTTACAATCATAAAGGTTACTGTGGAATCGTCTTAGGAATTTTGCTTTCTCTAATCCTTTTGTATATATATATATATATATATATATATATATATATATATATATATAACAGCTGTTAGGAATATATTTAATGTAATTTATATTTATTAATACAATTAATTAATTATTTAATTAATAATTATTAATGTAATCATACAATGTATTAAACATACGACACTCAGAATGGCCCAACTATTGTGAAAGAAATGAAAAAGTGTTGAAATGCTTGACTTGCATCGGAAGTAGAACACCACGAGCGATGAAAGATATAGAGGCGGCCGGCACCAAGGAGAGGAGGTCTTTGAGGTTAAAAGATACCAGCTGTGTCGCTAACCGTGGTGGAAGAAGACAGCCCAGGGAGTTTGAATCCAAACGGAAGGACTAGAAAGGGACTGGCAGATTTTTGAGACTCTACAAGGTGACCAAGCATTACAATATAAAGGCACTTGTAATCTCAGTCATTTCAATTGAACAAAAAGTAAAAATAGTTGGAATAATTCAGGGTTTTGTGTAATGAATATTTAGTTTTGAATATTATTTTAATAATTGTGGATATTGTATTCTAATAGAGATAATAACGTTTTTTGCTTTTAATATTGATCCCACTATTTTATTATTGTGTATTATTTTGTATTGTATTGAATTGTATGAAAGATAGATATAAATTTGTGTTATTAATAAAGATTAATTAAATGCTGAACCACTAATTTGATTGAAAGTTAAAGAACCCCAGCAGTTTAGAGGAGCCGTTCCTAACACAGCGAAAGGTTTACACAGTATACGTATCAAATCTTTATTGTAAGTATACACGAGCGGCATACTCTCCTCTAGTAACCTCCATTCGTCATCGTTCAAAGTCATACAATGTTGCCCATCGTACAATTGAATGTAACGTATGCCGAAAAACTTACGTACTATTACGTCACCGATAGTCAGATTGAATTTACACGTTCTCTTATCGCTGATAGAGAAATTTCTTTGGTATTTCCCAGTATAGTTTCCAAAAACTTGTACTTTGGCTGCTGGAGTGATTTAGAAAATACGTAGACATTGGCAAATTTCAGTACGTTTGGATTGAAGAGCAGATTAAATAGCACATAAGTCTTACCACTGTTTGATGGGCCGCACACTATAGATCGAACTGTGTTTGGTAATAAAGAGCTGTGACGGTGCATTGGTGATCCGACTCCTGCAACAATGTCAAAGTTTGTTACACATAGCTTATCCGCTTGGTTTTTTAAACGCATTATGCTGCTCAACGTTTGTCTGAATACTGTGGAAAACTAACAGCTCTATCCTATTAAATAGAACGCCTAAACAAAAAGCTTGGTTTTATCAATCCAACTATCGTGTTCCTTGTCAAACCCTAACCAGTGCACCAGTACTTTGTTACCCTTTTTACGTAGTACTTTTCAACAAGATATACGTTGCCTATTTTTGACTTGTTTAATTCTTCGGCATAGAATCCTCCTTTCAGAATGTCACCTTTCGAGTGTTGTAGAATGTACGTTACAGGATTGGTCGGTACAACAGCGTACACGGTAAACACTTCGTTTGTCCAATTGGGTAGATATCCTTTAGCAAAAGTCTTTTTAAATTTCGATATTCTAACTTTGTCGTCCACTTTAAATCGCGCCACAGCTTTTGTACTCTTGTATGATATTTTGTCCAGTAACAATTTCTCATGCTTTTTCAACACTTGATCGGGTTTCATGCCGATAGTACTGTGCACAGTGTTATTGTATGTCTTTAGTACGTTTTTCAGCAGCTCCAACCACTCGTAACTACCGCATGCTGTAAATTCACGCCCATTATATTTTTCAAAGTACAGTTCAGATGCTCCACCATAGATGCTTTCTTGTCTGAAAAAGTGGCGCAGTGATTTATATTGTATTTTTTCATTAATCTCTTGCATATTGAAAAACGTGCATATTGAAAAACTCCTTCCCCTGATCGGTCTGAAAGTTATTCATACGATGTTTTTTCAGTATCGGTTCTAACGCTATAGATACGTCAAGATCAGACTTTGTCTTCAATGGTTCTGCAATCGCAAATTTTGTCAGACAATTTATCATTGTCAGTATATATTTGTAGCCTGGGTTTTCCTTAGCATATGGAATCATTTCCACTAGATCGGCTTGATAAAGGTCATTAACTCCTTTTAACATCACACTTCGTGTTTTGAAATTTCTTCGTGCGAGCTTGTGGAGCTCCACCGCAATGGCTCGCCTTACATCCATTTTGTAAATGAGTGTGTTTATGGATTGGTGGTACTATTTATTTTGTGGAGATACTCTGGTACACGTAATCTCGAAATTATCGCTGCTTGTTCCCGCCTCACCGTTGCTTTGGAGTAATCCGCTGAAAATTGTCCATAAAAGATTGACAGAAATGTCGGAAGCTTTACGAAAAGCAACGTATCCAGGCGCCTTTGTTTTAAAGTTGAGACTAGTAAACGTAAAGGCCAACAAATCACCATCAGCTGTTCCATTTTTCATCTTGTCCACCAAACATTCAATTTTTGGATGCCTCTTTTTATCCAATCAATTTCCGTGACATTCTCGGGTGGTGGAATAAATTTAAACTGAATTTTAGTCCTTAGAGCAGGGGTTCTCAATCTTTTTCAAAGACTGTACCCCTTAGTGAAGTATTAAATTTCTGCGTACCCCTTCGTTATTGAAAAGGTGGTGTGTTAAATTAAAAACACGTTTTTACATAATAAACACAATATATTTAAAACACATTACAAAACATTAATGAGAAGGATGAGCTTGTTTCTTTTTACATAGTTCATCAATGTTGGGCTCTAGTTTTGATAAATATAACCTTAAATCGTCCTCAACATTAACTACACCTCTTTTTACCTACACCCTGTGCATATTTTTCAGTGTTTTTATTTTTGAATTCGGATTGGCTGTTAGAATCAGGCCTACTTACATTTTGGGACGTTGATGGACCTGGATCTTGGTCAATGTCATCATGGGATATTTTTCGTTTAAGCCACTTATCCATTCTTAAAGTTCACGTTGACACTCACACACCAATCCTAACAGTGTTCACAAACTGAAAGTAAGGGAAAAACAACTGATAAACACAGATCAACAGGCAGCCCCACTGACACTAGTGACACTGAGACTGGAATGGCCCAAGCCAGGAACAAAGAAATAACAGCGACTGGTTTCCCCCTCCCCCGCGTCACCGGCCACATGCAGAATGGTTCCTCTCCTTGCGCGAACGCTTAGTAGACTCGTCCATTGCAGTATAAAACCAGAGAGTATAATTACAATTTTCATGAACCTACCCCGCGTACCCCCTGATATTTTCGCGTACCCCTTGGGGGTACGCGTACCACAGTTTGAGAACCACTGCCTTAGAGTATGAAATTTTTTCCCACCCTACTTTGGGAGGAAACAATGAAAATTGGCTCCATAGCTCTTTACACGTCAATTGTTCTCACAGAAGTAGTACAATCATTCTGGAATTTTATATTAATATAGTAACGGCAGCGGTAGAGGGGCAAGCAAAGACAGGTCTGTACTTGCAAAATTGGCTGCATGTACATGCGGACAAATCTCTGCAAGACAAACTGAAGGATCAATTATCAGTTGCTAACATGATATTTGGATTGGTAAATCGGTTGGTAATGGCATGTTTGGGTTGGTAAATTGGTTGGTAATTGGATGTTTGAGTTACTAAATCAGTTGCTAATCGGATGTTTGAGTTGGTAAATCGGTTGCTAATTAGATGTTTGGGTTGGTAAATCGGTTGGTAATTGGATGTTTATTGTTGGTAAATTGGTTGGTAATTGGATGTTTGGGTTGGTAAATTGGTCGGTAATTGGATGTTATAGTTGGTAAATCGGTTGGTAATTGAATGTTTGGGTTGGTAAATCGGTTGCTATTTGGATGTTTGAGTTGGTAAATCCGTTGCTATTTGGAAGTTTTAGGTTGGTAAATCGGTTGGTAATTGGATGTTTTGGTTGGTAAATCGGTTGGTAATTGGATGTTTGGGTTGGTAAATCGGTTGATAACATGATATTTGGGTTGGTAATTGGATGTTTGGGTTGGTAAATTGGTTCTAGTTAGATGTTTGCATTGGTAATTGGATGTTTTGGTTGGGAAATCGGTTGGTAATTGGAGGTTTGGGTTGGTAAATCGGTTGCTATCATGATATTTGGGTTGGTAATTAGATGTTTTTGTTGGTAAATTGGTTGGTAATTGGATGTTTTGGTTGGTGAATCGGTTGTTATTCGGATGTTTCGGTTGGTAAATCGGTTGCTATTAAGATGTTTAGGTTGGTTAATTGGTTGGTAATTGGATGTTGGGGTTGGTAAATCGGTTGCTAACATGATATTTGGGTTGGTAAATCGGTTGGTAATTGGATGTTTAGGTTTGGTAAAACGGTTGCTAGTTGGATGTTTGCATTGGTTGGTATTTGAATGTTTTGGCTGGTAAATCGGTTGCTATTTAGATGTTTGGATGGTAAATGGATGTTTTGGTTGGTAAATCGGTTGCTATTCAGATGTTATGGTTGCTAAATCGGCTGCTAATTGGATGTTTGGGTTGGTATATCAGTTAGTACTTGGATGTTTCGGTTGGTAAATCGGTTGGTAATTGGATGTTTGGGTTGGTAAATCGGTTGCAATTTTGATGGTTGGGTTGGTTAATTGGTTGCTAATTACATGTTTGGGTTGGTAAATCGGTTGGTAATTGGATGTTTATTGTTGGTAAATTGGTTGGTAATTGGATGTTTGGGTTGGTAAATTTGTCGGTAATTGGATATTATAGTTGGTAAATCGGTTGGTAATTGAATGTTTGGGTTGGTAAATCGGTTGCTATTTGGATGTTTGAGTTGGTAAATCGGTTGCTATTCAGATGTTATGGTTGCTAAATCGGCTGCTAATTGGATGTTTGGGTTTGTATATCAGTTAGTACGTGGATGTTTCGGTTGGTAATTGGATGTTTGGGTTGGTAAATTGGTTGCAATTTTGATGGTTGGGTTGGTTAATTGGTTGCTAATTGGATGTTTGGGTTGGTAAATCGGTTGGTAATTGGATGTTTTGGTTGGTAAATCGATTTTTCTAATCGGATGTTTTTGTTGGTAAATCGGTTGCTATTTAAATGTTTAGGTTGGTTAATCGGTTAGTAATTGGATGGTAGGGTTGATAAATCAGTTGTTAACATGATATTTGAGTTGGTAAATCGGTTGCTATTGGGATGTTTGGTTTGGTAAATCGGTTACTATTTAGGTGTTTTGGATGGTTATTCGGTTGGTAAATGGGTTGTTTCTGTTGGTAAATCGGTTGGCAATTGGATGTTAGGGTTAGTTAATCAGTAATTGGATGTTTCGGTTGGTAATTGGATGTTCGGGTTGGTAAATCGGTTGCTATTCGGATGTTTGAGTTGGTAAATCGGTTGCTAATTGGATGTTTGGGTTGGTAACATGATATTTGGGTTGGTAATTGTATGTTTTGGTTGGTAAATCGGTTGGTAATTGGATGTTTTGGTTGGTAAATATGTTGGTACTTGGATGTTTTGGGGTTGCTAAATCGGTTGCTAATTGAATGTTTGGGTGAGTTATTCGGTAGATATTTGGATGTTTGGGTTAGTAAATCGGTGGCTAACATGATATTTGGGTTGGTAAATCAGTTGGTAATTGGATGTTTGGGTTGGTTAATTGGTTGCTAACATGATATTTGGTTTGGTAAATCGATTGCTATTCGGTTGTTTGGGTTGGTAAATTGGTTGCTAACATGATATTTCGGTTGGTAAATCGGTTGCTGTTCGGTTGTTTGGGTTGGTAAATCGGTTGCTATTCGGATGTTTGGGTTGGTAAATCGGTTGCTATTTAGATGTTTGTTTGGTAAATCGGTTGGTAATTGGATGTTTTGTTTGGTAAATCGGTTGCTATTCAGATGTTTGCGTTGGTAAATAAGTTGCTATTTTGATGTTTGGGTTGGTTAACCCATTGGCCTAGCCTTTTCTGGAAACTTTGCTTAACCCTAAACTAGCAATTAAAATGGCTTATTTTGTACATTATTAGAAAAATATAAATAACTTTTGATTCGTAATTGTGATTTTAGTTCTGTTTTCACCATTTTATTCCAAATTGAATTCTCTCTATTACAAATATAAGTTACGTACAATAACGATTTTCTATATTTTTTATTTACGAAACACAGCACAACGTAAGTATTCACTAAAACAGTAAACAAAACAAATGTTTATAACCTAATCAGAACACAGAAGTCATCAGTTTATTTGATACGTTGCTTACAAGTGTTGCCAACATCAATTAATCTAAAAATTCTAAAAGTATAATAACGATATCGTATTATAAACTGAATAAATCTAGCTTATATCACACGCGTCGTAAGGTTTCACTGCGACTGCGGGTGAACACTGCTCATAAAAAAGTGCAATTTAATTACATTTTAATCCTAATTAAAATCACAATAAAATGCAAAGAAACCAATCTCATTGGATGCTGCTGTCATCTAACACATTTATTCAAAACTACGTCAAACTAGTCAAACCAAACTTAATAAAGAATGTTGTTTTCCGAGACACAGAGATGTTCCGTATGTCTATTAGTGGGCCGCTCGGGGACTATACGGAACAGTTCTGTATGTCTAGGCCAATGGATTAATCGGTTGGTAATTGGATGTTTGGGTTGATAAATCGGTTAGTAATTAGATGTTTGGGTTGGTAAATCGGTTAGTAATTGGATGTTTTGGTTGGTAAATCGGTTGCTAATTGGATGTTTAGTTTGTAAATCGGTTGGTAATAGGATGTTTTGGTTGGTAAATCGATTGCTATTCAGATGTTTGGGTTGGTTAATCGGTTGGTAATTCGATGTTTGGGTTTGTAAATTGGTTGCCAACATGATATTTGGGTTGGTAAATCGGTTGCTATTCGGATGTCTAAGTTGGTAAATCGGTTGCTAATAGGATGTATTTGTTGGTAAATCGGTTGGCAATTGGATGTTTGGGTTGGTAAATCATTTGCTATTCGGATGTTTGGGTTGGTAAATCGGTTGCTAATTTGATGTTTGGGTTGGTAAATCGGTTACTATTTAGATGTTTTGGTTGGTAAATCGGTTGATAACATGATGTTTTGGTTGGTAAATCGGTTTCTAACATGATATTTGGGTTGGTAAATTGGTTGCTATTCAGATGTTTGGGTTGGTAAATCGGTAGCTAACATGTTATTTGGGTTGGTAATTGGATGCTTTGGTTGATAAATCGGTTTATAATTGGGTGTTTGAGTTGGTAAATCAGTTGCTAATTGGATGTTTGGGTTGGTAAATCGATTGCTAATTGGATGTTTGGTTAATAAATAGGTTGCTGATTGGATGTTTTGGTTGGTAAATTGGTTGCTATTCGGATGTTTGGGTTGGTAAATCGTTTACTATTCGGATGTTTGGGTTGGTAAATCCGTTGCTAATTGGATGTTTGGGTTAGTAAATCGGTTGGTAATTGGATGTTTTGGTTGGTAAATCGGTTGCTAATTTGATGTTTGGGTTGGTAAATCGGTTACTATTTAGATGTTTTGGTTGGTAAATCGGTTGATAACATGATGTTTGGGTTGGTAAATCGGTTTCTAACATGATATTTGGGTTGGTAAATTGGTTGCTATTCAGATGTTTGGGTTGGTAAATCGGTAGATAACATGTTATTTGGGTTGGTAATTGGATGCTTTGGTTGGTAAATCGGTTTATAATTGGGTGTTTGAGTTGGTAAATCAGTTGCTAATTGGATGTTTGGGTTGGTAAATTGATTGCTAATTGGGTGTTTGGTTGGTAAATAGGTTGCTAATTGGATGTTTTGGTTGGTAAATTGGTTGCTATTCGGATGTTTGGGTTGGTAAATCGGTTGCTAATTGTATGTTTGATGGTTTATCTAGGTTGCCTATTTCTGAACCTTTAGAATTAAGTACCCAAGAAAATGAAAATGATGTAATTGGTACTTACCTTCAAAATAATAGTTGAAGATAATATACCTGATTTTTAAAGATGTTAGAGAAGAAACAAAAAAAGATCCAACATAGAAAATTATTTTTAATGTTTTAAAATAGGGTTGGTCTACAGATATGTTAAATAAATGTAAAGTAGTTATAAATGATTTTGTCCGTAGAAAAGATGAATTGTCAGTAGAAGGGGATATTCTGTTATGGGGTCATAGAGTAATTATTCCTAAGTCATTAAGATTGTATGTATTAAATGAACTACAGGTAGGACATCTAGGAATTGTAAACATGAAAGCTTTAGCTAGGTCGTATTTTTAGTGGCCTGGTTTAGATCAAGATATTGAAAGTTTAGCAAATAGTTGTGAATCATGTATTTTAGTAAGGCAAAATCCGCCTAAGAGTGAACTCCATGTATGATGTTATCCACAAAAACCTTGGCAATGCATTCACCTAGATTTCTTAGGGCCAATTAAAAACAAAATGTATTTAGTTGTAGTAGATGCTTTCAGTAAACGGTTAGACGTTTTAGAAGTTAATAATACGAGTGCTAACCAAACAATTAAACATTTAAGAAATTTATTTGCGAGATTTGGTATCGTAGAACATATTTGCTCAGATAATGGTCCCCCTTTTACATCTAATGATTTTAAAAGGTTTTTAACTAATAACGGAATACAACACACATTAATTTCACCGTATCATCCTCAAACTAACGGTTTAGCTGAAAATGCTGTAAAACACTTAAAGAATAGGTTAAAAATTGCATTAAAGGAAAATATAGACTTTGATTTAGCCATAAATCAGTTTTTGTTGAATTACCATAACTCGATTCATTTAACAACAAATGAGTCACCTGCTAAACTAATGTTTAACAGGCAATTAAGGACTAGATTAGATTTATTAAGACCAAATTTTCAGGAATCAGTACGAAAAATCAAAAGAAACAAATAGAATATGCTGGTGGTACTAAAACTAGAAATGTATTTCCAAATCAATCAGTAATGATAAGAGATCACAGAACTAAAAATAAATGGATCCAGGGTACAGTAATTAAACAGATGTCTAACGTGTCTTACTTAGTTAAATTAATGTCAGGCATAATATGGAAAAGGCATATTGATCAGCTGATAGGTTTAAATTCAGAAATAAATGAAAAACCTGTTGAACTAATATTACCAGTCTCACTGTAGCATTCAGTAGAATAAATCTGCATTTTTGTTATCGACAGTCCACTCGCCGTCCCTCTTATCTTCCCTCTCTATATCTGTCTCTATCTAAGTACAAAGTACAACGGCTGGTTAGCGAGCTGTTCTAAAACTCGTTGTCAGTCTACCTGTATTTCTCAACATGTACAAGAAACCTTGTTAATTACTAAATTTGTCTTTGTCTTTTTTTTTTATTTTTATTTTTCAAACATTGTTACCATTTGGTTCCGCCTTTTCTTAAATTTAAGTCCCCTGGTAACATGTTTCTGGTAGCAGAGCGTGGTTTTCTCTAAATTATAGAGTGGTTAATTTTAAATTCTGGAACCATAGTTAATTTTCAAAATTTTGTATTGGAACCATATAAATTTAAATTCTTAAAAATTTTCTTTTGTTAAACAAGGCTCAATTTTATGTTTTGCAGCTTTTTCGAATACTGTACAACTATTGCTGATGAAATTTTTTTTTTTTATATTTAAATCTATATAAATTTATTAGTCTCTTTTTTATTTATTTTTAATATAAACACTTTACACAAAAACTTCTAAACCAATTTTGATAAAAATTTTTTTTTTTTAATTATTTTCTCTGCTTAAATAAATTTTTTTATATTTACATACATTGCACACTCTAGTCATTCACTGAATTTGATCCAGACAGCGGGCTCATTCGGGAATTCCAAAAAAATAATTAAATAAATAATAAAACCCAAAAATAGTTAGAAACAAAAAAAAAACAAAAAAAAATCTTCAAAATTTCCTTCAAAAATTTTCTCGAGTTTTCTTTCGCTTGTCTGTATTAATTCATACTTACACACACACATATACACAACAATTACACAACATATAATTCTCGAGTCATTCTCTAGTCCTTTCTCTTCATTTTTGTATCATCTTAAAAGAAAATTTTTTTTTTTTAAATCACTTTGTTAATTTTTTTTATCAGCAATAGTTAAAATGGCAGTGGACTTGCTGAGATTGGTCGACTCACTAAAGAACACTGAGCTCTCTTTCATTTTTTTGTTTTGTCATGTTGAAAGAAAATTATTTTTATTTATTTTTTTTTTATCATCATGAATAATGCGCAAGATGGCGGTGGACTGGTTGATGCAGATGGTGCTACTTAATAAATTATTAAAATGTTGAACACTGATTGAATAATATAACTTGTGTAGTAAAATTTTTTTTTTCTTCTTCCAAATTATAGGGGCCCAGTTTGTATGTAGGACAACATGGTTGGCCTGTTTGTCTTTTCTTAAATTATTTGTTTGTCTTTTATTAGCAGGTCAACATGTTTGTTCCTTAATTAGTTTTTCCTAGGGTTGAGAAAACCGGAGTTTGTTTTTTGTCATGGGTCACCTTTTTATATACATATTTACTCTTTTGCTACACCTTTTTTTTACACTACTTTCTTTTGCATATCTTTTTAACACTTAAAAATTTTGATGAAATTTTTTTTTTACACCTTTTTTTGATTAATTTAAATTCCTTTTTTTTGGGGGCACATGATTACACCTACAATTAAGACCTTAAGTCAACCACAAGCCCTGCCTTGCGCCGCAGAAAATTTTTTGACTCACCAACGTTTCATACTGCTTCTTTGTTTATTTTTAAAATGGATTATTTGTTTAGACCTTTCAAAATTCTTTTTCTCACGGAAATTGTCAAGAGCCGTGAATAGTTTAAATTTTTCTTCGTATGGGAGAAGAGGAATTTAAAAAAATAACGACGCTGAGCATGATCTGACCTAAAAGGCTTCAGGAGTTTTTGTTTTATTTTTATTTATTTTTGATATATATATTTTAATGGTCGGTTCAGAGGATTCTCCTCCCGCTTGTGAGCTTCCTCTGAGTCCGGCCTTTTCCTGAAGTCCTTAGTGCTATGCACTTTCCCTCCCCTGGTCCCCGGAGTGGTCACCTCCTCTTGGTGTCCCGAGGTGCCACTCCACCCCTTTCCCCACGTACCTTAGTGTACAAAGTCAGTTCATGCACAGCAATGTCGACCTTTGCGTCATCCTTCAGCTCTTTCTGTCCTGGGCCTATCCCAATTATAGGTGGGAAGAGCTGAGACGCTGTAGAAATTTCAAAATTTAATAAGTAAGTGCCGAAGGAGGCTACACCCTAGAGTGGTGAATAAAAGCATTATGAAGCGTTGTTTCTATCAGGTGCCCCGTTGCTAAATTTTGTAGGAGGCCCTTCTGGCCCCTTTCTTCAATCTTTTCTTGGAGGCCCTTCTGGCCCTTGTCCCTTTTTTCAAAATTTTGTGGGAGGCCCTTCTGGCCCCCTTTCTGACTCCACCCCAACTCCGTCTTTCAGGGGGGGAGAGCTGTAGCATTCAGTAGAATAAATCTGCATTTTTGTTATCGACAGTCCACTCGCCGTCCCTCTTATCTTCCCTCTCTATATCTGTCTCTATCTAAGTACAAAGTACAACGGCTGGTTAGCGAGCTGTTCTAAAACTCGTTGTCAGTCTACCTGTATTTCTCAACATGTACAAGAAACCTTGTTAATTACTAAATTTGTCTTTGTCTTTTTTTTTTATTTTTCTTTTTCAAACATTGTTACCATTTGGTTCCGCCTTTTCTTAAATTTAAGTCCCCTGGTAACATCACAAGAGACAGTAAGTTACGTCATACTTTAAAAATTGACAATACAGATCAACAAGGATCAGCTGTCTGTCAGACTACCAGTCCTAACAGGGATGAGAGGGGAGGAAATGAAGGTAGGCTTAGTATAAATGTTGGGCCTAGAGTAGAAAGGAAGTCATTAACACCAATTATTAATTCTCCAATTGTTACTCAGAGATATCCTATGAGGGAAAGGAAACCTGTAAATAAACATTGTAATCATTTGTCACAGTAGTTATGTATTATGTTAAAATGTATTATTTTAAGATTAGTATTAGTTTTATTTTTCTGATATAAAAGTATTGTTTCATTAATTTAAAAGTTAAATTCAGTTTATAAAAATTTAAAAAATGTTGTTTGTTCAATTATTATTTTTTGTATGTAAGTGTTTTGGTTGACCTGGCAGGACTTATAATTATTTTTATGTTGTTAAATTATTAGTGGTATAGTAAAATTTTCAATTAAAATTTGTAATGTGGATTGGCGAGGAAGGGTTAAAGAATGCAATTTTAAAAAAAATTTAAAAGGGCAGATTTGTAAAATTGGAGGGAGGAGTGGAATGTATTGAATTCACATTGACCTTGAGTCAAGTTGAATGTACAGTATTTTGTTAACCAGTCTGTATAGGTAGAGTGACGTCAGATATTGCGTGATATGTAACAAAGATATAACGAATAAATGGTAGTCCTACTCCTACCCCCCCCCCCACCCTCACATAGCAACATCCATGCAATTTACCATTTGAGCATCCTACTCTGTTCCCAGCCAGAAAGACGATCAGACCATGTTCAAGTTCAAATCTAAGTAGTAATTATTTCTATACCTCATTCTTCAGTTAATATGTTGTGAGTACAAAATGTACCCTCAAGATATTACAGAATCTGCTCACCTTTTCAATATAGGCCCTGGATCCTTATAAACTGCCAGTGAGTCCCATTCGCAAGTATGTTCCTGGTCTCTGGTGACCAGCAGCGTTTCCTCGACCTTGCGCACGTCTCAAATCCAACTGAACTTCTAGGCCACATTTCTTTGTGACCAGCAGCCCCGCCCCACCGACGCCTCGGATGCCAATCCTCCTCTTTCTAGGTCACTACCAACTTCACTATCCATGTCATGCTAATAACCTGCAAGCTAAGCAGATGCGACATATTTTAAACTATTTCCCAATAACTACCACAGTTCTGATAATGAAGATTTAACTGGTTTTAACATTGGACTATTTATTGTTAATAAAATATTTTCTAAACTTATAATAAATATTTTCTTATCATAAATCCTAACATAAGGTAACTATATACTGCCCAAAATATTGTTTTTATTAGGTCTGGGAAGGTATATATATACCATATACCTTTGTCCTTCATCCTTCATTAGGTCTGGCTAGGTATACTGCCCAAAATGTTGTAATATCTACCAATTTTATAATAAAGTGGCAGTCGCAATGCGTAGTACATCGCTACTGCCACTATATTATTCATACGCAATTGTAGGTTTCTTACTTCATGTTCCTAGTGACATAATTTTGATTTTATTCCAGAATAATGACATAATTATGAATTTTGAAACTTGAAATTGGTTTAGCGTTGTCAAAAAATATCAGATTAATGACAAACAAGGTAAATAGTTTAAATTTGCATAATGTTTAGCGACTAAAATATGAAGGTACAATACATAATTACATATATCTTCGTATGTTTTAGTTTAAAATTATAATGATATATAAAATAAAACAAATGTTTTTCACCTATACCACTGAATTAGTAATTTTGTGTTTCAACATTTTTTGTTATCACTGTATTTGTTGATATTTATTAAATGACATTGTAGATATATTAAGTGCCATTTTAGTCCTGGTCATTTACTAAATAGGTAACTAAATAGCCATACGAAGCTCTTTTTAAAAGGGCCATATTACCTCAGTAGATGGTCATCATTCAGAAAGCAGCGTTGAAAAGTAGAAGAGTGGCCATAAACTCTCCTTATCTCATTTTTTCAAAATATGGAATTTAAAGGCCCCAAAAAAGCAATCAACCTGACTTAACAAAATAAGTAGGTTCATTTTCGATGGATATCTTGAAGATGTAACAACTTCAACTAAGACTGTTGAAAGATTGCCTCGAAAACAATTTCATTTTGGTTTTATTTTCATTCACTGCTCGTGATGAGCTAAATGAAAAAAAGTCATTGTAAAATATCCTATACACACCAGTACATATTATACAGTCAAAACTAAATATAGTCCTACATAATAAACAAGTTAAACATAACATATATAATAAATCAGTCTTAATCACAACGACAAAGACATTACAATAATATAAAAAATGCATATAAATAGAATAGATAAATAATAGAATATGTCAATAAAAATACTACAATGAAATACATATAATAAACAGGGAAGCAACTTAAAACTACAAAAACAAAATGATATTTATCAATGCAATCTCAAGCGCTCGTCAACCTTGATTTAAATTCTTGACAAGAATAGTGTGCACCATCACTTAAAAGTTCTTTTAAGGCAGTTTTAAATTTTGTACTAGTCAAAAGTTTAGTTTTTACCGGTAACAAGTTAAATATTTTTGTTCCCATATACGATAGCTTTTTCTTAAATAATCTGACATTGTGCGGTTCTAAATGAAATTCATACTTATTACATATTTCATAGGAATGATAATGTCCAAAAAATTTTAGTTTTGTTCTATTTCCCACAATATGTAAAATACTTCTATAAATAAACATGCTGGATAATGTCATGCTTTTTAATGACTGAAATGCATTACGGCATTCTAGCCTTTGCATTTTCAAAATATTTCTAATTGCCTTTTTCTGGATTTTGAAAACCCGTTTCATATTTTGCTCTGAAGAACTTCCTCAAAGTATAATTCCATAATTTAAAAACGGATACACGAGTATAGTAGACTGATTTCAATGTTGATAAGTCAAAAATCTTTTCAGTCTACTAAGGGCATAAATGCCTGATGTTACTCTGTTAATTACCGGTCTATATGTAAATTCCAATCCAGCCGTCTGTCAATTTTGACTCCAAGATTCTGTGCCCATTGGCATTACCATCATTAAGATTTTTACTGCCTCTCCCACAAAAGTTCACTAATTGAGTCTTGTTGGTGAACACATTTTCCATGAATAACATAGATTGGCACTCGATCTAATAGGACTTCAAACTGTATTCTGTCAAAAGCCTTAAATAAATCTAAGAATACGCTATTGAATTTTTTACCTTTATCAAGGTTAGTTAAAATATGTTCCACCAATTTTATGATAGGTGGCATTATAAATTTTCCCTTTAGGAATCCATGTTGTTGTTCGGCAAAAATACAATGCATTTGAAAAAAACTCTAAAATTCTATTGAGTATTACAGATTTAAAAATCTTTGAGAAAGGTGAGATCAGAGATGTTGATCTATAATAAGTTATTTGGGTTTATTCTGTCCCTCTTTTTAAAATATTGGTTTCGAAATTAAACGAAGTAAGATTTACACATAAAATTTCTGAAGAAGGACTGCAATAAATGAAGGTAAAATTGATAGTGATTCTACTGTTATAGTCGTAAACCGTCACAGTTTGGACATGACATATTGAAAATATATATTTTAAAAAGAAAACAAAATGATATTTATGTAAATAATAGTTTTAAACATTCGGATTTGATTTGAATTATTGTTTTTACACTCTTTTAACAGTTGCCATACATTTTAGTTTATTTTTCCTTTAAAGTAAAAAATAACAATAATTTAAATACAAATGAAAATAAATTTAATGAAAAAAATTATTGTAAAAATATACTAATTACCACGTTCTACGATAATAGAAATATTAACCAATAATTAGGTTGTTGAACGACCAATTACTCAGATTTAATAGGAATCTATTACGTAATCTTAATAAGATTGACAAATAATATGAGGATGCATGTTCAAAGCTCATCACACAAAACCAACTTGGCGCGGGACTGATGTAGCAAACTACCCACCCTCACTAGGTACTCGGGTAGTTCGATACCCACCGAATTTCTGGCGTCGCCTTTATGTATATTATCTCTAGATTCAATTTGAATATTAAATTTATTTGCACTGAATGCATTAAAGTTCCTTAGTGAAAACACACCTATCATCATAGCTAAGTGAAGTAACTGGAACACTGAAACTCTCATAAATATCTATTGTAATGACTAAAACCTATCAAACTTTGATGAATAAACCTAAAATAACAAAACCTAGGTAATATTGCACAGTTGTTCAAACTGAATATTAGGTATTACCAGTCAATTCCTTTCCTTATATCTTCCTAGTTACATAAAATGATATTTGGAATTTCTACAGTTCTCGTATAGGGAAATCACATTTAATTAACCAGATCTACGTCTTCTGGCCATCTCTTGAACTCAAATGTTGCATTGAAGCGCTGACATTACTTACAATCTTACAAGTGCCAAACTTCACGATTGTCAATGTTATAAGTGTACAAAGTGTTCGATTACCACATTGTTAATGTACGACATGATTACACAGGCCACAATATGAAGTTTTTTTGTTTGTAAAAAAAGGAAAAACCATTAACTATGGGTTTTTGTGCCTATGATAGACTTTTCTGAGAAGCTACATATAATTAACAGCAAGTTTGGATATAGAACTATTTTTAAGTCTTGGAAGTAACTTGACACACCTGTAACCAAGGGAAAATGACACCTCTTTAATAAAAATATTGTTTACAAAACTCTCTGTTCAAGTGGACAGAATTACTATGAACAAACATCTAGGCCCACTAATGAGCGCTTTTATGAACACAAGAAGAATGTAATAGATAAAACCAGAATTTCAAAACTGTCTGAAGATGTTTAAAAAACTGACCATATTGTAATTTAGGGTAATTGGGACATCATTTATAGGGAACCAGTTTTGAGAAAAAGATGCAATATTTAGTAATCCATAATTTAATTAACATAATCAAAAATTTCATAGAAAATACATATAAATAAAATAGAATATATATAAATGTTTTCGACATATAATACTAAAAATGTAGGGTATCCTCGGGAAAGCTAAAGAAAGAACTTTATACGTTGTAACTTTATTTAAAACATTCTTTTAATATAACATAGCTTCATTGTTTTTATAAAAAAAAAACACAACTTAAATCAACAATGGTAATTTTGAAATAGTTGGTTGAATTTTAATGGGATAAAAAACTTAATGGGACAATGTGTAATCTATTTATATAATGTCAAGAATTGAAAGAATCAGATACGACTATTGTAAATTCTTTAGGTGTGACAGTGGACTTGAACTAAGAGAAACCTCGGAATAATCCCTCTATTTTAATTACACCAGCCTGTGTTCTAATCACTTATATATATATATATATATGTATATCATGCATGAAATATATATATATCATCATGAAATATATATATATATCGTGCATGAAATATATATATATCATGCATGAAATCGTGATTTCAGTGATCCAGTTGTCATACTGTCAATTTCCATTTACAAAATTTACTGAGTTGTGAGTTCTAGTTGCTCAGTGGTAAGTGGAGATGTGATTAAGAAGACTTTTTAAGGAATATGGTTTATAGTTTATAATCTAAGCATTATTTACTTTATTCAATATGAACCAATTTGATCCAATGATCATAGAAAAGATTTTACATCAACTTAAATCTCAAGGAATTTTCGATCAGTTTCGAAAAGAATGTATGTCTGATGTTGATACAAAGGTTAGTATTTAATTTTGTTTGCCAAGGCCCATAGTAACATGACACATATCCATATTTCTTAACACTAAGAAACCCTATTAATTGTAGTCATTTTCAAAATTAATTGAACAACATTAGAATCAAAATAATGTTATGTTACATGTCATAAAACAAGTACTAAGTTTAGGTTTGTTGTGAAATTATTAAGAATTATAGGTGGTAAATGTACAGTTAAGATCCCGTTGCGGTCTAATATTGAAATTTAATGAAATCGTTTTTTACATGCCTCATTATTAAACAATTGGATCATCCTTTAGCAGGGAAGACTCTTTTCAAGTATCAAAATCTAATATTTCTGTCAAAAATAACCCATTTCCAAGTTTGGATTTGATGTTCAGAATACACAATGAGCCTATGCGTCTAGGTTTCATAAGTTGTGCATAGCTAATAGAATAGCGTGTCATAGATGTATGCACATAACTGTCTTCTAACAGGTAAATATTACTAAGTTGTATGATTTCAGAATCATGTAAACTAGGTCTTTGCAGGTCAATAGATATAGGCAAAAATAAAGTGTACATGCCGGTTGAGTATAGTGGTGAAAAATCATAAAATCATTTACTACCTACCTTAATTTGTAAGAATTAGATCATATTTGATGTTGGAAGACACTTTTGAAGTACTGAAATCCAATATTTCTGTTTATTTCTGCCAAAAATAAGCAATCTACAAGTTTAAATTCGATGTTCAGAATACACAATGAGCCTATGCTTCTAGGTTTCATATGTCAAGCATAGGCAATAGAATAGCGTGTCATTAGATATATGCGAATTAACTGTCTTCTAACAACAGGTAAATATTACTACGCTGTATGTACGCCTATGTGAACTAGGTTTTGGCAAGTCAATATATATATTGACCTAGCTAGACCTAGTAAAGGAACTGGTAAGGTAACTAAATAAATAAATATAATTATGTGTCTATATAAAATTACCTAACTAGACCTATTGTTGCGGATGAACATAATCATTAAATGATGAGATAGGCCTCCTCAATATATTCACCATCGTTGTCATATATATTATATAGGTAATTGTTTAAAATGAAAGTTATCGGTATTTTTGGCGATTTAAAAAAAAATCATATTCTACATATCTTATCTCATAATAATAAAATAAGTTTTCAATGCGGAGCTAACTTTTTCACACAAAATAAACAACATTATTTCAACTTTTCCAAGTTAAGGTCCATTAAGTGATTTACACGTTAAATTAGGTATGTTCGTGAATTTTTACTTTACAAGGTATATATATATATATATATATATATATACTTACCAGATCTCTGTTCTTTATTAGGTATGGCTAGGTAAATATATATATATATATATATATATATATATATATATATATATATATTTTGTTACCTGCTCAAACCGTTGTTTTATTTCTTTTAATTTTAACAAAATTCTAATATTGGGGTGGCAGTTGTGATAATTTGAGCATTGTGTAAAGCATACCTGTAAGGTACATTTCTCACTTAATACATATGTTCCCACTGACATTATTATTTTAATTTTTTTGTCAAATAATGATATTTAAATGATTTTTTTTATACTTGGAACGTGTATATCATTGTCAAAAAAATTTGATTAATGACAAACAAGGTACATAGTCTAACATAGTTATTTATATTAACGGCGGCATTCATAACCTCACCTGAATTTTGTACTTTTATATTTCTTATTTTTCTACTGAACTAATGGATTTTGGTACTTCAAAAGTGTCTTCCGACATCAAATATGATCTATTTCTTTCAAATTAAGGTAGATAGTAAACGATTTCATGATTTTTTGATACTAAATTCAGCCGGCATATGTATACTCTACTATATTTACCTGTGTATATATGTATTGATCTAGCTAGACGTAGTAATATATATATATATATTTTAATGTATGTAGTTTTAAGGTGAAAAACCATTGCGGTCATTATCGCTTATAGACCTAGTAAAGGAACTAAAGGTCTGGTAAGGTAACTATGTATTTATATATTGACCTTTCCAGACTTGTAGTTTCTTTACTAGGTCTGGTTAAGTAACCAAATATATATAATTATCTAACCAGACCTATTTGCGCAGATGAACATAAACATCAAGCGATGAGACACTCAATATATTCACCATTGTTTTCATAGAATGTAGACATATGCCTTAACCTCATAAGCCTAGGATTTTGTACTTTTTAATTGCTTATTTTAGACAGAAATATTGGACTTAGATATTTGAAAAGGGTCCTCCCAGCTAAAAGATGATACAATTGTTTAATAATGAGATATAAAACATGATTTCATTAAATTTCAATATTAAATAGCAATGGGATCTTAACTGGACATTTACCATGGGTAATTATGAGGTGAAGGTTGCCTTAAAATTGAATTAAGAATATTGTTGAAATTGATAATTGATTATTTCTACCTTATTTTGATAAAAATGAGATCATATTAGGTATTGCAATTTTGAAGCTAAATAAATTTGGTTTAGTAGAAAATACTAAATAAAAAAGTATGAAATCGAGGTTTGGTTAGTTTATTACCAATAGAAAGCCAGCTCTGGTGAACACTGGTAACAAGTAGTTAATTTAATAGTTGTAAAAGTAATTATTGGTTGTACCTTGTCCTCGGAGTTTTCTATAAAAAATTATAAAAACATAAAGCATTTACCTTGTAGTCAAAGGATCATATCATATTATTTGTCAGAAGAAAAGTTTCAAGACCCAAAATGCATTGTTTTACTGTTAAATAACACAGTAATTATGTATTGAAGCACAGTTTATTTTGTAGTAAAAACGATGCAAATTTAAAGTATTTACCTTCTTAGTCATTAATCAGAGTGAGTGAAGTCTGTGACTTCATTATGAGTCTATGTTTACAAAGGTCTAGGAAGGTCTAATTATATATGCATATAGTTATCTTCTCAAACCTTTGTCCTTTAATTTACATGCCAAGATTTACACTAATGTAATGTACAGCGTATAACATTAATCATAGGCTGGTAAAGCAGTCACAAACTTGACTCATGTTGTCATTTTGTACACATTCGTCATACCTCGAAAAAGCTTAAATTACTTGTGTCTAAAATTGTAATTTTCTTCAATATTAATGGATTTTGACACTTTAAAATTGTTTCCCATTGTTAAAAATATCATATTTTGACAGGTTGACAGGTTTTACTATATATATATATATATATGAAATGAAATATCTTTATTAGTCACTATATACATATACATGTTCAGATTACACACTTAACAAACTTAAGACTAATAAAGTCTGACCCCGAGGTTTATAAAAAAACCTGTTTGGTTTTATATATATAAAACCACCTAACCTAACCTATTTAAATGATCCTTGCTAAACCTAATACTGTAAGTTAACCATTCAAGATTTAAAATCTGTTTTCTTTTACATTTTAGTTTCCGACATTTTTAATCTTCAGATTTGTCATTTATAAACCTTTTTATACAACATATGTTATAATAAAAAAAAATCAGTGAAGGGGGAAGGAATAGTAAACATAAACAATTACCTGAAATAGTTGTGATCATTACATATATAAATTTATGCTGTGTTGGGTTAAGTTTCAAAATATTATTTTAAATGGTTTTACACCTTTTTTTATTTTCTCCTTCATTTATAATATTGTTTTACAATTTAAATAAAAATTATTAAAAAATCGATGTGCAATGAATTAAATTTTTTATTCAATTAGGTTATGTATATATTGTAATCGGAAGCAGGTTACGTTTAATTGTCAAGCAACTAATATTACCTTACCATAACTTTTAAGCCTACTTAAAAATAAAACAGATTTTGCATTGTTGTTAACTCATTTTTAATTACGTATGAAATTTAGTTATAAATTTAAAGAAAACATGATAATAAACGAGAGAATTTTGGTTAGTACATCAAATATATATGTATATATATTTAGATAAATATATTGTATAAGATGCATTTACATTGAACATCATATTGATATGAATGATATGTTTATTTTCATTAAAATATGATGGTTTTGATAATGTAATACAGTAAATGTATAAATGGTGTTTCATGTAAATAATAGTTGAAATATTTAAATATAATTGACTTAACCTCATATAACTTGTTGTATGCTTGCAATAAATCATAGGTCATGGCCTACTACAAATTATATTACCCAAATTAGAAATATTGATGTACAGGCCAAGTTAGGTAAGGTTTAATTCCTATATCGTTATTAAACAAATATCCATTAGAAATTAAAGCCATCCTTAATATTCATTTTTCATGTAAAATTAAAATTCTTAAAAAATTTGTATTATGCATGAGTAATTAGTCTAGTCGATTATCAAATCTGACTAGTGCAATACCTATATATAGATCTTTTCATATAGGCTAGCATGTTTTTTTTTCTTCTTTCTTCCTTTCATTTAAAATTTTCACAGTGAAATATTGTTTGTTTGGTAAAAGTTTAGAATACAATTTAAATAAACATTTTCCAGAATTTATTTAGTACAAATCATACATTGAAAAGGAAAAATAATAATATTTTAGTGCAGTTTTTACTTTGTCATTGTAAAATTTGCAAAGTACCAAATTCACATACAAATAGGTTATGAAAGGTTCTAGATATGCACAATAAAGTCAGTATCAAAAAAAGTATTGATTATTGATCAGATTAATTGCACATGCATTATACAACTTTTGGAAAGAATTTTACTTTTCCGTGAAGTAGGAATATTATGATGACTGTAATTGGTAAGGGGAATGTTTGTTTAATGTGAAATAAATATAAAATCATTTAACTATACTTAACTTGTTTTTTAGCCAAAGACAGGGTAAGGTAAGTCCATTATATTGACATAAGTTAACTATTATTTATATAAAATACTGTTCATGTACATAATTGCAACGATTGAAGTTGTCATGTTTTAATACAAACTATAAGGACTTTTATGTCGTTCAATGTACATGCGTCATACGATAGGTATGTGAATCTTGATATTAGATCTTTACCTCAATGGTTAAAATTTACTCAAAGGCTCATTAATAAACTCCATACTATAATTTTATGTTTAAATGTTAAATTTTTTTGTCATTTTTATGTCAATGTTTCATGGTTAAAATTAGTTTTTCCATGGAAAAATATTGTTTTAAAAAAATAGCCTTTAAAAGTGACCATTTTAGACGTGATTTACTTTACTTGACAATATATGTGAACTTCCGAATAGCTACTGCATTAAGTACATAACCCATATCTATATGAGGGTATTTGGTACTTTCATTTTCAATTATTACGGTGAAAAAGTGAAAATCACACTAACAAATTATTTTTCCTTTTCAAAGTAATATTTTTATTTTAGATCGTGGATTTTGAACAATTTTTAATTTACATTTTAGTACGCTAATGTAACTTTTACTATTTTTTCAGTATATGTTGTGATTGTTTGGTAATGTCAACCAATTCAATTTCCGACCGATGCGTCAATTCAAATTAAGCGCTCTCGGAGGTACAACTCTTTTGTTTTAAAAAACAGAATATTTAGTTGCAACGGGACTTTTCCATTGTATGGTCAAAATTTCCATGGAACACTGCACCCGCTTTCGAATTGCTATCAGCCCCCACATCACTAATTATTCCACCAATAAACGACCGGCAACTTCGAGAGATGTTACTTTTGATTGGCAAGTATCATATTACGGCAAATCAACACCCACCTCTGGTTAACGGACACTTTCTTTTCCAACTGGGCAAATCAGTCTTAGTTTGGCAACTAAATCATTGACTCCGCGTGCATACTTCATTGCATATGTTAGTTTTCTCTTCTAATAGAGAACGCTTCTCGATGAATTCATTTTTATGTTTATTCTTACTTCACAACTTATGCTTGTCGTTCGCAGTGCACCCATGCACTATTCCTTTGTCGATCGCTGTGCAACAACACACAATACTTAACTTTCGTTCGCTTTCCCACTTCATGTCGCTCTTTGTTTCGTTATGAACAAACACACGCTCAACGCAAAATACATATATTTGTGAATGATCAAACCTAAGTGTTTTTAGTTTTATTCTTTCTTGTGCTCAATTATGTACTATTTTATGAATGTGAAATTGTGGTGAAATATATATATATATATATATATATATATATATATATATATATATATGTCGTGTAACGGACTTTTGCACTCCAAGGACGCATCAGGCAGCTAGACCTTCAGACTCTGCACCAAAGGTATGGCATTTTTTTATGTTAACCATCATACATGTCACATTTTTTTAAAGTTAATTTTCTTTGTTCTTAATCTTACAAATGAATTCAAAGTTTTATTAATTTACTTTAAAATTAATTGGTCCTCTGGATTTAATAAATATCTGTCTATCAAACCAATCTCATTGAGTACATAACAGTGATGGTTATATAAACGAAGAAGCATTGCTGTGCTAAATTTTAAATAGTTTTCTATGGATTAATTTATATATATTTTTTTACTATTTACAGCCTGCATATCAGAACCTTCGCCAGAGAGTTGATGGCTCTGTTACTGGATTTTTATCTACTCACACATGGCGGCCGGACTTGAATAAAAATCAATTAAGAGACAGTCTTCGTAAACATATACAGAAGTATGTATTCATATATTTGTAATAGACCTACACTCATTTTTAATTGCTGTTAGGTTAATTTTAGTATGTAGATACTAGGGATAATTTATTCTCATTTCATTGGTTTGGTTTTCAAACTTTCCCTTCTTGTCCAGTAACTTTAAGCTTCTGGTCGCTCTGGTGATTTGAATTTTTATCATCAGACTAGTTAGTAACTTAATTAGAACCATTAATATAATAATACAAACTATTATTATAAATCTTGCTACATTGATTTATTTCATCAACCATGGCCTTGAGGATGGTGTTCAGGTTGATATGATTTATACCAACCTCCAGAAGGTTTTTGACAGGATTTCACACTTTATTCTCTTACGAAAACTGGAATCATTTGGTATTTATAGCTCATTTTTGAAAGGAGTTTTTAACTTACTTGACTGGGTGTGTTCAGCAGGTCAAATGGAACCAAATATTCTCATCATGTATCAGCATCACGTTGGGTGTCCTGGGCTCGTATTTGGGACCATGGTTATTTCTTGTGTACATTAATGACCCGCTGAACACACCCAGTCAAGTAAATTGTGATGTATTTTTAACTGTTTTTCATTTTATTAGATGAAAACTCTTGGAAACAAATCTCAGACAAACAGAGTCTCTCCATTCAAAGAAGGACAAATGTTTTGCTTTGGTTACTTAACTGTCGAGCCTCATATATTTTTTTATATATCAAAGGGAGTTGTAATATCTAGAGACTTTATGTATTTTAGTGAGGAAGATATAAACGGGAATACGATCCTAGTCTTTGTTAGTGGCGTAATAAGAATTATGTGATCTGAGGACAGTAAACAAATTCCTACTGATTCATGTTTTCTTCTATTTTCTACTCCTACTCTTCCAGATTTTATCCATGTAGAGTACCAGGGGATTTCAGTGAGGCTATATCCTGAATACTTCTTTTGCCAATGTTATGTACAAGTCAGCACTTCCTGCACCAAAATTAGAGGTTTGTGGGTAGTGTGAAGGTAAGGGGTATATCAGTAAGGGTCAATCTATATCAAATCAACAAAGTTAATTTGAAAAGGTTGCTGACAAAATTGTTTTTATTATTTATATTTTTTTATCTATGTTTGTACTATATTCAAACATAGTACAAATGGTTGATTTGTTATGGATTGACCCGTAAGGGATGCCAAAATGTGCAAATTCTGATGGTAACCAATCCGTTCAGTCAGCACAGTATAGTAAATTTATGGAAGAGAAATCAATCCTTGAAGTTGCCACTAAATATTTTTTTCCTTACCTGAATTAAGAAAGACATTTAAATCAAACAATCTTCTATTCAGGGAAAGTCACTCACTGTAGTTGTATCCAAATAAACTGACTCATTGCCAATGTGTCCCTCTTGTAAAGAACTAAAATTTGTAGAAAAGTCTTTGTCAGCACAGGTGACACATTTAATTTATCTGGATACTGGGAAATCTAGGAAATTTGACCTGGGAAAATGAAGCTGGACCTTCTAATATACCATCCTTTATAGGGTTGGAATAGTAATCCCTTAGTGCTAAGTTTTTAACAACAAATACTATAGTTATGCATTATGGCTTATCAATTAACATTTACACTTCCATGTAAAGTCAAATCATTCCTCTGTAAAACAATTAACTTAACTTGGCCGAATGTAAAAGGAAATAAGCTCTGTACACTCTGAGACACAAAATCTCAATCCCAATTCCATAAAAAAAAGAAGAATTCGGGATCATAAAAGATGTCTTTAAAATCACTTCTGCAGTCGATTGGTATCCTTAATAGCTAATGCTGATCAGATGAGGATCATATGGAGTTGGAAGCTGCAGAAGTTAAAATAATACCAACTGCTGGTGATTCAAAACCAGCAACTGGTAGAAACAAGATAATTATGTAATGTCAAATCCCCATTTATAGTTGTTTCAATAATGTCAGCATTCCAAAACTCTAATAGTGTAATTCAGTGGAACATCAACAGTGTAAGGAGTCATATTGAAGACTTTTAAAGTTCTTGTACATGAATAGCTTTCTTTATTTTTTTGTCTTCAAGAGATACATCTACATAATATTAACTCTTTCGCCTTGAGTGGGTGTTCAGTGTTGAGAATGTATATTATTACTGACAACAGAGCTAGGAGTAGGATAGCACTAATAACTCACATCTCTTTTGAAGATATAAATTTGAACTTCAACAATCTCTTACAAGCAGTACTGTAGCGATTCAAATCTATTTACCAATTGCTGCCTATATTTACTACCAAGCAATTATATAAATTAGTTTAATCTCTCAGTTTCATACATCAATTTCATTGGTAGGAGATTTGAATGCTCATCACTGTTCGTGTAGGATTACAACACTTTAGTTCTAGGGAAAACTGCATTGAGAGGATATGGTCTGATATAAATTTGTTTCTCCTTAATGACAGATACCAAACCCATTGTGTTGCTTCTATAGATGGCTGGATGGCTATAAACTTTTTACTCTGTAGTCCTAGTTTATCAAAAAAGTTTCACTGGTCTGTGCTTTCAGACCTATATCGCTCTAATCACACACCTATCGATTAAGCGAACATATGGGGAGAATTTTCTGACCAATTAGTATCACCTGACATTGCTCATCCTGATCTGTTAATGAAGTAGTAGATACATTTACAACTGCAATTTTTCAGCAGTGTATAACAACATTTAAAAAAGCCAACATGTCTACTATGTCCTCCAATTCTATGGTGGAATGACTATTGTAGGGATGCTCTGTGTTCATGACATGAAGAGCTGTAAGAAATTTTAACCATTGGCTTACTAGTGAGAAGCTGGAAAGATATAAAATTATACATTCCAAAGCAAGTTATGTGTTTTGAAGGAAGTAGGAAGGATTCTTGAGCCCAGTTTGTAATATTTGATATCGCGAATCACACCCACATCAACTGTTGAAAAAAAAAAAGTTTTGTTTGTAGTTCACTCCATTCTGATCCAGTAGTATGGATTAAACAAAGTGATGGAGTTTTGACTACAATATCATGGTATTATTCGGATTCGACTCTTAGGCTCATATTTTGTTAACTTTCCTTCAACTTTTGCATATCGAATTGCCTTTCACCTGTATACAAATTTCCAAGGACCAATTCAAGTCACTGTAGGTGAAGCTGGTGATTTAAATGGTGCTGTGATCACATCCATTGATTGATAGTTATACAAATTTCATCATTGTTATCATACGTAGAAGACTCGTAAGGCCTGTGAGAATAATATTCCAGCCCACTGATGACGTCATTGTAAGTCTTCTGCACTATCTATTGCCAGTAGATTATTTTTTTTTCAGTTTTAATCCCAAAGCTGACAGAAAACGAATATTTCTAGCTGTTAACTCTGTGGAGTTTGAACGAACACTGATGCTGTTTTTTGTACGCTGTCTGTTAAATTCAAGACCTAGGTCTCCAGCCTGGGTCATATCGTTTCCTGTTGTTATCAAACATTAAACAGTTTGTCTCTAATTTATTAAGACTGACTGCATTGTTTGCAGAATGTGCAGTAGTCACATTACATAACAGTTTGCCTTCTATATCACTTCCCTTGGGTGTAAGGTTAAACCCTACACCTATTTTTCCATGCTCTGTATAGCTACTCTTATAACGTCCAAACTTGTCAACACTTATCGTATTAATGTACTAATTTTTGCATTTCCCACACCTTTTATAATCCGTGTTTCCTTTATTTCTTTGACAATAAGAGCTATCTCGTTAGCATGTTCCGTATGTCTTGCATCATGAGATGCTAACAAATGTCTGAGTCTGTCACAGCTCATTTGGATTGTCCCAGTATGAATAACCTCTCTCGCTAACTGTTTTAGGAGGGAATAACTTCTCTATAATAATGAATTCATTTTTAAAACGGAATTTTATTGTGATATGTGTGTTTTGTGTGTGTTTTATGAATTATTTTAGTGTTTGACGATCTCGGTCGAGTAATTTAAATTAATATATCTGTGTCTGAAGATGGGGTAAAAGTCCCGAAACGTGTCACGATTACAAAAAAGAGGTCACTTGACGGAAACAAAGGTAAGAAACTTTATTTTTTTTCTATAATGTTTTTATTATCTAATATTTGTTACGATTAACTTGGTCGTCCAGATCATATAATCTTTTATTTGCACTGATATATATATATATATATATATATATATATATATATATATATATATACACTATTTCATGACTGTTGTGTCCGTACGAAACAAATGCCTGTTGCGCCCACTTGAAAAACGGCAGTATAAGCGCAAATTGTTGCGTATATTGAGCTTTTGAAAGATCACTAATATCCAACGCGTATTATTTTTTTTCTAAAGGTTAAAACAAAAAAATTACTACTTTTTCATCATTATTGACTCTGTTCAAAAGATAGACTTTGCTGCTTCCGTGTATATATTATCCAATTTAAGTTGGATACTCCGTCTGTAGCTTGTACATTCACTAAACTATAGTTGTTGCTGCATCCGTCAACGTTGCCAAGTCATCTCAACCATTCCCATTGTTTACGAGATATATGACCAGTCTAAAAGAAGGTTAGCAGTAATACTCATTGTTATTTAATACTCCTTTTGCCTAGCGTCCCATTTAAAAAGTAATATTTCATTTTTTCTATCTTGTCTTTTCGTTTACTCAATACATTAGCAAATATTAATACAATGGTAGTTGTTTAGTAGAGAAATTTTATAACATAATTCTGAATGATTTAGATGTGTTTGTAGTAATGTGTTCTTGTTCCTCTTTAGAAATCAAATATTGTACTAAAATATATAGTAATTTACATTAAAACTAATTTAATTTAAGTTTAATTTATTTCCGATAAGAACTATGCCATTGGTATAATGCAAACATATTTTGTAATAACATCGGTAGAAAAAGTTGATTAAAACATATATTCTCTTCCTATAATACATTTGACACAATTATGTCAACATACCATACTATTTGAAATAGGCCCTATCACAATTGTGAAATATTTTAGTTTATAAATAAATAATTTAACTTGTGAATTTATAATTATTTCTTCATTAAAATCAATTTCCAAGTAATGATAAACCTAAATGTACTGAAAGTGATTTATAAAATGTATAGCTTGTATAAATAAATAAAACTCGTAAATATTTTCGAAATAGAAAACAAATTAGTTATAACTTTCATCTTTAATTTGTAGTTGTAAACCATTATTTAATTAAGTAAGTGGCTTACAGGAGGCAGTATTTTAAAATTATGTTGTTTGGTTGAGACTTATAACTAAAAATATTTGGTGAATGCTGTTTTGTATTTTGAGTCTATATATAATTTATTTTCTTGAGTACCGAAAAACTGCAGGTTATTTCCAATTTCCTCCCTACGGTTCATTTGGCTTTACATATTTTGTAAAAACGATCACGAAAAGTGTATTTATAAATATTTTTCAATAAAACTTTCACAAAATGTTCTTTGTATGTTCGATAATACAGTGTTAAAATGTCAATGCCATCTAATTGTTTTAAGTATGTTTTTTGGTCATAAATCATTTACGCGTGATTGTAAATTGTTCTTCATAGTAGGTTTTCGCTTATAATTCGAATATTTCTTAATGTCTATTAATGAAATTTTCTCAAAATGTATTCTATCCATAAATAAATATTCTGTGTAAATTTCACCATTATATAACTAGTTTCATTTTATTTATATATAATAAAATATATATAAATCACAATTTATCATATATTTAGTCGTGATTTGAAATTGTAAACTGGCAGATGGAAAGGAATTTTATCAGAAATGGATAGAACGCACAAATCTCATAAATAAAGTATTTTTGTGTGCTTATTTACATTATAGCAAATAATGTTGACTAAACTCCATTTGAAACTCAATATCATTGAGGCGGAATGCAATAACTGTTATTGATGTACTCATTAAACTAACTTCTTAAACTGTTAAAAATTATAAATAGCTAGGAGGGAATTCACAAGCGATGACGAAAAAATCTGTCTTTTAAACCGACTATATGCTTACTATATCTTTGTTTTGTTTTATATCTGTGTATGAAATTGTAACAAAAATAAAACTAAAGTTTATTTTAAAATAGTTTGTTAGATAGTTTCTACAATAGTCTGTAATTTGTATTTTCTAAAAATATTGTGACTGACCATTACAGCTCTCTCATTATCAGGAAATATTTTGTCTTGATTGCTATGTTGAGGTTCAGGTAGCTAGGGCATTAGGACTAACCTAGCCTCTCTTAGTTTTATGACAAGTACAAAAGGACGATTATCTAGTTGTTCAAGATTATTTATACAACTTACATCGTACGAACCTAGAGGTAATACGTCTACAGCAAGGGTGTGTGTGTTTGGATTCCTATATTTATTGGCTCATATTGTTCATTTGACCATGCTGTGGGGCCATAACAAATTGTGGGGCAATACACACGTCCCCACAGTTGTAAATAGCAAAACTGGAGAAATTACATCATACAATGAATAACAGACATAACTTACATGAAGACCTCATTGTTGAGTTTAAAGCAGAAAGTAAACTCTGGGGCCATACGTATTAACCGTGATATTTTGTTATTATTCGTGATATCATACGCAGCGCTAAATATTTTGTTGATTGATGATGAATTGTCAAATAAAAACTTTCAGTTTACAGTCTACATCGAGACAAGAGCTAGAGAGAGAGAGTGTGGGAGAGAGATGGAGAGCGCTTCCGCCTGTCAGGGTTTTTACTTCCGTGTCCCTTTAAATCAACTTCTGTAGTTGATATTAATTTTCAAGTGGGACTAGTAATATTATTTTTCTCGAACTATGAATTGAAACTCGGTTTAATATTTTTTCAATGTCAAATCCTGACTATATTTTTTACATCTTTTTGGTACTAATTATATGCTACTGGCTACTGTATTTTTTCAATTAATTAAATTAACATAAAACCAATATAATCTCTCTATGCATAAATACATCACTCTCTTTCTCTCTTTCTCTCCTTCCCTCCCTCCCTCCCTCCCTCCCTCCCTCCCTCCATTTATAGCTGAGAACCACTGATTGGAATATCATGTAGTTTTTTTCCACATGTAGGTGCGACATCTGAGGAGGTTTTAGGCTACGTTTGATCAAAATTGGTTCAGTATATATCTCCACCATTCATTATATAATTATATAAAGCATTTTTTGCTACCATAAAACCATTTATGCACACCCATTACATCTTCCTTTGTAAATATGCTCGCAATGTAGTATTTATATGCATTCGGAGCGGCGGGTGCAGCTAATCAACAATATAATTATGTTTTCAATATGTTATTATACCGTTTGTTTTAATTATTTGTTTTGTGTTTAATAATAAATAGGCAAAGAAGATTTCACAAAACTACGAAAAATTTTAAAGGTATCTTCTTTTTTTTAGAAATTACACGTAAAATTTGTTAAAACCCGAGTAAGGGGTACTATACAAAGATTGATCATTCACATTTATTTGTCAATCAAACAATTTAGAAATAAAGATTGTAAAACGTCTTTGAGTGTAATTCAAAGCCGACATGACAAGTGAGAAGAAAAAAATTGTCACGTTCTGAAATAGAAAAATAGAGACGATACTCACACCGACTTAGAGTATAAGGATAGAAAGGAGGAATAGAGAGAATACAAGTCTTTTTAGGCGAAGTTAGGACCATCAGTTCAGTTTTTCAATATACCCCTAATAAAAGAGACAGAGAGAAGGCGAAAGAGAGAGCGAGAGAGAGATTTGTGTACGAATAAACTGCAGGTTATTTCTAATTTCCTTCCTACGGTTTATTTGGCTTTACATATTTTTTAAAAACGATCACGAAAAGCGTATTTCTAAATATTTTTCAATAAAACTTTCACAAAGTGTTCTTTGTATGTTCGGTAATAAACTGTTAAAATGTCAATGCCATCTAATTGTTATAAGTATGTTTTTTGGTCAGAAATCATTTACGCGTGATTGTAAATTGTTCTTCAGAGTAGGTTTTCGCTTATAATTCGAATATTTCCTAATATCTTAATATTGGCCTATATATATATATATATATATATATATATATATATATATATATATATGTATTTATTAGTATAAAATTTCTTTTAATGAATGTAAATTATAGGATAATTAGTTTCAAAGGAAAGAAAACTGAATTTGCGATTTAATGACAGTAATTAACCCTAGAACTGGCACAACTGGTGCATGTTAAAGTTTTTGTTTTCTTAAAAATATCATAAAATATATTAATTTTATACAAAACCTAACTTATAAGACATCATTTTTCTCAGAAAGAAGCATAGAATTCATCTATGTAAAAAAACATAATTTTTTTTTGAAACGGGTTTGGCGTAAGTATGTTACATGTCAAAAACGAAGTTACCATTTTTCAGGAAAAACCTGTATCATCCAAAATCAAAAGCTTACCACTTTTTTCTAAGATATACAAAAGTTTTGTGTAATATTTGAGAATATATTTAGGAAAAAAAAAATTGTCACATTTTAAAAATTTAAAAAAATAGTTTACGAAATTAGGTAATTAGATCACTTTTTTTTTTCAAAAAATCACTAAAAATAGTAATATATATCTTATACAAAACATCTATATATCATTATATTCAGAAAGGTGCATAGAATTTAGCTGTGTAGTGAAACAAAATGATAGATGTAAAAAAATTAGGGTTACTATGTAAAATATTAAAAAATCGGATCGTAGCGTAGGCAAGAATTTCACAGAAAGGTAATGTACAGTATACTAAATATTTTTTTTGATTTTTTTGAAGTTTACTGGAGATTTGTAATATATTTGTGGATAAAAGTTGCTAAAAAGAAAAATCAATTTTTAAAATTTTCATTGGACGTGGTACATTTTTACGTAAAAAGTGAATATTGCCAAACTATTTTCATAAAATCACAAAAAAATAAAATAATAATCAATAACCGAATTTTTATTACCTATGTTCTCACAAAGATACATAGATTTTATGTGTAATGAAAAAACTTTTAGATTTAAAAATTTTAGAGTTATAAGGTCATATATCAAAAATACTGAAAGTAACGGAGGCAAAATTCCACAGAAATAGATATATAAACCAATAAAAAAAAATTTATAGATAGGCCTATATAATTTTATAAACATTTTGCATACATTTTGGTAAAAACATAATCAATTTATAAAATTTTAATTAGACAAAATTATTCTGATATATAAAACTAATGGAAACTTGCTAATATTGGTCACACCAGATATACCATAACCTTTCTTTATTTATAGATAGGCCTATATAAATTTATAGACATTTTGCATATATTTTGGTAAAAACAATCAATTTATAAAATGTTCATTAGACAAAAATTATTTGTATTAGTAAACACAATGTGTTTTGCTACAAATTGGCTATGAAGGAAAACCAATTTCCAACATAACCTCTATCTCTAGATAACCTCAATATTTGATGTCTGACAATAACATTCACTCAGAACAATAAATTCTACAAACAATAATACTGATATTGTAATTTGTATACACAATTTATATTACATAAATAAAACAAACCTTCATAATAAGATAAATATAATCCCAAATCAATAACCGCTAGACAGCTTCACGGCATTCATAAGTCATTTTCTCACAAACTTAGGCTTTACAATATTCAATCTACAAGTTTGTAACATACACAAAATTAAAGATGAGAATTTCCTCTAAACAGCTGTGTGAAAAAAAAGACAAACTTCTATGACGCCAACATAGAAATATTCCATAATGTCTAGAAACTACGAGGCTCAAAATCAGCCTGAAAATACAGTAGGACATTTCGTAGAATGGATATAACTCATAAACTATACAACTTAGGATAATTTCGATTTCATAGTTCGAAAGAGAAAGAAAAATACTATATAATATTGTCAACTTGTAACATTTGGACAAATATTACCATTTCATTAAATCATATGAACACAGAGGTTACAATTTCTAAAAAACATCGACATGACAAACCTAGCGCAATGAACGCCTACTTGAGTCAAGTAGTGTTTCTCTACTGTTAGCAACAAAAAATGTTCTTAACTTGGTTATGATAGAATGAAAAATTACCTTTACAATGATATATAATACATTTTGATAATATAATATCTACTAGGATAAAAGTTGAATTGGAAAAAATGTAATTTTTAGCGTGTAAAATTGACTAAAATCCTTGATTTTGTTTATTTTTATGTAATAAAAACTATTTCACCTAGAAACATATGAAAACCACAGATTGGATGAGAAAGATGCGATCTATGGAACAGTGTTATGTTCGATCTATTTGACAGAAATGTCAAATTAAGAATATTAGACAAACATGACGTTAGTTTTGTTTACAAATTGTTACCGCAAATATTTGACGTTACGCATCAAAAATACGTGAACTTCAGCAATTTTTGGAATATTATTTATAACTTTTGTGGTATTTTTTTTGCATGATAATGTATCTACGGAATATTAGCTTTCCATCACTATTTTTTTTATTGTGATAGGACGATCCTAAGTGGGCGAAATGTTGAATTGCAAAAAACGTGTTTTATAGGTGAAACATACCCAACTAGTTCGGGAGTGTGGGTCGATTTCGGATGTTTGCCAGTACGAGGGTTAATAAAACAAATACAAAAAGTGATTTATTTGAACGACTTATTTTTTTTAAATAATTAAATACGTGAATGTTAAATTTTTATTATTTAATTTGAATAAGAATATGGAAATATATGCAAATTTTTTTCAAGTAATATCAGCATGTAATTAATACGTTAGAATGTACGTACAGTAGACTCCCTCTTAACCGGCCACCTCGGGACCCAGACCGCAGCCGGATAACGATTTGGCCGGTTAAACCAACCAAACATACAGTTAAAACATAAAAAAAAAACACTTTCACTCTTTAAAACACAGTTATACATAACTCTTAAACTCTTTAAAATACAGTTTATACATAATAATAAGTTGAAAAATAATTCTAAAAATATTACTGTATTAAATTTATAACCTAACTACTCACCCCAGAATTTGTTTCTCTGCCGTATAAAAACAAAACACATCAAAACACTGTTTGCTAAAAACACAAAACTTTAATTGTCACACCACACAATATAAAACGTTGTTAATACAAATTAGAACAAATAAAATATAGGACTATAGTACACTGTTAAATGGTTTCTGATTAGGTTTTAAAGTAATCGTCAATTTTCTTTTGTTTCTTCGTATCAATTGCTCTTTTGAATGCGTAGTCACGCCATTTTTTTACAAACATTATGTAGGCTGGTGTTGATACGTCTTGTTGTTCAATATAAGAAGTGATAAGTTCTAGTGCACTTTTTGCTTCTGCATGATTCACTCTTTCAATATTTTCGCCCTCTTCTTCATCTTCTTCTCCATTTCTAACATCTTCGGTTGCAACAACCGCTTGTATGATTTCATCGTCGGTGAAAAATTCATTTTCAAGATTTTCATCGGCTGCCATCCACTCATTTACATCTTCTAGAGTCATCGTATCACACTGAGATATGGTTTTCAAACCAGTAACTATATGTTCGTCGTTAGGTTCCGTTGCATTCTCAACGGCAGCTGGATTGTCGTCTTTATTACTCTCAATTGCATTCATGACATCTGGCCAGATTTTCCTCCAAGCTTAGACAAATGTTGTATTCAGCATTTCTTCGTAGGCTTTAGCTAACATATAAATCACATCTTTGATGTTAATTGTCTTTAAAGTGGCAATTAGTCCAATGTCTCCGTCATCATCCATCTTTGACAGTATTTCTGATAGGAGTTTGTGTCTACCGTTTTTTTCAGGCTTGCAATCACGCCTTGGTCCATAGGCTGCATTACGCTTGTTGTGTGGGGAGGTAGGTAATAAAGATGAATATCCTCTGTATCATCACACTGGAGCTCCTCCTCCGGATGTGTCGGGGCATTGTCAAGGACTAAAACAGCCTTAATTGGCATTTTCAAACTTTGTAGGTGTTTCTTAACACGAGGTACAAACTCTGTCACAAACCATTCTCTAAATAAATAAATATCCATCCATGCTGATTTCTGTGCACGATAGTATACAGGAAGAGACGATATGTTTATATTTTTGAAAGCACGGGGCTTCATCGCCTTTCCAATCACTAAAAGTGGAAGTTTATGTGTTCCAGCCGCATTGCAACAATCGCCTACAGTTATTCTTTCTTTGTTGGTTTTAAAACCAGCGGCAGATTTTTCCTGACTTCCGGCGAATGTTTTCTGAGGAAGCAACTTAAAGTTTAGGCCCGTTTCGTCCATGTTATATATTTGCTCTGGATGTAACTCTCTCCTTCTTATGTATTCTTGGAATTTTGTTGGTAATTCTTCTGCTGCAATTGTGTCTGCCGACAGTTTTTCACCACATATGCCTATAAAGTGAACCCCATATCGCTTCTTCCAACGAGTAAGCCACCCATCACTAGCTACAAAATGGCCCCCGTTTTCAATTTTCGAATAAAGTAAAATAGCTTTCTCCTTTAAAATAGTCCCACTTAACGGTGTTCCTCTGCAGCGTTCTTGTTGAAACCATAACCAAAGTGCGTCGTCTACCAACTCATTTGTCGGTTTACGAAGTGTTCATCGCGTTGAAAGTATTTTATTTGATTCCACTTAAGTACAAAAGTCCTGGAGGGAGTTCTGATTTTTTCGCCAGTTGTTTACAGTACTTTCACCCACATTTAGTTCATTACAAATTTTTTTCACTGATTCACCTTTGGCGATGCGTTTAAGAGCATTTAGTTTTTGTTCAATGGTTACAACGTTACGTTTACGTTTGTCACTCATACTGTATTTTCACGAAAACGAAACACGAGCACAAAACATGAGCACATCCTTTCTCCGCTAGAGTTACAAATAAATTACTTTACTGTAAATGAATTCGGGAGGTAAACGGACGTGTTGCAACAGGCCTATGACGTAACCTTGAGTTGAAGCTCAGATAAACAACAGCGTTTCCTGTCACCCATTTCCGCGAAACACGACCGGTTAAAGCTATGCTTTGTTATAAAATAGCCGGTTAAAAGGAAGTCGATTTCCTGACAGGGTTGGCCGGTTAAAGCGGCGGCCGCTTGAAAGGTGGCCGGTTAAGAGGGAGTCTACTGTACATTGTTAGAATTGAGTGTTAACCATTTTTTGGACTTAGTCCATAGTTTTGATCACGAAGAGCCTATGCCTATGACTAAATAATTTAGAATGTTTAGAATTTAATAGACCTAATTTATAGAAAAATTCTTTAATTTTAATAACAAAATGTTTCTAAATTCAACACCATTTCTAAAACCTTACCTGTAACCCAGGACAATAACCCAGTCCGTTACCCTCGGTATTAGCTACTAGGGTTTTCCCTCCCCCCCATCCAAGTTTCTCTTTGTTGTCCGTTTACTGGCTTTGTTTGTATAAGTTATAGTCAACTTGTTTGTTAGTTTTCAGTAGCCGGTAGATGCCTCAAGAAGAAACAATTATCGTTATTCATTAATTCCTTTTTAATAATTCGCAATCTTGTTTGTCTATTTGGATGAAATTTTTTAATCGATTTTAAACTAACTTCCCGATGAGGCAAGGGCTTGGAATTTTAAACACAGCTCAAGATTGGATGACAATATTTAATTATTATATACTATTTGGTGACGCCCTCTGCTAGCTCCACTGTTGTTAATTTATATTGCAAAATTTCTGCCTTGTATTAAGCTCGAATGAAAAGAAGAAAATAAAAATTTAACACGTTTTTAAAATGAACTAAAAAATTTTAATAATTTTTCCTACAAAGTTCCATACCTGTTTATATAGTTCCGGACCTACTTGTTGCCAATGATTTAATCTGACCCATGGAGGATTAAGTTGTTAAATAAGTGAAATATATTAAAAGTAGACTATATAAGAATATAAAGAATCAACATCGAATAAACTTTATGACTGTCGTTTTTACAATAATATTGGTTTAGGAGTCATAAGGGAGGCACCATTCAAAATTTCTAGGACCCAACAAGTTAGCGAAAACGGAAAAATTTAACTCCAAGTAAAAATAAAATAAAACATTCCTTTCTCAATTTAATTTCGATTAATATGAATAAATTTATGTAACGTAGAGGCTATTAAAAAAAGGTTTTCTGGTAATTGTACGTTCTTAAATATTTGTTGCGATTATAATTAATTATCACTTAAATTTTAAACAACTTCAAATGGTAATCACTAAATGCTAAGCTAACGTGGAAATATCAAAATGTGCTAATACTATAAAAACATACTAATTTACTATTGATTTTTGTAATACAATACCACACTATTGTATATATTGTTTAGTAAAGTTTTGCTCCCTACAGTAATGTTTGAAAGTATGTTAAAGAATACATACAGGAATAAATGTCACATAATTATATATAATGCAACTATTGCATACTATGGGGTTCTGGTTTCACTTGACATAGTCAGAAAGTTTCCAACAAGAGTCAACACTTATTTCCCATTAAAGGTTTTAAAGTAACATTAGTCATAGTAAAAACAGCGTTGCCAAGCTTACTGAAGCATTATCCCTTCAAAGATGTTGAAGATATACACCAAACTATATACATGGGCCTTCACTGTGGCTATCTATTGGTCGAACGCTGTACTACAAAATTTATATTGCTCACTAATATGGCATTAATACTAACTCCACTCAAACTTTAAAAAATGTTACACAGAGTCTGAAAGTAAAAAACTATCTGAAAATATGTGTTTTTCAGGAAACACAGACCCAGAACTCTAATCCCAGAACTTCAAAAACCAAAATAATATTAATGCTCAATAATTACTATGGAGTTGCGATACTGCGTCCATATACGGACGCATCATCCCATACGGACGCAGTATACATTGCAAAATCATATCCCATGGAAGCAGCAGAACTGTAAAGTGTGTATATATATATATATATACACACTTGCAAATTTTCCTTGGTATATATTTCATCATCGGGTAAATGCTTAAACACCAGCTCGTACAATCTGGGCATACCTTTATAGTCTACTCTGTCAGTTATAATTTTACCATTGTCTAATTACTGAAGCGACTTGTCACTGATTATCAGAGACTCGGCTTCTATTATCGGTCCGTAACTGTGATCTATATTTCGATTATTGGCGGAATCTTTCATCATTTTGTGTATATATTTTTGTGCCAGAGGATGTGTGAAATTACTGTTTATCCATTTTTCAGATTCTTTTTGTATTAAAGGTGTGGACAATACCGTCCTTACACTAGGCTGCGGTTGTTTTGGTGTCTCTGCAATTATTTCGGTATCGATAAAACTAACACTAGAGGTAGCCGGTATTTCTCTCAACTACCCACTTTTCAACTCCCTCCCCCCACTTTTCCTCCACTCATCAGCATCTGTTCTATATTTTCATCCCACTCTTCAGTTCTAATTTCTTGTTTCAGATAAAACACTCCAGATTTCAGTAAGGTTCCCTTGAACTGGCCATTTTAATGGTTTTGTTTTCTTAAACAATTCATAAAAAATAATAATTTTATGCAAAACCTAACTTGTAAGATATCATTTTTCTCAGAAAGATGCATAGAATTTAATTTTGTAAAAAAAAAAAAAATTATATGAAACGCTTTTGGAGTAAGTATGTTAGGAGTTAAAAAAAGAAGTTAACATTTTTCAGAAAAAACCTGTATCATCCAAAATCATTAGCTTACCACTTTTTTTTCAAGATATACAAAAGTTTTGTATAATATTTGTGATTTTATTTAGAAAAACAAAATTAATTTGTAACATTTTCATAAAAAAAATTTTTTTTTACAAATATAGGTAAACTCTGTAATTATTACATTCACTCAAAGAAAAACAAAACTCTACAATTGAAACACGTATTATAAATTGTATCAACAAATTATTATAAATAAATTGTATTACAATACTAAAAATCGATACGTAATCATAAAACACTGGACTAACTGTGAACAGACCATTCGGGCACGGTTGAATTGCAACGAATAAATGGCTTGAAAAATGGCCGTCTGAAGATAATAACCCCTCTTCGATTCATTGTCAACAAGTCATTGATTTACACCAACAGAAAGAAGCAATTGTCGTCTTTCCAATGGTATGACATCTATCTTACAAAATATGAATTATACTGAGTTATTCTATCTTCGGTAAAGACAGAAAATCACGGTAATTTTGGTCCCGACTTCGAAGAATGTATATATCCCAAAAACTATTACAGTTAGACAAATTTTGAATACGTAGTTCGAAAGAAGAAGAAAAAAATCTATAAGAAATTGTGAACTTAAGGTATTTGGCGGAGTATTAACATTTGGAAAAAAATATATAAAAGATGAGTTCTTATTGGTCATATTTTGTCATGCCGTAACTTGCTGCACCCTGACGGCAAAATATTGGAAGTTCATGGAATTTTTGTAATTTCTACTTTTGCTTTTGTCACATTCAGTTGAATGAATGTGAAAGCTTGAAAAATAACGAATTCAAGGGTTTATTGTTTATTATGTGTTTTACTATGCTAAGCGTTAAAATGAATAAAAAGTAATATTTTAGATGAATAAAGCATAAACATCTTGGTTTGGTTTTGATTTTATAGATTTAAAACTATAACAGTTAGAATAATTTAGAAAGCACAGTTAGAAAGAAGAAGAAAAATACTATAAAATAGTATTACTCTAAAGTTGTTAGACAGTTATACTGGCTTGTTGAAAATTAGATAAATGGAAGCCATAATTTGAAGTTCAGTTTGAAGCGTAAAACACAAACTTTACCAATTTATTAAATATAATTATTAACATCTTATGAACTTTTGGTTGTATGGTAATAATCTAAGGAAAATTATCTTTAAAACAGAATAAAAATTATTGCCTTTGGATGATTTGTACTAGGGTAAATGTTGGGTTGCAAAAAAAGTGATTTCTTGCAAAAAATTGCTAAACATTGTGCGGATTCAGCATTATACCTCTTAGAGGGTTAATTAGTGATGTGTATTTTTTAGTATATAAACTTTCCTGTTCGACCTCTCTCTACCTCATCTGCTTATAGTTTTTCTTTATAATCTTGTGCAATCTGGCTATCTCCAGTGTTAGATGCTCTCTCTTCTCAGACATCTTGGAGAATGGCATTTGTTGCAAGTATCAAGCCTTTTGTACCTCCTCAAAAATCTGTTACAATTCGGTCAATACCAATTCGATATCTTCCATCCTCTGGTTCATAGTCCTTATGTATTACAACGAATCCATATTTATATTTCCATGGCGTTGTACAAATGTTCTTAAAAGCACTAAACACCATATCCATGTTCACACGATCATTGTAAATGTGCTATAAATTGAGATCTTCCTGCGTGAAAAAGACCAAGAGGTTGGCATTGTCCCAAATCAATTCTTTAAGAATGCTGCTGTAAGTCTGTCCTAAATAGAATGAATCTATATTAATGTGACGTCCCATGGTGAAATAAAATTACGTATATTGTTATGTTTCTCGCAAGCTATGTTGTCAAAAATGATTATTAAATACGGTTCTGCCTCACTAGGGTGGATCACTCTTTTGTTTTCCATGAATGTGTAATATCCAATTTCTTTGGTATTTCCCAGTATACTTTTCAAAAATTTGTACTTTGGCTGATAGAGGGATTTGGAAAATACATAGACGTTGGAAAATACGTAGACGTTTGCAAATTTCAGCCCAAATGGATTGAAGAGCTGAATAAATAGGACATTAGTCTTGCCGCTGTTTGATGGACTGCACACTATAGATTGAACAGTGTTTAGTAATAAAGAACTGTGATGTCATATTGTTGATTCAGCTCTGTAACAAAGTCAAAGTTTGTTACACAGCTTATTCGCTGTTTTTTAAATGCATTACGCTCAACGTTTGTCTGAATACTGTGAAAAACTTACAGCGTGTTTGTACTAAATAGAATGCCTAAACAACAAACTATCGTGTTCTTTGTCGAACCCTAGCCACTACACTAATACTTTGTTACACTTTTTGTATAGCAGTTTTTTAACGAGATATATGTTGCCGATGTTAAAAACTCTATGGCATAGAATCTGTCTATCAGAATGTCACATTTCAAGTCTTGTAGAACGTATGTTACAGGATTTGTTGGTACACTGTATACACCGTAAACACTTCGTTTGTCCATTTTGGTAGATATCCTTTTACAACAGTCTTTATATTTGGAAATTCTAATTTTCTTGTTCGTTTTAAATTGTGTTACAGGTTTTTTAGTTTTACGTCCTATTTTTTAAAGTAACATTTTTTTGTGTTTTTCCAAGACTTGAGCGAGTTTCACGTCAATAGTGCTGTGCACATTGTTATTGTGCGACTTTACTACGCTTTTCAGTAGCATCGACCACTCATAACTACCGCGTATCATAAATTCACGCCACATTCGATTTTACAAAATATAGTTCAGTCTTTCAAATATCAACAATTTCTTGTCAGAATAAGTGGCATAATGATTTATATTGTATTTGTTCATTATTTATTCATGTGCGTATTGAAAAACCCCTTCCCCTGTTTGGTCTGGGAATGTTTCATCCGGTGTTTTTTCAGTATAGATTTTAACGCTATAGATCCAGCACTGACTTTGTTTTTAGCAGTATATCACAATCGCTAGTTTTGTCAGACAATTTATCATAGTCAGTATATATTTTTAGCGTTGGTTTTCCTTAGCATACAGAATCATTTCCACTGCGCTTGATAAAAGTCATTTACTCGTTTCAACTTCACATGCTGTGTTTTGAAATTTCTTTGCGTGGGCTTGTGGAGCTCCGCTTTAATGGGATGCCTTACTTCCATTATGTAAATGATGTGTTAATGTTTTTTCCAGCACTATTTATTTGCTGGAGACACACTAGTGCACGTAACCTCAAAATTGTCGCTACTTGTTCCTGCCTCACCGTAGCTTTGGATTAATCCACTGAAAATATTCCATAAAAAATCGGAAGAGACTTCCAAAGCTTTACGAAAAGCAATGTATCCAGGCTCCTTTGTTTTGAAGTTGAGCTTTATATTTACTAGTAAATGTAATCCCAGCTTATCATCATCAATAGTTCTTTTTTTCTCTTTATCCATTCAATTTGTCTGATACTGCCGGGCGTTGGATTAAATTTCACTGAATTTTAGTTCTGAGAGTATGAAATTTTCTCCCCTCTGTATTTTAGTGTAAATCAGCTCCATACGTAAGCATGTGACATCTGCTCTCATAGAAATGAACATTCCGGTGACTGTTGATAATATGCTTACAGTACTGGGAGAGGGGGAAGCAGAAACTGTTCTTTACATGCAAAAACAAAATAGTGATGCCACAAGTCTGTGTATTTTATACTAGCAAAATCAAGATGACTGAAGGTAGGAACACTAGTCTGTGCATTTCAATCCCATAAGAACCGGGCCAAATCCCTGGTACGTGTAACATACTCATTCATACAAAGACATACTTAAAAACCTTTACTCATTGGTATATGAAATAGTATTTTATTTGGAATATTGGTTCTTGGTTAGTATCGGCTGGAAAATTGGATGCAGAAACAGTATTTCGGTTGGAAAATCGGATTAACATTGAGCAAGCTATACTGAGCCGACAACAATGACGATGATGGTGTATGGTTTAAATGGTGAACTAATGTCTATACTTAACTGTAATAACAACACTCCCTACAGAGCACGGCAGCTTATATAGTCGCTAAAGAACACAATGAGCAATACTATGCATGATAGCTCAGTTGGTATAATCTCTGGCTTCAAATCCAAACTTCCATGGTTCGAATCCCACTGGGAAATAAATATTTGAGTGTATGATGTCACATAGCATGACATGTAACATGTAGTTACATCACAAGATGGCTGACATGTAACATGTTATGTCACAAGATGGCTGACAAAATGGAGGATGGGGAGGGGGAAGTGGAGGAGAGAGTGGCGTGATCAAAGGGGTGGGGGTCACATGACCAAATGGTACTTCCTGATTGTTCGAATCCTAAAGTCTGCCAACCTCTACTTACTACTTTTGAAATATTCATATTGCCATTTATATGAAAATGCTCCCAATATCATTTTCTCCATATTGGAAGTCTTTATAAGTCTTGATTTTAATTGTCTCTTTACACGATTAGATTTACTAGCCCATAGATTTATTGCAAAACATTTTTGTGCTTTTATTTTCAAATGTCACGATTAAAATATTCCTACATACAAATATTGTTTTTTTAATAGGGTTAAAAGTAATGGATTTTTAAGTGAACATTAATTGCTTGTCAGTTTCAATTGTAATACCCACCTTATTTATTAGTTTTTCGTGGTTTTAATTTTCACGGTGAAAAAATGAAGAGTGGTGAAATATTATTTATTCGTTTCAAGGTATGGTTTAAACTTAATGATTCATGGGTTTGTCATTTGTTTGACTTTCATGCATGTTGTCTTTTCTTACTGGAGAGAGCTTAGTAAATTGTTTATTACACATCTTGTTATGAATCCAAGCTAGAAGTTGGTGTCATTCTTGTATAGCTTCTTTCCTTTTATTGTTTTGTTATTTTTATTGAAAGGTATGTGTGTTTTCATCATTTACCTTTGCATATTTGAGAATCTTGAAATGTTAGTTGTTTCATGAACTGAAGATTATAATAACGAATTAGACACTATTAATAAGATACTAGTGATTATGAAAGAAGTAATTCATGAAAAATGATTCACTAGCGAAAGTGATGTGTTGATTTGAAAAAATAAAAGCAACATAGTTCCAATAATTGGTCAAATCACTAGACCTGTTTAAATTCATTTGCTAATTGATGAAGTTATTCTAGAATTTATACTGGCAGAAATAAACAGATGTAATGAAATAATGTTGGTGTAATTGTTGTAACTTCTTCTGTAGAATTTTATTATTTTTTCTTGAAATCTATGATGTCTAAAAATAACATTTCCGGAAAAACAACAACATATTATGGAAGGCAATTTTAAACATAAAAACAAAAATTAATCATTCACTATATATTTAGTGATTTTGTGTTCTCCATCTTCATAATGTTACTTAAATATGTATTACTCTATTTTGTCAAAATCTGAAAGATCAGTTGCGCATAAATAGTGTTTTTTTTTTTAATTAAATTTTTTTATTTTTTTTATAGTTTTGACAGTATTATCATAAATAAATAATAAGTGTGGTTTTTTACATTAAAAATGAATATTTAACCTTTATCTACCTGCTAGGTCATCCCCCTACCTTTCCCGATTTCTCTATTGTATTTCAGTTTCCTGTTACTTATGTTTAAATAGTTGTCTATACCTGTAAATTATCAGTTGCCCGATGATTCCGCAAGGCGAAACAATTGTAGCTCATTTATATTATTAAAATATTTGAAACTTTAAGCTGTTGCTTTATTTTATCCTTGAATATGGAGTTTCAACAAGAAATATCTGCTATTACATTAAAGTTAAAAACCAAAATGTTTGATTTATTAATTTATTGAAAGTTTTCTCATTTAAAATTCTTCTTTCACTTAATTGAAAAAAATGATTTTTATCTCTCAATGTAATGTATAACTATTGTTTATTTAATTGAAAAAATAGTTTTTTATCTCTCTGTAAAATATAACTTTTTTTTTCACTTTTAGACAAATACAACCTGAATTACATGAAAATTTTAATCTTTACTATTTTATAACATTTATATATGTTATGTTTGACCAAAGAAGAATAAATATAATATAAATAACAAATTGACTCTACTTTAATTTACGTTTCCCAAATTTATTTAATTTGTTGTTTTATATATCCAATATTTAGCAAATATTCATTCATATATTAAGAGTGGTACCTTGGTTATACATATTAAAGTTGATTTCGGTTCCTTAATGGTGATCTGTAGTAAGCAGCGACATTTTATTTCCTGATGACCTCAAATTGCTTAAAAGAAATCATGAAGTGACGATTTTGAAGTTGTGTGGAAATCGGTTGAGAAGTTTCTGAAGATATTTTGTTGTTGAGATGCTCTCACGTCGAATTCTCAGGATCTGCTTGAAATTCAATTTTAGTTGATTTTAATCGAAGTTTATTAATTATTATTATTATTTGTAGTCTTTTAGAATTGACTAACATTTATTTATTATTCAACATTTAAATTTATTTAGATTTTTATCCATTAATCTTCTTCCAATTCTTCATTAACCTTTACGCTGCGTAAATCGACTATAGTCAATTTGACATTTTTACCGTTCACTGCGTAAATCGACTTCAGTCCACGACTTCAGAAAAACTTCTCATTTGGCTGCGTAAGTCGATTATAGTCCCAACTGAACAGAAACGATGTTATTTAGCCTCAAGTATGTGCTGCTTTCTGTTGGAAGCCTTTGAAACTTCGTAGTGTCACATGTTTTTGTTGATGTTCCATGCGGGAGTTTAGTGAAGAATTTACTGTGTTTTCGATGTTTTTCAATTAGTTTTGTGTTTATGTTTGTAATTATATTTATTTATGATACTAGTAATTGTTGCAGTGTATAATTTTTAAATTTAAACAAAGTTCTGAAGTGATTTAGCGTTGGCTTAAGAGGACGTATATTATTATAAGGTATGTACTGTATTGGTGATTAATCCTAACCTCTTTTCATAAAAAAATCATATTTAAAATAACAACAGAGGAGCTTTATTCTATAAACATTTTTAAGTATTCAAAATAACAAATTTATTATTACGATATTCTATACTAGAAGCAAAATTTATGAACATTTTTCTAAAATCAAGAAGTGTAATTTAGGAGTGTTAGCTAGGCTAGAATTTTGTTATTGTTTTTTTCTTTCTACTTATGTTTGTTTTTGTATAATGGATACTTTTTTTGTTTATTTTGAATAACAATATTATTTATATTTATTATACATAAGAAAACATTATTAGGTGATAAGATTAGTTTTTTAGTACTCAAAACGTGAAAGTGTAAAACTGTGACAGTGAAGTGTGAATTACCACAGTTGTTTCTGACATCAGAAATAAGTTATTACACAATTATTGTAAATATATGCATGTTTTAAAATTAAAGTGTTATAGACTTATAGTATTTCCATTTCTCTTTAAAGTAAGTGCTATTTAATGAGCTTTTTTTTTTATTTTCAAGGCATGTAAACTTATTTTTAAAAAAGAACATTTTTCTATGTTTTTAGGGCTTAAATAATGTTTTACATATGTAAAAATACATTTATTTAAAAATTAGAAGTATATATTAGTGCAACATACACTAATAAAGATATATTTAAATAAAAAAAGCCTTAATGAAAAATTTTTTTTTTCATTCATAATTGCAATTTATAGGGACATGCATGGATTTTAATACGCAGTGAAAAGGTTAAAACAAAAACTGTCCCATAATCTTTATGAAGTTACTTCATTTCTTGATTTAGTTTGAGTATAGAATTATTCTTATTACTTTTAACACTTTGGAACTAGTTGACTGCATAATACCTATCACCCAGTAGTTCATCTCTGGAGAGACTTCTTGAAGATGTTCCTTGTTGAAGGAAATAATGAAAGTATGTTTAATTATTCACTTATCTTAGGAAGTAAACTCGGTTGTGATATTTTGGTCAATTTCCCTTTTAATTTCCCTATAAACTTCCATTTTTGTCTTTTGATGTTTATGTGCTTCATTTCTGTTTGAATGCACCAAGTTTTTGTTCTAACATTATTAGTAATGCTTCTTTTAATTATTTTTCTGTTTCTTTTAATTTAATTGCAGCTTGATTGCAATTTTTCAATTATCAAATTTTTGTATTGTATAGCATGCAGTTGGCTATCCCTTAAGCTCCGCCCATGTGTAGTGAGGCTTCCTTATCTGTATGTTTCTTGTCCTATTCTGCAAAATGAATTATTTTTTGCATATTTTCTTAATTTGGCTATATCTTTGTTTTGAGTTGGGATTTTGGGAATTGCAAAAGTGGTGTCCTCTTCCTTTTAGAAGAGCTATTTTAGAGTTGCCTTGTAGAATCCATTGAAACTTGAATTGTGGTAATCTGACCATAACTTTACAAGTTATTAGGGTTTGAGTGTTTTCATATTATTTTCTTGACCATATTCTGTACTGAATATTACACTTTTTCTTTGGTTCCTGGTTCCTTTTGGGTTGAGACGAAAGAATCTCTTTGGTTTTACGCTGTAATCGTCTCGGTTGCAGAGTTATTCATCGTCCAAGTTAATTTTCTCATCTAACTTGTTTTAGTGAAACTTCCCCCCTCATTTCATAATGTTCTATTGATCTCACATTACAAAACTACATATTCTTATTTCATTTCAACTATAAAATTTTCATATTTAATTTGAAAACTGTTTAAACCTATTTTGACTAAACTTACCAAAACTGTGCTCTTTTAAATACATTATCTTTATTTAATTTTACTTTCTAAAACCCTTTGTTTTCTTTAATTTGAGAAAAACATCTCAAGAATGATGTTTGCCGCCATTTTACACAAAGAATTACTTTTAATTATTAACTTTTTTATAAATATTTTTACATTACCCCTTTTGGGCTTTATTTGAGTTTATTTAGTTTTTCAAAATATTTTGGATTTTTTATTTTGAGTTTTTCAATGTACTGTTTTTTGGCTATAACTTTTTAGTTATTACAGTTATTAAAATTCTTTTTACACTTACATATAATTTCAGGTTAGATAAATATTTAAAACTAAAAATATATTTCATTTTTAACAAAATAAGGTTTGCATGTTACCAAATTTCCTGTTGACATGAAATAATTGATGTTGCTTTAAGGCACCTGCCGATTACTCATAGCATTGCATCAAAACCTTGTACTTGTCCATTCTTGTCTCATATATAATGTTATAAAGGCATGTCTCAATGCTGGTGTGGTTATTCACAAAATGTTTCCTCATAAACGAAATTACAAAAAAATATGCTTGTGCTCAAACAAAATCAACTGCTATAATTCGGGAAACATCATTTAAAAATGTTGATACAATTTTAATTGTGATTAAAAACAAACCATTTTGTATTTTACCGACGGTAGCAACCAGAATGGTGTAAAACTTTACCCCATTGGGGTATCGTATTTAGACACAGAGGACTTGGAAATTAAATAATATTTATTGTCTGTGCCTAATCTTAATGGTGATGCTACATGACTTATTATTTCTGAATATCTTCTAAAAAAAATTGAAAATGTGCCATTGGACAACTTAACGCTGATAATGCTCCAGCAATGATGGACACAAAAAATGGGTTTGCAATGACCCATTAAATTGTAATGGGTTGTGTAATATGTGGAATATTTGAGTATTGTATAATTTTAAAGAAGACATGTGATTTGACCAAGCACAAATAGGTCAAAGATTTTGATTGGTTGTTGGAGCTTGTGGGAAATGCTGTAAATTAAATTAAAAGCTGTAAATTTTTAACTAAAAACATCCAAGAAGATAATATTGTAAAATAAATAGGTTTAGAATGAATTTATAATCAATGTTTTGGTATATTTTTCTATAAGTGCGTGTATGAACTTAATTAATTGAAATATGCTGTGTTAGTAGATCTGTAAATAGACGCTTAGTTTTGAAAAGAAAGGAAGGAGTTCAGTTAGCCAGGGAACGTTCAACCGAGCAAGACGTATGCGATGTGATTAAAACTTTAAACATGTGTTTGAAACAGTTGGAAGGGAACCTTTGAAATGAGCAGACATGTTTAATACAGTTAGCCAGGGAAGTTCAACCTAGTAAGACTATGTGATCTGATGTGATTAAAACTTTAAACATGTGTTTGGAACAGTTGGAAGGGAACCTTTGAAATTTTCAGACGTGTTTATGAAGAGTTGGCCAGGGACGTTCATCCTGGTAAGACATATGTGATGTGATTGAAGTTTTAGTAAAACAATGGAAGGTAAAATTAAAAAATGTGTTTGGTTGAAGAACTGAGTTAGAGACACATAAAAAATAAGTACTTTGGTGTTCGGACATTAATAAGAGTAGACAGAGAACTTTTGAAATAATTAAGACGTATTGTGTGAGTCAATATAAAAATTGTTTTGTTCAGAACAATTAGAGAAGTGTTATGTCCAAGTTTTTTATGATTTTCTAAATGAACAATGCAGAACTGTTTTAAAATATAATGAACATTTTGTCAAATTCTTATAAGGGATTTTCATGTCATTGTGTATCAGAAGTTGGAGTCTGCACGAGCATTGGAGGAACTGTGGTTTGGAGACATCCATGGAATCACAGGACACCAGGATTCACCTCTACGAATATTTTTTTTATATAGATGTCGTGGTATAGACATAATAAACAATTTATCATTTTAATTATGTGTATTCTGAATAGAGTATGATTTTGCTAGATGTATTTGTGTTTTTATATTTTTCAAAATAATTAATTTTTTCATATAAATAAGTCTCCTTTTGAGACATAGAATATTTCTCTTTAAATAATTTAAATTCTTTTTGTTGCAATATTAAAACGTAAAGTAAGAAATACATAAAAAGTAGCTTTTTGTTATCAAAATAAAGAAGTCGACTTAGATGAAAGATTTTTTGAACCAATATTTAATAGTAGAATATAATTATCATTTATATTTCTGATTTTATTTGTAATATGAAATATCATTTTAATAAAATATATTTTGTGTACAGTTTCAGCAGAACAAGACTTTGAATCTCTTAATTATCACCTATTGCAAAGTACATTTTAAAAAGAACCTTTGACCTTGAGAGACTGTAAATTAAAATTTCTTGACTTTTTTAAAATTGGTGAGTTAATTCCACCTGGTGCCCATAAAGCTGAGCAATTTATTTCAATACATTTTTTTCTTCTTTTAATTAGTTAACAAAAAGAAGTTCCTTTTTTTAAAATTTTTATATTGAATCATTTCAATTGGCACACCAACGTGTGGCAATTAGTTAACTAAACTAGTTTCCCTTTTTATTGAATCATTTCAGTTATTCATGCCGTTTAATAAATTTAGCCGCTGAAAATAGAGCTATTGCTTTACTGGTTAATGCAGAAGTTTTTATTATAGACATTTATTACTATTTTCAAAAGAATTCTAAAAGGAAGGACAGTTTAATTCATTTTCAAAAATTGCATGATAATGATGTTAAAAAAAATAATAAGCATGTTTCTACTCGTTGGTTATGACTAAGCAAATGTTTGAGTAGGGTCCGGGAATAGTAGGCTCCTGTTACTACAGAAGAGGCTAATAAATCAAAACCACTTTTCTCATTCAAGCAATTTGGACAGTTATAAAATTCCAAATTTAAAGCAGTCACAAAATAAAGGTACTGAAAAAAAAGTAAATTTAGGCCTAAATAAAAACAAAAGTTAACAAGACACAAATCATTAAAAGTGCTTCTTCAAGTAGTAGGCTTAGTTTAAATTTGTCTCGAGAAGAGAGATTATTTATGTTCCTGTCTCCTAATTTAAATAGTTTCGTTTGCTTCTTTTTTCCATATATTTTGTCAATTTTTGAAACATCAAATAGTAAATTTTAGTCTAAAGAACCACAAATTCAGATACACTATTCTATTTTAACAACCTCATTTAAGAACTTGTTATCAAAATTTGTTAAATCTTCTGCTTTATGTCAGCTTTGTATATATTTAAAGTTGAATATCTTTCAAAAGAAATGGAGAATTCAGATAATGATTTAGTTATAAGAAGTAAGCTATTAAAACTGTTTAACAATACAGAAACTAATATTTTCTATTATTCCTTTCAAAATTACTTCATTAAATTATGTTACTACATTGTTTACAAATTTGAAATTATTAATTACATTTTTCTACATGCCAGAGTTGTAAGACTTTCATCAATTGATGATTCGTCCTTTCAAAGTGTGCTTTTATATTGATAATTTTCCAATTTTATTGAATGTTGAAGATAAACATTCAGCAATTGATACACTACAGTTCGAATTCTGCAACTTACAATTGGAAGATTTAATCACCATATTAAATCATGAAACAATTGACACACAATGGGGCTTAGTTAGTACAATTGAAGTGCTGATGGTGTAGTTAAATTTTAAAATAATTTGTTAGTAATGTTGAATATTCTAATTATGTCATTTGGTCATGTTGAATGTGAATACATATTTAGTATGGTGACTAAAACATGGACCCAATTTAGATTGAATTTAAGTGATCTTTCTTCAGACAAAATTCTAACAGCAAAGTCCATGCAGCAATGCAATGCTGTGAGCAAAACTTTACAATAATGTCTTTAAAAAAGCAAACTCTGCATCATCAGTGCAACCTTAGTGAATTTCATAATTATAGTATGTGAATATAAATATATATATATATATATATATATATATATATATATTTTTTTTGTTTTGTAAATCGACTTTTGTTAAAAACTGTGTCCTTTTAAAACTTGTGAATAAACTAATTATAAAAAACTCTGTCCTTTAAAACATATGTATCTATAGACAAATTTGTGGTCCAAAACTTCTGTGAAAAATTCGGTAAGTAATTCAAGCAGTACACACTAAAACTACGCTATATAGAGTATATTATGTACTTTTCACATGTTTTATTAACTGTAGTCCACTTTGTTGAAAAAGAATTATTAGGATTCAAAATAACTAAAAATAAATTGATTTGTAAAAATTCAAACTTGGCAAGTTTGTTACAAATAAAATAATTATTAGTGAGATATCATAAATGTTTCTACATTTTTGGAAAGTATGAAATGATTGATTTCTAAACTGTGGAGAAAAACTGACATCTTTGAATCAAAAACGTTTTATGATCTACAGATTGGTTACATTTTCAATCCTTTCCTTTATATATCTATAGAAATGTGTGAATTTTTCTATCTTTAATTTATGATTGACTGCCATTATAAAGTTTCCCCTTTATTTAAATCACCTCAGTTCTAAGGCTTTATCAAATATTAAATAAATATTTTTATTTTATTTTCCCACATAGGCCTACTCACATATACGTAGTATAGAGAAAGTTATGTAGATGCACAATGAGCACTGTGGTAAATTTTAGAATTGTAAACACTAAGTGTTGTTGTAAGGGACTTAGTCTTTACAATAAGAAAGTTATGTGATAATTAAAAAATTGATTTAAATATTTTCATTTTAAGGTTCTCTGAATTAAAAAACAGTGGTTTAATCTGTTGTATGTGCACTGATTTTAATGAAATTTAGTATGTGGGCATATTTTAGCCATATCTTGGTAGGGGTTTTTCCATTTTCAAAATTTGGGGGTAGTGCCTTAAGGAAAAACAAAAAAATTAAAATATTCTCCAAAGTGGCTCTAATGATTTTGATAAAATATTACGGACCCAAAGAAAATATATTGGTCCTCATCTCTCCTAATGAGTTAATGGTAAAAAAAAAAAAAAAAAAAGACACAAACCCATGCACAAAATTGCAAGTAAAGAAATATTATGGTTCAAACAAAAATATTATTGGTAGAAAACAAAAATGAAACTTGACCACTGTCAATAAAAGCTTGATTTTAATCAAATATAACTTATGCTTATTACGTGCTTATGAGTCAAGTGAAGCTAGTTTTGGGAATGAGCGATTCAGAAAATTTATGCAATGTTTCTACTCCATTTATTAATAGAGTATTTGTTGTGAAAATCCTTAACTATATGTTGAATTCTTAACTTTTCTATCAAATAAGTTATATTAAACATAATTATATTTTAATAATTAAATTGTCTTTGCACTAATCTATTGCATCCATCTAAATAGTATTTGTTATTTTTAAATTTTAGTAGTGGATTTTTAGACATGGGTGTCGAGCGCATAGTGGACCAAGTTGTTAACCCTAAAATATGTCCACTATTTCATCCTCAAGTGGAAGAAGTTGTCTATGATTGCCTTGGTGTTAATAAACCTGGTGGACCAGAAAGATTAATTAACAATACCACAACAAAGACAGTTGGTAAGTTATATTGAAATAATTAATATAATCTACATAATCATGCCCTAATCTATGTTTAATGTTTCGTAACCTTTTAAACTGCAGATTTTGTCTAGAAATATTTTCATAAAACAACTTGCAACTCATCTAAGGAGTAACTCTACAATAAACAATGAATGATGAAGGATACCACTAATTGTGAGAATGTAGCACACTTTGCATTTCATCCAAGGACCCTAATTTATATTTACAATACTGAGGGGAAGTTGACAGGGAAGAGACTATTTCATTTCATTTTATTTATTTTAACCTTGCGCAAACTAAAATTTGTACGGTCATACATATAATTCAGCATTGTTTTCAATAACAAACACTTATCCAAATCTAATTTTCAGCTCACCTGAGCAGTTGTGCTTCGGATAAATGTTGATTATCCAAAACTGATTACATACTATTGTCATTGTTGCTGAAAGATTGACATACATGATGCTATCAGTTCTGAATAACGAATACGTATCTAAAGTACAACTTGTAACTCACTAAAAGTGTAGTCCCACTTTACAACACTGGAGATAAGTTCACATGCAAAACACATTATTTTATTTATTCAAACATTTATTTAAAACAACTTGTAAGTCAATAAAATAGTAAGCGTACTTTACAATGGTGTATTGACATATATTATTATCATCATCAAGAAATTACATCATGCTGAGCTTTTGACAATGTAGTATTTCAGGCAATTGAGAAAAGTTTTTTAATTTGATTATACAGTAGACTCTCATAAATCCGGACTATTGTGGCGGATGGCCGGTCCGGATTCCGAAAAATCCGGATTTCCTGGAGTCGAAGATAAGTTGGCAACAGGGCCGATACGAGCGGTGATAAGTCGCACATTCAATCGCTACCGGTCTATGCCGATACCCTGTTACCAGGCGACTTAAATTAACGAAAGGTGGAACCAACTGGTAACAATGTTTAAATAAAAAAAAGACAAAGACAAATTATGTAATCAACAAGGCCCAAATTTATTAAATAAAAAAAAAGGCATTTCGACGGATCAGATTTTACCATTTACAAATATGAAAATATCACCTTAAGTTAACTTGACATAAGCAAAAGCTTAATAATTAAAAAAGATTACAAATTGTATCTTCAAAAGTTTACATGCCCTTAAAGTAAAAGAAAAAAAAATTATTAATAATTAAACTCTGACATTTATCCCCCCTTGTTTATATAAACTGTTACAAAGAACTTAACAATAAAAAAAAAAGATTCTATAATCAAGATTAATATTTTAGTTTCAAAAGTTATATTAATTCTAACAAGTTCATCATTAAATTACTTATTAAATATCATGATTTTGTTTATTAAATTTCTTACATACTAAGTTGGCCAACATATATATTAAAAAAAGGAAATTTGTTAATAACATAAGAAATTTTTTTTAAATAGTGAAAATTTTAAATACTGAAATTTTTAAATATCAAAATTTTTTAAATAATGAAATTTTTAAATATCGAAAATTTTTAAATAATGAAATTTTTAAAGATTGAAAGTTTTTAAAGATTGACGTCAATTTTATTAATTTTGAAATAACCTCTTTGAGGCTGTCAGGACCGAAAAGTTTGCATGCAGCACCACCCAATTATATATATATTAAATTATAAATAATTACACATAATCACATATAGACAATAAAGGACATATTATTGTTAAACAGAGTTCAGTCGGTGAACAGAAATATATATATAAACAGTTTCACAGAAGTCAGTATTTTAGATGAAAATCATTTTAGTGCACTTGTAATGTTAAAAGTTTTTGATTAAACATGTCTTAAACAACAGGTAGAGTCCTTGACAAGGCTGCAGTTTTGCTGTAGAATGTGCAAAAATCAGCAAAGTTAGACAGGCTCTGACTCTCGGACCAGCTTTTTTGCTGTAGCAAAAAGACACGTTGACTAGAGATTATGCAAACTTAAACATGTTATTGAACAAGATTCTTTTATTAAAATGTCTTGTTATTTCGTCAAAATCAGAGAATATTAACGGTATTACAGAAATCCTGAAAGTTTATAACTAAATCCTTCTTAGATGTCATTAAGAAAGGTATATAAGTACCTAGATTTCTGTTTGAAATAAAACTTGTATAACACTTAGAAAATCTGTAAAGACGAGGATTCTAGTCCAGAAAAACATTTCTCTAGTTAGCATTTTGACATGTTTAAAAGTTTAATATTCTGATTGCTTAATGTTTAATACAAGCCTGTTCAAATTTCAACATAACTGCTCAATACTCAAAGTCTGACCGTTTAAGGTTTACATTTAGGTTCTGTAAATTATGTTTTTAAGAAAGGAAATGCTTTTATAATTATTAAGTTTCAGTAGAATTTTGAATACTAAATAAAACATCAAACACATATCTTAATGAACAAAGCCTAAAATATCTGTAAATTATGTTTTAAAGAAAGGAAATGCTTTTATAAATTATTAAATTTCAGTAAAGTTTTGAATACTAAATAAAACATCAAACACATATCTTAATGAACATAGCCTAAAATATTAACAAATCTTATAGTATAGCAAAATCTGAGAAATAGGTTAACCTGGACAGGTTGTGAGGTGCCGAGTAAATTTTGAAAGAAGGCTTACGCCGTATTTATAAAAAAAAACTGAGCTCACTGACACATTAATTGTAACACACTAAAACACTGACATCTTTTTTTTTTTACAAAAAACTTATTGCATCGTAACAAGCTGATGATTATGATTTGGTAAAGATTAGAACTTGATTGTAGAGCATTGTGCCAAGGAGGTCCAGTTAGATTTTTTTGCGACTTCATTTTCTAGAAGGTTGAACAGTACTGTCTTGTATAAGATAACGGTAAAGCTGGACTTCGTCCGGTAGAAGGAGACGACGATAGTTTTCAGTGTAGGCCGCAGCGCTACGCCACTAATCAAGAACAGGTGTATGGACTGAGAGAGGTAGACAGTTGATAATTTTTGTGCAGATTTATTTAGTATGGATGAATTAAATTGTTTTGATTACTGAATGCTACAACCCAACGACATTTGTTACACTCTGACACATTTACTAACTAATGTTACAGTTACTGTAATGTACATAATACAGTACTGGAAGGCAATTAAGTAAAACACAGGGTAGGGTGTGTCAATTACTTCAGCCGGGCTGAAACTGCCACTGCTCGTGAATCATTACAAAATACGTCATTCATGCAATGCGGAAGATCGCGTGAAAATTGAAGGCGCTAAAGCGGCAAATTGTTATTTAAAAAAATTTTACCGTCCGGTCCGGATTTACCGGAGTACGGATTTTCGTGATCTGAATTTATGAGAGTCTACTGTAATGAAAACTCTTCATTCAAGTATAACAAATTTAAGAAGTTACTAAAGATCTTTATATTAAAGAATCCATTATACTCCATTGAGGAATATTTTAGCTTAAGTTAATTTTAATTAGCATTAGGTATAAATTTTGACACCATTCATTTGTATTATGTGTACAATTTTTGAATAAAGATTAAAAAAAAATGAAATGAAATCAAACTTGGAGAACTCACTCGTTCACTATTTCATTAGGAACTCTAAACAATAACGATTTTTTTGAGTATGGTTGCAAATTGTGTTTTGAATACATGTTTGTTATCAATAACTGATTGCAAACTTATATGTCTACCTCCCTGCACCAGTGTAACGTATGAGTGAGGTGCAAGATAATTTATTATATTTTTTATGTCAACCTTCCCAGTAGCATCTTAAACTATGACTTCTTCTGGAGTGAATTACAAGTTGTGCTTTGGATACAGGTTTGTTTCAGAACTGATTGTATCTTGTATGTCAACCTCCCTGGACCATAGTATACCATTTTTTCTTCTTGAATGAGCAACAAGGTTTTGATTTAGCTTCATGTTTGTTGCCCAGAACTGATTGTATCTTGTATGTCAACCTCCCTGCACTGCTGTAAACTATGATGTCTTCTTAAAGGAGTTAAATTTTGTGCTTTGGATATATATTTCTTGTCTAGAACTGATTTTATTTTGTATGTAAACCTTCCTGTACAATTGTAAACTACGATTTCTTGAATGAGTAACAAGCAGTGCTGTGGATACATGTTTGTTGTCCAGAACTTATTGTATTTTCTATGTCAAACTCTCTGCAGAAGAACAAGTCTTTGTTTTTTTTTCAAGAGAGAGTTGCAAAATGTGTTGTGTATTTTAATGGATATAAACAAAAAAAAATCTAACTATCTAAACTGAATACTTGGTCAATTTTCTTATAAAAAATTTGCTCCAGCTATACTCAAGGGGATGCCCAAATTAATTCAAATGATTATGGCACTGACATTTAAAATTCTCAATAATAATGAACACAAATAGTACAAGATTGTCATTTATTAACACAATTAAATTATTTCATAAACATAAATATCAAAATTAACGATTATTAATTGTTCAATCCTTTAAAACAAATATTAGTTCATTTAAATCTATTACTTTTATTAACTCTTTATATAAACAAAATTTATTTAAATAAAATCCACATTAAATTAATTTACAGTAGACTCCCTCTAGTTCGGCCACCTCGGGACCAGACCACTGGCTGGACTTTAAAATGGCCGGACTATCCGGATGTACAGTAGAACCCCTCAAACTCGACCCCCTCAAACTCGACATTCCGTCAAACTCGACAGGGCCAGTGACCAGGAGCGTGGGATTTCCAAGGTTATTCACTGCATTGTTTTACACCATGTGCGCCTGCCAGATGCCGGGAGGTTGAGGCTTGTCACTTTTGTTTTTACAGCTTTGAGGGTTGCTCCTTTGTCTAGCTACTTTCTAATCCTACTGTATAGTAGAGGCCAAAGTTAAAAATAAAGGGTCCAGGTAGCCCGGGACAGCCCAAATCATGTGTTGTCAAAACATTCATATTGTTGTGAACCCACCCGGATGCTACCGGTCATTAGCACCGATTCCATTAAAGTAAGCGGCAAGTCTTTTATCATAACAATTCAACGGAGCGTCGTAGAACTATGATTCAAGTTTTGTAATAAAGGTCTTAACCAGGTGAGAAAAATGACCCAACTCTTAATTATATGCGATCAGCAGTTCAATTTATAGCATTTGTATTGGACCGTGTTATTTCCAAGAATTTTATGGAATCGGTGTTAATGACCGGTGGCATCCGGGTGGTTAGGCGCTTGGGTTCACAACAATATGAATGTTTTGACAACACAGGATTAGGGCTGTCCCGGTCTACCTGGACCCTTTACCTTTAACTTTGGCCTCTACTATACTGTGTTACTGTCAGAAGGTCAGTTTGGTGTTTTTAAATTTTTTTATTAGGACTGGGGAGAGTGTTTTAAAAGCCTGCTGCACTGCGACCTAGTTAGATCTTTTGTGCCCCCCTCTTGTTGGACTCAGGAGAGATCTATGTCTTTGACAAAATTGATCAGACCCCTGGTCGGGAGGTTTAGTAATTATTCTTCTTCCGAAATGAAGATAAATTCTAGAAATTTATGTCTTTTTTGGCATTAGGCCGGGCACTCCATGATGATGTGTTCCATGCGTTCCACCTCTTCACCACAGTACCTGCAAGTATCATCGTCCACCAGGCCCATCTTACTTAACCCTCTAGCTGGCGCATGTTAATGTGTCTTAAAAATTCTTCGTTCGTTTAAAAATTAATAAAATATATTATTTGTATACAAAACCTAACTTATAAGATATCATTTTTCTCAGAAAGATGCATAGAATTTATCTATGTAATAAAAAAATAAATTTTTGAAACGGTTTTGGAGTAAGTATGTTAGATGTCAAAAATTATATTAACTAATTTTCAGAAAAACCTGTATCACCCAAAATCAATAGCTTACTACCTATTTCTAAGGTATACACAATTTTTGTGTATTATTTGTGAATATATTTAGGAAAAAAAAATATAAATTTGTTATATTTTAAAAATGTAAAAAAATATTTTACGTAAAAACTGAATTTTCTCTTTATTTTTTTTAAAAAAACATTAAAAATAGTAAAATATATTTTATACAGTACTTCTATATATCATTATGTCCAGAAAGGTGCATAGAATGTAGTTGTGTAGTGAAAAGAAAAGTAAGATGTATCAAATTTTGAGTTTTTTGGTCAAATACCAAAAAAATCTAAGAGTAACAGAGCAGAAATTTCATAGAAATGGTGATCAAAAACATACTAATACATTTTTTGCAATTTTGTCAACCATTTGTTGAGATTTCTAATATATTTGTGAATATATTTAGGGGAAAAAAATAATAATGTGTTACATTTTCTAAATAAAAACGACGATTTTGACTAAAAAGTGATACTCTGACGGTTGAGGTTAGGTTTGTAACTTCCACAATTTAGCCTCACTAGTAACAATCTGATGATAGGCCAAAGACAAAATCATTAGATTTTACTAAGAAAATATATACTTTACAAAGAATAACACACATATTCACTTTTATAATCATATAAAACACTAAATATAAGAAAATGTGCATGTAGCCTAGACTTACCATTTTCCTTTTAGGTTATGACAAATATAAACCTTTCACAAACTAGAAATTCACTAAAAACATAATCTTTAGATATAAAAACACATATATTGTAACTTGTATACAAAATATATACAATTTGTATAAACAAACCTTCAAAATAAAATAAATATGTATTCCCAAACTATATGCACTAAGTCATTTGTTATTACAGTATTTACATCGCACCATTGCGTATGTTCCAGGATCAAAACAAAACCTTAATTTTTAATGCACAAGTTTGTAACATACACAAAATTAAAGATTGAAACCTCATCTTTAGAATGATGTAAAATAAAACACTAAAATCTATAACGTCAATGTAGAAATATGGAATAGTGCCTAAATACTCCAAGTCAAGAGTAGGATCACAATATTCAGTAAGCCACATCGTAGACTGTATATAACTCGTAAACTTTAAAACTTAAGATGATTTCGTCTTCATAGTTCGAAAGAGGAAGAAAAATACTATATAATATTGTCAACTTGTAACATTTGGACAAGTTTTACCATTTCGAAAAAATATATGAACATATAGGTGATATTTTCTATATAAAACTTGCTGCGAGAAACTGTCGCAATCTAGCGCTAACAAGGTAAACTTCAGTCTAGTCTTATTTCTGTACTACACGCTACATAAAATTTTCTAAACTTGGTTATGACAGATTGAAAGATTACCTATTCAATGGTATAGAATACATTTCGATAATATAATATCTACTAGGATAAAAGTTGAATTGCAAAAAATGTAATTTTTAGCGTGTAAAATAGCGTTAAAATTCTTGATTTGGTTTAATTTTTATATAATAAAAACTATACTAGTTGGAAACATTTAAAAAACACAGTTTTGAAGAGAAAACGCGATCTATCAAGCAGTGTTATGTCAGATGTGACAGATTGAAATTTCGAAATAGGAATAATTGTCAAACGAGACGAATGTTTTGTTTAAAACTTGTTAACGTAAAACTTGGACGTTTCGCATCAAAAATATGCGAACTTCGCCAATTTTTGGAATATTATTTATAACGTTTTGTGGTATTTTTTTTGCATGATATGCATCTACGGAACATTAGCTTTCCAACGGTATTTTATTTATTGCGATGGGACAATTTTAAGTGGGCGTAACGTTGAATGGCAAAATACATGTTTTTTAGTTGGTGAATTGAGCCGTGACTAATGAAGCGACCACTTTTAAGGCAAAAAATGGTCGATCACCAGTTGGAGGGTTAAGTGATACCTGCAATGGATATGACCTGTTAGTATACCACAGAGGAGTTTTAGCTCTCTTCTGCTTAGGTTTAGCACTTCCTTCCCTCTCTTTTAATTAGGGCTAAGGAACTTCTTGGAATGTATAAGACCCGGCAATGTATTCCAGGTTCTGTTGATTACTTTGTTGGCCCAGTTGGTAATAAAATAACCTTCTGGTAATCCCTAGGGCCAAATCCATACATAGGAAATGGCTCTGTAAAGGGTTTAGATGCACCAAGTTTAGCTTGCTGATCTGCTTCCTCGTTGCCTACTATTCCCTCATGCCCTGGCACCCAGAAAAGTTCAACTTTATTCTTGTCTGCCAGCTGGTTTAGGGCCTGATGGCACTCGTGAAGCATCTTTGATCTCAAGTTGTTACTTTGAAGTGCTTTTAATGCCGCTTGACTATCCGACATAATGCTAATTTTCTGTTTGCATTGGTTTTTAGTGATCAGATGATTTGCCACCAAATGGATGGCATGTACCTCTGCTTGAAAGATGGTGGCGTCAGCGCTGAGGGATACATGTCTTTTGAACCTTGGTCCCACCACTCCTGCCCCACACCACCTTCCATTTTGGATCCGTCTGTGAACCATTTTTGGGAGTCCGCCGGCACACATTCCGTGCCTCCCGTCCACAGTTTGGTGTAAGCGTTGACAGTGATAGTTTGTTGTGATTGTAGTAGCCTATCATATCGTGACAACCGTATTACTGTAGTCAGTTTTGGTGTGATTTTGAGAATGGAAGAGAATAAAAGGAAACAAGTTTCGGTGTCACTGGAAGTGAAGTTTGATGCTTTACAAAGACTTGAACGTGGTGAAAGTGCGGCTAAAGTAGCGTTAGACATGAAAGTTGGGAGGTCAACTGTGCTTGGTTGGAAAAACAAGAAGTCGGAAATTGAAGCTTGGTGCTTAAAAAGGATGTGTACGGAATCCATTGCGGAACGAAAAATTATGAGGTTTGCTGAATATGAAAAAGTAAGTGAAGCTCTTTATCATTGGTTTAGGGTGCAGAGGGAAAAAGGTTCTCCTTTGTCAGGACCTATCCTTCAAGAAAAGGCCCTTCAATTTTATGAAGAGTTAAAAGAGGAAGAGGATCCTAAATTCACAGCAAGTAACGGCTGGTTGGACAGATGGAAGAAGCGGTACAGAATCAAACAACTCAGTATCTGCGGGGAAAATTTAACTGCCAACCCTAACAATGTAAATGAGTTTCAAATCAAACTTCATGAGTATATTGACAAAGAAGGGCTCTCAGGTGATCAAATATATAACGCTGATGAGAGTGGCCTTAACTTCCGATTACTTCCTACCAAAAGTTTGGCGTTAAGAAATGAAAAATCTGTTCCAGGCTATAAAAGAAGCAAAGAGCGTGTAACAATACTTGCGTGTAGCAATGCAACAGGAGGACACAAGATTGATCTAGCCATTATAGGAAAAGCAAAAAAGCCAAGAGCATTCAAAAATGTTAAGTGCACTAGCGATGGAAGATTTGATCTGCCTGTTTGGTATAAAAACCAACCTAATGCTTGGATGAGCGAGTCAATTTTCAAAGAATAGTTTTTCCAGCAGTTCGTACCAGAGGTAGAAAAGTTTTTGAAATCCAAAAATCTCCCAAGAAAAGCTGTTTTAATTTTAGATAACGCCACAACACACCCCGATATTCAATATTTGCAGGATAAAGACATAAAAGCCATGTTATGTTTCTCCCACCGAACGTGACTTCCCTCTGTCAGCCGATGGATCAAGGGGCCTTGGCAGCATTGAAGAGAAGGTACAGGCGTAAACTTCTGTCGTCTTTGGTGTTGTCATTGGAAGCAGGGCAGGAACTAACGGACAAATTAAAAAAGATTGATTTGCTAGACGTTGTTGGTTGGGTTGCAGAAGCATGGAATGAACTGGAGCCTATAACTCTCGTCCGATCTCGAAGGAAGCTTTTGGATCACTTGAGCAAAGAATCATTTCAAGAAGAAGGACCCTCTGACAACAGTGAGTTGATTGATCTGATGAAGAAAATCCCAGGATGCGAAGAGTCGTCGAGTGATGACGCACGAGAATGGATGACACTGGATGAAGCAGGAGAGCCATTGGGTGAAGACGAAATCATTTCCGCAGTCAAAGGGAAGAACGAGAAAATGGATGTCTCAGAAGATGACATCGAAACCAGCCACCAAGAAGAAAAAATGAGCCATGGTGAGGGTGTAAAATTCATGGAAGGAGCACTGCGTTACTTGGAGCAGCAAAACACAACAGGTATGGACATTCTTTTTCTTCGGCGACTTCGAGTTAAAGCTGCCAGACGTCAAGTCGAAAATGAAAAACAAAGATCAATCAAAAGTTTTTTTCAAACAATGCCAACTTTGCTCTAATTTTATTAATTTTTTTTTTTTATATATAAAATTGTTTTAATCTTTAAAAATATTTAATGGACTGTCTTTTTTTTACTGTAGACTTTACTGTAAATTTTATTACAGCATATTAGGATAGGTGTTTTTAGTTTTCTGAGCCTATTGTAAAAGACCAATACTTTTAAATCTCATTTGACCCATCGATAAATTTCATTTTAATGTGTGATTGAACACACTATTTTTGTTGTTGTCAGGCAGGGACTTTTTTGCAATAAACGTGTAATCATTAATAATCAATAAATAAATGTACAGTTATTTAAAGTAATTTTGAGTATTTGTTGCAAACCTAACCATTAAATACCAAAGTTCCCTAAAACTCGACAACCTTAAAGTCCACATTGTGTCGAGTTTGAAGGGTTCTACTGTACTATCAAAATTTAAAATATCCCTATTAAATACATTACCTATGCTTAAGAATCAACAAAAGGCGTTGTTTAAACATTTTTACAACATTATGTACTTACAAAGAGAAGGTTTTGACATCTCTTGGTTGAATTGTCATGTTGTGCCACTCATAGATACGTTTTTGCAACACATATTAAAAAGTAAATACCGATACCGTACTAAGGACAAAACTGAACAGAAAAAACACATTACGTACTGTAAAAACAAACCAGAAATTTATTTGAGGAAATTACTGTACACGCATTACTTGCCTTATAACCTATAAAAATTAAAAGAAATCTGTTATTTTCTTTTGCTTTTTCTGATTAAGAGTGTTTTTGAAAGCATAGTCATGTCATTTTCTCATAAACATCACATCAACAACTGTTGCAGCGGCTTGTTGCTCTACGTACATCATCGCACGTTCCAGTGCTGCCCTTCCCTCTTCATGGCTTAAATTTCCCTCACTAGTTCCTTCTTCCCCATCGTCTTCCTCATCCTTATCATTAGCTTCTTGATTCATTACAGCTTGAACAATTTCATCATCATTTAATATTTCATTGTCAAGCTCATCATCGTTGCTTACAATCTATTCCGTAACATTGCTCTCTACAAGGTTAATAGAATTACCTGTAGGCAGTCGTTGAAGATCTGATAATATTGATAGATTGTCATCTGGTTCCAACACCTGAATAGTAGTTTCATTAGCTTTTGGGTTTTCTTGTTGGACCTTATCAACGATCTCTTCTACATCTGGCCAGACCTTTCTCCACGACTTTGTCAATGTGAATGAAGGAATCTCATCATATGCTTCAGCTGCCATATAAATTACATCTTTCAATTTGATTGTCTTTAGGGCCTGAATTAGTCCTGTGTCACCCTCACTGTCCAATTTACCTAGGATTTCAGAGAGAAATTTCCTGCGATATTTTATTTTAAAACACTCAATAACCCCTTGGTCCATTGGTTGGGAAATATTTGTAACGTTAGGTGGCATATACAAAAGCTTAATACCACTGTCACCTTCACATTCTAGGACCTCTTCAGGATGTGAAGGTGCATTGTCAAGCACGAGAAGCGCCTTAATCGGCAAGTTCAAAGATGTTAAATGTTGCTTTACTTTAGGCACAAATTGGGCAACGAACCATTCTTTGAACAAATAAGTTTCCATCCAGGCAGATTTCTGTGCCCTGTAGTACACTGGTAGAAAACTCATATTGAAGTTCTTAATGCTCTAGGCTTTACCGGTTTTCCAATTACAAACAGAGGCAACTGTAATTCTTTCTTTGTTCACTTTAAACCCTGGTGCTGACGTATCTTGTGATGTGACGAAAGTTTTTCGTGGCAACAGTTTATAATTCAGTCTCGTTTCATCGATATTATAAATTTGTTCTGGACTATATTTTTCACTAGCTCTTAACTTTACTATACTATACTTTCACTATACTCTTCAACTTTTCTGAAAAGTCACTTGCTCCCGGCTGATCTGCTGACATTCTTTCCCCACATGCGCTGATAAAATGAACTCCATGGCGTTTTTCCACCTTGACAACCAGCCATTACTTGCTGTGAATGTATCTTTTCCTCCAAGTTTTGCGTGAAGAATGATGCCTTCTCCTTTAAAATTGGCCCATTTATTGGAGTGCCTCGCCTGCGCTCCTGTATAAACCAGAGCCACAAAGCATCATCAACTTGTTAAAATTTAGGCATTTTTAAAGTACATCGAGTAGACAGCACTTTTTCAGCTTCAATCTGAGTACAAAAAGTCTCAATAGATTTCCGGTTCCGACACCAGTCATTTACAGTACTTTTACCGACATTAAATTCTCTACAAATACTTTGGACCGATTCACCTTTATCTAAACGCTCTAGGATACTGAGTTTTTGTTCCATTATCATAAACGTATGTTTACGTTTTTCACTCATTTTAGAAAACATTTTTCTCAAAGCTAACTCGCACACGTACAACTTATACTTACTTACAACGTTCACTCCCGAAAACAGTCCTACATACTAAACAGCAAAAAAGATTCCCACACGAAATTACAGATAAATCAATCTCACTGTACAGTACGTACTACATATAACCAAACCGTTTGTCACAGGTTACGTGCGACCGACCAATTACAAGCTCGCCCGTAAACTAAACTGACATAGCTTTCAATTTAGGATTGTGTATTTAGTTGCATGAGATGTTTCATACAATATCTGTATTGTCAAAGGTGAATAATAAATTGAATTAAGTGTCTTATTTCCCATAACTGGTGGTATCTTATTTGTCACTCTTTCTGCAGCATTATAAGTACATGTGTGAATTGCAAGTTATCACCTTTACCAATGTATATTTCCCATAAATGGTGTCTTGTTTGTCAATTTTCCTGAAGCATTATAATATAAAAGAGTCACTACTTTGGGTAATTTGCATGTTGTCATCTTTAACAATGTCTATTTCCTATAACTGGTGGTATCTTGTTTGTCAATCTTCCTGTAGCATTATTATGTTATAGAGTCAATACTTTAAATAAGTTGCATGTTTTCATCTTTAACAATGTCTATTTCCCATAACTGCTGTAGCATTATAATGTAATAGAGTTACTACTTTGGGTAAGTTGCATGTTTTCATCTTTGACAATGTCTATTTTCCATAACTGGTAGTTATCTTGTTTGTCAATCTTTCTGTAGCATTATAATATAATAGTCATTACTTTAGGTAAGTTGCTTGTTGTCATCTTTAACAATGTCTATTTCCCATAACTGGTAGTATCTTTTTTGTCAATTTTTCTGTAGCATTATAATGTAATAGAGTCACTATTTTGGGTAAGTTGTCATCTTTAACAATGTCTATTTCTGTTTATACTGATGACCGATGATACTTGATAAAATTTCATGTTAAAATTAAAATAAAACACACATAAATTCTTTTGTAAATTCTATATTTACTACGAATACCCGACCATGGTTTCACCAGTTATGGCATTGATGAGGCTTTTACAAAAAACTAAATAACCTAAGAAGAAATACTGTACACATTTTGGGACCAAGACCCGTAGCCCCGTTATATGACAATGGAACTTGTAGCCGGGAAACCCAGTAAGTCATAAACAATTTTAGACATGCTTTGATAAAGGTTGAAGTAGTGGAGAAAAAGACAAGAATTTTGTTTGATCATTTAAGACTAAATTAGCATTATTACAAGAAAGAATTTTAATTTCTAATATTTCTATATTCTAAAGTATTACATTTTTTATCCTTGATGTGGAGAATTTCAAATTTAATATTACCTAACTATCTCTATCGCGCTGTTTTCCTAATGTGCCTGGGAGTTTTGGACATGTTTTTAAAAAATCGTGGTATTTGTTATATTTATTATATATGACTTATTATACATCATTTTAATCCCAAAGAAATTACCTTTTTAAATATATATACATGTAAATACATATTTTACTTACAGTAAACACTCCTTAGTGTGGAAAAAGGGTAAAATACACACACAAACAAAAATAGCTACACAGCACTACAGCACTTCACTAAACATAATTGGCCATTGTATGATACAGTTTGAAACATTCAGGTACACAAAGGGGTACTGAACATTCTGGGCACCACCATGAAGTTTCCTTCCTTCCAGGCTGAGCATCGTCGTAGCTTGGGTCATCTTCAAAATCTTGATTTGGGTCATCCACATCATCCTCTAAATCACTTAGGCCTAACGTTGTCACTAAAAAGTTTGGATCGTTATTGTCATCGATTTTACCCTCAGAATCAGAACCAAAAATCGGTTCATTCATATTTTCTCTCTAAATGTCACTAATTGAAATATTTCCATCACCTTGGCCTATGTCTGGCTCGGATTCACCATCAGATTCATCAAACAAAAGATCGCGAATTGTATCACTTTTCAATACATCTGCCATATTTTGTAAACTATAACTAAAATATTTATTTATACAAACACTAAAATACTGGGCCTAACTACTAAAATAAACTAAAAGGTTACTTGTATAACTCAAAAAGTATTTAGTATTCAAGAAAAACAACAACCAAACATAACCAATCTTGATTACTCGTTCAGTTACATTGCAGTAAACAGACGTCTGTTGTGTTCCTCGTAGACGTGTTACGTTGCCTAGTAACAGCTTCGTAATATTTTTATTTAGTCCAAATCAACAGCACAGACTATTCGAAAATCAAAAAACATACAAAGATAAATAACCAATGAGCTATACGAAAGTGCTGAAACCAGAGTATATGCCAACATCGCGACGTATAGAATTATATAGCGAGGCCCGTTGTATACTCGGGGTTCGGCGGCGAGCGCCGGCGTGTCTGTCCGACCTATACTCGGGCTTAGGCTTCAAAGTGTTAAGCATATTTTTTTTTAATGACTGGAAAAACTAGAATAGTTATATCCTAATCTTCAACCCCTTTCATGTTCACTTAAACTATGGTCTGTTTGACTAACATAAGCAGCATTACAAATACTACATGTCAATTTATAAACTCCACTTTTTTGTATTTTTCTATTTTATCTTTAGAATAAATTAAAATCTTTCCAAAATATTACACACTTTGTAGCTAACTTTCCCAAAACAATTGATTCTATGGCCCTTTTCTGTAGTTTTATTAGAATTGACAACTGGATTTTATTATTTGATTATTATTAGGATCGGGTTCTTTTCAAATCAATGGTTCAGTGTTTTGAGTTAAAGAATGCAATACTTTATATTATTTTACAATTACTAATTTCCAAATATTATTACAATTATTTCTATTCAAATATTAATTTAAACTGAATCAATATATCTCCCTAACTCATTCAATTGTTTCAAATAACATACATATGCTTTATATAACTTACTTCATATTACTTTACAATGATTACTTTAAAACTGAATTAACCTATCTATATATATATATATATTCAAAAATGATGAACCCAGAATAGTTCCAGCTATTTTGAAATGAATTTAATATATTTACTTTGTTTTACTTGTGCTGATACTTTGTTTATTTGCTCACCCTTTTTGTGCACTGCAAAAGCCGCTACTACAGCTTGTATTATTGGGAGCTCCAACTCGCCAATAATACCCTCGTGTCCTTATCAGACCGCTTCAACGGCTGATTCTCCTTCTGCCTCGAACGTTCCTCCTGACGTCTTCACTCACGCTGTTGATCGAAAGATCCCCACCTGTCTTGAGTCGTCGCTTATATTGCTTCGACCTGCCTTGCTAAGTAGGTTGCCCATGCTAGGTAAGCATTTCATCATTTTTTTAATTGTTTCGCAATACCTGTCGCTATTCTGGGTTTCATGTATGGTTCTTACTTAAAATACTAATTATTATTACTAATTCTATTAATTATTATATATTTCTACTCTAGTATCTATCTAATCCTAACAACTCCGCCGCCCTCGAGACATCGTCCCGATGTCAAAAAAAAAACTCAAAAAGAAGGGTAGTCCCTTTCGGGTATCCGTATAATTTTCTGTTTTGACATTATGTAAATTTTTATACATAAACAAAATATTACAAGTGTTAAAATTGATGTCCATATCAGTATTGTGATATGGATTAGATCCGTAGTGTCTATCACATCTGACCAGTGTTTCGGTAGGGACACAGTACTCATTTCATCCCCTAGTATGTTGTTGTGGATGAACATTACTGGGGTGGTTAGAGACCAATTTTTGTTCAGGATTGTTGATAGGTTGAGGAATCCAGGAGGGTCATGATGTGCGAATGGTTTTAGTATTAATGAATGGAGGGTCGTCCATGAGACAGGTACTACATGGCGCAGGGTAGGATCTAAGGATGTCCTGCTGTCGCATGGAAATTGTCTGTCTACTAGGATGTGTGTGCCCTCGTGTAATGAGCAGTGACAAGGTAAGGTTACTTCGACTGTGCCTGGGATATTGTATGTAATAGGTGTTTGTTTTTGTGTATCACTGCATTGTAGGTTAGTGTTTGGAGTAGGATTTGTTAGGTAAAGGTGTCCCCTGTGATCTCTGTGATCAGTATTCCGTTTTCGCTCTTACTACAATGGAAGGTACATTTGTCTGCTATACTCTCAATGTCACCACCTGCAATCAGCTGGGCCGCACAACCTCTTGATAGTGTCCCTGTTGAGTGTTGTCGTGGTAGGAAACACAACCCTGTCTTCTTAGGTTGACACTCGTCCAATTGTTTGCGCGTCAGCGTCCTGATGGATGTCCCGTTTGTAGCCACAATTGTAGGTTCCATGGATATGGTGCAGGTGTGATTTTCCCATCGAAGCGGTACAGGCATGTATTCATATAGTCTCCATTTTGTTGAGCGTCGCTGAAGTTTTGTGTACTATTCCTAACGCGTTGTATAATTGTTTTAATATGTCTGCCACAAAATGCGTACCCCTATCTGTCTGTATTTCTGCCGGCATGCCATAACTCGGAATGATGTCCTCTAGCAGAAATCTCGCCGTCGTTTGTGCATCCGCTTTTTCTGTTGTTTTAGCTATCGCAAATCTCGTTGTGTTGTCTGTTGCTATCAGGATGTATAATTTTTTGTTCGACTTTGGTAAAGGTCCTAGGTAATCCATCGTTAATTTTGTAAAGGGTTTTGTCGTTATTCTTATTGGTTGTAATAATCCCGCTGATTTTTGTCTGTCTGTCTTCATGATTTGGCATTTGTGGCACTTCTTTATGTATTGGATTATGTCCGCCGTCATTCCTGGCCAGTGATATTTGTTTTTAATTTTTGACATAGTCTTTGCAACTCCTGCATGACCTCCCCCAATAATTGAATCATGAAATGCTTGAAGAATTTCGGTTGTCAACTTTGTTTTCTCCATTTGTATATTGCTTATACTGCAAAATACCGTCTTGTAGTACGTATAACCTTGACGCTCGCCTGTGTGCCTTGTCAGCGCTCTCTGGATCTAGTAATGCTTGTCTAATGTTAAATAGGAAATTGTCCGAAAGTTGTTCGTGTTCTAAGTTTACCGACTGAATCTTATTAATTGTTAGTTCTCCTTGTATCTCTTTGTCCGATATCTGCACTTCACCTGGATAGCGACTCAAGCTGTCTGGCACCCTCATTGTTGAACCTGGTTTATGTTTTATTTCGAAATCATATTCGATTAATTTTAATGCCAATCTGTTTAACCTTGAACTTAATGTTTTTACATTCTTGTAGTACTGCAAGCTGGCATGATCATTAAAAATAGTGAATCGCCGCCCATACAGAAATGGTCTAAAATAGTTCACTGTGTAAACTACACTCAGTAGTTCGATTTCCGACACACTCCAGCGCCCCTCAGTATCCCGTAATCTTCTGCTAACATAAGCTATCGGTCGAAGTGTACCATCCTCCTGGTACTGAGACATGACACCCCCTATCCCTGTCCGACTGGCGTCGCATGACACTACTATGTCTTTTTTTTCATCGAAGTTGGCCAGTACAGGTGGCGTAGTTAGTGTTTTTTTTAAGTTGTTAAATGCTTCCTCATGTTCCTTAGTCCATTTAAAAGTTTTTTTGTCTGTGTTTTCCTTTTTTGTTAGATCCGTTAGGGGTTTTGCCATGTCACTAAATCCTTTTATAAATTTTCTGTAATATGATGCGGCCCCTAAGAAGCTCCTCACATCCTTTGTTTTCGTAGGGGTGGGAAATTCTGTGATGGCTTTTAAGTTTTTTTCTAAAGGCCGAATACCGTTTTTAGAGATGTTGTGTCCTAAGACGTCTATATTTTGGTAAAAAAAATGACATTTTGATGTTTTTAGTTTTAATTTTGCCGTCTCCAATCGTTTAAAAACTTTTTCTAGGTTTGCTAATTGTTCTGTGAATGTGTTTCCATATGCCACCAAATCATCGATATAAATGACCATTCCCTGATATAGCAAGCCTGAAAATAGGCGATTCATGCTTCTTTGAAATGAGTTTGATGAGTTTCGCATTCCCATTGGTAACCTCGTGTACTGATATAGTCCCTTGTGTGTTACAAATGCCGTGTATGGTCTATGCTCTGGGACTATTGGTTGTTGGAAAAATGCCTGATTAATGTCCATAGACGAAAAATATTGTGCTGTTCCTAATGTGTCGAAGATGGTTTCTGCTCTGGGTAAAGGAAATTTGTCAGCCTCCATATCTTCGTTCAATTTTCTGTAGTCCACTACCATTCTGTATTGGTCGCCAGGTTTTTTTACTAAGAATGCGGGTGCCGCGAAAGCGCTCTGTGAATCTTCTATGACCCCTGCTTCTTTTAACTGCTCCACCTGCCTATCTAATTCTTGTCTTTCTACATTACTTAGCCTGTAGGGAGGGACTGCCACCGGTTTACCCGTTTTCATGTATATAGCGTATGCCGGCATGTCTGCTTCTTGTAAATCGTGTGGACCTCGTGCGAATAAGTGTATATATTTTTTTATTAATGATCGGGCCGCCTCGTATTCTGACTGTCCTAATTCTTTGTTGATGTCTATTTTGTCTCCTTTTAGGTCCGTTATGTCGTTTGAGATTTTCTTTTCTTTATTTATTTTGATGTGATTAACTTTATACTCTTCGCTTGTGTCAATTTCGAAAGTGTCTGCTTTAGAAAATTTTATTAATTTTCTTTTTACTTTCTCCGTGGGCAAGTATATGTCGCCTAGTCGTGTCTCGTTTATTATTTGCTTGGTCGTTGATGTTGGGTTTGTAACTTTTATTTTTATTGGTGTATGTGTAGTATCCGCGCACGCATATAAGCCCTTTTGTGATAGGAGGTTTTCTTTAGATTCGAAATTATATTTTACACCTTCAGGAATTAAATTTTTTATCTTTATTTCTATGTTTCTAGTATCATGGGGTGGTATTTCAATATCCTCTTTTGTGTATATTGGTATCGGTTCCATTATTGTGTCATTGTCCTGTGTTAGTTTCACCAAGTTGTTCCTAAATATTTGTACCGTGTTTTGTCCTAGTGTAATTTTGTTATCTTTAAAATTAATTATTGCCTTATGGGCTGTTAAAAAGTCATTTCCTAACAAAAAGTCGCTTGTCAAATCCTCCACCAAATATACTTTATGTTCATTATTCTTGTTTATTTATATAGAATTTTAGGATTGCTCTGCCCGTGACTTTTATTGTCGTGGCATTGGCAGAAGTCAACCATATGTTATCTGCTTCAATTTTTGTTGCTAAATGTCCATATCTATCGTTCAAACAGGAAACACTACAGCCTGTATCAAACAGAATTGATATATTTTTATCCCTAATTTTTCCCGGAATTGCTATACTTAATTTAGAAGTAATATTTCCAATTACTGTTTGTAATGTAATATTTTCCGTGGAGTGTGCATCGACCTCATTATGTGTTGTCAGCATTGGGCTAGAAAGACTATGAACTAATCCTGACGTTGTGTTTTTTTTGTTGCCAAATTCCACTGCGTGTGTACGTTTGCTTATATATGTAGGCCTACAATTGTTAACATTGTCTCCACAAGTGTCGAAATACCTTTTTATAAATTTTATGTGTTTTTGTTCCACTTTGTGACCTATTTTGTTTTTCTGCCATTCACTATATCTATTTTCTTTCTCGTTTTTCCGAATTTTTGTTGGCCGTTCTGAATACTTGTCGTGTACTTCCGGTCTTACTAGTTTTTTTTGTACCTGTGTACAATGTTTTGCAAAATGACCTCTACGACCACATCTAAAACACTCTGGTTCTACCCGTGTCTCGTCTCTTCTGAAAGTTCCGTTGTTTCGGTCTGTCTGCCTGGTCTGACTATTTGTCTGTCCATAAATACGTTTTGTTCTGTAATCGTCATTATTCTGTCTGGATGTTATTTTACAGGATGTAATGGGATAGTGGTAGTATAGGTGCGTGTCATCTTTTGGAATGACTAAGGACCAATGTTTTGTATTTAGACGTGACTCAAGTTGTTTCAAGTCTTTGTACAGTTGTTGAGGGGGTATAGTCGTGTGTGTAGACACTCGGTCTCTACAGCTATTGCGAATCTGATCTAAAACTAATAACAATGAATTAAAATAAGATTGTCTTTGTTCCCTTAATAAATAAAACATGATTGTCTCATACACATCTGCTGCTGTGATGTCTCCCCTTTTTGACATGGCGTCTTGGAATTCCATCATCGCACTGTGTACTTGTTGTAGAACACTGGACACGTTTGCTGCGTAGCCTTCTAATGTTGATGCTGTGTTGACCAGGTCAGCATGATCTCCTCTGATGAGGTTCTGAACACAGTTGAGGTGATTGTTGACTGTCTCCTCGTTTGCTGTCAACACGTGCAGTTCATCGTCTGTGGCTGTCCCGCAACACCAATGAAAAACGTCCCCAATGCTGCTAATCACTCTTTTTGTTCTAGCATGTTCATGGCGCCCTTTTTTGTGTTTCGTGATTGATGCTCGTAGGATGTCTTCAGTACTGGCCATCAGTGGTTCAGTGGTAGAATGCTCGCCTGCCACGCGGGCGGCCCGGGTTCGTTTCCCGGCCGATGCACCATTTATTAGGATCGGGTTCTTTTCAAATCAATGGTTCAGTGTTTTGAGTTAAAGAATGCAATACTTTATATTATTTTACAATTACTAATTTCCATATATTATTACAATTATTTCTATTCAAATATTAATTTAAACTGAATCAATATATCTCCCTAACTCATTCAATTGTTTCAAATAACATACATATGCTTTATATAACTTACTTCATATTACTTTACAATGATTACTTTAAAACTGAATTAACCTATCTATATATATATATTCAAAAATGATGAACCCAGAATAGTTCCAGCTATTTTGAAATGAATTTAATATATTTACTTTGTTGATTACTTGTGCTGATACTTTGTTTATTTGCTCACCCTTTTTGTGCACTGCAAAAGCCGCTACTACAGCTTGTATTATTGGGAGCTCCAACTCGCCAATAATACCCTCGTGTCCTTATCAGACCGCTTCAACGGCTGATTCTCCTTCTGCCTCGAACGTTCCTCCTGACGTCTTCACTCACGCTGTTGATCGAAAGATCCCCACCTCTCTTGAGTCGTCGCTTATATTGCTTCGACCTGCCTTGCTAAGTAGGTTGCCCATGCTAGGTAAACATTTCATCATTTTTTTAATTGTTTCGCAATACCTGTCGCTATTCTGGGTTTCATGTATGGTTCTTACTTAAAATACTAATTATTATTACTAATTCTATTAATTATTATATATTTCTACTCTAGTATCTATCTAATCCTAACATTATACACACTTATTTCCATAGTAATTTGTATAGCCGCATTAATAGGATTTAAATAATTTAATAACCACTAGTTGGTGGTTAGTACCTTCAAATAAACATTATAATATAAGTAGAGTCACTACTTTGGGTGAATTGCATGTTGTCATCTTTAACAATGTCCATTTCCCATAACTGGTGGTGTCGTATTTGTGAATATTTCTTCATCATTATAAGTAGAGTTACTACTTTGGGTGAGTTGCAAGTTGTGATCTTTAACACATTGGGTGCGGCGGGTCTACCGGTGACTGCCTGCCGCCATCATCAGCTAAGAGCGGTAGGTCCACTGGCGGGGAACCATAGCTTGTTTTGTTGTAAACCTCAGTTACTTGAGATAGAAGGTTGAATTCTTGTTGCATTCTGCTTTAGATCTGTGTGTACTTGGCCGAGCAGTTAGTTCGTGTTTTTTGCGGGTCCTCTGATGACTCATATATGCATCGTGTACTTTTTACTTACAGTGAAACTTTGAACTAGTATTTTTGGTTATGTATATATTGTTTTTATTGATAGTGGAGACTTCTATGCCTGGACCGTCTGGACTACAGATTGGTGTTGAAGTACAACATTATGAATATCCGGAGGGTGATGTCGACGATGAAAACGATCCTGTGCAATGTGTAGTGGATGATGATTCAAATGACGACACTGAAAACCTATTGGCTAGTGATAATGAAAATCATGACACATATACTGAGGCTCCTAGATGGATCACAACCACTTTGGGCATGAGGCCTATTCAATTCACAAGAACTGATACGTTTTTATTGCCTATTCCAGGCGAAGGACTGTTTCAATCTTGTGTTAGATGTCGTTTTTCTCAATGAAATTTGTAGGTGAACAAATGAATATGCATTTGAAGTTTTTTTCAAGCCATCTCCAACTCCAAAATCATGAATAATTAAATGGAACGATTTAACTGTACCATAGCTATGGTTTGCTTTTACATATGGGCACCATTCGTTTGAATAGACTGCAAAATATTGGAAGACAGAATGGCTATTAGATTTTAAATGTTTTCGAAAATATATGGCTAGGAACAGATTTTTCAATATACTATATTGGCTGCATTTTACCAGTGTGCAAAAGACGAGAGAAACAAATGGCAGGGCAAGTTACGCTTTCGCCAATACATAAAAGGAAAGAGCCACAAATACAGTATGAAATTGTGCACTTTGATTGAGCATCAAGGGTTGATTTTAAAGTTTTTTGGTTTATGCTGGATCTTCTGATGAGGAATTAGGGGGAAAGTGGCATACAGAAAAAGTAGTAATGTATTTGTTGATGGAAAAATTGGGGAAAGGACATGTTGTGTACATGGATAATTTCTACAATAGTTATAGTTTGTCCTACAGGCTTCTACCCAACAAAACCTATTTCACAGACACCTTACGCCTAGATAGAAAAAATATCCCACCTGAGATCAAGGTAGTAAGCTTTAACCCTGAATTCGCCGTATGTTAAAGGTTTTGTAAAAGTTTTGTTTTCTTAAAAAATTAATAAAAAATATTATTTTTATACAAAACCTAATTTATAAGACATCATTTTTCTCAGAAAGATGCATAGAATCATCTATGTAATATTATTTTTTTTAAAACGGTTTTGGAGTAAGTATGTTAGATGTCATAAAATGAAGTTAACATTTTTTCAGAAAAAACTTTATCATCAAAAATTAATAGCTTACCACCTTTTTTCAAGATACACAAAAGTTTTGTATAATATTTGTGAATATATTTAGGGGAAAAAAATTAATTTGTTACATTTTCAAAATTTAAAAAATTATTTTACGAAAAAAGGGAATTTGTTACGCTTATTTTCAAATATTCACCAAAAATAGTTACATTTATGGGAAACACAACTTCTATATATCATTATATTCAGAAAGGTGCATAGAATTTAGCTGTGTAGTGAAAAAATATGTTGGATGTAAAAAATTTGGAGTTATTAATCAAATAGCCAAAAATCGGAAAGTAACGGAGTGAAGAATTTCACAGAAATGGTAATATACACCATACAAAAATTTTGTTTTGAATTTTTTCAAGTATTACTAGAGATTTGTAATATATTTGTGAATATATTTAGGGGGGGGGGGTAGAATTGTTACATTTTCAAAAATACAGAAATTGCTTTACGAAAAAAGTGAATTTGTTGAATTTATTTTCCAAAATTTGTTGTAACCCCACGTTCCTCCAGTGGCATGATAGGAAAGCGCGAGGTTTCCGCGATCGATGAAAACGGAGGACGTGGAGCAACCACGTGAGATTGCCACTAAACAATCAATTGACAGTCAGTCAATTTCAGCCAAAAAAGAAAAACACACCTACTCTAGTAGAAAAACAAGCAAGTATTTTACTCTAGCGACAAGATTATACATACATTTAAAAAAATATTAACAATCAACAATTAGCAATTACAATAAACAAATAAATATCAACAATTAGTTTAACTTTGCTTTTTATATTATAAAAGACATATGATTTGATTTTTAATAAAGAAAAACGTTGGCCAACGAAAACATCACACCAATTTCCAACTTCCAATTTCATTATACATATATACATATAAATAAAACAATACAAAGTACAATTGCGATACAAATTTAGTACATACATAAATTACAATAGTTATATTTTGATAATTTAGATGAAACAAATTGATTTATCATAAAAAAAAAAAAAAAAAAAAAAAAAAAATGTAATGACCACGCTTGGAATAGATTAAAACTAAAGTTCAAGCTATGACTTAATGAATTTGAACACTTTTAAAGAGAAAATTATCCTAAAGTTTCGGAATCTTATTACAGGCGAAACTCGTTAATTCGAATATTTGTTTGCTCGAGGCGTTCGGACTATCAAAATGTTCGGATTACTGAGGAAATGCAAAAAAACGCCAGAAATAATTTAAAACAAATTTTATTACTGTACAATAAATTTAAAAACTACAGTACAGTACATAATAAAGTTGTACAATACAATAAATAATTTTGTAATAAAAAGTCTTTAATCGTTTTCTGACCTGCTTTTTTGATTGACTTACGAAATGCGTCATCACGCAGTTGACGAAGGGTGAGGATCTGGTATAGTACCAATAGTGAAATGACCTGACTAGTGACTCATCTCAACTACATCCTTTACTTTGTTTACGTTTCCGTTGTTGTGACATGGGAATTCTAAGAAATGGCAACTGAAAGCCGTTCGGAGTAGCGCGGCGTTCGGAGTACCGTGCGTGCGGATTAACGAGTTTCACCTGTACTTCAAAATGTGATTATTACTGGACAAGTTTAATGTTGATTTTCTAAACTTTGTTATGTAATATTACAATATTAGCCACATTTATATTCAAAAGCTATAATTTCATTAATTAAATAATCAGCTTTCAATTAGGTAATGTAATTACAATTGAATTACATTCCTTCCTTCCTTTAAAAAAAAAAAATGTATACTTTATCACAAAATATAAAATTGATAAGTGCTTTCATCTACTAGATATTGAAAATGTTTCAGATATATTATAGTTCACAAGCAATTTGGAAAACACTAAAATATAGACCAAATGATCAATAAATTTTATTCAACTTCATATAAATTGTTGAATGTGCATGAAAACTTTTCTTGAAAACTATTATACAGCTCTCTAAGGTATAATAACAAAATTAGAAAGTTTATGTTTTCAACAAAGAATAGAATATGAAAATCCATTAACTAAATATGAACCATTGATACAAAACCAGATTATATAACTTTTAAATAATTGTTTTTTTTAAAATTTTTATTTCTTTCCTGACTTAATAACTGAAGGATAAACCTCGTTTGCTTTCAAATGCCTTCACTAAAGTTTTGGTGATCCAACACTTATATCTTCAGAATAGTTTTTTTAATTAAAAAAATTTTTTTTTTCTTTGGATCTCACACTTGAACCAGCGTGGCTGTTTTAGAAAAACAAAAAACAAAAAACAAACAAAGGTATTAATGAAGTGCATTTAAGTTACTTGCACAAGTTGTTATTTTATTTATTTTTTTATTTAGAAGATTCTTAAGTTTAACTAACCTGGTTCAAAGATACGGCTTGGCATGAAAACGGCTAGACGGGTAGATCCCTGCATGTCAATCGAATGAAAATGAATTAATATGTAAGAAAGAAATCTTGCCACGAGGCACGATTATCTACTTCCTTTATCTCTGAAAGGTTGAGGTTCTATTTACATATTAGGAAGTAGATTTATCAGCAAGATAAGCATCCAACCAAGCTAGCGGTCGGTGCTGTGACCTATGTACGCTACAAATTCACCAAAAATTGTAATATTTATGGAAAACCAACTTCTATATATCATTATATTCAGAAAGGTTCATATAATTTAGTAGTGTAATGAAAAAAAAGTTTGAAAAATAATTTTGGAGTCAGTATGGCAAAGAACAAAAAAAAAAAAAACCACACACAAATCTTCTTCAGCCGTGTATAGTTCTAGAATAATAAAGGAGAACTACACCCATGGTAACTACCCATTTTCAAATGGTATAGAACTTCAGCATTTTCGAAGTATATGGTTTCCTTGAAAAGCTGTTTCATTTATTGGTTGAGATGTAACTTTTAACTTAACTACACATATATGGTTAAGTTATTGATAAATATAATTTTGTTATATTTTAAATTACCAAGTTGTACATAAAATATATTTTCATTTATTTAAACATTTTATTAGAATAAAATTATAATTAAAATTATACAATATTGTTTATAAATATATATGTATATATATATATATATATATATATATATATATTTTTTTTAATCTAGCTTCACTTTATTTACTCTGAGTTACACTTTTTTCAAAACTCATTTCCCTATGCAATGTTACTACCTTCTTCATTCTATAAAAAAACTATTTTTGGTTTTTGTTGTAAATAAATTCTTTGAATATCATAGTGTTTACACATAGCTTTGACATACTATTTGGATATAAATATAAATGTTTTTAAATAGTTTGTGTAACCAATATTGTTTTACTTTTGCAGAAAATTCATTTAGACCCCGATTCTCCTCTGAAATCAATAAAGAAAGGAAGCAGAAAGTTGTTGATGATGCAAGTATTACAAAGATAAAACCACACACTATTAATGAAACTAGTTTACTGCCACATGATTTAGAACCTATATCTCCAGCTAGTGAAGACAGATTGGTAGACACAAATGAGGTAAAACATTTGATTGTTGGTGTAATTTGTAATACTACATTTGTACATTTTACAATCCATTGAAATTATGAGACTTATTAAGAGCATAACAATGCTTGTTAGATAAGTCATTGACTTTAAAATGAGTGTGTGGGGAGGGGGGAAATGTCTTACCAAAATGTTTTAGCTCAATACATTGTCAAATTAAAAAATTGTCAACTTCTTCAAGTCTTCCAAAAAATAAAATTTCTCAATATCCGCAAAGTAGAAACTTGTTACAGTGAATGACCTCCTCATTCTAGCGAATCTTTTTCCATTGAGTCATTTCTTCATTATTCCGAAGAGAAAGGAATCACAAAGAGCCAAATCTGAAGGATAAGGGTTGATGAGAAAGCCATTCATAGCATAATTTGACAATTTTTTGCTATTTGCATATCTAGAAAAAAAATGAAATGGTGCATTGTTGTGGTGGAAGAGATTTATTTTTTTTCTTAAGTGAAGTCGCTAATTGATCTCATAAAGAGGCATAATAGGATCCTAAAGAGGCAAATGATATGGGTTCTTTTTCCATGATTTTGGGATAATTGATACCAATCCTCTGGTACATAATATTGTTTTGCTACTAGCATAATGTTCTTTCAGTCTAAAGTCAGCATTGTTCAGAAAAAATGGATGTCCACTGGTCATCAACATATGGTCAATTATGTTTATTAACTTTATGTTGTTTTGTTATTTCTGGATGAAGTTCATACTGGACAATGGAATTTTTTTTGCTTTGGTTTTAGTCTCCGCATCTGTTGCTAAACATCAAAATTTGCTCAACATCACTGGATGCTCTCTGTTCTATGTGCTGTAAGACACATGAAATAATTTCTTCAATGTCACAAGAACCAACGGTTTCATCCAAACTGTATATGTAGCCTGAAGAAGCTCTTGTCACCCAAGATTATACACAAATATATTTTGTTTATAGTAAGCAATAGATTTGTTTTTCTTGTTGCTTAAAGACGAAAAACTTCTCTGTCATCATCACCTTATAACAAAGGAAGAAAAAAATAAAATAAAGACTCTTAGCAAATAAGTGACGATAAACCACCTCCTAGACCGGTGATTCATTAATTTCCGTATAATGTTCCTCTTAGAGTTCATATATTATTAGAATCAACAAGTGCCATTTCTGCACGATTATTTGTACCAGACCGAGATTTTATATGTGTTTGTGATGTGTATGTGAACACAGTGTTAATGTTATTAGCTGGCCTGATAATGCTGCCTATGGCAGGGGAACATGTAGCCATTATTCTGATATAAAGAACTACTGTCAACTTGAAATGTTCAAGGTATATTAATTTTTGGAATGTTGAGGTAAGGAGATATGAAATGTCTATTGAGATTATGAACTCTTGTATAATGGGATTGGTAGCTTAAAAATGATGATGAATGATTTCAAATAATATCCATTTTTTCTGAGAAATTTGTTAAATGAGTTTTCTTGCCCATCATGTTACAACCAGGTTCCTAACCTTGCTAGACTTTATTTAAAGACTATGCAGTTGACATTTAGAAATCTGTAAGGTGCTCAAAAAAGTGTTTGCTTTCGAAAGCTAAAGGAAGTATACTTGCCTGCCTATTAGTTTTTTTTCACATTCCTTAGACAGTGTACATTAGGTTTTATTTGATGGCAGAGTTCACTTAAATAGCCATTATAAACTTGCAATGAATCCATTTTATAAAAACCTTTAAACAATTTCTTTCTTTCTTACTGACATTTTCAGAGTAATTCCTTTGGCAGTTGCAGGGTTGATAATTGAATATTTTCAAATGCATATAATGATGAAGGTATGAGTAATGAGGAAGAGAATGTTATTTTGCATAACATAAGTAAGAATGAATCTAAAAATGAAGATTGCATTGTTTGTTTCAAGAGAGAGCTGTACTGTGAGACATCCTACATATGCAAGACCTACACAAATGATCCTCCACTGCACATAGAACATTGTTTTGAGGATTACTATACAAAACAAAATTACTAGCTTGAAACTCAATATTTTTCATTTAGATTTACAGTTTTCTTTCAAGATTTCATGTCATACTAATTATTATTCCACCTTGTATATCGCTCATTTCTTGATTGTTTTACTAAATATTTGTAACATTTTATATTAAAATATTCAATATTTTATACAAATAAAAACAATAGTCCAAAAGTATTGTATTTATTTTTGTAGTAACCTTGTCACCTACAGAGGTAGGGAAAGTTTACATTTAAGACAAACAAAAATTACTTTATTTACCATATAATAATGTAATTTCAAATTTTACCAATTTTAGTATAACGTTCAAACAGTTAACTATTACAAAATGAAATTAAGGTCAATAATAATTCTTGCTTTGTTTATTCATTTCTTAATCATTTCTAATTTGTGTATAAATACTCATTTTTCCATTGATAAGGAAAAGGTAATATTTTTTTTATTAATTTAAAATTTTTTTTTTTTTTTTTTTTTTTACAGATTGAAGACTTTGGAGATGATGAAGAAATTTCTCCACCTTTTGAACCCCATGTTGATGGAAATAGTGACGATAGCCATTTATCTGAAAGTTTACAAAGTAATACCTTCACTATATACAGATCTAAACCTGAAACAGTAAATACTGATGTTCATGATTATAAAAACATAGAAAATGAAGACAAGACTGAAAAAGTTGAGCTAAAAACAGTAGACAGTGTACAAAGAGAATTAGTATCTGATGATGATATTTCAGTGAAAGAAAATAAAGGAAGTAATAAAGGAAAAACTACCAAAATGTATACAATTTTGAAAAATAAAAGTGCAAGCGATGATATATGTAAAAAAATATTTCTTAAATCTGATTACTTTATCACTTGTTCTGACGAAGAACGTACTGCAAACAAGGTTTCGAAAATAAAGAATTATTCTCAGATTAGTGATTCTGAAATTACCAATGGTGGCACTACCAATGAAACTGATTTAAACAGTCAATTGTGTAAAAAACCTAATACTGATTTGAAAATAAAAATTTCTAACTCTGGTAGTTATCACCATAAGAAATCACAAAGTGGTAGCTCAAAGTATTCTGAAAAGGACTACCATAATCATCACAAACATGCTGATAGAAAGAGTAATAGTCATTCTCGTTGCCATAGCGGTAAAACAAACAATAAACTCAAATATTCAAAAATTAGTAAACAAAGTGAAATAAAAAATGTTGATAAAAAAGAAAAATATTATAAAAAACATGAAAATATAGACACAAAACATAACACAAAAGTTAAAAGTAAAGATGAGAAAATAAAACATGTTAAAACAGGACACAAAAATCAAATAAAAGATTGTGTAGAAAATATAAATGGCATTTATTTGACAAAGGATCATAAAGATAAACAAAAAGAAATTTCAGATAAACATTTTGAATTTAAGGATCATATTGAGAGCAATAGAGAAGATACCCATATTGAAAGCAAACAAGATAAACATCGATGTTCTGGTAAGTCTTATAGTAGATTTAGGAAGGAAGATCATTCTTGGAATGGAAATGATAAACATATAATTAATGAACAACTGGGAATAACTATAACTGTTATCAAAGATGACAAAAAGTCTACTGTGAGAGATAAAAGGCGTGAACTGTCAAAAATTAAACATAGTAAGAAACATTGTAAATCTAATGAGAAGTTTAAGGAAGGGCGAAGATCAAGCGACAGAGATAGCAATGGACAAGGAGAAGGATCGAACACTACAGATAATGTATCTAGTCATTCACAGTCTCAATCACAAACATCACCAGAAAAAGACAATATCAGTCAAAGTTCTAATGATACTTTTGTTTGTGATTCTGTAGAATATGTTGAACCTGTTTATTCAAGTTATGGATCCGAATATTCTATAACAGCAAGTAAACAGGATCATAAAGAAGAAAGTGATAAAGGGGATCATAAAATACTAGCTTTAAAATCTAATATAAAAAAAAAACATTCAAATGTATATGAGGTGAGGAAAAGAATTCAAGCACGTAAAAGTTTAGAGCGGATACGTAATAAAAGGACACAAGCAGAAATTGAAAAAACCGTAAATAATAACACAAATTTTAATAAAGATAGATTTGATGTTAAGAGACCTCGATTGACAGAACAAAACCCTGCTAAAGATTCTGGAAGTATTTTAAATAGAAACAATAATAATTTTGAAAATATAGAAGTAATTACAATTATAGAAAATGAATATACAAATAAAAACTTTAATGATGAAGATGTTGATAATTTTAAACGGTCTGAAAACAGTATTGCTATGAATAGTATTTCTAATAAATTGCAACCTAACCTTAAAAATACCTCATCGTTAAAAATTAAAAAACATAAAAAAGATCCATCTATTTTTGAAGGAAAAAAATCTGTAAATGATTTAAACAGACTAGTAGTAATCAGCTTGGATTCAAATGCAGAAAATGAATATACAAATAAAAACTTTAACGGTGACAATGTTGTTTTAAAACCGTCTGAATGCATTGTTACCATTAATAAATTAGAACCTAATTTTAGAAATATTTCATCGTTAACAATTAAAAAACATAAAAAAGATTCATCTATTTTTCGAAGGAATAATTCTACTAATGATTTAAACAGACAGGAAAATAAAAATGGCACGGAAATAGAGAGTAAGGTAAAAACTCATTCTAAAATGGAGTCATTTGATAAAGAAAAAATGAATGAAGTATCGATAAATCAGGAAAATGAACCAGATATAATGATAAACAATGAGAACTTTAAAAATCAAGACTTCGCACTAGTCAAATTAAATTCAGCGAATAATATTTCAATTTTACCAATGACTTCAGATTTAAAGTCAAATGTACCTGTTATTCAATCCCTAATTGACATGAAAAAATCCCACAGGAAAAAACCAAAAGTTAAGTCCAGACGAAGTGAGGAATACGCAAAGAAAAAAGAATCTTCTAAGAAAAGATGTTGCAGTACTCGAGATTCTGAAGCAGTTACTAATAGTGGTCAGGAACATAGTACTGTTCATTCTAAAATGATAATTGGCAGTAATGTTGATAACTGCAGACAAAATAAGATCTTAAAAGTAATCAATCAAGATGTTAGAGGTGAAGCAAGGTTTGAAGAATTTACTAATCCTGAGAAAGAGCCCAGATACAGCATTGAAGTTTTAGAAGTAAGATTATTGTTTGAATTCTACTTTATCTGTTTCTATCTTATATCGGCGTTAGTGCATTTGATTTTCTCTCAATAGCATTATTTATTTAATACCAGGAAATGTAGCAATCAAGCTTTTTATGCTCACTTTGGATACATCCCTTATCAAAATTCGAGGGTATCTTCCATAAGACAAGTTTTTGATTTAAGCATTACTGGTTTGTGGATATTCCTTAATTATATCAAGCTTATTAGTCACTATTTTTAAATTATATTTTTGGCTTAAGTTAGATACAAATAAATTTTACAAATTTTCTCACTCGCCCATCACCAAAACCAAATAAAAATAAACTAAAACTAATCGTCATAAAAATTGTCAATTTGGTAGTGAATCATGGACACAGTCTTTGGGAAAAATATAAATATTTAAATAAGGGTTTAAACTTTCTTTGTTTTTGCCATAAACAAATCTTCTGTGTAAACATATTTGATTAAAATGATGTTGGTCAAGGTTCTTTTATTTTTTTCCAGTTATTCCTGAACTGTAACATTGTTTACATACAATTTTGCACATAGGTTTGGGTCATGAATCTTCACATTTTACTAAAATTTGAATGAAATCGGCCAATTTTGAGAAATGATGTATTTTTAAACATCCCCATGACTGGTTTTATGTTGTTTTTTTTTCTCACCGACCACACTTTTTGGAAATATGTTTTATTTTTGCACCAATATGTTTTATTTGTGTCCTTAAGCAAAATTTGAACAAAGGTATTATACCCGATTTTGAAAAAAATTGAAAATTTGCGATTTTTTTTCTTATGTTAAATTTTAATGTTTCAGAAAGTATTTGAAAAATTTTTCTCACTATATGGAAAAACATGCTCGCAATCAAGTTTGATTGAAATACTATTTATATATGAGAAAGTTACTCGAGACTAATTAATGTTAAACATAAAAAAAATCATGGAAACACGGAGTATCAACAATCTGTTTATTTATTATAAAAAAAGTAAAAATTTACAGTCTCTATTAAGATAATTAGTATTTTAGCTTAAATTATTTAAAAAATACAAAGCAGAGCATGTAGGAGGCTTTTAGTATAATTTGATATATAAGTATAGACAAAAATCTTGAGTATGATTTTTAGCTTTTATATTAGTATAAATTAGGAGTGTCATACACATTTTTCTTAAGACTAGTTAACACTACATTGGGAAGTTCAAAAAGTGTCTGGTATTTGGATGCCAGAGAGCAAATGATTACTGGCACGGGTTAGCCCTAAGAACAACAAAACATTTTTTCTAAATTTGAAGGATTGTTTACAACAATATTTTGAGAATATCAGGTATCAAAATTTTAAAAACATGACAGAGAATTACTGGTACAGTTAGTTATATTTATCAGTAGAAATGAAAAAATCGAATACATTATATACTGTCACCATAATCATGGAATGTTAAAATTTCGATCAAATTAGGTAAAAAAGAAATACAGTTTTTGTAACTTTTGAGCTTCCTTTCATTCTTATAATAGAAAAATGAGTATGAAAAGCCCTCATCACCAATTTAAATGTGAAATTTGTTTAGATTTTGTAAATATATATAATTTTAATACAAAAAAGTTTAAAATCACTGTACTGTGTAAAAGTAGACCGGCCATTGAAGAGATTATTAAAAATTGCAAGCAAATAGATCCAACCATTTGGGCTGTACAAGCGATTAAAAAATCCTAAACAGATTAAGATCTGTTTAAAAAATGAATTTGATCTTAAAGCTGATACTAAAAGCTATCATGTTTTTTCATTAAAAAAAAAAAAAATCTTAAATGTTATCTGCAAACTATGAAAAGTAGGAAGAATACAAAAATAATTCTTTATTTGGACATTTATGATATTTTGCCCAAAAGATAATTTAATTGTTTATTATCGCTTTTGAATAATTCATTTAACATTTCAGCAGTTATTTTGCTCCTCAAAGAAACTGTACATTTTAACCATTTGCTTTAGAAAATATAAACAATTATTATTATTAGCAGTATCTATTCAAACCATTTTATTTTATTTTTAAGGCATCAGACTAGTTCTTTTCCTTTTTTTATCTATCTATTATTGAGTTTTGGTAAATCACTTAAATAAATTAACCTAGGTTGCAGTTGAAAATACAACTTATATTGTGAAATATTCAAATATTTTACATGTAGAAAACAAATGTTGTACTGTTAAAACTTTTGAAATATCATGCCACCTAGTAACATTTGAATGGAAAGAGCTAGATACAAATCTGAGTGATGTACAGGTGGGGACCCCAAAAAATGGGAATTTGGACATAACTACTTTATTTTTCAATATTTTTACACCAAATTTTGGTCACTTTCAAAGTAATTACCGATGACTGCAATGCACTTCTCTAATCATTTCTTCCATTGTTCAAAACATTGTTGATATTCACTTAATGGAATCTTCTTTAGTCCATCCAGCGATTTTTGTTTCATCTCTTCCACAGTCTCAAAATGTTTACCTTTCATATCCCTTTTGAGTTGGGGGATCAAAAAAAGTCGCAGGGAGCGAGATTTGGTGAATAGGGGGGTGGGGGGGGGTGAGCAATCAGTGTCACCGTTTTTTATCAAAAACTGGTTCACAGACAGGCTTCGAAACAGGCATGAAGTTGTGATCCCTTTGCTCTTCTGTGAGAAGGCTTGGAACAAGTTTGGCTGCAACTCGTCTCATGCACAAATCCTCCGATAAAATCCTCTAGATTGAACCAGTGTTGGTTTTCTCAACGTTGTCGTCAGTTCTTGACGTTGAAGGTTGCACAGAATGAGGCTGGTTTTCATTCGACATTTCTCTGTTTTTAAAACGCTGAAACCACTTGTAGGCTCATGTTTTATCTAAAGTAGCTTCCCCATAAGCTATTTTAAGCATTACAAGAGTTTCCCCAATAGGAAACATAATTTCACAGCCATATGTTGCTCCCGGCAGTCAGCCGTTTTACGTTTTCGCTGAAACTGAAAAAGATCTTGAACCCTCCAAGTGCTGATTATTTTAGTCCTCAGTGCTAAGCTAGTTCAACGCTCTGCGCAAGGCTTTTATTATTACAGGAAATAGTACACTTTTATTGGCTGAAATATGACACATCAATATTTTCAGCAAAACCCATAGAACAAAATGAAATAAAATTTAAACTTACCACTTTAAAACTGAGGTCTGCTTCAACTCACATCCGCAAAAAATTAAATAAAAAATTTTCTTTTGTCCATTTAGTGACAACGTAGGTAATAACTAAATTATGATAATCCAATTTCCAATATATACAAAATGTAGCAAATTTTGTTACAAAACTAGAAATGTTACATAAGTACCACTTTATTTTCTTCATAATGTCAACATCGTTGTAAACTTTCATACATACACAAACTTCAAATTCAGTAAATGTCACTGTGTGACACTACATCCAACTTTCGCAAATTAGTGTGCTCTATCACTGTGTCTTTAGAAAGTATTGGCATTTAACCCTCCATCTGGCAGATGGAAAAACCTGTATCTTCCAAAATCAAAAGCTTACCACCTTTTTCTAAGATATACAAAAGTTTTATGTAATATTTATCAATATATTTAGGGGGGAAAAAAATTGTTACATTTTCAAAATAAAAAAAAAAATTTTATAGAAAATTGTAAATTAGTCATTTGTTTTTCAAAAATTTACCAAAAATAGTAATATATATTTTATACAAAAGTTCTATATATCATTATATTCAGAAAGGTCCATATAATTTAGCTGTGTAGTGAAGAAAAATGTTAGATGTATCACTTTGGAGTTTTTTGGTCAAATACCAAAAAATCAGAGAGTAAAAAGAGAATAATTTCACAGAAATCGTTATGTACACCATACTAATAGATTTTTCGGATTTTTTTCAACGATTATTAGAGATTTGTAATATATTTAGGGGGGGGGGGAATTTGTTACATTTATTTTCAAAATAAAAATACCGATTTCCCCTAAAAAGGTAACTTTCACAAGTGAGGTTAGGTTTTGACACCTCAACAATTTAGGCGTAATTAGTAACTTTCTAAAGCTAGGCCTAAGACAAAATCATTAGATTTCACTAAAACAATATACTTTACAAAGAATAACACACATATTCACTTGTATAATCAAATAAAACACTCAATATAAGAAAATTTGCTTATAGCCTAGATTTACAATTTACCTCTGAGGTTATCCCAATTATAAACCATTCACAAACTAGAAATTCACTCAAAAACAAACTTTAGAAATAAAAACACATATATTGTAACTTGTATACACAATTTATATACAATTTGTATACACAAACCTTCAAAATAACAAATATCTAACCCCAAAACTATATCCCTCACACCTTTTATAATCGAATTCACGTCACACAATTGCGTATGTTCCGAGATCAAAACAAAACCTTCTAAGTAAGTATTGCCTATATCAAGTGGTACCAACTTGTAGAATGAAATTTCCTCTACAACATACTATAAAGAACGAATAGAAAATATCAAAAGAAAAATGGATTATGTCATTTTGTAAACTGCACCGAATGCCAAATGAATTTCATCGCGTCAAGTTTGTACTATCGTCAAATAGAAATATCTCTGGATCTGTGAAACGCAGAAAAATTTGTAATCTACGGTTAGAAAGAGAAACATGATTGTGATCTATAGAACAGTGTTTTGGTCAACTTATTTGACAGATAAATAGATTTGTAATCATATGGGGGGAAATGCCGTCGAATTTACTAAAAACCGCAGAGTTGAAATCTACGATTTTACACATAAAAAATATGCGAACTTCACCAATTTTTGGAATATTATTTATAACGTTTTGAGGTATTTTTTTTTTGCATGATTATGCATCTACGGAACATTAGTTTTCCAACTGTATTTTATTTATTGCGATAAGACGATTCTAAGTGGGTGTAATGTTGAATTGCAAAAAACCTGTTTTAGAGTCGGTGAACTAAAACCATATGTCTCATACCAACCCGTCAGCGGGTTGTTCGCCACGTCAAGGGTTAACCTTTGAAATCATGCACTAAATAATCATAAAATAAATTGTATTGACCAAAATAATATAGACAAAAACACTAAACAACAATTCACTGCCGGGACGCAACAGTAAACATCAAATTGTCTTTTACAGGCTTGCTAACATTGATTTTTCTTATAACCATTGATAAAATTGTGCAAAATGAATAGAGCGTCTTTTACTCAGAGTTACTATATAAAATACATGTAGTTTGAATAAAAGTTATAGTTTGTATATCGATTTTAGCAAACCTTGTTTAATTAGATCGCGATCGCAACTTTAGTACTGTGGCCGCGTTAAAATAGATCGCGATCGCGACTTTTAGCACTTGGAGGGTTAAAAAGAAAAATTCTCACGGACGAACTGATCCACTCACAGTGAACAAACATTGCACACTGACATGTGGCAATGTGACTCGAGACTCTCTCTCCGGCTGACCAGCCACGCCCACCCCCTCTCTCCTCACTAGCCCGATTCCCGTTATTTTTGGCTTCCCCCTCGTATGAAGAGTTATTTGGCACAAAAATTTAAGATTTCATAACAAACTGTTTTTGGTAAGATATTTTGATAAATTTACTTTGTGAGATTATTTTAAGTATTATAGAGTAAATTAAAGACTCTCCGATCGTCATCTAGCTGACCTGAGCTGTGGTGTAAATAATATAAATGGATCTATGAATTTATTCTCTAAAAGAGTTAATTAACAGTACTTTTTGATAGTAAGCCCATATGAAATATGTGCCTAATGCCCACCAGTATATGTTTTTTGTCTAGTTTTTATGTCACAAGAAATTGCAGGTGCTTGCTTTTGGAACTACTTTATTGACAAAGGAATGACTGTAGCTGCATGATTATCACTGATTGATGAGATATAGGAAGCATAACTATATATGTAATTATAAATATACACAGAATGTAAAATAATTCTTTATACACCTGGCTAAAATTTAAACTCTTTGAGATATCAACGGAAAACCCATATCGTACCTCTTAAGATACTTTTCTTAACTTTTTATGGTGGTTAAAAATTATGCCCCCCCCCTTTTATAATGGGAGGCTGAGAAGTGCAACTTAATTTATTTTTAAATGGTAACCATTATCTTATGACATATCATTGGAAAGGTATTTAAAAGAAACACAATGACATCCACAAAAGTCTCTAAGACATCCCTAACCAAAATTACAGCTCAAAATTACAACTGAAATGCCAAAGCTTGTATATATTTTTTTAAATTAGGAGAATGTATAATCTTACCTGTTTTATACTTAACAAGTGCTTGAATTTTTGACTTTGAGTGGGTTGGGAGTGAGCTAGCTGTGTGTAAAAATTTGAGATTGCATTCTAAATTGATTCTATAGGAATGGATTGAAAATTTTGTGAAGTCATGATGTGTAAGCTAGATGCAGAACCTGATCTACTAATGAGAATCTTTTTTAGTGACAAGCGACGTTTATGACAAACAGTATCATGAATCAGCAAAATTGTTGTCTTTATGGCTGTTAAGTACAACACTATCTTGACAGTGTTTTCCCAAGAAGAGGTGCTATGGAATGGCCAGCAAGGTGTCCTGACCTTAATCTACTTGACTACTACTTTTGGGGTCACCTGAAAAACCTTTTATACTAAACAAAGCCAAATGATACGACCTATACCATAGAATGTAAACAGCTCAATCCATTCCTATGTAATCAATTTTGAATGCTGTCTCAAGTTTTTACACACGGCTAGCTCACTGCTAACCCACTCAAGGTTAACAATTCGAGGACTTGTTAATAATAAATGGGTAACATAACACATTCTCCTAATTTCAAAAATGTACAAGCTTTGACATTTCAGTTGTAATTTTGGTTAGTGATGTCTTGGAGACTACTTCTTGGTGTCATTGTGTTTATTTTAAATAGACCTTTCCAATGATATGTCACAAGATAATGGTTCCCTTTAAAAAAAAAAATAAGTTGCCCCCTGAACCCTCTTTTAAAAGAGGAGCACAATTTTTAACCACCATAAAAAGTCAAGAGAAGTATTATGATAGGTACGGTGGGGGTTGAGATAGAGACCTCTAGTTTATATGCCAGTATATTAATAAATTATTTTCTAAATTTTTTTTTTATGGAAGGGGAAGAGGCAATATGGATACATCAATGATAATTCCAACATTGATTTTGTTGTTGTTTAGTACCACACTATTTTTTCTATTTATAGTGAGGAAGTAAAACTATATTAATGGTGTTGTTTTATGAAATGTTTATTTGCATATTTTTGTGAGTCTGTACATCCATATATGTGAGAACAGTGTGCACCATTTGTTCATTTTTAATACCTGTAAATATATGTATTTAGGGTGACATATTTACACAAGGATACAACACTAGCCAAACCGACAATGAAGAATACAGTGATAACAAACCAATAAAGTTAGCCACAAAGCTTATGGATGTTGCTCTGCAAGACCTTCTTATGGAAAGCGGTCTTTCTTCAGCATGTAAGTCCTAGATCATAGATTAATTAAAATTAAAGTTATTTTCACTTTATAAGTTATCTTTGAAGAATGTGATATTTTAAATTTAATATGTTTCTCAAATAGGTCTATATATGAAGTTGTCTTATACACTGTTAATAAATTATAACATTACTAGCGACCCTTATCGCGGCTTCGCCCACACAATTTTAAGCTTGCGAATCTATCTGTTGATATGTTAATAATTTTCTAATTTATTAATTTTTTTTGTAGAAATGATTTTGCAAATTAAACCATTGCGGACGAACGACGTGACGTTCACGTCCTCACGTTAGGTGGACTAAACTCCGAAAGACGTCTATGTCACTTTTCGTTCTATTCAATTATTCTGCATTGTCAACTAATAGTTGTGATTCATGATAACTCTGCTAGATTGTGCGTTTTGTATTTTTAATTATCTACAATAGATTGTGCGCGGATGCCTAACGACGTGTTTCAAGAAAAATTCAAAATGCCTACTTTTTTTTTATACTGTCAGTTTGCCGCCATTTTGTGAATGAGTGTGTTGGTCTGTTATGTTTTGTTGGCAAGATGAGTGACAACTTACGTTCATTGGAACTTGATAGGTTATTATTAGAAAGTGGTAGTGACAGTGATAGTGATACTTATCCTTCGTTTTTGGATGGGAATGAGTTATTATTAGTTCGTGTTTGTCCCCGTCTGCTCGTGCATAATCCAGTATTGTGCGAAGCTTTCGACGAGCTACAAGTGGTTGAACCTTCAGGCCAAGATGATGTTTTAAAGTTTAGTTTTACTCATTAATGTTGTTTACATTTATAAAAAAAGATATAGCTTTGTTAGAATTCCAATATGTGAAAAGGACGTGATTGCAACGTCTTTCGCTCGTAAAGATGTGCATAGTGCTGGCGAAATAACTCCGGCTGCTGGGTGCCGCGCAGCACAGTTTTATTCCGCCCGCAATGGGTTAACGTTTCACCCGCGAACATTTAAATATAAAATGAAATATATTATTCAAAGTACATGTTTTAAATATTAGATAAAGTTTTTGTAATTTTATTTTCATAAAATTGATATATTTCTTTGTTTTTACATTATTATAATTACAAAATAATTAACACATATTGATAATAATTTAATATTTATGTTATTATTTTTTTACATTGATATTAATTTTTCTTTAACATTTATAATTTAAAAAAAAAATAGTAATAATTAGTTCTAAAATAAATACTTAGTACTAATTATCTAATTGCAGTTATGTATTGCAACATACAAATACATTGATCATTAAAAAAAATAAAAATTTCAAATTGTGTAAACATTAAAAAAAAAAAAAAAATTTAAATTGTGTAAAGAAACATTTGGTAGCTTACCTAACTTTTTCCTATTAAATCCACTTAGAAATTTCTCAAATACTTAAACTACTTTAGAACCTCTTTGTAGACAACATTTGTGGTCTTTCCATCAGGAGTTAAAATCACTAAACTGCTGGAGAAACTTACTCTAGAACAGGCAATGTAAAATTGTCTATGTGAGGAACAGTCATCTCTTAAATGAATTCAAAAGGATAATCCGATGGAATAAGTGGTATACTTGGTATTAATACCGTCTCTCCTCGAGCACAGCCAGTTATTACACTAGCTTCTATCAAGTTTTTACGAAGAGTTTTCACTTGCAATTTAGTGCCATTACACAGCTTAGGAAGGGGCAAATTTTTTGCAACAAAATGATTGGTCCCCAACTTTCATTGTAGTCTATGAGGTGGAAATCCAGGGGGCATAAGTGTATTGAGAAACTTTACTGGATATTGCACTGCTTTATCAATGTTTGTAGTAGAGTCTATAGAATTGTAGAACATTTCATCTCCTTGTAACATTCGTAATAAAATATTATTTATTTCATCTGATTTATCGTTTGTTGGTGTCAATATGGCACGCTTACAAAAAATAATCAATATATTTATCTTTGATATTTCTAATATTGGGATAAATGACTTTAATGACGTCTGCTACATTTGTTGCTACTTCGCCTAATCCTGTAATCCTGAAGGTATATTTCCTGATGACTCATGATATCTTCTGTCTCCTATCTTAAGAAGTAGATCTGAAAACCTAGCCCAGCAGAAGCATCTACTCTTAAACGAATTCTCATATTCTAACTCAATGAAAGTTTTCACAGATAAGGCCACAGAAATGAAAATTTAATACATGCTTTTACCACATTTGCAGGTGTACCTCTAGACACTACTAGTAGTGTTTGACAAAAGTCTCCAGCCAATAGCAAATTTGCTCCATCCATCACCTGAGTGGAATTTCTAGGATTTTGAAGAATAGCATCAAGTGCTTCAAATCGTCTTTTATGCGGCATGGTACTTTCATCCCAGATGATAAGTTTACATTCTCTCAAAACTTTAGCCAAATCACTTTGCTTTTTAACCCTTTGGGTGCCACGGTGACGATCTATCGTCACCTTTTTTCGTGCGAGAAATGCCACGATGACGATCTATCGTCACCATTTTTATGTGCGAGAAATGCCACGGTGACGATCCATCGCCACTGCGTATTTCGTAGTTTAATTAATTTATTTGTAATCTGCTATATAGTATTTCGGTGTTTTAAAATACTTTGTGGTATATCCAGTGATATTCAGTGGTGGAAAAAATTTTGTTTTAGCTAACTAAACAGATGACAACAATTACTGATGCACAAAATCAGCTGTTGTCATTTTCACTTGCAGGTTAGAAGTGTACGGTACTGATATTATTGTGTGTTGATATTATTTTCTCGCTACAGTCATCAGTTTTTTTTTGAAGTTTGTTGTTCGTGTTATTTTATTATTTGTTTGTTGAAGGTTATTATTTTAGTTATTACAAGTTTAAAGTAGTATTTTGGATAATATATTGCTTTGAAATGGCGGAAGATAATCTAAGAGGTAGCGAAGTAGACAGATTACTTTTAGGTTATTCAGACGATGACTCTTTAGCCTCTGAAGATGATTTGTTACATTTATTTGGGGATGACAGTGATCTAGACCCGTTATATCAACCAGAAAGTGATAGTGACAATCAGTTTAGTGATAGTGATATTGATTTAAACTTAGATTAACCTAGTACATCAGGTAAACAAAATAGGCCTAGGATAGGTTGGGATAGGTTAGTTCTGAGATAAAAGTTTTTTGTTTGAGTTTGGTTTTCAACCAAATAATTTAAAAATTTGGTCACTTATAGAAAACAGTATACAGATAGAAAATAGCACAATTCCCATGTATAAAATATTTTTGGTTTGTGAGGTAAAAAAAAAAATGTAAAATTTTTTTTTCTAAATTAGGCTATCTAAAGTTTGGTTTTTAATAAATAATTTTTTTTACATATAGAATCCAACTTATTTACAAATATAATTGTAGCCTAGGTAACACTGAACATTTTGACACTAAATTTGTTAAGATATCTTGTATACAATTTAATCTGTGTCAATTATAACAAAGTTCTCCAAAAAACCATTTATACCTGTGGCATTTTTGGGTGAGTCTGTGCATTTTAGATGTGTTACCGAATTTTCCAGTTATGAAAATTTTCTTGTGGCACTCAAAGGGTTAATATTACAAAGAGGATTTTCAGTGTAATTTAAGTTAAGAAGTTTTGAAAGCAGAGTGCACTGTTTTTCTACCATCTAACAAAGTTGTAGATATTCCTGATGACGTAATGGCTTATGCAATATCTCCATTACTTCTTACTTTAGGTAGGAGTAAGCTAATTAGAAAAGTTTTTCAAGTACCTCCAGGTCATAGTCGGATTTTGGTAGGGATACATGGGGGTGCAAATATACCGGGGGGTCTGGGAGGTATGGAAAACCCCCTAGGGTGGAGGGGGTCTGGGGTCCCTCCACAATTTAAAAAAAAAAAAAAATTTACATGAAAATACTTGTTTTCATTTGATTTTAGATTCGTTTTAACAATGGAAATAATGTTAAATTTGCACTAGCAAAATTTGCAATATAATGTACACTATTATAGTGTTTAATATATTAGGCCTAATAATGATAATGTGGCATAGGTTCTTGGCCATAGTTAACGCCTTTGAAATATAATAATATAAAAATAAGTAGGTCTAGGTTAAAACCATCGTCAATCCTAGAGCTGTTCCTCGACCCGCTAGCGGGTCGATTTTCAACCCATTGTTTAGTCTAACGACCGGAAAACACGTATTTGGCATTCAACATTTCGCCCACTTAGAATCGTCCACCTATCGCAATAAATAAAATACTGTTGGAAAGCTAATGTTCTGTAGATGCATAATCATGCAAAAATAAAAATACCACAAAACATTATAAATAATATTTAAAAAATTGGTAATTTTGCATATTTTTATGCGTAAAATCAAAGATTTGAACTGTGCGGTTGTAAGTATAAATGACGCCATTTTTTTCTCATATGTTCACAAATCTATTTTTCTGTCAAACAGGTCGACCAAAACACTGTTCTGTAGATCACATCTTTCTCTTTCGATCTGTGCTTTACAAATTGTTCATAGATCGCAAGATATTTCTATTTTACCAAAGTAGTAACCAAACCGAACGAATCTCATTTTTAATTTGGTGCAGTTTACTAAATAAGATTATCGATTATTCAATTGATATTTTGGTACCGATCTTTACAGTATGTTGTAGAGAAGATTTCATTCTATCTGTTGGTAGTATTTGCTACGTCCTAGAGTTTCTTTTAGGTTATTGTTACTTACTTGGAAGTTAGCGATGTGTGTGTACTAAAATGACATGTGAAAGGCGTAGTGGTATGTGACGGGATTATATATCTGTTATTCTGAAGGTTTGTTTTATTTATTTATTATAAATTGTGTATACAAATTACAATATCTGTATTATTGTTTGTAGAATTTATTGTTTTGAGTGAATGTTATTGTCAGACATCAAATATTGAGGCTGTCTAGAGATAGAGGTTATGTTATAATCTGGTCTTCCATTTTAGCAAATTTACATGTGTTTACAAATAAAAATAATTTTGTCTAATGAAAATTTTATACATTGTTTTTTTTTACCAAAATGTTTATAAATTTATATAGGCCTATCTATAAATAGAGATAGGTTATGACATACCTGGTCTGACTTTTTTAGCAAATTTCAATTTGTTTACATATTAAAATAATTTTGTCTAATGAAAATTTTATAAATTGATTATGTTTTTACCAAAATGTATGCAAAATGTTTATAAATTTATATAGGCCTATCTATAATTATTTTTTTTTGTTTATATACCTATTTCTGTGGAATTTTGCCTCGGTTACAGGGTAATTTTGTTGATTCCGTACATAATAACTCCAAAATGTTTCCATTTAAAAGTTTTTGCATTACACACATAAAATCTATGTATTTTTGTGAGAACATAGGTAATAAAAATTTGGGTTTTGAATAATAATTATATTTTTGGTGAATTTTTGAAATTATGCCTATCTTTTGAGCAAATTTTCACTTCTTATGTAAAAATTCACCATGTCTAATGAAAATTTTATAAATTGATTTTTCTTTTTAGCAACTTTTATCCACAAATATATTACAAATCTCTAGTAATTAATTGAAAAAATTCAAAAAAATATATATATTTTTATGATGTACATTACCATTTCTGTGAAATTCTTGCCTCCGTTACTTTCCGATTTTTTGCTTTTTGACATACTAACTCCAATTTTTTTACATCTAACATTTTTTTTTTAATACACAGCTAAAATCTATGCATCTTTCTGAATATAATGATATGTAGAAGTTGTGTTTTCCATAAATATTACTATTTTGGGTGAATTTTTGAAAATAAGCCTATCAAGTTCACTTTTTTTGTAAACCATTTTATTTTTATTTTGAAAATGTAACAAATTTTTTTTTTTTCTTTAAATATATTCACAAATATTATACAAAACTTTTGTATATCTTGAAAAACAGCGATAAAAATTTTATTTTGGATGATTCAGGTTTTTCTAAAAAATAATAACTTCTTTTTTTTTACATCTAACATACTTAATACAAAGTTTTCAGAAATTATGACTTTTATAACCAAGTTATTTCTTTTTTGTTAAAACCCTTTGCTAAAAATTGAAAAAAAAACTAAATTATGAATAAAGAATAATAACTTTTTGACTCTTTAAATAAGTAGGTATATAATAAACGTTATAAATAAGCTTAAAATGAAATAATTTTTAATTACAACATTGGTAAATCATAATATTGACACAATAAAATCTTTACAATTACATAATAAAATTACGTTTCAACTAAATAATGTAAATAACATATTACTTTAAATTAGGTTTGTTCATTAGCAAAGGTTCTTTCCTTGGCTACGAAACATCAATTTAAATAAAGAAAACAAAAACAAAAATTATGAACACAGGTTGCATCACTTCGTTCCGTCTTTGGAAAGAAATAGATTTACCAGAGTCTCATAGTCCATAGCCTTCACTATGTCACTTTCTGAAAATATAACCATCAAATCTGAAAGTCGTTCTTGATTCATTGTAGAACGTAGCCAGTTACTGATTCTCCGCATTACTGAACAGGGTCTTTCACATGTTGCACTGTTAGAAGGCAAAGTAAAAGCTATGCACATCATCTTGAACAAATTTGGGTATGATTTACTGGTGATATTTTCAATAAAAATTGGTACAATTGTCTTCAGAGAGGAAATTTGAAGATCAATAAAAACGTTCTTGCTGTCCCTTTTTTCTTGTATGGCAAATTTAGCTATGTGCAGTCCCGCTTTTAAAGACTTCATGTTAATACTATGGTATGGGATAGCTGTTAATAAAGAAAATACTTTTCTTAACATTAAGTCGTAAAAATTGTTCACTAGAAGTCGCTAGTTCTAAGCTGTTCTCCGAAAATCTTCTGTTAATTTCTGCTAACAAAATATCAAAAAATGGATAGTAGAAACATCTTAGAAATGAAGTCTCAGCCTTAGCTGCAGCACCTGGTGTATATTTCCCTTCATCACCAATCTCTTCGGTTGTATCAGTGAATCTGTGACCAACAGGCATCATAACAACATAGCTATCAAGTTTAGTTTAGCTAGAAAGTAGTTTTTGCCGCTTATTGCAGTCAGGCTGGCTACTGTTGGTAGGTCTATCGTCACTATTTTCATCACTTGGGATAACAATGCCGTTTTCTTTTGCAAACTTCTTGATTTTGTTACCAGGCGACTTAAATTAACGAAAGGTGGAACCAACTGGTAACAATGTTTAATAAAAAAAAAAGACAAAGACAAATTATATAATCAACAAGGCCCAAAATTTATTGAATTAAAAAAAAAGAAATTTCGACGGATCAGATTTTACCATTTACAGTTATGAAAATATCACCTTAAGCTTACTTGACATGACCAAAAGCTTAATAATAATAAAAAAATTACAAATTGAATCTTCAAAAAGTTTACATGCCCTTAATAAGTAAAAGAGAAAAAAAATTATCAATAATTAAACTCTGACATTTATCCCCCCCTTGTTTATATAAACTGTTACAAAGAATTTAACAATAAAAAAAAAGATTCTATAATCAAGATTAATATTTTAGTTTCAAAAGTTATATTAATTCTAACAAGTTCATCATTAAATTACTTATTAAATATCATGATTTTGTTTATTAAATTTCTTACATTCTAAGTTGGCCAACATATATATAATAAAAAAAAGAAATTTGTTTGTAATATAAGTAAATTTTTAAATAGTGAAATTCTTAAATACTGAAAATTTTTTAAATATTGAAATTTTTTAAAGTGAAATTTTTTAAATATGAAATTGTTAAATAATGAAAAAAATTTTTTTTAGATTGACGTCAATTTTATTAATTTTGAAATAACCCCTTTGGGGCTGTTAGGACCAAAAGTTTGCATGCAGCACCACCCAAATATATATTAAATTATAAATAATTACACATTATCACATACAGACAGTAAAGGACATATTGTTAAACAGAGTTCAGTCGCAAAACAGAAAAATATATATAAACAGTTTCACAAAGTCAGTATTTTAGATGAAAATCATTTTATAGTGCACACAACGATGTTTTAGAGTTTTTTTGTTACAAACATGTTTCAAACAGTTAAACAGAGTCTTTAAAAAGGCATCCTATCTTTGCTGCTTTGACTTGCAAAATCCTGCATACAAAATTCCACCAAGCTGGGACCAGCTTTAGCTGTTGGAAAGAAACACAGGTCTAATAGAGATTTATGCAATTTTATACATGTAACAGCACAAATTTTCTTTTATACAAAATGCTTAGTTACTTCATCGAAATCAAGAAAATTATCATAATTATAGAAATCCAGAAAAGGTTATAATTAAGTCCTTTTATATTGTTTACACTGATGACCGACGGTACTTGATAGAATTCCATTTTAACAAATAAAACACAATATTTCTTTTGTAAAATTCTATAATTTATTTGGTCTAGCCGACCATGGTTTCGCCAGTTACGGCATTGACGAGGCTCTTACAAGACTAAATACAAAGCACAACATAACTATTATAAAAGGTAGGAAAATCCCGTTAACAAACAAAGCACTTTTGTGGAGTTAAATTCTTTTGTGGAGTTAAAAAAGGACCCAACAAAGAAAAATAGTAATATTGTTAAATCTATGTTAGCACAAAATAATTGCATTTTTAGTCAGGCTCATGTTAAAACTTTACCTGTGATGAATAGTCTGGCTCCTAGATTATATGGCCTTATGAAACTACACAAACCGGATATTCCCATCCGCCCTGTAGTTTCCTTTGTACAGTCACCTTCATACAATGTAGCTAAATTTGCCAACACATTTCTAAAAAACATTTCTAGGTTCCAACCTAAATTTGGTTTAAAAAATTCTTTGGATTTGGTGGATAAGATTAAAGATGTCAAAGCCTCCCTTAACGCCAAAATTGTGTCATTTGATGTAAAAAGTTTATTTACTAGTATTCCGGTCAATGACTGTTTGACTGGTGTGCAATCTTTGTTAGATCGAGCTAAAGTTGATCCTTGTATTTCTATAGAATTGATGAATATAATTGAAGTATGTATTAAACAAAATTATTTTCAATTTCAAAATAAGTTTTTTGCACAAGTTGATGGGTTAGCAATGGGATCTCCGTTATCTCCGTTGTTAGCTGAGATTTTTATGGATACTTTTGAATCTATAGTTTTTGATAGTAATAACCAGTTTAAGCATTGTATTAATTATTGGTATAGATATGTAGATGATGTTTTATGTTTATTTGAAGGTACTGACCGCCAACTTGAGTGTTTTTTAAAGTATTTAAATTCTATTAACTCGGCGATACAATTTACTATGGAAGTAGGACAGAATAATCAAATTAATTTTTTAGATCTTACAATTAAAATCATTGATGGTAGGCATAATTTCAGCATTTTTAGGAAACCTACGTTTAGTGACAACATTATACATGTTACATCACAACATCCTTATAATCATAAATTGGCTGCTTTTCATAGTATGTTGTATCGCCTCATTAATATTCCTATGTCTAATGATGATTTTTATACTGAGCTTGTATGTATTAAACAAATAGCCATTAATAATGGTTATGAGGTTAATCTCATTGATAAAATGTTAAAAAGAAAATTAAAAAATAAGGCTAAATCCTTTATTTTCCCAATAGTCAATTCTAATAATTCCACACAAAAGTGGCGTAGAATTAACTATTTTGGTAAAGTTAGCCATGCAGTTGGTAAAGTTTTAGAAAAGAAAAAACACTGTAAACCAGCTTATTATTGTAAACAAAATTTAGGAAAGATGTTGGTAAATTCCAAAGATAATATAGAAAAAATGCAAAAAAGTGGTGTGTACAAACTGACATGTAGTATTTGTAATGCTGCTTATGTTGGCCAAACAGGCCGTAGTTTTAAGTGTAGGTTAGGTGAGCATGAAAGGAGTTGGCGGTTAGGTTATAATGATTCTAGTTTTTCTAACCATTTAAAAAATCATGCATTGACAGATTTTTATTCTAATGTTAATTTTGAAATTTTACATGTTAACGTAAAAAGTAGAAAATTAAATGTTTTGGAAATTTTAGAAATTAAGAGACTTTTGTGTAATGATGATAATCTAGTTTTAAATGACCAAACGGAATTTTTGTCATTTTCTCCTTTACTTCAACCTCTATTCAAGGTTGGTTAATACCTGTGTGAATGACCTGTGGGGTTTTCCCCTGGGTCTTTGTGCTTTGTTTGTTAACGGGATTTTCCTACCTTTTATAATAGTTATGTTGTGCTTTGTATTTAGTCTTGTAAGAGCCTCGTCAATGCCGTAACTGGCGAAACCATGGTCGGCTAGACCAAATAAATTATAGAATTTTACAAAAGGAATATTGTGTTTTATTTGTTAAGTCCTTTTAGTTGTTAATTTTAATAGTATATGGATATCTTGATTTCTGTTTGAAACAAAGACTTATAACAAGAGTCAGAAATTTTCTAAATACAAAAACTCTGCTTCAGAAAAACCTTTTTGGTAGTTTTTTTGATATGACCAAAATTTAATATTTTAACTGTTCAAGATTCAACATAACTGCTCAATACTCAAAGTGTGACTGTTTAAGGTTTACATTTAGCTTTTGTAAATTATGTTTTAAAGAAAGGAAATGCCTTTATAAGTTATTAAAGTTCAGTAAAATTTTGAATACTAAAATAAAACATCAAACACATATCTTAATAAACAAAGCCTAAAATATTAACAAGTCTTATAGTATAACAAAATCTGAGAAATAGGTTACCTGGACAGGTAGTGAAGTGCAGAGAAAATTTTGAATGGAGCATACGCCGTATTTTATAAAAAAAGCTCACTGACACCTTAATTGTACCACACTAAAACACTGACATCCGTAGAAATACATATTGCATCGTAAACAGTTGTTAGAAAATTGTAAAAAGAATAGAATGAATATTTCAGACCATTGTGCAAAAGGGAGTCCGGTGAGATTTTGGTGCGACTACATATTCTAGTAGGTTGAACTGAACTGACTTGAAAGAGATAACGGTATATTCGGTTGGACTTCATCCGGTAAGAAAGAGACAGAGATAGCTCGGACGATAGTTTTCAGTGCAGCCCGCAGTGCTACGCCACTTATCAGGAACAGGTGGATGGACTGGGAGAGGTAGACGGTTGATAATTTTAATGAAGATTTATTTAATTGTCTGAAGGACGTTACAATTTTTTCCCAAACTTGATCCCATATCCCCTTGTTTCTCCAACTCTAAAGAACCTTTATTGCACCTTTAATAGGTAAGGAGCAAGAAGCGATACTATTGTCTCCTTTTTGCAAAGCTTTGCTCAACACATTCAAATATAATTTAATGTTACAACAGTCGGTACATGATGGAATTCCATGATAATGGAAATAATGAGACGATTTTTCAATACCACAAAACGTTTCCACCTAATTGCAATTAAAGCTGTTTTGTGGAATTGAATAATCGTCTCATTATTTACATTCAAATATGTCAACGCTTCTGAAAAGACCGTAAGGCAGACAACGAATTCTAAAGATAAAATTGAAACAAGTAAGCCCTTGGCTTCAGGTGAACTGGAACGTCTTAAATCAATGGCAAAAATCTTTAATACTCCAACTATGGCCTTAAAAAGATCTTCAACTGCAGACACAACAGTAGCTCTACAGGACCATCTTGTGTCGGACTGTTTTACTATGGACCTAATATGTTTTTCCTCATTAGTTTCAACTTTTAGTTTTTTTTTGTAAATCAATAAAAAGAGCATTAGATTCAGGGTGGGAGTAAATTTTTAACATGTCATATTTCAACAATAATTCAGACTAATCATCATTTATCATTAACATGACAACACACTACAGTTCTAAACACCACACCGGCAGTGACTACTCGGAATCAGAACAGAACGAGTTAAGTCCTGTCAGCGCTAATGTTGCAAGTCTGGACAAGTGAGAGTGAGAGAGAGAGAGAGAGGGAGCGCAGAGTAGCAGTGTGCATGCGGCAACATGACAGACGCGAGCGCCTCGACCACAATCACTACACATCACACCACACACTCAGCATTCAGTGTAGTCAAATCGTACACTTGCCTTTACACTGAAGATAAATATACATGTGTCACACATTAACCACACAATGTATTTTAGGCTTTATTTAAAAAAATTGAGTTGTGAAAACTTTATATTTTAAAAGTACCATTAACTGATAAATATATAAAAATACCTTGGGGGTGCGGCGAACCCCCTTGCACTCCCATAAAACCGCCTATGCTCCAGGTGCATCTTAAAAAATATTTTTCCATTATCTGAATTAATGTTCCTCAAGATCTCTTGATATACGGACAACTGCTCATCGATTAAAGTTGCTTCTGCAGTAGATGCTTTGGTTGCTAATTCTTCTAAATTGTAGTTAGTTTCTCACATGTAAACTCTATTCGGCAGCTGAGGTAAACTGTAGTTGATCAAGTGCTGTCCTCCTAATGACTGAAGATTATCTTCAATCAATTCTAAGCATCGGTTATAAGCTTCATCTAAATTTATAACAGTAGTTAGTGAATTTGGGGTCCGAGGCTATACAGCCTCTTATCACTGCGTCCCAAATGGTTCTTTTGTGACTGTCCTACTAATTATATTTTAGTCCCAGCCAAGATTTCTTAAAACGGTTCTGGGTGACATTGTCATTAAATCTGCAGCCGTGGGGAAAGGAATGCTGAGGTAAAGTAGCCTTTTGTAGGTTAGAGATTCACACTCACACAACCAGTGTTCGACTGTCTTTTTATGTGTCAGTGAGAAGTGGCACGAATCCACTTCTGCCTTTCCCATGTGTTTCAGATGGGAATTTACTGGACAGTGTACGGACAGTAGCCCAATAATCAGCCTAAGCTCCATTCTACTGAGATCCAATTTTTTTTGCCTTTGTTTTAGAGTAAACTATAAACTTTTTGGCTTGTCTTAGACCATGGTAGGTGAACCAATATTTGATCTTTTGATTTTGTTCCCAGGTTTTCATGATATTATGAAGATATGTTTTAGGCAGACCAAAGAATGGTTTAGGCTTAACAAAATCAGCCTCTGCGCCTTCTTTGGCAAGGCGATACACTTCTTCATTTCCTGGTATTCGTTCATGTCCTTTGCTCTGTCTCACTAAGTGACATTGTAATCTAAACTAAAGCTTACTCAAAATTTGCCATTGAATTAGCAATAAAATCAAACAAACTTTAAGAGGCTGCCATTTAAAATTAAAGTTCGACCATTACTGATATTTCCTATCCCTCCACACCCCAGCTGTGAACATCTCATAGCTAAAACACTAACATAACCAACACGGTTGAAGTATTCACTTCTGCCTCTTAATCTTTGCAACGTAAAGTTAACAAATTGTAAAAGGCTGCCATTTCCAAACGAATGGTCCTTTTTCAGTCGGGATTGCGGCAATGTGTTCCTCTAACAAAGACCTTTAAAATGAGGTATAATTTGACCTATGCTTACATTTAAGATTTTTTAGACTTCCTCCACAGGACGTCCCCCCAAAGTGTAAAAAGACAGTTAAAATGAGCAAAAAGTTGGTAACTCCAGTGAGGACGTAATCCTACAGTTTCAGTGCTCTGTGTTTATTAATAAAATAAATATTAAGGGGTTTCCAGACTTTTTGAACACCCGGTATAATGCTAATACTAATACCCTCTTTTTGACAACACTTCCAGACCAATAGAAGAGCACTTTGCATGAGATCAGACACTGTCTGACCATGCTTAACTTTAATGATAATTACCAGATCGTCAGCATATGCTATTACTTTCAAGCCACTAGACTCCAGAAACCCAAGTAGTTCATCCATCACCAGCATCCACAAGAGAGGAGACAGTGCCCCTCTCGTAGACAGCCAACAACTGCTGACACTGTTCTGGACTCCCTACTCAAGCAGACTGTCATCCTACGACTCATTAACATAGATCTGATCCATTTAATTATCTGGGGTTCAATTTCTTTAGCCCTAGACACTCTTTCAATAGAGTTATAGGAGGTATTATCAAAAGCTCCTCTAATGTCCAAGAAGGCACATAGAGCTATATCCTTATCCTCTATTGACTTACCAACCTCTTGAACCAGATGTTGTAGTGCATTAGAGGTCGATTTGCCCGTTTGGTAGGCATACTAAGCAACATAAAGTGGGTCCTTTTCAAGGGTTTCACTCCGTATGTACTTGTCTAGTATTTTTTCCATTGTTTTCAGAAAGAAGGATGTCAGGCTGATTGGTCTGTATGACTTATGCTCTGCAGTGTCCTTCCTGTCAGTCTTAGGTATAAAAACCACCTTTATCTCCTTCCATCTTTTTGGAATATACAATAGGGAAAAGCTAGTCCTAAACAATGATACCAAGAGTAGCAGTAGTTTCTCCAAGCCCTGCTGCAACAGTTTGTGTGGGAACGAACACGGTAGAGCCAGGGAAATGGGTGTCTAACCATCTACTTATAGTCTCCCCCACACTCTCCGTATATAATCTATCTGCTTTCTTTAAGAAAATATATAACCTATAGGGTACGAGTGATCTTTGCTTAAGGTCTTTAGGAGTTGAGCCGCTGTTGGGATATTATTTCTCTTCACAGAAGCTCTTCCATGTCTTTCTTTTAGACTTTCTCAACTCTTTATTATAATCTGTAAGAGCTGTTTTATAAACCTCCCAAGTCCCATTAAGCTTTGCCCTGTTAAAGAATCTGTGTCCAGAAGCTCTCAACTTGGACAGCTTAGAGTTCCACCAAGGCATCTGTGCCTTAACTTTTGTTTTCCTAACAGAATAGTGTTTTCAAAAGAATTTACAATTGTAGCTTGTAATGTTACAGCAGCTCTTTCTAGCTCCGTTTCCGTTTCTAGAAGGCTTTCAAATTATACCAACTCAGATTGCAGGATTGCTTTGTATTAAACCCAATTGGTGTTCTTTGGATTTCAGTTTTTAACTATCTGGGTCTGAGTAGATTTAATTTTGAATTTAATATACATGTAATCAGACAATGTAAGTTTGTCTGATATATGCCAGTTAAGGATAAAATCACCAAAACTGGAACTATGCAGAGTCAGGTCTATCCAACCTTTACGTCCTGGTTTATTAAAAGTAGGTTTGTCCCCCCTATCGTCTATTTCTATATTATTAGCATAAAAATATTCAAGATGGTACTACCTCTTTGGTTATTCCTCACACTTCCCCTAAGTAGTATGGTGCGAATTGGAGTCACTTCCAATGATGAAGCGTTTCCCACTTCTTTTACAGTAACTTGGGTATATCATCTGTTGGAGATGTATAGGATTCATCAGGAAAGTAACCTAAGGCTAGTATAACCTCCTGCTTCCCATCGTCAGTTGTTATTTGGACTGGATTGTACAAGGAAAAACTTCATAACAAATGTATCTGGTGACTGTCCTTGTCAGTTACTTGCAATAAAACCAATGTTCTGCCTACTGGTGTCTAATACAGATTAGTATGTTCAAAATTATTGTTTTGACAGTTTTTGCTTTGTAATTTATTGTGCATTATTTATTATGTTTTGTTGATATTTGTTGACACAGACTATATTCTACAAGTATTGTAGGTGTTTGAATAGTCTAAACAAATTTTTCCAAGTTTGTTAGTGATTTTTAGGTTAAAATTTTTGTAATGTGAAGACATTTTTTCTCATTCTTGATTGCTTTACTCTAAAATGTATCATTATAGAAAGTATATAAATTTACATTTCAATTTTAGATTTCAAAATTCTGACAGTAGGATTTTGCATTAAATAAATATTTTTGGTTAATTTTTTTAAATTCGCTTAACTTAGTAGCTATTTTGTAATTTAATTTTTATAATGAAAGTTTTCTAAATTGATATATTTTATTACATGCTTTTATTCACAATCACATCACAAAACATTTTTGTGTCTTTAAAATAATTAGAAATAAATCACTTTTTTGTGATGTTTTGGCTTCTGTTATTGCAAGATTTTTTAAAATTTATCCTCCTTTTCCTTCTCCATCACAATGGTGATTCAAGAGATTCCCTATAAATGAAGCAGATTCTATATTTGAAGCAGTGAAACAACATTTAGAAAAATCATTAGTCTTGCCTTCTATGTTTATCATCCAGTACTAATCTAGTTCTATAAATAAAATAACTCTTTTGCCCACCATTTTGTTTTGTGTGGTCAGAAATTAATTATATGTATGTTTTTTTTTCTTATCTCACAGAGACGTTTAAATGAGGTATTACAAGCCTGTACGTAACTTCTGAAATTTTTAACAGTCACGTTATACATGACTACTCCCAACCCCCCACAATTAAAAAAACCTAAACCCTTTTCTTTTTTCTCTCTCACCTTAAGAGAAATTTTGAAAACAAAATTATATCTCAAATATTTTTAAAAAATAAAAGGGGTTGTAGTATCTTTACAGCCACCTTGTATATTCTTTGAGATGATTAATTTTATTGTGTTGGATATAATTATAAATTAAAATTTAAAACAATATCGTTCAACATTTTGTAAACTTTTCGTTTTTATTTTTTATTTGTTTATATAAAATCTAAGTTTTAGAGAATTGAGGGGAATGGCTATATTCTCCCATCATCATTAATTATGGCGGTCCAAGCATAACTTCTTTGTGTGTATGCATTAAAATTATGTCTAGATTTATATATTAAGATAATGTGTTTTTCACAATTAAATAATTAAAGAGTTATTTAAAGAATATTTGCCTTAGATATTGAGGAGTGACCATGTTAGTGATGTAGTAATGTGATGGGGTCTAAATGACTAAGAAAAAATAAACCACAGTAATAAAAGAGGGTCTACTTAATGTTCTTTTAATGATAAATAAGATACAAATGTTATTTTTATGTAAGCTAAATTTTGTTATGAGTAATCACCCATTTACATTATATAACTCTCACTCTCATCAATAACCTCGGATTCATTCAAATTAAAAACTAAAACAGTTATGCTTATTATTGTGATTTAATTTACGGCAGGTAGGGTCATGATGAGTACTTTCTGTCTATATACTAATGAATACTTCAGAGTCACTGAATGCTGGTAAATACATTCTTCTAAAAAAAGACCCCCTACTACCTGATGCGAAAATAAAGTTAGCAGGCACATTTAGGAAGTACTAGATGTATTTTTGGTTAATTATGGCAGTATATTGGTCAGACAAAAAATAAATCTAAATATAAGTGTTTGTGACTATATAAAGAATACACGATTAAGTTTAGTAGATAAATCAAAACTAGCCGAACATTTTTGGTCCGAAAATCATAAATTCAGTTTGGAAGAGGCAAAGATAATACAACGGGGAAACTAATATACTCGAAAAATAATTGAAGCTTCATGTATAAAATTATTGGACCATCCCATCAGTCAAACCTGTGTAGAAATAAGGCTATTATGGTTTCCGTCAATAAAAACTGCATTGGTTTAAAACAAAAATTCTCCTACTTTAACTAAGGCTGAATTTTTTTGGTTATAACTCCGTCAGTGTAGGATCTTGTTTCAACATAATGTTTGCAATTTCTTTAGTTGTGTAGTTCTGTGACTTATGGTTATACTGATCACGTTTTTGTATAGTCATAGTTATTTTAACTTCTCAGGCTTAACTGAGAAGTTTTATTAGTGATGTACATATGAAAACCTTTCATATGTACATCACTAATAAAACAATAATTTAAAAAATATCCCAAACGTAATACCAAAACTTTTGTTAAATGAAATGCTTTCAACAAAATATATTTTTTCAGTACTAACCTAATAAGAAAGAGAGATTTTGTGTTTTTACCCCTAAACATAGTATTATAAAGATTTATTTTATTAACTCAAGTTAAGTTAATAAGTTATAGTTTTTTTCACTTTTTTATGTGGCAATATAATAATGTATTCAAAGCTCATTCTAGATCAAACTAAAGGTAGGCTCATTGTTAAAAACAGTTCATCACATCAACAATTTTACACAAAACTAAATATTTGTAAAAGTAATTTTTTGTTAATATTATTTCTAACGGGCATGTATTTATTTAAACCCTTTACAAAAATGTAATTTCATACGTCAATGATGATTTTTGTCAATATTATTTCTTGAGCTATAAATAAAGTTGTTTTTATTTCATCATGGGTCAAGATGATATTTTATAAATATTATTTCTCTCAGGCATGTAAATAAAGCTTTTTTGAAAATTAAATTTCAAATAGGATTTATTTTTGTTAATGTTATTTGTTCATGACATGTAAATAAAACTTCTTTTTTTTTTTTAATTACACTTATACATTAAGATAAGGTTTTGATATTATTTCTCTTAGGTATATAAATAAAGCTTTTGTAAAATTTCATTTCATACTTCAAGAAATTTATCAGGAAATGTATTTTGTAATATTAATACAGTTTTTTGAACAATTTTCACACTTTTTAAAGATTTTCAGTGAAGCTAGTTAATCAGTAATCTACATATTCTTCTTTGGCTTCATATTGATCAACATTCCACAGAATTTCTTCATCTCATTTACAGACACGTCAACCCACTTAGATATTCTGGATTCTTGAGACAAGCTTCCAGCATCTTGTTTTTGATGAAACAATGCTTGTGCGTACTTATTGGTCTCATCGACCATAAGAGCCCACATTGCATTTATTATAAAGAGATAAAAAAATGTTATCAGATTTGAACTAATAGAACTCTTACTGTAAATTTAGAGGCTATAAATTTGCTCTTGTTCTGGAGGATATATACCCTTACCCATGGAAATAACTATGTTTTTGTTTGTACTCTACGTTTTCGTGTTCGTGTTGTATTACAAGTAGATGTAGTGTTTGATGGTCCAGTAAGACCAGTATCAATTTATTCAAATGTGGGTATTCGTTCAACATTTTAGGTAAGTTCAAATCCGAGGAAATTTTCAATATCCTAACTGCCTAACTGTCCAAATCAGCAATTTATGTGACAATCTGCCTTAACCCTTTGAGTGCCAAGCGAAGATATATCATCGCCTGTATACCATGCGAAAAATGCCAAGTGACGATATTTCATCGCCGTGGGTTTTTGTGTTATAAAACATATTATATAACGTTAATAGGCATTATATTTATGTTACTGCTTACTAGATAATATATCCAATGAGTCTATAACAGAAGTTGGCTGTTTAGACATTGTGATATTATGTTATGGCATTTAATTTAGAGTTTGTAGACTACAAGAAACGACGGAACCAAGTGGCCTATTGCGTAGTTGTTTACATTTCTCGTAAGTTGTTCTAACGTCATGTGTGTTTAATTATTGTGCTTTTTTGTTTATTTACTGTGTTAAATAGTTATTTTTAGTGTTCTTATTGACAAATTGTGTAGTGTGTTCTAGTTTTAAGTGTATATAACAATATAAAATCTTTGTGAAAATGGATAGAGAAAACATAGCTTTAAGTGAAATTGACAGACAGCTTGAAGTTGATCTATCTGACGATAATATTTCACTTGCTTCCGAACGATCTGATTTATTTAGTGAAGATAGTAATAGCGATCCTTATTATCCAGAAAATGATTCCATCAAACGTAATAGGCCTTTTTTTTACACAACAGACCTAGACCCTGCTTACATAACCTTATCACATAACCTTCCATCCACTTCAACCAGGCCTAAACTTTCACCTATAAATAGAAATGTTCTTAGTGATAGCTCTTCAGATTCAGATGATGAATGTGATGAACAAATCAACAATGAAATGTGGCAAAGTTTAAATGAATTAAGTATAAATGTTCTGCAAAAGGTACCACATACAAACAGGGAAGAAAGAGATCCAGAACCGTATGTATGCAGTGCAAGGAAGGATGCCATGGTGTGTTTTGCTAATCACAAGTGCAAAAAAAAATTAAAAATTTTACATTCTATAAAAACAAAAAATATGTATGTATATATAAACTTGTAAATAGTGTATTTTTATAAACTAAAAACTGACTTAAACCTATGAAATACAGATCCTATGGTAAGTAAACTTTTTTGTATTTATTAGTTTATGTCACAATTTGCAATTTTTGGTTCGTTATGACAAATATTTTAATTTTTTTTAAATACTTATGAAATGATGTGATTTTTTTAATGCATACAAAACATTATAGGAATTTAAAATTAAAGGTTTCCCACAGATAAATTGTTTCTAGTTTTTCGGCTAAAAATGTTTAAACTTAAAAATTAAAAGTAATTTTTTTTTTAATTTTCAAGAAAAATATTTTTTGCTGTAACAATTTCTCCCCCCACCCATATTAAATCATTAGTAGAATCATAGACAATTTTATTAGCAACATTTTCAGACCTCATTCATAAGAATATCTTATATAGAAGAGAAGTCATGAATTTTTTACTAAAACGTTACATTAACAGTCTTTAGACCTTGGTATTTTTAGCACAATCCTAGCTAAAATATATGTGGCATTATTCGTGACTATGTTAAAATTAATCTGGCAATCAAAGAGTTAAAAGAATATTCAGAATATTCGGACGAACTGCTATCAGAATCACTGCCATCATGAAAATCATCTGCTGGCAGGTATTCTTCATAACTAAACAACCTAATATCTTGATAATTTACCTCTCATAATCTGACAAATCAGAGTGCATTGCAATATCCCTGTGATTGTCAGTTCTATCATTTACTAAGTTATCTCTGAATGTCATCATACAAAAGTTTATAAATAGATTATAACAAAATAAATAAATTAGTTTCCTAAGAAACGCAAAGTTTTGCACCTAGGCTAGGCCTGTAATAAATAAACTGAAAATATTAAAATTCACTCAAAAAAATATACAGTCTAGAAACACTAACACACATATACTTAACTGTATATTGTATAAACAACTGTACTTTGTATAAACAAATTATAATATATAAATAACTCTAAAAAACACAATAACTACACAGTATACAAATAAATTGAACAAACCCACGTACTACTCACAATGCAAAATGGCTAAGACCACACAACTCAACTCACACAAGTGAATAAAATCAACAAGTTTCCGCTAGGAAGTACTAATTTTATCAAATTCACTGCCATTTTGATATTGTGTCTATGGCGTTGATATTTGTACCAACTTTTAGATCTTGATTTCTTCTTCACAGTAGTACAAAGAATGCAAGGAATATATAAAAATTAAGATCGAAATCTTCAAAGTTTGTTAGGCACTCCCAAGAGCAAACTGGAGGAGTAAATTTTTGGAGCACTTCGTACAATGTATAAATCCCATAAACTATAAAACTTACTATAATTTCGAATACAGAGTTCGAAAGAAGAAGAAAAATACTATAAAATATGTTCAACTTGTGGTATTTGAACAATAATTACCATTTATAAAGATTATATGATCCATCAGTACACATTTTCTTATATTACCCCATTCCGTGAGGTGCATCACTCTCGCATAAAAATTAAAAACTTTATCGAATTCTTGAGTTTTTATCTTTCATGAGAAAGATTTTGAGACACATGAATGAAAGATTGAAACATTACCTTTACAATGATATATTACACATTTCGATAAAATAATATTTACTAGGCTCAAAGTTGAATTGGAAAAAAAAAATTGCGTGTAAAAAGTGATAAAATTCTTGATTTTTTTTTTTTTTTTTATAGATTAAAAACCATAACAGGTATAAAGATTTGTAAAGAACAGATAAAAAGAGGGAGATTTGATCTATAGAACAGTGTTATGATAGATTTGTTAGACAGAAATATGTATTTGTGAAAATTAGAGAGAGAATGACATACATTTATGTTTCACAACTGCACAGTTTTTGCGTTCTCCTTTGCCGTGAAATACACAAACTTTACCAATTAATTAAATATTATTTATAACGTTTTATGGTATTTTTTTAACATGAATATGCATCTTTTTATCATTAGCTTTCCAACAGTATTTTATTTATTGCAGTAGGATGATTTTAAGTGTGCGAAATGTTGAATTACAAAAACCATGTTTTTGTGTCAATAAATGTCATTCACCCACACTTAGTATGGAAGAGGCGGGTTGAGGATTAAAAAAGATGTTTCCTCCTTCCTAATGTAGGTATCGAAAGTAATGCAATTTTATGTTGTCTTCAGATAATAGAATTGGTGATTAATTGACTTTGAAATGAAAGAGTGTTTGTTCTCAACAAAATTTGATTTATTTTTCAACATAGTCTCATTTTAGCTTGGTACATTTTGTCCAAATTCTTTAAGCTTTAACTCTGGAATTGGCACATGTTAATTTGTTTTTAAATTCTTCGTTTGTTTAAAAATTAATAAAATATATTAATATATAACAAAACCTAACTTATAAGACATCATTTTTCTCAGAAAGATGCATAGAATTTATCTATGTAATAAAAAAAAAAATTTTTGAAACGGTTTTGGAGTAAGTATGTTACATGTCAAAAAATCATGTTATCATTTTTCAGAAATACCTATATCACCCAAAATCAAAAGCTTACAACCTTTTTCTAAGATGTACAAAATTTTAGTGATATATTTGTGAATACATTTCGGAAAAAATATATCAAAATTTGTTACATTTTGAATATTTTAAAAATTGTTTTACAAAAAAAGAGGAATGGTCCAGCTTATTTTCAATAAATCACCAAAAATTTTAATATTTATGGAAAACCAACTTCTAAATATAATTATGTTCAGAAATGTGCATAGAATTTAGTAGTGTAATTTAAAAAAAATTTGAAAAATAATTTTGGAGTCAGTATTACAAAGAACAAAAAAAAACACGAAAATCAAAGGCCAAATTTCACTTCAAAGTCCAATTGAGCGTAGAAAATCTATTTTTACATTTTTTACGAGTATTACAAAAGTTTTCTAGTATAAATATGAATAACAATTGGTAAAAAAAAAATCAAATTCTAAAATGTTCAAAATAATAATTGCACTTACCCTACAAAGGAATAAATAACCATGCATACACATCTAAAACTTGTATCTAATGCTTTGTAGGCCTAAATCAACTATCACTAGATTTCACTATAACAATAAGACACAATAGATTCTACAAAGAATAACACACATATAAAGTTATATAATACACTTTTATAATCAATCAAAACACTCGATTTATCACAACAAATATGTTGAAAATGAACACAAACGCGCGCCATATTGGTTTGGCTCGCAAAGGTTACTCGGAAACCACGTTGTCTATGTTCCATATGACTGACTAAAACTTGATGGTTTATATCATTGGAAAGGTCTGTATTTTGTCTATACAAAGAGATAAACATCTGTCAGCTAGGGGAGATATAAAGCTATTTATAGACTAAAGAAGAAAGGCAGTCGGTCACAGGTTATTACCCGTCGAGTGATGGTATCTGCCGGGAAAAACAGTAAACTTCCAAGAATTATTGAATTTTGTCTAAATGTAGCAAGATAATCAAATTATATAACTCTAAAAGTTGGAAATATGAGCTTTTCAATGGTGTATAATTCATGTTTCTAAGAATTCATTTACTAGGGTAAAGTTGACTTGAAGAATGCAACCTTTTTTTTGCTCTAAAACTGTTTTTTTTTGTGTTGAACAAAATCTAGAATGAAAACTATTTGTCTTACTGACATGTGGCGAACTCTGTTGGATAGGTAAAGATTTGTACTAAGAACAGTATAAGTGTCAAGGAAATTGGTTGATAAACGAATACTTTCACAACGTGCTAAAGGAAGACTCCATTTTGTTTCCTTTGCCAACCGTCATGTTTCTGTCTAAAACACGTCAAACTTTACCAATTAATTAAATATTTTTATAGCGTTTTATGAACTTTTGATTACATGTATATGCATCTACGAAACGTCAGCTTTACAATGGTATAACATTTATTTCGATAGGATGGTTTTAAGTAACCCTAGTGATGAGTTGCATTATCAGAGTTTTTTACAGTGGTCTGTCTGCTTCAGTAGCCGTCATCGGCTCAATTTGAGCCGTATGCCACAACGAGAGTTAAAAAAAAAAGATTTCTCGAACTTTGGGAAAAGGCATTTGGTTCAGCAATGACCTCCTCTTTCAATATGAATCTTTTTCCAATGAACCATTTCTTCATGTTTGCAAAGGGGACAAAGTTGTAATTCGCCATAGAGAATATGGTGTATATGGGAGAGAGCTGTTAGTAGCACGATTCGATAATTATTTCCATGGCAATTGCTGACGTGTCAACTGGTGCATTTTGGTGGAATGGAATTTTTGCTTCACCAAGTTGTGGTTGTTTTTTCATCAATTCACTGTAAAATTGGCTCAATAAAGAGGATTTTAATATAGTTCATTTCCCCCTTTTCCAGGTAATCTGTAAAGATTATGCTATAGAAATCTCAGAAATTTGACCATTACCTTCTGACCAATGGAACCGTTTTTTTGCCTTCTTCGGAGTATGTTTACCAGGAGAAATGCACTGTTTTTATGGAACTTTCATCTTTGGATTGTAGTAAGTAACGGATCGATGTTTCATTAACAATTTTGGCTCAAAAACTAACCTGGATTGCACTTTAATATCTTCACTTCAAAATGGCAGCACAATTAACTTTCTCACACCTAAATTTTCAGGATATTAACATGTTCATCTAAAGTATATACTAATATGACCTATCTTGTGCATCTTCACTTGGTGGTCATCCAATACAATATCATGGATCCCTTCAATTGGACACCCGGGGGTGCTCGGCATCATTCATGCTTCTAAACATAAATGAAAATCAGTGAATTACATGTGAACCATTCAATGTGACAGAGCAGAGTTCTTATAATACTTTTATAACTTCTTCAGTTTCCTATGTGGTTTTTCCATTACAGCAAAGAAACACGAACTAATCCACTTTCGAACACTATCACATTTTTTCTAATGATCTACTATAAATTTTGTGCGTTTACCTAAATAAAGTCACTGAATTATAAATCAGCTCTTGTATGTAAAAAAAATAGTGTAATATTGAAACGACCATAATATGTTTCATCTAAAACAGAGTAAAATTGTATTTTTTGGAAGGCCTATTGTCCTTTTAAAGTATAATTTAAATAGTAATATATAATCAGTTACTTTTCTGAGGATATATGTATAATAAACTTCTGAACATATTAATATGTAATGTAAAATTGATTGTTAAAGCAGAATTTTTTATTTTAGGTTCAACTGAAGAGCAGGAACGAATTAATAAAAATTCACAGCATGGATGCAATAGTAGTGGGAAAAAGTTAAAAGTGTAAGTTTCAGTTATTGTTAAATACAGTATTATATTATTTTTAATTTGAAGTTAGTTAACTCCTAAACCATTTAATTTGGAAGTTAAATGGTTAATAAGTATTGGGTGGTACATGCCTCATTATTGTATATAACAAAAAGGAAAGACCAGAGGAGAAACTATTAACTACTGTTACAAAACTACTTTTTTGATAAGCTATGTAGAATCAACTGCAAGTTTGGAGTAAGAACAGTTTTTAAATCTAAGAACACACTTACAAAAAACACACCTCTCCAACAAAAAATGTTGTGTACAAAATTCCTTGTTCATGTGGACAGACTTACTATGAACAAAAATCCAGACCTATTAAATTGTTGTTGCATTTATGAACATAAGAATATAATAACAGAAGGATCTAAAATGTCAAAACCACGTAAACATATTATAAAAAATAGCCATATTGTAGAATGGGGGATGATAAACGTGGGCATTGTTTAGGAACCAGTTTGAAGGAAAAGATATTTAATAATGTCTGGTTTTAATGCTGTTAATGAAAATTCCATTTCAAACTCTAGTATTGAATTTAAACCAGTATATGTATATCAATAATAAATAATAACATTAAAAGACCTGTTTTGGTAAAAGAAAAATGTTTGACAACAGTCCTATGCAAATAGTTGTAGGCCTAAGAAAGGGCAATGTAATCAATACATATAAAAAACTTCCAGCATTGGATGAAATTATAAAATACTTCAGTCCAACTCAGCTGCTCTACATGGAAGAGAATGGCTTTTGGTCATAGATGATAAGGACTTGAAGAAGAATTCCGTATTTTACAAAATGTCCGTAGTGGTGTAATTCCCTTAAAGTGTGTGATTTTATTGATTTATTTGTGTACTTATTTTTGTAACTTAATTTTTAATTGAAGTCACACTATTAACAAATATTTAATAGTTAGGACATGTACTAAAAGCCTACGCTTACTGCTATAGTGCAAGCACATTTATTTCTGTCCTCACATCTCTGTTACCATAGTTACAGAAGTGGGGCATTTCATCATAGTGCTTATGAACCTCTCTGGGCAAGACTGCCTTCATATCCTGCAGATGTCTAAACTTTGTTGCCTGGAGAGGTATTGCTTTGTTAATACAGACTCTCAAGAACTACATCATCGGAGGGTTTTTCACCCTTCTTGGAAACAAAGAGAAATCATCTGAGTATTTTAATTTATTTACCAACTCTCCATTAGGAGTATACTAAAGCATCTTATGTTGGTTACTTGTGGGTCCCTTTTTTGTGGCTAGGACGTATTGATGTTACAAATGATAAGGTACTACATTTTTTTAAAACTTGTGGGTTAGGTACTGCACTTTATAGGGTTGTGGGTTTACACTAGATGTTCTGCATGCTTCAAAGTATACAACGGGAGAATATTCATCTCTGTTCTTCAGCCTTCTCTCGATAGTGCTGTGCATTGAGTCACACTCCATCTAGGTGTGACCCTTCTCTAGAAATTTCTGCGTTATAGTTAAGCCGATTTTAACCCTCCAACTGGTGATCGACCCCTTTTTGCCTTAAAAGTGGTCGCTTCGTTAGTCACGGCTCTATTCACCAACTAAAAAACACGTATTTTGCCATTCAACGTTACGCCCACTTAAAATTGTCCCATCGCAATAAATAAAATACCGTTGGAAAGCTAATGTTCCGTAGATGCATATCATGCAAAAAAAATACCACAAAACGATATTAATAATATTCCAAAAATTGGCGAAGTTCGCATAGTTTTCATGCGAAACGTCAAAGTTTTACGTCAACAAGTTTTAAACAAAACATTCTTCCCGTTTGCCTATTTTTCTTATTTCCAAATTACTGTCAGTCAAATATAACCTAACACTGCTTGATAGATCGCGTCTTTCTCTTCAAAACTGTCTTTTTCAAATGTTTCCAACTAGTATAGTTTTTATTATATAAAAATTAAACCAAATCAAGAATTTTAACGCTATTTTACACGCTAAAAATTACATTTTTTACAATTCAACTTTTATCCTAGTAGATATTATATTATCGAAATGTATTTTATACCAATGAAAAGGTTATCTTTCAATCTTTCATAACCAAGTTTAGAAAATTTTATGTACCGTGTAGTAAAGATATAAGACAAGACTGAAGTTTACCTTGTTAGCGCTAGATTGCGACAGTTTCTCGCGGCGAGTTTTATATAGAAAATATCACCTATATGTTCATATATTTTTTCGAAATGGTAAAACTTGTCTAAATGTTACAAGTTGACAATATTATATAGTATTTTTCTTCCTCTTTCGAACTATGAAGACGAAATCATCCTAAGTTATATAGTTTACGATTTATATCCATTCTAGGAAATAATCCTCTGAACTTTCAGACCGGTTTGCGATATTCAATGTCTAGACAGTCTTGAAGAATCCGATCTTTATTTTTATACAATCTTGTCGTTTTTGATATAACTGTAAAGAGGAGGTTTCAATATTTAACCTTGTATTTGAAACACATCTGTACAAGGAAAAATACAAAGGCTGTGGTACTTTATAAAACGTAGAATAACCTCAAATTTGTTACTTCGATCTCGCAAGATTTTTGCCGATGTGGAAATTTCAAAGTGCAATTGCTTTGTGTTTTTATAGTGAATATAAGTTTCATGAAGTGATTTTTTTATTATAATTTGTTTATACAACTTAAAATAAATGTGTCAATGTTTGTAGAGTGTAGTTATGAGTGATAATTTATATTTTCGGCCTAGTCTAGCCAAATCTAATACTAGTCAGGCCTAGTTCTAGATTTGCTATTGGAACTTTTAGTTTCTAGAAACCATTTATTTATTATAATATGTATATACATAATATATAAATGTATATACAACTTATAATAAATGTGTCAATGTTTGTAGAGTGTATTTATTAGTGATATTTCATATTTTTGGTTTTTTTTTTCACAGCCCTATCCTCAACGTCTAGGCTATTGTGAAGGTAGATTTTTATCATAAATGACCCATGTCTAATAAAAATTTTCAAAATTGATTTTTCTTTTTAGCAACTTTTATCCACAAATATATTACAAATCTGTATCAATATTTAAAAAAAATCATAAAAAATTTGTAATATGGTTTATATACCTATTTCTGTGGAATTTTGCCTCGGTTACAGGGTAAATTTGTTGATTCCATCCGTAATAACTCTAAAATGTTTCCATATAATTTTTTTTGCATTGCACACATAAAATCTATGTATATTTGTGAGAACATAGGTAATAAAAACTTTTGTTTAGAATAAAAATTATATTTTTGGTTACTGTTTGAATATAGTTAGTCAATATTCACATTTTACGTAAAAATGTACCTCGTCTAATGAAAATTTTCAAAATTTATTTTTCTTTTTAGCAACTTTTATCCACAAATATATTACAAATCTGTATCAATATTTTTAAAAAATCATAAAAAAATTTTAATATGGTTTATGTACCGATTTCTGTGAAATTTTACTCTCCGTTACTCTCGATTTTTTGGTATTTGACCAAAAAACTCCAAATGTGATGCATGTAACATTTTTTTGCACTACACAACTAAATTCTATGCACCTTTCTGGACATAATGATATATAGAAGTTCTGTATAAAATATATTTTACTATTTTTAATGTTTTTTGGAAAAAATAAAGAGAAAATTCAGTTTTTTCGTAAAATATTTTTTTTAATTTTTAAAATATAAATTTTTTTTTAAATTTTTTTTCCTAAATATATTCAAAAATATTACACAAAACTTTTGTATATCTTAGAAAAAGGTAGAAAGCTATTGATTTTGGGTGATACAGATATTTCTGAAAATAAGTTAATATCATTTTTGACATCTAACATACTTACTCCAAAACCGTTTCAAAAATTTTTTTTTTTATTACATAGATGAATTCTATGCATCTTTCTGAGAAAAATGATATCTTATAAGTTAGGTTTTGTATACAAATAATATATTTTATTAATTTTTAAACGAACGAAGAATTTTTAAGACCCATTAACATGCACCAGCTGGAGGGTTAATATTAGACAAAATACTATTCCTAGTCTGATAGATGCATCCATCACTATATAGTATTACATTACTGTATTTGCTTGTGTTTCCCTTAATTGTCAAAAATTCATATAAAATACTACAGTACTCATCCATACTCAAACCACCTTCACTCTCATCCCAAAGAAAGCAATAAACAGCTCCTGATTTAAGGTCAAATAGTGTAAAATTCTGTACCTTAGTTTTGTTCTATTGTATATATTCTGCATTATTTTCTCCTGATTTTGATTTATCATATTCTTTCTGCTGTTTTGCTCTTGCAATCCTGTTACCCTGTAAATGGGCACAACGGAGATCATATTGGTCTTTTTTGGGAGTAAATAGTGACAAATTACTTTCTGAAAATATAAAGCAATTAGACTTTCTTTACCTTTTGACTTGCAAAATTCTTTATACTCTTTAACCCTGTAACCGGTGAATGTTAAAGGTTTTGTAAAAGTTTTTTTTTCTTAAAAAATTAATAAAAAATATTATTTGTATACAAAACCTAACTTATAAGACATCATTTTGCTCAGAAAGATGCATAGAATTCATCTATGTAATAAAAAAACGGTTATCTATGATAAAAAAATCTATTTCTTTTAAAAACAGTTTTGGAGTAGGCCTAAGTATGTTGGATGTCAAAAACTGAAGTTATCATTTTTCAGAAAAACCTGTATCATCCAAAATCAATAGCTACCTTTTTCTAAGATATACAAAAGTTTTGTGTAATATTTGTGAATATATTTAGAAAAAAATAAAATAAATTTGTTACATTTTAAAATTTAAAAAAATATTTTACGAAAAAAGGTAAAATGATAATTTTTTTTTCAAAAAATCACAAAAAATAGTAAAACATATTTTATACACAACTTCTATAAATCATTATATTCAGAAAGGTGCATAGAATTTAGGTGTGTAGTGAAAAAAAATGTTAGATGTAAAACATTTGGAGTTTTTTGGTCAAATACCAAAAAATCGGAGAGTAACGAAGATTACTAGAGATTTGTAATATATGTGTGAATATATTTAGGAAAAAAAAAATTGTTACATTTTCAAAATAAAAAATATTTTACGAAAAAAGGTAAAATGATATTTTTTTTTTCTAAAATTTACCAAAAATAGTAATATATATTTTATACACAATTTCTATAAATCATTATATTCAGAAAGGTGCATAGAATTTAGGTGTGTAGTGAAAAAAAATGTAGATGGAAACATTTTGGAATTATTATGTACGGAATCAACAAATTTACCCTGTAACCGAGGCAAAATTCCACAGAAATAGGTATATAAAAAAAATTTTAGAATTTTTTCAAAATATAAAAAAGTTTTGCAATATAGTTGTGAATAAATGTTCGTAAAAGTCTAAATCAATTTATACAATTTTTATAAGGAAATATCTATGTTTATATAAAAACAAGTGGTAAGACATGGTTAGGTCATTTGCCTGGATGCCATTATTTATATTTTGAATAAATATACAACACTTGATAGGCCTAGAAAAAAATACCGATAATATGATAAATCACTTCGTAAACACACTCTACGAACAATAACACATTTATTACAACTTGTATATACAACTTATAAATAAATAATTTGATACAAATCTACCTTCACAATAGCCTAGGCATTGAGGTTAGGCTATGCTAGGCTTGTGATAAAAAACCAATAATATGAAATATCACTCTAATAAATACACTCTACAAACATTGACACATTTGTTATAAGTTGTATATACATTTATATATTATGTATATACATATTATAATAAATAAATGGCTTCTTGAAACAATAAATTCACAAAACACATGGCTAGACTAGACCTGTAAAATACCTCGATAATATGAATTATCACTCAAATAAATACACTCTACAAACATTGACACATTTATTTTAAGTTGTATAAACAAATTAAATAAAAAAATTGCTTCATGAAACTATATTCACTATAAAAACACAAGAGGTGTTACATTTACAACTTTCCATCGGCAAAAAGGTTGGATCGAACTAACAAAATGCCGATATCCTAGGTTTTCTAACGTACCACAGCCTTTGTATTTTTTTCTTCTACAGAAGTGTTTCAAATACAAGGTTAAACATTGAAACCTCTTACAGCTATATCAAAAACGACAAGTTTGTATACAAATAAAAATCAGATTCTTCAAGACTGTCTAGACACTGAATATCGCAAACCGGTCTGAAAGTTCAGAGGATCATTTCGTAGAATGGACATAACTCATAACCTATATAACTTATGATAATTTTGACTTCATAGTTCGAAAGAGAAAGAAAAATACTATATAATATTGTCAACTTGTAACATTTGGACGAGTTTTACCATTTCGTAAAATTATGTGAATATAGAGAACAGATTTGTCTACATATTCCCGGTCAGGCAAGTGCCGCGATCTAGCGAAAAAGTCAGCGACTTTATCGAGATCTAGAAAATAGTGTTTTCGTGTGATCGATTTTGCTAAACTTGGTTATGAAAGATTGAAACATTACCTTTACAATGGTATATTATACATGTTGATAAAATAATATCTACTAGGATAAAAGTTGAATTGCAAAAAATGTAATTTTTAGCTTGTAAAATAGCGTTAAAATTCTTGATTTTGTTTAATTTGTATATAATAAAAACTATATTGCATGGAAACATTTGAAAAACACAGATTGGAAGAGAAAGATGTGATCTATCGAGCAGTGTTATGGTAAATCTGTTTGACAGAAATTTCGAATTGGGAATATTACACAAACATGACGTTTGTTTTGTTTAAAACTTCTTAGCGCAAATCTTTGACGTTATGTATCAAATATATGCAAACTTTAGCAATTTTTGGAATATTATTTATAACGTTATGTGGTATTTTTTTTGCATGATTATGCATCTACCGAACATTAGCTTTCCAATGGTATTTTATTTATTGCGATTGGACGATTCTAAGTGGGTGTAATGTTGAATTGCAAAATACGTGTTTTAGAGTCGGTGAATTAAACCATGCGTCTACACTCGACCTACTCTTAGGTCGAGTGACTATTCTAGGGTGAAAGAGTTCTGACTTGGATTTGCATCTTGGCTCTAAACATAGCTTGGAACTACTCTTTCTACAGTAGTGTGACTCAAGTTTAGGAAGATCCCCTAGGAAGTCTCTAATTAGTTGTTTTTGATCAATTACTTTGGTAATTCTCGAATTTGTTTGCTTGTCAATCAAAACATTCTCATTAGTTTTTTCCTTCATTTTCATTGTCAGATTATTTAAGTCCATTCTCCTACATCAAGTGTTGCTAAAAACATCTGTTTACAAACCCTAAATTTGCCTTCATTTGTATTTAGTTTCAAACTATAGGAGTATGAAAAGTTATGCCTTCTATGATCACCACTATTAGAATTTTTTCTTTCTTTTACAGGCACTTTATCAACTAAATTACGTACATCCATAATTTTCTCACCCTTTGCAAGTTTCCGAAAAATTCAAATATTTCCTTTCTTTTTTCTTCTGAAATCTTGGTACAAGCAAATCTTTTCCTATTTCCTGATTTGCATTTACATCATGTTTTTAAGATTTTTGGTTTTTGTACATCAAAAACCAGTTTGCCTTTTTCGTTTGTTCTTCTGCCACAGTAAGACTCCCCTTTCAATAATTTATTCTTGTTGGATATTGCTGTCTAGGAATCTCTGTTTGGCTGTCCTCGATTTGCTCTTTTTCACTTTTGGGGAATTTCCCTATTACTATAACTGTGCTCATTGTCTGTGTCACTAGTTTCTTCTTCTGGTTCATTTTCTGAATCACTAGTTTCTTCCAAGACCTTTTTCATTTGTCCTTCAATGTCTGTTATCAATTGGGTCATCAGTATTACTCTTCCCTTCGTTAGGAATGGTTGTTACGTCTGTAATTAACATAGATGTAGCCTCATTTTTGATATCAAAGATATCAAGCACATCATCTATGTCAAAAGAGTTTGTTTCATTATAACTAAATTGCAAACCCAGAGAAGACAATGTAGAATTTTTTTCTTTTTGCTTTGGGCTACATTGAAAACCAGCAGCTTCAGCTATGTCTTTAGTAGGCAAAGATGTAGTAACACTGTTGCTACTATATTTGACGGGCTGTAGAATAAAACAAGTATTGTCATTAGTACTAGTAGAAACTAAAATATAATGTCAAAGTGTCAAGGTTGGGTTGAGTTGGTCATCGTCAGGAATAGAAGACTATTCAGCATTTGGAAGAGCAGTCTCCTTGCTGTCTTCTATGTCTGAAATCAAAAGAAACACATTCTTATAAATATAATAATTTGAAAGCAGGTGCTTGTGCATAAACAGTTTATTGTGTTTCACCTCTGTAAATATTACAATTTAACATTTAAAACTGAAAGAGAACTGTCTTAAATTTCTGTTGGCATACCTTTGGGAGTAGAGGGACTTGAAGCTCATTATTCTCAAGCTGTTTGAGAACCGGCGAAGTTATCAAGGTTAGAATTGTGTCATCAAGAACAGAAGAGGCATCAACATTAATTGTAAGAGCAGTCTCCTTGTTGTCTTGTATGTCTGAAATCAAAAGAAACACATTCTTGAAAATATAATATTTAGAAAGGAGGTGCATTTGGAAGAAATGTTTTTGAACATTAGCATACCTTTTTTAGCTAAACTTCATTATCAGTTTGTTTTTGGGATCGTGGTGTAATGTCTTCTCAAGCGTCAGCTTTACTAAATATTTACTCTGTTTCATACTCATTATGACACCTACAAACAAAAAAAGACAAAAAACAATTGATTTAATAACAAGATCAAAATCAACAACTAAGTAAATAAAGTGAGTAAGTAAATCAACAAACTTACAAAATGGATGTAAGTTTGATTTGGGCTTTCATACAACATTACATAAAATAATATGTTGTACATAAATATTTTATGATTTTTTATCATTTAATGTATGGGAGTAATACTAAATGGCCTAAATGGTTTTGCAGTTAGTTTTCATAAAATATCTTAGTCAATAATATATTGACATAAAAATTTCATTTATTAACTTTAAATTTTAGGATTCACGTAGCAACAATAAGAATGAAAACCTCGTAATTCTGTGGAATACTGGCAGTAGACATAGTCCTGAGTGGTAAGCATGTTAGTATGAAAACCTTGTTCGTCAGAAATATGATGTTTTCATACTGCACAGATAGACCTAACCTATTTGCGTGGTTTTCATTCTTGTTAGTTCCTTTTTTAGACTAAATTTAATGTATAAATACTGTGGTAATGTTATACTAACTTAAGAAAATATTATAATATTTACCTGGTAATGAGATCTTCATACAAAATAAGCAACATTTGTGATTAACCCTCCAACTGGTAAGCAACCACTTTTTGCCTTAAAAGTGGTCGCGACATTTAGTCATGGCTCACTTCACCAACTATAAAACACGTATTTTGCAATTTAAAATTGTCCTATCGCAATAAATAAAATACCGTTGGAAAGCTAATGTTCCGTAGATGCATAATCATACAAAAAAAAGTACCACAAAAACGTTATAAATAATATTCCAAAAATTGGTGAGTTCACATATTTTTGATGCGTAAAATCGTAAATTTCAACTCTACTGTTTTTAGTAAACGCGACGCCATTTTTCCTCATATGATTACAAATCTGTTTTTCTGTCAAATGGGGTGACCAAAACACTGTTCTATAGATCACATCTTTCTCTTTCAAACCGTAGATTACAAATTTTTCTGCGTCTCACAGATCCAGAGATATTTCTACCGGACCATAGAAAAAACTTGACAGCACGAAATTCAATTGGCATTCGGTGCAGTTAACGAAATGGAGTAATCAATTTTTCATTTCGATTTTTATGTTTCGATTTTGATAGGATGTTGTAGATGACATTTCATTCTTCAAGTTGGTACCACTTGACATACCTTACAGTTATTTTCAGTTTCTCTTTTTCAAGACTAAAATCGGCTATTTTCCGAGATGCTGTGAAATAAAATACACGCAGAAGGGCGTGGCATTTGTGTAATATTTTTATTATTTCTGTTATTTTGAAGGTTTGTGTATACAAATTGTATATAAATTGTGTATACAAGTTACAATATATGTGTTTTTATTTCTAAAGTTTATGTTTTTGAGTGAATTTCTAGTTTGTGAAAGGTTTATATTTGGGATAACCTAAAAGGTAAATTGTAAATCTAGGCTATAACCAAATTTTCTTATATAGAGTGTTTTATTTGATTATACAAGTGAATATGTGTGTTATTCTTTGTAAAGTGTATTGTTTTAGTGAAATCTAATGATTTTGTCTTAGGCCTAGCTTTAGAAAGTTACTAATTACGCCTAAATTGTCGAGGTGTCCAACCTAACCTCAACCGTCAGAGTATCACTTTTTAGGGGAAATCGTTTTTTTTTATGTTGAAAATTGTTACCAGGCGATTTGTTTTTATAAAGAATTAAGAATTATTGGAACCAGATTGGTAACATGTTTAAAATAAAAGTAGACAATTTCTAAACAGTGCTGAAATTTATTAACCCGTAAAAAAAAATTGACCATTCACAAAATAAATATCAGCTAACAATTAACCAATTAACAAATACTTATTAATAAACAAGTTTCTTTTTTAAAAAAATTACATGCCCTTAATAAAAGTTACAATTACTTTGATCTTTCCCCCCATACAACTGTTACAAATGAAATTTTTAAAAAGTAAAATAAATTTGTTAAAATATTTTTTTTTAATTATTGAGAATAAATTTAAGTTCAAAGTGTATATCAAATCTAACAAGTTTTCATTATCAAATTGCTTATAAATTATTACAATTTATTTTATTAAATTTCTTAAAACTAAGTTGATCAACTAATAATAAAAAAAAAAATTTATTATATAAAAAGAAAATTAAATTTTATTTTATTGACATCAATATATTTATTTTAATTTTGAAAAATAACCCCTTTGGGGTCGTGGAGGCCGAAAATTTGCATGCGGTCCCATCCAATAATTAATTTAAAATTTGTACATATTGTTTCACAAGGAATAGTCACCAAGATGAAGTCACTTTATTATACCTTATTTTTTTATTAAGTTTTTGTTTAAGAAACACAGCTAAAGTTCTTTTTGATAACATGAGGCACATTTCAAAAAAAGATTTTTCTTTTTGTAAGTTGAGCTCTTATGAACTAGGAAGTCCTGAGTTGTGTTTCAACTTGCTTTTAGTCCTGACCTTGAACCAGCATTTTGCTGCAGAAAAAGTGACTTGTTAAAAGAGGTTTAGGCTAACTTATACAGGTTCTTTAACAAGATTTTTGTTATATGTAATGAAGTTAGGTTGAAATTAATTAAAAGAAAAAAATATTTTCACAATTACAAAATGTCTTGAAAAGAAAATAAGTTTTTTTTATTAATAAAGAAACCAATATAACTCAGTCTTTGTCTGAGATCAAAAACTGGTACAAATTGCAAGAAAACAGAAAAATAAAAGATTTTAATTAGGAAGAAAGATTGACTAATTAATTCTTTGATTTTATGACTATTTTAAAGATTATAATTTGATTTTGTTAATTTTTAAATGAAAAATGGTTACTCTACTTTTATAAGAAATTATGTTTTTCAAAAGAAATTACTGACAATTCAAAGAAAATTAATCATGATTAAACTATTTCTAAACAATACATAACTGCAATTAAAGTTAAAAGATATAGACATAATTAAATTAAGATGGTCAATTTAATTCTGTTACCTGGAGTTGTGTTTCAAAAAGCTTACGAGCTTTTTGCGTTAGAGGAAATCATCCAGGAAGACCATTCTGCGAGTTACAATATACACTAACGAGCCTTTATTTGTACATGATTTGTCTAAATTTCGAAAATGAATTTTGAAGAGAAGCCGAAGTAAATTAAATAAGAAGTATTAACTTGAAGTTTTACATTATATCTACATTGAGAAACGACTAGACTGCGTTAGAGGTAAGAACTGACTCATCTTAATCAAGATTGACCGGGGTCAGAGTCTAATTGGCAGATCGGACGACATCGCTTTCAGAGCCGCTCACCAGATGGTAGCATTATGCAGGGAAGGTTTACAAAGTATTTTAATTTAATCTGCCTTATTGGCAAGTAAGGTTTTACATAAATTATATTTTAAATAACGGGCGTTACAAAATATAACAAATTATTATTTTTTCCCCCTAAATATATTCACAAATATATTACAAATCTCTCGAAATACTTGAAAAAATTCAAAAAAAAAATTTTGTATGGTTTAAATTACCATTTCTGTGAAATTATTCTCTTTTTACTCTCCGATTTTTTTGTATTTGACCAAAAAACTCCAAAGTGATACATCTAACATTTTTTTTTCACTACACAGCTAAATTATATGGACCTTTCTGAATATAATGATATATAGAACATTTGTATAAATCATATATTACTATTTTTGGTAAATTTTTGAAAAAAAAAATGACTAATTTAACATTTTCTATAAAATATTTTTTTTTTATTTTGAAAATGTAACAATTTTTTTCCCCCCCTAAATATATTGATAAATATTACATAAAGCTTCTGTATATCTTAGAAAAAGGTGGTAAGCTTTTGATTTTGGATGATACAGGTTTTTCCTGAAAAATGATAACTTCTTTTTTGACATTTAACATACTTACTCCAAAACCGTTTAAAAAAAAATAAAAATTTTATTACATAGATGAATTCTATGCATCTTTCTGAGAAAAATGATGTCTTATAAGTTAGGTTTTGTATAAAAATAATATATTTTATTAATTTTTAAACGAACGAATATTTTTAAGACCCAATTAACATACAACACTTGGAGGGTTAACACATGTCTTCAACACCACTTTGAACAACACTTTTACATGCTTTTCTCTAAAACAACCTGGCGGCTACACGATATACATGGCTCCCTTCTTTGCTTGTAGAAAGCAGCACAGTGCAGAAGTACCAACTTTTAACATTAAACAACGTGAAAACCGAGGTTTTCTTACTTAAAATTAAATAAAAGCAATTTTTTTTTTCTACTTACGAGGTTTTCACATTAAGACTTGTTGTTATAGTCTTTGTGTTCTGGGGGTTTAAAATTTTGTTTTAACAATTAACAATCTCAATAAAATCCTGATAATGAATTCTATGAATTTGAAACTGTGTCAGTGTAGTTTATCAAATGTGGATAATGTGACTAAAGAAAATCAGGTTTTTATTACCAATGTATTTGATTAAAATCACGATACAGGACCTTCATGAACAAATATTGTTTGGTTTGTGTCAGCTTATTGTACAATAAAGATAAAGGTCTTATTCTAAATGATATGCCTTAAATAAAAACAAAAACTCTAACAAAAAATAAAATCTTATGGAATGTTGTTGGGATAAGCCCTTGGCCGAGCCGCTTTTACAGACTATAGTGCAACTAAGCCCCTGAAGAAACCTAGGTTAGTAGATTAGTCCCTCTTTAATGAGTTTCTGCCAATCAGATCATCATGCACGAATGGACTCCAAACAATTTCAATCTCCTATCTGCTAGAGCCACGTAATATACTATTCATCTTAGATAGCATATTGAGGTTTTGGAAATATTTCAATATCAGTTTGGAGTTTAAAATAAGAATTGCATGTGCTTTAATAATGTGCTTACACTGACTGTCGATGTAAATGTAATGCTAGTTTTATTTGAGCCCTGCCTACTCTTCACAGCTATTAACCCCAAGCCCAAAGGTTGGGGATAAATATAAATACAAATTTTGCCTAGACTAATTCCCTCTTTGTTATTATCTTTTCAACAAAAATTCTTAACCTACCTGAAATATGTGAACATGAAGTGCAGCTAATTGTACTACAGCTCTTTATTCCATTTATCTATTCATCCTGTGGTTATCTATGTAGTCATACAGCTATACAAATGTAGAAACTCGAACTACCAAAAATGAAAATGTATAGGACATTGAAATGCCCTGTGATTATATATAGAACATAAATTTGTATCTTAAAATTTGTTGATTAGAATATTCTAGATGCTCTGAATATAGAATATATTTTTTTAGAATAAGGTGGCTATGCTATCTAGGGAGAATTTTTGAGACTCAAATGCCCAAAAAATGGTAGCTGAATGGGAGACTGTAATTTTAGAAGAGAAAAAGACAACTTAGAAGAAATGATTGAACAATGTCACTGCAGACCAGAGGATGGAAGTATAAGGGATTTGACATATTAAACTGAAGAGGTGTTGTAAAAATAGTCCCAGTGTTTTTATAAGGCGATGATGACCGAAAGGAAACAAGGTTTTTAAACAACATGGAGGAGAATGTAGTTCCAGTGAGTAGAGCATGCATAACTGGTTAGAAGTGACTGGCATATATATCACAAATGCTAGTTGTTAGTGATTTATATATCTCTAATATATTTTAAAAGATAAAATACACCCACAAGTTAATTTTTACTTTAAAAAATGACATATTTATTTATTTATTATCTTAGCCTCATTACAGAACACAATTACAGAAAAATTTCCCATGCCAGAAGGAGAGTCACAATATTCAACTCTAGTGTCTAGAATAAACATACAGTACTACCTCGTTTATCCGGACCTTATTCAACCGGATGTCCGGATTATCCGGATCGATCCAGAATAAAAATTTAATCAAGGATAAAATAAAGCAAAAGCTTAAAGTTTCAAAATATTTTAATAATTACTGTATTTTGAATAATATTTTAAATAATATTTGAAATAATTACTGTATTTTGAATAATATTTATAATATTTTGAAACTTTAAGCTTTTGCTTTATTTTATCCTTGAATATGGAGTTTCAACAAGAAATATCTGCTATTACATTAATGTTGATAAAAACGTGATTTCCTCAACACTACAGTGTCGCCTCGAGGTATTAGGACGGGTTGTTGATGCACTGGGAAGAGAAAGTGGAGGAGCAATGACCTCTGCGTCACCATCCCCCTACCCCGATGCGGCATGACAGTGACCTTGTCTATTGTCTATGCCGGCGGGTAACGGGTAGTCTATCACGTGCTAGCGACCGGAATACATCATTACCATATCGTGCTGTGCCATGTTTAGTTTCTTTACATTTTTGATCGGATACGGTTAATAGTATTTCAGGGTGTCTAGCGGCCGAAAAAATTGGGAAAAGTCAGGGAATTTGAATTTTCTGGAAATGTCAGGGAATTTTTTAAAAAACCGGGGAAAAAATAAAGAATGCCTGATATTTTAGAAAGTGTAATACAATGACGATGCCTCTAACGGTCCTTAAAGAAAATGTACAACTGTGAAATAAATACAAACCAGGTGCATGTTTATAACGCATCATAAACCATCATGTCATTTTTACAACTTTATTGTTGTCGGGTTGCTAAGACTCAAGGGTGTAAATCAGTAAATGTGAACATTTTGTCACATCTTAAAGCGGTGTCGCCAGCTTTGGGAACCCCGTTCTTTTTTTTGGCAGTTAGCACATCAACAGTCAACAGTCAGGAGTATTGAGGACGTGAATGAGAATCGGCATAGTATTTAGAGGTGAGCGTTGTTACTGCTATTTATTTATATTCGTGTGTTAGCGTTTGTGCGTGGAAATGGCGACGAAACGAAAACGTAATGTGCTTACAATGGCCCAAAAGTTAGACGCATTGAATCGTATAGACAGGGCCGCATTGAAACGTCACACCAAATTAAAACAGAGGAAGATAAATGACTTTTTTGTAAATAACAACTAAACCCTGTGTAAATTAAAAGCATGTGTAAATATTTCAGGTATGTAAATAAAATGTTTTTCGTCATTGTGTAATTTCGTGTATTGTGTAAATTGAATGACTGTGTAAATATTGTGTTTTTTCATGACTTATAAATGGTAAGTTATCATTTTATATTTTGTTTTATTTATCTTTCTATAATTTTGGATTATCCGGATTTTTGATTAACCGGATCACTTCCGGTCCCAATTAGTCCGGATAAACTAGGTTGTACTGTACATTCAAACACATCAACTTAATAACTAACAATTTTTTGCTTATACTAATCATAAACTGCGTATATTCATCTATAGAATAAAAAGAGTTTTTCTGCAGAAGAGAAAGAAGACCCTTTCTAAAATCTTTTGGACAGGCTAATTTCCTAATATAATCTGGTAGTTTGTTATACACAGGGTGACCAGAGGATAACTTTTACAAGGAGGGCACTTGGAGTAAAAAAAGAGGACATTTATACAACAAAGAGGCCAATGTTAAATACACTTTATACATTTTAAAGAAACTTTTATTCATATTGTTTACACTGATGACCGACGGTACTTGATAGAATTCCATTTTAACAAATAAAACACAATATTTCTTTTGTAAATTCTATAATTTATTTGGTCTAGCCTAATAAATTATAGAATTTACAAAAGAAATATTGTGTTTTATTTGTTAAACTTTTATTCATAGTATTTTCATACAAAACGTATTAAAAATACAAATTTTTTGTGTAAAAATACATATTTATTATGTATTCTTATAACAAATGAAAAGAAAATTTAACTCTGCTAGCTTAAATATTATAACAATTATACCTTAAAAATAACAAAAACCTAAAAAAAGCTTTGGAGGGACTGGACTGGAGGAAGGCACCGTGCAGTGTAGGTGTGGGGGTTCAGTATGAAGTGCAGGCGCAGAAACATGAAGGCAAGAGACAAGTCGCCGCAGTTGCAGAATTCTTTATCACAAGAAAGAATGATAATATGTTTAATGTTATTCTTTTTATTATTATTACTGTCTGTTTTTGAAAAAAAGCCAGACAATTTATATAATTTCAAAAGCCAGGAGGACAATTGTTAAAAAAGAGGACATGTCCTCCTAATGCTGGACGTCTGGTCACCCTGGTCTAATGCCACTATGATAAGGAGAGATCTCAAACATGGTTGTTCTATGTGGAGGGTATTTAAGTAACTCCTCACCCCTTGTAGGATACCTGTAATCACATTGTGAACTTGTAAATTTTGTAAGAAAGGTTTTAATGAAATATAGTATTCCAAGTAAATATAAATAAATAAATAAATATATATATATATATATATATATATATATATTTATGATAAAGGCAATATTTAATGTTTTAGAAGATTGGTTTACACAGTTCATAATAATTCAGTTTTAAGATAGCCCTGATAGTTTGTTTTTATATACTAAAGACCTACTTACTATATGTTAAATTACCCATAAAAATAATGCCATATGTTATTTGTGAATATATGTAGGCATAGTAAACCATCATAGTAGTACTTAAATTACTCACTCTTTTAATAGTTAGAATCACAAAAGTTTTATTTAATTTATGAAACAGATCCATAGTATGCTGCCACCATGTTAGTGTGTTTTCCACTTAGATTCCAAGAAATTTAACAATGCTTGTGGGTTTTTTAATACTATTAAGATAGCTTTCATTATTTAAGACATTGTTTTTGTAATTGGTGTAGAACTGTAAAAGATGTGTTTTCCCTAAATTTAGCAGAACATTCCTCTTAAACCAAGTGTTCATAACATCTTGTTCCAAATATACCTTTAGCTGAACTTTACTTATTGTAACATTTCACATTTTTGGATCTCAAGTTTGTGTTAATACTTGATTCAATGTATGAAGTGAGCGATATTGACGTAAGGGACTTGTGTCGTATCTCACAATACGACCGCATATTAAGATCCTGTATTGACGGACAGACACTGATCTGAATCATGTATGTAATATAGTCACATATAAAATATGTACATTTTAAAAGTATAGATTAATGTTACATGTTGATTTAGTTCAGTAATAAGATTTAGAATCATTAGTATTAGAATAAGAATAAATGGAAAGTAGGGAAGTCTGGACGTTTCTTAGTAGTTTTAATTTCACCAAGCTGAGAAAAATAGTCTTGGATTGCCAGCAAGGGAAATCAATAATCAATAGCCAGAATCTTTATAAAATGTGCTGTGTCAAGTCTGGTGTGATAAGGAGTCTAGCTGACAGTCTATCTAAACAATCTTGCAGCTGCTAGAATGATTTCATAGATTTTCATCCATAGTGGTCCACTAACTAATAATTTTCATATAGTTAGGTCAGCAAAGGATGAGCTAATGATTTAATTTGACTTCATAAAATAATTTTCATATAGTTTGCACAGTGAAAGATGACCTAATAATTTTATTAAAAAATAGGAATAGTTACAAATAAGAGTTTGATTTATTTTATTGATATATAACATTATAATAATTAATAAATAAGACTTTGGTTCTATTATATTATTCTAGTGTATAATATTATTGTCATAGTGTGTTATATTATTGGTAATGCTAGTGTGTTAATATTTAAATAAATTATACGAAAAGTGATCAAAATTGATAGTTTGAGAAATTTTTAATAAAGAAAATAGAAAACATAAAAAGTCAACAGACTAGAATTAAACTTAGACTTAAACTTAGAATTAAATGAGGCTTTATTTTAAAAAGAAGGGCAAAGAATATAGTCAATAGAAACAGTAGTGGAGGATGTAATAGATTAACATTACAAGTGACTGTGCTTACTCACAGAATGGTGCCCAACAAATCAGTAAATTCAGTAATTTCAAATAAATAAAAATTAAATCCGTTTTTAGGACAGATAAAAAGTAATTGTTACTTTGTGTGCTTAATCATAGCAGTTGTGTCATCAGCAAAAATAGTTAGTTTAGAATTATTCATAAAAATGACAGGTCACTTACATATAATATATTATAACAAGCAATGGTCCCAGAATTGAACCTTGCGGAACCCGAGTGCTGATTTTTAAGCATGTACTAAAAATCTTGTTTCTGCCAACAACCACCCTGTTGATAATGCTTTGACAGGTATGAAGCAAACCACTCAAAAATCTTACCCCCAACACTATACAGTAGACGCTCTTTTAACCGGCACGGTCGGGACCACGGCCATGCCGGATAAACGAGCGTATCTAGTTTTTAACCCTCCAAGTGCTAAAAGTCGCGATCGCGATCTATTTTGCCGCGGCCACAGTGCTAAAGTCGCGATTGCGATGTAATTAATGAAGAAAAACACAGAGTACAAAATACTGAACATTCCTTTAATTTAATATAAAGTACGTAATGTGAACAAAAACTGTAGAAAAGACAAGAAGAATAGTTAAGAAGTAAAATAATAATAAATCAAATCAAACCAAATTCAGAAATCTGGCTTAGTTAATACAAAACAAAATTTACATGATAACAAAATGGTTACATACACAGTCCACATAAGAAAAGAAGGAGAAAAACTCCATACGTAATGCAAAGATTTTTCTAAAATAGACCTAATAATTTAAATATTTTTGTAAAAATGAAAAAGAAAAAAAAAAAAAAAAATACAATAAAACATTGTTAAACTTTTCGACAATAAAATATTTAAAAATAACAAAAATTTCTACTACAGAGTTACACAAGATATTATGACATGTAAGTAAAATATAATATGACATGATAGACTAAGAAATAGGTGAGGGTAAATAGAAATCGGTTTCAAAAGGAGGAATAATAATTTTAAAAAATATAACGTCAAAAATATACTCACAACCAAATTTTGCCATAAAAATAAATATTATATCATTACAGAACAGATAACACTCACACATACTGTACAACGAAATATTCCAACAGGAAATTCCTACAAACTAAGCACTTTGATACTGTATAACGAAATAGAATCTCAACTGATTAGGAAAAACACTAAATGCCGTAAAAATTATATGTACATTACAGTTTGTACATAAAATCAAATCAAATCAAATATCAAAACCAAATCACATCAAATAAACATGTGTGTTAAAAAAAGTCTCTGATGTCACGTTGCTTTCGTGATTCGGATTTCTTCTTCAAAAACTCGTTTCGGATTAAACACAAATTTATAAGTTCTGTGGAGTTGTAGCTTTTATTGGATTCAGCAAATGTTATAAATGTATTTAATGCATCAGTAGCTTCTTTCCACGAGACTTTAGGTCCATTTTGAATGGCTCCTTCTTCTTCGTCAGATTCCACCTCTAGAACCGGAGCTTCTTGTGGGTTCAAAACACTTCTTATGATTTGTTCTTCACTTAGTTCTTCAACCACAGCCACGTCTTTGTCTATTTCAATCCAATCCACAATCTCCTCTCGGGGTACATCGGTGAAAGGGTTGTTTGGCACAGCTTCTATCAAACCTAGCACAGTATTTTGACCATCACTGTTGATATTTAAATCTTGATCCGGTTCTTCATCAATAGGCCAAAGCTTGCGCCAAAAGCGCTGTAGAGTCATTTCTGCAACCTGATTCCAAGCCATGCCAGTTGCGAAAATTGCATCTTTGACATTAAACTGTTTTTGGAAATCTATTACATCACAGTCAGAGTTCAAAAGGCCTTGTACAAAATAACCTCTATAGTGACACTTGAAATTTTGAATTACACCTTGATCCATTGGTTGAATCAAGGCAGTGACGTTAGGTGGCAAGTAAACAGCAAAAATATTATCGGAAATTAAATCGTTAGCAGGAGGATGTGCACTACAGTTATCCAACAACAAAACCGCTCTGCTATCTTCTGACATTCCCCGTTTCTTAAAATTTACCTTCACTTCAGAGACAAAGTGGTGGAAAAACCAGTTCTTAAATAAATCACCTGTCATCCATGCATTGCTCTGAGCATCATAATGAACAGGCAAGTTTATTACTCCCTTTAAAGCTCTAGGATTTTTATGTTTACCCATCACAACAGGAGTTAGCTGGTGGTCACCAGATGCATTGGCACACAACAAAACAGTCAGTCTATCTTTATTTTTCTTAAATCCCTTGGCACACTTTTCATTACCACCTGCCAGAGTTGTCGTTGGCAAACAACGCCATAAAAGGCCGGTTTCATCGGCATTGTATATCTGACAACGAGTTAATTGCCACCGAGTAACTAGGTTACTAAAAGTGTTCTTATAGTCTTCAGCAGCGTTTTCATCAGCTGATTTGCTCTCTCCAGCTACATCCAGCTTCCTGATTCCATGTCGAGTTTTAAATTTCTGTAGCCACCCATCGGAAAACAGACATTCAGTCTCCATATTCATGTCACTATGAATTGTTTAGCTTTTTCAATTAACATAGGTCCAGTCAATGGTTTTCCCTCTGATCTTTTAGCACGAAACCAAGTGTACAAGGCTTCATCAAGAACTTCAAGTTTAGGTTTCTTCAGGGTATGTCTTATTTCTGTAGTTTTGGCTGTCTCAGCCTTAGCAGCAAACTTCTGCAGTTCTTCTTTTTGCTTTTTTACATCATAAATTGTCGATGAACCAATATTGAAATCACGCATAATGAAATTTCTGTTTTCACCTTTTTCGAGACGATTAATTATTTCTAATTTTTGCTGGATTGTGAGTAAAACACGTTTACGCTTAGCGGTCTCATTGGCACAGGAAGAACTTGTATAACTTGGCTTCGAAAACATTTTACTGTACTGTATTTTATATGCTTGAAATTTATTTAAACTAAAATAGAAAACACTATGCCTAAAAAAAAAATAGAAAACACTAAACTAAAATGATCACTGTACAATACTGTAGTACAGTATACAGTAGTATCGCGTCAGAAGCAGACAAACACTGAATGACTAAGGAAACGGCGCACACAGTCACTGCACTGGCGAGAAATGTCAGTCGAGGCCTGTCAGCCGCCCGAACATAACCAGAAAAAACCAAGCGTGCGTGGCTTGGCTGATGCCGATTAGTAGAAATTGCCGGTTGTTAGAATGCCGGTTAAAAGAGCTTCTACTGTAATTGTGATAACTTTTTTAAAAGCAGACCATGGTCCACACATAGATTTATTAAAAATAGAAGTGTGGTTACCTAAAAGTGTGTTATATCAAAATTAAGTTGATTTTTTATAAATAAAAATCCAAAATTTAAAACCACATCATTGGTAAAATTCAAATACCATGACAATTTTTTTAAATTTTTGTGGTGCAGTTATAGCAATTATGGTGAATTTTGGTTCACGTTTTTTTGAAGAACATTTAAAATGTTGCAACAAATGTTCTAATTTTGATATCAGACTTTTTTTAAACAATGTGTTTGAACATTTGTTATAATTATATGGTCCCTAATGTGTTTGTGTTAAAACACCATAAATTTAAATTTAGTAACTTAAAATGGGTAATTCTTAGAGAAAACTTTAAAAAAAGTCCAGGCTAAGCCTGACTGGTTTAAGGATTTGTATGAAATTAACAATATTCTCTTGCCTTAATATAATTGTGCAGTGTGCTGAGACAAACACTATTTTTAATATTAGTCTTTTTTGACTTAAACAAAATCAATATTTTAATAAATAAACTAGATATTATGTTGTGAATTTACGTAAAATAACATTGGTTTAAATGAGAATTATATGAAAACTTTTAATTGTTAAACCTCATTTACATGAGTTGAATATTACTACTATGCAATTTAACACAGTAGTAATAAAATTAGTCTTGAATTAAACTTTTGAATTACACTCCTGTCTTGTTTTACATGATTTCAGATCTTCAGAGAAGCCTCCAACATCACATCAGCAACACTATGACAAATCTGACTTATACAAACCTAGACCTCGTTTCACTCAGTCATCAAAGAGAACTAGAAGATGTGAAGTAGAACCTACTAGTGGTAATAGAACTATTTTAATTAATTATAACATTTTATTCTTTACCTTCGTTCCTAAAATCTCTATATGTATAATTATTCAGACAATGGAATCTTTTAGGCCCTTACATCTAGGTACATTATATTTTTCAGACATCTTGTAAAATAATTTATTTTTATACAGGCCTTTTCATCTTAGTACATTCTGATAGATACAATATTTTATGAAGAAGTTGGTTCTGTCATTTTGGTATATTTTGATAGAGACAATATCATAAGAAGATATATGTTCTTTCATCTAGGTACAATACACTACAATCTAATACTCTACATTTCGAAGTGGAAAAAAGTTTCTAAATATTTAAAAAAAAATTGATGAACACAAAAAGAAGACGCAATTAAGTCAGTATATAAATCGAAAATAGCTTAACGTATTTAGTCTGAGAATCATAAATTTAATTAGTAAGAGGCAATCATAATACACCAGGGAAAAAACTTAAATGAAATTTATTGAAACCTCATATAAAAAAGTAATAGACAATCTTATCAGCCAAATCAAAATAGAAAGGACTATCAGACTTCCATTAATATAAATTGAATTGAAAACTAAAATTCAACTATTTTAAGTAAGGCTGTTTTTTGTGTGATTAATTCAATACAAGAGCGGTGACTACAGGATCACAAGCTAACTCTTGAGAGAGGGGACAAAAAGTTGTTCACCCTGTTAGAGCTGGTAGCTAACTATGTCACTGGCGCCAACGCCTTGTTGTGAATCGACCCGTACATGATCTCGGTTCGGCTGGTGTTAATTATTTCTTGTGTTGTGTACAGTTCTGTTGATTTGTGGTATTTTCCTGATCATGTTAGTGTGTAGTTTTACTTACTTCAATTGCTCAAGCCTATTTTTTCTCTTATATTACTGGTTTCAGTTTCCAACATAGTCCTAAGATGTTAAGCTACATTTCTCTTTTCATGTTTGTTATGTTCTAGGTTTTTTCACTTGGTAACAAAAGTTAAATTATACTCTCGATACATTGTGTATTAGTTTTTATATACACAAGTGGTGACAATTGTCCGAGCTAACTATATCAATAAAATAAACAATTCATTATTATCCAATTACTTTAAAACGAGAATAGGTTTGATTTGGTTTTTTATTTACTAACATTAATCATTGCACAGGAATACATCACTGTGTTTAGAGGAAAAAGAAGCCTTATTTGAAGACCTAATTTCTTGCTACTTAGTATTATCTCCAACTTTCATGCAACATTTGTTCATTGTCATTATAACCAATAAAAATTTAAATTTCTAACTGCATTTGCTCTTATATTTATAATTGTCATGATTGTAAAGAGAATTTGCTTTATTTTTAGGTGACTCATCTGTACAACTTCCAAAGTTAAGTTACCCTATTAGTAAAAGATGATTGAAGGAACACATTCACACAAATGAGTTATTTATATTGAAAATTATTTATTAAATCAGTGTTTATAAGAAGTACACACACATTATGATATGTATGTCACATGATGTGTGGTGTGTTGTTCTGTGAAGTGTAGAGTGAATTGAAGACACGCAATGTATTTATTTTTAATGTGAAATTATATATAGTTATCTTTCTTAAATATTAACTTTTTTATTTTTAAAAACACATGTGATCACTTGTCCACTCAGATAATGTAATTTTTTTAATGATATGTCATCGGAAGAAATGTAAGAACCTTAGTATTCAAAATGTCTCATGACACATACTTACCACAAAGATTTTATTAACAAAAATTGTATTGAACTTAAAAAAGTTGATGACAGGATTTTGGGAAAGTTGTACTTATAAATTATTAGTAAAACATGTTCTGCTCCAAAGAGACCATGAGTTGCAGGGAGAAATTTTTAATATTTTTCAATAAAAGCTATATTATTTAATATATTTTTATGTAAAATTAAATTTTGAACGTTTTCCTTTTTAACATTTTAAATAAATTTTGGTAAGAAATCACAACCGTCATCAACCCCAATAACGCTCATGGGCGATGACAACCATATGTCCATGTTTTGAGATCCCCAGAACATCCCCCCCAATTCATTTTTAAAGTATAACGTATAGAATTTGTTTTTTATTTACACTGTAATTATATGTCCCAGAGAGAAAGTTTATTCATGCTTTTTTCATTGTATTCGACCATTTAGATTGAGTATAATGTTTTAAATTGTCTTCCATAACCATATAAGTACTTGGTGAAAAAAAAAATTATTTATATAAAATATTTACAAAACACTTTGTGCTTATTTAACACAAATTTCATCATCGGATCCTGAATCATCAATTACTTTTAAAATTTTACTTTCATCTAATTTGTCACTACTTTTTAACCAAAATTATTCCAAAATAACTTACAGTAAAACCTTGATTAACTGTCACTTTTGAGACTACATCTGGGGGTAGTCAGAACGCATCGGATAATCAGATGAGAATGAAACAAGTAATTTACTGAGCTCAAAACAATGTAATAAATCAAAATTAAGTATTACATTTCTAATAAAGAGAAAGGAAAACGGAACATTTTAGACACTGACTTTGCAGCTGCATCACACCACTTCTTTGTCCACAATATGTCCAATAAGAGTAAACAATAAATACAAGGTGCGGCAAAAAACGATCTATTTTCTGCGGCGCACCATTCAGCGACAGGACGTCTGAGGGTGGTGGGGGTAGGCTTGTTGGAAAGCCTACACGACGCCATTGTCAGTAGTCATGGAGCAGTGGTCGCCTGAGCAACGCGCGTTTGTTATCGAGGCGTATTTTAAAAGTGGCGATTCAATCATTGCTACTCGGCGGCAGTTCCGTGCATTCTTTCAATTAGGTCGTTGTTCTAAAGTTAGTAACCCACCGCATAATTGTCGCGACGGAACTTCTCCATGTGGACCTAATTGTGGACAGGCAAACAGTCACTCCTTGTAGCAACGCAAATGGTACGCACAAACTTCCCCTGTTAGTTATTGGCAAATCCAAGAAACCTAGGGCATTCAAAAACATAAACCCATCTTCTTGCCGGTTTATTACCGCAATCAAAAATCTGCTTGGATGGATTGCAACCTTTTCAAATCATGGTTTTTCGACGAGTTTGTCCCATTGGTCGAAAAAGACAACAAAAAAAGCTGCCTGTTCGTGCTCCACTGCTGTTGGATATCGTACTGTCACATGCATCTGAGGAAGATTTAGTAAAAGGGGACATAAAAGCTATCTTTCTGCCTCCGAATGTAACTTCACTTATCCAACCAATGGATTAGGGAGTGATTGAATGGTTAAAAAGGCGATATCGCAGAAAGTACATCAGCTCAATCTTAGATAAATCTGAGGAAGGTACCTGTAGTAACATATTTGAGGCTATGAAATCCCTTAACATCAAAGATGCTATCTATCTACACAATCGCTGCATCATGGGATGAACTGAAACCTGACACACTGCAGATATCATGGTGTAAGCTTTGGCCTGAAGTTATGACTGAAAATGACCAGACCGAAGACGAGCAAAACAACGACACGCAGGAAATCGTTAAAGATCTACAAACTCTAGAGCCGAACGTTCCTGCCAATGAAGTTGAAAATTGCATTACCGAATGTGACAATGACTTTGAAACCTATGAAGAGCTTAATGATGACCAGATTGTTGCCGCTGTTATGGAAAACGATGGCAAGGAAACTGTGAACGAGGACTCGGTCGGTGAAGAAGACGAACCTGCTACCCGGATTTCACACACCGATGCCAAGAATGCTTTCGACATCGCTCTTCAGTACATCGAGCAGAACCCAACCTCAACTCCAATGGACATTTTGTGGATCAAGAAATGGAGGGACACTGCAGCTAAGTCTATAATTTCATCTGCTAAACAAAAATCTATAAATGACTTTTTCTAAGTAATTTATTTGTTATTTTACTGTAACCTTTGACTTATGACTTTTAAAAGTTTATATATCACTTATTTCACTGTAAAAGAGTCTTCTTATATAATATGTAATAAATATTGACTTTTTTCGGATAATCCGACTTTTTTTACATTCCGACCATGCCCCCAGTCCCGAAGGTGACGGATTAGAGGGGTTCTACTGTAGTTTCAAATTAATTTTTCATAAAACGATGCTCTTTATAATAATTGTGTTATATATTAAAAGAAACAAAGTTATCCATTGCTTTCTTTTGAAATCTCCTTCTCCATAATTATTATATACTTTTAAATAGATTTTAAGGGTAGACGTGTTTTGTGTACACAGTGAATTTTGAAGTATTTTTGTACAATTTTAATTTTCTATAAATTTTATAAATATGAATAAGCTTTCATGAGTATATAAGCTCTAGATTTTTAGTCCTTTTTTTCCTTTTCAAAACAAACATATAAATAATCAAATGTATAGATAAAAATGAACAGTCCAAAACTTACTACCATATTTAGAAATATGTTGTAAGTTTAACGATCACAATAAAAAAAAAAAGAAGAAAATAGTAATTTTTCCCACTGAGTTTTTATTTTGCCTCAAGAACTTTAATCTTCTTTAAATGTGGTTTTTAATCGCACAACCTTTAAATTTCTCCACATTTTAACAGAGGTGGTTTTAAGAAGTTCAGGCTCTAGTAACAGCTCTTTATTTGTAACTCTGTAGGTGGGGATATGTATCAGAATGAGACAGCATATACACTTCTGTGGTTGTTACATCTTGCTCCGAGACATTTGAAAAATTGTTTTTAAACTGATTAAATAAATCATAAACAATTAAAATTAATTTGAAAAAAACCTAATCAATAGATGAACCATGTGTTCTATAGTGAATTTTGATTGATATTTAGTTGTTGACTATTGGTAGAGAAATAAAATCACCTTTTATACTTGTACAGTAGAGTCCCGCAAACTCAGCGTAATGTGGACTGGAAGCGTGCCGAGTTTGTGAAATGCCGGGTTATCGGGAATAAGGGCAAAAAATAAATTGTAATTGAAACACCAAAGCGGCGGCGATATCAAACGACTTTATCGATAGCGGTATCCCATTGTCGGCAGTTTAAAAACACCGCGGCACCAAAGCGGCGGCGATATCAAACGACTTTGTCGATAGCGGTATCCCATTGTCGGCAGTGTAAAAACACCGCAGCACCAAAGCGGCGGCGATAACAAACGACTTTGTCGATAGCGGTATCCCATTGTCGGCGGCATAATAACACCGCGGCATTGGCACCTGTCGATATAGCAGACATACACCTGCAAAAACGTTTGATGGGCCGCTTTTTTCCACGAATCAATTTAGTATACATTATGGAAAATATAACATTTCTTTTCAGTTTTCTTTGACAGGTACGCACAGTATATACGGTAAATAAAAATGAGCGAGTTATGAAAACGGAAGCGTGTGTTGGTTTCTTTTGAGACGCGGTTAAATGTGTTAAAAAGACTTGACAGAGGGGAATCTGTAAAAAAGCTTTGTGACGAGTTTAACGTGGGAAAAGTACCATCAACGATTCGAGCGATCGAAGCTAATGCCCACTTTGGGAACTCCCGAACTTTTACGAACATCACTGTTTTTAGAAATATATATTTTTTCCCGTCGGGGTCGCCGAAGTAATCCGGACTGCCGGGTTATCGAGTGCCGAGTTTGCGAGACTCTACTGTATATTGACTGAGAAAACAAAATCTTACATTTTGCTACTTTTTCAAATCACTTGTTTATGTATTGCCAAACCATTTTGCTTGAGTATCAATGAAAAGTAGAGATTCTGAAACTATATTTTATGTGATAAATATGGATAATGTGGCACAAAATTGATTGGAAAATGTTTATCATTAGAGTATTTTTGATAATTTAGTAGTTTTGGAATGAGACAGATAATATTTTAATTACAATTCCTGAAATATTTGTCAAAAGTAAACATCACTTATAAAAAAAGGAAAGTCCAAATTGTGTATTTATGGATTTATTATACTAAGCAGTTCTCTGAAGATGCTTTTATTTTTCATCTGAAAATTTAGTTTTTCACCATTTGTTATCAAAGTATTCAGCTGTCATTATTTTTTCCAAATATAATTTTCATAATATAATATTTTTTTTCTTTCTTTTTTTTTTTTTTCATAGCACTACATGCAGAAACTATTAAAGTATATATTGTTAATAATGTATTACAAATGTTGTGTTTCAACCATATTGAAAGCACAGTAACTGTATAACAACTGGTAACTGGTATTCAACAAACACTTGTCATTTCTTAGTCTTGATCTATAAAAATATTTTTAGGTCAATAATGTAGTGTTTATAAATATTTGAACGTAATTGGGTGAAACTTACTAAATTTTCTATTTTTGAAATTCTTCCATTTCTTTTCCTATATTTTTAATTTTTCCAAAAATATTACCTACATATAACTAAATATTTCTATATAAAAATATATATTTCTGTACCTTACAAAAAATTAAACTTTTGTAAATTCTGATTTTTCCTACAGTGCATTTACACTTCTTATCCAAGCTTCGGTTTCTCAACTACAAAACTTATCTTCTGGTTACTAGTTCCCCATCCACAACTCAAGACCCAGCACCAGCTCCCCTACTTACTACTTGCACCAACTCTCCACCTTGCCCTCAGTTACTTAACTACATAACTTCTCTCCTAGCTTCCAGTTCCTTATCCACAACTAACCACCATGTTTTCAACTCCACCACCTTGCCTGAGCTATCCTACCTACTATTTCCCCCACTCTTGACCCTACTCACAACACTAGCCACAGCTTATCACATTACCTTTGATCTCATTACTTTGAATGAAATACTTTCTTTTCATTCAAAATATATTTAATTTTAATTTTATCATTTTTTTTTTTTTTTAAAGAAGAAAAACAATTTCGAGTTTCAAGTTATCAAGTTTGTTATCACAATGACTCATATTTTGTGGTTCAGTAACAATCAAGATTTACAAAATATGTATTAACAAAAGTATTTATAAACACTCAATAGAAACGTGTTAAAGTATCTTTTTATATAAAGATAAATTTACATTACATAAGCTTAAAAAAAGTTAGATATCAGATCAAAGGTGGAATCTACATCGACGTGTGAAAGACTTTGTTTGACACGAAACATGGAGATGTGTCTACTACTTTTGATTGGTAATATACATCTCTGCAAACTTAGTTTCATGAACAGCCTTAAGACAAGTGTGAAAGTCTTGGTTTGATGTGGAGTACAGAATTTTATTTTCAGGAGCACTCATCAATGTAGTGCTCCACAACAAAGTGTGAAAGACTTAGTTTGCCGTGCAGCACGGAGTTGAAGCCACTGTTCTTGATTGGGAACATACATTTCTGCAGGCATAGTTTCAGGAGTCCTAGGAGTTCCATTTGCACTGTCTGTAACAATTAATATTTTATTTTCAAAATATATATTCAACATTCAGTTTTATGTTTAATAAATATGATGTAACATGTGAACAATAGTATCAGTTTACAATCAAAGAATTCATTTAAGAAAGAAAATTTCAGTTAATTGGTGGTTTGTAAACCTCTCTTAAATGATATATTTTCAACTTGTATAAGGGGGGAAGCTACAATGAATATAAACCTTTTTAATTAAGTTTGCCTTCTGATTTATAAAAACTGATCCAATTCAAGGCAAGCATACCTTGACTTCTTAAATTACATTTAAAATTAACTATAAGTTAAAACTAAGACAAATTGTAAATTTGGATAAAAAATTAACATTGTTATTATAAGATTAAAAATTCAATTATGCATGTATTTGTACCTTTACCACCCTTAAATGTTCTGAAATATTGCCGATTTATTATATGTTTTGTACAAACAAACATAGATGTCTTAGAATTAGATTATTGTCCATGTAATTACTTGTTTAGAGCATGAACATAGAATGACTCGAATGGTGATAGTGGATTTATAAAGATTTGAGCTTTACAATGGTGTGCTTATTTTCCATATGCAGTATTTTCTTTTATCATACAGTGGAGTCCTGTTAATCCGCATGAGATGGACCCGGATCATCAAATATCCAGATTAAACGCAATTTGCCTTAAAATGCACGTAAGTTTTAGATAGGTAAAACTATAAAAAAAAAATCAATATTTTTTCTTTCCTTACAGCTAAAGTTTAGTTTTAATAATACTGTATATTGCATACTGTATAATATAGATCTAAGTTTTTAACCTACGAACTGATGTAGGATTATCAAAATAAAACGTCTCTGAGATTAAATTTCAAAATTTATTGATTGTACTACAAAAAAAAAAAAACAGAATGAAACATTAAATTATATACAGGACTATAAAATAAAACTATAGTGCCATACTAAAAACAAGAATAATGCTATTAGACTCACTGGAAGTTCTCAAAGTTCTTTTAACATGAAAAACAGAAATCGAAGGGACCACACACAAATAGTTAAATATGTAAGAATAAAACACTTTTCTCATATTATTGACTTCTTTCACTATATTTACTTTCACTAACTTATAAAATGAATCTGAGATACTTGGTTCATTATAAAGAGAGATTTTATTTTTAATTTAATTAAATTTTCAACTCATTTTGATAATATTATTTTAATGTTAATGGTTTGATTGTCAGATCCTGAATTGTTGAGTTCCTTCCATTTTCTCTGAGATTTTCCTCTCTCCTCACTTAGTTTAAAATGTTAATATTTCTTAAATCCTATTGTTTGTATCAATCATTTTTATTTGATGAATCAAAGCTTTGACTATTGCAGTATTACTGATTTTTCGCAATACTTTTTATGATATTTATACATTGACTTTGTCAGAAATGACTATCTAAGAGGTATAATCTTATATTACTGTTTTTTGTAAGCTTAAAGATTTCTGTAAAGGATTACAGAATGAGCGTTGCTTCACCTGTAAATACCACAGACTTAAAAAAGTTTGGATCCACAATCAATTCCTCCATTATGATGTTGCAGTACAAAACACAGCGATCAAAAATGTCTTTAGACAATTCATGAACAAGATGAATACTGAATGGAAAAAATGTATTTTCATTACAAATTTAGTTGACAGAGAAACACTTGATGCTATGTTCATAGGCAACTTTTCTCAGTTAGGTATGGGGATTTTCAACAAATGACTGACATCTCTTTATTGGTAGATTACTTTTGCCTGCCAAAGCGAGCATTGTTCTATGTACTTTCAATTTCTTAAAAACAGTGAATTTTATTATTGGTGATTGGCCAGGAAAATTGTTATTAAACAAATCACAGACGTCTTGATACAAACATTCCCAATCACCAAATCCTCTCATCATGTCCATTAACGTGCATCAATGTGAAATCCTCTCGGTTTCGCCCATTTCTATTGTTCATTAAAAACCATAGTATGGGGATTTTTATTGTACTGATACCTACAAACAATGGCTACATTATTTAAATAAATGACAAGTTTATAAGAAGAACCACATTATTTTTTAGAGTGATTAACAACAAGGGGTTTTAAGGTTTCTTATTAAAGTAAAGTTACCTTACTCTTTAAAAGCGGTTTAAACATTTTAGGTACCCATACCGTAAAAGATTTTTAACTTAAAATTTTGGATCATCCCGTACATGGAAAGTATATTTTGTGTTATTAATTTAGGTTATAGCCTTTACAACCAATATGTCAAGTACGTCTAGTAATTTATTAAACCTAAGACACTCATAATTCTGTTATTTTAAAGATAGACATACAAAATCTTTTGTATCGTTCTGGGCTGTAATAATAAGGTAAAAATACAACTTTTTTTTTTTTTAATATCGAGAGAAATACATTTTTTAGAACACCATATATTTAATAAAAAACTTTTAAACTACCCTGTTAATTGCTGAAGTTAAGGTGCTGGCAATGATCGTACATTTTTATAACTTTGTGTAGTACTAGAAATATGAAGCCATTTACATAGTGTTCTATCATCCTGTTCATATGATTTTAATAACTATATCTCTAATAAAACTACTTTTCTCTACAAGTTCTCTGAACAGTTGAAATAATTTTGAGACTAATATTATCATCTGCAGAATTTGTTTATAAATGTTAGTTAACCTCAGTTAACTAGAGTTATGGGTTTGGTATAACAGGGTGTAGTACTACAAATCTCTGTCATTTTTCCTTTAAGTGAAGTCTCTATATGCAACTTTTTACATAACCTATAAATAAATAACAGTAAATTTTACATTAGGCCTACTTAAATAATGAATCACCATGGTTTTTCCTAGGAGGCATCGCTGACATAGCAATGTGTTCCCCGGGATGTCTGAGGAGTAATCTTCCTACTCCTTCACAACGCCTTAATACCTCAGTATTGAGCAGGTGGTTCCGTACATCACTTGTCAATGTAACTCGCTCAATGAGCCATGTGGGTACTGCTCCAAAGTCTGTTAAAAGTTGAAGAGCTCCCCATTCACTGAGTGCATACAAATTCAAGGAAATATAGTGTACAGTTGTTTTAAATTACTCTTTGTGGATCCATATTTCTATGCATTAACACATTCACTGCTGACGGCGCCCTGGTTTGCCACACTGGCACCAATTACAATGTGCATGGTGGCCTAGGCCGCCATTTTCCCGACATAAATCTATTCCCACAGTATGCTTCTAGAACCCATGGCAAGTGGTTTATTCTGTGTTAACATGTTACTGACACATATATGCACATGTTCTTAAGTTTAGTTTGTAGTTTTAATATATTTTATATAGTAGTATAAGTTTGGTGTTTCAATTGGTCTTTTACTTTGACAATAACTGATAATCTCAGACCTGATACTTCAAAATGTGTTGGTATAAAATTTAGTGATTTCAATTCTGAAATTGAGTGTAATGGTGCCACAGACAATGAGGAATTTGGTACAGAAAGTGACTCAGGACGAAAGCCTAAACTATGACATCCTATACCTCCTGTTTAGTTAATTTCTACAGTTGGTATGAAACCTATAACTTTTGTAAAAGATACAGGACTTCAGTTAAAGGCAAGCCGATGGATTATTTCAATTTGTTACTTGATATTACTTTTTTCGAAAGTGTTGTTTGTGAAACAAATCTGTATGCCAAAAAACTAAAATCTGATCTGATGAACACCCCAGATTCTCAATCAAGCGTTGGAAAGACCTAACCATGTCAGAATTTATATTGTGCATAGGGTTAGTATTACATATAGGAACAATAAAACTTAATCGACATTAAGACTATTGGAAGACACATAGATCATTCAACCTAACATATATTTCTCAGTTTATGAACAGGGATCGGTTTCTTATTATTCATAGGTGTTTGCACTTTTCCCCTAATAGATCAGCAAATTTCCAAGAATATCCAGACCGGTTACATAAAATAAGACCATTTATAGGTTATTTTAACAATAAAATGATGTCAATATATTATTCTACTAAAGAATTTGCCTTAGATGAATGTATGGTGTTATAGAGAGGCTGCTTGTACTTCAAGCAGTACATTAAGGGAAAGTGCCATAAGAATGGGATAAAACTGTACACATTGACAGAACTGCATGGCCTTATTTTTAAATTTTTAGTGTACTGTGGAGTGTTAGAGGACATAGTGGGAAAAAGACATATAGTGAATGTAGTATTACATCTAATGCAGGGCAAACTTGGTACATGCATTGTACATGGATAACTAATATAATAGTTTTCAACTCACAGCCAAACTTATGAATAATGGAACATACTGCACAGGGACCATTCGAAGTGATAGAAAGGATAATCCAGAAGTGATAAAACAACAAAATCTGAAAAAATACAAGACAATGCTCATTCCTATGATAGGGAAGTGGATAGATTAAAGATATGTATTGTATATATCAAATGAATATGAAAATGAGTTGGTCCAATTTAACAATGCAAGAGGTGTTGCTGTTTTCAAACCACTTTCCATCGTTAAGTATGATGTCGTATACTATCCTTAAAAACGCAAAACATTAAGATGGTATAAAAAATATTTGTCCATTTACTTCAAATGATAATGATCAATTGTCACCAATTACACAATATGAATACAATTGGCAAAAGGATGTATCTCTTTGATTATCGTTTGCAAGTCTGAAGCACTGCAACATAATCTTCAGAGGAATGCAGAACAGAACCCCCTCAAAGCATTGTTTTAGACCAAACAGAAACAGATGTTTAACAAAATGGTGTAGAATTTGTTCTAAAAATGGCAAGAGGACCAACACAGCATATTTGTAAACCTGGACTGTGCATATTGAAATGTTGTGACATATACCACAAAAAAATAAAGATTTATGTAAACATTTTGTAAAAAAATTGATGAAATACAGATTTTTTGTTCATTAGATTGTGTTCCTTTATTAAAAAATGAAAGCTCATATTTTTAGACAATATATTTAGGTATATAAATATAAAAAGCCACGAAATCGGTCAATGTGGTGCACGTGCCGGACCAGCCCGCCGCAGTTATAACATCATATAATTGGTGTAATATCAAAAATTTTGAATAATAATGATAATATTTCAGTTAAATATGTCCACTAATAAGTTTGGGGGGGGGGATTTTTTTAGCACACAAGATGTATTACCGATTTGTATTCAGCAGTGAATGTGTTAAGATCTTTTTTATGAATTCATATATTTTCATGATCAGAACCCTTGGAACTGTTATACTGATCTAGTTCCCTTAGTCATTTGTAAAGCAAACTTTTTTTTTCTTGAAACTAACAAATATTTTTAATATGTTTTCCCTACTTCATTACTTAAATTTAAACAGTAAATTGTCAACAGAAATGGAATCTGCAAAGTAAGTATTATATATTATACAATAATTTAATATAACACAGTGTTTTTAAAATGTAAATAATGAAGTTAAAAAAATACTATAAACCATAAAAGTACCATGATTTTATGAGAACACTGCAATTAACTAAAATCAAAGTGGGGAAAAAGAAGAATTCAACTCACTTTATTTTCTATAAAATAAGACCCCTCCCCCATTCTTAAATCCTGGTTGCATGATTGCTAATCAGCCATTATCATATTCTAATTTTATTGTTTTCATGTATGATCACTTAAAAAATTGATTATTTTATCATATAAAAACCTAAACTTAAAAAATTTAAATAAAACAATATTTCTCAACCTTTCCTGTACAAAAGTATTATTTAATACTTCTCTGTTGATTGAATTAAAATATTATTTAATTAAATTTATAATTACAGTGAAAAAAATATAGACCTTGATTCTTTGGGGTGATCTTAAACCGCTATTCTCAAGGCCTAGCAACCCCCCTCCCCTTCCTACATCTTCATAGCCTAACGTATGATCTCTGAGCTCTCCCTTATAAATCAACTGGTTTTGCCCTCTGTGCCTGCTCCAGACACAACTCCTTGCTATGGGACTCCAATAGAATTTGCATTGAAATATTTTCATACTGTATTGTGATGTGTTTACATTTTCAGTTCTGTCCAGCTAAGTACTACATTCTAGTTAAACGTTTGTGAACTACCACAGAAGTATTACACTTTAACTAAATGTAGAATGTTGTAACTCAGTTTATTCAGATCAGTAAGATTTTATTACCAACTATATTAACACATAAATTCAACATAAATGGCAAGCTTGATCGAGTCTGCAGCATTATTTTTTTTAAAGGTTTGAATTTAGTTTTCTATTTGTAAAGGTGAAAAACCTCTCGTGTCATCATCTACTTAAAACGGATTGAAATATTATTAAACTTGTATAAATTACTAAATAATTACAATATGATATTGTATTTAATTATTTATCCCTCAGGAGTCCATCACCTAGAGTGAATACAGGTATAGCAGTCCCGAGGTCCTAGCTGGATCTACACGTTATTTATGTAGTCTAGGGTTAGATACCTCTCTTTTATTTTTCTTATCAGGTTACTCTTTGCCAATTCTTGTTCTGTTCCGATCCTGATGCTATTAGAGTATTCAAGGGCTAGGAATGTTTATTTTTAGTTTTTTTTCTTCCTTTTTTTATAAGGGAATAATAACCTTTATTTTATTTTTTTATTATTTTTTTTTTTTTGCTTTTAAAGTATTTGAGGGCTAGGAGCATTTATTTTTAGTTCTTTTCTTCCTTTTTTTTATAAGACAATGTCGGCAGATATATTTTTCTTTTCTGTGAATTTACTGTTGTAATAAATAATTCTGTGATTTTATAATACCAACGTTCTTGTTTTTCACACTCCAGTACTCTGTGAATAAATCTGATACAACACATCTATCCTCATTTTGGTCTCATTATATATCAGGGTTTGAATATTCGCTTGTTTTTAATGTCGTTTTGTCAAAATCTACCTCACGTTTAGTTGACCATTTAGCTTTCCATTTGGTAATTGCTGTGGCATTTTCATGTTCAATTCTTGTCAATTCCCCAATGTAAACAACGTCAACAATTTTCATCATACACAGGGATATTAGAATTTACTTATGTTAAATTCGCTGGCAAACATCTGGCAGCTATCAATTGATCTGTAAATAAGTGTTAGCTTGCTGAATGTTTTAACTGTCAAAGTGAACACCCCGCAAGCTATCAAGGATGTCCAGTTGCTAGGGAACATCAAGGTAGGAGAAATAGTCTGGTTCCAGCATGATGAAAAATTCACTTTAAAACTGATCAATTTGGATGAAGGGTAATGCACAGGCAACCACCAGTGATAGTAGTAAACAAAATCAAAATCTCAAATCTGATATAAAATTTTTTCAAAATGAGACCGAAAAGTAAAATGATTCCATCTAAGATCTATTGAAATATATTATACAGCGATTAAATGATCAGGAAGAAACCATCAAGATGCTAAACATATTAAAAGAGACACATGTAACAAATAAAATGACACACACACTGCATATTACTACTAATGGTCTTCTTCACCATTTACCAGAATTAGAATTATTTTTACAAAACAAATAAATAGACATTTGCCTTATTTCAGAATCACATATTATTCAGCAGCAATCATTTGTTAACATTTGGCATTATAAATGTTACCATGCACATCATCCGTCGGAAAAAGCAAGAGGTGGATCAGCAATATTAATAAAAAATAGGACAATGAAGAATTAAAAGTAACAGAACCAATAATGCAAGTAACATCTATGACCATCCACAAAAATAATAAACAGCTAAAAATATCAGCCATTTACTGTCCACCTAGGTACTCTCCAAGAAAAGAAGATTATTTTAATCTTTTGAAGAACAGTTCATGAATTTACAAGTTGAAATAGATACAAACACAAGTTGATAGAGAATTCAAACAGTTTATCACTGATATTCAATAAGCAGCTGAGGAGAGTACGCCTCACAGCTGTGGGAATAATTGCCGTCTGATAAGTGGTAATATCCAATGGAAGTGAGTGAACTGAGCATGGTGGAAACGAAAGCCTACAGAAAATATCAATGAAGCAGACACCTACGAGATAAAACAAAAGCCAACAAGCTTAGTAATTAGATCAATTAATTATTAAGAAATCAATGAGTAGATTTCTGAGTGAATTAACAGCAGGAGAATATACAGATTATTTTCTGTAGAAGATAGCTAAAAGGATAAAAAGACCAAAATGCTTAAATCTGCCATTGAAGATATCTAATGGTTGATGGGTACGTAATTCAAAATAGAAGACAGATGCTGGTGCTGCAACTGATAAACTGCAAATAAATGCAGATTAAGTTATTGGACTAACTGTTGTCGCATTAAAATAAATTAAAGGAAATCAACTTATGTTAACTTCAACAAAAGGTAGTATAAAACCTTTCATTATTATACATCAAACAATATGGCATGTAATACCATATTACATAAGGTATTACATAACTTATGTAATAACATATGAGCAAGATGTATATACAAAGGAGGTTTGTTAACTCCTTTGTATATAATTATAGCAAAGTATTTGTGCATGACTGACCCTGGCTACTAAATTAAAGTGGAAAGAGAAATTAAACATAAAATATAGACAGCTACATATTGATTACTTGGCTAAATCATTGTCCATCCATGTTAAGATTTGAATTTATAAGGAAGTGCTAAAGTTTATATGGATGTACTGCAGTCAGGTCTATTGATGTACAAAAGATTGAAATATGAGGAAGATCAAAAACTTTCAAAATAAAGTGCTGTAAAGGATAGGTAGAGCGTCATGATACATTTAGTAATAGTGATTTCCATCAAGACCTTCAAATCAACAGGGTGAAGGAGGAAGTAAAGAATATAGCTGTGAAGAATGGTAAACAACTTCAAAAACACATTAATCGTAAAAAAGGTAATACACCTATCTTTGTTATTAAAGCTAGAAGTGAGGTTTTGGATCTAACACTTGGAACCAATGGTATATACAATGCTGTAAATAAATAGTATGTGTCAGGTAAGCCCTTTAAATCAGATCATAGACACATCATTATAGAACTCCAAGTTGATAATAGATCAGTTAACATTTTTCAAAATCACAGGAACACCAGAGGGGTATATGGAAAAGGTCAAAATTAACCTTCAAGTGTTTGGAAGATCAATTAGTAACTCACAAGAATTAGAGCTCGTATCAAGTAGATTGATTATTGTTGTAGACTCATTTCATGAAAATTTTCCTCTTACACAGAGAGTGAATGGTGGTTAAGCCAATTGGTGGACTCATCACTTTCTGACCAAAGGAGACAAGTCAGGTGGTTGTTTAATATACCCAAATGTTAATGTAGATGTGAGGCTTATAAACAGTCCCTCACTAAGTATAACAAAAACATTAAAAATGCAAGATATGAATCTTGGAGGAAGTATTGTGGGGAATCAGATAGCATGTCCAAGTAGCATGATTTCATAAGATCCTTGCCACTGATTCCCTAACTCCAATGGGGAGTCTTATAGGCCCAAGTGGTAAATTTATAGAAACCAGGATGAAAAGGGTTGAAATTCTACTCGGGGTATACTTTCCTGACTTGGTTATCAAGAGAATGGATGGGATTGAGGGTCAGACATTCCCTGCATAGTTCCAACTAAATCACAAACCAAATAGTATATATTAACAAATTTAGGTGGCTATTAATTCTTTTCACCCATTCAAATCATGGGCTTAGATGGGATTTTTCTGGTTCTTCTCCAGAAAGGGGAAACCTACATTAACCCCATTCTGTGCACATTGTTCCGAGTTAGTCTAGACACCAGGTACAACCTCAAGTGTGGAAGGCAGCCAGACTAGTGTTAATACCTAAGCGAGGGCACACCTCTTATGCTAAGGCCAAGGCTTATAGACCGATCAGTTTAACTTCTTTTATTCTGAAGATACTAGAAAAACTGGTAGAGAAACATAGATGCTGGGCCATGATCCCTTTTCATATAAGTCAACATGCATCCAGTCAGGTAAAAGGTATGAGAGTGCACTTCATAATCTAGTTCAAAGACTGGAAGAGACTCTCAGAAACTGTTAATATACCCTTGGTGTCTTGCTTGACATTGAGGGAGCTTTTGACAATGCCTCTCATGATTCAATGGTCCAAGCCCTATCATATCATGGGATTGATACAACCGTGTATGAGTGGGTGGGGGACATGTTAAATGTGAGGACAGTTGTATCTGAAGTACTGGGAGTGGAGCTGGAGGCTGAGGTCACCTGAGGTTGTCCATATGTGTGAGTTCTTTCTCCCCTTCTGTGATGTCTGGTGGTTGACAGATTTCTGGACCTTCTTTTATCGGTGGGTTACTACACCCAAGGATATGTGGTGGTGCTTATCCAAGGATAGTTTGGGAATACAGTGGTAGATCTCATGAAAAGTACTCTGTCGCTAGTAGAGGGATGGTGTTGAAAGGAAAACTTTAAGTTCAACCCTTATAAGACAACATTGATCCCATTTACAAGGAATAAGATAGCTTCGAATTTTAGTGATATTGAACTTTCTTGGACAAAAATTCCAGGGGTAGTATAGACACAAAACTAACCTGAAATTTTCACTTGAGGCGCACTAGTGTAAAAGCCAAGAAATCATTAACGGCAGCAAGTAGGGCAGTAGGCAGGACCTAAGGACTAAGACCAGCAATGATGAGATACATCTATACTGGTATTATACCAGTATAGTATCTATACTGGCACAACCTACGATGTGCTGCTATGGAGCAGTAGTGCGGTGGGTTGGGACCGAACAGAGACAAAATTTTCACTTGAGGCGCACTAGTGTAAAAGCCAAGAAATCATTAACGGCAGCAAGTAGGGCAGTAGGCAGGACCTAAGGACTAAGACCAGCAATGATGAGATACATCTATACTGGTATTATACCAGTATAGTATCTATACTGGCACAACCTACGATGTGCTGCTATGGAGCAGTAGTGCGGTGGGTTGGGACCGAACAGAGACAGGCCAACATCACTCTAACTAAAGTTCAGAGGATGGCATGTCTATGCACTACTGTACCCATGTCCACTACATCAACCGCTACAATGGAAATATTACTAGGGCTTTCACCCACTGACCTGTTTATAGCGAAGGAAGCAAGTAAAGCAGCCTACAGACTGAGCTGCAGCAGTGTCTAGAAAAACTCGCATACGGAGCATAGCAGAATTACAGAAAAAATGGCCACCTGATTCTAAGTATAGGTACTGATAAGATAAGACAACAGATACTTGTTTTCAAGACCTTTTAAAGATAAAATGACCCATGGGGTCGAAAATTGAGTTCTAGGAAATACAGGAAACCTGGTGTGGAATACCAATGGTTCAAAAACTATGGTAGATTGGTGCCGGGTATATGACTTGAGACCAGGGTTGAAACGGTCGTTTCACTTGGGACAATATGAAATAATACTAAAATTATTGAAAACTCATGAAAAATTAACTAGTAATTTTTTATATAAAACTAATTTTTTCAACACTAATCGATATGGTTTCATAGCAGAAAAAAATGAAGATGCATTGCTTGATTTCAGCAATTTATTATGAAGGGATTAAGTAATGGAGTGAAAATTGTTGGTCTTTATTTGGACATTGCTAAAGTGTTTGATACTGTTGACCATGCAATTATGCTGATGTGTTATGGGACTGTAGTGTCAGTGGAATAGTTCATCAATGGTTTGTTAGTTACCTGAAAGAAAGGAAGCAGTGTGTTGGAACAAGTTTTAGTGAATGGGGTACTGTTGAATGTGGAGTTCCTCAAGGAACAGTACTGGGACCAGTTCTATTTTTAATTTTGGTAAATTCTCTTTGTAATGGCAAATTTATTGGTAGGTTAATCTCCTTTGCTGTTGACACAGCTGTAATTTATGAAAAAAAAAAAAAATAAATTGGAATAAATGTCAATTAGCCGTGGAACAAGATTTACTGTTGTTTACTTTTCAAGTTACTGTTGTGGTTTGCTAGAAAACGAATGACATTAAACACAAACAAAACAAGGTTTATTAAGTTTTCGTTAAGAAATATAGATGATTTTTTTGCCACAGTCCTTATTGAAGATTCACAATCCTTATTGAATTGTTCTTTAATTGGGCAGTCATAAACTGTAAAATATTTGGGAATGATGATAGATAAACTATATGCCATGGAAAACTATATTTTTCACTTGTTCAAAGCAGGGTGGAGTATGGAATTATCTGTTGGGGGGCTACATATAATACAAACTTGTATTCTATTAAATTAATTTAAAAAAAGTATTTTTCGAGTCATACAAAATAAGAGCAGAACAGACCATTAAGCCCTCTTTTTTGGCACTTATGTTTACTACCACTTAGACATCTATATAGCCTATACTCATATATAAAGTTATCAGTGTCTTCAACAGAAGTGGTCAATTTCCTGTGGTACAAAATTTATATAAATTATCACTCTATTCTAGACAAAATCTCCTTTTCCTAAACCTAAGCTAACAAGTTTTAAAAATTCTTCTTTAAGCTAACAATTTTGGATATATATATATATATATCCAAAATTGTATAATAAGATATCTCTTTACGTTAACACTACAAACATCCAAATTTTTTGAGAAAAATAAAATTATGATTGCTCAGTCTTAAAGAGATAGACACCTCTTAATTATTATACAGAAGAATGTATGGCTATATGTGATTTACATGGATATGTAAGGGTGGGGTGTGTGCGTGAGAGGGTATCTATTTGTATTGTATTGTCTACAACTATATTCAGGAAGAGTCATAACGTTAAATTTAATTAGTTTTTAAATTTTAAATAGCTGAAATTAGGCATAGTTTATCTTATCCGGTCTATGAATCTGCTTATGTATAATATAAATACTTTTGTTTGCGCAACTTAGATACTTCAAAATTCTTCTTTTAAAAAGAAATTAATTAGGTTAATTTATATTTGAACTATGATAAATTTTTGTTTTTGTTTTTGCACTTAGAGTAACCTCTAGAGGGTACCTAATTTTTTCTTTTAATTTATAATTTGTTTGTTTTGGTATTTTATTTCTTTTCTCTATTTTTTTAGACATTAAGTTTATTTTTACATGTGTTATATACTGAAAAAGATTTATAATTATTTTTATATATATAAATTGTTGATTTATATTCATAACTATGAAAGGAAAAGTATAATTAAAAATAAAAATCTAGATGTACAAGCCGGCACGAATGTAGTCCGTTGGGCAATAGTCAATAGGGGAACAAGAGTAGTGTGCGCTGTTGTCAAATCTAACAACACCCTGCTCAAGGCTAGCCAGCATTGAGGCTACTGACGTCTTGCAATGTTAATAGAGTTGCGTAAATAAGTAGTTTTAGATTGTTTGCATAGGATGCGTCGATGTTGTTTATCACCTTCCAGAAGTGATAGAGATAATATTTCGTACCTTCCCAGAAAGGATAGAGATACAAGTTTGAGGAAATTAACGCAACACATAGTCTGGAAGTAAAGCAAGAGGTAAACACACAGCTCAGGTATAGACTCAACAGAATTTTCCGAATACTATATTTTTTCACATCATTTGTTATTTTTATTTAATTCTCAAATTTGTTAGTATTAACATAAGTATTAGAAAGACATTACATTCTTGCTTATAATTACATACTTTATATGTTGTTTTACTAAGTGTAAAAGTAGTAATTACTTACAATTTTATTAATAATGAGGGATACTCTCTTGTCTGTGGTAATGTTTACCATTGAATCAGTGATACTGATATATTTTTTAACATTTTTTGTTTTAACAGTAATAGTTATTTCCCCTGTAATAATATTAAATAACACATTACAAAAATTAATATTAGTTTTTAATTAAAATTTTCCAAACTTACATTTATTTATTTGGCCGAAAAAATATTGTTTTTGTTGAGAAATTTCAGATGATTTATTTACAACGAAAAAATAAATGGATTAATTTAATAATTAACCCTCAATCTGGCGCATGTTAATTTGTCTTAAAAATTCTTCGTTCGTTTAAAAATTAATAAAATATATTATTTGTATACAAAACCTAACTTATAAGATATCATTTTTCTCAGAAGTATGCATAGAATTCATCTATGTAATAAAAAAAAAAATTGAAACGGTTTTGGAGTAAGTATGTTAGATGTCAAAAATGATATTAACTTTTTTTCAGAAAAACCTGTATCACCCAAAATCAATAGCTTACTACCTTTTTCTAAGATATACACAATTTTTGTCTATTATTTGTGAATATATTTAGGAAAAAAATATATAAATTTGTTACATTTTCAAAATGTAAAAAATTATTTTATGAATTTCGGGACATTGGTCATTTTATTTTCAACAATTTACCAAACATAGTAATATATATTTTATACAAAAGTTCTATATCTCATTATGTTCAGAAAGGTGCATAGAATGTAGGTGTGTAGTGAAAAAAAATGTTAGATGTATCAAATTTGGAGTTTTTTGGTCAAATACCAAAAAATCGAAGAGTAACGGAGCAGAAATTTCACAGAAAAGGTAATGAATAACATACTAATAGATTTTTAGGATTTTTTTCAACCACTTCTTGAGATTTGTAATATATTTGTGAATATATTTAGGGGAAAAAAATAATAATGTGTTACATTTTCAAAATAAACACAACGATTTTGACTAAAAAGTGATACTCTGACGGTTGAGGTTAGGTTGACACCTCGATCATTTACGCGTAATTAGTAACTTTCTAAAGCTAGGCCTAAGACAAAATCATTAGATTTTACTAAGACAATATATACTTTACAAAGAATAACACACATATTCACTTGTATAATCATATAAAACACTAAATATAAGAAAATTTGCATATAGGCTAAATTTACCTTTTTGGCCTAGGTTATCACAAATAAGAACAGTTCACAAACTAAACTATCACTCAAAAACATAAACTTTAGATATAAAAACACATATATTGTAACTTGTATACAAAATTTATATACAATTTGTATACACAAACCTTCAAAATAACAAAAATCTAATCCCAAAACCAATATGCACCACGCCTAATATTACAGTTTTTACGTCACACAATTGCTATGTTTGGACATCAAAACAAAACCTTCTTAGCAAGTATTTGCCTGTATCAAGTGGTACCAACTTATAGAATGAAATTTCCCCTACAACATAGTGTAAAGAACAAGTCCTTTTTCTGACATGAAAAATGAATTTCGTCTTTTCGTAAAGTGCACCGAATGCCAAATGAATTTTCGTGTTGTCAGGTTTGTTCTCTGGTCAAATAGATATATCTCTGGATCTATGAGACGCAGAAAAATTTTTAATCTACGGTTAGAAAGAGAAACATGTGATCTATAGAACAGTGTTTTAGTTGACTTAAATGACAGATAAATAGAGTTGTAATCATATCAGGGAAAATGGCGTCGCGTTTTACGAAAAGGTGCACGATTCAAATCTTTGACTTTACGTATTAAAAATACGTGAACTTCAGCAATTTTTGGAATATTATTTATAACATTTTGTGGTATTTTTTTTACATGATTATGCATCTACGGAACATTACTTTTCCAACGGTATTTTATTTATTGTGATAGGACAATTCTAAGTGGGCGTAATGTTGAATTGCAAAATACGTGTTTTATAGTTGGTGAAGTGAGCCATGACTAATGCCGCGACCACTTTTAAGGCAAAAAGTGGTCGAGCACCAGTTAGAGGGTTAATAGCAGCTTTGGATGTATTTTTTAAAAATTGTTCATTAAATTATGCTCTTTGCAACTGTGATGAAAAATGAAATTCAGTATCTACGATTTTTCCGAGCATCTTAAATGAATGTAACTTTAGAAGAAACACTGTGTCAAGCGCTGTCACAGCGAAGAAATGAGTTGGCAAACTCGCTCGGTTCCTATTGGTTCCTTCAAGTTCAGGCTGTTAACTGGCTCCTTCCTCAACGGAACTAGACTTGTATAATTGAAGAGCTCTGGATCAAACAGTGCAAAGTGGACTAGATGCAAGTTAGTATATGCTCCCAATTGTAGTCATTAATAAATAGTATCTTTTTTCTTTGGTCCCTGAATTTTCTTGTTGCATGAGTTACTTGTGTAGTAGGGGTTCATAAAATGGCATCCTTAGAAGTGGAATGAATTCGGCTTGCCACTAACAGTGTATGACAAAGCAGCCACAACTTTATTTTTAGAAGCGATGTATGTCCCAAGTATTTGTCTCATTAGGTTTAATTGAAAATTCATGAAGTGTAACTTGTTAAACTTCATGACAGTGTATACAACAAGGAACAAGTTAGAGAATATAGAGAGAAAATAAAGATTACCAAAAGTGTCATTAAACCATAGAAAGAGAAAGAAAGAATTAAAGAGCTATAATATAGTTTGAAAATAGATAAGTTCATAAATTATTCAAGGGGGTTAAAAGTATAAAGGAAAGATATAAACCAAGAATTAGTTTTGTAGAAATGTAGATGGTAATGTGATTTAAGATAGTTTGGAAAGATGGACAGACTATTTCTTAGATATGCTGAGGGTACAGGAAAATTGAAGAGCAGAGAGCGGTAATTAAGAACTAAAACATGAGCAAGATAAAGTAGAACCAACAACATTAGAAGTAGTGGAAATAGTGAAGGACTGAAGAAAAACACAGCACTAGGAAAGGATGATATTTCATATGAACTTATTAAATATGGAGGTGCAGCACTTATAGAAAGAATGCATAAACTTGTATGCACTATATGGGAAGTGAAGAAGATGCCAAAAAATGAGCTGAAACAATTGTATGTTAAATGTACACAAAAAAAAGGTCAAGAACACAATATAGTAATCCCTCCAAAGTAGGGTTTATAAAGTTCTGTCAATTCCCATTGTTAGAAGGATTACATTCATAACAAAGTTGTTGATTGGAGTATACAAAGCAGGTTTTTGACTGAACAGGTAAATGATTAATCATATCTTTTACACCATGTAACACTAATCATTTTACCTTAAACGGTAGAGAGTGTGGTCATGGGGTGCTTGTCGTATAATCTTACCACAGTTATTGTTGTGTTATTTTATTTTTTGTGACAATAAATTAGGCCTTTCTGTTCCTCTTAATGTACCACAAGCTCCTGTTTTTTGTTTTGTTTTAAATAAACAGCTTGAAAATAGATACCAATAGAATGTCCAAAAATATGGCATGATTTTTAAAAAATGTACGGTTTTATTAGCATTTAACCGAATACTTATATAAAATAAAGAACATCCATAATGTGACGAATGTACTTATTAAGGATTATACCTCACCCAGTGTCATTTGATGATTTCTTAATATGTAAAAAGTCAAATTTATTTAGACATACCTGAATTTTATCCGATGATTATAAATGTGATCTAGCCAAGCTTCACACATTATGTAAAGCACAAGTCCAGACACTCTCTGCTGAATATTCATTGATAATGAGTTGGTGGCTACCAAAACTGGGCGTAGAACTTCATCTGAAAATATAATAGATTATGTGAAATATTAAAAGTTAAACGAATCATTCTTGTATAACTTAATAAAAATGTAGTTATTTTTGACTTACCGCCAGCAATCCTTGGATAATTCGATTTTAGTTTATATTGTCATATATTTATTCACTACACGTGTTTCGGACATTATCGTCCATCGTCGGGTGATAACACTTAGTTATGGTGAACAGATTAATATCTATTCCTATGGAAGAACCCGATTACATAGAGGAGCTAAACACAATAAAACATATTGCACACCAAAATGGATACAAACCAACAATAGTAGACAATATACTCAAGAAAATGGAACAAAAGAGAAACAATACTATGAATATAATAAAACAGGACAACAAGTTTGTAACTTTACAACACAACACCAAATTCAATAACATAATAGCCAATATATTCAGACAACAAGGTTACAAAATAGCATACAAAACCAATTCCAACCTGAACCAAATAATAAACAGGAACATAACCAATAAACAAGATAAATATATACAAATACTGGTATATATAGATTAAACTGCAGCTCATGCAACAAATTTTACATAGGACAGACAGGACGCCCGTTTAAATCACGATACAAAGAACATATTCAAGCGCTAAAACACCCTGAAAAATCTAAGTTTGCGGAACATTTGATAGATAATGATCATAAATATGACAACATGGAAATTAACATGCAAGTACTAAAAAATTGTAAAAAGGGCAACTATATGAACCGCTTGGAAGGAATACTTAATTTATCGTAGCGAATTGCAGAACCCTGATGGATTGTTGAATGACAAAAAAAGGTTTGAAGCAACCCCCACCTTCGAGCTGATAAACAGATTAACTACCATACGCACATGACCAATGCATAGTATACTATGTAGTGCCGGCGCGGTGACATTAAAATATTGTGTTTCTCGTGCGTGAATGTTATGTGTTACTTGTATTTTTGTGTTGAATATTTTAACTAAGTGTTATCACCCGACGATGGACAATAATGTCCGAAAGACGTGTAGTGAATAAATATATGACAATATAAACTAAATTCGAATTATCCAAGGATTGCTGGCGGTAAGTCAAAAATAACTACAGTTATTCAAGCATATCCGGTTACTCTAGAATATCATATGATTAATAAAAATATATTAATGTATAAATGTGCTTTGTATAAATGTGCTTATACAAAGTTGCATATGTTGTTATAGTGTAGCCTAAGTGGTAAAATGATTGTTCTTATAAAACATTACAAGTATCTTTATTGAACGAGCTGTAAAATAACTGTGCTTATGCAGTTACACATATCATTATTATAAATTGAAAATTTAGATACAATAGCATAGCAACTAGCAACACAGTGTCGATCACAGAAGAAGGCAGAGGCTATGTAAAGAATAGTGTACTTGGGGTATATAATATGACTCTTTTATAGGACAAAGCAGCATGTAAATAGATTTTGGAGTTCATCCAAGATTTGTTAGCAGAAGTTAAGACAATGTTAGGAGTAGTAGAAAAATGTACTTACATCAATCTTAGCAGTAATAAAGGATAGGTTAGGTAATCATAATCAGTTTACAGATAAACAGTTTAAATTATAATATGATTATTTATTAACATTTAATGTACTAAATCCTGAACAAAGAAACACAAGACTTAAGAGACAGAAAAATTAAGAAATGCACAAAAAGTAGTATCACATACAGAGTTGTAGCTGAATACAAGTTCGGAAAATCAGAGCTTGATAATAATGTCCAATTAGAAAATGCAAACATCAATGTGTGCAAAATTGAACTAAATGTGTACAACACATCAACTTAAAACAATATATTATAACACAAATTTAAAAATGAATCATGGAAAAGAAAGAAAAATACCTCTAATTTAAACATGGCTTACCAACAGAAAATACACTTTTATTATTTGTTATGAAACTGTAGTGTTGGTTAATGAATGGAACGGATGGTTACCTGTGACATTGCTCACAAAATGAAAATAAATTTCCTATCTAAATACTTACCTCAATCAAATTGATATGAAAATTATTTACCAAATTACAAGACAAGGAACTGACTTTTAAAAATAGGTACTATGGAAAATATGATACATATTTGTTCTCAAATAACACAACGTCAATCACTTCAAATGTTAGATAATAAAATACAAGCGACAAACATACCTGCTATAAATTATTTACTACAATTAGAAACAATTTACAGAAAAAAATATTCAAATATGGATGAGACACAAATTATCACTCATGTAAATCAAGGGTCTAGGAAATGAAATTTGTGAGAAGGTCAATATTTATGGCCAACTCAACCTTAAACAATTACAATAAAATCTGACAAAAATTTTAAACCAACTTTTCTTTCAAAATTTGAACAAAAAAAAATATTATAAAAACCAATAAAACAGGACACTCCAAACTATTATGACACATTCATACTATAACTAAATTGGAACACTTGAGCAAAATGTTAATCTACACTAGCTATTAAAACATAAGAAAAATTTCCAAATAATAGAAAACAATTTATTCAATAAAGGTACTTAGAGATTTGAATACTTCACTAAACATAAACATAAACAGATCACGAAGTTTAACCAATCACATAATCTATCTATGTGACAATAGTTTCCTTTAAGCCGTATTTCTTTAAACTCGAAATGTTCGGATTTTAGTTTTACACAATTTTTCTAAAGCATCACAAATGTTATAAAATACTGTTTTACAGGCAACCTAAGCTGTAAGTATATCATTTGTGAACCCTTGGTATATATCTACAGATTGTCCTTTAAAATCTTCGTTGATTGCTCGATGACAATGTTGATCAATGTACCACTATAAAAGTTATCATTTCGTATTAGGTTGAAATAGCTATTAATAATAAAATAATTATATTCTGATGAGTTTGTAAGATTTTCCAGATATTCCATACTTTGCAAATAAATTTGACATGCCTTAGCATAATATATATACTGTAATATGCCCACTACCATGAAAATCAAACATTATTAACCATAGGGAACTTACATCACAGAGTTTTAATCCGGGTTCTTGATTTTTCCGCAAATTATTAATGTATTCAAGTTACCTCATGCACACCTTTATTGGAACTAGTTCTCATCCCCTCCACCACCAATTATTTCAATTATTTTTTCGTTTCAGTGTGAGATTGGGTTTCATGGCAGACTGGATGTTTCATCTGTTTGCGAGTCCTTGTGTAGCTTATTTCCCTGAACAAATATCCATGTCAGGTAACAACGTCATTAGGTTTCGTATTTCTGTGTGAATTTTTATTCTGTATATTGAACATTTTATTTTATCAAATTTAGTATTTAGTGTGTATAGTGTTATTTTTTTTTAAACTGGTTTTTTATTTTTATTCTGTACATTGAATGTTAGATTTATTATTTCAATCAGTTATCTAATTTACTAAAAATGGATCCACGAGGAGTATCACGAATCGGTAGATAGTTAGCTAGTGTAGAAAAAGAAGAGGAGTTTGAAGCTGTTGAAACACTTACAGGTGCATTTCAGAGACAATTATTTTTTAAGGAAGTACAAGAAGACGAGGATAAGGACGAACAAAGTGATATTGATGGTGAACTGGAAGGATATTGGAAAGTTAATAAGGATACTGGAAGGATAAGCACCATTCTGAAGAAATTTCTGCACTATTTTATTTGATGATTTTAATGATCTTGAAAGTATGCCACTAGAAACTAGACTTAATATTGGATCCCGTGTAAATGGTGAGATGGCTTATATTAGTAATGACCAAAAAATGTTATCGGATGTTCAGCCCACAACACGAGCAAGAACAAGACAGAGGAATATTTTGCAAATGTGTATGGACCGGGTTGTTAGATCTGGTCAAGATTCTAAATCCCCTATTGAATCTTGGAAGCTATTTTTCACAGATTATATTATTGAAACAATTACGTCAAACACTAACGTTTGGATCGAAAAAAATAAGCAGAATTATTCAAGGGAAAGAGATTGTAACAACCGCTGAAATTAGGGCAGTTATTGGATTATTGTACTTGGCAGGGGTAATGAAATCGTCTCATGAGAACTTAAAAGATATATATGCAACAGATGGAATGGGCGTTGAATTTTTTCCTCTTCTAATGTCAAGAAACAGACTTCAGTTGCTGCTAAGACCGATGAGGTTTGATTACCAACGTACAAGGGCTGGAAGAAAATTGTTGGATAAATTGGCTGCTATAAGAGATGTGTTCGATCAGTTTGTTGAAAATTGTCAAAAGAATTATGTGGTATCAGAATTTGTAACATTAAATGAAATGCTAGATGCATTCCGTGGCAGGTGCAGTTTTAGAGTGTTTATGAAAAACAAACCAGCCAAATACAGCATAAATTTTTTTGCAATAAAATGTGCCCCAACATTTTATACCAGCAATACGTAGCAGCCTGAAGGACCTTTTTGCATTGATAATTCATCTAAAGCTATTGTTGAAAGGATGATTCAACCCTTTTCAGGAACTGGACGTAATGTAACAACTGATAATTGGTTTACATCCTTTCCATTATATGCTGTGTTGTTTACCTTAGTAGGCATACTAAGGATAAACAAAAGAGAAATCCCTCCATTATTTCTGAAGACAAAAGAGAGAAAAATTGGAAATTCACTGTTTGGTTTCAAGCAGGAATGCACTTTGGTTTCTCATCAACCAAAGAGAAATAAAAATGTGTTATTGTTATCATCAATGCATGATGACGATGCTATTGATAACGATCTTACATCTAAAACCTATACGAAACTGGATATCATCCTGTTTTACAATTCTAGCAAGGGAGGTGTCGACAAATCTTGTAAGCAAGGGAAAATCAAAACTTGTAAATCCATTTGAAGCCATTTAAATTACTTTTAATAATAAATATGTTTGCTATATATTATTAAAGTCATTGCAATAATTCAGTCTTGACAGTCAATCCATACATTTTAAAAATCCAATGAAAGTGTTAAAAACTTGTTAGAAAAAATAACATTTGAAAGACATTTAACCACTCGTCGTATGCAGGGTAACAAAACAATCCACCTATCATTTTTCAATTGAAACATTTGTCTAAAAATTAGTGATTTTTTTCAATAATTATTGATCAAAATGGCTTATGTCTACATTGTTTAAACTTTTCATTTTATAACTGTTCAATCATTTTTTATTTGGATTCATGTGTGTTATTGTGTAAAAGTGTTTTTTTCTACATGTAATAAAAATGTAAGTACTTGACAGTACCGTATCTATAATTTATTAATACAGTGTTAATCTATTGTTTTTTAAGTTCCGTAGAAATCAGTAATCCAATCTATCCTCGGTCCCAGTTAGTTCAAATAATCGATGTCTTACTGTATCACAATGAAGGAATCAAATAAATTACATTTAATTCATATTTTCATGCAACTATTATACCTAAATAATTTTTTACATAACTACTGACGTAATAAACATTTCATCCAAATATTACCTAAATAGTCTTCTACATAACTGCTGACATATTGGGGCATTTCATCTAACTGTTGTCGCCAATAGTTTGAGTCTGGGAATATCATCTGCAAGTTAGCTAAACTGACTGTTCTAGAAACTGTTGCAAGTATATCCACACATACATTGGGAATATTCTGAAAATTATAAAAGTATACAAATATTGTTAATAATGTACTTAAAATAGTTATATCAGTACAATAGAGAAGAATTGATTACTATATATTTTAATATCTTCAAATTGTTTGTCCAAATAAAATAAATAGGCAAACAAATGTTTTGTAAAGAAAATGGTTAACATTAACTATGTATATTTTTTAATTACTAATGGTATTTTATAATTTAATTTGAAAGTTATTTCTTGTTGAAAATGTTTTGTATATTCTTTCAACAACAAAAACAAAGTTATATTGGTAATTTTAAAGAACATTGTAGCAGTATAAAACTATGAATAGCTCACATAGTTAGTATCTCATGTAAGTATATTAAACATTATTATATTTTCACATAATGTTATTATGCATTTTTTCCAATTAGTATATGTAGTTAATGTAGTAATGTTTGCCTCTCCAATCTTTATCTATTTATCTATCAATCTATACCTTATAATGTTTTGACCGATTTTTGTACAATTTGATATGAAACGCTTTTTTTTTTGAAATTTCTCAATTTTGTCAAAATTAATCAAGATTTGGAGGTAATTCTTATACATTACAATAACAAAATATATTTTTTTAATTCTAAATTATCTCTAAAGATATTTAATTCAATTTTCCTGAAATATAAGCCAAAATGTATTGGGCGTTTTCTTCTTCTACTACTGCAGCATTAGGGATTGCCTGGATCCACTTCTAAAATCTTTCTCAATTTGCGTAGCTGATTTAGTGTTTTTACTTAGCTCATTGTGACCTACTTCACATCCTCCTCCTATGTGGTTTTTGCTCTTCCTGCAGGTCGCTTCCACAATGGTCTTACCTCCAGATTACAAAATGTGTTGAGTATAAAGAACCCAAATAACACATATTAGTCACAATCTCCAAAAAATTTCAAATCGAGAGAAACATTGATCAAATGTGAAAATGAACCATTGACATAGAATTTCGATATTTAATAAAGCTATTTAGAATAAATTTTGGTGAATTGTTACCATTAATGAGTGTATCTAACACTACCCATACATAAAATGACATTATGGGACTGTTTCCAAAAGTCAGGAGTAAGCCATCATTTTGGCAATCAACAATAAGAAGTGTAAGATAGTAGCCGATTTAATTATTAATGAGAAAATAAATATTTAATTTAAGTTGTGAAATGTGTAAGTGTTTAAAATATACCACATTGAACTCAATTGTTTTTACTTATAAGTTTTTCTTCCAAAGATTATGATTCTATTTATTATTGTGTTTTCAAACCCTATGTATTGGATGCTCAGTATAATATCTTCATATCCAAACTAATTGAAAAATGCTCTAAAATTCTTTTCTTTAATGTTTAACTTTATTTTAAATTGCTGCTGGGTGCCAATAAGTTATGTTTAGAGAACTTATACTCTATCATTTCTACAGGGTTGTGAATTCTATGAGAAGTGTACTTTATGTAGAAATTATGAACAGAGTCAATTTCTGAAATACGTTAGATTGTTGTGTTTATTACCTGAAATGCATACACAATAAATTTTTAATTATTACAACATGAAGATAAAATATAGTTCAACTGTTAAATATCTATACATTTCACTGAATTTATTCATAACTAATTTACCTTTAGGATACTTTTGGTATTATCAAAGAAAAATTCGACATTATTAGTTCATCTTAAAAAACACATTTTTTAATATTTTTATCTTTACTATTAAAGCTCTTTTCCAAAAGAAGCGTTATGTATTTTTAAGTCATTAAAAAAAATAATAAAATTTGTCCCTAGTTTCTATAATTATTTACTATGTAGCAAATGTATAATATATGTAAATACAATGATACCAAAGTTGCTTTGAATTCTGATTTTAAAAATTTTTGACAACTTGTCCCACTGTTTTACTGAAGACTTCTTGTGTATTCTTTGAGTCCTCTATCATGAGATTCTTGTCCAGAGCTGGCTTCAGACTTAGGTCGTTTAGTACTTGTTAGTGACTTGTGTTGTTGAGTGCTTGTTTGCGACTTGCCTTGTTGAGTGCTTGTTTGCGACTTGTGTTGTCGAGTGCTAGTTCCAGACTAACTTCATCGAGTGCTTGTTAACGACTTAAGGTGTTGTTTGCGATTAGCCTCCTCAAAAGATGTTTAGCGCCTTCTCTCGTTTATGATGTCTTTTATTGGATTAAAATTTCCTCCAATCAGAACAAATTATGTCATTATCTGTTGATTTATGCCATTCTCTTTTACCAAACTTATTTTTACATCTTATATAGTATGATTTAACCTAACAAAACAAAAAAAAAACATTTATATATATTACAAAAATCTTCCTAGTCGTATTCTATAATTAGACAATATGATTAAAAAATTTAATTTATTTACTTGGTTCTGTAACAATCTTTCATCCTTATATATATATATATATATATATATATATATATATATATATATATATATATATATGAAATGAAATGAAATGAAATGAAAAAATGCTTTATTTCACAACAAAAATATTCCATTACAATATTTGTTAAATTTTATATTACTAAACTTGTTCCAAACCATAAACTTAAAATATTTATAATTGCATTTTAAAAGCATAGCTGATTAGGCTGTCTGCTTGGTTGGGTAGAAATTTTCAAACACAATCACATATTACATCAAAGAAATTAACACATTACACACATTTGATGATCTTAATAAGAAACAAATAACTTTAGAAAACATGTATTTACAAACAAATCTGGACTACCAATATTTGCATCAAAATTAAATCTTAAAACAAAAAAAAAATATATTTACGGTATTAAATTACAAAACGGAAAATATCTTACAATTTGGAAAACATGTGGAAACAAAAGTTTAAAAATGTATAGACGTCCCGATAGGGAATTAGAAATTAAATTCTTGAATTAAAGCCCATCTGTATTGCCAAGCTTGTTGAGAAAATTTTGCAAGCCGCACCCAATCGTGCCCATTTAAATACTTTAAAACCTCTTCCTTACTTAGTTCATGCGTTTTGAACCACCTAAATCTGAAATCCTTTAAAATTGGACATTTTCCGATAAAATGGTATGTATCCTCGAACTGATTTAAATTACAAAGAGAGCAATTATAATTTTGTTCCCTGACCCAAGGTTTATAATTTAAATGAAGCAAATCTCCCCTACACTTGAAAACCCATCCAATTAATTTTGAATTAAATTCCTCTCTAAAATAAGTTTTATCGCCTAGGTCATAGTCTACCTCTCTGTATAAGGCATGGTACTGACTTGTCCTAGCGGCTTGTATACATTTCTGCCTAGCATCGTCCCTTATCGCTTGCCATAAGGTCATCAGTTGCCCCCGCCATAGTCCCGCATCAGCTGATAACGGCACAGAATGCCTTTCAGCCAAATACTGCCACTCTCGAAACCAAAATAGATTTTTCCTAATTATTTCTTTTGATAAAATATTAGGTAGACGGTTATCGGCCATGTCCAGCACTTTTATTATGTATTTAAAATGTAACTTAAAAGCAAAAACAAACAATTTTTCAAAATTTGTCTCCAAATACAACATATAGTTAGGTGTGTTTTGTGGCAGACACAGAATCCGTTTGATAAAAAAACGTAACAGCTGTTCTACCGAATCATGTTCCCGATATCCCCACACTTGGGCTCCGTAACACATGATTGACCTGGCTACAGCTTTAAAACATTCCGATTTAGTTAATAGGGTAATACTTGCATGGCCTAACAAATTTACCCAAGCATGATTGATGGCATTTTTAGATGCTGTCAGTTTCTCTTCAAAATGACATTGTAAAGACAATGCTGGTGTCAGAGTCAGACCTAGATATTTATACTTGTTGACACATTCAATCCGTTCACCTTTATAAAACCATCGCTCATGAGACGATAATTTCCCCCCATTTCGAAAGACCATAATTTTAGATTTGTCCAAATTTATTTTCAAATTCCAAGCGTCACAATATCTTTCTAAATTTGTTATCATATATTGCAATACTACAGGAGCAGGGGCCAGCAACACAATGTCATCAGCATATAACAACACTCTGATCTTCGTGTCACCGAACTGACAACCGCCTCCTAGAACCTCGTGCAAGTCGTTTATAAATAAAGAGAATAACAGTGGACTTAACAGACATCCCTGCCTTAAGCCCTTGCTTGTTTCAAAACAATTGGACACCCCCTCCCCACACCAAACCCCTGCTGCAGTACCATTATACAAACTTTGTAAAATCCTCACAATTTTTGTAGACACTCCCAGAGAATATAGTTTATAAAACAATGACTTTCGATCTATCCTATCAAAGGCCGCAGAAAAATCAACAAAAAAACAATAAAGCTTTCCCTTGTTTAATGCGAGCCTCAGATTTATCATAGACATGAGATTGAATATATTGTCAATGGTGGAATAACCTTTCCTAAACCCCGCTTGGTACTCATTTAATATATTGTTTTCCCTAACCCATTTTTCTAACCTGTTTAAAATTATACCCGTAAAAAGTTTGGCGATAGCATCCATAAAACAAATACCTCTATAGTTGCTTACATCATTAACATCACCTTTTTTGTGTAATGGATATACAATAGATTTTTTAAAACTAATCGGCACTTTCCCATTATCCCAAATTAAATTAAACATTTTTAGAACAATTTCAATTAATTTGTCTGGAGCTTGTTTATAAAATTCATAAGGTATGCGGTCGAACCCTGGCGCTTTATTATCTTTTGAGGCCTTTAATACCTGTCTTATTTCACACATATCGATTGTTTTATCTAGACACTTAACTTTAAAAAAAGGTTCTGCAAACAAAACAGGCTGCATACTTATGGGGGGATCAAGCAGCATTTTAAAGTGCCTAACCCAGTCTTCCACCTTAATATTGTTTCCCACATAATTCATTCCTTTTTTTAAACTTTTCGCGGCCTCCCAAAAATCTTTCGTATTCTTAACATTTTGTAGTTTTTTAATTAACTCTTCGTTAAACTGTTTCTTTTTCAAATCCCTTATTTTACTATAATCCTTGTTAGCTTCCAAATATAATTTTTTGACATAAATATTATTGTATCCCCTGTATAGATTTAATAATTTGAATACTTTAGTTCTAGCCTTATCACACTCTTTGTCAAACCATTTGTTTTTCCCCCTAGACGCACTTTTCTTACCCCTATTTTGTTTACCCTGGTGCGCAGCCCCTCTCACAATGTCCGTTATCTCGTCTAGCATTACTTGTACATTTTCGTTAGATTCTACTAAGTTTAACTTACTATCTACCTTATTTTTATAAAACCGATCATCCGATACTGACCACATTAATTTAGGTAACATAGGGAAACTTTTTACTTCCTTTATTTTATTATCTAATCGCGCGTATATCTCTAGCTGAATTGGTAAATGGTCCGACCCAATAAATTCTTTCACACACATATCCTTAACCCAATCTAAACTGTTTAGTGAAATACTTGCCAAATCAATTACAGAGGACCCCATGTTACTAATGAAAGTGTATTGACCTTTATCGTCTGAGATTGTGCGCCCATTCAAAATGACTTGCCCATAATTATCACAAAACTCCAAATATTTTTTCCCCCTAATATTGCAAATTGTGTCTTTAGATGCACGTAATTCTTTAATATTGCTTAAACTACTTATAAGATTAACATTTATATTTTGTTTGTTTGCAGTTCTTGCGTTACAATCACCAATAATAATAAAACTCATGTTTGAATTAGAACTAACATAATCTGACAAGGCACTGAAATCTCTTTCCCAACAGTTGCAATTTAAATAAATGGGTAAAATGCGAGTAAAATGAGATTCTTCTAACTTAACTTCTACAGCATGAGCTATATCATTATGAACAAAATTTATATTATTTACAAAATTTGATTTTAAATTAATTCCAACTAAACAGCCTCCTCGAGGCCTCCCAAAAGTACCCTCCTTAATTGCTGGTATTAACTTTAACCTGAAATTACTAAAATAGTTTCTTAAAAAATCAAAATCAACTTCTGTTATAAAAGTTTCTAACAAAATTATTATGTCGTAATCTAACAAAAAATTAATTAACTTAAAGTCACTGAGTTTATTTCTTAATCCGTGTACATTGTATGATAGGATTGTCAATGATACATCACCTCTAGAGGTTTTCTTGGGCGATGTTCGTTGATAGGTGCGGTTGCATTCTCACTTCCTTTCCTCCACCGTTGCAGTCGGCGTTGTTGCTATAGAGTATATATATATATATATATATATATTCAATCAGACTATATACACAACCAAAAGTAACCACTCCTGAGATCTCATTTTTCATAACAAGCTTTGTCTTCTGATATATGTATATATAATCTAACCAAACTTTAATTTACCAAAAAATGTGAAACGCTACAAATGGTCTTGAACATTATATGTTTTTTTATTTATTTTTGTTAGATGTATGTTTTATATTATGACTATGTATTACTAAAAATATAGACACAAACACAAAGTGAACAGTAAAATGTTTATATGATTTATAAATAAATCGTATAAAAAATATATATTTAGTACAATTTTATATTAGGCTAAGTCAGGTTAGTAGAAAGTAGAGGAGTGGGCACACTGATGTACGGACAACTGTGTTCTTGAATTTACCTGTCTTTTTTAAGAGAATAGATCAATGTATGGCTTTATACAGGTTTGAGCAGTACATTAAGGTGGTGATACTTTCTAGGGAATCCTGGGTATTAGGGAGAAGAGTCAAAGCAAGGTGGGATGGCCCAGTGCAAATAGGGCTGGTTTGTATGTACCATGTATGGAGTTGAAGATGTCCTTTCATTTGAGGTAATATTCTAATCAGTGGTCTTATAATGTTTTATAATTAATTGTTGTTGAGCTAATTGTAATATTTTAAATTACGTTGGGCGCCATTTTGTAATATTTATTACAAAAAATAATATATATATATAGGCTATACTCTTGAAAATAGCATAGAAAATTTCTAATTGGGTCGTAAGTTCTTTTATAGTGTACTCTGGAGAATTTCAAATAAAAAATACAGAATCCAATTTGTGAAATGTAAATTTAATTATTTTAAAATAAAATTATAGATTGTATACAAATTAAAATATTTCCTGAAAAAACAAAAATCATCACATTTTTTATAACATCATAAAATTATAATTCAACCATACTTAATTTATAATTAATTTTTTGGTTGCAACCTAATTCAAAATAAAAATCTTTCATATATAAAAATACAATATACTCAAAATTTACAATATTTTTATATTACCAAATTTCTTTTTACTAATTACTTATTCTCTAAACATCAAATCCAATAAAATCAACTCATGAATGTTTTTTTATTAAAGTTTATAATAATAATTTTTTTAAACACATTTTTCTCTTATTTGAATCCAGGTGATATCTCTGCAAACATCCTATCAAAAATTTGTTAATAAACTATATGTTCGTTATTTTATGTTTAGGTTTTTTATGAAAAATATTTTGAGCATGTCATACCAAGAATGCTAACACTGAAGCTAAATTCTGCAATATACTTAAAATTTTCATTGGATTTAAACTACTTCTTTGTTCAAACCTGCATGTCCTCTTTTAAATTCACATCACCGTCTATTAAAAAGTATCTTATTGAAAACATCCTCTCTCTCTAAAATGTAACTTTGTAACTATTTGAATAAATCGGAGATTCATTTTTTCATACTTTTAATAATTGCCACACGTTGTGCGCCAATTGTAACAATATGAATTTACTGGAATTTATTTATTTCATTTCTAGTTTTATTAATTGCCACACGTGTGTTAATTGTAATAATAATGAAAAATCAAGACAGTGTAGAAGGAATTTACTTAAAAAATGAATTGCCCAACCTTGTGAGACAATTACAATGATTTATTAAAAAAGGAAAAGCTAATAATATTAGAAAAATAGTTAAAAGTTGGGCGCCATGGCAAGTGCACATTTGCCAGTTAGAATTTTGAAAACTGAATGGGTCGTGAATTCTTTAGAAACAGTGTACTTAATGGAATAAATGAAATGGAATGCAGAAATCTTTTATACTTTTAAACAAACATGATTATTTATTTAGACACACTAAATTGAGACATATACAAATTACAAACTTCAATAATCAATAACTCAAAACTTAAAATTAAACTTTACATATTTAGAATTTTAAATGTTTTTACTTCAAAAAAAAAAAAAGAATCTAAAAGAGTACGAGTCTGGGCTTTGCTTGACTAACTATTCCAAACTCATACCTTATTCATTTTCTAATATGTTTAGAATTGCAAGTGTTTAATAGAAATAAAAATATAAACACTATGCCTAGTTGTGTTAGTATTGTTATTAATTTCCTCTTTCATTTAACATAATTTTTTCTTTGAGCTTAAAAAGAGAATTATTGCTGACACTGCAAATAGTTATATGTCACACAATAAATATATAAGTTGAACATAAAATAATATAATGTGACAAAAACTTATAACTAACAAAAACATTTCTTAAAAACTACTATACATACTCATATCCAGAGTTAATTGTTCACATGATCATCATTAACTAAACGTTCTGATCCACTTTCCCCTAATTTTCGACCACTTGGCTGATGGTAGTCTAGCCCTATCATACACATTATTTCTTTAAGGTTTTATAGTTGTCTGCGTTTCTCACTAAACATTGTTCAAATTACAATATATATTCACTCCTAGACTCGATTCAAATGGATAATCATTTCATACCTAACCATAGTTCATTTCTAAAAACACTCTCTTCCCATTGTCATGTGGTTTAGTCTTAAGTATTTCACTTCTTCACATTATAGTCATTTTTAACGAAGACAAACATCGCTAATACTTTTACACATTTGATATTATTGTTCAGTTAATACACTTTAAATAGCATACAATTATACATTTTTTACTTCTTTGATCACATTTTAAGATACAGGCATCTCACATCTAGAGCTTGCTCAATTGCCCCAAGACGACTGGGACTGACGAAAAGACGCTTTACCGCTAAAACACTCTGTGGAACCAGTCACATGCCTGTCTTATTTTTTTACTTTGAATAGTTTTTCACATTTAACTTATTGTCAACCAACACACATGTTTTCTACATTGTCACTGTTCATTCACGGTTTTTTTTATTCTCATCATCTTTTAGTTATTAAAAATAAAAGTCCGAACTACTTCCTGCCGTATTAATACCATTAGCCTATTCACAAATTTATACATATTTATTCCCTATATCTAATTACAACAGTTCCTATTCACTACTTATCTCTAATTACAATTTACAATCCTCTAATTACTTTTCATCATTTATATTTATTCGAATTTTGTTTTGTTAAATTATAAAATTTTATCCACCCTAGCACCCTGCTTTTCCCAAGAGCTTGCTGTTACTTCTTGCATGAGCACCCCCATGCTATTTATTCAATCATCTGCTTTGAACTTTACCAATAATATTTCAATAATTCACAATGTTACAACTTATTCAATTTTTATGTCTCATTTCCGAGAAAATCACTTATTGTGTGATTTCTCCTTTATTCAAAAATAACTTATTGTCTGTAAAACATCGTATCTCCTTAACAATGTCTTGTCTCTTTTCTTCAGCTTTTTCCTGTCCCTACCTTTACACTTTACACACAACACACTGCTGTCACATTTCTTAAAGTTTTATGCACATCTACACTGTTGTCATATTTCTCTTATATCTAATATTATATACTTTTTATTTTTTATTATTATTATTAATATATTTTTTACAAATCTCTCTGACCATTTAGTACTAATTACCTCCTTTATTTATTTGTACTCTTTATTTAACTATCTATTATTATTATTATTGTTGTATTCTATAACAGAATACATTCCCTATTGACTGCCTTGAGTCAAACTACTTTTATAGTCAGACCAAGTTTACATAACCGAAAATTTACTCTATTACAATCTATATAATTTGAGATTGAAACAATACACCATTTAATGAAAGAATATTCTGCCTACGAGCACATTCAGTAGAAGTTGTGAAGTTTTGGAACTGATATAATATAAACATCTTCAGAGCATGAACATACTAGACTCGTGGTTATAGGTTACACACATCAGATATTTCTCATAACTATGTTCAAAATATGAAATTAGTAAAAACAATGAAATGAAAAAAGTGATAAATTCTTAACTTAAAAACGTTTTTTTATTGAGTGGTCAGAATCTTTACGTCCTCTTGTCTGCGCCAAGTGAAAAGTTATTCATAATACTTGAATAGGTAACTCGGCTGTTTAAAAAAGACCATTTTACATTTTGTCTATATATTTGTTTATACGCTTTCTGTTTGACAATTTCTCACAACTCTGTTTATTAATTCAAACACATTTCAACGACCACATTGCCATCTTATACCTAGTTTATAGTTATAGTTTGATTATTGTAGCTCACACATCACAACATATGGCAACATTGTTGTTGAAACACGTTTGATTTAATAAACATATTTGTAAGAAATTGTGTTTTATTACAATTTTAAAACATCTTACAAGTTAAGCTCAACATTTATTTTTATAAATGAAGTATGTAAAAATATTTAGATTTTATTTTCCATTGTAAAATAGTGGTGTCTCAAAACAGCTACTGCATGGACACAGGTGCTCTGACTAGAAATAAATCGTGACCTCTGAAGTGCTGCGCCTAAACCTTGCTTGTTGGATCTGTTACCTGATAAAGCGTTCTAGGTCTGCTTATTAGGGACAATTAATCTATTACCACTCCCGTGAATCGTCATTCATTGATTTCAGATCCCCTGCCAGGACACGCGCAAGCAAATATCCCTGTCCCGTTCTTTCTCACTTGGTTAACCACTGTTAACGATTTATTTATATCTAATAATTAAACTAATTATTCTAATTATTAATTAATATAATTTCAGACTTAACATGGTTTATATAACTAACCTAATTTGGTATTGCACATTACATAAGGCCCAACACATTTTAGCCCTATGCGACTGTCACCTTACATCAATTAACACGCAATAAGTTTTAGAATTTTACCAGTGCATGTCGACTCAAACTCCCCTAGGGGTCCTCCGACCCAAAAACCTTAGACCTAGAATTTGGTTCTTCAATAAAATTAATAAAGTTAACTACTGCTCTCAAGAACGAACACACACTGAATCCTACTCTTCTTGCTCTGTGGTTTGGAGTACCCCTCCAAACTGGATAACTATGGAGGGGGTAGGTATCTTATCAAATGCCAGATAAACTGGAAGAAGACAGACTATGATACCTGCAAGTGTTGTAGAATAACACAGAAGTATTAAATAAAATGGTAGGAACAAGGCATTACAAATAGTCATAAAAAAAGTTACCGTCACGGGATGGTAGACAGAGTGAAAACTTTAACTATTGATTTAGAAAATTAATAAAATTTTAAACTTTTAATAAATGTGATAAAAGTATGAATTATATTTAATGGTTCATTTTTTAGTTTGAATATGTATGGAGTCTGAGAAAGTTAGTGCAATACTTTTTGTCGATTTTTAGTTTTAATATGTATGGGTATGTGAGAAAGTTTGTGCAATATTTCTGCATTAATTATTAGTTTGACTCTGTATGGGATTTTGAAAAAGTTAGTGGAGTATTTTTTATAGAGTTTTAGTTTAATATGTAAGGGAATGTGAGAACGTTTGTGCAATATTTATGCGAGAGCATATATATATATATATATAGCGTGGTTGCGCACGCGTATACATATACAGTATACTCCCGATTACCCGCGAATCTTGCGGAAAAAATAAGTAAAAAACGGTTCTCTTTACCTGTTTAGTACTGGTAACAACCAGTAAAACTACGAGAACGAAGTTGTGCAGCTTACTGTCTAGAATGGTTGGACTGTGACGCTAATGAACTGGGATTCGAGCGACTGATGGACCAAGAAATAGCAGACAATGCAAGAGGGGGCGAATGAAGAGCAAAATGTATGAGAAAAGGAAGAAGGAACATACGTGCATGCACGATTGACACACGAAGTGGCCTTGCAAAGACATCAATGAACTGCTCACTGCTCCAGTATTTAGAGGAACAAGACGATAACACACAGTTGTTCAGTCAAGAATCAAGAGATGGTGTTTTCTCAGTAAGAAACAATAAACAGTGTTTGATTTTTTAAAAACTGTCAGGTAATTGTGTTAGTGTAGTATAATGTGTTTCCTGTATTGTTCTTTTGTTTTACTACAAAAACATCTTGTTTATTACACTTTTTATTTCATGTAAAATGTACATTAAAATGTTTTTAATTTATAGGTTTGTACTGTGTATTATGTGTTTTATGTACAGTATATTAAAATCTTTTTATGTCAAAGCTATTTTGTAATTACATATTTTCTCTTTATGTTTAGCATTCATGCATATTATCCGTGATTTTTGTTATCGGCGATGTCTGTGCCAAGCAATTTCGTGGATAATTGGGAGTATACTGTACTTACATTGTATATACCTATATGAATAGAATGAATCATTGCTCATTCTCTCTCCATGCTGTCTGTTGTCAGCATATAGACGCTCGAATCAAATATATATATATATATATATATATATATATATATATATTCATTAAAACATCCAGACAAAAAAATACCCAACAAGCCAATAGAAGTTTTCACTTCAAAAACATCAAATGAAATATCAATTTTGAATTTTTTTAAAAACTTTCTCATGGAAAGTTTGTCTGATCAAACAATAAAAACCGCATAACTTACTACTATTTGGATATTTTCATTTATACTACTTAAAACCTTTTTGAGTTTCATACAGTTAGAATATGTGAAATAAATTATTATTTTCGTAACAGGTGATGAGAAACACTGAGATTTTCTTTAAGTTTTAAAAAAACTTTCATGTAACTTGTATGAATGCATCAATGTGAAATATAAACAGTAGTTGGATTGAATTAGGCCATCAGCCACCATAGAAAAAAATTACTGACCATTAGTAAATTAATTAAAAAAAAAAAAAAAGTTTAATAGAGAAGAAAGTACATTGCCCTTAGAATGTTTGATTAAAATATAAAAGCTTTCAACAAAGTGGAAATGATGCTTCATTATTAGGAAAAAACCATTAAAGTGGCCAATATGCTTCTTGATTTTATCCAGTTTCCATGAATTCATGTTTGGTTGAAAATTGATTTTGACACCAGAAAACAATTAATTAATAGCAAATTCTTTATCCGTAATGTCAAACACATTGGGAAACCAAGTATTATTAAAAATTATTTAAAAACAAGAAATTTGGAATGTTTGGCTACCACATGAAATTTGTTGTAATGTGTGATTCTTGATTATTTCTATAAATGATATTATTACCTCATATGTTTTGCAGAATAATAACATGTGAGTACAATTCTTAATTGTTTTGTCCTGACCAAATATCCCTCATTTATATTTTATGGGACTTTAGCGAAGTATTAAATGGTCGCCTTCTTGGATTGGTTGAAATATATGTTTTTTTGTTTTTGTTTTTTTTATAATGAACCCAAAGTTTTATGTTTTTATGGATTAAACAACATCAATAAATTTAGGTTTTTTAATTTATCTGTAGTTTAGAGAGTAATGAAGCACTGACAAGACAGATGAATAAATACAGAGAGGCAGACAAATAGACTGTCAACAAAATTTTGGTCTCTGATTTTTTTAGGCTCCAAATCTCTCAAAATAAAATAAAAATCAGTAAAAATAAAATATTAACAGAAATGAATGTGGAAGTAATTATTAATGGAACCACTGTAAATTATATATAAACATCTAAAAGTAAAGGACATAGTTTCCTCATGTTGCTATAAGTGATATACATGTAAGTGAAATTACAATAAGCTATAAAATATTGTTGATATAATAATTACTCAGATAATATTATTTCAACAAACCTGTAGTTTTTCGATGTTGACTTTAACTTCAGAACCAAGTTTGGCACGCATTTTGCAACATACCATCACATGAACACTGCATTTAGGACCTAATAAGTTTGTTTGATTTGCTAACTGTTAACAAATATCAAATTGTGAAAATTTTATTACAGTTCAACTTCATTACACAATATGTTAAAAAGATGTTTATATTTACATATACAAATATATACATTTACGAATTTACACACGTCTTAAATCTAATACACATCATACAAAAAATAACATCAGTAATCCTATATAACATTTGTTGCTGGGATGATGTTGTTATGGGTGAATGTTTTGAAAAATACCACTCAGTGAAAAAAATTAAAGAAGATTAAAACTCAATACTGACTTATCGTTTTTATGAGTGACAAATAGATGTACGTTTTACACATTTAGTAAATAAGTAATTAATTTCACTTTAAATTTTCAAACAAATGTATTTCATAATTCAATATCTTATTTGTTTTCGAGATTCAATAAAACAGCAGTATAAAATTACAATTTAAATCCCCTATGCTAACATTGCAGGTTTTCAATGAAAACAATTCCGAGCTGCCGGGAGAAAGCCGACACAATGAATGCCGAGTTGACGCGGAGTGGAGCATGGCCAGTACAGCTGGCCGTCCGACCGCCGGAGCCAATTTATGCGGAAAGAGTTCCGAGTGGCTGCTGACTGCGTTGTGGCCACTCCTACTGGCCTTCCGATCGCAAAGGGTTAACTAAAGAATTATTATTGAAACAGGTTACTTTGCTAACCTAAATTTGATGAAATCCAAGCTTTTTTTGTGGACAACTAAATAAAAAATATATAAAACATTGTTTAGTCATTAGTAACATATTGAGCCAAAATCTGGATGCTTACTTCTCTCATGATAAATTCCCTCAGAATATTTGAATGGAAGATAATTAGAAAAATTTATGAGCCAGTATTTGAAGAAGCTAGCGAAGGATTTTAATGAACAAAGAAATAAACGATATATTAAATGGTAAGGACATTGTACACTTTGTAAAATCAAAAAGAATTAGTTGGTTCATGTGGAGAGAATGCACTGCCCAATCAAATGCTGTGCAAGAATTGAGGGGTACAAGAAGGATAGGGAGCCCTAGCAGGTACGGAATTTATAATGTAAAATGAAACTTAAAAATCACGGGGTTGAGTCACAGACAGACAGGAATGGTGGCGAATAGTAGAGGAAGCCATAGGCTATAATAACCTGTAGAGCTTTAGAACAAACAACAACAATCGAATGTTAGTTGTTCATACGTACTACATTAGCTAACTAGTAGGCTATGGTATGCTACTTTAAAATATGTTGTAAGCTGTATTACAAACAATCTCTAAAATAGAGTAAATAAAATGAGAAATGTGGTGGGATATTAAAAGCCACTATGCCAATCATGTCAACACTCAATGTAGAAACTATTTTATCAATTCAACTAAAAAATTAGAAACAAATCATAGATTTTTTTCTTCTAGAAGTAATTCTGTTTTTAATAAGTAATTCCCTATGTAATACTTATATTTCTTACCCTATGTTGAAATTGAAAATATTTTATTTTATTTTACATTAACAAGTCAATTATTTCATACACCCTACACTAGAAGTGGAATGTAAAATATAAAATATGTTGATTCTGATATATTTATAAAAATATAGGCATGTTTGTGAAGTGAGGTGTGTTAGGAATTGAAAGAGTTTCCTGCCTGTGTTGTTGTATTATAATAAAACATGAATTGGGTCGGCACAGTTCGTCTTGTTAGAAACATCTGCCGACCCGATCGGGTCGGCTGCGGGATTTTATAGGACTTAAGTAAATCGATCCGTGACGTTTATCAGTGGTCTTTGGGAACTTTTTAAATATGAGAAAACAATACTAAAAATGTTATTGAATGTTAATTTCGTCAACACATTTTTTTTATTTCAGTTATATATCGTCTGCTGTAAGACGATATTTTGCCGACCGATCGGGTCAGAACATTTTTTAAAAAAAGTTTTACATTATTATTCGTGAAGCTCTTGCATAGCACACTTTACAGTTCCTCCGGGCTCTCCTTTTGTGTTTACCCTCGCTTACAAATACCGCTGTTTCAGACAAGTGGTGATGTCCAACATGTTTTACTGGCTCGATTTGTCCATTTTGCAACCCTAGTAGGGCAATCTTTACCCTGAAGGACGTAATGGAGTAGAGATGCTTATTCTTACTCTGAGAGTTGACCCCAGCTGCATCCTTGTAGGTGAGCCAGGTATTGGCGACCGCTGTACACAGCAGGAACTCTTCTGCGACTTTATGATACCATCACATCGATTTTCTGATGGCTGTGCAGTATGATGACATCTGGTCACTGACATCAATCCCCATCTTCGCCTTGTTGTATTCGACGATGACAAGAGGTTTGAGAATGGGTTCGCATTGCCTGGTTTTTTTTCCTGTATCAACATAGTCAGGAGGATGTTTGGTTGACATCTTTCTCACTTTCCTCTTATTAAACCATTTGGTGTAAATGATACCACTTGGGTATTCAAGACAGCTCATTTCACCCTTCATTAATTCGTCAATGGTTTTTTTTTCTGAGGGAACCAGGCCCTGTTGCTGATTACACTTCCGACGAGGTGAGTGTTCCGTGCTAGAAGCATGTGGGCAAGATCAACGGAGGTGTAAAAATTGTCAACATAGAGGGTATGCCCTTGGTCTAAATAATCTTTCATGAGGTCCATTACCACTGATGCTGCTGATGTCAGGTTATCTTCAGTTCCTGTCCCAGCGCCCATGTAAACTTTCATCTTGTACGTGTAGCCAGTAGTGTTGCATATTTTAAACACCTTAATGCCGTACTGTATTAATGTGCGTTTTATTTGGAAGGTATTGGCGAAAAAGAAGTCTTCCTCTGAAAGAAATCATACTCTCGTTTATAACCACATCTTCGCCGGGAATTTTGTTCATCTTGAAGGAGTTGTTCAGGATGTTGATCAGAGAAGATATTTTACCTAGTCGGCCATCTCGCCCCATGTTCAAATTGTCTTTGAAATGCCAGAATCTCTAAAGCAATTGGAAGCGGTTTCTGCCCATTACTTTACCAGCAACAACATTGTTAAACAATAAGTTTTTCGACCAGTAGTCTGTCAGCCGTGGCATTGGCACTAGCCCCATCCATAATAAAAGGCCAAGAAATTTATCCATCTCATTTGGATTGGTAGGCCGCCACTTATGGAGTCTGCTACTACGATTCAATCGCAGTGTAATTATTATTGAGCAGCATTCCGATTAGTTTCATCTACCATCATTTGTATTAGATAATCTGTTAAAAATACTTTAAAATATTCTTCTGGTTTCACATTTTGGAGCAGGCCAAAAGCATACTTTGATGATCCGTCAAAAACAATGTTTTTCTGTTTGCCATAAAACGGCTGCCATTTTTCAAGTTCATCTTTTTTCATTTTCAACTTTTCGGTCTTTTTTTCAAACTTTAAAATTTTTCTCCTAAGTTAACAGCAAAATCTTCTCTTTCAATATTTACATCATCATTTTCACTCTCTGCAGTCATATTTTCACTAAAAGAATCAATCATTTCATCCCTACCATCAATACTTTCTATAAAACCAATCTCAATGTCATCAATATCACTGCCTCACTCTGAGTCATCACTAGGGAGGAAGTCCGGGTCATCGTCCGTGTCGTCCATCTCACTGTTTACATTACTGCCCTAACCATCATCACTTACACCATCCATATTCGGGTCAAATTCACTAGTAGGAGCTTCGATTGCTCTTATTATATTATCATTACTGCCTAGATTATCACTCATATTGAACTGATTGAACAAAATTCAATGAACCAAACTTCGACAGAAAACAACACGAACAACAGTTCGAGTTAGACTGTGTGGCGCCAACTGACAATAGAAGCAAGTAAACAAAATCACATTTGACACAAAGGCGTGAAACGGATGGCGAGATACCCAAGAGCCTTTGCGCCGCAGGAACAGCTGACGTTATTGCCAACCTCTAAATCGAAATATACACCAGTATGAACGTGCGACCAATCGGGTTAGCAAGTTTTTTTTCCAATCAATATTTGTTGAAAAAAATCGCAACCGACCCGATAGGTAACAAATTTTTAAACAATTAATTTTAACATTTTAAAGTATATCTTGTTGTTTTAGTGTATTATAAACACAATTAAAGTAAAAATATCAAAAAATAATTAACAATAAAAGTTGGCATTACGCCAAAAATTCGAAAATAGGCCGCTGGCAGCTAACATGTTAAATAACAAAGTTAAAGGAAAAATCAGGAAACCTTGACAACGACTAACTTTGCTAAGAAAAGGACTACACCAAAAAAACTAAGATTCAAAAGATTCTTTTGTTTTAACAATTAAACAACAAGAATCGAAAAGAAAAGCAATACAATTCTACAAGGATCAAAAGAGAAAAGGGTAAGAGAAAAATACAATAAAATTAACAGGAATAACTCAGAAAGTTATTGCCCTAGAACTTTAATTCAAGTTTCTATGGAATCTAGAAGTCATAAAGAAAAGGATGTACTTTCACATTTCCGAAATCCTAAGCCAATCAAAAGATATGAAAATTTGAAGAAAATAAGTAGTAAAATTCACAAGCAAAGACAAGTAGAACTACCACTCCAGTACTGAGGATGGTTCCATACCAAGAGGAAGAGCCAAATGAGAGGTTACAATTGCATTACTTCAGAATGGAAAATGTTAATTAATGAAAAAATTAGTTATTACCAAACAAAAGGTAGAAAAAAATTAAACTGTCAATGGGTTAATACAATAACTGTTAAAAGGAAAACTTATCAATTGGACCAAATAAAGAGAATAAAAAGGAAAAACCAAAGAGAATTTTCTGACAGAAATTAGCAGCAGTGGTGTACAGACATTCCAAGCTAGTAAAGATATCTAGATTTTGATTCAGTTGGTTCAGGATCACCAAATAGGAAACAGTTGATTCACAACCACCACCACCACCACTGAGGAAGTTCTTCTGAAATACTACAAGACATGTAAGTTATCTACAAAGTTTAACTTCAAGAACAGTTTCAGAAGTAAAAAATAGTGAGAATTCAGTATAGAGATTTAACATGAACATTTAAAAAAAATAAAAGAAATAATGTGAAAAAAATGAAATAATTTTGGATACTTTTTTGGTAATTGACTTAGAAAATTCAATAAATGGTAAAGAGACGAAAAATTTTAAATGAATTGTTAAATGTTGCGATTAAAATAAAACTAATAAACACTGATTCAAATTTAATTACTACAACTAAAAATAAAAGTAAATTACAATAAAATAATCAAAATTACTTCAGTGCAATGAGTGAATTCAAGCAACATAATGCAACCTATAATCATAAAGAAAGGATGACATCGAGGGAGCAACTTTAATACTAACATAATTCAACATTGTGGCAACCGATTTTAACCTCACAAGGGACTTCATATTACAACCGCCATGGATGATTAGTTTGAAGAGATCAGTCTGCTGTTCACTACACTCTGTTTAACTCATCTTAACAGGAGCCGAAGCCAACTAAAGATATGTCTCAAAAGGTAGCACTGTTACAATCTTGAATGAATATTTGCAATTCAAAACTAACGACAGTGCTATCCACATAGATAAAACAATGACAGGGTAAGGTAATTTCAACTGTACCTGAAATAGCATAAAGAATGGAAATGTTAATGTGTATGCCACCGCATCTCAGGTATCAGGGGTGGGATGTGTGATAGTAAAAGTATCACCTGTAACCTCTGTGATCTGAAGTTTCTCGTCATTTAAAACACAGTGAAAAACACATCGTAGAGCTATGCCACATAAATCTCCACCTGCAATGAGCTGAGCCACACATCTTTATGATACCACTCCAAATGTTCGCTGCTGTGAAAGAAAACATATTTTTTTGTTGTGGTTAACAGTCATTTAACTGCTTCCCAGTCATCATCCTTATGGATACTCCATCCGTAGCCACTATGGTAGGTCCCATAGAAATCATACAGGTGTGATTCTCCAAACGCAATAGTATAGACATGTACTTATATAACTTCCAACAGCTGAGTAGTGCTGAGTCGGTACCTTAATTGTAGAGATCACAGTAGTAGGGCTTATGACACAGGATGTAATGGGAAGATGATAATACAAGTGTAAACACTCCTTGGATATGGCCACCGAAAATAGAGAGACACGGTAGGTGCCACATGTATGTTGCCTGCTGTTGCTTATGTCATGCGCACCATTCTAGTTAAAGTAACTCCAACGATTTGAGTACTAAACTTATTTTTAAAAAATTCTGTTTGAAGGTTATCTGTTAAACAGTGAAAATGAATCATCTACCTCATCTTTATTGAAGGTCACATATCTCAAATTTTGACAAAGTGATATTGATCAAAGCCATTTGGTGTTTCAATTTATTTTCTACTTTAATTTTATTTTACATGTAGCTTCACAAACACATTGGTTTCAGGATAAGTTTTCAAATTTTACCAATCCTTTATCATATTAGCTTATCATATTAGGCCTTTGGTTTTGTGTATGAGAAAGTTAGTGTAATGTTGTGTTTTATTAAATATTCTTGGACCTGTTTATAAAAAAATATGTGAACTTATATTATAATTTCTAACTTACATTACAAAATTATAAATCCACCATTCTGTTTCATAAAAATATAAGCTTATAACATATTTTAAAGGTGTTGGGCTTGAGACAGTTTGGATTCACATAAAACCGTTTAATTCTTAAATTATATATTAAAAAAGAAAATAAATAAATCAAAAAGGGAACAAAATTCAAATATTGTGCATATTAAAATTAATGAGAGGTTTAGAAAACCAAGAATGTAAAAGTACAAGTTTTTGTTCAATGCAGTGTTATGCTATGCTAGTAGTAGGCAGCAGACTTGAAGCACCATCAATAATTTCCTCTCTATTCTAGAAATCTAGTGCAAAGTATGCGACGATTCATATGAACCGATCTCAATGAAGAATTGTGAAAACTGCAAAATTCCAAAATTGAAGTTTGAAAAAAATAATTTGATTAAGTATAGTAAAAGTTAATGTAACTAGTCTAAACGGAGTCAAGGTCAGATTGTCCAGACAGGAATGACCAAGCTTTCCGGTTTAAACAAGAAAACGGCCCATAAGAACACATGTTAAAATTTCGAAATTCGAAATCAAAAATAAAATTATTGTCATCGTGTAGAGCAATTAAAATATAATAATAAATAATAATAAAATAAACTTGAAAAGTAATTAATTGAAAAGTTATAGGTAAAATAAAAAAGGATGAAACAAAAAACTTTTGTAAAACTGAAGTAATTAAAAATATAATAAAAGAAATATATGATCATAAGACCAATAAATAATAATTATGAACCGATATCAAAATTTAATTAAACATAATAAAATAACAAGCTAATATAAACCAAACATGAAGAAAGTGCCATAACTAGAGAACCAGAGATGCCAGGAAGAAGAGGGGAACAGTTTTGAGACTTTTGACATAGGAGGAACAATAACTAAAAAGAAAATTTAAAATTTTTTGAAAGTTACGAAATCTTCAAGTCTTCATAACGAGAGAAATAAAGGTCGCACAGTTTCAAATAAAGTTAGAACAGAACCAGAAAGAAAGGGGCTTCAAAATGAGACCATCAGAAAGAAGATCGAACGAAGCGAACGAGAATTATGATGAATTGAAGAAATCGACAGCAAAAAGCAAAGAATTCATGTTCAAACGAGAACTTCAAGGTCGCGCGTCTACATCGCCGATCATGTGAAGAAGGGGTAACATACCAACCTTAGTGCAGATTACAAATAAAACTAATAACTAAAAGTAACTAAAATAAAAGAAAAAATGCATCAAAAACAATGGAGATAACAACATAATAATAATTAAATAAGCCATAAGGAGTTCAACAAAAAATTAATTAAATTGAAAAAACCGAAATAAATTGAAAAGTAAAGGAAGAATAAAATATGTAGGAGTTGGCTATCGTGTATGGCGATAATTTTGACGAACTGATTTCCAGCAGGTCAGTTCGACAGTCTCGTATTAACATCCAGGAAGATAACACGCTTTTCGTAAGTCTGAAGAGGAAATCGTCAGTGTTCAGTACTTCTCGAGGTTAATTACGATAACCAAAAGAAGGGTCGGCCTCCAAGAAGACAACACTACATCCGGACTCAGCTTACAGAAGACATCTTTAATATGAACTCCGGCAAATAATTAACTAATACTTGTCGTTATCGCCGAAAAGAAGAAGATTCAGCAGAAACAGGACCTCTGAAGATTCCCCAGAAGAAGACATCAATGGGCGAGCTCTTCAGGGACCACCATAATCCAAAAGGAGGAAGAAAGGACATGCACTATCCAAATAAAATAAGGTACTGCATAAATCAAGAATTTTAATAAATAAAATCTTTATTAAACTTGAAAAACTAAAAGTCAAAATTTAAACTTAATCAAAAATAAATAATATTTTGTAAATAAATAAAGGAAAGAAATTATTAAAGCCAATTAGAGTCATTGCCAGTATTAAAATTTTCAAATAAATAAAAAAGCAAACAGATTTGTCAAACAATAAGAATAGGGTTTAAATTTGTCATTATTAGTAGTATAAGAATATATTTGTGTAGGATTAAGGAATATAGCATAAGCATAGGAATAAGTTTATATCAGTTTGTTTATGAAGGTAACTTTTTGAAATCAGATGTCAGAAAAGCAACTAAAAATTGGTTGTAAAGATTTAATCTTTTAATCTAGTAGTTTTCAACATTTTGGTAAAATTGTGCCAGATATAATTAATTTGTTATATATCAACTTTGTACTTTGTTTTCTAAATATCCTTGATTAATTTAAATTCCAAAATAACATTAAAAAAAGAAAGTAAGTGCTCAAAAAGAAAAATTTCAAAATAAAATAAAATAATTTTAACCTGATGAGATAAAACTAACTCCAAAAGGCACACCTTTGAGACAGAGTCTAGAAGAGTAATAAAGGTAAGATAGAAATAGAAATTGAATTTGATATATGAAAATGTGTTAGCATAAGATTTTAATTTGAATATTAGTGTTATATATATTTGTGAAATTAATAAGGGAGTTTGGGTAAAGGCATCGAAGAAACAAATACTCTACCTTACGAACTTGTTAAATTCTTGCAAGCATAAACAAAATTAAACCCCTAGGGTGTCCCTTTTATATAAAAACTTAAAGAAGGGATATACGCTAGGGGGTGTGTAGCAAGTAGTTACTATGCAGATCTTGTTTTATTGAAAATCAAAAAATGTTTCTCAATTTATATATTCGGTAAAGCTGATCATGTATAAATGTGTAAAAAGAAATTTTATAACACTATAATAATAAAAAAGTTATAGTCAAAAAAACAGTACATTGAAAAACTCAAAATCCATAACAAAAATATTTTATGAAATTAAATAAACTCAAATAAAGCCCAAATAAACTCAAAAAGGTTAAATGAAATAATAAGTCGAAACAAGGTAATAATTATTAAAAGTTTGTGTAAAATGGTGGCTAAAATCATTCTTGAGATATTTTTCTCAAATTAAAGAAAAACTAAAACAGGGTTTTTAAAAGTAAAATTTAAAAAAGATAAAGTAACTTAAACGAGCAAAGTTTTGATAAGTTTAGTCAAAATCGGCTAAACCAATTTTGGATCAAAAAATATAAAATTTTGAGAATTTCCAAATTAGAAATAAGTATGTTAGAAGAAAAATATGAAAATTTTATGGTTTTAGTAGAATTGGAATATGTATTTATGTAATGTAATACCATTATAAAATGGGAAGCTTTTTCACTAAAACAAATTAGATGAAAAAACTAAGACTTTGGACAAAGAATAACTCTGCAAACAAGAGAACTACAGCAAAAAATCAAAGAGATTCTGTCATTTCTACCCAAGAGGAACTAGGAACCAATTTCAAGCCAAAACAAAAATATGCCAAATTTAAGAAAAACTATATGACAAACTCAGAGAAAAGAATCCCTACCACAACTGGGAGGAGGCTAACGCATAGCCAATAATACTATACAAAACATTAAGTATTGATATTTGTAAAAATGCAATCAAGATGCATTTAAATCAAAATAAACAGAAAAATAATTAAAAGAAGCATTAATAATAATATTAAAGTGAAAACTTAGTGAATTAAAACCAAAATGAATCACATAAATGTCAAAAAACAAAAGGGAATTTTGGAGGGAAATTGATCAAATTTTTCCAATAGAGCTTAAGAGAAGTGAAAAATTAAACTTACTCTTGTTATATCTTTGGTTCAGTGAACATCTTCTAGAATCCTCTCCATTGCAGAACTTCTGGGTGATAAGTATAATGCAGTCAAATGGTTGCAAAGTATTAATAGTAATAATAACAAATCAAAATTAAAACTAGATCAAGAGATGACGTAAATTCAGATAAATTTTGGACAGTTTTAATATAATGAAGAATTGGAAAAAGATATATGGATAAGAATTAAAATGGTGAAGAATAAATGAATGAACACTGATTCAATTTAATAGACTATAAATAATAATAATAAATAAACTTCAGTTAAAATCAAATAAAATTGAACTTCTACAAATCCTGGAATTTCGACATGGGAGCATCTCTAAAGCAGTAAATTTTCCGAAAATTCTTAACCGATTTCTACACAAAGCTCTAGATTGTCGCTTCACAACAGTCGTTGCATTCTCCAAATCACCATTCAAGAACTGAAGTCAACTTTAATATGTATAACCAAGGTACCACTCTTAATATATGAACGAATGTTCACTAAATATTGAATATACAGAACAACAAATTAAATGTATTTGAAAAACATAAATTAAAATAGAGTCAATTTGTTATTTAATATATTTATGCTTCTTTGGTCAAAAATAAAAGATAATATAAATGGTATAAAATATTAAATGTAAATATTTTCATCCAATTCGGATTGTGTTTGTTTAAAATTCCTAGAAAGTGGAAAAACAAGATTCATACATTCAAAATTCGATTACATTGAGACATAAAAACGTTTTTTCAAATGATTGAATGTCGAATTTTAAATAAGAAAAGGTTTAAAATTAATAAATAAAACATTTTGGTTTTAGGTTTTATTTGTTTGTTTCTTAAAATATATAATCCTATATGTCCTATGTGTAATTTCAGATGGATTTTAGTTATGTGTTAAAATATATGTGCTCATATTTTAAATGATATGTATAGATTTTGCAAATTGCTTTTTCAAACAATACTCCCAGAGAGAACTTTATCAGATAAACAAAGTAGAGCTAGTATACTCAAATTAAAGAAAGTTTTAATAAAAATATTAAATTTTTTTAAAAAAATTATTAGGAATAGATTTTTTTTTGTAAAGTTAAAGGTAAAATCTTATTCTTGCAAACATAATGTAGAAAGTAGAGTAAAGGGGCAAATAGTAAGGTAAAAAATAATAATAGAAGATTAGGAGAGACGCGTTATCTTGCAGGTTGTAAATTATTACTGTAATTTATTTAACCGTGGACAAATACAATGATTGTATGGCCATAGTCAGATTACAATATCACAAAGTATGTATGACAAAATTTACAGAGATGATAAATCTTTTTTACAACAAATAATAAATAAATAGATAAATATAAAACAAATAAATGTAATAAAATACAGTTTTAAATCCTTAATTCAATATAAATAAATAACATATGACAAAACAATAGAATATCAATAATTCATTCATTTGTTGCCTTGTTTTGTTAAGAATCATAGCATTAAATTTGTGAAATAAACATAATACACATACAAATACACAAAAGAATATATAACGATTAATAATTTAACATTACAAAACAACATCAAAATAAATCGTTTATAGCCTATTTAAGGACATGTCTTTCAAATACTCCAATAATGAATAATAATTGTTTAAGGGGGAAAATCTATTCAACTTGGATTTAAACTTATTTGTATCCCTTTATCTTTATATGGTTTCAGGTAACCTATTAAAAAAATTTTGGGTTTTACTAAGTCCAAAAATAATTAACTCTGAATCTATTTATTTTTCTAGTATTATACTTATGACCATCTGAGCATTAAAAAAAAAAAAATCTTTCATTTTTTTCACAAACATAAGACTTTTATAAATGTATGTGGAAGGCATAAGCAAAATATTATTTTTTTCTAAATAGCAGTTGACAGGAGTTCTGCATGATACATGACACATGATTCTGACAGTTTTTTTTAAATCTTTATTATTTTAAAAATCGACTACTATTGGAACACTTCTTAGAAAAAATAAACAGTTCTTACAATCTCATGACAACAAATCTTGATAATTTTCTTAAAACAACATGCCTTGTTCAATTTTCTTTTCAAAGATTCTGTATGCTTACTCCAGTTTAGTTATTCATCAATATTTATTGAAGTTTACAGAAGTAACTTGACTAATTTGTTGATTTCCATCACCAATACTACAGTTTACAATTAACTCTTTATTAAGTCTTGTTTGGAATCTTACACAATTTATTTTTACTATATTTAATCTCAATTTGTTTTCTAGAAACCAACCATTTAATTCTTTTAAAGTGGCATTTGTTTTTTGTTGATTTTTTTCACAATTATTTGCTTGAATAATAATGTTAGTATCATCTGTAAACATTATTATATTTGCACTTCTAACATAATCTGGAAGATCATTAATATAAATCAAGAATAGAAGAAATCTCAGTACTGAGACTAGTGACACACCATATTTAATCTTGAGACATTCTGATTTACAATTTCTAACATTTTCCAAGTCGCATTCTACCATTTCATCCAATTGAGAACATTTTTTGAAATACCACTAAAACCAGTTGTTTGGCAGACCTCTTACTCCAGAGTTATCCATTTTATACAATCAACCATATTAAAAGCTTTTGTGAAATCACAGAAAATACCTAAGGCACTTTCTCCTTCTTCAAACACTTTATAAATGTTATTAATGAAGTAATAGATTGCTGTTGATGTTGACCTATTAATTTAAAACCATTTTGTGCATTAGACAAGACTTCAATATTATAATTATTAGTGTATAAGTTATATTATAAGTGTATAAATCGTATCTGTTTCATAAATATAGAAGGCTTATACTCTTATGTTGTACCATAAATTTTGGAGTGTAAAATATAAGGCTGCTTGCACTGATAATGATATTATAAGTGGTATTTAACTTAACGTTTGGCATTGTTTCGGCAGGAGTTGTCTCTGCTACTCGTGTGGCCAGTATCACTGGCCGCTCCCCTCTCAATGTTAGCTCGGCAGCCATCATGGCGGCTTCTTCCCAGCTGTTCAGAATTATGTTTACCACAGACTGGGATTTTTACAGAGGGTATTTAAATTTTTAAAAAAACCAATTCCATTTGAACAGTTATGTTATTAATATACACAAAGAAATAAGATACTAAACTGATGAAAAACCTAAGGTTTAAATTTAAAAGTGAAAATAACGCTTAATTTACTAATTATATAAAAATCACATATATTTACAACTTATACAAACACTTTGTCAGTTTTTATTTTAACACATTAAAAATTTTGTTCACTGATATTTTTCGAAACATTCACTAATATGGAGTCCAGGATTGTTTGAGCATGTTTTACAAAAGAAAAATCTTTTTTTCCTTTTTTACCCAGGTCATCTATTGCTACAAACAGTGCAGTCTTTGGTTTTGCTACCCGGCAGTGGATAGGGCAGGTGCAATTTGTCATTTAGTCTTTTGTCATCAACTGAATTAGACAGTCTTCCTCGTTTTTCACATTATTTCTCACTTAGCCGACTAGTTCGTTTATCAACATCTACCTGTAACATCTCTGTCAAACTTTATTTTTCGCTTATTGGTTAGCATTGTATAGAATAAAAGAGTTGAATATAGCTGTTTCAGCAGCCAAAAAACACCTTACTCCACCATTAACCCTAGATTACTTTTCTTAGTTACGTGATCACTTTTCATTCGTAAATTTTACTACATTCTGTTTTTATTTTTATTATTATTTTTTAAACTTTACTTTAGTGTTGACTATTTTTCATATTAAATCCTTTATTGTTTTTAAGTGTTTATAAAAATATTTAACAATGAATTCCTACATATTTTAACTGTAAAAAATTTTTTTTACCACCACTACAAGTACAATTAAAAAAAAAATTAATCTGGAAAAAAAATATAAATATTATTTTATTGGAAAAATTAATCGGATATTCATAAAATACATAATTTTTAAGTGTTTACTTTATATAAAAAGAGAAAAAAGATTTACAATAAGTTCATTAGGTAGAATGGCAAAAATACCAAAATTAGAGTCCTGTCTACACTGAGAATCACATTCCTTGCAGTGATACACTTAGTAGCTAAATGAAACACTTTGAACTCTAAAATCACTATTTAAACAATAAACTATTTACAACACTAAAAAACTAACAATATAAAAACATTAAATTACAAAAAGTTATTCAAACACTTGATAGTTAAAACTTTTGCAAACACTATTCTTTCGTAAAATATACGACGTGAGCTTGAGTATGGTAATAACGGTCCAACCTTGAGCTTAGTGGAAGAGACACTGGCCTCTATTCACAATGGCGGAAAGGTAAACTAAAAGACAGAGCATGACCGTCTTTTGTCTATGAGTTCTACGAATTTTACAAAGGGCGGGTCGTAATTTTTATGCAAGAGTAGTGTTCTAGGGTTAAAATGAATAAGAACTTATATACTGGTCTGCTATGTCAACGCCCCCCATGGATTCATTGTTTTACAGACTACTGTTGGTTTTCTCACTTCCTGTACTTGACCTTCCTATAAGCACCTAACCGTGATTTTGGTATTGTCTGCATACAATGCACTTAGCATTGCCACCATATTTTTGTCTTTCCAGATCAAGAAACCAAACTTGTCACTTTTAGTACAGGTTTTATGTTCCCCTTTTTTAAACTTGAGCTTAGTAGTCATTTTTTTGCATTTTTCCTTTGAGGTTTCACATTTTCCCATAGACCATGTCTATTTAACATGGTAGTTCCTGTTATATGAACTTTCCAATTTACTAATGATTTTGCAAAATCCATGTTGTAGTAGTATCTGTCTGTGAAGACATTAAGGCCCTGAATGTCTTCATATGATCCCTTTAGTTTATCTACAAGATGTAGCACAATATACATCTAGCCTATCCAAATGCTCCAAGGTAGTTTACCAAAATGCGGCTAAATAGCACAGATGTAACCAATGAAAGACTCGGACAATACAAAAACCTTGATGCCCCATTTAATGTGATTATCCTTGTTATATACTTTAAAGACAATTCTTCCTTTATACCCTGTCGTACTTTCATCTACACTTATTTTATTCTGTGGTACATAATGTTCTATGAATTTGGTATCCAGGTAAGCAGCAACATTCTGCACCTTGCCTGACCGTGTTAATGTCCTGGCAATAAGACCAGAATGAGGTGGAGAGACATACATGTTCCAAAATATTTGCAAAAATCGTTCTTTCCTTAACACATCCTTGAAAAACGGCTCGTAATCTAGCTAATTAGTTGAGAAGTAATCAGTTATCTCTGGATTCTCATTCATCTCCATGTTAATAATAACCCTAAAAATATTTCAACTCAGAAAAGGTAAGGTCCCAAGACCACATTGATTTTTTTGATAGAGGTGTATATTTCTGAATCTTTTCAGTAGCCTATCTATTGGTTTCCTTAACTATTTCTGTCAGTAGAGTATCAGTAAAATAAAATTGAAAAATTGTAAAGGGGTAGTTGGAATTTCATTATTATTAGGTTTAAAATCACTGACCCGTGTCCATGTGAATATCTCAAAATTTTAATTTCCTTCGGACCATTCTTTCCACTCTTCAGACACATCTACATCTTCTTCATCATTGTATCCACCACTAAGCCGCTCTTCTTTTCCATATTTTCAATAAGGTCACATCCCTCGTTCAATTCTTGTAGAATGTCCTCTTCATATTCCTCGCATATATATTAATTCACATCACTTTCATGTTCAGAACCAATTTCAGAAACATTGGCTTCAGTAAAAAACAAGTCTCTTAATTCGTCAGATCTTAAAGGTTTGCCCATGTTTAGATTGTTTTATAAACTGTAGGAAAATAAAGAAATCAATAAACAACACTAAATAGTCTTAATTAACCTCACAAAACACTATGTTTAAACTTTCAACATTAGAGAAGACACTGTGTGTATGTTCTCAATGTTGTCACCAAAAGACCATGTGTTGACTTAGGCATTTCCAGCAATAATTTTCAAAGACAAAGTTGGCAGAACTGCTGATCATTTAGTTCAGTAGTTTTTTGCTAGGTTTCAGCACTCAACACACATCACAACACAAAAATATATTGTTAAAATGAAAACCAACGTTTCTTGGCCAGTGCTGCTGGCCTTCCGAACATTCAACAGTTTTTATCTTGGCCAGTACCACTGGCCATCGAGCGCCAGGAACAACTAATGTGTAATTAAATCCGAGTTGTTGAGCAAATGGCAGTGGGCAGTACAGCTGGCCACACGACCCATAAAGACAACCTATACATACTCTATCCGAACCCAAAGGGTTAACTGGTAGTATATTTCTTTACAACATTTTGATTATATAAGGTTTATAAATGGATTTACGCTCATCTATTGATAAAAAAAAACAATAGAAATCATTAGAATAACAAGATGATTTAAAAATGAAAGGTGCACGACATTGCAGTAACATTTTTATACACAAAATCAAAGGCCTAAGCGGTAATGATAAAATTTGAATAATATTTAAAAGTTTATCACTTAAACCAATGTGCCAATCTATATACAAAATAAAGTTATTATTCCAAGTAAGTAGAGTTCCCGGCACTTTAGAATCAGATTGGAGTGGGGGATGGTGGGAGGTATGGTGGGATGGTGGGGGTGTTGTGGGAGATGGTGGGAGGTGTGGTTAGGCGTGTTTGTGGATGGTATGAGGTATGGTTGGGGTGTGGTGAGAGATGATAGGAAATGGTGGTAGGTGTGGTTGGGGGTGGTTGTGGATGGTGGGAGGTATGGTGGGGGATGGTGGGAGATGTAGTGGTAGGTGGTAGGAGGTGTGGTGGGAGATGATAGGAAGTGTTGTAGGAGGTGGTAGGAGGTGTTGTGAGAGTGGCTTGCTGTTGGAGTATGGTGGGAGGTGTGGTGGGAGAGGATGTAGTGGGAGATGGTGGAAGGTGTAGTGGGAGTGGTTGGATCTTGACATCACATTGACAATAGTGATGTCAGACCCTTTAGTGTGTTACCCGAAGGCGAACACACTAATGGGCAATTGTGTACTAGATGAGTAGTCCCTCCAGAGGACCCCCACCACCATCCACCAGAGTGCACCACCGTAGGTCTTATCTTGTGTGACATGCCTGTACATTTCGTAAAACTTTGGACACGTACCCCTTACGGTAAGGGTTTGGGTCGTAACTCTAGGCTAAGGTTACTGTGAGGTTATGTATACAACAAATCAATATTCAAAATACAGAGTAGTGTCTACAGCTGGTACATTTAATATGTTAATTATGAGGTTCCTCCGTTGTCTATCGGGGTGTAGCATCGGTCACCCACCCAAAGTTATTATATAATGTGTTATATATTTATATGAGTTATAGTTCCTCCATTGGCTACCAGGGTGTAGCACCGGTCAATCACGTCTAGAGCTACTAGAACGCAGACAAATCTATGCTCAGCACAGCCTACTTGTGTTTATGTATCATATATGTGTTACACCTAAAACCTATGAGCAAAGATATTAACCTAACCTATCTCTAACTTATGTCTATTATAATGTATGAAAAGTTTATATTCCTACTTTTGCCTAAACCTATGCTCACCACAGCCTACTTGTATCATATACGTGTTACACCTAAAACCTATGACCAAAGATAGTTAACCTAACCTATCTCTAACTTATGTCTATTATAATGTATGAAAAGTTTATGTTCCTATTTTTGCCTAAACCTATGCTTACCACTGCCCATATGTGTTTTGTACCTGTCCAATCTTTGATACAGTGCCAAGTGTTACACGAGACTCTGTGTTTAAGGTGTGTGTGTGTGTGTGTGTGTGTGTTAGTCTTATTATGGCCGATGTTTTTGCAAACTATTTAACATACAAAATATATTTTTACCAACCAAAATATTTTTTTAGCAACAGATTTAGCAACCAAAATATACTTTTAGCAACCGATTTACCAACCAAAATATACTTTTACCAACCGATTTACTATCCAAAATATACTTTTAGTAACCGATTTACCAACCAAAATATCATGTTAGCAACCGATTTACCAACCAAAATATACTTTTAGCAACCGATTTGCCAACCCAAACATCCAATCGGTAACCGATATACCTGTTAGCAACCGATAATCTCCGGAATGGATTTGCCTGCATCCACTTGCAGCCATTTTGCAAGTACAGACTTGTCTTTGTATCCCCCTCTCCCACTGCCCTGGGAGAAAATGCAAGAATATAACCAGAGCACCCCTCACCACAAGGACGAGGTTGGACACGTACCCCTCCTATGACCAAAGATAGTTAACCTAACCCTATGTCTATTATAATGTATGAAAAGTTTATGTTCCTACTATTGGCTAAACCTATGCTTACCACAGCCCACACTGTGTATCATATACGTGTTACACCTAAACCAAAGATATTTAACCTAACCCTATGTTTATTGTATGAATAATTTTATGTTCCTACTTTTGCCTAAACCTATGCTTTCCACAGCCCACATGAACCTCCCCAAATAGTACCTACCCAAAATTAACCGTACCTACCCCCAAAACAACAGGTGCTTACCTCGTATGGAACCAACCAAGTCACTGGAACCGACCAAGTCACCCGAATGCAGACACACTACCGACTGAACTATCGGATGTAGTAGTAGTTGCCGCCGAACGTAGCCAGAGCGCACCACCGTAGGTTTGACCCTTTGATCCATATGTTAGGCAATACGCCTGTACATTTCGTAGAAGGATGAGGTTGGACACATCCCCTTACCGTAAGACAAACCGAGTTTTTCGCGCACATTAAAAACTCGCGTAAAAACTCGTGTAAGACTAAGTACGTCTTAGTGTACGGGTCTGGGTCGTACCTCTAGGTTTAGGTTACTCTGAGGTTATGTATATTGTTTACAACAACAAATCAATATTCAAAATACAGAGGAGTGTCCACAGCTGGTACATTTAATGTGTTATTTATGAGGTTCCTCCGCTGTCTATCGGGGTGTATCATCGATCAACCACCCAAAGTTATTATAATGTGTTATTAATTTATATGAGGTTCCTCCGTCGACTACCAGGGTGTAGCACCGGTCAACCACCCAAAGTTATAATGTATGACAAGGTGACTCACACGGCTAGAGCTACTAGAGAATTGCTGTATAAAGAGCTATGGAGCCAATTTACATTGTTTCCTCCCAAAGTAGGGAGGGGAAAAAATTTTGTACTCAAAGGACTAAAATTCAGTTTAAATTTCATCCACCACCCGAGAATGTCAGGGAAATTGATTGGATAAAAAGAGGCTTTGAATGTTTGGTGGACAAGATGAAAAACGGAACAGCTGATGGTGATCTGTTGGGCTTTACGTTTAGTCTCAATTTAAAAATAAAGGCGCCTGGATACATTGCTTTTCGTAAAGCTTCCAACATCTCTGTAGATCTTTTATGGACATTTATCGGCGAATTAATCCAAAGCAACGGTGAGGTGGGAACAAGCAGCGATAATTTCGAGGTTACGTGCACCACAGTATCTCCACGAAATAAATAGTGCCACCAAACCATAAACACACTCATTTACATAATGGATGTAAGGCGAGCCATTGCGGCGGAGCTCCACAAGCCCGCACAAAGAAATTTCAAAACACGAATTGTGACGCTGAAAGGAGTTAATGACCTTTATCAAGCCGATTTGGTAGAAATGATACCATACTCTGGTGAAAATCATGGTTATAAGTATGTATTGACTATGATCAATTGTCTGACAAAATTTGCGATTGCAGAACCATTGAAGACAATGTCTGCTCTAGACGTATCTATAGCTTTAAAACCGATACTCAAAAAACATCCTATGAATAACTTTCAGACCGATCAGGGGAAGGAGTTTTTCAATATGTATGTCAAGAGATTAATGAAAAAATACAATATAAATTACTACGCCACTTTTTCAGACAAGAAAGCGTCTATGGTGGAGCGTCTGAACCGTGCTTTGAAAAATTAATTGTGGCATGAAATTATGGCACGCAGTAGTTACGAGTGGTTGGAGCTGCTGAAAAACATAGTAGACATACAATAACTCTGTGCACAGTACTATTGGCATGAAACCCGCTCAAGTGCTGAAAAAGCATGAGAAAATGTTACTGGACAAAATAGCACGCAAGAGTACATAAGCACTGGCACAATTAAGTGGACAACAAAGTTAGAATATCAAAATTTAAAAAGACTTTTGCTAAAGGATATCTACCCAACTGGACAAACGAAGATTTTTCCGTGTACGCTGTTGTACCGACCAATCCTGTAACGTACATTCTACAAGACTCGAAAGATGACATTCTGAAAGGAGGATTCTATGCCGAAGAATTAAGCAAGTCAAAGATTGTCAACATATATCTTGTTGAAAAAGTACTACACAAAAAGGGTAATAAAGTACTGGTGTGGTGGTTAGGGTTTGACAAGGAACACGATAGTTGGATTGATAAAACCAAGCTTGTTGTTTAGACGTTCTATTTAATAGGATAGCACTGTTAGTTTTCCACAGTATTCACACAAACGTTGAGCAGCGTAAGGCGTTTAAAAAACACAGCGGATAAACTATGTGTAATAAACTTTGACATTGTTGCAGGAGGCGGCTCAACAATGCACCATCACAGTTCTTTATTACCAAACACAGTTCAATCTATAGTGTGCGGCCCATCAAACAGTGGCAAGAGTATCTGCTCTTCAATCCAAATGGACTAAAATTTGCCAACGTCTACATATTTTCTAAATCACTCCAGCAGCCAAAGTACAAGTTTTTGGAAACTATACTGGGAAATACCAAAGAAATTGGTTATTATCACGGACAACAAAAATGTCATCGATTTTAGTAAAGCAGAGCCAAATTCGATAATAATTTTTGACAACATAGCTTGCGAGAAACACAACAATATACTTAACTATTTCACTATGGGACGCAACAATAATATAGATTCCTTCTACTTAGGACAGGTCAATAGCAGGATTCTCAAACAATTGATTCGAGATAATGCCAATCTCTTGGTCCTTTTCAAGCAGGATGATCTCAATTTACGACATATTTACAATGATCACGTAAACACAGATATGGTGTTTAGTGCTTTTAAAAATATTTGTGCAACCGTGTGGAAAGATAAACATGGATTCATTGTAATAGATATGGGCAGTGAACCGGAGAATGGAAGATTTAGAATTGGTTTTGATCGAATTGTAACAGATTTTTTAGGAGGAAACGTACAAAAGGCGTGATACTTGCAACAAACGTCATTCTACAAGATGTCTGAGAAGAGAGAGCATCTACCGCTGGAGATAACCAGATTGCGCAAGGCTATAAAGAAAAAGTACAAGAGGAACGAATGTATACTAAGAAATACACACCAATAATTAAAGAGTTGCAGAAGAGTGGAGTGTATTTGCCGAAACAAGAAATTAAATCTGAAGAAGATTGGAATGGAAAGATGGAAAGAGCGAATGCCGATGAGTGGAGCAGCGAGAGTGAGGGAGAGAAAAATGAAGATTGGGCTGTTGAGAGAGAAGTACCGGCTACTCCCAGGATTGATTTTATGGATACCAAAATAATTGCAGAGACTCCAGACCAACTGCAGCCCAGTGTAAGGGAAGTATTGTCTACACCTGTAGGACAAAGTGAATCTGAAAAATGGATAAACAGTACTTTCACACATCCGCTGGCATAAAAATATATGCTCAAAATGATGAAAGATTCCGCCAGTAATCGAAATATAGATCACAGTTACGGTCCGAAAATCGGAGCCGAGTCTATGATGATTGGTAACAAGACACTTCAATTGTCAGACGATGGTGAAATTATAATTGACGGAGTAAACTATAAAGGGACGCCCGGATTGTACGAGTTGGTGTTTAAGCGGCTACCAAATGATGAAATATATACCAAGACCGATTTACAAGCATATAAAGATATCTGCTTGAGAACCAGTGCACACAAAATATTATACGATCCAAAAGGACATCTTAAAATATAAAAACATTATAGAGACGTTATTCCCTTCTAAAACAGTTAGCTGGAGAAGTTATTCATACTGGAACGATACAAATGAGTTGTGTGACAGACTGAGACATTTGGTGGCATCCAATGATGCATGACATACGGGACATTCAAACGAGATAGCTTCTATTATCGAAGAACTAAACGAAGCTGGAATTATAGAAGGTGCGGGAAATGCAAAAATTAGAACATTAATATGATGAGTGTTGACAAGTTTGGACGTTATAAGAGTAGCGGCTACAACAGAAAAATAGGTCCTGACGTTGTAGGGTTTAACCTTACACCAGAGGAAGACTATGATATAGGAGGTAAATTGTTACGTAATATAGCTACAGCACGCTCTGCAACCGATGCGGTCACCCTTAACCAATTAGAAACAAAGTGTGTAATGTTTGATGACAAGAGAAAACGATATGACGCAAGCTGGGGACCTATAGGTGGTTTAGCTAAACCGAAAGACAATGATGATGCCGTGATAAAAGAAAATCTCGAATCGTTAATTCCAGTTAAACTAAATAGTGGCTATGGCTTTAAATATTATCGGCTACAGGATATTGGTAATCCTCTAGAGGACGGCGATGGTTTAAAAGTGAAGTATGATAGAATGTACATTATTGGGAAAAACATGCACAATAAATCTGACACTCAAAAAAGCTATTTAAATGCCCCAATACACATGTAAGATGCAGCCAACAAATACTATGTGGACAACAAAGTAATGCCTTTGAACAGTAACGGTTGGAACTGTGGCGGTAGAAAACTGACCAACGTAAAGGATGGCACTAGCAGCTTGGATGCAATCAACTTTCAACAGCTTGAAAAATTGATGTCATTGATTATAGATCGTGCTCTACTCAGAGATAAAACAAAAGACTGCTTTGAAGCCTCTTCAAAACGTATTTGTAATATTGCTGACAGTGTTACGGATAGTGATGCTGTCACACGAGCCCAATTAGTACAGGCTATTAGAGCAACTGAAGCTGAAACATTAAAAGCCTGCAGTAAGAGAGCGAACACATTAGACAACAAATGGCGAAAGGAATTAATTGACTTCGCACATACGATTAAAAAGCAATATAGTAAAGTCGATACTCCTAAAGAAATATTTAGCCATTGGTGTATGATGTGGAGCTACGGCACTGAACAACCTCAACCATAAATACGTTGCACCTATAAGCATTGACTCAGTATAGAAATGGCAAATGGGTGAACAACATCAAAAAGAGTCACGACTTGGAAGAAGGGCAGAGGTCTCGTTTCTTGAATTTTAAGCGTTGGTGATAAGGTTTTAAACAAGGCTATAGATCTATTGCCTGTAGAACTCCATCTACCCTCTTACAACTATTGTGGTCCGGGTACAAAACTAGCCAAGAGGTTAGCTCGTGGTGATAAAGGAGTCAATCCTTTAGACGAAGTGTGTAAAGAGCACGATATACCGTACAGCAAATACAGTGATTCAGAGAATCGTAGAGAAGTGGACAAAGTTTTAGCAGAACGGGCTTGGAGTCGACTGAAATTGGGTAATGCGTTTATTGGTGAATGGGCAGCAGCGTGGGCTGTAACAACGGCCATGAAAGCTAAACCCAAATTGGGAGGTGGAAAAAAGTCGAAACGTCCCTTGTTGGGTGGGGGTTTGTATCTCAAACCGTATCAAAAAGGCAGCGGTCTGTATCTCAAACCATATGCAAAAGGCACTGGCCTGTATCTCAAACCGTATCCAAAAGGCAGTGGTCTGATACCGTATCTAAAAGGCAGGGGACTGAAAGGCAGTAGCAGAACCAAGAAGAATATCAGTAAAATTAAAGTTTGATTGATTCAGACCGTTAACAAATATCGAATTAGAGAAATATGCCATTAGGATACCGTATTTCAGAGGTGTCGAGGGATAATCTGACCGTACAACTCTAATGAGTCGGCCATTGTGAACCTGGACAGTATTTTGGGAGAGGGTACCCACTGGGTGTGTGTAGCGCAGTGTAGAATACTAGTTTTGAAAATGTTAGACCTCCACTCGAACTGACTAGATATTTTTGTTCCAACATAATACTCACTATAATTACAGACGTCATCAGAGTGACACCTCAGTTGTCTGTGGACATTTGTGCTTAAAGTTTCTACTATCATGAGTATTGTTTTAAACGGAAATAGTTCTTCACTTTGGTGTGATTTCTTTCCACCGGTTGATCTATCCGATAGAGAGTGGGAAATCGGTCTCATTGATCTTGCTGTGTACAATTCCATTCCCAACATCGAAGAAGGAATTAATAATAAATTTTATCTCGGTAAAGATCAAAACGATAATTATGAAGTGACCGTTACTATACCGACAGGTTCGTATGAAATTGAGGATATTGAAAAATATATCAAATCACAGCTTAAACCGGAGATTTTCACTCAAGCTGAACAATAACACATTTAAAGCGGAACTTAAGTGTTCAAAGACTATACATTTTAAAGACTGATCTATCGGAAAATTACTGATTTCAATAATGGGGATTTATCAGCCAACCAAAAACACGAATCTGAGCTGCCCGTCAATATTAATATTGTGAATGTTATTAGAGTTGCGTGTAATATTGTGACGGGGTCATTTCAAAATGGAAAAGAGTCCCACAATATACAGGAGTTTTACTCACAAGTGGCTCCGGGATACAAGATTGTCAAAATACCTACGACTGTAATATATTTACCAGTCAACATAAAACCATTCATAACATCACTGTAAGCCTTAGAGATCAGAACGAAGTACAGTATCTATAAATTTCAGAGAAGAATCAGTTTCTGTCCGATTGCATTTACGTAGAAATGACTCCCGTATTTAATGGACAACGCTATAAGAACAGTATCAGTGTACGTTCAAACTCCACAGAGTTAACAGCTAGAAATATTCGTTTTCTCTCACCTTTGGGATTTAAAGTGAAAAATGGATCTACTGGCAATACATAGTGCAGCTGAATACAATGACGTCATCAGTGGTCTTGAATATCATTCGCACAGACCTTATGCGTCATCAACGTACGGTAATAACGATGAAATTCGTATTCCTATAATAAATCAACAGGACGTGATCACAGCACCGTTTGGAAGTATATTGCATATAAAAGGAACACTGAGCGGTACAAAAGCGGACAGCAGATCTGCAACAGTGAAATTGGTCAACATTGATGTAGCCTTTCTATTCGACGATTTTAGATACGAATTTGCCGGTAGCGAAGTGGACTGTACGAGAAATGTCGGAATTTCCAGTACCATCAAATATATCTATTGTTGTTGCGAGAGAGTGAAAAGAATAAATTCAGTAACGCAGGATGGTTGGGGGCCGGTGGGATGGCTACCATTTCAAACTATTCCCTCTCTGTACCATTGAAGCTGTTGATGGGCTTTTTCGAAGACTACCAACGGATTGTAATGAATGTAAAACAGGAACTTGTCCTCTTATGTTCAGCCTCTGATTTGAACGCTGTATACAGTGATGATGCTGCAAACGTTAAACTGAACATAACTAGTATACACTGGAGAGTACCTTACGTGATGGTTTCAGATTCATATAGGTAAGAAAGGGGGTCGCATCGCTTTCGGCTACCTCGTTTCGGCTACCATTCCAAGGTTACAGGAAGGTGTGTTTTGATTATACAGACAGGTTTTGACTAGTCTTGGTCAACCGGATTGCACATTAATGCATAACAATGTGTACTGCGCAATTGTACTGCTTGTATTACTCACGATTAACTGTTTAAAAAAGGAGATTAGATGGAGGTAGCTCAGTTTACGTTAGTAGCTTGAATAGTGAATGTGGCCCCTTCCAAGATGTATAAGGTCTCCGAGCTCTTGGGCAGCAGGATTAAACCAACCAACGAACGATTTGGACTTTGGTTTCTGGAAGAAAATCTGCACAACAACAACAACCTGGTAACAGATATTGGAAATATTAATTATTCGCAAGGAGAACAGTTGCTGTCTGAAGTTAATATAAAACCACTAACTCCGCTTACAAAACCATTCTGCAACAATATAATGCTTGTGAGAATAACCGACTGTTCGGATTGCAAACAAGGGAAGAGCCTCGTAAAGAAGGATATCTGTGGAGCATTTACCAGTTATCTTCGTGGGAAATTTACGGATTTTGTTTCTGCAAGACATGGCGTAAAGGTAAAATTACCATTCCCTTTGATTGGAAAGAGACCTATGGCATAACGTGTATGCAATATTATTGTAGCAGTTGGGATACAAGCCATTGCAAATAAATTTAAATATCCCATTGCAATCCCCTACGAGGTAGAGTTGGCGGATGTTGAGTTGGCTACTCAACAGGATAAAATGCCCGAAATACTATTGGAGCTGCAAACCCACGACTTCTACCTTATGGATTTGGACATTACACAAGATTTTGTGGGGATTTTTAACAAGCGAGAGATGTTTGAGCATTTAGCACAGGACCATGGCTTTCGTTACCAAGGCGACCAGTACAAAGAAAACTCTAATACAATTGTTAACAACAACAAGTCTGTTGGGATAGATTGCCTACCCTGGATTACTCCTACTGGTGCAAGAGTAAAAATCTACAACAAGTTCGTGTGCCAGATTACGAGTCCTGGCATTAACAAACAAATTGGTAACCTCATTATGGATTTTGTCAATTGTCCAGACTCCAGATTAAGACAGACGTTTCTGTCCCCACTGTGTGAGGACCATGGCATTACAAGATTTTAGGCTACGATCTACAACTGTAGTGGCGACCATCCTCTGGACAACTGTGTAATGCTCCTGGAAGACAGCAAAATTTATTTCCAGGAAGCCCTTATTACTCTGTTGCCATCCCTAAAATATGGACAAAATTAGCTGACAGTCTCCAGAACAGTTACTGTGTAGTGTACAATAATCTTTTACAATATGCCTACTGGGGAAACAGTAACACGAAGAAGTTAACCGGAGTGCAACTTACTTTACCAAGCGACCAAGACCAGAGGAAAAAAATAATTAATTACGTACTATCTGCATTTAGTTTTAACTATTTGCCTGTAAATTACTTGTAGTTTGTGGAAGATGTCGTTAATAGAGAACATGTTAGTGTGGTGCAAAAATGCTACAAATGCTACATTAAGAGTGGCGAGACATTCTTCTCGAAATCTAGTACTGTTTCTCTGTGATTTGTAAAGATGTAAGCCTCGAGAACTGTGGGATGGTTCCAACGAGCAATATTATTCCACAGATTTTAAGGAAGAGAACGAATGTTACAAACAGGCTACAACCCTACAGTATAAATGAGACAGAACCAATCCCCACCATTTACCTACTGTCTGCGAAGAAACAAAAAGTGGAACTGGAAGAAATAGAATTAAAACGGAGAAAATTGGAATACATGGAACATGCTGCTTCCTTAAAAGAGGAATACAAAGAAATGCAGGAGAAAGAGAAAATTATTAGAGAGACATGAGAGAGGATGGGCTCATATTTTAACAAGACTTGGAAAAATTTACATATACAGTAGAACTCTAATTATCCGAACTCCAATTATCCGGATCGCCAATTATTCGGATCACATTAAGAAAAAAAAATTGGGCTTTTAAAGGCATATCGTCCTGCGAGCAATGAATATGCAGTAGTTGACCCTTCTAACCGTGAACATAGTGTAGCCATAGTGGAGGGCGTGTGGGGGAGGGGAAGCGATGACTCACACTGTCTCGCCACACTGCTACTGTCACTCACTACAGTCTATTATAGTCAGTCGGCCAGTGCTTCTTCAACCTGCCGGGTGTATTGATATTTTGACTCTTTCGTGTTTCAATTATCGTGTGCAGTACTACGATGAGTTGTAAGAGGAAACGTGTGGTGTTATCAGTGGCTGATAAAATTAAAATTATAGAACAGTTGGACAAAGGTGTCTCGGGTAAACATTTAGCCGAGGTGTACAAAGTGGGAACATCAACAATATCGGACATTAAAAAGAATAAATCCTCCATTGTAAACTTTGTATCCATCGTCGAGAATGAAGATAGAAGTTCATCGAGGAAGTCTATGAAAACAGCAAAAATAAAGAACTGGAAGAAGCTGTGTTTAAGTGGATCTTGCAGCAACGAACATTGGGGAACCCTCTTTCAGACCCGATTATTTGTGAAAAAGCCATGCTTTTTGACGAGAATATGAATAGTGTAGGTTCATTTAAAGCAAGTACTGGATGGCTACGAAATTTTAAAGCCAGACACGGAATCCGGGAGTTGGACTTAGGTGGAGAGAAGCTTTCAGCAGACCCTAATTTTTTTTAAATTGAATCAGCTTCTTATGACCCTGAGTTTCTATATAACGCAGATGAAACAGGCCTAAATTGAAAAGCCTTGCCAAACACAACGTTGGCTTCCAAAAGAGAAAAGTGCTCCTGGTCACAAAATTAGCAAAGATCGTGTGACTACCCTTAATTGTGCTAACTCAACGGGAAATCACAGATTATCCCTACTCATGATAGGAAAATCCAAAAATCCCAGGGCATTCAAAAATGTAAAAAAGTTCCCGTGATCTACAAAAACCAAAAAAAGGCTTGGATAACTGCTGCTTTATTTACGTAGTGGTTTGATAAAGTGTTTAAACCTGAAGTTAAAAGACATCAAAAGGCATTAGGAAAAGAAGGCAGCAAGGTCAGCAAGGTGTTGTTACTTCTTGATAATGCAACTACCCACCCCACTGAAAACCTGCTAGAAAGACGATTTCAAGCAATGATTTGCCACTAAATGTAACGAGTTTGTTGCAGCCAGACCAGTCGGTTATAGAAACAATGAAGCGTCATTACAGGAGGCAATTGATTAGAAAACTGTTGATTGAAAATGAAGATGAAGAAAGCATTGTGGCTCATCACAAAAAAATTAATTTAAAAGATTGCTTGTATATGGTGGCGGAGGTGTGGAGTATGGTTAAGGCAACAACATTGAGGATGGCTTGGAACAAATTGAAAGGAATTTTAACTAAGGAGGAGCTACAGAAAGACAAGGAAAAAAACAATGCCAAAATGAAGAGGGGGAGGAAGAAAATGACTAAGTTATGGTTGAAGATATCAGAGATATCATCATAAACATTCCCGGATGTTCCGAGTGCAGTGAAGAAGATGTAGGCGAGTGGATGTTATGTGATTCGACGGATCCCGGATTTTAGATTCTCGATAATGATGAACTCATCCAAAGTGTTGTGACAGCAGGAAGTGATGTCCCGGAACCGGACGACGAGGACTTCACTACCAAGCCAGACGAGGGGCCGACTGCGAGTGAGGCATTCACAGGCCTTGACATTGCGCTTAAATGGATGGAGCGGCAACCAGAGTGTAACCACGTGCAACTGCTCACCGTCAACGGATGCGAGACTTGGCGGCGCGGAAATAATTGGCAATAAAACAGCTGACTCTGCCTAGTATGTTTTAAAAAAATAATGTAATTTAACTGTAAATTAATAATGTATTAATGTAAATTAACTGTATTACGTAATGTAAACATTGTCATTGATATTGTTCTTTCATAATAAATACCGTAAATGTTCTCTATTGTGTTTTGTTTACGTTTTTCCCTAAAAACGGCATTTTTTCAAGAAAAATCCAATTATCTGGATTTTTGATTATCCGGATCGGGTTCGGTCCCAATTAATCCCTATAATTGGAGTTCTACTGTACATGCAGACTACCAGGTTTCCGCATTTACCGTTAACACTAAAGCGAAATATGCCTTTGTTGGAATACTTGCAGAAAAGATGGGAAAAAAAGTGTTTACTTCTTTAAAGGAAAGTACAAATCGTGGCTAATGGAGGTCAACAACGACAAACAAAATTTAACAAAAGAGGAGTTAGTTTTAACCTCCAACAATGACCTGGACACTGTGCATTTAGCGACAGAAGACACAATTTTTACATTTACGATGAATGGACTTACCAGTTTTAATAATCATTCTTTTGCGAAGATAGAGCATCATAAGCTACTAACAGATGCTTGGGAAAAACCAGATGATATCCCCTACAACCAGGAAAAAGTAGAGCAAATATCCGCCCTTGGCATGCAAGAAATAAAAGGCAACTTTATTCCAAGAAAGTGTCGTCGGTTGGAAGAGCTGGAAGAAGGGACAGAATTAGTAGTGTGTAGAATCAAACAAATTGATTACAGACATAAGATCTGTTATATTTTGCAGTTCCAAAATATAGATGAATTGTATGTTTTTCGAATTATTGGTTAGAAAGAGAAATAAAAGAGCTAAATGTAGATTTAAACTATAAATTTAATGTTAAATTGGACAAGATAAAAACCACTGCAAGTAAGCACAAAGAAAGAGTTGTTTTTTTGTGCTTGTAATTAAAAATAAATAAATAAATGTTTTAAAATAATATTCTGTGTAATTTGTTAGCTCCATTCCACCAAAACTTTTTTTAGTAGAGATGAAGATATTTGATGTGACCTTGGAATGGTAGCCGAAATGATGTAGTCGAAAACGATGCGACCCCCCCATTTCCCCTTTTTACCTATATGACGTCATAACGTTTGTTAAGAACCGATTTACCAACCGGTGATACCATTACCAAGTTTTGGTTGGTAAATTGGTTGCTAAAAGTATGTTTAGGTGGGTAAATTGGTTGCTAAAAGTATATTTTGGTTGGTATTGGTTTAGGTTAGGTTAGGTTAGATTTCTTAGGTGGAATGTTTTTCTCAATGTTTAACAGTATATATCATTGTATTTTAACAATTGTATTTTCAAAACTGTAAACTTATGACTGTGTTTTTCTCATTGTTTAACTTAACATGTATAAATTATAGTAAAACTGTAAACCTATGTGTTTTTTGAAATTGAATTTTGTATAAAATTGTACTTTCATGCTACCAATATAGTTCTTGGATCTGACTAGATTTGTTTTTCTTCCTATGAAAAACTCCTAAACCTAGAGGTACGACCCAGACCTGTACCGTAAGACGTACGTATTTGAATAGTAAATTGGTTGGTAAAAGTATATTTTGGTTGGTAAATAGATTGGTAAAAGTATATTTTGGTTGGTAAATCGGTTGCTAAAAGTATATTTTGGTTGGTAAAACTATATTTTGTATGTTAAATAGTTTGCAAAAACATCAGCCATAGTAAGACACACACACACACACACACACACACACACACACACACACACACACACACACACACACACACCTTAAACACAGAGTCTCGTGTAACACTTGGCACTGTTGAGACGAGAACACGGAAATTTGTGTTTTTAAAAGAGGGGATGATGAGATGGAATGAAAAAGTCATTCGTCTCATTGGTAAATTTAAAACGTTTAAATTGGCGCGCTAAACTCTGCAAAGTGGAAATGCGATAGTGCGGTGACGTCACGCGAGGCCAAGGCAAAACCTTGCTTGTCCTAGCATGAAAAACCAGCCTATGGCAGTTCTAGTTTTAATAAAAAAACTAAAATATTAAGATAAATAATTGTACAGTAGAATCAGTCCACTAATAATATCAACAAATAAATGTAAAAGCAATTAAAACAAAAAAGTTATTAAAGAAATTAGAGGGGCTCAAAAACTAAAATTTGCAAAAAAGGGAAAATCAAAAATCAAAAGTAATAGATTCATAAACCATAGGGGACATAATAATAATAATCAGCAATAAATAATAAATAATAATAATAATAACAAGGGGAAAAAGGACTTAGAAAGTCATTCTTGGAGAGTTTTTTAGGATTTTAAAGGTGAAAGGGGAATAAACTAAATAATAATACTAATAACAATTGAAAAGACAATCGTAGGGAATAATAATATGTGATCAGAATAAGGTTTAAAGGTAAAATGGGGGAGATATAATAATAAAAAAAAGTAAAAAGTTATAGCCTAAAAGCGGTAAAATTAAATGTTAAAGGGGAAAAATATGTAATAGATAATGTATAATAATGGTGTATAAATGTAAAACAACAGAGCAGAGTTGAAAATTAATAGTGGGGGGATTTTATAAACGATAAATACGACGCTCAAAAAATCACGACTTCGAGCATCAATAACTCGAGAGCCAAGCGAGCTACGACGAAAAACTAAAAAGTTATTTCCGTTATAGAACCAGGAGAATAACTTTTGTGCAAAAGAATTTTGAAAAAGGACTTAAATAAAAAGTTAGGTTTCAAAAAACAGAGATTCGGAAAAAGTGCGGTAACTCGAAAAATACGCGGCCGAAAACGACGAATCAAGTTTGACAAGACCCTCAAGAACGGGAAGAAGAGGAATCCGAAGAGAAATCAAAGATCGGGCCAACCGTTCAAAAGATACTGCAAGATGTACGAAAAAGTGTTCAAAATCACAATTTGCAAGATCCAGCATAAATAATCGCTTCAGGTGGCGTGACGTCACAGATCACAAGTTCAATTTGCCTGACCAACTGTTAGCACAAAGAAAGTGAAATAATAGAAAGATCCAAATATCTTTTAAAAGGGTTTTTAATAGAAAATAGTTTATTAAAACAATACAATAGATGAAAACTAAGCCTAGAACAGCTTCTAGCATAAAAGTTTCGGAGAGAAGAAGCCGAAAACTTATAAATATACAGAAGACACATTTCTTCGCGAAAGGGAGAAAAATTGGTTACCTTTTGCGGGAACATTCCCACAAAAAGGGAGAGCTAAAATTGTCGATTGAAAGACCGATACTCTAGTACCAGACGTTGAGCAGGGAAGACGTTACTTTAGTCACTCTACTAATTTTTTTTAATTCAACTTAGCAAATTTCAAGATAAATATTTCAAGTATAATAAAAGTAACTTATAAAATTTTTTAAATAATTTCGAGAATCAATCTACAAGAAGATCCATCTACAGAGAAGGCTATTCAACAAGGATACATAATTACTACCAGCAGTCCACAACTTTAATATATCCAGGAATTGGAGAGGAAATAACTTGAAGACATCGTAAACCATTTACAGCAAAGAACTTCATAACTTCAAGATCTTCATGTTAAGTGTGAAGGTACACTAAATCTATAGAATAATTCGTAAAACGTAAATTCATTTAGATTGTAAATTCATTGGGGAAATTTTGAAATATTAACTTATTTAAATTCAATTCACTCTGCTTTGGTTTAAAATAAAGTTCAAACTTAAATACGACTATTTCAGTCCAGGAAAGACTATTTTTGTAGTCCTAGCTGGAATAGTCTAGCTTTTTTCAATTTGTATTAGTAAATAAGGAATTTATGTCAGATTAATTGTGTTATATTTTGTTGTTTGTTGTTCTATAAAATTTAAAATTGTTTTAATATGTTTGATGATCAATAAAACATAAAATTTTATTCTCAAGTGTAATTCTTTTCATTCATAATTCTGGTTTTTTAACTTTTCTTCTTTAAATAACTAAAGATTAAAAATTTCATAATTATATATGTGCTCTGGTAAAATAGATGAAATATAAATAATTAAGAATTATTATCAGAATTCAGGAGCCGATTTCTTCCAAAAGGCACTTCCCCAGAGAAAGAGAGAGAGAGAGAGAGAGAGAGAGAGAGAGAGAGAGAGAGAGAGAGAGAGAGAGAGAGAGAGAGAGAGAGAGAGAGTGTGTGTGTAAAAGTAAATAGTAAATTCAGTGAGCGATAGAAAAAAAATTCAGGGAATTTTCGTAAAATAAAATTGTAAGTTATTGAGAAAAGACTCATACTTGCAAAAGCCAAGCTTTGCAATATCTTTGATTAAGAAAAGTGTAAAAGTGAGCAACTTGGTCTTGTCCACGATTGAACAGACACGAACTCCTGACGAGCGGCGTTCCAAAGCGAGGTTAGGATTCGCGGTAAGTGAAGGCATGTAGGGGTTCGAGTCGTGGCGAGTGGCCGTTCACACAAAAAGTGGTAGGCTACGAATCGTGGCAAGTGTCGATCGAACATGGGGCACGAATCACGGCACTGTGTCAAAGATTGGACAGGTACAAAACACATGTGGGCAGTGGTAAGCATAGGTTTAGGCAAAAGTAGGAACATAAACTTTTCATACGTTATAATAGACATAGTAGCTCTAGACGTGATTGACCGGTGCTATACTCTGATAGCCAACGGAGGAACCTCATATAAGTATTTAACACATTATATAATAACTTTGGGTGGGTTACCGATGCTACACCCCGATAGACAACGGAGGAACCTCATAATTAACACATTAAATGTACCAGCTGTAGACACTACTCTGTATTTTGAATATTGATTTGTTGTATACATAACCTCAGAGTAACCTTAACCTAGAGGTACGACCCAAACCCTTACCTTAAGACGTACCGAGTTCTTCGCGCTTGCGAAACACTCGGTCAGTCTTACGGTAAGGGGTACGTGTCCAAAGATCTACGAAATGTACAGGCATGTCACATAAGATAATACCTACGGTAGTGTGCTCTGGTGGGAGGTGGTGGAGTTTCCTCTGGAGGGACTACTCAGCTAGTACACGATTGCTCAGTAGTGTGTTCGCCTTCGGGTAACACACTAAAGGGTCTGACGTCACTATCGTCAATGTTTACATGTGACATCAAGAACCAACCACTCCCTCTACACTTTCCACCATCTTCTACTACACCCTCTCCCACCACACCTCCCACCATACCCCAACATCCCAGCCACTCCCACAACACCTCCCACAATCTCCTACAACACTTCCCATCATCTCCCACCACACCTCCCACCATACCTCCAACCATCCACAGCCACGCCCAACCACACCTACCACCATCTCCCACCACACCCCCATCCCCCACCATACCTCATACCATCCACAACCACGTCCAACCACACCACTTACTATCTCCCACGACACCCCTCACCATCTCCCACCATACCTCCCAACATCCCCCACTCCAATCTGGTTCTAAAGTGCTGGGAACTCTACTCAAGTATAATAAATGTGTAATTAATTACCTTATTTCTCACTGTCAGGCACTCTAAATATATCCTGTCGGATTACCAGTTTCGGTTGTTCATTCCACCATCAACCTCAAAAGATGTATTTTCATTCACTGTTGAGGAACACATCATTAAAACCACACAAAACGAACACATAAAACACTGAACATACACAATCACTCGAAAACATGTACTCTGTATGATAATATTAAAAAAAACATTTCAAAGAATAAAATCAATATGTTACTTGAAGACTCATTTAAAACATATGTTACTTTGTGTATAACTGTACAACTGGAGTCTTGTATAATTTTATGTAAGAGATTAGCTGATGGTCCCAGTTTCACCTGGGGATAGTTGAGATAGTTTTATAAAGAATAACTTTTTTATCAAAACCCTTATAGTGGTGCTATGGAAATAAATTATGCCCAAATACAGCAACCCACCAATTTTGATCAAAATCGACCTCTAAAATAACAAAGATATGATACTTGTTTTAGGTGTAAAAACAGCCTTGGAGAGGAAAATTTTCAAAACCCTCTCTTAGTACTTGTCTACAGACCTACCCCAACCATGTTAAAATACTCATAGCTCTAGGCTTCTTGGATCCAGAGATTTCATGATCAGTCAGTGGGTTTTGACTTTTATATATATAGACAAGGATGTTTGATCATGGGTTAATAATTTATCTCTCAACTGGATAGCTGTGTTAAACAATTCGTTAGATGAATAATTCAGTTTATCATTTAATATATTGTATGGATCACATTTTTATAATGGTGGCATAAGTCACCGAAACCGGTAATCCGACAGGATATATTTAGAGTATGTGATGAGAAATAAGATAATTAATTACCCATTTATTATAATATTGCATTCTTGGAAGCTAATAACATCATGTTTAAATTAGAAGCCAGTCAAACCAAAATAGCTTACAAATACAAGAACCTCAAAATGAAAAACTGCATAAATCCATTTTAAACTTGAAATTTAACAGAACGTGTGTAAAGATAAATATAACACCTAATTACGTCAAAGTTAAAATACACAATAATTTGATGAGTGCTAAAAAAACAAAACGAATTGCTGAGTTATCATGGCTTAAATCAGAAATGAGGTACTTATATAGTAATAAAATAATGTTAAAATAGTTTACAATATAAAGCACATTTATAATTGCTTAATAGCATACACCTGTCAAAACTTGATATTGTCCTAAATATGATCAGTGTTCAAACAAACAAGATTATTCAAATTAAGAAATCCATACTTCATAAAAAGATGATAAATATTGACACAGCTCAAATAACCTTGAAAGATAACATAATAATAGACCATACTTTCTACCCTAGAATAGTCAACAAATCTAATATTACTTTATATAAGGATGAAGAATCTATGTTTTGAATAAAGGCCTAATTTGTTGATACTAACAGGTGCAGCCTAATCAAAGAAATTATCACCACTGAATCAGCAGTAAAAGCCATTATAAATATTGACAATAAAAAAGCTACTAGGACCTTAATCAGTAATAAGTTTATAAGAACACTCAGAAATAAATCTAATGGTCATGCTCCACATAACATTATTAACAATAACTCTCCAGCTAAGAAATTAAAAGATAAACTAAATAAAAACAAAGTTTGATAACTAAGGCTGACATAGGTAACTCAGTTGTAATAATGAATGAAATAGTTTATGTGAGCAAAGTGAATGATTTCCTTGAAATGAATAAGATTGATAAACTTAACAATTATCCAACTAAGTGTTACCTTAACATTATAAATAAATCTATGAACTCTTGTACACATTTATATTCCAAGAATGATTTAAAATGGTTAAAAATGATTAATCCAAGTGCACCTAAACTCCAAGGATAACCAAAATTTCACAAAACCAACATACCGATTAGATCATTAGTTAACTTTACAACTGCACCCACTTACAATATATTCAAATTATTTGACCCCATCAATAGAAAAGAAATAAAGTTCCTCAACAATTATAGCCTAAAAAATGGTATTGAAGTGGTTGATAAAATTTTTAATATGAAAATAAAACAGAACAACATATTAACATCCTTTGACATTGTTGATTTATACACTAATGTACCTGTAAAAGAAAAAAAACTAATATTTTAGAGAATAACCTCAAACAGAATTCTAATCTCAACTCCAATGCAATAAACGAGCTCATAACACTATTAAACATAGTTTTGGAATAGATTTATTTCAGTTTCCATGGAAATTATTACTTCCAAAAAATGGACTTGCTATGGGTGCTCCTCTTTCGAGCATTTTAGCTGACATATATCTTAACCATTTTGAAGTAACTCAAATTTTCTCAGACAATAATAAATACAGAAAGAAAATAGTTTACTACTATATATATATATATATATATATATATATATATATATATATATATACTATATATATAATATATATATATACTATATATATATATATATATATATATATATATATACTATATATATATAATATATATATATATACTATATATATATATATATATATATATATATATATAGACTATATATGACAACTTATGCTTATTTGATGGCACCTCTAGACAATTGACAATTATGAAAAATTACCTCAACAGTATTAATTATAAGTTGAAATTCACCCTTGAAAGTGAAATAAATGACAGCAGCAACTATATGGATTTATCAAAAGGCAAGAAAGACAATTTTCATAAATTAAACATATATAAAAAACCTACTACGACAGACCATTATTGCTTCCTCAAACCAGTCATTGAATCATAAGTTAGCTGTTTCAATAGTCTTGTCCATCGACTACTCAGCGTACCTTTTAAATTATGATAACTTCCAAAGGGAATATAACTTAATCAAAAATATATGAGTAGATATAACAAACGGTTATGAACATCGAATAATTAACAGACTACAAAACAAAAAAGGAAAATAGATAACAAAAAACAGTCCCATGACCCCATAGAAAAACAAACTTATACAGCCATTTAATATAGCAAAAAAATGAAAATTAACTTGAGGAAAGAATTAAGAAAATATAATTATATATAATAATATATGTCATCCCGGCATATAGAACTACAAATTATCTTGCTAACTTTTTTTTTTTAAAACCAAAAAATAATAATCCATTTTTTAATAGAATGAATATGTCAGGTGTATATAAGTTTAGATGCAGTGATTGTCCTAAATTTTATATCGGTCAAACTAGACGCTCCTTCATCAAACGGTTAGGAGCACCTACCTAAGCCCTCATTACATGAAGAGAAATCCAAATTTTGCCAAACACCTTATTGACTTTGACCACAAATACATCAATGTTCATAACAACCCAGAAATTCTTTACACATGACATGCAGAAAAGGCTGTTTACTGTTATCCCTGTAGGAATTTTAAATTTACACTGCCTCAAAATATGATCAATACAATATATTAAATGATAAACTGAATTATTCATCTAATGAATTGTTTAACACAGTTATCCAGTTGAGAGATAAAATATTAACCTATGATCGAACATCCTTATCTTATATATAAAATTGTACAAGACTCCATTTGTACACATATTCTCCACAAAGTAATAGGCCTTTATGTTTTAAATGAGTCTTCACGTAACATATTGATTTTATTCTTTGAAATGTTTTTTATATTGTCATGCAGTGTACATGATTTTGAGTGATTTGTGGTTTTGTGTGTGTATACATGTTTATAGTTTTATGTGTTAGTTTTGTGTAGTTTTAACAACGTGTTCCTCAACAGTACAATGTAATACATCTTTTGAGGTTGATCTGATGATGGTGTCATGAACCACCAAAACCAGTAATCCGACAGGATATATTTAGAGTGCTTCACGGTGAGAAATAAGGTAATTAATTACCCCATTTATTATAATATTGCATTTTTGGAAGCTAATAACATTATGTTTAAATTCCAAGTAATTTTGAAATACACCAAAATAAACCCGTCTACAATCAAAATTACTTTGATTAAAATTGGCTTTCAGAAATGACATCCATGATTTATTTTCACTTTTTGGTTTATAGTTTTTGGCCGATAACACACTGTTAGGAATAGGTTAATGTTAAGTTAATTATTCAATTTGTAAATTATGTTAGGAAGAACTAATATTAACAAAGCTCAGAATGAACCAACTATTGCGAAAGAATTGAAAAAGTGTTGAAATGCTTGACTTGCAACAAAAGTAGAGCATCAGAAGCCACGATACATATATAAGCGGTCAGCATGATTTGGAGGGGGTCTTTGGTCTTTTGGAGCTTTGGAAGATACACGGCTGTGTCACTAGCCGTGGTGCAGGAAATCTACTCCAGGAAATCTACTCCGGGAAATTTATTAGCCCAGGAAATCAACTCTACACCAGTAAGCAAGCATTTCTATATTTATAAAATCACCAATAAATTAATAATTTCATTTATTAGAGAGTAACAATAGTTGGAATACTTTTGGGCTTAGTGAAATGAATATTTAGTTTGAATATTGTTCATTTAATTAAATTCTTATCATTGTATTGCTTATTTAAAAGTATCCTATTAAATTCCTATTATTGTATTGTTTATTTAAAGTGTCGTATTATATTCTTATTTTTGTTGTATAGTATTTAAAGTATTGAATATAGTATTGAAGTATTAGAGTGTTTAAAATGTTACCCAAGTCTCATAAGCAGCAATAAAGATTAATTAGTATACTGAACCACTGATTTGATGATAATTAATTGAAAACCAGAACCCAGGCATATCAAGAGGCCCAATCCTATTAAATTATTTCCCGGCCGATGCACCATTTAATAGGATTGGGCCTCTTGATATGCCTGGGTTCTGGTTTTCAATTAATTATCATCAAATCAGTGGTTCAGTATACTAATTAATCTTTATTGCTGCTTATGAGACTTGGGTAACATTTTAAACACTCTAATACTTCAATACTATATTCAATACTTTAAATACTATACAACAAAAATAAGAATATAATACGACACTTTAAATAAACAATACAATAATAGGAATTTAATAGGATACTTTTAAATAAGCAATACAATGATAAGAATTTAATTAAATGAACAATATTCAAACTAAATATTCATTTCACTAAGCCCAAAAGTATTCCAACTATTGTTACTCTCTAATAAATGAAATTATTAATTTATTGGTGATTTTATAAATATAGAAATGCTTGCTTACTGGTGTAGAGTTGATTTCCTGGGCTAATAAATTTCCCGGAGTAGATTTCCTGGAGTAGATTTCCTGCACCACGGCTAGTGACACAGCCGTGTATCTTCCAAAGCTCCAAAAGACCAAAGACCCCCTCCAAATCATGCTGACCGCTTATATATGTATCGTGGCTTCTGATGCTCTACTTTTGTTGCAAGTCAAGCATTTCAACACTTTTTCAATTCTTTCGCAATAGTTGGTTCATTCTGAGCTTTGTTAATATTAGTTCTTCCTAACATAATTTACAAATTGAATAATTAACTTAACATTAACCTATTCCTAACAACACAAACAGATTTTGTTGATGGAATGACAAACAACACGATTTGCATAATAGGTCCTTAAGGGCTATTTTTTAGCAAAATCAAAATTTCTGTTGTGATCCTATTATCCTACTCACAAATTTTGAGTTATTAAAAAATATATATGATCATAATATACCAACATAACATATTTGTCAATATGTAATCATCTTTTGGGTGGGCACTGCATGGCGACAGACAACATTCCAAAGTCCACTTTTTTGTTTAAAGATGGATCTCTAAATTGATATCCATATATCTCATCATCAATTTTCTTGACTCATTACACCTTTTCTATACTACTTATTATATGCTATATAGCCTATTCTATTAAGCCTGGATAATGAAAAATGCAGGAAAACTGACCCAGATGGAATATTTTAGAACATATAAAAGCGCTCAGAGTAGTGTAATGAGGTGCTTCTGGAGTAAAAGGAAAGTTTTATCTTTATCATTGATGGTCAGTCCAATCGATTCTAGTTTTCCTTGTAATTAAGAAACATGCTTTATTTTTATTTCCTTGATAATTATTGAAAAAATGCATCAAACAATTCAATTTTAATTTATAATACTTTTCTTAACCAATTAAAGTTGTTAATTTTTGTTTGTTAGGGATATTTTATAATTTAACAATAAATAAACATGGAAACAATTTGTGTAAGTTCCCATTTTTTGATACATTTGCATAAATAATCTCTAAAAAATCTAAATTATGTAAATGACAGCTTTCAACAAATATCGGCTGACTTATAACTTATAATATTAATAGTACCATTTTACAAGTAAGCTATTTTACTTAATAGAAAAAAAAATTCTGGACTTATAAATAAATATTTTATTGAATTATACTATGAGCTTATAATATTACTAGTTTTATGAAACAGACTTCTTGGTCTTCTTATAATATCTCTTGTTTCTTCATCACTGGATGAATCTGAATCAATTTCTTTTAATTTTAGATATGTAAAATACTACAAGGAAATTAAATATAACTAATCAAATTATTATCAGTGCAAACAGACTTATATATAAGGTTCCAAAATTTGGATACCATGCCTCTAGTTTTTTTTATCAATGGATGAATCTAAATTCATTTTGTTTAAAGCACTTCAAGAAAGAAAATTAACCAACACTAAAACACTAATAAAATAATTATCAGTGGAAACAGGCTTACACTCTAAAATGTAGGATCTGAAATATAAGTCTTTTGTTTTTATAAAACAAATAGGTTTGATACACTTATAATATAATTAATAATGTATATTGTATAGCCCTAAACAATTAGTTATAAAATACTTTATAAGCTAATATTTTTATAAAACAGAACACTGGTTTTGTAAGCTGATATTATAAGTTATTACTTTTAATATATGCATATTTTTTAATTTTTATGATACAGTTCTCAGTCTGGTTATAAATAAGCTTATAAAACTAGTGTCATGTTTCATAAAAATATAAGCTTATAAAATATATTATAAGTGTTGGCCTGTAAGTTATTAGTTATAATATAAGTGTATCAAACGTATTTGTTTCATAAATACAAAAGACTTATATTTCAGACCCTAAATTTTAGAGTATAAGCCTATTTTCACTGATAATTATTTTAATAGTGTTGGTTAATTTTCTTTCTTGCAGTACTTTGGTTATATAAAATCAATAGAAATGGATTTAGATTCACCCATTTATAAAAAAACTAGAGTGACGTAGGGTCAGGTTAGTAGGAGAGGAAGAGAGGTGCAGGGAACGTGGAGTTGGTCCTGAAATAGGTCGAGTCGAGCCGGGAGGCGATTGGTAGATGATGGAAGAGGAAGGATTTGTGACTCGGGAAGGATTCGAGGGCTTGGTGCGAGGAATGATGATAGGTATCACGACACTCTTGGTAGCCCTAAATAGGGCCCTAGCCGAAAGGAACCTAGAAGTGTTGCTGGCCTTGAAAAGGGCCAGTCGGTCTTAGGTTAGGTGAGGAGAGATAGGACGTGATCTGGTCTTGGAGATGGATGTTCACCCACTATCGCCGGCGCCAAAGCACCTACAATTTCCTTTTCAGGAGGCGACTAGGGTGAAGCAAGTGCTGCCGTTGCCTGGATTTCTCTGTTTAATTTCCCATACGGGAGGCCACGGGGTGAGTCTTGAAGAGATGTCGATCTGTTGAGGAGTGAAGTGCAGGAGTCGGGTGGTGTGAGAAATGATCCAAAACTTGTATGGGGTTGAACAACAGTTGGTAGGCGGAAGGTGGCTTAGGATTGGCAGCAATGTGAGGTGTGAGTGAAACAGTCAAGCAGTGTGGTGAAATGATAACTTGCAGTTGTTCCTGGCAGGTGTCCAGGTTGAGAAGTGATGATTTTGTCATTGTGAAATGGGTACTTATACAATGTTGGTGCTGCTAGCTTGTAGCTTAGCTTGCCTAGGATTGGTCTATCCTAGACAATGAGCTGTCCATTGTTAAGTTTCCCAAGAAGCGGACCAATCTCGACGTGAGATGTGTGTGAGATTGGTTTGGAGTTTTCTCGCGGATTGCCATTGTTGTGGCCGCAGAATTTTTGATGCTCAACGTGAGCTGTCGGCCAATCCAAGACAAGTAGCGTGTAGCCGTTTAAGGCTGGGGAATTGATGCCTGTGAGTGTTGGCAGGTGTTGCTGTATAAGTTGAGGGAAACTAGTCTAGTGAACTAGTTCCCTTGGTGGTGACGTTAACAAGATGTATCATAAGAAGGCCATGAATATTAAAAATAGACAATGTACAAACTTTCTAAACATAAACTATTTATATATTGGATACATTTGCATAAATAACCTAAAAAATCTAAGTTATGTAAATCACAGCTTTAACCCTTTATAAGTTACTGGTTGATATTTCGACCACAGCCATTTGTTCTAAGTGAAGCAGTAAGATAGACCTTTTTTGCAGTTAGCGCGCATGGTCGAAATATCAACCGCCTGCAAAATCAGCTGGTATAACAGCCCATCCTTCAACGAACACACTTTAGACTGACTGCACTGTCTTCCTAGTGTCACGTGGTACTTGGTTGTGGCGGCAACCTGAACTGGCACGCGTTTCTTCCCCTCCTTTGTCAATGTGAGGAGTTGGTGGTTAGATATTCCACCAGTGAGCATCACAGGCATCTGCTGTAGTGTAACTTGAGTGTAAACCAGTAGACTTTTGATTCATACACGCGAAAGGTAAGAAAACTAACAATCTTATTATTTACTCATATTATTATACATATATTACTCTTCCTTTTGATGTTGTATAATACACTTTTTTTAAGAGTTTGTGTTTTTAATTTGTGAAGTGTTTTTCAAGTTTGAGGTTGGTAAAAAAATTGGTGATTTTTAAAAAAAAAATTTTAAATTGTTTTTATTGGTTTTAGGTGAAACCCTTTGACAAATATCTTAATAATATATTTGTCTATGATATAGCAAAGACTCCCAATTCAAAAGAGTTTGCGCTTGCGAGTTATTTTGCATAATGTTGATTGATGCAACATATTTTGAGGATTTAGTTGTAGTTAAATTGTCAATGTAATTGTGCCGTTTGGATATAACCCTTAAAATATTTTAAGTATGGCTTGCTGTTTCAGGATGGATTCGGATGGGCAAGGAAGTGCCCCAAAGAAGAAATCAACGACAACCTACTCCAGTGTAGAGTTTGACAACCTTAGAAGCAGCGAGAGGGACAGATTCTCCAATGTCACCGACAACATGTGTGACAATGTGAAAAGTCAGATTTTAATATAGACTCATTTGAAAGACGCGGTTAAGCCAAAGAGATAAGAGATTCAAATAACAATTTAAATTTAGTAACGTCATTTATAAAAGAAAAATGGATTTTCAAGACAAAAGTATAAATAACCATGTTCAATTTTAATATAATTTAGTTTAATTGTTTTGTTATGTAAAATCATTTGTATTTTACGGCAGTGCGGTAAAACGTGAGAACAGTAACCGGAAGGAACGCCTTTCGGAAGTAAGAATTTGCCTGATGGTAACGTCAGTCTGAGTCCAGCGTTAGGAGTGACAGGTTGTTTCTAAAAAAGTCTAAGTCCAGAGCTTGGAGGGACTAGATGTGTTTCTAAAAAGTCTGAGTCCAGCGTTAGGAGTGACAGGTTGTTTCTAAAAAAGTCTAAGTCCAGAGCTTGGAGGGACTAGATGTGTTTCTAAAAAGTCTGAGTCCAGCGTTAGGAGTGACAGGTTGTTTCTAAAAAAGTCTAAGTCCAGAGCTTGGAGGGACTAGATGTGTTTCTAAAAAGTCTGAGTCCAGCGTTAGGAGTGACAGGTTGTTTCTAAAAAAGTCTAGATCAGAGCTTGGTGGAGAATGGTTGTGTTTTTTGAGAGTCTAGTAGAGACTAATTTAGCAGAAAATGGATAGGAAGTGATAATGGACGCTTCTAATGACAATGTAAACGTGTTTGAAAGTAATAGACTTACTGTATTCTAAGTGACAAACAATATTTATGAGAAAATTAGTATAAAGTATTTAATTAGACGGTGAATATAAAAAAAAAAAGAAACTTAATGAACACTCGAATTTATAAGATTTCAAAGAATAAGAGACTGTGTACTGTAAATGAGTGTCTTAAACGGATCGTTTAGCACGTGGCAAAAAACTTTGTATCGAAGTGAACATTCTTTTATTAATGATGAATGTTATGATTGTCGTACAAAAAATAACATTCCTAGAGTGCTGGGTGAATATTCGAAACATGAACTTTTCAGGAAACAACGCTTGCTGTAATCTACAAGTCTCAGGACATCTGGAATTAATATCTTTGGACAATTTGAGTGCAAATGGGTGTTCTGGTATAAACACCATATGTTAAATTAGGACTAAGTATTTATATTATGTTTTGATATATTTTGCTATACATGTTTAAATTTTTTAATCTGTTTCATAAATATTTTAAAAGGAAATAAATTGATAGATAAAATAATAAAATTTTAATAATTGAAGTAAATCTCCATCTGAGATCTTTATAATGATTTAAATTTCAATAAAAAGTAAATTCCTGTTGCAACAATTTTATTGGTAAAAGCATTTTTAAAGATAAAATTAATTAATTTGAAAGAAAGAAATAAAGGAAATATAAATTCATAATTTGTTATTGAAATTAAAAAGGATAACTAGTATTTATAATATGATTTTTTTGTTGTTAATAATAATTTGTAGGATGTTTCTTTAATAGTTTAATAAATCTTTATGTTAACATTTCAGAGACAAGTGTTTTCATTAAATACCAAATATCACTGTAAGTACACTGTGAAAAGAACTTACGACCCCAGATAATTTTTCTTTCTTTTAAATATTTAAATTCATTCTTTTTTCAAAATTGGTATGCTAAAGCAAACCTGGCGCCCTATAGACGAGCAAATTAACAAATGAATAACATTAAATAGTAACTTCATCACATTTTTGAATTATTACAAATGGCGCCCAACGTGGGGCTTTTTAGTCGAAATAAACAGTGATTTTGGTAATGAGAATTCTTGAAATCAAGGTAAGGACTCTCTTTATAATAATAAGAAAGATTCTTTTTTAAAATTTTTTGTGTTAAATATAGTAAGATAAAAATGGAGTCAGAAATTGTAAATGTAAATAATAGTGATGAACAGGTAGGGTTAGGAAATCAAAATTCTTTAAATAATATAGAGCCATTGGAATTTACAGGGGATATTTTTGATAATTTAGAGAAGGAATCGCAAAGTAATGAGCAAACAAATGAACAATTTGCACAAAATTTTTTAGATCAAGAAATAGGTAGTAGTAATAATAGTAGACGTTCAAGTGTGAACGTAAATAGTAGTTCAGGTTCGGATTTTAATGGATTTGATAGTGATAGGATTCTAAATAGTAAACAACAGTGTGAAGATATAAATAAAAAAATAGTAGAAACACCAGGGGTAGAAACTGTAAAGGAAAATTCAGATAAGGATTTGAGAGCTGAAGAGGTTAGGATGGATGAGAGTGTGAAAAATAATGATCAAGATTTAGAGATTAAGAGTATGTTAAAAGTAATGATGGAAAAAATGGAACAAAATAGTTTAGAAACAAAACAAAATAATGTAGTTTTACACAATAAAATTGATCAAGGTAGTCTAGAATTAAGACGAGATAATGATAAGAAGTTTGAATGTATAAATAATAGGTTTGATCAAAACAATTTGGAATTAAAAGAAATAAGTAATAAATTTGATCAGAATAAGCTAGAAATTAATAAAAAACTAGAAGATTTTAATATTAAACTTGAACAGAATAATGTTAAACTGGATAAAATAGATAATGACTTGAAACTGAGTAAATTAGAGCTAAGACAAGATAATTTAGATTTAAAAGAAGCAATGTGTAAAAAATTTGAAGAAATGAGGGTTGAATTAAAACCAAATTATGTAAAATTTGAACAGAATCTTAAAATGGAAATTAATGTAATGGAAACTAATAATAAAGTAGAATTTGAATTAAGCTATTGTGAGAAAAAAGTAGAATTTGAACAGATTAATAGTGTAGAAGGTGTTTTGGTAGAAAATATTAATAATTTAGATAACAATTTAAATCAAGCAATAGCTGAAATTGAAATTAACAGTTTTAATGAGATAAATAACATGTCAAATGATTTGATAATAATAGAAGACGATTGTGTGAATGATTGTGTTCAAGAAATTTCTAAAATAATGAATAATGGGTTAGGTAACAAGGTATATCCAGAAACAGCAAATAACGTTGAAATTAATATGTCTAGTGGGGTTGGAATAGGTATAAGTAATTTGAAAAACAAAGTAAAAGTAAATAATCTAATAACGAAGGTATCAGCTGTTTATTTTAAAAAACAAGTGGGTCATAAAAAAGTAGAGTTTGAAAATTATGTAATGATAAAATTTAAGAGTATCTTTCAAACCCAAGAACAAGAAATTAAAAGTTTTTGTGAGAAATCTAACTTTAAATATAATCTTGAAAGTAAAAATGTAGAAATAGTAAAAGAAGGTTTTGTACTAGTGTATAAGAATGGTGGGGTTAGAATTCCTGAACGAACAGATGTTGAAATTAGGTCATTAGATTCTAGGATGTTTGAGAGAAGAAGGGGTGATGGTATGCATGAGAGGGAGAAAGAGAAAGGTATTTTGTCAACACTCCGAGACAATAACAAAGGGAGATCTTTTGTTAAGAAAGGGTCTGTTGTGATGACTGGGCAAGACAAACTGTCCGTGTGGACAGAAGTATTTAACATCAAAGATGTGTTAAAAAATTCAATCATGTATTTTAAAATCTTTCACCAATCTGGGAACCATCGTAAAAAATGTATAATTTATAATTGAGTCATAATAAATTGAAATTTGGAATGAATAAATAAATGTAAGGACATTTTATAAACACACGGACTTGATTTTTAAAATAATTAATAAAAAGTAGTTAAGATTTTGTTAATAAGTAAGTTTAAGTTTGATAATAAATGATTAAGAGTTATGAATATTAATAATTTGTGTGTACTAATGAATTTTGTAAGCTAAGACAAAAATATAGAAAATAATTATTAGCCAAGCGTAAAATATTAAGAGTTTAGTTTTAGAAAACGTTTAGGTATTTGTAAAGTAAAGACGCTGGATTATAGCAGTAAACAACTTTATATGTTTATTAAGATCTTAATATTTAGAAAACGTGACGAAAACAGATTAGCTAGATGAGAGGATCATTGGAGCTGCAAGGTTGTTAGTGAATAACCGAGCGTTGTTTATACTAAGATAAATATTGACTTTACGTGTTAAGATAAAGCAGATTAATTCGAGGCAAAGATCCCGTGTAGTGTTGAAGAAAAAATATGCAATAATAAGTAGGTATATTCAATATTAAATATTCAATAAAATGTGACGAGAGAGAGTTGAGATTCATTTGCAGATCGTATTGGAACCAAAAGGTCTTCATGTCTTATCAGTAGACAGATAAGGATTGTCTCATATCGAGGGGACTTGTTTATGCTTAAAGCAAGCCTGGAATTCCTTTGCATGACATTGCGACGAAATATAGGGTGTTGCCAAAGTGCTGTCTAGGAAAATAAAAAAAAAAAAACTTTTGACGTATAATCGAAAATTAACTTGCGTTTTCAAATAAAAAACTACTTAAATAAAGGAGAATTGGTTTTAAATAAAGTAAATAAGAACGAAAGTAGATTACTTAAATAACTTTAATAGAATTAAAAGTAAAATTTCTAAGTAGAAAACTTAGAATAAGTTTTAAAAATAAAATTTCTTTTTGAATTTGAATAATAATATCTAGAAAGGAATACATAATCAGAAAATCAACGATGCTAGTAATAAGATTGGTAAAATAAACATTATTTCAACTTCGGATGATATAATTTAAATGAAATTTTTTATGAATTTTAAAATTTTCTTCGAGTATGTGCATTTAAGGAGTACATGAACATTTGGGTGGATGGTTGAGCGTTTGTGTAGTTAAAATAGAATGTTTTATTCATAAGAATAAGGCATTCTGAGACTGCATAAGAGGGTGTGTTGTGAAATAGGGATGTGTTTTGGGCTTTATCTTGAATCAAGTAGGGATATTGCATTCAACCACTGCACATTTCAACGTCACAACATGTTACTCTGTGTAAGAGTCTAAAGAGCAATTAGAAGTATGCACGGTATAAAGTAGACGGTTAGAAGAACCTATGTAGGAGAGGTTAGGAAGAAAAATGCATAAATAAGTGTGACATTATTACATAAAAAAAACTTCATGTAATAAATTTTAGACAGATGTTGAAGGCAAATAAATTGTAGGATATATATGCAGACGCGATCAAGCTGCATATACATGGAATAAACCGGACGTGACATTATTAGGGAGTACTTACGTAACTAAATGTATAATTTTTATAAAACTGTAAAAATGTTGATTAGCTGATTAGAATAGGTAATTAGATGTTAAAATATAAAACGATAAGTTGTATGTTTTGATGTTATAAATATTAAGGATTATTGATTAGATGATAAGATGAAAAATAGTTAGTTTTAAGTGATTTGTGGTTTGTGAATATGAAGAATAGTTGTTTAAAGTTTGAGAATTTATGTGAGTTTTGCCAAGACAGATAATAATAAAGTTTTTAAGTTTTTTGATGTTAAAAAAGGAGTAAAGGAGGTTAAGTTTTTGTTTTTTAAAGGAAGCAGTAATAAATTAATAATGATAAAGAGATTTTGATGAAATTTATAAATAAAATAAAAGAATTAACGTTTTTTAATAAATAAGGTTTGAATTTAAAACAATAGATGATTGTGAGAAGTTATTTGATAAAGGTGTCTAAAGATTTTGATGAAATAAGGTGTTAGCTGGGAAAGCAATGATAATTTTTTTTATTTTTTGAAGTTTTTGTATACAAGTAATAGATGATTAAGAAGATTTTAATAAGAAGTAGTTTAAATGAGAGATTTTTTGAGTTTTATATGAAGATGATGACTTTACAAAAATGTTGAGTAAAGTGGTATTTAAAATGAAGTTGTTCTGTTAATAAACTTTTATAAAGAAGGTAGTTAAGTTGCATTGATGGTTAATTTTTTAGTTTTTAAGAGGTTTTTTGAGTACTGCGATGAAATAAAGGAAATATACGACGATTTTAATGAAATAAAGGAAATATGCGACGATTTTTAATGAGATAAAGGGAGATTTGAGGAATTCTGCGAATAAACGACGGTTATCATGATTTTTTAAAGGAAGCTACGTTGAGATAAAGGGATAAATGAATGATAAAGAGGTTTTTTGGGGATTAATGCAACTTGAATTATTAAAATATGAAAGATAAGATAGAAATAATTTTAAGACAGGATACTGAAAGATGAAACAATTGTAAAGAGGTAATTTTGAAATAAATAGATGAGTTTTGTAAGTAATTTTATTTTTTTTTGATAATAATGATGTTATATTTTGAATTTTAGTTGAAGAAAAGAGTTTTTTGTAATTGTAAAATCAGTAGCTAACATGTTATCCCAGCAAGATACAGGAGAATTGAGATTTTAAGTGGGAATAAATGGTTATTGGATTTAAACTAAAATAAATAATAATGTAAAGTCTGAATTGAAAAGTTTTAAAGCGAATTGAAGTAATGTTGAGTAATAAGTAAATAAATTTCGTAAAAATGTTAATTGAAAATGAGAGGTTTTGAATTTAAATTGTGTTAAGTTAAAAAATGATTTAGATGAATAGTGTGAGATGGATGTAGATTTTCAAAGGATGTAGAAATGTCGTCTTGGCAAAGAGGATGAGACGTAGAAAAAGTATATAGACGGCTGTCTGGGAGATAAGCTTTGAGTGACGGGATCCTGTCAACAAAAAATGTTGATGGAAAGTTTCAGCCAACGAGGTTGAAAAGGAAAATGATGATGGGTTTTATTGGATAAATAGAGATAAGGCTTAGCACTAATTGATTCGTATATTTTAATATTTATGAGTTATGATGACTCAAACAAACTGAGATAGTGAAATAGGACTTTAGCAAATAGATTTTATTTTTTTTTTTTTCATGTCAAAAGAGAATCTTTCCAAAATAAATACACAAGGGGTATTTCTTTTTCTTTCAAGAGGTCCTTAACTTCTGAAATGAAATGTCTTGAACATCCATTAATTTTTTTCTCGATTTGAAATTTATATGTATAAAAGCTTTGTATTCCAATACCTGTATTGAAATACAAACCTTGTGGGGTTTTGTGACAATGTGAAAAGTCAGATTTTAATATAGACTCATTTGAAAGACGCGGTTAAGCCAAAGAGATAAGAGATTCAAATAACAATTTAAATTTAGTAACGTCATTTATAAAAGAAAAATGGATTTTCAAGACAAAAGTATAAATAACCATGTTCAATTTTAATATAATTTAGTTTAATTGTTTTGTTATGTAAAATCATTTGTATTTTACGGCAGTGCGGTAAAACGTGAGAACAGTAACCGGAAGGAACGCCTTTCGGAAGTAAGAATTTGCCTGATGGTAACGTCAGTCTGAGTCCAGCGTTAGGAGTGACAGGTTGTTTCTAAAAAAGTCTAAGTCCAGAGCTTGGAGGGACTAGATGTGTTTCTAAAAAGTCTGAGTCCAGCGTTAGGAGTGACAGGTTGTTTCTAAAAAAGTCTAAGTCCAGAGCTTGGAGGGACTAGATGTGTTTCTAAAAAGTCTGAGTCCAGCGTTAGGAGTGACAGGTTGTTTCTAAAAAAGTCTAAGTCCAGAGCTTGGAGGGACTAGATGTGTTTCTAAAAAGTCTGAGTCCAGCGTTAGGAGTGACAGGTTGTTTCTAAAAAAGTCTAGATCAGAGCTTGGTGGAGAATGGTTGTGTTTTTTGAGAGTCTAGTAGAGACTAATTTAGCAGAAAATGGATAGGAAGTGATAATGGACGCTTCTAATGACAATGTAAACGTGTTTGAAAGTAATAGACTTACTGTATTCTAAGTGACAAACAATATTTATGAGAAAATTAGTATAAAGTATTTAATTAGACGGTGAATATAAAAAAAAAAAGAAACTTAATGAACACTCGAATTTATAAGATTTCAAAGAATAAGAGACTGTGTACTGTAAATGAGTGTCTTAAACGGATCGTTTAGCACGTGGCAAAAAACTTTGTATCGAAGTGAACATTCTTTTATTAATGATGAATGTTATGATTGTCGTACAAAAAATAACATTCCTAGAGTGCTGGGTGAATATTCGAAACATGAACTTTTCAGGAAACAACGCTTGCTGTAATCTACAAGTCTCAGGACATCTGGAATTAATATCTTTGGACAATTTGAGTGCAAATGGGTGTTCTGGTATAAACACCATATGTTAAATTAGGACTAAGTATTTATATTATGTTTTGATATATTTTGCTATACATGTTTAAATTTTTTAATCTGTTTCATAAATATTTTAAAAGGAAATAAATTGATAGATAAAATAATAAAATTTTAATAATTGAAGTAAATCTCCATCTGAGATCTTTATAATGATTTAAATTTCAATAAAAAGTAAATTCCTGTTGCAACAATTTTATTGGTAAAAGCATTTTTAAAGATAAAATTAATTAATTTGAAAGAAAGAAATAAAGGAAATATAAATTCATAATTTGTTATTGAAATTAAAAAGGATAACTAGTATTTATAATATGATTTTTTTGTTGTTAATAATAATTTGTAGGATGTTTCTTTAATAGTTTAATAAATCTTTATGTTAACATTTCAGAGACAAGTGTTTTCATTAAATACCAAATATCACTGTAAGTACACTGTGAAAAGAACTTACGACCCCAGATAATTTTTCTTTCTTTTAAATATTTAAATTCATTCTTTTTTCAAAATTGGTATGCTAAAGCAAACCTGGCGCCCTATAGACGAGCAAATTAACAAATGAATAACATTAAATAGTAACTTCATCACATTTTTGAATTATTACACATGGCAACAGATTCTGAGGCGGGAGGCGACAGTGAAGCTGATGATGCCTTTGACAATACTCGGCAACCCTCTTCTTCAAGATCTGCGACTACTTTGGCAAGTACATCATCATTTATTGAGAATATGGAAGTACCAGAAGGAGATTCATTTTTCAATATGAGTGATATCTGGGATTCTGATGATACAGACATAGATCCTACTTACACCCCAGAAAACAAGATCGCAAAACCTTGGAATGTGAGCAACAGAATATCACTATTTGATGACTTATCAGATAGTGATAGTTCAATTGTATCTGAATCACACTCACTTGAAGTTGATGAGCTTGATTTGCTGTCTGAACCTTGTACTACTGATAAAAACCAAGCCCGAGTTCAGAAAAGGCGTAGATCCAATGTACCAAAAAAGAGGATTACAGATAATAAAACATGTCCTTTTACAAAGGATAACTGTAAACCTGACTCTTACAAGAATTTTGTTTTTAGTCAATCTGAGGGCCCAAACGTAGATATAAACACTACATCACCCTTAACTATCTTTTTACTATTAATAGGGCCATTTTTACAGAATATTGTTGATGAGTCAAATTTGTTTGCCCAACAAAATAACAAAACTCTGGGTTTGACTACAGAAGAGCTGTTAGCATTTTTTGGAATATTAATTGCTATGGGCATCCACAACCTTCCAAGTATGTGACTCTATTGGTCCAATGATCCTCTTTTTCATTTAGAGTATATATCAAAAGTAATGTCTCAGCGTAGATTTTTACAAATTCTTAGATTTCTGCACCTTAATGATAATACCAAAATGCCGAAAAGAGGCACACCTGATTATCACCGCCTGTATAAGCTACGTCCTTTGATAATGTATTTAAATAATACATATCATAAAGTTTTTAATCCTTCTCGATTTTTAAGCATTGATGAGAGCATGGTTGGGTTCAAAGGGCTCAGCAGTCTAAAGCAATATTTGCCTAATAAGCCCACAAAACGAGGTTTTAAAGTATGGGTTTTAGCTTGTTATGTTAGTGGATATATGGTATATTTTGATGTGTATGAAGGCAAAAGATCAGAAAGAAATGTAGAAGAAACTTTAGGAGAATCTGTTGTATGTGGGTTATCAAAATCCTTTGAAGGGTTAGGTTATTGCTTGTTTTTTGACAGATTTTTTTCCAATATTCCTTTGGTCAAAAAATTGTCGAGCCAAAATTTGTTTGCTTGTGGAACAATGACTGCAGAGAGAAAAGGGTTTCCAGTACAAAAACTGAAAAGGGACAATGAATTAAAAACTGGAGAGAGTGATTTTGCATGTGATGGGGAGGTTTCTGTGGTGAAATGGAAAGACAGAGGAAGAAAATCCGTAAAAATTATTTCAAACATGCACGAGCCTCTTGATTCAACTTCAGTACAAAGAAGGAACAAAATGGGCGACAAAATAACAGTTCCATTCCCAAGAGCTATTTCTGATTATAATTTGTACATGGGTGGTGTAGATCATTTTGATCATTTGCAATCCACTTACAGCATCATCTAAAAATCTATAAAATGGTGGATAAAGATTTTCTATTATTTACTCGATTACGTGATTGTCAATTCATTTATAATGTATAAATATGTAATGAAGAAACAGAGAAACAAACCAAATGGGCAACTAATGTTTAGAAGAAAACTAATCGGCAATTTTTCTAGCAGAAAAAGAAATACTCCCAAGGGTAGTAAAAAGTGTAGTGGAAAAGTAAATGATATCGAACTCTCTGAAGTAGGCTTACACCTGCCTGTGCCCACCTCTAGCCATCTCTGCGCCAGATGCAGCAGTTCAAAAAAAACAAAAAGATGCAGCATAGAATGTGAAAAATGTAAAGTCGCACTATGTCTGGAGTGTTTTGCACCTTTTCATAAGTAAAGTAATAAGTAACTTTTATATATATATAATAAAATATTTCATTCTGTATAATGTAAAATGATACCTTGATACCTAGAATAAATAAATAATTGTGTTATAGATAATATAATCTTGTATTTATTTTCCTAGCAATATTTGGAATATGTGGTGTGTGGTTGATATTTCAACCAGTGAACATGAAGAATTTTCATTTAGAGCACTAAGCCTAAACGTTCACTGGTTGAAATTTTAACCATACCCTATATGATACTGTATCATTTAAGGATTTTTTTCGTTATTTTTCTGATGTTATTTCAAGCTTATTTAACTGGTTAAACATGTTTTTAATGTTTATTTTTAAAAGAATCAAAGTGATCATTTCAGAGTAAAAAGGGCTGGTTGAAATTTCGACCAGTGACTATTAACCCCAAAAACAATAACATATCCTTGCTCTACAAAGGGATGAACAAACACGGGTCGACTTATAACTATTTATTTATAATATTAGAGGTACTATTGTATAAGTAATAAGTTCTAATTTTTAAAACAGTTTTCAACACTTATGAAATACAATAATATTTTATCAGCTTATAATATTAATAGTTTTATGAAAATGGCCCCAGGGGCAACAGAACTTTAGAGTTAGAGTCTGTTTCATTCTTATTCTAATTTGAAGTAAAATGTAATCTTTTATTTTACTTGATTTTGACTAAAATACCTGCAACTGAGCTAAAGCTTGAAGACATATATTGACATCACTTTGAGTTACTTTAAAAAATTGATCCATATTCCAGTAATTTGATAACTGTCTGGCACGACTTTCTATCCAAAGTCTAGCTGTATGAACAGAGTGGTCAAGTCGATGAAGGATTGGGATTTGTTCAACGAGGGGCAACTCCTCCAAGTCTTCTAACATCCAGTTTGGTCCTTCACATGAATTACTGAGAAAGACTAAATCAGCCAATAAATCACAAAATAGATGTCCTATCCTTGTAACCTGTAAATAGATGATTTAAATTAAGTTAGTATAAATAGATTTCCATTTGCTTTGTGTAGACAATCCTTTAATTCTAGAATGAACAGAAATCTTTTTTTCAACTTCAGGTTTAAACAATAGAACCTCATTAATCCAGACTTCATTAAGCTGGAATTTGTTTAAAAGATGGCCTTAAAAAATAATAAAAATCACTGATGAAAAGATAAGTTGCACTCTTGTAACTTCACTCTATGCATTAGTGGCAAGTAGTAAGTATCTACTGTGACTCAACCCGCTTTCACAACAACCTCCTCAAAGTCTCCTTTTGTTTGTGCGTGCTTGTGATTGTACCCTACACAAGTGGTTCTGTTTGTTACGTTGCTGTTTAATTTAATTTATCCTTTTAAAACTTTTACCCATTGTTTTATTTTATGTACTGTGGTGTCGTTGAGTAAGCCTGCTGGAGACAAGAAGTGTAAACACAAAACTTTCTCTTCACAACAAACTATGCATCATACAAAACTGTGAACAGTGAATGTCTGAAGTGAACATTTGTATGGAATGTGGGATCACCAAACAAACAGTTTTAGACATAAGGAAAAACAAAGATAATGTACGAAAATCTGTCCTTTAATTTAATATGGAAAAGGAAACAAGTAATATGAAAATAATATGAAAGTCTGCAGATCAACTCCTGGATGAAATTGTTTATAAATGGTTTTTTTCAACTTCATTCATTCAGGTTAGCCATGCAAAGAACTTAAATTCAGACTGTAGCAGAAAGATTTCCTAAACAGTTGGACATTCAAAGTCTGTTTCTTTTCTGCAGAGTATTGTAATTTGTAATCATACCTAGGCTCATTTTGTATGTTTGTTTAAATCGGGACTTTCATTTATTCAAAAAAGTTATAGTTAGGACTAAATGGTTATTTAGTCCAGATTAATCAGGTTCTATTGTAATAGAATTTTAAGGAAGAGAAGCATAACATAACATGGAAAAACAAAATGCAAACCATTGGGTTTAGATCTGTACATTTTGTACACAAAAACATTTTGTATTATACATATAACACAGTCCTAAAAATCATTGCAATATTTGCAATATACAACAAATATAGTTATTTTTAATTTGTGCAATAGTTTGAGTTTGTAAGGTTTGCAAATCTAGTAGCACGACAATTAGAGGTTGTTAAGTTGGTATTTTGCTGTCAATTGTTTTCAATTATGTATTTAGGTTAAACTTAATGTGGTTAGTAATTTTGTCAATTGTAAGTGATTGTAATTTATTGACTACAGAAAAACTGGTATTTGTTGTGAAAATGTAATACAAGTGTAATGTAATTGCTTTTATGAAATAATTACACGATAATAACTATGTGTTTTTCATATGATTGCAGTTATTTGGCAAAAACATATCAACCCTTTTAGTAACAGGCATTTTTTCTCATAGTGTACCCAAAAGTCCCGACCCTTTCTTAGTGATTTTGTAAGGATTTCTTAAAACAGCTGTATTTTTGTTATTTGACAAGATATCATCATGATTTTTGTGTTGTTTATCTTTTAATAGATCTGTAAATATTATCTACTATTCTAAAACCCTTATAATATACCAAAAAATTAGAAAAAATAAAATTACATACATTAACAAAAATTTGTGATAAAATTTCCATTTTGTATTAAGAAAATAGATACAGAAAAAAAAAAAATCATTTTAAAACTTGCAGGTCACTCGTAGACACATTTTGTTCTATACTTATATTATAAATTTTAGGCCAATATCTTGCTAAATAAAAAGTTACACTACTATTTCTGAAATAGAAACTTTTTACATTTTTCTGAAAATAACAAGTAAAAAATGTTCAAAAACCTTATTTTTCTAAAATATTCAGAACATCAAACAAAGTAACAAATTAGTAAAAGAATAATTATGAATTAAAACACCTAAAACCTATTTAAAGTCTAATATTTATGATTGAGTTGTAAACAAAATGTTACTTTAGCATTAGTGCTCAGTAACTCATTTACTTTGTATGCCCTTTTTTCACTTCACACACATAAATTTAGATTTTCTTCCTCATAGATTTTCTTGATCAATCCATTCTATATTTACACAACACTATCAGACATAACCTACGTACAGAAAACAAAACAAACAACAAAACAAGACTAAAATGAAAGGAATCATAATAATAATAATTATTATTATTGTGAAGCAGCTGATATTTGATGGTAAACAGCCAACTCAATTGAATTATCACTCTTAGTATCGATCTATGCACTGATTTTTTATACTATATCATGTAAAATGTGATATAAAATCAACATATTTATTCTTAACAGATTGATAAAATATAACAAAAAATAATAATATTTTCTGATTTTTCCCTCACGTATTTATCGGATGTTGGTATTTCTTCCACAATTTCAAACATCCTTTCCAAGTGGACATTGGTTCTTTTTGCATGTTTTAAAATGTCCGGTTAAACAGGATGTTGGCATTGAAAGAGTTAAAACTGATTGGTTTTTCTTTTTTTCCTAATAGCTGTAAATAATATTATAAGGTAGTTGATACAACCAATGGAGATGGAGACGTCCTAGAGCTCACTTTTACAACTTACTTAACTTTCAGCATAGTCAGTAATGTCTTACAAAATTTGGAAAATTATTGAAAAAGGTTGTTCAACTATTTTGGAATGAGAAAAAGTAGTTTTCACTTACTTTCAGAACATTTTGCAGCATAGACACACAAACATTTTATGACTTGATAAACTGCTCTACTCTCCTGCTCTAAAGCCATTACAATTTCATTTACCACAAACCACTGTACAAGTCTTAGCAACCGGAGAGCTAAATTTATATTATGCTATGCTCCTCGTCATACTAAATTACGAGTAATTTTACTATATTGAATGTTCTGAGTACTAACCCATGCCTTAACAAATCAACCTTAAGTTTATAATATCACCTAATTGTCAGTGCCTGTACATGCTTTGCTCTCCATCACAACATATCTGACCCTACATCCCTTGATAAATATTTCGCTCTTACCACTTCTGTATTAACATTCCCCACATCCAGGTTTTTCAACAAATGATCTTTTTAATAACACATTTGAGGTAAACAAATTATAATTCCTATCACCAATTGAAAGAAAGCAAAATTTTCCATAATAAACATCACTTTATTTTTAACAAGACAACGTTTCAATGACTAAGACATCATCTTCAGTTGTTAAATATACACAAACCTTCTTTGTGTTACATGTCATGTAGTATCTAAAGATGACGACTTACTCATTGAAATATCATCTTGTCACAATAAAGTGTTTATTTGGGTAACAAATAGAATGGATATAAAATTACCATAATTTAATTTATACCTAAATCTTTAGAAATTTCCATTTCAATTTTTCCTTCACATCTGATGTGTTGATATTTTAAAGACACTTTTTTATCAATTGCACTGTGTTTTGTGTTTGTGTTTTTATGTTTATTTGTCAAATTGAACTATATTTGTAATGATCACAAACAACTATTAATAATACTTGACAATGACAGCATTGGAAATTCTAAACTTAGATTGATAAAATAAAAAATTGTTCAACAAGAAGGAAAAAGAGCTAATTTAATATTATTTATGGATCTAGTAAGCCTAAATACGATATAAATTGATATAAATTTAATTTGCCTGTATTACCTCATCCACATCATGAGTACTATGTCGACTGTGTTGGTAACAAGCTGATACAAGAGCTTTTCTAAATAATTCATCCCAAGATGTTGAAGTAACATGAGAACATAAAGAGTCAAGTAAACTATGTAGTGCAGGTTTCACCAGGTCTGGAACACTTACTAAAAATATAATAAGATTTTATTTCTTTCATAAAATGGTCAGATCTCATTGGCATTCTTTTATTGATAATCATATATCATTACCTAATATCTTAATGTTAACGTTGGACATTAGATTGTATCAGATTTCAATTAGACTTATTGTTCAATTATTTTTGTACTCCTACTAGTAGACCTGACTAAGTAAAATATTTACTGATCAAAAATAATTTTTAGGGAGTTAGTTTTTTATAAAGAGCGCTTAAAGTGTGCCACAAACAGTTCAGTCTTTAGACTTCTTGAGGTATTTGGTTTTAAAAATCTTTCCAAGAAATCACCAAGGAATTATTTTTTGTTGGTGATTGGTATGCTAGTGTTATCGTACGGAGTGTTAAAAATATTTCCGGTTCTAACTTAGAGATTTGAAGCAAATACCATTTTATAGAAATCAACCTCCTCTATCTACAGATTGAAACAAAAATTAGATACCCTATACAGAATGTCCCAAAAATTCATAAAATTTGCTTTGTCTTATAGAACCATGGAAATATATTTGTGTTTTCTTAAAGTAAAACAAAAAATACATGAGTTATATTTTTTAAAAAAATCTATTCCCTTCTCATGCATTCTTAGCGGTTATAGAAGATTATCTTGTTCCTTATGCTCAAACTGTTTCCTTTCTACAGTTTGGCAGTGAGCTAGCCAATTGTAATAGTCATCGCATGACTAATTTAATCTTAGGGGGGGATTTCTGCTACTTTGTGTAATATTTGCTGTGTTAAGTTATTAATATCATTCGGCCAAGTTTTATAAACACTTTTATATAAATAGCGCTCAAAAAATAATCATATTAAGTGACCTTGTAGACCATTCAGTTGGCTCTTTCTGACCTATCCACTATTTGGAAATCTTTGATTCAGAAAATTGTACATTTACGACATGGGATAGTCAATAGTTTAAATTAAGGAGATAAACTTTCACATCTGGAATACCCTAATTTGATTGAAAATAATTAATTATGTGTTTATTTGTTCAAGTAGACTGATATTAACATTTTTTTAACAATTTTAATGTTTCCTCTCCAATTAGAGCCAAATATAATGCCATTTTTTCATTATAATATTAAATTACTGTAACTCTGAAAAAATAATACATTTAACATATTTTTTGCTCTACTTTAAGATTGCATAAAAATATTTTTGATGGTTCTATGAGACAAAGCCACAAAAAATCACACTTTATAAATTTTACTGAATCCTGTATACTACAAAATATCTATTGTTTCACACCGCTTTCTAAATTAGAACTAGAGATATTAAGCCATTTTGATAATTTTTTAACATTTTTTCTATTTATCTTCCCTTATGAAATTGTATTAACACAGTTTGTATACTTCTTATGCTAACTCCATTTCTATCTCTGTTTATTTTGACCACAAATGAGTTTTGAAATTATACAGGATCTAGTAGTACAGAACTATTTTACTAACCCTTTCACCAATTCATTAACTAAAGGTTTAGTTTAGGTTTATGTTTAGTTCAACCTAGTAAACTAAATTTAAGATAATCTCTTGACATCAAAATTATGTATATGATTTAAAATCAACTGCCACCCTTTATTAATAATTAGCAGTCGAATTTTAAATTGGATTTAATTGTTGTGAAACCATATTATTATATTCAATCATACCTTTATACCTGATAAAGGTAGGAGCCGAAATATACAAACAAGTTTATTTATATTTACTATCTAGTGTCTGTAATTTTATGCATTTCCTATTTTCATTCTTTGGTGTTACTTGCATTTTTATTTAACAGGATTTTTATATCTGGTAAACTTTGTAAAAATTCAGATAAATTATGTGTTTTCCTATTCAAATAGAAATAAATCTGATGGATGTTTCACCACTATTTGCATGAAATTTTTATAAATAACCCAAGATATCTTTCTTATAACAAATATTCTGAAATTTTTTTTTAACCAATAAAGTTGTGAAATCCAGGTTTTAAAACTTTCAATTTTGTTTTTACACATGCAGACCAACAAAATATGTTAATGAAGAGAATATATAAACAATGGAGATAGGGGTGAGGACCTAGGTTGCATACAGCAACTTAGATTTCATAACTATTTTGATTAAAGTGTTTTGTGGAGTACTTTTTTTTATCTGAAGGTGGTTTTATTGGATTGTATCATCATAAAATAAATAGGATAAAATACTTGTTACTGTAAAGAGGATGTCTTTTTTTGTGCAAGGTTAGGATTATCAAGTCATTTAACCCCAATGTAACACAACACAGTAAAAATAACAATAATGGAAATAAATTATACAAATTACAATAATTGAAAAATAATAATTATTATTATATATATATATATATATATATATATATATATATATATATATATATATACTTATTAAAGATATTAAAATACATAAATATAAATTAAATTAAAATAAAATCGTTGTCACTTTACAAATACAAAAATAAATCAAGAACATGAATTAACTTTCTGTAAAATTAAAATAAAAGATTTGTGAACATTACAGTTTTATGTAGTAGTATGGTGAGGCAGGTAACCTTCTTATCCTCCTTGCACTTATATAGGAGGTATTCACAAACTTTATTGCCAGGTATGCTGACACTAAAATGTATAGGGCAGAATGTAGTACAACCAAAATAGAGGTAACAGTAAATCATTGAGTTTTATTAAAGAAAGAGATAGATTGAGTACAGTTGATATTTATTAGTGAAGTTACGTCCTCCATTCTAGTTAACCTCAGAAAAAGAGGTAGCAGAAGAACTAAAATGATCAATGTTTGTTTAAAGTCAAGGGCATAATTAGAAATAGAGTAAATAAAATATTTTGAATGCAAACAGAATATTTTTAACATAGGAATGTTTAAAAAAAAGTTATAGTGTTAAACTGACATTAGTAATTTATTTACCAAAAATTGTCATTCATGGAAAAACATATCAAAAACAGTTATTGGCTCTAGCTCTTTCTAAAAGATAAATATAAAATGTTAAAATGCTTAATTCATACCAGTTGCAATGAAGTCATACAGCCAAGCTTGAATAAGATGTCCTGTCTGGGGAGAGTTAATACCTAAAGCTTGCTCTCCCCACCACAACAAAACATGTTCCAAAGATGTTCCAACTTCTCCCCAGAGGATTTGCTGATAATAATCATTAATTTTCAGTTGCACTCGTTTACGCACCTTTAAACATCCTATGCATAAAATAAATTTTACAGATAATAAATCACTCAATAATAGAATTTAAAACCGGTAATTCACCTAAAAGATATATGTCCTATAGTTAGTGCATTAAAAGTGATTTTATTATACAAGGTGTGTCTACAGAGTTAGGTGAATGGTCTGACATCTCAGTGGCAACTAGGGCCAGGTACCTGTGCATGCTTATATCCAGAGTTATAGTTAGAAATATCATGTAGTGAAGAGTGCACGTGGATGTCAAGGGTAACCAGATGCTGGAAGTTGAACATGGTTAGTGTAAGAGGTACTGTTACACTGCATTGTAGCAACATGTGAACATAAAGATCTGCTACAAATTTGGTACAATAGTGACAGAGACACATGACATATTAGTCTAAGATGAAAACAGTAAGCAGACAAATTTTTATGGGTGGTTCAAATACTAACACCCAAAATCCCAGACATGATAGAGCAAGTACGACACGTGGTGGCACAAGATTGCTGACTGATTCTAAAATCAATGGTGGAGGAATGGGGATTAGCAAGGATCTGTAGAGATTTGGTAAGTGTAAGATCAGATCTCGGTTTGTGGCACACGTGCTAACAGATGATCAAAAGCAAAACGGATGGAAACTGGTGCAAATTTCAATACTGTATGTCACCAGGATTGATCTTTTCTACAAACTATTGTCACAAGAGATGAAACCTGGTGCTACCAGTATGATAACAATCCAAATGCCAATCAATAGAATGGTGTTCAAAGAATCCCTCTGATTCAAAAAGAGTCGCCTTCAGAGTCCAAGCTCAAGATGATGTTAACTGTTTGGTTCCACAAAAATGCCATCATCCAATGTGAATTCATTCTTAATGGTCAAACTTTGAATCATCAGAAACTATGAAATAATTGCTTGTACACGTCAGGCGTGTGTTGGCTTAAACTGCACAGGACCTGACACGCTTGCACACTGTGCAATCAGAATGCGCCAATTCCTAGCTTGGCATGGCTTAACTGTTCTAGACCATTCATCATATTCCTCTGATCTGGTGCCTTCAGACTTTTTTTTTATTTCCCCATCTTAAGACTGTCATGTGAAGTGCACGTTTTGAGAACATGTCAGCCAACTAACAACGTATGGTAGTGGTCCTTGATTCCTAAAGAGGATTTCACTGTTAGTTGTCGAAAGCTTTATGAACATTATCAAAACTGTGTGTTGTGTTGGAAGGTGATTATTTTGAAGGCTAATAAAGGTAATTTGTTTATATTTTTTTGTTCTCTAATACCATTCACCAAACTTTTATACACCTCGTAAATCCATATTATATCCCTCAGTTCCCCTTATCAACTTTTTGGGAGCAACATCACTTTTGTTACACATTTTCAGTTGTTTTTTTAACACACTACCATAACCCACCTTGTATATTGACTAAACAGTCAATAACCTAAACAGTTACTCAGCAAAAACATGCTTCGTAGGGAAACCAAAATTATAAAATGTTTAAAAACCAAAATGAGTCCACAATATTGTTTTCAACTTTGTTCATATTGATTCAACTTATCATAATCTAGGTACACCAAAGAAGCTCGGGAATAAAGCTAACATGTGTACAGTTATATTGTATTTGGTATCTAATACGTTAAGTATGATTTTTTGAAAATTATAAACAGTAGGTATTAAATAGTTTAACGTTAATATTTGTTCTCATACAACTTTTGCTAGTAAACTTGTATTGTAAATAAAAATGTTTGATCCAAATTTATTTGAACCAGACAAAACTTTCAAAAACTAGAGTAGTAAATTTTCTAACTCGTTAAAATATTTTGGTTAACATAATTGTAAAACTCATTTAAAATACCAAATTTAAAGAAAATACAATTTTAGCAATTTCCTAAGTTTCCTGAGAAAATGGGGTTTAACCATAATGGTTTTTTGACAGAGGTATTTAAAAAAATAATATCCTGATGACTTTTTCACTTTGTTTCATTTCGATTGAACAACACTATATATGGGGGGGGGGAAGAGATAGATAGATAGATAGATAGATAGATAGATAGATAGATAGATAGATAGATAGATAGAGAGATAGATAGATAGATAGAGAGAGAGAGAGAGAGAGAGAGAGAGAGAGAGAGAGAGAGAAATGCCATTTTAAAAAGAAGTGAAATTAGGACCATTAGGTTCTCTCTACCACTCAACCCCACATAAAAATACAAAGAAAATATACATTAAATGAAACTAAAATTACAAAATAAATCATTAAAATAAAATAATAATAATAAATACAAAAACAAAATTCCCTGGATAAAAATGTAAAAAAAACTAAAAGTGTAGTAAGAATGATGATTAGTGATAAACAAAAAAAAAGAAATAACTAAAAAAAGAAAAAAAATAAATAAAAAGAAAAAAATATATACAAAGAAAAAAGAGAGAAAAATATAAATAATAAAATAATTAACAGGTTTTCAGTAATAATTATTTATCAACTAAAACTAAATCTAGAAAAAACAAAAAGAAACTAACAAAAATAAATTATAAATTACTATCTAATATTTACACTGAGAATACTTAAATTAATATCTACAACATAAAATATTCCTAGAAAAAATTACAATATAAAAAATATATACATATTTTCCTACACACACAAACACACACACTGCCACGGACCACCGGCCTCCGCTCCTTTTTATTTTTTATCGCATGTATTTGCGCTTCACACTGTCGTCGAGTTCGGATTGGTTCGGTCGGGGACAAGACCAAGCTGCTCACTTTTACAATTCTACCTTAAATCAAAGTTATTGCAAGACTTGGCTTTTGTAAGTTGGAGATTGTTCTCATCAACTTACAAACTGAATTTACTAAAATTCTCAGAATTTTATTCCTTTGCTCAATGAATTTACTTTTTTAACTTTAACACACACACACACACTCTCTCTCTCTCTGGGGACGTGCCTTTTGGAGGAATTCGGCTCCTGAATTGCGATAATAATTTTTATTTATTTTTATTATACATAATACTAGAGCACCTTAATAATAACTTTTTAATTACCTAATTATTTGAGAAGGAAATGTTTAAAAACAATATGGTTAATAAAAAGAATTACCAATTGTGCATAAAATATTTATGCACTCTAAACTTTTCGACAATTTAAAACAATTAGTCTTGTAAACTAACAATAAACAAAATATTTTTTAAACAATACCAATAGGACACAAAATTCTAATTTATTTATATAAAATTTTTAAATGCTAGACTATTCCAGCTAGGACTCCAAATAGTTTTTCCTTTATTTGAAATAGTCGTATTTACGTTTGAATACTTATACTAGACCAAAGCAGAGTTTACTTGAATCTACTGAAGTTAATATATTTAAAATTTCCCCAATGAATTTAGTCAATTTAAATGAGTTTACTATTTTGCGAATTATTCTATAAATCTTGTGTACCTTCACACTTAACATGAAGGTCTTGTTGTGAAGCTCCTTGCTCCTGATAGTTAACGGTGTCTTCTATTTATTTCCTTTCCAACTCCTGGTTATGTTACAGTTGTTAATTGCTGGTAGTAATTGTGATTCCTTGATTATTAGTCTTCCATGTAGATTTATCTTCTTATATCTTGATTTTCAAAATTGTCATATTTTATACTTTACTTTACTACATAAAATTCTTGATGTTAAAATTTATTGAAGTTACTGAATCTATTAGAAAATGTAGAGTGACTAAAATAATGTCTTTCCTGCTCAGCGACTGTTACTAGAGTATCGATCTTATGACCAATAATTTTGGCTCTCCCTTCTTGTGGGAAAGTTTCCCGCAAAAGGTAACCAATTTTTTCCCTTTTGCGAAGAAATGTGTCTTCTGGTAATTTTTAAGTTTTCGGCTGAATTAATCCATAATTTTTCTGCTAATAGCTGTCCTATGCTTAGTTTTCTTCTATTGTATTAGTTTTGTAATTTATTTTTCATTAAAAACCCTTTTAATTAACATTTTAATCTTTTTGATAGTTCAGTTTTTTCCATTGACTGGTTGGAGACGGTATTGGGGCAGCTAATCCGTGACATCACACTACCTGAGTGAGAATTTCTTGTCAAATCCTGAAAATCTTGAATATGAACGCTTTTCCCTTCTTTTTGCTTTAACTTTTGAACGGTTGGTCTGATCTTCCGTTTCTCTTCAGATTCCTCTTCTCCTCATTCTTGAGGGTCTTGACAAACTTGATTCGACGTTTTCGGCCGCGTATTTCTTGAGTACCGCACTTTTTACGAATGTTCATTTTTTCACAAACTGACTTTTTTCCCAAGTCTTTTTTAAATATTCTTTTTCACTAAAGTTATTCTCCTGGTCCTATAACGAAAATAACTTTTTAGTTTTTCATCGTAGCTTGTTTGGATCATGAGTTATTGATGCTTGAAGTCGTGATTTTCTGATCATCGTATTTTTCTTATAGAAAATCCCCCCTATTATTATTTTTCAACTCTGCTCTGTTATTTTACGTACATATACTGGTCTTACACATTACCTATTATAGTTGAATTAAAAGTAAAAGAGTATTGGGAACTGGCGATGCCGAAATTCCTCGGGGAGGTTTGCTGTTGCTCGTTCAATCAGAGACCATCCCCTTCCCCTTTGTGAAAAGGGAAAGTCTACATGGTTGCCATGGTTGCGCCTTGTTTACTCAGTCGGGTGTTGCTGTCTTGAGTGCTCTGTTAATAATACTCGAAACATTTTAACAGTTTAAAAAAACTAAACTCCCTGTTGGAATATTAACCTTGTTTTTGGTCTCTGCAGTGTTGTGTATTTTTGACAGGTGTGTTTGAAATAGGTCAGTTGTATATTATATCTGAGGATAATACAATGATAAAGAAGCGCGGTTGACCCCGTATTCATGCGAAAGGAGTTCCGTTCATCAAAGTTGGTAAGCAAGGAGTTCCTTTGCGAAGTCAATCTCGAGAATTGGTGTGTAGGGTAAGAGACTATTTTTAGCAGGAGAAGATAAATAAAGGACCAATATTACCAGTAGAACAAGTCATAAAGAGAACTGCTGCAGCTTTACAAATTTATAAGAATACGGTAGTAAAAATTGGCAAGGAGAAACTACAGCATGAAGACAACGGGACTAAGCTGAAAACTCCAAACAAAAAGGTATCGAAAACAAAACGTGTCACTCAGCTAGATGCCTTCCAAAAGGATTCAATTCGACAACATGTTTATGGTTTTTTCTCAAGAAAGGAGTATCACACAGTAAAAAAAATGCACTTCAGTCTCGCAGAAAAAGGCCTTTTTAGAGGAAGCAAGTCATCTGTCGCTATTGTATTAAAAAGATTAGGTTTCAAGCATAAAAGTTTTGGCAAACGAAAAGTTTTAATGGAAAGAGGCGATATAATTCCGTGTAGGTGTAAATTCTTAAGACAAATCAAAGATGAATATTTTGACAACATAGTTTGGCTAGATGAAACTTGGGTCAATGCTAGTCATTGTTATAAAAAAGGGTGGACTGATGATTCTGTTGAGGGAACATTTCCTGCCCCCCTTGGTAAGGGGGGAAGGATCATACTTCTGCATGCGGGAAGCTCTACTGGTTTCGTCCCAAACTGCTTACTGCTATTTTCTTCAAAGAAAACAAATGAATATCACGAAGAGATGAACCACAACTTTTTTTGAAGTGGTTCCAAGAATCCTTAATTCCGAATTTGAGAAGATCATCAATAATTGTTATGGACAATGCCAAGTACCACTCAAAAATAATTGACAAACCCCCAAACACCAATTCAAAAATGGAAGAAATAATTGAATGGTTAAGAAGTTATAATGTTTATGTTGCAAATGACATGCTGAAAGTAGAACTACTAGAGATAATAAAAACCAACAAACCTCCGATCCGGTATGAAGTAGATGAAATTGCTAAGAAACATGGTCACCAGATTCTTCGTCTACTACCATATCATTGCCATTTTAATTCCATTGAGTTGATCTGGGCTCAGATTAAAGGATATGTCGCCACACATAATAAGAAGTTTACAGTAACTGAAATTGTACAGCTAACGCATGAAGCGTTACAAAATGTTACAGATTCTGAATGGAAGAAAATCGTTGACCATACAAAGAAAATAATCTTAGAAGCTTGGACCAATGAAGGATTGATGGAAAATGCCATCGAACAAATGATAATACATGTCAACAGCTATGACAACAGCACGAGTGAAGAAGACGACAGCTCAACCTCAAGCCAAGAATAAGACTTGGAAAGTGACATTGAAATAGAACGAAACGGTAGTGACTTGAGTGGTGTTTTTCCTATCTCCCCGATTGAAGAAAGAGTGTTGGAATTTGATGAATTTTAAGGTATAGACTCCTGGACAATTTTGTTGATCTGAGTTTTTTTTGGTGAGTGCTGCAATTTATATTGTAATAATAAAAATCTTTTTTAAACACACTGTATATTTTTTTTTTTACTTTTCTAACCCATAACAAACTCTTTAACAAACATAAACAGTATTACTAAAAAATTTTATTTTGAATGATATATACTGGACTACCTGTGTTCCCGTGCTTCGCTAGAATTACGTTTTATAAGTTAAAATATATATAAAACATTATATTTATGTTTACTGAACTTTTTATTAAGTTGTCTTTTAAATAACCCTAAGTAGTACACAATCCATGTTGAATGTTTATTATGAATATAATCAGCTTCAAAACTTAAGTTTGAAATAATAAGCTTTTTTTTACATCTAACTGAAAAAAAGAAGAAGAAACATATTATTCTATTTGTTGTGTTATTTTGGTAATGAAATTTGTATTTTAAGCCTTTAATCATATACATTAACCTGAATCCCATTTACTCTAGGTAATTGAAGCAAACCACAAAAGCATAATTGGAAGAAAGTGTGTGCCATTTATTTATTGAGAAACTTGGCACACCATTTATTTATTGTTCAATTGTTAAGTTATAAATATTAATAAGAAATGTTAAAAAAAAAGAATAGGTCACGATTTATCCAACCCAAGTTTGAAGTTGATACATTTTATCCCGAAGTCCTGAAAAATTTTTAGCCCATCTTATTTACTTAATAACTTTTTTGTTTTAAGTTCAATTACATTTATTCTCTGATATTATTAATCTCCTACTTCTACTGTATTATTATTTAGTTTTATATTTAACTTTTTTAATAAAATTGGAATCTCTATAATTGTTCCGTCATGTTCAGACACGAAAGCTTTTGGCTTGGCCTGGCGTGACGTCATCGCTTTACCGCATTCCAACTTTACGACGTTTAGCGCGGCAGTTTAAATGATTTGATTTAGTCTTGAGACGACTGACTTTTCCAGACCGTCTCAACACACACACACACACACACACACACACACACACACACACACACACACACACACACAGAGTCTAACATAGCTACACTTGTGAGAATATAGGTCTCACAATACCCTTGTGAGAAGTTTGTAGTTATCAAAGGTAGAATGTTAACTCAATGATATAAATTTATCAAAAAAATATGAGAAAAAAATTGTATTGTTACACACATAAATTTTTATATCTAATTTTTCGAAGTTGCTATCTTTCCGAGCATAGCGTGTGGAGTTTAAATAGAATATGTGTTAAGTTGCAAGGGTCCCTTAAGAGCATATTGTGTGTTTCTTATTAGAATATGTGTATTTCCACCAAGAGAATATTTTTGTTACATTACTTGGCATATTGTGGGTTTCATAATAGAATATGTGTATGTACTCCGATAAAATATGTGTGTTACATTACGGATCATATTTTGTGTGATTTAAGAGAATATCCATCAGAGTAATATTAAAATGGTAACCGCATCAATTGCACATTTCAAAATAATCATTTATTGGATTTACGATAGGTAATTTTCATTCTTTTTGTTTGATGCTCTTATTTTTGTAACAATAGAAAATAGAAACAACTATGTCAAAAGAGGTAAATATGTTTTAAGTTTTAGAATATTTAGTTCTAAAGTATGTGTATTGTATGTATATTATATTACATTACATTAATTTACTATTGAAAGAAAACTTTGTAATTAAACTATAATTTCAAAAACCTTTTGAACTAATATTTATATAACAATTTGATTTTATAAAATAAATTATTTTAAACAAGTAAGTTGAAATAGTATTTTATTTTATGTAAGTTAGGAGTATGTTATGCGATGAATTAGACTGCAATATTTACTGTTTAAAAAGTAGAAAACTACAACATATAACACTTACTGTACTTAAATAGTTTCCCATTAATTGTTTCCAACTTCTGAATTTAAAATCAGTTACCTACTTTTTGTGTGCAATGAATGCTTTCTTCCCAGGTGAGTCGACTGCTGCGCTTTATTGCTTCATTTATTTGGTGTTTTTAATAAATTCTTATATCTAGAGGTAATTGTGTTAGAGTTTTGATTATTAAGTTAAATGCAATACTCTTCTGTTTTTTTATTTTTTAGAATTTTATGATCAAAATACTATATTCACATTAAGGAACTAAAATATCTTAACAATGTCAATAAAATTTTAGAAATAATTATACCAAACATATTTATTAAATAAAAATAATATTTGTGTGTTTATTATATTCAATTACTTATTACATTTATTAAACAAAAACAAAATCGGTTAAATTTCAGAAAAAATTATACAAACATTTTTTTTTTTAAAAAGGGAAAAAAGAACATAAAGAAAAAATCCTTTGCAAATATCAAATTATTTAAACAAATATATTTTTGAATTAAAGAAAGATTATTTTGAGCAAACTGCAAATTTTTTAAACTTTCAATGCGAATAACAGTTCTTTAGATGTAATTGAGGATTAATTTTTAATTAATAATTAAAGCTCGATGTGTTTGTGTGTTCCAATAAAGGAAGTACTACTTCCTGGCACAATTCTTGTAATGTCGATGAGTAACCTATACATGTGAAGAGACCAAAGTTTATTTTCTGATGAGGTGATAATTGTGAATAACATGCGTCCGTGATTGTATTTTGGATGTGGGCTGGGTTGGGGGTGGTTTTTATGTTCTTGTAAAACTGCAACCTCTATTATTTTCATGTTGTCTCATTATTGTTTTTTCAACATTGTTCTATTTAACACAAATCTTAAAAACAACAAACGTATGTTCTTTGTAAAATCGTAATTACTTTAGTATTATAAATAGCCTTTCCTAAATAAATTGAAAACTTTAGGCTTATTAAAAAAAATAACGAGATTTACATTCGAACTAACTACCTAAGATTTAGAAAAACAAAGATTAATATAGTTCCTCTATATAATAAAAATAAAGTCCTTTTTAGAGTTCACTCTGGCTGTCTATCTTTCCGTTTTCAGGATAATATTGAGAACTAGGGAAATTACAAAATTTGTGCTTTAACTAATAACTACAGTACTGTAACTCATTTATTGCTAAAATGAAATATAAATATCAGATTACTGTGAACTATAACTAACTTATTATTTAATACGTGGACATTTTATATTATGTAACTTTTAAATGAATTATATTCTAATTAATTGTTGTATTATAAGACACCACAATTAAAGATCCTTTACGAAAGTGCTATCCTTCTGAGCCAAAGAAGCTATAACTTTCACCATACATAGGTTATTGAAATAAATTATTGGAATTTTTGAGTTCTCCAATATTCTACTCGAGTTGTTGAATAGCTATAGTGGAATTATTCTTTAAAAAGTGAAATATTTTCCAGGACTTCTTCAATTTTAACGTCATGTAATTAGTTGTGCCTCCCACCTCTGCCTCATCCATTTTAAATTTAGTACTTTAAAAAAAAAATCCTTACCTATATAACACTCTTAAAGTGTGCTTTAATAATACATACACACAAACTTTCTTATTTAACAAGAAACAGTTCTTTGACAAAGTTCATTATTGTTTTGATCCATTCACTTTTTTACAATTAATAGGTAACAGTAGTAATATTAATTATCTTAATTAAAAAATGGCATCATTATTACTAAGACAATCAAGATTCCTAAAATGTAAAAGGCATACGCTATTTTTAATTGTTGGCAATATGAATTGGGATAGTGTTTGCTTTCTTTAAGTCTAAAGGAATTTTAAAAACAATGATTTTTCCGAAAAGATAAAACGTCAGGCACATTTAAAATATATTTTAAAATGTCTCTTAGTGTCATAAAACTAAGAAAGGCTAGGTTAGTCCTAACCCCCTGGCTACCTGAACCTCAACATAGCAGTTAGGACAATATAATTCCTGATAATGAGAGAGCTGTAATGGTCAGTCACAATATTTTTAGAACTCAAAAACCGTTCATGATACAGAGTGCTACATGGTCTCATTCTTATTTTCTCCAGTTTTTCTATCGCGTCGCCTGAACATTTTTGATTAACGTTATAAAATTAAGTGATTTAGTAGTTGCAGTACCCATCACAGCCCTGTAATATGGTACTTCATTGTAATTTATATTTTAAACACTTCTATTTTTGTTTCAAGTCTTAGGATCGTCATATATTTACCAACAGACACACTCTGTACACTGAACATGTGAGGGGTTTTTAACCACTTTTACACCCATTTAATTATTTGTAATCCATAAGAAAATATTCTATGTTTCTAATCTTAGGATCAACATTTATTTACTAACATACTTTCGACACATTCTGTACAAAGAACGCGAGAGAACATTTGAGGCATCTTTTAATCTATAATATAATTTGTAATTAATTCCAAGTTTTTATAGTTGTTTCTAGTGTTTTGGGTCAACTTTTATTTAAATACAGACACACTCGGTGTGAAGTGCTTTAGCCATCATTTAATACTTTTTTTGTATATAATCCATTCAAAGATAACTATATGATTCTAGTCCATTGATCGCCATTTATTTATATTTAGTTGATTTAAACACCCAGTACAAAGATCGCGAGAGGAGGTTTTATTCACCATTTAATTCGTATTATTATTTGCATTGCAACCGAAGGTATATATTTTTTGTCTATTCTTGAGAACGCCATTTACTTACTAACAGACTATCGACACATTCTGTAGTCTGAACTTGTAAGGAAGTATTGGCAATGTTTTCGTCATACTATCTGTAATTCAATAATTGTAATTAATAACTTTTTTTCTGCTCTTAATGAGACGAGATGAAATGTATGTATTTACCAACACGACTTTCAAAACACTCTATACACAGAACGTGTGAGGAGTTTTTAACAACATTTATTCCATTGTTTCTAGTCTTATGGAATACCTAAACATCTAACAGACTTTTAACACACTCCGTACACAGAAGGTGTAACATACAACATTAGTTTCATCTGTAATCAAATGAAATTAGAATTTTTTTGTGTACTATTATGGAACACCATGTATTTTTACTAAACACACTTTGACACAATCTGTAGACAGAACTACTAGTGATACTAGTTTTATATAAAATATGTTAATTATTATTATTGTAATACAGCCGAAAATAGTATTTTTTTCCCTAGTTTTTTGAAACTCTTGATACACACTTTAGACAGATTGCGTAAGGAGTTTTTAGACCACATTTATTCTATATTATTATCTCTAAAAAAACCGACCGGACTATATTTTTTTACCAGTTTGTAGAACACCTTGTATTTAACCACGTAAATTTTGATTCATTCTAGACATATAATGACTAACACACTTTCGAGATATCCTGTATAAAAGACGTGTAAAAAGTGTTAAACTAAATTTGTTCCGTTTTACTACATGCAATTCAAATAAAGATATTAATTTTTAATATCCTGTTTTGGGAATGCATTGCATTTCGTCGGCCATCTCACAAATGGTCGTATCTCAAAAAATTCAAATTTTGAGATACGCCGACCAAGGCATCGGCTTGGTATTCCAAATAAGTCCCACGAACCGTCGTATCTCTATCTCTTTTAGTTTAGCAATAGTAGAGGACTGATGTTTCCGCGTATCTCATGTTTTCTGTGTTTAATATCACACGAAACGTCGTAACTGCTGATACGACCATGCGTGAGATTTTAAATGCTGCAAAATGGCATTTTACATTCTCACGAACCGTCGTATCTCAGTAGTAGGCTATGCGAATTGTAACGTGAACGTCTTATCAACATCCTGTCAACAGGGTGACATCCCAGGTTGGCTGCCCAGTTTTGTTTGGAGTATTGATAAGAGTGGTTGTGTCTATAAAAGTTTAACACAAAGTTTACCATAGCAATGGAAAAGCCTACACTAAGTAGTGACTCAGAATCTGACGACATTCCAGTGGCAAAAAGATTTAAAGAAAGTCTTTTAGAAAATGAAATTATTGAATTATTGAAAAAGTGTGATAGTAAGGATGATAAAAAAATGCTAATATTAATTTTGAAGATTTATCTCAGCCTGGTTGTAGTGGAGTGCAGAAAAAAAATTAGTAGTGTTTTACCTATTATTACATATAGTGACGAAGAATACGATTCTGACAAAGATCCGGCTTATGTCCAAAAATGTGAAGTTAAAACTTGTAATGAAGAAGGGTTTGATCTATGCAACAGATGTGACATGCTATTATGTGTTAGCCACTATGAAGAATTTCCAAAAAAATGTAAGAATCATGGGAAGTACTTTAAAAAGGTTAAGGCAACAGGTGTATCAAATAAAAAAGACACTACGAAAAGCCCCAACAAGAAATTTAATAAACCGGTTTTAACAGATTATATGGCCCATTCAGCAAAACGTCCTGAATATTTCGTTGATGGTAATGACAGAGAAGTACAACATTGTAAAGAAAAACGAACTAATAAACAGAAAGAATCTAAATATAATAAAACACATGGTAAGGAATATATAAGTATAAAAACAAAAAAGTTATTCCAGCTAAAACAATTAGGCCTGAATGTAACCTTGAAAGCTGGAGAAAAAATGAGCGAGAATGTTATAAATTAACTGAACATCGAGAATCTATCTTTAAAGCCTACTATGAGCTAAATAACGTTGACAGGCAGAGAGAATTTATTCTGAGACACGTTGAAGTAGTTGATAAAAAACAAAATACCAGCAAAAATAAAGATAGCTCAAGGCGACAAAAAACTATTAAATACTTTTTGACAGCACAAGGTAAGAAGTATTTAATTTGTAAAACGTGTTTTTAAATACATTGTCCATTACCGATCGAATCTCACGCACTGCAATTTCCAAGCTAACAACAGAAGGATCAGTAGAAAAAGATAAAAGAGGAGGTAGGCAATCTAAGGTAATAATCGAGCGTGACAAGAAAATACGACAATCGAAGAACACATAGATACATTTCCTAGAGTAGAGTCTCATTATTGTCGATCTGATACATCAAAAGAGTATCTTCATCCTGCATTAAATCTGCCAAAAATTTACAATATGTTTATAAGTCAATTTGTAGGTTCCGGTGAAAAACCGAGCTATTCTACCTATGTACGAGTATTCCGAACAAAAAATCTAGCTTTTCACCACCCCAAAAGAGATCAGTGTTCACTATGTGTTTCATACAGGGAAGGTTCAGATGAACTGAAACAAAAATTAAAGGGAAGTTGTCAATTGGACTCAAGTTATGGAATTTAAAGTGACAAAAGATTCACCTAGTAGCATATTTTATAAAACAGATCACAAGCAAGAGGCATTCAAAGAATTTCGTCTCAAGAGGATAACCAATAAGATACAAGATATGATTTTAGCTCCATTGAACAGCGCTGAACTTAAACTTCCACTGAAGAAGTATTCAGATTTGGTTGATTTGTGCACTGGGATCTGGCTATTATTAGGCAAGATGAGTACAAACAGTTTTACTTATCACTGCCTCATGAATAGTCGTAAATATAGTATCATAGTAAAGAATAGAGGTTGAGACATGATATGACATTTTTCTTTATTACTATTCAACCATGAAAATATATGGACAAAATGTGTGTGCTATAATATTAAAAGAATTTTTTTAATTTTTTTTATGTAATTAACAAATTAAAAAAGTTTTCAGATAATATTTTGTATTTTAATTAAAATCCAAGCCATTATTATTTCAATGTTATTTCCAAAAGTAAGTAAATTTTTATATTAAATTCTTTTTAAACATAATAATAAATTGTTATTTGTATTTTACTACAGTCGTATGTCTCTTATGTATAATTCTTAAAAAATTATTTTTGATCTCACAAGAGGTCGTATCTCAGTTTTTTGAAAAAAATATATATATAGTCCTATTTCTTGGAAACTGCATTTCGTTTATATATTATTACATACTTTCGTTATGATGTTGGAAAAGAAACAAAACAATTTAATGTAATACATTTTCTAAACCATGCGTTCAAAATTAATGAAAAACATATTATTACCCATCCTGTAAAATCATAGAAAATGAGATACGACCATTCGTGAGATGGCCGACGATTTGCTCCCAGATTTGTCTACACATTTTGTTTTAGAGAATGAAACAGTAATTAACATTTGTGTTTTCCATATTTTCCACCTCGTAAAGGCTACCGCGGTTTCGAAAACTCTAGGATTCCATCATCAGGCCATACAAAATAATCAAATAGTACAAAATAGTTCCTTGCAGAGTTATTCTTGAACCAAATCAAAAACAAATATCTCTGGTCTGAAATGAATCAAAATAGGCCAAAAATAGTCTTCAGATATTATGTAGACAATACTATAGTACTTTTCGATGGCAACAATAGACAATTAAAAACTCTGCTTAACTTCGTAAACACAATGCATCCAAAACTCCAATTCACGGTTGAAGAGGAAACAAATAACAATTTAAACTTTTTAGACCTATCAATTTGAAAAATAAACAATAGTGTTAAGTTCAACATCTATAGAAAACCTACCACAACAAACCAGACTATACATGCTTCTTCCCATCATCCATGTAATATAAGAATGGCAGCTTACAATAGTTTCGTTAACAGGCTAATCTCAGTACCTCTAGACAAGGAGAAGTATAAACAGGAAGTAAACATAATTAAACACATCACAGTATACAATTGGTACCAATTTTGTATACAGTATACAGCTCAGATACCGACAAACTCATCAGGTAACATACAAATAAGAAACCCATTATTAAAAAGAAAAAGTAAACTTACGTCTCCACAGAATATGGATCAGCATTGAGTCATACTCCAAAACATAGACTGGCTAAAGAGAACGTAACCGTTGCTTTCAATACCTCAAACAAACTATATTATTTTTTAAATAACCCAATAAAAGATAATTATACATAATGACAAACACAATAAGACTGCCATATACAATATCACTTGTTGTAGTCAATGCCACAATTTTTAAATAGGACAGACGGCCCGCTCTCTCATCAAAAGTTTTAAGGAACACTTCCCTAAGAGGACCTCATTTACAAACTTTGCTTTTGGTGAACATCTTATCGACAAAAACCATAAATATCCAATCTAACATAGAGATATTACACTATTGCAAAAAAAAAGTAAGTACATGGATTCCGTAGAAGAGTTCGAGATCTATATAGGTGTAAAAATAGATCCATCTAATATCCTCAATGACAAACTATCCTTCAAATGAAATCTAATTTACGATGTCATAAGCGTCTAGACAGCCAGCATGATAAACAGACCTCATACTAGACCACCACGATAGATAAAATAAAAGGCAGGGAGTTTCTGTGCCTACAGCAATAATTCCGCAGTCTAGATTTGCCGGGTATTGGTATTACACGCAATATTTTGGCAAAAATAACTATGTTTGTGCTGTTAACGGTTTTATGTTGTGTTGTGTTTTTAGTGTTTTATTGTTATGTGACAACCTCTAATAAGTGATTTGACTATTACGGCCTGATGATGGAAACCTAGAGTTTTCGAAACCGTGATAGCCTTTATGTCTTAAGGTGAGTAATTAGATACAAGACAATATACTGTAGAATATAATTCATTCATATAATAATAATCACTTTAATGACGGTGTTCAAGGTTCATTTTTGTTTTTTGTCAACTATTCCTGAACGGTAATACTTTTTCCTCGCAATTTTGAATACGAAATTGGGCCATTAATCTTAGCATAACTTTAAAATTTGAACTAAACCGAGTTTGATAAATTACGCATTTTATATCAATCCCAAGACCGATTGTTTTTCGTTATTTCCCATAACCGATAACGATTAACGATTTCCAATAACACATGAACCGGAATTTTTGTAGATGTCGACCAAGATGTTTTGTTTTGGACTGATGAGAAAAATTTCATGAAAATCATTTGAGCCGATTTCGAGAAAAATTTAAATTTGCGGTGGGTATTACGAAACTGCATGAATTTATAGGCTCCAATTTCAACAATTTTCAAGGTATCGACTTCAATTTTGGTTTTCTAATAAAACATATACTAGTTAACCTAAATTTTTGAGATATTCACTACAACCTTGGAATACAAGTTACTCTGCATGTTTTACATTCTGCATGTGTATTGAGATTCAAGTCATATCTTTAAATATGCTTTTAATTGAACCAGAAGAAACATTATTCTCTAACACACTAAATGTTCTTGACCAATAAATAAAATAAATCGTCAATTATTGAATATATTTGTCCACATTTTCTAAGAATTAAATTCTTGGTATATTTTCTTTTAAATTTTTTAAGTTATTACTAGAAACATGTAGTTATAATCACTGATCATACTTGGTAATAATAATTTCATTAATACACATATATATTATGAACAAAGGCTACTTAATAAAATAATGGTATCAATCGTGAAATTAAATTAAATTTCGAGATGTTCGGGTATTAGTGATTACACGGTAGTGTGTTATATTTTAAATGAAAATTTTAAACTGTATTTCGTAAAGCGCTTTTCTGGTTTTTTTTTGGTTTTTTTAATGTCTTCAGGTTTATCCAGATATTGAAAATGTCTCATTTGTATTAACACTTTAAAAATTATTTTTTGACCATACTTAATGGTATTCCACATAAGCCAGTAACTATTTTTTTAACATCATTCTTCGACATTTCAATTTTTGTGTACAATTTAAAAAAAAAATTCCAATAACACACTTTGTCTAAAAACACACTGTTTGGTAGACACTCTGTATTATAATCAACTAACAGTCAATGGAAGGTTGGTTGTCAAACTGAATGAATTTTTCAGGGACCACAATCATCCAAATTCTGAGAGAGGATAGATCAGCTCTACTCAACTTAAAAAAGTACCGCATAAATCAAGAAGTTCTAGATAAAAAAATCTTTCAAAACTTTAAAAAAATTTAAATTCATATTTTTAATAAAATCGGGAATAAATAACATAATAAAAGGAAATAAGGAAAAAGAATTTATTAAATAAATTAAAGTCATTGTCATTATAAAAAAAAATTCAAATCTATTTAAAGAAAACAGATTGGTCAAATATAAGAGTAGAATTAAAAAATTTAATAATTATTAACATAGGATTTATATTGTTTAGAATTTAAGTATAATAGGATAAGTATAGAAGTAGGTGTGTATCCGATTGTTTATAGAAATAATGTTTAAATTTCATATGTTAGAATAAGTCAACTCATGCAAGTTGTAATGATTTTAAAATATTAAAGTCAAGTACAGTAGTATTCAACATTCCAGTTTAAAATTTGTTTCAAAATTAATAAATCTGTTATTTGTGCAAACTTGTTCTATATTCTTAAAATATCCTTATTCAATGAATTTCAAAATTTGGAAAAAGAAATCAAGTGCTCTAATACAAAATTTAAAACAAAATAAAGTAAAATTTTGATTTAATAAGATAACAAGAGCTCCAAAAGGCACACCTTTGAATCTAAGGAAACATAAGTAAAGGTAAAGTAGAAGTAGAGAATTAAAATTATCTTGTGACAATTTATTAGAATAAGAATTTTCAAAATATTTGTACTACTTGTATAAAATAGTGTACGGTATTTTTAAGAAATTGATAGGGGAGTTAGGGTATAGGCTACGAAGAGATAAATCCTCTAATTTACTAGCTTATTAAATTCTTACGTACGTTCGGGGTATGTTAGCGCCCAGAAAAGGGGCTTCTCTTAAAACAAATTAATCCGTTAAAAAATAAATTTAGTCTTATTAAGTCGGCATAACACACACATAAAAAATTCAAGTATTTAATGATTTACACGCTTCGTGCAATTAACAATCCTCACCAATATGTCCCCGAGCAACCTAGCAAAATGGACATGATAATTAATTGATAGATTTTAAAGAGTCTGTGAGAGAGTTCCACAAACCCTGTAATAGATTGGTGAAAGAACAATGTCATAAATTAGATATTGTGAAACTTGAGGGAAAGCATCATACAATTAAGAGTGGAACATTGTTTTAACAAATATGCTTATGACTTTGTTTGTCAGATTCTCAGTGATAACAGTGACCCATCTGGACCATGACTCATTATGAACATCAGTTCTTTGTTCACTAATCAGCTTACACATTGTATGCATATTTCCCTCATTCATTAATCCTTCTCTCTTACACTTCCATAGTTGTTAACAAATTTCAACAGGATGAATATTTTTGGGTTTTAATGTCAGAGCACACTTTACAATTGGCAGGGTTAATGAACAACATAGTGTTTTATAATGGAACATAAACAAACAGTCAACACTCACAGAAACTTGAAAAACACTTGCAGTGTTGTAGGGGGACTTGTAAAAAGTAAAATATTTGATATAATTTAGGGTCAAAAGTTATATGCAATATAAAAAACTCTTCTTGAACATACATTTTTATTATAACATGTTTTTGTAAAATAATCTTTTTTATTTAAAAGTAATTCTTTCCTATAAAATAAAAATTAGTATTAAACTGATGATGTTTCCTAAATAAAACATAATATTGAGTAAATCTATGTTTCTTTTTAAATATATTTATTTTATCATCTATTGACCCATCAAAATGTTGTATAGGGGCCATGATTAGGTGCACATCTTTATTATTATCATGTTGGGTGTAAACTATCTTTCTAATATGAAAATTAGCTACAAAACATTCCAATAAGTTTGTTTTCAATTTAATTCATTTACTTTCAGTAAGAAGTACTTTAAAAAATAGACTAAATCAGGTGAACTACTCTCTTAATTTCCAGTACCTAATTTACATAATTCTCTTAAGATATCTTACTTACCAGTGGATTTAGAAATCTTTGTAGCATTCGGACCTAATATACTTGGAGAAATTTTAGACATGGCAATGAGTAAAGGCGCTAGTTTCCTTTCTTCAGATAGTATTAATGAATCAAGTTGTGCTACTTCAGATATAACTATTTGCCTTGAGTCAGCAATATTCATTGTGTCATCATCTACAGGTGGAATGATTGAACACTGCGGAGGTGTCATGTAGCGAGTCAATGTCCTGTAGAATAATCACTTTCAGTTAATCATACTTTGAATAAAGTTGAAGAATTCTAGACATATGGTTCAGTCAACTTATAAAGAAAAGATTCCAAACATGGAAATATAGATGATAGCTCTTTCTCTCTTTTTAAAAAAATAAAATAAAATATATATTTTTGGTTGTAGAAAAAAAAATTTGAGCCATATTCATACAAGTGCTGAAATTGGTAGATATGAAGAACTGGTGAAAAAATGGCCATTTTAAAGTTTTTGCTTAGTAACTAATTTTCTTCAATTTTTAGAGAGAATGTTTTATTTAAAATTTGTAGAGCTTAAAATTCTCTACAAAAATCACCTTTTAGGTTCTACAAGTTTCATTCCTGGAGCCGCTAGAAAGGAGAAGGAAAATTTGCACCATCAATATCCCAGTCAATTTTGTATGATGATAATTATGCTGTTATGATTCATTTACTAACATTGTAATTCTAAAAAATATAAAAATAACAGTAATATACAAAAAGAGAAATATAACTATTTAATTTCATTATGTTGTAAATTTAATGTATTTAATAACATGTTTATATATTTCAAGCGTTCTTGTATGGTAATCAATATACGAACATAATAATTTGTAAGTTTTTCTTATTATGCAGAATGTTTCACGAAGAAATGGAAAGAATTTCAGGATGAGTTCTACTGTTAAAAATAATTTAAAAAATACATATATTTATGTAATTTTAATCATATACAGACCGACAGAACCTTAGTATGATATTGGACTACAGTATGTCTCTTTATAGTGTCTTGAGAAGGCTTTAGTGTCAATGTCGCTAAGACTGTAGTTATACCATTCTCAACGAAACAACCTGGAGTCCCTTTCCGATATGAATCTGGGAGCAACTCAGCTTGGAATCTCCAAGTTAGTTAAATACATAGGACTGACCCTGGATTGTAAGCTGACTTGGAATGATCATTTAAAAAAAATCTTGCAGAAGGTCAAAGCAGTACACTGGCTACCTTAAAGGTCGCCATAGGGCTTCTGACTTTGGAAATTTTCATTGAGACGGAAGCTCACAAATTGGCCTACAGACTGGCTGTTAATAAGAATTATTGCACTATTGTATATAATTGACATGTAAATTCATAATTTATTAACTAAATATTAGGATAAGATTCTTTAGCATTTGTAATACCTTGTTTTCAGATCTTCTTAAAACAATTATATTTCACATTTTCATTCCGTTTAATCATAAAATATATAATTGTTGTGTATAATTTATTTTTGTATATTGTGTTTTTGCAGTCGGTTTTTTTTATTTTTGTCATATAATTATTTTTATTTGGTCATTTTAAGTGCATAGAAAATTTAAAATAAATTATTACAGTAATATGAATGGACTTATAAATTAAGATAACATTATTGTTATAGCCTATTTTTAAAAACTTTATTATTTCATTTAAAATAATAGTAATTTTCTAGGATACAAACAACTTCTTGCTATTCCCTCTACATCCAACTTTGTTATTAGTCAATCATTATGTTCATTGATAATAATGATATTAACGATTTATATATTATCACTAAAAAACAAGTTATTAAAATCCGTTGAGCTGTTTATCTGTTATATGTATTTCCGGTCAAAGGTGGAAGTGCACTTTCCGTAATATTTCATTGTTATGAGTTTATAGTTTTTGACATATGACGTTCCCAAAAAAATTCGCCAACCTCAATCAAGAAGTCGATAACCGAAAGTGCAAGGTTCGCTTAAAGTTAAGATATCTCAAAATTCTGATTTTATTATTTCCAAAACAGGGTTATTTAATTTTCTACGAGCTTTGGTTCGCTAGTTATCTTTAATAACACAGACCATTGTTATCGCTCTCGAGCGGTCGATAAACTAATGTGCGAGGATTGCTTAAAACTAACATATTGGAGTTTGATTTTATATTTTATGGTATAAAGTGCATTTTGTGTTTTTATGTATTTTAAAATTTGTTGGGACCTTTTTATAAACACATTCTGATTTCCTGATCTATTTTCGTTCTTTCTAAAACAGTTTCTAAACCAATTTACATAATGATGAGTAAAGTTTGAACACATTGTTGAATTGTACGTTTTCATAAAGTATGTACAATATACTTTTGATTTTGCGTATATGTTTCGGTTAAAAATTATTAACAAAATTTTTTATCATAAACATAAGTATTTTATTCATTAAATTGGAAAACTTTACCATTATGGAATTAATAGTTTTTGAGATATGACGTTTCAAAATGATCAGCTGAAAATGTCGCTAGATCGATTTCTCGAGAGTGAAATCTCAAAAAACAGAGTTTTAAACATTTTAAAACACTATAAATACAAAAGTAACTTGTAAAAAGATGTAACTAGGCTACATCTTATTTGGACAAAACTCGTGTTCACCAATTCTGCAAGGAAGAGTACAAAGCTTCTCATAATTGATAAAGAATCATCCGATGCTGAGGCTTTAATGCCTGAAGAGTTACTTTCAAACAATGTCAAAACTAATTTTTCTAATGTCACTAGTATAGAAAAAACAACAAAAATCTTCAGGAGTTAAAAAAAAAAAAAGGAATCATCTAAAGACAGGCCTGAAGCAGGTTATATAATTAATTTGTTATTGTTAGGTTATTTATTTCTATTGTGCAGACTATCTTGAGTCAAAATTTCAGTTTAAGAAAATTCTTTTTAAACCCTTATTGGCGTGTAAGGAATGCAGTACAGGAAGTAAATCGAAAATTTCATTGTCCAAATTTAAGTGTAACTGATTTGGAATGACTATTTAAGGGCTAAATTTGTAGCCTTATTATAAGAAAGGTGGCGGGGATTTGAATAGTTTTGGCAATTCTGTTTAAAATAAAAATCCTCTCAAGTTGATGAACCTGAGCTTCCACGGACACTACGTATTCCAAAAACGGTATGAAAACAATGAAGCATCATGATTTCAAGACTCCAAAAAAATACTTCAAAGCATAATTTACAAAGTACAACTGTACTATTCACTTTTTAATAATGTGATTAAAAAACAGGAATATTTGATAGCTTTATTTAGTGCCCTATTAAAGCGCAAGTTTTTAATAAGCCTAATGCTAGTTTTTGACATTATTCATAGGATTTCTCAATATTTACAGAATCAATGGAAAAGTAATAGTAGGCATAATCTCCCTAAAATTCATGATTTTATTGGTCAAGACCAAGTACATATTGATTCTAAAAACCCAATACAAATGTTTTTAAATATTCTTGATGACGACCATATAAATAAAATTTATTTCGGAGGGAAATGTACGAACTGATGTTGTTCAAGGAAATCCTCAAGCAGTGAAAATAATAAGTATTTCAAAGCATGGCCCAAAAAGTGAAGAAAAAACCTTTCAATTGCGATAAACTTTCATACAAACATTTGTGATACACAAACATTGTTGTTATGTTTTGTTATTATATTGTTTTTATTTACTAATTAACTTTCAATACTATTTTTATTATAAACATTTATGATAACGGACTTTTGGTTGGGTTAGTTGGGTTGTAAATGATTATTTTTATTATAACTCAGCTGTAAGTGTTCGGTGTCGTCCTACTTGCGGTCAGTCCTATTTGCGGTCAGTCCTATTTGCGGTCAAGTGTAGTTTTATGAAGGATGATCAAGGTTCTGGAGGTGGAAGGGTTTCCAGTTTGCGGTCACATCTTGAGAAATAGTTAATTACTAATCACAAATCAAGTCGTTTGCCATCTTCACGTGTTGGTCTACAGTTCCCGGTTGGCAGAATCCACAGGGATTCTTACTTACCAAATTCACTGTTTTGACGAGAGGATAGTCAGTCAGAACGAACAAACGACTCTGTTCACTTAAATAGAGCCTAAAAAAGGGGGAATAATAAACAAACACTGTATACATATATAAATAGAGAGGGAGAGAGCTACAACAAAAATAGATACTAATATTTATAGAATATACTCTTTCGCATTACAAGCATACTTCGTACTAAAGGTTCGCCAGTCCCAGACATTTTTAAAATAAGACTATAGATAAATTTGGATTTACTCAAAAAAACATTGAATTGAATCAAAAAAACAAATGGCATACGACGAATTTCGGTAAACGTTTCCCCCACTTCAAATCTTCAACACGACTTTAGGCTCACTATATGGGGTTCAAATATGTGACCGCAAATTGGACAAATATCTTTCGATTAGCCCACGACATTTTTGGGGTGACCGCAAAATGGACGGTTTTACCCTTGACCGCAAATTGGACTGACCGCAAGTTGGATACAACCAAGTGTTCACCGTAAATATTTCTTACCAGACAAAATGAAGTCACTTTAGTTGTCAAAACAGTGACAAGTGTATACAATGGGCGTATTCATCTTAAAAACCGGCTACCTAAAAGCTCTTGCACGCGTAAAAATTGCCTACCTGCCCTACTGCCGGACGGATCCTAGAAGGCTGTCAAAAACCCTTCACCTAAACACAACCGCTGGATCTCACTAAGATAGTAAAATATTTGTTTTAAAAAATGCGGCAAAATAAAAACTAAAAGGAAATCCGTATTTGTGCAAACGTCCATGAAAAAAGTGAAATTTATTACTTTTCTATTTTTCTTATTTTTGGTGGATCTCGGGAGAGTGGATATAACTCCGGATCTCCGGTTGGCCTATAAATGTGTGTGTGTGTGTGTTTTGAGACGGAATAGAAAAGTATTCGTCTCATGGTAAATTTTAAACATTTAAATTGCCGCGCTAAACTTCGTAAATTTGAAATGCGATAGTGCGGTGACGTTACGTGAGAACAAGACAAAACCTTGCCTGTCTGAGCATGACAAACCAGCCTATAGCAATTCCAATTTTATTAAAAAACTAAAATATGAAAATAAATAATTATACAGTAGAATCAGACGATTAATAATATCATGTTCATTGTTTGGTGTCCAAGTCACTTTGTATAATATAATGAGTAATCAATTATTTATATTACCTTTATAGTTCCGTCATGTGACTTTGAGTTTGTCTTTATTACAAAGACGCGTTTCGGAGTCGTATGTCCATCTTCAGTTATTTCACTCCGTAGAGGTCGTTAAAACATTAAACACAACAAAAACATTAACACTATACACACAATTAAATAAATACACATATACGTTGATTTTAACATTTTTTTACATGCGCACGGTTTCATGGTTCGCGAACTACTGGCATTACGGTGAGGCCAAGGTTATCTGACTATTGGTTGGTCATATCAGTTTATTTATAACTCATTGCCGTCTCAAATAATGCGTTTGATTGGAAAGATAATTTTTCATTAACCAGAGGGGACATAATAATAATCAGCAATAAAAAAGAAATATTAATAATAATAACAAGGGGAAAAAGGACTTAGAAAGTCATTCTTGGAGAGTTTTTCAAGATTTTAAAGGTGAAAGGGGAATAAACTAAATAAAACTAATAATAAGAAATGAGAAGACAATCATAGGGAATAATAATATGTGGTCAGAATAAGATTTAAAGTTAAAATGGAGGAGAAATAATAATAACAAAAGGTAAAAAGTTAAAGCCCAAAAGCGGTAAAATTAAAGGTTAAAGGGGAGAAATAAGTAATAGGTTATGTATAATAAAGTTATATAAATGTAAAACAACAGAGGAGAGTTGAAAATTAATAATGGGGGGATTTTATATACGATAAATATGACGATCAATAAGTCACGACTTCGAACATCAATAACTCACAAACCAAGCGAGCTACAACAAAAAACTAAAAAGTTATTTCCGTTATAGGACCAGGAGAATAACTTTAGTGCAAAAGAATTTTGAAAAAAGACTTAAGTAAAAAGTTAGGTTGTGAAAAAATAGACATTCGAAAAAAGTGCGGTAACTCGAGAAATACATGGCTGAAAACATCGAATCAAGTTTGTCAAGAACCTCAAGAAACGAAAGAAGAGGAATCCGAAGAGAAATTGAAGGTTGGGCCAACCGTTCAAAAGTTACAGCAAGAAGTACGAAAAAGTGTTCAAAATCAGAGTTTTCAAGATAGAACATGAGTTGTCGCAGCAGGTAGCGTGACGTCAGAGATTACAGGTTAAACTTGCCTAGCAAACTGTTAGCTCAAATAAATTGAAATAATAGAAAAATCAAAATGTCAAATAAAAGGGTTTTTAATGGAAAATAGTTTATAAAAGTAATACAATAGATGAAAACTAAGCCTAGGACAGCTTCTAGCAGAAAAGTTTCGGAGTAATTCAGCCGAAAACTTAGAAATCTACAGAAGAAACATTTCTTTGCGAAAAGGGAGAAAAATTGGATACCTTTTGCGTGAAACATTCCCACAAAAAGGGAGAGCCAAAATTGTTGGTCGAAAGACTGATACTCTAATATCAGTCGCCGAGCAGCAAGGACTTTATTTTAGTCGCTCTACTATTTTTTCTAAATTCAACTTCGATAAATTTCAAGACAAGCATTTTATGTAATATAAAGTAACTGATAAAAAATTTAACTATTTTCGAAAATCAATAAACAAGAAGATCAATCTACATAGAAGACTAGTCAGCAAGGAATCGTAATTACTACCAGCAGTCCACAACTTTAACATAAACAGGAATTGGAGAGGAAATAACTTGAAGACATCGTTAACCATTTACAGCAGAGAACTTCACAACTTCAAGACCTTCATGTTAAGTGTGAAGGTACACTAAATCTATAGAATAATTCGTAAAAAGTAAACTCATTTAAATTGACAATTCATTGGTTAAATTTTAAATGTATTAACTTCTTTAGATTCAAATTACCTCTGCTTTGGTTTAGGTTCAAACTTAAATACGACTATTTCAGTCCAGGAAAAACTATTTGTAGTCCTAGCTGGAATAGTCTAGCATTTTTCAATTTTGAATCAATGAATAAGAAATTTATGTCATATTAATTGTGTAATAATATTATGTTTGTTGTTCTATAAAAGTTAAAATTGTTTTAAATTGTTTGATGGTCAAGAAGATATAAAACTGACAGTGTTAATTCGTTTTATTCCCCATACCGGTTTTAAACATTTCCTTTTTAAATAATTAGAGATTAGAAAAGTTATAATTATAAATGTGCTCTGGTATAATATAAGAAATATAAAATAATTAAAAATTATTATCAGAATTCAGGAGCCGATTTCTTCCAAAAGGCACTTCCCCTGAGAGAGAGAGAGTGTGTTTAAAAGTAAAATGTAAAATCAGTGAGCAATAGGAATAAAATTCAGGGAATTTTCGTAAATTCAAATTGTAAGTTGTTGAGAACAGACTCAGACTTGCAAAAGCCAAGTCTTGCAATATCTTTGATTAGGAAAAATTGTAAAAGTGAGCAACTTGGTCTTGTCCGCGATTGAACAGACAAGAACTCCCGACGAGCGGCGTTTCAAAGAGAGGTTAGGATTCGTGGTAAGTGAAGGCCCAAAGTGGACTAAATTCGTGGTAACTGGCGGCTCAAAGCGAGGTCCGATACGCGGCAGTGTGTGTGTGTTGCAACGGTTTAATTGAACCGTTCGCAAGGAACAATTTTGGAAATTAACAAAATTTCAATAAAGTCAAACAAAAACGATAGAAGTTAGGAAAATAATTCAATTATTACAGTAAGAGTTAAACGTAACAAGACTGAACCGAGTCGAGGTCAGCTTGTCCAAGCAGGAAAAGGCGAGTTTCCAGTTTTAACATGAATAAAGTCATTTAAACACATGTTAAAATTTCAAAAATGAAAATAAAATTAATGTCATCGTGTAGAGCAAGTAAAACCTAATAATAAAATAAACTTGTCAAAAGAATAAGTAAAAAGTTATAGCTAAAATAAAACGGAATAAAACGGAAAACTTTTCTAAAACTAATGTAATCACAAATCTAATAATAACAGTATATGATCCTAAGACCAATAAATAATAAATAAGACTCAAAACCAAAATTTAATTAAACACAATAAAGTAATAAACCAATTAATAATCAAACACGCAGAAAGTGCCATAACTTGTAAACCAATGATACAAGGAAGAAGAGGGGAACAGTTTTGGGACTTTCAACATAAAAGGAACAACATTCAAAAAGAAAACTTTTAAATTTTCCAAAAACTCAAAAAGTAAATTGGAAAAAAACACGAGATCTTCAAGTCATCATAACAGGAGAAATAAAGGTCGTATCGTTTCAAATAAAGTTTGAAAACAATCAGTAAGATAGGGGCTTCAAAATGAAACCATCAAAAAGAAGATCGAACGAAGCGAACGAGAGTTATGACGAATTGAAGAAATCAACAGCTAAAAACCAAAGTTTTCATGTACAGACATGAGTCCAAGGTCGCGCGCAGAATTGACAGTCACTGCTAGGAGGGGGATGATTGCCAACTCGAGGACAATTTAATAACATTCTTTAAAACTAAAATTAACTAAAATAATAGAAAAATTTCATCGAAAGCAGTGGAGATAACAACGTAATGATAGGATAAGCCAAAAGGAGTTCGACAAAAACTAAATTAACATAAGAAAACCTAAATAAATCAATAAATGAAAGAAGAACAAAATAGAAGAAGTTGGCTATCCTGTATAGCACAAATTTCGACGAGCTGATTTCCAGCAGGTCAGTTCGACAGTCTCATACTAGCATCCAGAAAGATCACACGCTTTTCGTAAGTCTGAAGAGGAATCGTCGTATATATAAAATTTGTCAGTGTTCAGTACTTCTCAGGGTTAAGAACGATATCCAAAAGCAGGGTCGACCTTTGTTGAAGACAGCACTACATCCGGACTCAACTTACAGAAGAGATCTTTACTACGGACTCCAGCAAGTATCCAACCGATAATTGTCATCATCAACAGGACTTCTGGAGATTCCAGGAAGGGGACTGCGCTGGAGAAGATATTCAGGATCCACTACAATCCTAAGAAGAAAGACGAAAGGACTTGTGCAATTCACACAAACAAGGTACTGCATAAATCAAGCATTTTAATAAATAAAAAGTTTTTATTAAACTTGAAAAAATAGTCCAAAATTTAAACGTTAATAGAATCAAAAAATAAATTTTAAATAAAGTAAAGAAACAAATAGTAAAGTCAATTAGAGTCAATTTTTCAAATAAATAAAAGTAACAGATTAGTCAAAATAAATAGAGGGTTTAGATTAATAAAATTTTATAGAATAAGAATATAAATCGTTTAGGTTAAGTGTTGTTAGATTTACTTAGAATAAGTGTTTTTCAATTTGTCTAGAGAAGAAACTATTAAAATCAAATAGTTTTCAAACACATTTATTAATTAAATCTATTAGTTTTCTCAGATTGATTTAAATTGTGCCAGACTAAATAAATGTGTAAAATCACCACTTTGTATTTTGTTTATAACAATCCTACACAATTGATTTCTAAATTCCAAATATATTAAAAAGAAGAAGTAAGTGCTCAGAAAAATAAATTTTAATTAAAAAGAGCAATTTTGATTTGATGAGTTAAATTAGCTCCAAAGGGCACACCTTTGAGAAAGAGTCTGGAGTAATAAGAAGGTAAGGTAGAATAAGAAATTGAATTTGATACATGTTTATGTATAATATGTTAGCATAATATTTGAATGAAATAATAGTGTTAGATCTTTTGTGTAATATATAATTAAGAGCTTTATTAGGGATTTAAGTGTAGGCAACTTAAAAATTACGGAGTTCCCTGATAAGGTCTTGTAAAGACCCCATAACCCCAAATAAATATACCTACTATTATTGACAGGAGTGTGTTGCAGTGTGTGTGTGTGTGTGTGTGTGTGTGTGTGTGTGTGTGTGTTTGTGTGTGTGTGTGTGTGTGAGTGTGTTTGTGTGTGTTGAGACGGAATGACAAGATCATTAGTCTCATGTTCAATTTAAAAACCATTTAAATTGCCGCGCTAAACAAAATAAAGTGGGAATGCGGTAATGCGGTGACGTCACGCAAGGCAAGAGAGGATTTTGAATGCACAGACGTGAAAACCAAGTTGACGTAGTTCTTATTTTATTAAAAAACTAAAATATTAATTTAAATAATTATTCAGTAGAGTCAACCGATTATTTATATCAAGAAATAAATTTAAAAGCACCTAAAACAAAAAAGTTATTTAAGAAATTAGAAGGGCTCAAAAACCTAAAATTTGAAAAAAGGGGAAATTCAAAAATCAAAAATCAAAGAGTCATAACTAATAGAGGAAGTAATAATAATCAGAAATAAAAAATAAATAATAATAATAATAACCAGGGAAGAATGGACTTCGAAAGTCATTCTTGGAGAGTTTTTTAAGTTTTTAAAAGTGAAGGGGGGATAATTTAAAAAATAATAATAATAACAATTGAAGAGACAACCGTAGGGAACAATAATAAGCAATTAGAAACAGATTTAAAGTTAAATGGGGGAGTTATAATAATAGCAAAAAGTAAAACTTTAAAGCCCAAAAGCGGTCAAAATAAAGGTTAAAGGGGGGGGGGAAAGGAAGTAATAATGTATACTAATTGTGTAAAAATGTAATACAACAGAGCAGAGGTGAAAATTGATAATGGGGGGGGGGGTTTATATTCAAATAACACGACGATCGAAAACTCAAAACTTCGAGGACCAATAACTCGAGAGCCAAGCGAGCTACGATAAAAATCTAAGAAGATATATCCGTCATAGGAGCAGAAGAAGAATTTATGTTCAAAATCACAATTTTCAAGAATTAACAGGATAAGTGGCGCGAGAAGATTTACGTCACAGTTCAGCAATTGGACTTCGCATGACCAACCGTCATCACAGATAACGAAAAATAATACAACAATCAAAATATATATTAAAAGGATTTTTAATAGTAAATAGTGAATAAAAACTATACAATAGGTAAAAACTATACCTAGAACAATTTCTATTGTAAATATTTCAGAGCAAAACAGCCAGAAAATACGAAATATAAAGAAGAGACATTTCTTCACGAAAGGTAGAAAATGGGTTACCTTTTGAGGGAAGATTCCCACAGAAAGGGAGAACCAAAATTGTCTGTCGTAAGACGGATACTCTAGTACCAGACTCCGAGCAGGGAAGACGTTACTTTAGTCACTCTACTAAACTATTCTAATTTCACCTTAGTAAATTTTTAACTTAAATTATTCAATCAGTAATTAAAAGTAACTTAGAAAAATTTCAACTAATTTCGAACTTCGATCTGCAAGAAGATTCATATACATTGAAGGCGACTTAGCAGGGATTCGAGATAAATACCAGCATTCAACAACATAGAAATATCCAGGACTTGGAGAGAAAACAACTCAGACACATCAGAAACGATTTCAACAAATAACTTCAAATCTACGAGAGCTTCATGTTAAGTGTGAAGGTTCACTAAGTATAAAGAATAATTCGTAACTAGTAAATTCATTTTAATAATAAATTCTTTGGGGAAATTTAGAAAAATTAACTTCAGTAAAATAAATTCACTCTGCTTTGGTGTAACAAATATTTCAAACTTAAATACGACTATTTCAGTGCAGAAAAAGCTATCTGTAGTCCTAGCTGAAATAGTCTAGTTCTTTTCAATTTGTGGTAGTATATAAGAGATTTCTATTAGATTATTTGTGTCATATTTTGTTGGTTTATTTGTTGTGTCATAAAATTTTTAAATTGTTTTGATTTGTGTTAAAGAGAAATAATACATAAAATTTTATTCTCGAGTTTGATTCTTTTCATTAACCATTCTGTGTATTACCATTGCTTTATTTATGATAATTATTATAATTGTGCTCTGGTAAAATATAATATAAAATTTTGAAGAAATTATTATCAGAACTTAGGAGCCGATTTCTTCCAAAAGGCACTTCCCTAGAGAAAGAGATTGTGAAAAGGAAAGTAGTAAATTCAGTGAGCGTTAAAATAAAATCCAGGGAATTTTCGTAAATTAAAAGATTGTAAGTTAATGAGAACAAGCTCATACTTACAAAAGCCAAGTATTGCAATAGCTTTGATTAGTAAAAAGGTATAAGTGAGCATCTTGGTCTTGTCCGCGTTTGTATAGAGATAAGAACTCCTGACGAAGGACGTTGTATAGCGAGGTTCGAGTCGCGTGGGTAAAAGGCTCGAACTTGCAGCAAGGGTCAGCGAGCGCGTACGCGGCAGTGTGTGTGTTGAGACGGAATGAGAAAGGCATTTGTCTCATTGTCAATTTAAAGCATTTAAATTGCTGCGCTAAACACGATAAAGTGGGAATGCGATGGTGCGGTGACGTCACGCAAGGCGAAGGCAGAGCTTGGCTTGCACAGGCATAAAAACCAAACTATGGTAGTTCTTATTTTATTAAAAAACTAAAATATTAAGTTAAATAATTATTCAGTAGAGGCAATCGACTAATAATATGAAGAAATAAATTTAAAAGCACCTAAAACAAAAACGTTATTCAAGAAATTAGGAAAGCTCAAAAACCTAAAATTTGAAAAAAGGGGAAATTCAAAAATGAAAAATCATAGTGTCATAACCAATAGAGGAAATAATAATAATCAGAAATAAAAAATAAACAATAATAATAATAACCAGGGTATAATGGACTTAGAAAGTCATTCTTGGAGAGTTTTTTAAGTTTTTAAAGGTGAAGGGGGAATAAACTAAAAAATAATAATAATAACAATTGAAAAGACAACCGTAGGGAATAATAATAAGTGATCATAATCAGATTTAAAGTTAAAATGGGGGAGTTATAATAATAACAAAAAGTAAAAAGTTAAAGCCCAAAAGCGTTAAAAATAAATGTTAAAGGGGAAATAAAAGGAAGGAATAATGTATATTAATTATGTAAAAGTGTAAAACAACAGAGCAGAGGTGAAAATTGATAATGGGGGGGGGGTTTATAATCAAATAATATGACGCTCAAAAACTCACGACTTCGAGGACCAATAACTCGAGAGCCAAGCAAGCTACGACGAAAAACTAAGAAGATATTTCCGTCATAGGATCAGAAGAAGAACTTTTATACAAAAGAATTGTAAAAAAGGACTTATATCGAAAGTAAATAAGTGAAAAAATAGACATTCAGGAAAAGTGCGATAACTCGTAAACTAAACGGGCGAAAAAGACGAATCGAGTTTTACAAGACCCTCAAGATCGGACAGAATAGGAATCCGAAGAGAATTCGACGATCGGCCGTTCAGAAGTTACAGCAAGTTGTAAGTAAAAGTGTTCAAAATCACAAATTGCAGGAATTAACAGGAAAGTCGCGCAAAGCAGCTCTACGTCACAGTTTCGATGTTGGACCTCGCATGGCCAACCGTCATCACAGATAACATAAAATAATAGAAAGATCCAAATATCTATTAAAAGGATTTTTAATAGAAAATAGTGAATAAAAACTATACAATAGGCAAAAACTTTACCTAGAACAATTTCTAGTGTAAATATTTCAGAGCAAAACAGCCAGAAAATACGAAATATAAAGAAGAAACATTTCTTCACGAAAGGGAGAAAAGTGGTTACCTTTTGAGGGAAGATTCTCACAGAAAGGGAGAACCAAAATTGTCTGTCGAAAGACGGATACTCTAGTACCAGACTCCGAGCAGGGAAGACGTTACTTTAGTCACTCTACTAAATTATTCTAAATTCAACTTAGCAAATTTTAACATAAATATTTAAATCAATAGTAAAAGTGACTTAGAAAATGTTTAACTAATTTTGAGAGTCAATCTGCAAGAAGTTCATCTACATTGAAGGCGACTCAGTAGAGATTCGAGATTACTACCAGCAGTCAACAACTTTGAAATATCCAGGACTTGGAGAGAAAATAACTTAAGGACATCATAAACCGATTACAGCAAATAACTTCAAAACTACGAGAGCTTCATGTTAGGTGTGAAGGTACACTAAATCTAAGGAATAATTCGAAAATAGTAATTTCATTTAAATAGTAAATTCATTGGGGAAATTTTGAAAAATTAACTTCAGTAAACTCAATTCACTCTGCTTTGGTGTAAAAAAATTTCATGCTTAAATACGACTATTTCAGTGCAGGAAAAGCTATCTGTAGTCCTAGCTGAAATAGTCTAGCTTTTTTCAATTTGTGTTAGTAAATAAGGAATTTCTATTAGATTATTTGTGTCATATTTTGTTGTTTATTGTTGTGTTATAAATTTTTTAAATTGTTTTAATCTGTGTTGAAGATCAATAAGACATAAAATTTTATTCTCAAGTTTAATTCTCTTCATTTACCATTCTGTTTATTAACATTGCTTTTCTAAGATAATTCAAGAGTAAGAAATTAATTACTTTAAATGTGCTCTGGTAAAATATAATAAATATAAAATTTTGAAGATATTATTATCAGAATTCAGAAGCCGATTTCTTCCAAAAGGCACATCCCCAGAGAAAGAGAGTGTGAAAAGGAAAGTAGTAAATTCAGTGAGCGATAAAATAAAATTCAGGGAATTTTCGTATAATTAAAAAATTGTAAGTTAATGAGCATAGACTCATACTTGCAAAAGCCAAGGTTTGCAATAATTTTGATTGATAAAAGAGTAAAAGTGAGCAACTTGGTCTTGTCCGTGATTGTATAGAGACAAGAACTCCTGACGAGGGACGTTCCAAAGCGAGGTTCGAGTCGCGTGGATAAGGGGTCGCGGAAGGTGGCGTCAATCGTAGGGGCACATTCGTGGCAAGTGACGGTCCAACGTGGGTCTCGAACTCGCAAAAGGCAAAGCCGATACGCGGCAATTGGCGTCAATCATACATGAGCGTTCGCGGCAGTGTGTGTAGGTTTTTTGACAAATAATACTTAATTGTAAGTTAAATTGATTGAATATTCACTGAAAGATTCGACCACCAGTGAGATCAGCTTTTCTGCCTATTCAGTAAAATGTTTGTTTCTCTAATATTTATATTCAATCGTACAGAAAATATTTTGGTACAATTTACATTACCTATATATTTCCATGCTTGAATTATCTGAGCCAGGAAGATCATCGTTTGCTTCTACAGAATCACAGGGATGATGTGCAGACTCCTTTGTGTTATGAAAGATATCTAGTAATATTGTTATCAATAGCTGGCTACATTGCTCAGCTCGTTGCTGTGCTAATATCTGAAAACAAAAATTTTGCACAAATTTTCTAAAATGTCCATATGCACAAACATTTTAAAACATGTTTAATTATGACCAATACATTTGTTATGCTTAAAAATATATTTTTTTTTAATTTTTGTATGACAAGTTTTCAATGGTGGCATTGAATGGTTTGTTTTTTATTTTTAATTGTAATTTTCATTTACTTGCTGCTTGATATATTGGTTTTGATTATTTAGTTTTACGTATCTCCCAGATTTGATCAAAATTAATAAAGATGATTTTAGAGAACTCAACATGTAATGACTGTTCTTTAGCCTCTAGAATTCCACCAGAAACTCCTCAATCACGATTTGTGTAAGAATAATGGCTCAATAATTTTATTCCGGACTTTAAATTGTATTTGAGTCAAATTTTATCGAAATATTAAAGTAAATAAATTTTATCCAGACATTTAAAAGTAAATCAATTTTATTTAGTTGTATGGCAGTTACAAAAATTTAGTTGTAAGATAGTTATATTTTATTTTGTCATATGTCCATGGTTTATGTATATGCCATGATTGTTTAACCAAATTTAGAATATTAACACATTCAATGCGGATGTCATTCTGGAATGTCCGGTGGGATGTTTACGTCGTAGGCAACTTGAGTAAGAGCTGGAGGGGGCACCGTTGGCTGGAGCAGGTAGAAAATTTGTACCGACCATCAATTCTGTCTTGTGTATTGTATCGTGAAGACCGATTTTAATTTGCTCTCTCCTTTGAAGAAATATTTTATTTTAAAGGTAGGTGAAAAATAACTCATTTTATGTTGTTAACTCTTAATGTTTTCTTCCAAGCATGTATATTACTACTCAAAACAAATGAAAATTGAATGATTATTCATATATTTATTTTAAATACTAAAATAAAATAAAAAATTAAAGTTTATTTAATTATTTATTTATTTATTTACAGATCGATCATAAAATAAATTAAAAACCATTTGTTTTAAATTGAAAATGAGCTCTGATCCTGGTATGTTTTTGTTTTATAATTATAACTGTTTATTCTTTTCAAACAATGTTTTAACAAAAATGATCTATTTTTCTTCAGAAACCTCTGACCCACAACCTGGAACAAGTAAAGTATTCGCCATGGGAGAAAAAGTGCCACGAGAAGAAAAAACGAACAATGGTCACAACAGTTTGTGACCAGTGTGAGGGGTCACAATCTCTAAAAATAAAAATAAAATTATATATAAAAAATAAATTTGTTTATTGGAAAATTATTATTAGCTAATGTATAACGTTATAATGGGAAAATTGGTTAGATTCTTTACAGGTTTGCCTAAGTAGGATTCCCCGCCACACGGATGTCATTCTGGAATGTCAAACACAAATTCATGGTTTTTAACTTTAAAAAAAATCGATTTTTAAATAAGCAGTCACAAAAAAACACTTACATAGACTAGATGTAAACATATTGCAAGGAAAAAAAAATTTCCGATTTCAGAAACTTAACCTGAAAATTTCCGCATTGAAAGTGTTAAGTATGTGCAGAATCTTCAAAATGGATTTGAGGAGCCATTTTGATTTTAAAAGATGTCCAATTGAATTAACAATTTTAAAATGGCGGATATTAAAAAGTATTTTTTTACCGGTCAGGATGTAGACATTTATCAAACATTTAATTAAACCCGTTATGAATCAGAGTTCAAGCGAAGTGGACATACTGACATTAATGCTGTTGATATTATTATTAATGCTGACGTATTGATGCTGTTTTGTCAGTGTTCCTGAGATATAGATACGAAATTCTTGATTGCGGTTTGCTTAGTTGAATAATTTGTTTGGAAAAGTTTAATCTACTTTGCTTTATCTTAATATTAAAATGTCTGCTGGTAACTGTAAAATCTGTCTTGAGTTTAATTTTTAAAAACAGCTTAAATTGATCTGTGATGATTGCAAGTATTTCATACAAAATGTGTAAAAATGAGTCAAGCGGATTTGGAAACTTGGGCAAACAGGGTTTGGTGTGAGTTGTGTAGTATTGAGCGAAGGAAGAACATGTGATTAGAATCAAACTAGTGTGCAAGAGGGTAATTTGACCTTGGAAGACTTAATGTAGGTGCTGAAAGATTTAGAACCGACTAGAAGGAGAATGTTGAAGATTGTAACAAATTTTATAAAGCATTGCACGAAAAATTGGATGAAAATACAAACACGTTTCAGGCGGCTATGAAGAAAAAAAAAAGAAGAATATGGATGATTTAAAAAAGTGAGAACACAACTTTAACACGTTAGCTGCCACCGGCCTATTTTTGAATGTTCGGCGTGATGCCAACTTTTACTGTTAATTATTTTTTGATATTTTTACTTTAATTGTGTTTATAATACACTAATACAACAAGATATACTTTAAACTGTTAAAATAAATTGTTTAAAAATTTGTTACCTATCGGGTCGGCTGCGATTTTTTTCACCGAATATTGATTGACAAAAAAACTTGCCGACCCGATTGGTCGCACGTTCATACTGGCGTATATTTCGTTTTAGAAGTTGGGGTCCACTCTCAAAGTAAGAATAAGCATCTCTACTCCATTACGACCTTCAGGGAAAAGATTGTGTACGCACTACTAAGGTTGTAAAACGGACAAATCGAGCCAGTAAAACATGTTGGACATCACCACTTGTCTGAAACGGCGGTATTTTTAGCAGTGGTGGCGATAGCGGGCCCGCGGTGGGAGAGGGCCCGCGAGTTGGGGGGCCCGCGAGCCTTGACCGGGATTTTTCGGGAAATTATACCGGGACCCGGACCCGCGACGGGCCCTGCCACACGTGCCCCCCCTATCATAACAATATTTTTATGAGTATTGTCAAGAAATTACTAAAATAAGGTAAAATGTCTTCAGACAAGATTGTGCATCGTGCTTCCAAAACGGCAATAACCATTATATTTTAGAGAGCAGTATTTATTATTTAATGTCTTGATACGAAGTATGTGTATTGTTTACCGTTGGCTGATAAGTAATGCAGCTATCGCTATGTCACGCATCGCGGTGACTCACCGGCGCCGGCCGGCGAAAAGATAAACTCCGGTCCGGAAGGGGAAGATTAAATTTTAAAATAGCATCAGGTATCAAAAAGATATTTACATTTTGTGAAACGTGTCCTGGAAAACCATTTCTTTGCAAAGATTGTTTTAAGAACTTACATAAATAGGCAAGATCCTTGTGAACTCTGGTAGTTTTTCTGTAAGGTTGTATTTTTTCACATTTTGTGCTTTATTTTCTCCGATGTGACTTGAAGTTTTCTTTTATATTTAAGATGTGTAGTACTCATGTTTGTATACCCGCATTTTAATGACAAAACACCTGTTACTGCTTTTGTAGCAAATAATGTAATGGTAACTGTCCATAAATAACTTCATTTCATTTGAAAGTATAATTTAGCATAGGCATATAACGTGTTGCCAAATTAAAAAAATATTCTGACAAATACGGTTTTATATTTATTACATTCCTAACAAAAAACATTACAAATAGATTCAAGCTTTATTCATATTTCAGCACTAAAAATAATGTAAAACTTTAAAATAAAATGGGCCGACCCGATCGGTCGGCAAAATATCGTTTATTAGCAGATGGTATATAACTGAAATAATAAAAAAGTGTTGACGAAATTAACATTCAATAACATTTTTAGTATTGTGTACTCAAATTATAACTCTTTAAAAAGTTCCCAAAGACCACTGATAAACGTCACGGATCGATTTACTTAAGCCCTATAAAATCCCGCAGCCGACCCGATCGGGTCGGCCGATGTTTCTAACAAGACGAGCTGTGCCGACCCGATCGGGTCGGCGTGGCTGCTAATGTGTTAAGAATAAGGTTATGTACTGGAAACTCAATTGGAAAAATTGGAACAATATTCTAGAAGGAATTGTCTGTAATTTCAAGGAATCCTCGAGGAAGAAGGTGAGAGTGTTATAGAAATAGTTAAGAAAGTCAGTAAGGCGTTGGACATGGAAATAAAGGATGGTATAATAGACATTTTGTAAATGAGTTTAGATATATTTAACTGAAACTGTTATTTAAATTAATCGTTATTGGTGATATAAAACATAGACATAATAAAGAAGTTGATAATTATAAAATTACAATGGCTAGTTTTGGGCTTGAGATAATCGCCACTTAACCAATTCGCATAACAAATAAAACTGCAACTTGTATTGACCATGTTTATGTTAGAGTACCATTAAAAAATAAGACTGATCAATAGCCAAATCACTGATCATTTTATTAAAATAGTATGGAAAGGGATGTTGATAAACTGAATAAAGATTCTATTTTCTGTAGTCGTATAAACTATGACAAAATAAATGTTTTGTTAAGATGACCTTGATTGGACTCATGTTTATAATGAACAAATGTGTGTAATGCCTATAATATATTTGAACAGGAACTTCAGCATTGTATCTCTAAAAGTAAAGAAGAGATTATTGAGCGGGTAAAATATACTAAACCCTTAGCCTTAGATTACTAATAATATTTGCAGACGAATTGAAAAACGTAACTGCTTATACAAGAAAGTTAGAAATAAGTCAGATAGAATAAATTTATAACACAAGATCTCACAAAAATTATGTTTACTTAATGAAACACGTTTAAACAACAAAGTTGCCATCCTCAGTGGTATATGAGCTACAATAACTAAATTATAATAGTTATAGTTTAGTTATTATAGCTCATTAAGTAAATATAATTATTATAAGATCTTGTGTTCGAGTTTTATTTTATCTAATATTATCTCACAAGTCAAGCTCAATATATATTTATAGAAATAGGTAATTAAATGATAAGTTTAGATATATTAAAAGGTATGTAGGATTTAGGATAAGTTTAAATCATGATATAAAATTAGACAAGTTATCATAATATCAAAGCAAATTTTAAAATGGCTGTAATAATGCTCAAGCCACTTGGACCACTATTAACGAATTAACTAGTCAAAGTAGGAGGTCAAATTAAGATATAATTTTAAATATTGATAATATGATTGTTCAAGACACAGATCAAATAGCTAATGAGTTCAACAAATACTTCCTATCAGTAGTTAAGGATATTTGCTGGGAATGAATGAAACCAACAAATTTTGAAAACTTAATATACAAAGATATTTATCTATCCAAATTAAGTGATTTAAAAATGGAAGATTATCCGGTATTGATGGGATGAAAATTTCATCATGGTTAAAAATATTTACCTGAAAAAAATTGATGCACTCACCCTTATTATAAATCTTATAAACTCCCATATTCAGGAGTTTTTCTTGATAAACTTAAAAACGCTCTGGTAGTACCAATCCATAAAAGAGGCTCATATCTGAATTGTACAAACCATAGACCATATACAGCACAGGTTAAATGTGTACAGTAATCTTCCTTCACAAATAGGTGCTAAATTGATGAATAAGCTCCCTCTAAGCATAAAAAGTTTGCAAAATTATACATCTTTTAAAAACAGCCTTAGACAACTATTGTTGTCTGGATCTTTTTACTTGGTGGAGGAGTTTCTGTATTGACTCTCTGTTTTGTAGATGGGTGTGATTTCCTGCTGAGTATCATTGTCATTTATGTAATTTTTATTGTATTTGTTTCTTAATGTATTGTAAAATTATATTTAATTACTAATGTTGTCATAATGTTTTGATTGTTTTAGATTTTTATTGTTGATATTTAAAAGTAAAAAAGGATTTGAAACACTTTATAAATTAATGTTAAATTACTTTGTACCTATACATGTTTTTTGTTTTTATAGTTGAATTTTTTTTTTCAAATCAAATCATGTGGATTATTTATAATCTCTTGTGTAATATAATTTAATGACTTGGTCTTATGCAATGTATACTGCCAGGAGGACTAAATAAATTAAATGTATGGATGAATAAATGAACTTTAATTTCAACATTTTCAAAAGTAATAGAAAAAACTAAGAAGAAAAATTGTAAATCTGTAATCTATTTGGTTTTAGAGTAGTACGGAAACACCTCTGTTGAATTTGATGAATGTAATTAATGAAGATATTAGTAACTGTAATTATGTTAGTGGCTTTTCCTTGACATTAAGTTGACTTTTGACACTGTATACTATGAGATTATTCTGCATAAAATGTTTAATTCTGGTATTCGTGGTGTGGCATATGATTGGTTTCAGAGCTACCTCAAGGGTAGATAGAAATATGTTAAAATTAAAGAGGGTTTTGGTCAAATGGGTGAAGTAATGCATGGTGTGCCACAGAGCTTAGTCATGGGTGTTATTTTGTTCAGATAGATTTATTGGCTAGGTAATTCCATTTGCAGATGACATAGCACTCATATGGCAGAACTTGAAAACCAAATGGAATTAGATTTGATGTCCCAAAAATGGTGGTTTGCCAAAAATAGTTTTAAATTCAACTAAACAAATAACATTAATTTTTGTCTGAGAAGCAACTCAAATTTATCCAAAAGGATATTATTATATGAATGTTATGACTTGTTTGTATTAAGAAAAGAAGTGTGTTTTATGCTTTGAAGTACTTCACGTTATTCAAACTGAGTATTTGGGGGTAATTTTAGATGGAGAATTAAATTGCAAAAATCATTTATAAAAATTGAAAGATTATTTTCATCAACCCGGTTATTTTACTTTCTTCGAGACATATGTGCAATGCGGACAATGTTCCTCATACTTTTCACTTGTGCACAGTAGATTGGCATATGGGATTGTGTGTTAGGGAGGAACTTATAAGAATTCTTTGAAACTAATAGAGATACTGTAAAAATTGCTTGTTAGGATTTTTTTTATATATATTAAAATTTTAAATTGTTCAATATGTTCATAAGTAAAATAGGTTGTATTACTTTAAAGTTGATAACAATAAAATATCCTTGTTGTCATTGGATTAAAGTAACCTCAATTTATGTCAATCACATTTTTTTGTGTAAAATTGACACAGCTACAGCATAAAGGTTAAAATTAATATATACAATTAAAAATAATAATTCACAAAATTCATATAGAGATAAAATAAGGACAGAACAATAATACTTAGATCGCTAAAACTGACAACTAGAGTAGTTTCAGTAACGGAAAAGTATATAGCAACAAGTGAAGCGCTTCAAGCGTTTGTTTCGTTTGCTAATATTGAACATGCATTACAGGCTTTAAATTAAAATTAGTTTTATGGCACCGTTTTAAAATTTGAAAATCTCGAAACCATCGAAAGCAATTTCAATAATATAATGGTAAAATATGAGGAACTGAAAAGGGTCAGGAAAAGAAGTAGTAAAGATCTCAGAGAACTTATTGCTTGCCCATTTTTCAAAAAAGTCAAATTTATGTTGTAGGACGGAGTTTCTGAATACCCTCTTTGTAAAATGATGACGTCTATGAGGACAGTCAATGTTTAACATTGTCATTGTCACCACAGACGGCATCATTTCACAAGAAGGTATTTAGAATCTGATTCCGTGCTTAAAAAAATAAGCATACAGTATTGGACAAAACTTTCTCAAACGTATACAGATATCTACAACAACACACAAAAATGTGTACATTAATATGTATACCGTATATTAAAGATTTTTAAATAATGCCAACTGTATGCTTACAAATTATACAAAGTAATCGAGTGTATATTTGTAGCACATTACCTGACTGAAAAAGCCGTCAAACCAAATCTCTTCATGGGGTGTTGCGCCATAGAATTTATAATTTTATTTATCTTTATTTCATTTATCACTTACAATACAGTTTTAGTATAGAATTTTCCGCCATTCTTCATTTTATAACTTCTTAGTAGGGGTAATGAAAGGTAATTGAATTGCTTTATATGAAAGGTTAATGTTTAGAGTTGTAGCTTGTATGGAGGCCAGGATCATGCAGCTGGGTTTAGTGTAGGTGTAACGAAATATAATTGAATTGGTGTATACGAAAGGTGTAGGCCTATGTTTAAAAAATTCAATTTAATGTCTGCATTCATTTTTAATGAAGTGGTCCTTCGAACATATATTTAGTCAATTAAAACAAAGTTCAGTGAATTTTGAGATGTATTGTAAGAAATTAGACATTACAGGGTATATACACCTAGCAAAAATTATGAATTAGGTTTTCAAAATAAAATTAATTAGATTGGATTTATCTTCTTAATTATTTTTATTTCAAGTTTTTTCCAATATAATCATTCGAAGAATGAACATGAGATGGCCTATAGAAGCCGGAATGAAGAAATTTTAAAACACGACGTAAACTTATCAGGAGCAGAATTAATTTTGGAATCAAGGTGGACAGTTAGAAATTTAAAAAATTTAATATTTTTCCATTTTTTACGAATATGTATGTCTCGTGCGAGTTTAGCACACATTTGTCTCTTTTATTTCACATTAAGCGGTAATTACGAGAATAGGATGAATACAATTAAAAATTATGTATGATAACCAGATCAACCTTTACAAAAATTTTAAGGTAGTTTTCCCATGGTTGTACCACTGTCATTTTGTGTTTTCCTACCATAGCAGTAAAGTCACCAATTTGAATTTTGGATGTCTCCTCTTTTAGAGTTTGGTTCAGTTCGGTCCCTTCTGTAGCCTTTCAAATAATAGTATCATTTTCCCCTATCATATAGATATGAATGAAACCACTCTAACTCTCAATCATCAATTCCATGAAGCTTTAAGCTTATATGTCATTGTAAAGACAAAGTTAATAAAGGACCTTTAATTAGTGTTGACAAAGTTATATATATATATATTATATATATATATATTATATAAAGTAATAAAACTATTTAATTTGAGAAGTGGAAACTTATGTTTGGATAATGATCTTAGAAAAAAGGCTTAGGACTAAAAACAATTATAATGTTCCTAAACCTAACAAAACCTTTTAAACAATTTTTTTTTTTTTTGGCTCAGAATTTATTTCACAAATTACCTAAAGAAATTAAGTGTTTGAACAGCTTAAATATATTTTTTTAATGTGTTAGAGATTGGTTGCTAATTTATAAGGATGTGGAAGATTTATTGTACACCCAATGTTAATAGTAGTAGGCCCTAGTATCTACAGTATTTAAAGGAATGCTACAATGTAATTTTGTAATAATACTGTAATTTTGTAATAATCACAGTTTTTATTTTTGCAGTGCTCTTTTATTGTTTATGTAGTATATTTAATAAGTCTTTACTACTATTCCATTTATTCTATTTATTATAAATACTCTCTGAAAGTGATAAAAAGTTATTCCATTTTCAAATTTTGTTATTATATTTGTGCATGTTTTGTTTATTTTCTGTAAGCATACGGGTATTTATCTATAATGTGTATGTAGTTGTGTATGTGTGGGTATATATAATAAGTAAATTGATCCATGCTTTTCTCCAGGTACTTATTCAGTATAATTTTTATAGTGATAAATAAAATTTAGTAATATATAGCCTACAGTGTACTCCCGATTATCCGCGAAATTGGGTGGCACTCACATCGCGGATAATGAAAATCGCTGATAATCTGCAAAATGTTAAAAATAAAAGGAAACTACTGTAATAAAAATAGTTTTGACATAAAAAGACTTTAACATACTGTACATAAAACACATAGAACTCAGTACAAACCTATAAATTAAAAATATTTTAATATGCATTTTACATGAAATAAAAAAGTGTAATAAACGAAAAGTTATTGTACTAAAACAACAAAAAAAATTTTTAAATACACGAATCACATTACGCTACACGAGTACAGTTCTGAATTTCGAATTACTTGTTGGTTTAAAATAAAATCAAACATTGTTTTTTTGTTTCTTACTGAGAAAACACCGTCTATTGATTCTTGACTGAACTTTTCTTAGCATCAGTTTTAGCCAACTGTGTGTCATCATCTTGTTCCTCTAAATACTGGAGTAGTAAGCAGTCTGTTGTTGTGTTGCAAGGCCACTTCGTGTGTCAATCGTGCTAGTGCGTTTGTTCCTTCTTCTTCCTTACCTACACTTTGCTTTTCGTTCACCCCTCTTGCTTTGTCTGCTATTTCTTGGTCCATTATTCGCTCTAATCCAAGCTTATTAGTGTCACCACTCTAGACTGTAAGCTTATCTCTACTGCACAACTTCGTTATCGTATTTTTACTGGTTATTACCCGTACTAAACAGGTAAAGAGAAACGTAAAATTTGTGTACTAATTTTTTTCACGACTCGCGGATCAACCGCACGTGGATCATTGGGAGTACACTGTATATATATACAGTTAAACCTGAAGGAAATAGTTAAATTTTCTTGATTAATGTTTGCCACCGCAAAAAATTCTGTTTATTGTGTGATTTTTTCTTCTTGTAATGTAACCCCCTAAATGGGTAGTAAGTCTTAAGGACCCTATTTTATTTCAATAATACTAGTAATATAAATTCTTTAAAGTAAATTTGTTTTGTTTTCTTCTTCTCTCCCTTCTTTGCATGTTCATTGATTTTGTTATAAATTTTCAAATGTCAATTTTATATAATATATTTATATATATATTTTTACTAGTGTACCATAATTGATAATTACTTCAATTGGTGTATTTAGTTTAGTTTAGTTTTCATTTATATCAAAATAAAATTGTGTTATGAATAATTAAAAAAAAAAAATTATGAAGATTTTGTTTACAAATTTTGATTAGTTGGAATGTAATGTGTCATCTACACCTAAACAATATGTAGAAAAAATTCCTTTTTTTATTATAAAAGTAATTATTTATCAAATAGAAAAGCCATGTTATACTATATCGGAAACATTATTAAACCATCTATTAGCCTACAATAAACCTGGACAAACTGAAGCAAAGAAGAAAAAATGTACTGTCTGGGTGTATACTGGAAAACTAGTGGTGTGAAAGCTAGATTGCATAAGCCAGTTCAAACCATTGGACAACATTATATATATATATATATATATATATATATATATATAAAGGATTATGGACAAAAATCTTACTAATTTTGAAGTCCACCTATTAAAATTGTTTTGAAATTTTGTATAGGTCCTAATCCAATCCAGATGATGAAGTTTTAATGTATTTATATTCCTTTCAGATGAAAAAAAAATTAAACCTCGAGGACCCACATTTCTTACCTGTAAGATCTTAGTAGCTGAAAGATGTCTGAAAGGTCTTAATAAAGAGGGGCATGTGTTCTTGACCATACTTATTCCTTGAGGTTCTGTGTTCATTGCAATGGCCAGTAGTTCGTTATAGAAAATAACAAGTCTGTGAAAACATAGTTTATTTTATATGAAACTGTTCAAATGTAATTTAAAAATAACATGATTACAAAAATAAATGGTGAATACATATTTGACCCATGCAATTAATTTCTCTATTATTGTATGCATACACAAGGAACTATAATGTAACTATAACTATAGTTTAGGTTTTTTTTTTTCAAGTTTAAAATTTATTTCAGTGTTCTACCAATTATACGAGAACTTTAGTAAGGTTTGTTACGATGAATTAGGTCATTAACCATCATATTTCATCTAAGTGTTTGCAAAATGGGTGAGCTGATTCTGATAAATTAAATATTTAATATCCAAGGGTTCTTAGATATGCAGACTGCACCAATTCACTCCCTATGTACAACAGTGGAGGGTAGTCATCCTTTCTGATACTTTGTGGATATTTTGTAAATTATAAAGCAGGTAAATTACAAGGTATAATCACACAATCTGGTGTATTTCTTGTCTAAGGAAAACAAAGATAATATAGGTTTATCTCCTTGTGGTTATTCCACGGTTATTCGGGGATCACCGTATCTTGATCACAGCATAAATATGCGATGCGCGCGCAACATAGTCAAGACCAGCCAGAGTCGTTCACAGTGCACCGAAGTCAGCGGACGTAAGTTGCGAGTTGTTACAATTTAACCTCTTAGTAATAAACCTAAATGGCTACCTAAACCCTTAATTGCGGGGTCTGATCGACCCCCGGGTGTTACGTAGTCATTAGTAGGTCATCCGACTAAAATTAAGAAGGAATTATTATGACCTAAAGGGTTACAAAATGTATTTAACTATTTTATTTATAATTCTCTTTACAAATACAAATAATACATCTATGTATTCAACTAAAATGGTATTTTAGATGGAAAAAACTCAGTCATCATCAGGTAAGTCTCCTTCAGGGTACTCACTAGTGGTATTACTAGTATGCTTTAAGTTTTTATAAAAGTCATGGCAAACTGTAGGAACATATGGTAGTAATGCCAATAGATCATTATACTTTTGTTGTGATATTGGTATTGGACTTGGTGTTACCAGTTGCAAATCGTTTGGCAATGTAAGGTGTCGCCTTCGAAACCTAACAAGGTCAATCTCCTGGTTTTCATCAGCGAAATTACTTTTCAAAAACAGAGTTCCCATGCTGTTCTGTTTTACTTACAGTTGAACACAGGTTGACAGAAGAACTTGTTCTTTGTTGACATCTTTTTTTCTATTAATAAAGGGTGGATTTTCACATGTTTTGACATCGTACAAAGACCTAAAATTTTAAAAATCTTCCAGTTCCATATTATGCACAGTATATTTCATTGAGGTCTGTCTGACTAACTGCTGCCAATCCCAGGGCGTTAGAATTGTCATGTTGTTAAGTTTTTTTCTCTTCCGCTCTATCAGTGCATGGACAGTATCGGCCTCCATATGCATGTGGCCCTTTAGTAGAAACTTTTGAGTGATGATTTATACTAGAGGATACTTATTGAGTATCCAAAAGAAACACATAATAAGGCTAATATTCTTATTCTGGCCGTAACAATTATCCGATCACAGAATGATTTCTTCAATGTCACTGCCAGGAATGACGGTATCTGCCCATTTCAGTAATGCAGATCCGATTTCATTTCCGCCACGAGCTCCTTTGGATTCGTCCCACATAATACAATGGACTGACGAATCAGAAGAATCAAAACGGGTGTAATTCAACGTCCAAAGTTTTCTCTTGTAAAAGCTTATGCAATTTGTTATAAGGGGTGACGGCAAACATTTTTGAAGATCACCCGTTAATACCTTAAGGGTATTGTTAGCCCTTTTGGTGACCTCGCTTTTTAAATCATACCTTAATTTAGATTCATCCAGATGTGCATTATGGTCTTCCTCAATAGAATTTTTTTCATCTAGAGTCAAATTATTTTTTAATTTTGCTTGAAAATAATCACAAGTGTCTATTTCTGGTGGTTTGAAATTCAACTTAAATTTTTTGTTGAACACATCGTAGTAGAGCCATTTTTTAGCTATTAACAAAGGGTTGAAATCATTTTCATTACAATCCTCTACATACAGTTCATACATTTTCTCTATGTTCAGGTGCGGACCCAAATACTTCATATCACTCTTTTCCCTAGTGTAATGACTGCTATAATTTGGGAAGGAAGAGATGTGTCTTACTACACTTTCAACAGTGTCATTATGTGTTTTATTGACGGGAGTTTGCTTACCCCTTTGATCGATTTTTACAATTCCACCTGGTTCAATATTTTTCAAAACATTAACTACCACGGTGTTTGATATAGATAGTGTATTTAAAAACATAAGTTTACATACTCTAGTTCGTATGCCTTTTACTGTAAAATAATATTGTAGAGTATTTTGTTTTGACTTATTGGAGGCAAGGTCTCGTTTTCTTGAACGGACAGTACTATGCTTCTCTACACATGAAACAATGAATTGCCGTTTTGTGTCATTTCCCTTCTCCTGACTCCAGTATGCATTAAAGATCTCCTGTCTGTCACTTTGTAATAATTTTTCAGAACATTTCAGTCTGCAAGAACAAGGAGGTTTAATAATTCTGGCAGGGACAACTTTACCCTTTTTACTAATATATTCTTCACCTGCAGAATATTTACGTTTCTGAATATTACATGCCCATTCACTGGTATGAACGACACGTTTTTTACCTATCTGAGTAGAAATAGATTTATTTTTCACTTTTCTCCTTACGCCTACTGTTCCTTGCAAATCTAGGCCTACTTGATTTTCTGCAATATTTTCATTGTCGCTGCTTAAATTTAAGTCTTCCTCAAGTAAACGTAGCTCATGTCCATTTGAGTTTGTTTTAGCACTAGTTTTATTTCTACTGACCTCATTTTGTATTTCATTAAATACAGGGACATCATCACTGGAATCCGTTTCAGAGCTTGGAGGTTCATAATTTTTGTCCCGATCAGAATCATCATCATCTTCGTCGAAACTCAAGTCATCTCCATTATCCTCTTCATTTTCAACATCCTTGCTGTTTGTATGATTTGGTTCTGAAATAAAACAAGTCTTATAATATTACATGTAAAACATAATATTTTGAAGTTTAGGTTCATAACAAAACATTACATTAACTGTTTGAGGTTATGTATATCACATTAAAAATAATGAGCAAAACAGTAGCTTACCTGTAGTAGAATCTTTTTTAGAACTTTTCAATAGGTCCAGAATCTTTCTCCCACGAGAATTATGGTTCATTATTCTTATTATTACTAAAAAAGAGCAAATATTATGACTTAAAATAGATCGAACTATGTAAACTCATCAGAACTGTCAAAAGTACTCTTAGTTCACTAACAATCCGCCAGGCTGTGTAGAGGTATACAACACTATGTCCAGTAGTAATTCACATGCTTCAGAAGGATAAAACACCAAGTCCACATGGTGTTCTATCCCTCTAAATGAAAGTGGACTTGGTGTTGTTTTAAAACATGCTATATCCGGTTCTAACTGGTTTTGGACATAGCTCTATTCCTCTAAGAAATATGAGAAAAGCTGATTTTAACTCTGTAATAAAGTCAATATGGAAAAAAATGGACATAGTGTTGTATCCCTCCGAGGTACAGATATATTTTTTATTATTCATGAAATCGTCTAACTTATAATTATTAGAGATAAATTTAGTCTTTCAAAATATATTCGATAAGAATCATCGTTAGCTAGAAACGGTTGTAGCTTGTCACAAACTGCTTATCAGCAATGCAAGATGTTAAATAAACATAAGCTGGTAGCCAAGTTACCATCTGATCGACTCATATTTAATCCTTTAAACACTGATAGCTCTAAAGAAATTATGTTCTAACTTCTCAACTAAATTCACCTAAATTATTCTTTTATCACAAATTGATCAAAAAATTAATTTTTCCACAACTAAGATAAAATTATTTTCCAATTAAATGACTGTCTTTGGGTTTGGCGATTTTAATTATTGGCCGGCGTCTAATTTTTTGAGGGACGGACTCCATTTCTCCCCCTTAGGGAATTCAAAATTTTGGTTCACCCTACTGAAATTATTTCCCCCCTAACTAATTCTAAATCAATTATTCTTTCATTAAACACTGATTAAAAAACATTTTTAATTTCCTCCAAATTATATAGATTTATTTTCTATATAAAATTATATATTATTGGTCTCAACCCGCTATCACTGTGTTCAAGTGATATTAGCTTTAAATTTATTTTTCCCTCCATTCATCTATCATTTATTTCACCACCACTCACCCCCCACAAACACGATTCACCATAACATTATCTACCATTCCCGAGTGTACTATACCCCAGCACGGGCCAGGGTATGGCTAAGCCTTGTTTTCTAGGAGGACCTGGCTCTACCAAACGGCGCTGTTGGGGGAGGTCCCCTTCACGAATTGGCGAGCAGATTCGCGGGACCTGCGATGACGTTCTTGGAGGTCGAGATATAATTTTGTTTTTAAGGACCATAAAATATTTATTTTTTATATGTTTCCTACTTTTTTTTATATATCAACAGCCTCCGAGGGTTACTCGTATGGCCCGGAGAATCAAAGGATCTAGCTAATCTGAGTTCGTCAAATTCATAAAAAAAACAGCACATTACACGTTGGGCTTCAGACAAAATAACTTATTCCTCCCCCACATACATACACATTTCATAAACAGCCATCATCGCCCCTCATTCATCATCCATTCTTACCTCTCTTGGTCTATTTAGGATTAAGTTAGTTTTAAGAGTACGAAATCCCCAGAAAAATATTTCCCCCTCCCTGGATTATTCCACGGTATCGATCTTAGCGATACCTATTTGATTTCGCAAGTAATGCTGCGATGCACGATGTGGGACCTGTAAGGGACTTTGCGGTGATGCAAATTAAAATATATATATATATATATATATATATATATATATATATGGCAATCAAACACACCTACCTACCCCATCCCAACCACACATATCTATTCTTTCGACCACCATTTATTATTTATTATTGTTTGAACTAACTGTTGCGAATATTGTGTTCTGTCACACTATGCAACAGATAGGAGTTGTTATTTTTTGTTAGTCATTATGTGCAGAGTCAAGAAATTACACTTCAGCATGTTATTTCGACTTGCAACAATTTAGTATTAATTAATGTGTTAGTATATTTGTTGTTTTAAATTAGATCTCGCTGTTTTTAGGAGTATTTTGTTGAAAACATGGCATTTGAAATGCACTATAATTGCCACAAATTTGTAGTTTGTTTTTGTTTTTTCGGTTCCATATATTAATTCAATTAAAATATACACCCCAACTTTTTTCTTAAAATTAACCATTTGGGTTAATGTCGTTTCGGATAGTTACAGGAAACCACTAGTTCATAAGACATTGTAAAACTATACCTAGGGCCAGCAAAAAAAAAATAATAATAAAATTTTTTTTAAAAATTAAAAAATAAAAATAAATTTTAAAAAAAGTATATAAAATAATAAATAAATAAAACCAAACCAAAGTTCGGCCATTCAAATACCAACATACCCAATGTCACAATTATACCTTCCCCCTCCCATTACCACCCAATATTTCCTTTTACATAGTTGTTAAGCAATATTTTTTAACCTCCCTATATTATCACCAACATCTCCCAATTAATTTACATAGCATAGCCTGTAAAGTGCGATTACATTCCCCCAACATCACCTTACCCTATATTACCGTTTACTTCACTTCCTATCCTTCCTATTCACCCACTTAAACCGTCAGAACGAATCAGCGCTCCTACCTAGCCTCCAACAAATTTAGGACCAGGAAATCTTATCTTCAGCAGGCAATCATCATATTAGTAGGTTACCGAAGTGTTATAAGTAGGAACCAAAGAAATAAGTCGAAACATGCTGTCAAACAAGCCTGGCTGAAAAGGTGGTCTTCACATGAGGGAATCTTGGCTAAGTAGTCAAATCCAGCATAACTGCCATGTTAAGTTTATCCGGCAGCACAATACCTTACCACAGCTATCCGCTCTATCCCTAAATCTCTAATAAATGTCTTTCCTTTAAATAGTCATCCTGTCTCACCCGTAGTCGCACTCCGCTTAATATCTGTTCATTTATTTTATTTTTATTTAAATTAAATTTCCGTAAAGTATATGTAATCCCGTAAGTTTCCATAAGTTTTAAGCAGCATGTAATCCTGTCACCCTGCGAACGAAAACGACAATATTAAATATATAATTTTTTTTTTCCTCTTCCCAAAATTTTTCTTATACCACATTGTTTTTCTCTTCTGCTCATTGGACGTTAGAACTTTCTCACATTGTTGTCTAGTGTGGGCTCTTTATTTTTGTTGAGCCAGCAGGTTAGAGTTGTCTTCTGGCCTAGAGTTAGCCTAGAGTCTTCTCCTTCGCAGTGATCAGCAATACACCTTCTTTACCCCCCTTTCCCCCTCATACCTGGGTATTAATAACACACAAAAAAAAGAAAAAAATTAACTCTAGCGTAGGTAATTTTTAAAAAAAAATTTTTTAACGCTAGAAGGGGAGACTGTGGTAATTCCACGGTTATACGGGGATCACCGTATCTTGATCACGGCATAGATATATGATGCGTGCACAATGTAGTCAAGACAAGCCAGAGTCGTTCACAATGCGCCGAAGTCAGCGGACGTAAGTTGCGTGTTGTTACAATTTAACCTCTTAGTAATAAACCTAAATGGCTACCTAAACCCTTAATTGCGGGGTCTGATCGACCCCCGGGTGTTACGTAGTCATTAGTAGGTCATCCGACTAAAATTAAGAAGGAATTATTATGACCTAAAGGGTTAACGTAATTCTCTCATCACGCCTGTCCCTAACTGTAAATTTGTTACCAGGCGATTTAGAATTAAGAATTATTGGAACCCATTGGTAACATGTTTAAGAAATAAGAAACAATTTCCAAACAATGCTGAAATTTATTAAGCCGTAAAAAAAAAATTGACCATTCACAAAATAAATATCAGCCAACAATTAACCAATTAACAAAATACTTATTTATAAATAAGTTTCTATAAAACAATTGCATGTCCTTAATAAAGTTACAATTACTTGATCTTTCCCCCCCCAATACAACTGTTACAAATAAAAAAAAAAAAAAATTTTATGGTAATATAAATTTGTAAAAAAAAAGAAATTAATTATTGACAATAAATTTAACTTGAAAAGTATATATTAATTGTAACAAATTTGCATTATCAAATCGCTTATAATCTATTACAATTTATATTATTAAATTTCTTAAAGCTAAGTTGATCAACTAAATATATATTTAAAAAAAATTAGTTTATTATATAAAAGGAAAATTAAATTTTATTTTATTTTATTTCATTGACGTCAATATATTTTAATTTTGAAAAATAACCCCTTTTGGGTCGTGGAGGCCAAAAATTTGCATATGCTGTCCCATCCAAGATTTAATTTAAGGTTAGTACATATTGTTCGACAGGGAATAGTCACCAAGATGAAATCACTTTATTACACCATAATTTTTATGATTAAGTTTAGTTTAAGAAACACAACTAAAGTTCCTCTAATTAACATGAGGCATATTTCAAAAGATTTTTCTTTGTAAGTTGAGCTGTTACGGACTAGGAAGTGCAGAGTGTGTTTCAGCTTGCCTTTACTGCTGACCTTGAACCAGCATTTTGCTGCGCAAAAAAAAGGCGACTATGTTAAAAGAGGTTTAGACAAACTTATACAGGTTGTTTAACAAGATTTTTTTTAATGTAATGAAGTTACTTTGAAATTAATTTTTTTTGTTTTTTAAAATATTATCACAATTACAAAATGTCTTGAAAAGAAATTTACAAAATAAGTTTTTTTATTAATAAAGAAACTTTTGTTAATTTTTTAAATGAAAAAAGGTTACTCTACTTTTATAAGACATTATGTTTTTCAAAAGAAATTACTGACAATTCAAAGAAAATTAATCATGATTAAACTATTTCTAAACAATACATAACTGCAAATAAAATTTAAAGATATAAACATAGTTATATTAAAATGGTCAATTTTAATTCTGTTACCTGGAGTTGTGTTTCAAAAAAGCTTACGAGCTTTTGGCGTCCAGGTAAATCATCGTAGAAAAACCACTCACAGAGTTTCGCAATGTGCACTAACAAGCCCTAATTGTACATGAGTTGTTAAGTATTTAAACGAAATTTTGAAACCGAAGCCAAGGTAATTTTGATTAGAAAATATTACCTTTGAGTATTACATTCTTTTTTTTTATCAAAAAGCGACTGATCTGCATTGAAGGTAAGAAGTGACTCACATAATCAAGATTGGCCGAGGTCAGAGTCTGATGGGCAGGTCGTTCGATGTCGTTTTCAATGCCGCTCACCAGGTGGTAGCATTATCCAGGCACTAGCCTTATGCCTTTACTAGGTAATTAAATTTAATCTGCCTTATTGGCAAGTGCGGTTTTACATGGATTTTTATTTTATGTATAACGGGCGTTACAAATTCTATTAAGTAATTATAATAATTAATTAGTTAGTTTAGTAATTAAATTATATCTCATCATAAGCTGGCTGTGTACATAGTGATTAGTTGGGTTTGAGACTAAGCATTAAATAATGATCCAATATATTTACTGGGTAAGTCCTAACACATTTTTCCAAACACTCCTTCCAGAACCTTAAGCGGTTCGAACGTCTGGTCATATCGAATAACGAGGGCTTACGTTCACCTCAGTCGGTAGCCGAGACGTTCGCCTCATCATTGTAAAACTTTACCATTGAGTTATTCGACAGACTTAAATTACAAGTAGTAGTCCCGGGGATCTGTTCCTGGTTCTGTATTATTTTCATTAAATATAAATGACTTTTCTTTTTCTGTAAATATTGATAGTGTTTTTCAGTTTACAGATGACACAAACTTTACTTTTTGTAGCAAAACTGTCCCTGAAATTGAGCAGGAAGGTTTTGTAGAGGTATTCAATATTTTGAAGAACTAAATCTAAAAATAAATTCATATAAGACCACTTGGAGATATTATATAGATAATGTGTGTCAAAAATATTTCAGGATTGTTTTCACTCATCAATTTAGCCAAATACTGTACCATGTGTTGAAATTGACATAATATGTGTAATGTGGGATTAAAGAATAGGATTATTTTATAGTGCAATTATAGTAAATAGCATTTTCAAAAGGTTATTTGCCTTATGAAAAAAAGATAATAAAAAAATAAATTTGAATTAAAAGCATAGACATTCATGCAGGAATGTTTTAAGAACTTAAAAATTCGAAAACTGCCAAACATGTATATCCTAAAAGTAATATTATGTTGTCTATTTAATAACAATACAGCTCATAATGGTGACTTTAATTCTTATAACACAAGGAAAAGAGGGGATTTTAGATGTGATCAGTATAGATTGAACATCTATAAAAGATTTCCTACACAAGACAGAATTATTCTATTTATTAGACTAAAGGTAATAGACAATAAAAACAAATTAAAGTAAAATTAAACCTATTTGTTGCTTAGGAGTGTGTATTTGGTGGGTGAGGTTTGTTTATAGCCACTGTAAATTGGGTTTTATAGCCTCACTTTGTCCAACTTATATGTATGATGAATCTATTACGAATGTATACTTAACTGTATAATTAATTATTGTAATATTCATGTTTGAATTGTTGGTTTAATTTTTTTAAAATTAATTGTTATAATATTGTATCATAATTTAGGCATATTGCTGTTCATTTATTATATATTTATGTGATGCTGCTATAAAGATTTATATTTGTCAAAAAGCAAAATAATACATTTTTTTTACAAATATTGCTTATAGGATATTATGTATTATATCAGAATATAACAAAATTAACAAATGTACTTTTAAAGTTTTATTATAAAAGAACTCTTAAATGTAGCTTTAAGAAACTAATTTTAAAAAAAAAATCTGAATATAAATTTAATATTTCAATTCAGTACTTCTATTAAAATAAATTATGATTTCTAACTAATCAGACTGATAGAAAAAACACTTAAATTTTTCCATGTTTAAAAAATACAATTTACAGTTGAAATTATTCCCAAGACTCATTAGTCTGATAGGAAAATAGTGAACAAAATTAGCTTGTATAGTAATGATAACATCAAAATTGTAAATACACATTTGGACTTACAGATACACATTTATTTTAATAAATTTCTTTTGAGATCAAACAAAACAAAATACCTACTTTCATTTCATCACAACCAAACAGGAACATAAAATACCCATTCGAAATTGTTTAATTGCTCTTTTAAGCTCAATCTATTTTATGGTTTGTCAACATAAATATTATTACATACTTCAGAATATCTGTTGACTGTTGATGAGATTCAAAAATCTTGACTATATCAATGCTGACCACTCGATTGACTAAATACAGTAGTGTCAAACGGTGAGACCAAATTTTTATTTTCCAACGATGGTAGCAAAATTCAGTTAATTTGTTAGGTGTACTTTTATCATTTGATAGTTCAACAAATAAATTTGATATAAGTGGTAAAACGTCACATATTTCCACCAACTCCTAAAGAAAAACAAATAATTATAAATAATGAAAAGAGAAAAACAGATAACTAACACACAATTGATTTCTTGTAAATGTTACAAATGTATGCATTGGTTTACAATTAAATAATCTTAGTTTATGGTTACTTTTGCTCCCTCGCCTATAATATTCTAGTTATCGTGATACCATAATATATAAATATATCGTAAAAGCACTGTAACAATTATTTCTATCTTTTAAGGTACTTATTAAAAGTCTCCTTCATGTCCTAGCCTTTACAGTAGTTTTCTAATATCATGATAAATAAACATAGTGCAAAAGCTTTGTATACAATTTCTATCTTGAACACAAGAAGACATAGTATACTATTAAAAAGCTTGTGTTATATTATATTGTTATTAAAAGTGACTTTTGCTTTCTAACCTATAGATATCCTAGTTAAATTGATATCATAATAAATAAACTTAGCTCCAAAGAACTGCATACAATTTCTATCTTGAAACAGGGAGACATAGGACAATATTAACAAGTATGTGTTATATTATATATTTATTAAAAGTCACATTCACTTACTAACCTATACAATAGTTATATGAAAGAAGTCATTCCAAACTACAAGTAAAACACTAACACAATTAACATTAGAAAGTTTAATAAACTATTATGTACATTTCAATAACATAGCTACCAGTGGCGGCTCCTGATTAGGTTGCAAGGTTGCACAACCCCCATCTCATATAATATCTAAACAATAAAAATATTATTTCCAGTGAAAAATATACGACCTAGACCGGGAATCAAATCCAGGACCTTTGGCTTTACGCGCCAATTCTCTACCAACTGAGCTATCCTTGATCACGTCCCAGCACAGGGCATACACTTCTCACTTGAATTTGTTTTTGCTGCAATTTTTGAGTTATGACAAATAAATTACCTTGTTACAAACAACATTGAAGCTAATCGGTATACTTGGCTTGCAGCCTTTACGTATGTATTTAATTATATTATAATTATTACGTAAAGCTAAAGGTCCTGGGTTCGATTCCCGGCTTAGGTCGTATATTTTTCACTTGAAATAATTATTTAATCAATAATACTAGCTCGGTAAAATAATGTATAAGCGTTAAAATCAATAAATTAATATAATAAAAATATTTCTTAAATCTAAACATTTTTTGAAAATATTAATATGATTTCAAGTTTTATCAACATCTTTTTAAACGAAAAAGAGATAAAAAAGTACAGTGTAGAGCTGGTGATAACTAAGAAATAATTGTGTGATATGATGTCATCGCTTAGGTCGCAGAGCTCGAGTGCACTAGGCTTGCCCGTCCCTCTAATGGTAAAATAACATGGAACACTTCGGGTCTTGAAAACTCTTGTTGCCTAGCAACAGCCTATATCTCTATTAGGTTGTAGAAAGTTTGCAACCTAACAGCAGACATGCACACTGCATAGTGCATAGTTTATACCTGACTATGGAAGGACTATAGAAGTGCTCCTTTCTTCATCTGGTTATTAACTCAAGTCGTCTGTTTGTATTTGTTTTCGAGGTTATGTGTGTTTTTTGAGTGGTTCGATCACTTACAACATTTATTGTTTATCCAATAACAAATATATCAGGGACATTTTGACTTTAGTATTTGGTATTTGTTTTAAATGGTGTAGGAATAATTCTCACCTTGTTTGTTCCATAATAAATAAAAATTAGTAATCGTATTTGTTCTTATATTAAGTTGTGTGCGTTTTTTGAGTGGTTCAGTCATTGCACCAACTATTGTTAGTTTTATTATTAAGATGCGGTTAAATTATTAGTTAATGATCATTTTGTTAGGACAATGAATTCTGTTGAAAATTTATTACAAAAGCCTTTCAGTTTGTTGTCAAATGAAGAAAAATGTGAAATTAAACGATTGGGTAGGCTTACACCTGACCTTCCTGGTTTTACCAAAATTGTCCAAACTGGAAAAAGGTCTTTTAACAGAAAATTAAATTCGGATTTATACAAAAAGTGCTGTTGGTTGTGTGGCTGTGAATTAAAATTGGTATTATTTTGTTTCCCTTTTTTATTTTTGGTATAGAAGACACATGGGTTAAGACAGGATTTAAAAATCTAAATCATATTGCTAATAGAATTAAAAAAATATGAAGCATTAGCTAAGCATATAAAAATAGCTTACAATTAGCCTTTTTTTGGAACAACTAAAGTAGCTGAACAATTAAATAGTGCGTATAAGATGAACATTGCAGCTACAATAGATATGTATTAAGTATTATTATAATTTTTTTTTGATTTTGTGGTGCGTTTGAATTGGCATTAAGAGGTCATGATGAGAGAAATTAGTCAAGTAATCCTGGTGTGTTTAAAGGGTTGATTAATTTCAGTGCTCAATTAGGTGCAGTTCTAAAGAGCCTAATTAATTATCAAGAGAGATTATGGACATTTTTAAATCCTTCAAATCTTGATTTAGCATCATTATAATAATGTATATTAAATGAATTGTCAAAACAAAAATTTGACGAAACTCTACTCAAACTTATAGCCCTAACATACGATGGCGCTTCAGTATAGCTGATGTTTCTAATGGTGTCAAAGATGTAGTTCAGAAAAAATATCCTGATACACATTGATACACAATACATTCACTGTCATGCACATCAGCTCAATTTAGTAATGATGTGAGCAGCGTCTGTAGAATTTTGTTTGAAAATGTTCAGGGACTATGTACATTTCTTACGACAAGCTCACAAAGAACATCAATCCTGGATGAAGTAGTTAAAAAATGATTGCCTAGATCAACTCAAACCAAGTGGAATTTTCAAACAAGAAGTGTAATTATGATTCATGATCACATACAGGATTTGATCAAAAAATGTATGGAAAACATACTTAAATCAGATTATGTGAAAAATGACAGTGTCTTAGGTCAGGCATCAAGGTGATCTAAATAACGTTACAGAATTCTACTTTTATATTTTGGCTTTCATTTTTTCGCAACATCATGCCATTTTTTGACTTGTTTTTTTGGAAATTTACAAAAAGTGGATAATGATCCAACTGTTATAATTAGAAGTCTTGATATGTTTGAAGAAAACATTTCAAAAATTAGAAACTCTATGGACGAAGAATCTGAAAATAAAAATCAAGAAGAACGCTCTTCAATGAGAAGAAAGACTGACAAAAATGAATTGAAAAGACGAGCAAAGGAAGTGTGTGATGTGATTTTAATCCAAACCAAAGACAGATTTCAATTCTCTGGGCATCCTGCAGGAACCACTTTATTTATAGCTAATAAATTCTATGACTTTGCCTAAGTGTTTCCAGAAAAAGCTTTAATAGCTGTTTGTGAGGATAATTAATGTCTGAATTTAAAAAAACTTAGAATAGAGCTTGAAACAATCTATAGTGCACAGAAGATTAGGGGAATATCAGGTGCAGTTAGTTTGTTTAGTTTCCTCAAGGAATGTGACTTACATGACAATTTCAGTAAAGTTATTAAACTTTTAGAAATTTTAATCACTCTACTTATGACGAATTCTGAAGTACAAAGATGTTTTTCAACTCTCAAAAGAATTAAAACTCTTCTAACAAATACCATGGGTGAGTAGAGACTGTCAGCATTGACTATGTTGTCAATAGAAAAGGATCTCATCATGGAAATCAATGATTTCAATCCGAGAGTTATGAAAAGTTCGCCCACCAGAAAGACCGACAAATGGAATTCTTTTTCAAATAATGTAAGTTTAATAATTTATTCTAATTGATATCCTTAATACAAATATGTGTTTGAAGTGATGCTAAATTTATGTTACATGGGCTCCTGATTCAAAAGTACTATCTACAATACAAACATATATATTGTTATTTAAAACACTTGGAACCACCAAGTTTTTCAAGCACCAGCTGCCACTCTGATAAACTAGTTACACCACTGATAACATCCACAATATAGTAGTATTAACTATAATTGTAAAATATATCAAACTTAAAACTATGAAAACATTACCTGCAATTTTGTGTAACCACCCTTTAAAAAGTTTCTAAGTTTTGTCTGAAGATCAGAACAGAGTAAGTGTAAAACTTTACTCTTTTTTATGCAGTCTGTTGTAGATTTATCGACTGCATGTATCCAGGTTTTCACAATCATGTCGATCCAAAACAGTCCTTTTACATTTTGTTCATGCGTTTAATAAATTCAAATTATAAAAACAAATTTTATGCCTATGCTATCTTAGAAACTGATTTATTACAAAATATTTTAAGATAAATTTTTCCAACATTTTCTGCACTAAAAATAATTGTACCAAGATATTAAAGCTGTTTACTAATTTTTATAATTTAGTCTCTGACAAATGTTTATTATATTACGTTTTTCTATATATGTTTATAATTTTAACCAGGTTCTGGCCGACGTTGTAATGCAAAGTTCATGCTGTTGATTTCCGTTCTGTTAATAATTCAAAAACTTCAGCACATAATTTGTTGCAGTTCTGTGAATCTGTAAACAAAATAAATATTTTAGAAAATAATCTGTGCACAAGCTTTCTCAAATACTCATTCATTAAAAAAATAAATAAAATAACAACGGGAAGTAAAAAAAGTTAAGCTAAATCACAAACTTAAAATTCGCTTCATAAGGAGTTTAATAAAATTGTACTGAAACAGTAGTCTTTTTAAAACTCAAATAAAACTTATTGGTCTCTATCTCACCAAAAATGCCAGTTTCCAAGTTATCAGTCAAAAAGTAAAAATGGTTATAATATTAAAGTTATCGATAAATTTTATACAAATTTTGACCTACTACCTCAATTGAAGTAAATTATGGTCGAAATGAGAGTCAAAAGTGGCAACAGAAAGGCTGGATATATTATAAAAAAATCTCAGGGGCTCACTTATAATGAGTATGGGTGCGGTAATTCAGAGGTGATCTAGCTATATCTTTTTTCATCTAGTCTTTGGTTAGATCCCTCTATTTCATCTTTCCTATCAGGTCTCTCTTGACCAATTTTTGCACTCTTCTAACTCTTAGACTATTTTAGAGTATTCGAGGAATAGGGGGTTTTATGCTAGGCTCTTTTTGAAGTAATGTTGGCCAAAAGGTTTTTTGCCTTAAATGAAAAAAAAACAAACAATAACAAAAATATGGTTATACATAAAAAAATTTATAATTAGTCCAAGAGTTTAAATTCCAGTGCACAGATGAACGACAGTCATCATTGGAAAAACCATTTTTTGAAGTCAGAGACCCTTAAACATATCTGTATTAACCTCGAGTTGATTTTTTCCATAACACAATATTTTATTTATACTATACCAGGAGAGTTTTAAGCTTGTCTCTTTCTCAGGTGCTTTTGCACTAAGCCCATAGTCGGCATGGCCATGTGAAAAAATAGGTGGTCTCCTAAGGCGACAAAATTGGGCGACAAACTCCTAAAGCAGTTTTTTGAAAGATGCTTAAACTAGTTGTAAATTATTGAAGTGAAATGTCTTATGGCACAGAGTGAAAAAATTCTACATTGTAGTCTACATTGCTCATCACATCACACGAGATCATAATGGTCGGCACTTTTTCGACCCCAGTTTTCGCTAACTTCGGCCATCCCCATCTGCTGCCTGTACACGGATATATACATATACTTGTATGTATAGACTTTACATGCCTGCTTACTCGAGAGAGAGAGAGAGAGAGAGAGAGAGAGAGAGAGAGAGAGAGAGAGAGAGAGAGAGAGTATGAGCGTGTTCATGTTTTTAGTTTCATATGGACATTATACATACCATCACAGATAGAGAGTCGTTATACAATGTTTAGTGAGTTTTTAATATTTAATGCAAGGTATGTTTTAACAGAAGAAAAATTTATATTATATTATTCCTTTTCTTAATTTTATAGTTTTGTAAAACAAATTTTTTGTATATTCACATGAATAAAATATGTTTATTTTTCGATGTAATCCCCTCCTATTTCTATGTGCATATTCCATCTTTTCATAGGCTTTGGAATTCCAAAAGAAACTTTTGAGCCTCATGTGTACTCAATTTTGCACTGCTTCCAAAAACGATTCTTTGTTACAACAAAAATGATTCTCTCACAGCTCTTCCTTCAATGGTCCAGATAGAGTAAAATCACTTTGAGCCAAGTCAATACTTTAAGGTGGGTGATCCAACAGTGGTGAGCACCGAAACTTTGAAGTAGAATTGTCTTGTTGGTCGTATTAGATCGAATGCTATCCTGAAGAAAAATCATACTTTTTAAAGTTTAAAGTTTGGTTTAAGTTTGACCTTTGGTGTGCAAAGTAACACATAGTAGTTATCATTATTTACCATCTCACCTTTAATTATATTAATTTTTAAGTGTAAAATGAATAAAAATTTAATTATTCATATCCCAGATTATCGTCATCATCAACTTTTCATTAGACCTGTGGTGTTCCAATCGCTAGAGTTAGTTATAATTTAGTTTTGTACCTCATGTATCACTGAGGATGGCGACTTTGTTGTTGAAAAGCGTTTGATTAAGTAAACGTAATTTTTGTGAGATCTTGTGTCGAGTTTTATTCTATCTAATATTATCTCACAAGTCAAACTCAATATTTATTTACAATTAAATAATTTGCAAAATGGTAAATTTACTGCGTAGCATGTACAAGATTAACCAGATTTACAAGTGCTACTTTTTTCTCTACAACAGCAAATAATATACTTTTGCAGTAATTCCAAACTTGTAGGGAATAATAAAATAAGTAAAATATAGAAATATCTTCATTTTCTACACTCCATCCAAAGTATTTAGGATCTAAGGTATTAATGGATGGAGCCATTATACCAAATATGAGCTGCCAATATGAACGTTTCAAATGCTGAATTTTTATAACAGATTTTGATGGGAGAAGCCTTCCTATAGATGATTGCTTTGTTACTGATAACTGTACCTTTATTGCATTAATATCATTATACAGATTTGCAAATTTCTTTTTTGTATCATACAAAGTGTATACAAATTTTGTACAAGTGATAATCGTTTCAGAAATTAAACCTTCTCCTAATCAGGATAGCTCTATAAGTTCTTGTTTGGATGCAACTTTATAAACGGATTTTTAACAAATTTGAACATGGATGACGTTACATCACATCCAGTAAGTGTGTGTATAGCTGACAATGCTAATATATATATATATATATATATATATATATATATATATATATATATATTATTTACATCTTGAGATGTGTTTTAAAAATAGATTACCTTTCATATTTGTAGCCTATGTACAATACAATACATATATACATTTTTAAACAATATATTTATATATATTTCTTGTTTAATCCATGATATGAACTTCAATAGTTTAGTATTGATTCTCTATCATAATATATAGGTTTGATATAATGTAAACCCGAAAGATCTGAATAACGCGCCGTTGTTGCATCCGGTACACCCAGGCGCACATGCTAACATACGCTCGCAACAAATTAAATTGTTACAACTTTTTAACAAAATAATCTAGAAAAGTGAATCTTTAAGTATCCAACTACAGTATAGCATTTGTAAAATATTACAATTTCAAAGTTTGTGAAACAACTTTTTAATTTGAAAAAAGATGTCTGAAAATTAACAAAAATTATAAACAAATCCGCCATTTTATTTTAATTAAATCTTATTGTTTATAATCAATACTATCGTTTAGTGCATTGGTTAAAGATGATTCAATAAAAATTTCAAATTAAAATACCTATAAACAGCCGAGATATGACGAGTTAAACTTGAAATTTCATTAAATTTTGAAAATGCGGAAAATGACAACTTTCCCATTATAAACATCTTCGGATGGGGTAATTTTTGATAACTTTGAACTGAAAGCGTCACAGGTCATATACTTTTGATTAATTGGTTTGGTCCGGTAATCTTGACCCTGCAACTATTTCGATTTCTAGGGCGTTTTTTGAGGGTGATCTGCAGAACTAACATTAATTCTCAGACTCAGGCAGCACAAAAAGTAAAATCGGCAACTGAACAAATTTGGCTGAACCTAGAAATAAAGTCCTTATATAGCAAAAAAAAAAATTTTTAAATAAAAAAGTACTTATTTAAACCTTGCAAAAATGTTATAAAAACTAGAACTGGATGAATTAATGGAATCAACCCGAACGCACATAGAATTAAATTTATCTGAGAAAAAAAAACTATTTCTAAGAAATTCGACAAATTAATGGCCGCAAGAAATGATTATAAGAAGAAAATCAACAGTCGTTTTACAAATTTTCATCAGTTTTACCCTAGATTCACAAATAAAACAAAAATTAATTTTAATTATGACGAAATTGATTTACTTAAAGATTTAAAACATAACATCAACTCCAAACATGCAAATTTTTAACAGACTATCTAAATTGAAACAACAATTAAACGTTTGCTAACAGAGAAACAAAATATAACCAGATTTAATTATTGATAGAGTAGATAAACGGATAATGGAAGAAGGAACAGTAAACAAAACTAATCACAATGTTAAAGAGCAACTTACAATATTTCTTTTAAATTAAACAAACATATTGTTATTGCTACCAAAGTTGACAAGAAGAATACTTTAGTTATAATGTCAAAACAAGAGTATGTAGAAAAAACAGAAGTTTTCTTAAATAATAATGATATAAAAAGATTTAAATCTGACCCTACAATAATGTTTAATAATGAAACAAGATCGTTATTAATTCATATAAACATATTCTCGAAGCTATCCAGAAAAAAAATGATCAATCCAAATGCTCCTTATATAAGACCATTACAAAATTACATAAGATTGGTGGAAACCCAATAAGACCATTAGTATATTTCAAACATTAGACACAATATTGAGGAATAACTTAACTTTCAATTATAACCACTCCTTTAAAATAGCCTATATCTCTTTAAAAAACCGTAATATTTTAAAAAGAAATCCACGCTCGTGTCGTTTGAAATAGAGGACCAAGATTACAATCACTGAATCTATCCAAATTCGAAAGATAACATTAAGAATAAAAACAAAATTAATAGTGAAAAACTCGAAAACTTATCAAAGTTTTAACAATTTGTTTAGACCAAAATTATTTTGAATTCAAAAACGAACGTTATATATAAGCGAAGAGAATAGCTATGGGTTAGCTCTTCACATTTTTCAATAAAATAAACTTTTATTATAGATATGCCGATAACACAATATATCTTTTTACAATTAAGAGACAGATTGAAACCTTCAAAAACTATTTAATAAAAAAAACTCCTGTCTTAAGTTCACCAGCCAAATAGAAAATAACAAAATAATAAACTTGCTATACTTAACAATAACTAATGTCAGCGACAGATTCTCTTTCAAAATATTCAGGAAACACCCTTATAGACAATAAAATATAAATAAAAAATTAAGAGGAAAAACAAAATATATTGGCATCAAATAACACGGTTTAATAGATAATGTTGCTAGCCGAATTTTTAAAGCAACAATGGTCCTCTAACCTTCAAAACTAATAACAACCTTGTAGCATTCTAAATTCATAAATAATAGTTCCTACCGCTGTACTTCCGTACCTTGACAGGTGCTGCCGCGTAGCAGCCCTTTCTAGAAAGTATCGCGTGATGCATGTAAGATACAAAGTACAACGGCTGGCCAGCTTACCTGAATAAAACCGGCAGTGACTCTGTCTCTGCATTTCAACATGTACAAAAACCTTCATCGCTCCGTTAAAATTTATTAAAGTTACATCATGACAAATAACACTTTAGCTTCATAGAGAAAATGTAATAACAGTTTTACAATTCAGTGATGTGTTCTTTTGGTTTGCTAATAAGTAGTTGTGTAGTTTTTCTTTTCACGGCACATGTTCACGTGAATTTTCAACAGGACTCCAGGTAACTAAATTTACAGATTTTATCATATCATAAATTTTGTTAATCTTTTAAAATTTATTCATTAAAATATGTATTTCATGTTTTATTTAATATTCAATGTTTTTTTTGGTAACTAAATGATTATAAATTTTTTTTTTCATTTCTTAAAACATAGTTTACAAAACCTTAAGCAGTCAGATTTTAAGTTTTGAGCAATTATGTGAAATTAGTGCAAACTAGTGTTAAACATTAAACAATCAGAATATCTTATTGAACATGTCAAAAAGACTAATTAAAGAAGTCTCTTCTAGACCAGAATATTTGTTTTACAGATTTTACAGATTTTTCAAGTTTCATACAAGCTTTGTTTTAAACAAAACTAAGTATATATAAATAGCTTTATAATCATCTAAGAAGCATTTAATTATAAGCTTAATGGATTTCTGTGATGCAATCAATATTCTTTAATTTTGACAAATAACCAGATATTTTTAACAAAGAACATTAATGTTACGACATGTCTGAAATTGCACAGATGCTAGTAAACGTGTTTTTTGCTTTAGCTAAAACGCTGGTCGGAGAAACACACCAAATCTTGTTTCATTTTGCATACTCCAGCAAAAGTGCATAGCATGTTTCTGCCTGGTTTTAAAACATGTTTTTTTTTTTACAATAAATCAAAAAAACTTCCAAGTGGACAAAAGTGACCTTTTTTTGAAAACTGACTCTACAAAACTTTGTTTAAATTTATATTGTACATGTACCTAATTTGGTTTAGTGAAATGTGTTCTAAAAAACTGTCATTTAAATGTAATCTTGTATAGCTATTTGTAATTTAAAAGAAAAATAATTGGGTGGTGCCTGCATGCAAACTTTTCGGTCCTTACAGCCTCCAAGAGGTTATTTTCTAAATTAATAAAAAAATTGACGTCAATTTATAAAACTTCAGTATTCAAAATTTTCATTTCTTTTTTTATAAACTTCTCATATTATAACAAATTCTTTTATTTAAAATATATATATATATATATATATATATATATATATATTGGCCAATTTAGTATTTAAGAAATTTAACAAGCAAATCATATTATGTAACATTTAATCTAATAATGAACTTGTTAGAATTAATATAATTTTTTTTGAATTTAAAATATCAACCTCATTTATAGAATCTTTTCATTGTTAAATTCTGTAACTGTTTAAAAAAACTATTATTTAATAAACTAAAAAAAGGGGGGAATAAATATCAGAATCTTTTCATCAATTTTTTTATATTGTAATTTTACATTAAGGGCGTATAACCTTTTTTTTTTTTTTTTTTTTTAGGATTAATTATAATCCTGTTAATTATTAAGCTGTGCTCATAATTTTTTTTATTGTTAAATTTTGTAACTGTTTATATAAACTTAAAGAAAAAAGGGGGGATAAATTTTCAGAATCTATTTATCATTTTTTTTTTATTATTATATTTTACATTAAGGGCGTATAACTTCTTTTTGATTAATTATAATCTTGTTAATTATTAAGCTGTGCTTATGATAGTCTATCTCAGGATGTTTTTTGCTTTGTAAATGATAAAATCTGAACCGTCGAAATTTCTTTTTCTGTTTAATAAATTTGAGCCTTGTTAATTACTAAATTTGTCTTTGTCTTTTTTTTTAATTTTCAAACATTGTTACCATTTGGTTCCGCCTTTTGTTTAATTTAAGTCCCCTGGTAACATGTTTCTGGTAGCAGAGCGTGGTTTTCTCTAAATTATAGAGTGGTTAATTTTAAATTCTGGAACCGTAGTTAATTTTCAAAATTTTGTATTGGAACCATATAAATTTAAATTCTTAAAATTTTTTTTTTTAATGTTAAACAAGGCTCAATTTTTATGTTTTGCAGCTTTTTCGAATACTGTACAACTATTGCTGATGAAATTTTTTTTTATATTTAAATCTATATAAATTTATTAGTCTCTTTTTTTATTTATTTTTAATATAAACACTTTACACAAAAACATCCAAACCAATTTTGATAAAATTTGTTTTTCTTTATTTTTCTCTGCTTAAATAAAATTTTTTTTTATATATATGTACATACATTGCACACTCTAGTCATTCATTGAACTTGATTCAGACAGGCAGGGCTCTTTCGGGAATTCAAAAAAAAATTAAATAAATAATAAAACCCAAAAATAGATAGAAACACAAAAAAAAACAAAAAATATTCAAAATTTCCTTTAAAATTTTCTCGAGTTTTCTTTCGCTTGTCTGTATTAATTCATACTTACACACACACACATATACACAACAATTACACAACATATAATTCTCGAGTCATCTTCTGGTCCTTTCACTTCATTTTTGTATCATCTTAAAAGAAAATTTTTTTAAAAAAAAAATCACTTTGTTAATTTTTATCAGCAATAGTTAAAATGGCAGTAAACTTCCTGGGATTAGTAAATGATCTAAAAAGAACTGAGCTCACCTTCGAAGTCGTGGCTAGAGGTGGAGAGATTGACACCCTAGCAGAAATGCGAACTGCTCTTAGGTCCCTTCTGCAAAATGCCGTTGAGCCCGAATTGGGAAATTTCACGGGAGAGATCCTATTACAGCACATATCCTTAGCGCAAAGCTCCTTGTTCATCTTACAAGATGACCTGGAGAACTTAGATTCAGAAAAGGGCTTCAGAATTTTCCGTTTTCGCGAGCGGATGAATGCTTTCGGAAGACGACTAGAGTTCCTAACTCGGGTGCAAACTGAGCAACTAAAAGTTGCAGATAACAACGTACTGCGGGATCTTGCCGAATTACAAAACAACTTCGGAACCCTGAAAGACAAATTTAAAGCTTTCGAGCAAACCATAGCTCCCTTAAAGTTAAATGTAAGCATCCCGCTAACGCCCTCTGGGGGAACCACTAAAGCCAGCTCTGCAGAGCCATCTCGCTCCAATGGGCTAAACCTCATTTCGGACACGCCGCAGGCCGATCCTCAGCAACCGACTCCAGGCAGTTTGAAAAGCTATTCCTATGCTTCTTTATATGGCAAGTTAAGCCATCCTGCTGAACAGATTATCAAAACTATACCTCAGACAGATGGTTTCGACCTCGATAAATTGTTGAATTTTTTTAAAATCGCTTTAAAAATAGTGAAAACTTACCCTGATGTAGCTGTAAATATCAATAATGTCCTGATGCCCTATGCACAGGGACCTTTAAATTCATGTCTGATTAGACATCAGGCATTTAATACATTTCACAAAGAGGCCTTAAGTCTCTTTATACCTTCACAAAGGTTGGCTTCTCTAGTGCAGGAGTTATTCTATAGGCCCCAGAAGACTAACGAGGCGGTGCACATTTTTGTGAATGAAATTAAAGAAGCTGCAGAAACATTAAATTTAGAAAAGTCCGAATTGGAGGTCACGGACGTCATTCTGGAGGGACTGTCTCCGGAAGTCCGCAACTGTTTAGTTTTTGCGACTAAGCCCAAAAATTTTGCAGATTTAGATAGACTCTGCGCTCACGTTAACAATGTCATGTACACTGACAAGCAAAGGGCTCCATTAACAAGACCTGAGGTTAGAAGTCCTGATTTTAGACCTACAAGACCAGTTGTCTGTTACAGTTGCGGTCAGCCGGGACATAGAAGCCCAGAATGTCGAAACCGGCCTCCAACAAGGCAATACCCTCCAAAAAAACGGAGGCAGGTTTGGAGTCTAGTTGGTAGCTCCAGGCCAGCCTCCCGTCTTAAAACCAACCACATCGGATTCAGATATAACTTCAACCCACATTTCACTAATAGACAATTCTTTCAAAATTTAAATTCAATTTCCCATCAAAGTAGAAACAATTTAGGCAATAAACTTCAAAATTACTTAACTCCCATTTGTTATCATTGTGGCATGCCCGGTCATTATATCTGGGGTTGTAAATTCTTCTTTTTACGGAATAGGCCCAGGCAGACCTATTCCAGCTCCAAGCTTTCAACTACAAACTTCAAAAAAAAAAAAATATTTCTCTTAAATCTAGGGGTCTGAACGATCAGTTTTTGCCTTTGGTGGAAGTAGCTTTTGGGCAAATTAAAGTTAAGGCTCTGCTGGACTCCGGTTCAGTAAGATGCGTCATATCTAAAGCCCTTTTTAAGAAATTAAAGAACACCAAAGCTTTTAAATCCATAACCAGGGTGAAGGCTGATTGTGTCACGGCTTCTGGAAAAAGGTTGCCCATTTCCTACTCTTGTCTCCTTCATCTTAAAATGGAACATTGTAGTTGGAATGTAGATTTTCTGGTGGCGCATAAGTTGTCGTGTCCTCTGATCCTTGGGTCAGATTTCATCTCTAAAACGGGACTGGTACTTGATCTTTCAGCAAAAAACTTCTATTTTAAATTTTCAAGGTCTATTGTTTTTCCTCTGTGTAATTTCAGTAATTCTGCTCATAAACCCATAGTGTCTTCAACATCTGAAGCTACTGCTCCTGATCCTTTAGGTCATCTTCAAAAGAATGATAAAAACGCCGTTTTAAAAATAATTAATGATTTTCCTCAGGTACTCACTAAAAGATTAGGACTAACACATCTAGTTGAATACGATATTCAACTGAAGGATAACACTCCAGTCAAGTGTTCTCCATACCAATTGGCACCCCCAAAAATGGAATACCTCCGTGAACACATTAACGAATTGTTAGATTCAGGAGTAGTAGAACCTAGCCGTTCGGCATATGCATCCCCTGTTTTTCTGGTTCAACATCCCGAAAAGAAAACAAGGATGGTGATTGATTATCGGAGACTCAATCAAAACATCGTCGTCGAAGCGGTGCCGCTACCTAATTTACACCAAAGTTTTAACTGGTTTGTCGGTGCCAAATATTTCACAGTATTCGATCTAAATTCAGCTTATCATCAAATCCCTTTGTCTCAAAAGTCCAAACAAATTACCAGCTTTTGTACTCCTTGGATGCTCTATCAATTCACTCGAGTCCCTTTCGGACTCTGTACTGGTGCCCAAGTGCTTACTAGACTTCTGGATCAGGTCTTCCATGACATCAAATTTAAATTCATTTTTAATTATCTGGATGACCTAGTCATCTACTCCAAAACTTGGGAAGAGCATCAAAAACATCTTCGGGAAGTCCTTACTCGTTTGCGGCGGGCTGGCTTGACTGTTAACCCAGATAAGGTCCGTTTCGCTGTGAATGAGATAAGCTTTTTAGGACACCTAGTTTCTTCTCGTGGCGTGCAAATCGACCCATCTAGAACTAAGGCAATTAGAAATTTTCCGCAACCCAAGAACCCTAAGGCCGTTTCCAGATTTATTGGAATGGTCAACTTCTTTGCTAAATTCATTCCTAATTTCGCGGAGCACGCTGCGCCTCTAAATCTGCTTCGAAGGAAGGGCCAAAAATTCTCTTGGCAAGCTGAACAAGAGAAAGCTTTTAAACATCTTCGGGAGGCAATAACACAGCCTCCGGTTGTCCGGATGGCCGATTTCGCCAAACCATTCATCCTGCAAACGGATGCGAGCTCGGTGGCCCTTGGAGCAGTTCTACTCCAAGAAATTGACGGCTCACGACAGCCCATAGCGTACGCTTCACGTACTTTAACACCTGCAGAAAGAAAAGCCTCATCTGCATATGAAGCCGAATGCCTAGCAGTAGTTTTTGGAGTGGAGAAATTTAGGCAGTATCTAGAACATCGGGAATTCCTATTAGAAACCGACAACCAAGCCCTTTCTTGGCTTTTAGCACGTCCTCGTCAACTTGGTAAATTAGGCCGATGGATTGCCAAGTTGACTTCATTGAAATTTAAGGTAGCGCACATAAGAGGAACTCAAAATATCATAGCAGACTCCCTCTCGCGCATGTTCGAACCAGAAAATTTCAACGAAGAGAATGCCACCTTTTCATGTACCAGTCTCCTCACAAATTTTCCTCTAGCTTTTCATGACATCCAGACTCATCAGAAGGCCGACCCTATTTTGAAAAATATCATTGCCGACCTTGAACAGAACATCTCTTCGGAGAAGTACTGTTTAAGTAAAGGTGTACTTTGCCTGAAAAATCATTTGGAAAAGCCCACCAGAATTTATTTACCTCAGTCCTTAGTCGACCTGGTGATTAATTACCATTACGACTCCGTTGTGGGTGGTCATCTTGGAATACTTAAAACTTAGTTTAAGGTAAAGGAGAATTTTTATTGGCCAACTTTAAAACAGGATGTCACTTCTAAAGTGCGAGCTTCTTTGGTGTGCACTGTAAGCAAACCTGCTCATAACTCTAAATTAGGATACCTTGCCTTAACGGTCCCCAATCGTCCCATGGAAAATTACATATTGACTACGTCGGACAGCTTCCTAGGACAAAACAGGGCTATAACATGATACTGGTCGCAGTTGACCAGTTCTCAAAATTCACCTGGCTCATGCCTGTCAGAGATGCAACTTCCCACAGTACAATTAAGGCCTTAAGCCAAAACATTTTTCAAAATTTCGGTTTTCCAAAGATAATAATCTCTGACAATGCACAATGTTTTGTATCACATGTCTTCCGCAACTTTTGTTTTTCTCGCGGTATTAAACATGCAACTTTATCTCCTTATCACCCCCAACCTAATAATGCGGAAAGACTCAACAGAAACCTTAAGGCAGCCCTCATCGCCTATCACTCCAAAAATCAATCCTCTTGGGACGACTCCCTTTGCTGGCTTCAGCTGGCCTTCAATTTTGCGCATCATGAGACTCTTAAAGCAACACCTTTTAGTATTCTTTTTAATTTTCTCCCCAATACACCACTGAGTCTCAGCTGGAACATACATGATCTCCTTCCAAAACCTAATACTAATCCCTCACAAGTTTGGCGCCAGGCCAAAGACAATATAATGAAAGCGCACCAAAAGGTCGAGAAGACCTATAACAAATTCAGGAAGCCTCATCAGTATAAAATCAACGATCTTGTCTGGTGTAAAACACACCCTCTGAGCTCCGCGATAGACAAGTGAGCTGCTAAATTGATGCCTCGATGGTCAGGCCCTTTCCGGATCATTGATTTTCTTACTCCGGTTACCGTTGCGCTTTCTTTCGCCAATTCACCTCGTTTCATTAAAAAAGCACACGTCGAGCAACTCAAACCTCATCATATAAATTAAATATTAACAAAATTTCTATAACCTTCTCCTTTACGATTTATTTTTCTTTCTGATCTTTCTTGGCGCGCGCAAATTGTCATCTGGTAGTCTTCTTTCCGTGCACTGCAGAACATAACAAAATACGGAACCAAGCCGTATTTCCTCTAAGCCAAATGCGCATCTGTATGTTTGGGCATCGGTGGGCTGAGCTCTCCTAGAGCCCCTCCGTGCCGTAATCTGTATAGATGTTTGCAGGCGAAGAGATCTTGATTTTCCTTGTCCAGTGATATATCTCACTGTTTCCCGGACTTGACGCTTTTCAACCCATAGTCTGATCAACTATGAGGTTCCACTTTACGGCAATGGCCGCTACATGTACCTGACATGTTTTCCTATCTAGACATATCTTAACATCGAGCACTCCGCGGGTGTAATCGATGCGACGAGAATATAGAGAGCGTCATGAACTCTTCTGTTTCTTCGTCACAATAACGTCTTCGGACGAGGACATTGTGAGTCCATTTCCTTAATAGTTAAGTTTGGTGTATTTGTTCTTTGTTGTTTATCTTGGTGAAGGTATACTGACCGGTTCTGTCGAACTACATATAGTTAATGTGGCACTCGCTATGCATGTTAGTCTTAAGTTTTTTTTTTTTATCTCGAGGTCTAAAACACCTGTCTGAGAGAAATTTTTTTTTCTTTTCTCTTCACCTCTTCACGCTCACTCACTCTCTCCTTTTTCAAAATTTTGCGGGAGGCCCTTCTGGCCCCCTTTTCTTTTCTGATTCCACCCTAACTCCGTCTTTCGGGGGGGAGAGCTGTAGCATTCTAAATTCATAAATAATAGTTCCTACCGCTGTACTTCCGTACCTTGACAGGTGCTGCCGCGTAGCAGCCCTTTCTAGAAAGTATCGCGTGATGCATGTAAGATACAAAGTACAACGGCTGGCCAGCTTACCTGAATAAAACCGGCAGTGACTCTGTCTCTGCATTTCAACATGTACAAAAACCTTCATCGCTCCGTTAAAATTTATTAAAGTTACATCATGACAAATAACACTTTAGCTTCATAGAGAAAATGTAATAACAGTTTTACAATTCAGTGATGTGTTCTTTTGGTTTGCTAATAAGTAGTTGTGTAGTTTTTCTTTTCACGGCACATGTTCACGTGAATTTTCAACAGGACTCCAGGTAACTAAATTTACAGATTTTATCATATCATAAATTTTGTTAGTCTTTTAAAATTTATTCATTAAAATATGTATTTCATGTTTTATTTAATATTCAATGTTTTTTTTGGTAACTAAATGATTATAAATTTTTTTTTCATTTCTTAAAACATAGTTTACAAAACCTTAAGCAGTCAGATTTTAAGTTTTGAGCAATTATGTGAAATTAGTGCAAACTAGTGTTAAACATTAAACAATCAGAATATCTTATTGAACATGTCAAAAAGACTAATTAAAGAAGTCTCTTCTAGACCAGAATATTTGTTTTACAGATTTTACAGATTTTTCAAGTTTCATACAAGCTTTGTTTTAAACAAAACTAAGTATATATAAATAGCTTTATAATCATCTAAGAAGCATTTAATTATAAGCTTAATGGATTTCTGTGATGCAATCAATATTCTTTAATTTTGACAAATAACCAGATATTTTTAACAAAGAACATTAATGTTACGACATGTCTGAAATTGCACAGATGCTAGTAAACGTGTTTTTTGCTTTAGCTAAAACGCTGGTCGGAGAAACACACCAAATCTTGTTTCATTTTGCATACTCCAGCAAAAGTGCATAGCATGTTTCTGCCTGGTTTTAAAACATGTTTTTTTTTTTACAATAAATCAAAAAAACTTCCAAGTGGACAAAAGTGACCTTTTTTTGAAAACTGACCTTTTTTTGAAAACTGACTCTACAAAACTTTGTTTAAATTTATATTGTACATGTACCTAATTTGGTTTAGTGAAATGTGTTCTAAAAAACTGTCATTTAAATGTAATCTTGTATAGCTATTTGTAATTTAAAAGAAAAATAATTGGGTGGTGCCTGCATGCAAACTTTTCGGTCCTTACAGCCTCCAAGAGGTTATTTTCTAAATTAATAAAAAAATTGACGTCAATTTATAAAACTTCAGTATTCAAAATTTTCATTTCTTTTTTTATAAACTTCTCATATTATAACAAATTCTTTTATTTAAAATATATATATATATATATATATATATATATATATATATATATATATATATATATATATATTGGCCAATTTAGTATTTAAGAAATTTAACAAGCAAATCATATTATGTAACATTTAATCTAATAATGAACTTGTTAGAATTAATATAATTTTTTTTGAATTTAAAATATCAACCTCATTTATAGAATCTTTTCATTGTTAAATTCTGTAACTGTTTAAAAAAACTATTATTTAATAAACTAAAAAAAGGGGGGAATAAATATCAGAATCTTTTCATAAATTTTTTTATATTGTAATTTTACATTAAGGGCGTATAACCTTTTTTTTTTTTTTTTTTTTTTTAGGATTAATTATAATCCTGTTAATTATTAAGCTGTGCTCATAATTTTTTTTATTGTTAAATTTTGTAACTGTTTATATAAACTTAAAGAAAAAAGGGGGGATAAATTTTCAGAATCTATTTATCATTTTTTTTTTTTATTATTATATTTTACATTAAGGGCGTATAACTTCTTTTTGATTAATTATAATCTTGTTAATTATTAAGCTGTGCTTATGATAGTCTATCTCAGGATGTTTTTTGCTTTGTAAATGATAAAATCTGAACCGTCGAAATTTCTTTTTCTGTTTAATAAATTTGAGCCTTGTTAATTACTAAATTTGTCTTTGTCTTTTTTTTTAATTTTCAAACATTGTTACCATTTGGTTCCGCCTTTTGTTTAATTTAAGTCCCCTGGTAACAACCTGAGGAACCGAAGAAAAAAACCAGTTGTCTACGCAATACGACAATCAGTTGTGACAATTGCAATAAACATTGGACATACAGGCAGATCCTTCAAAGTAATGTTTAAAGAACACATCCCAGGGAAAATCACAGCAATAAGACAAAAACCTCAAATTTTGCAGAACATGTAATTGAAATTCGCCACAGTCGCATGAGTGTCAATAATTATTTACAATTTTTGCGTAAATGTTTTAAAGGACCAATTATGAACGTTTTAGAAGAATTAAAAATATATTTGATTTGTGTTTACATGAACATGTTAAGCGAAAAAGTCAATTTTCAGTTAACACAATTTTTGATAAGATAATCCAAATTGAACCCCTTCAAATCTAAGACAGGCTATCTTCCATCCTTCATCTTAAGTTACGATTACTTGACCATGACTGAGAGCTCACGTTTATATAAACGTATCAGTTTCATTTTAATATTTATGAACGTAGTGTGTTCTTCTTATGTATTAGTGTTGGTTTCTGAATGTTATATTGACGCGGACAGATGGAAGGAATTTTAATCTTTGATAATGCTTGAAGGAAGAGGCGAAACGATCGTCACTTAAAAGTAAAACAAAAGATAGAAAGAACTATAAGCTGTGTGTGTAATTATGGTAATTTATTTAATTGCACCAGTCCAGTAAGGCAACACACTCATTTTTATTGGAAGTGTTGGTGACTCAAAATGAGGGATTACACGCCAAAATGTGGAAACTTCGTAGATTCAAGACGGAGATCTCGGGATAATTTTAAACCATAGGAATTGCAGAACGTCTCGTGACAAAATATCTAAACACCGGAACACTCTCCGATATAGATTTGGGGAATTCCTCTTCACGGTCTGAAAAGAACATTTCAGCAGACTGTAGAGAGAGAAATGGAAAAGATGAAAGCGTAAAGAAAAAAAAGGGGCTCTCCACTCATACAGGAGAAGATAAGATACTCCTAAGTGGAGTAAGATACAGGAGATAAAGCTTGGATGAAAAAGCATCCAGATTGATCGATGAATCTTTCCCTGATAGAGCAGTTTCATCTAATTATGTGATAAATATTCTGATAAAGTTCAGTACAACTTTTAGTGTAAAAGATTACTCCAAGATCTGGTCGCCCAATTGTCATAACCGATGAACTTGACGTTAAAGTTTTAGGTACAGTTGCTGTTCAACCAACGCAATCAGTACGAACAATAGCTGCTGATGTAGGTGTAAGTAAATCCACAGTTCATGAGATTCAAAAACAGCAGAAAGTTTACCGCTATTAAAATAACTAATGATGTCGTTCCGGACCGTATGTTATAATTTTGCTAAGATACGCCTCACTTAATATAGACGCAACGAAACTACTTGTATCGAATTTGTTTTAGTGATGAGGCAAGCTTTTTCATAAATAGTTCATTCAGAAGACATAATTAATTGCTGATATTGAGTTGATCAAAATCCTGATTGATTAGAAGAAGTCCAAACTCAGAATCTACAGAAATTAAAAGTATGGGCCGGAATTGTGGGAAACGGGGTAATCGGTTCCTTTTTTTATTATTGGGCCTCTCAACGGGTCATTGTACCTTCAGTTATTAGACGAAGATGTTCTACCTGCTACTCGAGGTGTCATTGAAGATAAAAATATCGATCCTACTCTCCGGCAGGATGAGGACCCCTACACTTTTACTTATCTGTGAGGGAATATTTCCCGGTGGCTAGATTGGACGTCTATAATTTATGGTGTGGACATCAGAACTTACTTCCTTTGATCTTTTTTCTTTTGGGGATACATAAAAGGTAGGAAACCAACCAAGGACGCCGTGTATGAAAACGATTTTTAAAAATAAATATTAGTACTAAACCAATGTTTTCTTCCGAGATTTTTCATACATGTTTACGTATTAATATTCACATTTCATTAAAATTCGATCAAAATCGGTTGAGTCGATTCAGACAAATTTAATAATAGCCTCATGAGAGATTAAACAATTTTTTTTAATGATAACTTACGAACCCCCTTTTTTTAGAGAGATGACAACCAATATGATTTGTTTGAGTCCTTTGAGTACAATTTCATCAAATCGTTAAAGCCGATTTTGAGTAAATCATAAGTTTATGTTTTTTTATGGGAGCTACCTCAAAGTTTTTAACTATAACTATCAAAAGATGGAAGAAAAAAATGCTAGAGGTAGGAATAGAGGGAAAAAACCGGTCCTGATTCAGGGTGGATCCATACGCCCCTCCCCTAAAACTTTGACCCTTTTTCAACCATTATGGTTTTTTCACCCCTTTTTACCATTTGCCCCCTTCACCAAAAACCTCCCACCACCCCTTTTTCCAAATAACCCTCCCACTGTAGTAATAGATGTGTACATAGTTATCTAGATAAGATAACTAAATGTAAAGTCCAACAAGTTAGGGACTGTAAGATGTAAGACTGCAGATAATAAAACAGTTGATATTAGACACTCCAATGATGTAGTCATTTACTAACTTATAACTTATAACATGGCGCAGTCAAAAAGTGATTTTATAGAGTAAATTAATTAAAATGTTTTTTTTTATAAAAAAAAAAAAAAAACAGTAGAAGTGAAAGATTTACTTAACAATAATGTAAAATAGTGTGATGCATTTATGAAGTCAGAAGAAAACGTGCTTTCTAAGAACAAGACTGCACAGGAAAAAGTAAGTTCAGACAAAGGATTTTCATGTAAGATGGAAAGTACTTTATTAAAACCACCAAAGGAATTGAGCCTTCAAGGTAATGTTGGAGAAAATTGGAAAAAATGGAAACAAAAATTTTTGAATTATTTGTTGGCAACTCAAGCAGAAGAAAAAGAAGATAAACTAAAATGTGCTATATTACTCCACGTAATAGGGGATGAGAGTGTAGATATTTTTAACACATTTAATTTAAAATCTGAAGAAAAAAATAAATTTCATATTTTGTTAAAAAAGTTTGAAGATTACTTCATTCCACGTACAAATGTAACATATGAAAGATTTAAATTTCGAACGCGTATACAATTAAAACATGAAAACATTGATCAATTTGTTACAGATTTGAAAGCTAAAAGTTTAACATGTGAGTTTGGCGACTTATCAGAGAGTCTAATTAGAGATCAAATTACATTAGGCATTCAAAATGAAAACCTAAGAGAACGACTACTTAGAGAAAATTTAAATTTACAACAAACAGTTGACATCTGCAGGGCGGCAGAAATTTCCAGTTTACAATCAAAGGATATAAATCAAGATGCTTCAAGGAATGAAGATGTACATGCTATTCAAGGATCGTCATCTTTCAAGAAAAAACAACCAACAAGAAGAACAACTGCTCCAAAAGTTAATAGTGGAAAAAAGTGTTACAGATGTGATAGGCAACATCCAAAATTCAAGTGTCCAGCATATGGAAAAATGTGTAATAAGTGTAAAAAATCAAATCATTTTGCTACATGTTGTAAATCAAAAAATTTACACATGTTTGAAAAAGAAACTAGTGAAAAAGAGGTAAGAAGTGATTATTTATTTATTGGTGCCCTAGGATCGAATAATAAATATGAAACTGACAATTGGTCAGTAAAACTTGAAATTATTCCAGGTCAGTTTATTGATTTTAAACTAGATACAGGTGCACATGCTAATGTAATCCCACTACAAATATATAATAAGCTTAATTTAAGCAGAAAGTTTCTGTTATCAAGTAATTTAAAACTAACTAGTTATTGTGGAAAAAGATTGCCTATCAAAGGTAAATGTTTTTTGAAATGTAGATATAAAAGTATGGTTAGAGTAATTGAATTTCAGGTAGTAGATACACAATCACCACCAGTGTTGGGGGTAAATACCTGTGAAACCATGAAACTAGTTGCTAGGATAGATTAAGTTACTAAGGAATGTAGTTATATAACTAATAATGAGGATATGTATTTCAGCAATGTAATGAAAGAATACAATGATGTGTTCAATGGGGTTGGTTTGATTCCTGGTAAACATAATATTAAAATTGATAATTTTGCTAAACCAGTTATATATGCACCCCTTAAGGTTCCGGAACCATTAATTATACCTCTTAAAAAAGAATTAGAAAGGTTAGAAATCTTAAATATAATTGAAAAGGTTAGCGAACCGACCGATTAGGTCAATTCAATGGTGATAGTCAGGAAACCTTCAGGACAACTTAGAATATGTTTAGATCCTAAAGATTTAAATTTTGCAATCAAACGTGAGCATTTTCAACTTCCTACATTGGAAGAGATCACAAACAAATTATGTAATGCAAAATTTTTTAGTACATTGGATGCACAAAGTGGTTTTTGGCAAATTGCTCTTAAAGAAGAAAGAAAGTTCAAAATTATGTACTTTCAATACCCCTTTTAGTAGATATAAATTTTTAAGGCTACCATTTGGAATAAAGTCTGCTCCTGAGGTTTTCCACAGAACCATACGTCAACTTTTTGAAAACATAGAAGGTGTTGATACCTTTATAGACGATATTTTAATTTGGGGTTCAACTCAAAAAGAACATGATTTAAGATTAAGAAAAGTACTAAATAGAGCTAGGGAAGTTAATCTTAAGTTCAATAAAGAAAAATGTAAATTTAATAAACAAGAATTAATTTATATGGGACATAAATTAACTAGTAAATGTATTAAACCCGATGAAAACAAAGTCCGTACAATAGAAAATATGCAAGTACCTAAGAATAAAAAAGATGTACAAAGACTGTTAGGTATGGTTACATACTTGAGTAAATTTATACCAAATATGTCTAGTGTCACCTCACCAATGAGGGAACTTATAAAAAATAATAGGGAATGGCAATGGCAATGGGAACAAGAAAAAGCTTTCAAAGAGATAAAGAAGCTTATAAGTTCTCAACCACTATTGTATTATTATGATGTTGATAAACCTGTTACAATGTCTGTAGATGCTAGCAAAGATGGTGTAGCAGCAGTTTTATTACAAAATAATGTTCCTGTTGCTTATGCCTCAAGGGCATTAACAGATTGTCAGAAAGGTTATGCAACCATTGAAAAAGAAATGACTGCTATTGTCTTTGGTTGTAATAGATTTTATCAATATATTTATGGTAAACATGTAGTTATAGAAACTGACCATAAACCATTAATTTCTATATATAAGAAACCTCTTGTATTATGTCCACCAAGATTACAAAGAATGTTAATTAATATACTAAAATATGATAATAGTCTAGTATACAAGCCAGGTAAAGAAATGTACCTTGCAGATACATTGTCTAGGGCATATCAAAACATTGATAAAGACAAATTAAATTCTATTGACACTTTTTTAGACAATGAAATAGAAGCACAAGTGTGTACACTTACATTAAATCTTCCCATAACGTCAGAAAAAATAAAAATATTTCAGGATGAAATTAAAAAAGATAATGAGATGCAACAACTATATAATTGTATAAAAGGAGGATGTACTAAACATAAGACATTGTTACCAAATATTATTAAACCATATTGGAATGTAAGGGGTGAATTGAGTGAAACATCAGGCTTAATATTTAAAAATCAACAATTGGTCGTACCTGAAAAACTCAGACGAGATATGCTTAATAGAATTCATTTAAATCATTCAGGTATTGAAGTTAGTAAGTCTAAAGCTCGAGAATTATTATATTGGCCAGGTATGTCAAAAAATATTGAAGACCTAGTAAGTAGCTGTAATATTTGTTTGCGTTATCAAAAATCAAATACAAAAGAAAGCCTTATGCCTCACTCGGTTCCAGATAGGCCATGGTCCAAAGTTGGTATTGATTTGTTTTATTTAGATGATAAGGATTATGTACTTGTAGTTGATTATTATTCTAAGTATATTGAAATAATGATGTTAAGTAATACTACTAGCCCTGTAGTGGTTACATGTATCAAATCTATTTTTGCCAGACATGGCATTCCTGATATTGTACAATCTGATAATGGACCTCAGTTTAGTTCACAAATGTTTAAAGATTTTGCTAAAGAATGGGATTTTCAACACATTACAAGTAGTGCTAGATTTCCACAATCTAATGGTATGGTAGAAAGAGCCATACAAACAACCAAAATCATGATTAAAAAAGCAAAAGCCACTAACAAAGATATTTATTTGTGTCTATTATAACAAAGAAATACTAGTATCAGTAAAGTAAATTACTCTCCTGCTCAATTATTAATGGGTTGGAGGTTAAAAGGAGTCATTCCTATTATAAATAGTCGATTACCCAGCAAAGTAAATGAATATAAAGTTAAACAAACATTACAGGCAAAACAAAAAAATTCAAAAATAAAATTTTGATAAAAATTCAAAGTTACCCATTCCATGATAATGACAAAGTTAGGGTAAAAATAAATAAGGAATGGATCCCAGCCGTTGTTTACAAAGCAGGCCACAAACCTAGGTCATATATCATAAGTTTACCAAATGGTAGAAAAATTGAAAGAAATAGAAAAGATATAATCAAAGATAATTCTAAAATGTTTTGTAACAATCCATATTTTGATGAAACAAATAAATTACAGGAAACAGTTATTCCAAATAAAGATTGTGATCCTAATCAAACAGAAGGTAGTAAAGAATTGACTACCAGATATGGAAGAATAGTAAAACAGCCAGATAGGCTTCAATATTAATTTTGATTACAAAAGAAAAAACTTTGTTATTGTTATTGTTTAAATTAGTCTGTAATTTTTTATGGAAGAATAGTAAAACAATATTGTTAATTTTGTTTATAGAAGGAAAAATTATTTTGTCAATGTTATTGTTTATATGTATATATTAAGAGAGTTTTATGTTCTTTAAATATGTTGAAATGGGGGGTGTAGTAATAGATGTGTACATAGTTATCTAGATAAGATAACTAAATGTAAAGTCCAACAAGTTAGGGACTGTAAGATGTAAGACTGCAGATAATAAAACAGTTGATATTAGACACTCCAATGATGTAGTCATTTACTAACTTATAACTTATAACACCCACCACTCCCTGCTAGGGTGGATTCTCCCTAACGGTACTAACCCAACCCAACCCTTTTTCCAAAAAACCCTCCCACCACCCCCTTTTCCCTAAAAACTCTCATACCACCCCCTTTTTTGGTGGAACCGCCATCACGGTACTCACCCAACCAATAACACCATTATAGTACTTACCCAACCCAACCTTTTAGGATGGATCCGACAACACTTTTTTGGGTTGAGGGTGGATTCATCATCACGGTACTTACCCAACCCAAAAAAGTGTACATCCAGCTATGCTATCTCGGGATCGTCAATCCTCTCACCACCCCCTTTAGGGCGTTATCCACCCAAGCCAAATAGGGTGGATCCATCATTACGGTGCTCACCTAACCCACTAAAATAACACGTTGAACTCTACACCCTGTGAATAGAAAATCCCCCAAGGCATATCCATTCCAAAACTAATACACCCTTAACGGTACTACTTTCACATTCTAAATCAGTTTAACATAATTATGCCCTGCAAATAACCCTTTCATTTGAAACTTAAACAACTTGTAACTGTCCACACTAATCGTAACATATTATATCCTTGATTAAACAACGGTATCGCAACACGCACAATTAAATATACAGTATATCTTAAACGGAACTGTGAAATATGTTTATTATTGACATTATAACGGTTGATGGTAGTTAACCCCGAAAAAGTTTCTTAATATACATCCGTGAACAGAGAAACAACTTTCAAGACAAATCCTTAACGCTCCTACGTAATATGTTTATTATTGGTATTAAAACGGTATCTCTTTCCATTCCATGAATATAATAGGACAGGTGAAATATCAAACAAGACTCACCGTTCAATTAGGAGAATCACATTTGATAAGTTTTGGACAATTTTGTTACTTGTACTATCATATACATAAATATTTATTTTATAATATTTAAATCAACCTCCAAGTGTTATTCTATTTTACAACACGTAGTAACATACACACAAATGATTCATATTCAATTTATCTTTGGAAAAAAATTATTTCAACATTATAAAATATTTATATTTAATCTTGTCATGGAAAAACTGAATAGATCATTATTTTAATTACTATTTCCACCTCAAATATATTATGTAATAATTTCAATATAACCTGAAAACTCTTGCTAATCTGTGTGAAATCTATATATGTAAACTTATAATAATTATCAAATCTTTAATATTATCCTGTTATTTTTTTCAGAACTTAAGAACAATGGATCATCTCAAAGGATATTTAAACATCGTTAAGACTAAGTTGTAACTTAATACCACTAAGTTGTCAAACCTCAGAGTTGGAATCCCACACAGTATCGTGCAGTTCGAAAGGGTGAAGACGAGATATGGGGAAGCAATCATAACAGTTTTAGAAGGATTGGTTGGTGATCAGTTTTTCTAAAGGTTTACCTACCTAAGAGACTTGTACTCGCAATAACAGAAAAAAATGGTTACCGACAGTAATACATCTACTGAGATGATGTCATTAATATATAAATACGATATTGGGGAAATCGAATTTGTATTTAAAAAATGATAAATAATAAACGTTCATATTCTAATAATTCATATTTTCTTCTACATCAACCCTTTCCACTTCCTAGTAAAGCTTCCTATTCCAACCATTCACAGTGTACCATAATATGCTATAAAATAACTTATTACTTGAGGAAAAATCACAGTCTTCACAGTACAAGTGTGTGTTCAAGTTAAAACTATCTACTTCAAACACGAGTGTTGATAATGTATTTTCGAACTTTAGAGTGGGTAGTGAATTTTAATATAATTGTAAAAAATGTCAGCCATCCTTGACTTACACGCCTTTTGGAATAACTCCAATGAATATGTACTAAAGGAATTGGTTGTTATATCGAGCGACTATAAATTTCAACAACACTGGATTGTAGGACCACCTTTTGAATTCAAAGAATTATCAGAATGTAAGAAAAGAGAGAATGGTTAACACAAAATCACCATGGTCAAGAGTGGAGTGATGGGGCAATAAGTTATATTTTATTCATTGAAAAGTTTAAAGTTATCAGTGCAAGTTTTAAAATATTTTAAGTAGAAAGAAGAGAAGAGTGTAAAATTATCAAAAAGATATTTAAAATAGAGGTTACAGATTTGGAAGACTTAGGATTTGAAATCAAAAATGTTAGTCAATTCCTGTTTTCATCATAATATTTACAGTGAATTTGTATGTGCACTAAGTAACGTAGAATTGTTAATTAATTGGTTTCAACAAAAAGAGAAAAAGATATAAAAATGAATTCAACAACCTAACACGATACCTATATAAACAAATTATCTATGCTCATAATGTAAATATTTAGTAAATACAAATACAATTGTTAAATATATATTGTTTAAATATAAAACACCTTGATGTTTCATAAACATGTACAATATGGACTCTAGATGGATCCATCAATTTTCTGCAAATAATTGCAGGCCCAAGTGGCTGTAGAAAATCTCAATTTGTTATAAATTTTATAAAACAATTAAAATCAATGTGCAATGTTGATTTTGAGAATATATACTGGCATTATTCCGAGTGGTAACCGGGTTATGATATTCCAAATGTGTTATTCAAAGAAGGTGTTGCAAATATGAATAACTTTAATGGTAGTACACCGGATAATAATAGATGACTTAATGCTTGAATCAGTTGTTAGAGTTGTAGATCTGTTTACTAAAGGTTGTCATAATAAAAATATAAGTGATTGTCATTACTCAAAATCTGTTTCATCATTGTGTGTTTTAAAAACCCCAGAGATAAGGCTCAAATTCGCCATTTAACTCAACAATTGTTTCCAGAAACCCAAAATTCATTCAACAAGCATTTAATGATGCAACCTCTAAACTACACGGTTATGGATATATGAAACCATAAACACCTGATGAATTAAGATTTAGAACTTCAATATTCCCATCAGATGAATATAATTTTGTATATGTTCCAAAAAGGAAATAAATAATGTTTTTAAAAAATTTCATGGAATTCATATGGTGTAGTTCAAATATATGGTACAACAATACCCTCGTCGAATATGGTTGATCTTACTAATTATGTAATTAGACCAAGTGTAACGTAACTTAACGCCTGTGGCAGCGCTGAACAAAAGGGGTATAAATCTGGTGTAATATTTTATTGTTAATTTCCGGAGGACCTTTATTATAATATTAATTAGATAACAGACACTGAAATAATTAGGTGAATGTTGATCTTACCTTGTGGTGTGATGTTATGATGATTCCTGGCCAGGACTGGTCTGCAGAGCTGGAAGTAAAGGATCACAAACACAAATACTCCAGTGTCTTTTTAAAATAGCGTGGTGAATTGAGGTTAAGTGTAAAAAAATATATAAGCGGTTTTTTTTGGTAACACGCACACTCGACAATTGCAAAACAGCATTTGATCAAACCTGCCCCTATTATCGCATGAATCAAAAAATGCGCCTCGTCAAGTGTGTAGCCTAATTGGGTTTATTGCAGGGGCCATATGAATACCAAGCATACCGGCCGCGTTAAAACGTTGTTTCGAAATAATTGTAGAAGTGGAAGCAAGAAGGTGAGAAAGAGCGAGGGCGGACGCAAGGAGCGGGACCGCGTCGGGTTATTGAGGGTTAGAAGAGGAAGGTGGGTCGTCGATGGGCAGTTTGAACACCTTAGTGACCGGCCGCGAAAGGGTACCGGTGGAGGTGCGCAGTGTGACCACACGGACCGCGCCATCCTTTCCGGGGTGTAGCTGTATTATACGGGTGAGAGGCCATGTAAGCAGCCGAGACAGGTGGTCGTGCACCATGACCATGTCTCCTATAGCGAGGCTGCGCGTTGGTTTTGTCCATTTCGTGCGTTGCTGAAGCGTGTGGAGATACTCTAATCTCCGGCGTTGCCATAGTAGCTGGAAGAAAAGATGCGATTGTTGCCAATGTTTTAGGCGGTTTTCTGGCATGGCAGTGACGTCCTCTTCAGGTAGCGATACCAGAGGTTGACCAACTAGGAAGTGTCCTGGAGTAAGTGCCGAAAAGTCGTTAGGGTCGTTGGACAGCGGTGTCAACGGCCTAGAGTTGAGCATGGCCTCCACACGGGTGGTTAGCGTTAGGAAGTCCATGAGCTGTATACGTTGTTCACCAGGCATACAAGTTAAGTGATGCTTGGTGCTCTTAACGGCGTTTTCCCAGAGACCACTTTGGTGCGGTGCTGCGGGGGGTATAAAATGAAATGCCATGCAATTTTCGCCAGCGAAATGCGAGAGCGATTCGGCGAACTGTGGTTGCTTCTTGAATTCGGCGTATATAGCTTTTACTTTTGCAGCGGCACCTACGAAGTTGGTGCCGCGGTCAGAATAGAGGTTAGTGCAAGGACCTCTGCGTGAAATGAATCTGGTGAGAGCTGCGATGTATTCGGACGTTGTTAAGCCCATTGCAATTTCCATGTGAACAGTTTTAGTAGCGAAGCACACGAAGATGCACAAGTAGACCTTGAAGATCTTAACGCTGCGTAGCGAATGGATCTTGACAAAGAACGGACCTGCGTAGTCAACTCCCGTAGTAGTGAACGGCTTGGCGGGCATGACTCTTGAGCCTGGCAGATTGCCCATCAAAGGAAGGTCGTGCGTTGGTCTTGTCCTGAAGCAGACGATGCATCGGAATACGCAAGATCTGATGATACTTCGTGCTGAGAGGATCCAAAACTTTTGCGTCAGAAGTGACTGAAATAACTGCTGTCCTGAGTGCAAATAACGTTTGTGATAGGCATTTATTATGGCTGTGGTGACGTGATGTTTCTTAGGCAGCAGAAGAGGGTGCCTGGAGGTGTAATTTAGAGGGGACTGAGTGAGGCGTCCTCCAACTCTTAAAAGTCCCTAGCTGTCCAGAAAAGGGTTCAGTCTTTGCAGTGCGATGGAGCAGGGTCGGAGAGAGTTCAGAAGTTGGATGTCAGCCTGAAATTCGGTGCGTTGGACAATCTTGATAATAGCTTCCTCAGCAGTGTTCAATTCTGCGATTGTCAGGAAACCAGACTGTCTAGATTTATTCATGCAATTGTGAGTGAAGCGTTGAACGTAGGCGACAATGCGATTGAGCAAAGTCCAATTGGAAAATGTAGACAATAGGTCCCATTCGTGACTGGTAGAAGCGATGCCTATGTGAAGCGGATTTGTGCGAGTTTCGGGCAGAATGTCCAACACCTGCGCAGATGTATTAGGCATTCATGGACCGGAAACGAAATCCACGGCGGACCTGACCACCACAAGACGTGAGTCACGAGAGGCGAACAAGAAATGGGATGCGTGGCACAATCAGCAGGATTGTGACATGAGTCAACATGGAACCAATGTTCAGGAGTTACCCACTCCTGAATTTGAGTAAACCTGTTGGCAATATAAACCTTTAGCTTGTATGATTGAATTTAATCAAGGCGAGAGCGACGGATGAGTCAGAGTAACAGCGGATTTGCTCGATTTCATAATGCGGAGTGATAAGCAAAGCAGCGTGTGCCTTGAGGTTGGCGAGTAAATGAGCAGCGCATAGTTCCAGACGAGGAAGCGATATACGCTTGAGCGGTGCGACCTTGGACTTAGCGAATAACAGCGTTATATGTATATTGTTGTCCTTATCAGTTGTGCGTACATAAATAACAGCAGCATAACCTTGTTCAGAGGCGTCTCCAAAGCCAAGAAGTTGTATTATTTTAGCGTCGTGAAGTCGTGCATAGCGTGGAATTCGGATGTCTCTCAAGGTAGGCATGTCCTCAACAAACATTTGCCACGTATTAACCATATGGTCGGGCAATGGATCATCCCAATCAAGACCAAGAGTCCATAGTACTTGGATGATACTTTTGGCGTGAAACATTATTGGCGCAAACCTACCACATGGGTCATAATGATTAGCAATGACCGAGAGAATTGCGCGTTTAGTGTAATTAGGTTCGACTTCCTTAATTGTGTAGGAAAACATATCAGTAGATAGTGTCTATTTTAAACCTAAGATTGACACTTAAGGTTGATCGTCAGATTTAAAGTATAGCGGGGTTTCACGATGATCTTCAGGAACAGCGTTTAATAGCTCTGTAGCGTTTGAGGTCCATTTCCGAAGTTCGAATTGACCTTTGGAGAGCAGTTGAATCAATTGTGATTGTAGGTTTAAAGCTACAGCGACATATTGTGACCCGGTGACAATGTCATCAACATAAATGTTGGTTTTAAGAACATTAGCGGCTAGCGGAAATTCATGACCATGGTCGTCTGCGAGTTGATTTAAAGTGCGTATGGCGAGAAATGGAGCAGATTTCACCCCATATTATGTAACTGTAGTTAATTTATAAGTTGAAATATGCTGCGATTTATTATCACGCTACAAAATTAATTGGTAATTTTGATCAGAGGAAGCAAGTTTTATTTGCCTATACATCTGGCGTATATCACATGAGAATACGATATTGTAGCGGCGAAAAATGGAAAATAACATCGCATATGTTTGCTTGTAGCTTTGCACCACAATATAGCGTATCGTTTAGAGACATTCCGTTGCTGGTTTTTGCGCTTGCGTCAAATACAACTCTGAATTTAGTAGTTGAACTCGATTCTTTAGTTACCCCATGATGTGGTAAGAAATAGTGATTAGGCGGAAGATCAGGTTCAGTATACAGCTGCATATGACCGGAAGAAAGATAGTCAAGCATGAAAGCAGAATAAGTGATGTTCAAATTTGAATTTTTGTTGAAAGAATTTTCCAAATTTAGAAAACGACGTTTAGCCTGGTCAAAAGAGTTACCAAGAAGAATGTTCTTATCAATAAATGGCAGAGCCACTTCATAGCGACCGTCCGAGAGACGGGTCATATTGTTTATGTACGATGATTCTCAATCTAACTCGTCTTTGGTGTTTTGATTTACCACTGGTGGTTCCTCAAGTGATCAAAATTGCTGCAAAACATGATTTAAGCGTGTGGTGTCACAAACAAACAAAGAAATAGAATTTTTAACGACGAAATTAGTACGAACTGGACCGACAAGAACATAACCGAACACAGTATCGATGGCAGTAGGCAGATGTTCGCCTAAATTAATTTTATGACCTGTTATGACTGGCCATAAATGTCAGTACCGATCAACATTTCAATTTTTTTAGGACAATTAAATTTCGGATCGGCTAGTTGAATATGTCTAAGCCTGTTTTGAATTTCACAAGATGGCGACCATTGCGGTAGTTCCGAGGCTATATGGTCTAGGTCTAGGACAATGATGTTATGTGTACCTTCCAAAACACGTCCGTCCAAAGAGTCTAAAGTTAGTTTGACAAATCCTTTAATGCGTGTGGAAACATTGGAGATTCCCTGTAGGCTTAAAACTGTAGGTTGAATTTTCAGGCCTAAGTCCAAAGCACACTGCGTGGTTATAAGGGAGGTTTGACTCCCTGAATCCAAAATAGCCGTAGCTATGCATGATTTACTAGAATTTGGATTAAGTACTAATTTAGTGGTCCCTAAAATAGTAATTAATAGCGAATAGCGAGGTTAGGCCTAGTAGATAGGCTGGTTATCTTTTGCGAGTGATCGTGTCCAGTGAAGCGATGCCATTTTTGCGGGCCTTTTAGTCATGATTGTGACGCTTGGTGCTTGGCGCTTGGTGCTTAGCGCTGCATAACTTGCAAACACTTTGTGATTTACAGCCTGATACAGTATGCATGTGACTAAACAATTAACACAAAAGCGTTGCGATTTTATAAAATCAAATCCTTTGTTAGGCGATAGATTGTGAAAAGTTTCACATTTGTAAATATTATGATCATTTTTCTCACAAAAATTACAGCTGCGTTGGTGTACAGTAGTTTGGTAAACCTGGGGTTGTGATTTTAGGTTTTACGGAACGTTAACTTTGGTATGCGTCAATTTCGGACAAATAGATTTGTTGTCAACGGCAGTAGCGATAGTGGCGTCATCTAGACGATTACACACGCGTTTCAAAAAGTAAACAATTCCCCAATTGTGGGCACCTTACGGTCTGTTGATCGTTGGTCTTCAAATCGTTTACGGGATTCCTGATCCAGTTTCCTGAATAGGATGTCAAGAGACTTAACTCATTAGAAATATCAAACTTTAGTACTTTTAGTGCCTGAGCATTTTCGTTAAAGGTGTCTAACATCTGTCTAATATTGTAAACAGAAGGTGAAACAATAGGTGGCATGTCAAGTATGTTTGATATATGAAAATTGACCAGGCGCCGGCGCCGTGTGTTTTGGTACCTGTCACACAGGGTATCCCACACAATGCGATAATTAGTAGAATTTAACAATTTTTAATGGTTCGCCAGGTAAAACTGAAACCAAATATGTGAATTTCTCCACGGCGGAAATTGACTCATTTTTGTTTTGTAAGCGAATTGATGATTGTTTTGCAATGTCAATATCATGCGGGGCTGTGGGAGATTGTACAGTAGTGCTAGCGAGTTTATGTGGTATCAACACTTTAATTATTTATTTAATATTAACCGACAGGTCAGTTATTGCGTCTTGAGCGGCGAGAACCTTTTGCAACTGATCTTCTGTCGTGTTTTCATCTTCGACAACGCGCGCTATATAACCATCGAACTCGAGAATCTTCTTTGTGACAACCTCCGAATATTCTACGAGGTTTAACGGCTCAGTTTCAACCTCACTAAGCGTGTGAACTGCTTCATAAATTTTCTCAAACTGCGCTTTAATTAGTGTTGATTGTCGTGAGAATGCCGAAAATCGCATGATTGCGTACAGTCAGTTTCAAAATGGCCGATGAATTTCCAATTAGCTGGTATTCTTGTTATGTATGAAAATAATAGAGGAAATTAATTGAATGCAATTATAATTAACGTGGATAGACAATTACTATTTTTGCAACTGCAGTGATTTAATTAAGTGTCAAAAATAAAATTATTGCATTCAGAACGTTACTTTTAATAGCATGCAGAATCGCATTTTGTTGATTTCGTTAGATTGTTTATCTGTTAAATTAGGCTAAGTAGATTTTGTTACACAGGTCTTACTTAATAAACAAGACCTAAGTAAATACAGATAAGCTGGCTGCACAGCTGTGCTTGAACAACAATGATACAGACTTTCTCTTTTCTGTCCAGTATCGCGGTACAAATGTGGATATAGCGTAACAAAATAGCGAAACAAAATGGCTGCCACCGCTTTATAAAAATGTCTAAATCGAATGCAATTTTATTTAGAACTGGCAGAGCCTAATTTCAGTCTGACACGAAATTAGGTTGTTTGAGTAATTCAATTTTACTTTAATAATTAACTGAGAATTCGGATAGTAGGCTATATTAATTTGTGAAGCTTAGACCAATATGACTGATTTACTGTGTGTTAGCGTTTAAAACAGAAAAAAAAAATATTTTGTTTAAATGATGATTACACAGATTACACTCCTATAACGTAATACCCAAAACTGATATAGATCCGGCCCGGAAGACCAAAAATTGTAACGTAACTTAACGCCTCTGGCAGCGCTGAACAAAAGGGGTATAAATCTGGTGTAATATTTTATTGTTAATTTCCGGAGGACCTTTATTATAATATTAATTAGATAACAGACACTGAAATAATTAGGTGAATGTTGATCTTACCTTGTGGTGTGATGTTATGATGATTCCTGGCCAGGACTGGTCTGCAGAGCTGGAAGTAAAAGATCACAAACACAAATACTCCAGTGTCTTTTTAAAATAGCGTGGTGAATTGAGGTTAAGCGTAAAAAAATATATAAGCGGTTTTTTTTGGTAACACGCACACTCGACAATTGCAAAACAGCATTTGATCAAACCTGCCCCTATTATCGCATGAATCAAAAAAATGCGCACGCCGCCTCGTCAAGTGTGTAGCCTAATTGGGTTTATTGCAGAGGCCATATGAATACCAAACACCAAGGAAAACGTCTTAAACTAATGGTTGGCCTTAATTTATCGATGAAAACATTTCCAGAGAAGTCCATACACTGTGTACGATCTCGATGAATTATGGCAAGCAGACTTGAACGACATGCGTGGACTCGGGAATCTTAACGATAACAACAATAATTACATTCTTACAGTAATCGATCTTTTCAGTAAATACGCATTTTCTGTACCTTTAAAAAAGAAGACTGGGAGTCATGTGATAAGAGCATTTGAAAAAATAATTACTAATAGCGGACGAAAACAAAAAAAATCCTCAGACTGATAAAGAAACATCGATAGAAGTACGGAAATATTTTAAAAAGGACAATATTAATTATTTTACAACAAAAACCCCATACGTTAAAGCTGCAGTTGTTGAAAGATTTAACCGTACTTTAAAAAATAAGGAGATACTTAACACACAAAAATACCTATAAATATATTGACGTCCTCAATAATCTAACGAGTGGGTACAATATGTAACCGACTGATGTAAATATATCAAATAAATTCAAAGTTTTGAATAATTTATATAATAAAACTATAAAACATCATAAACCAACATATTCAATTGGAGATACTGTTAGAATCACAAAATCTAGAGGACAATTTGATAAAGGATATGAATCAGGATGGAGTGTAGAGATATTTAGAATACGGGGTGTATTAAAATTTCCAATTCCACTCTACACGCTTGAAGATACCGGATTTACAAAAAGTAATTATATCAAAACATCAAATTTTTAAAATAGATAAAATACTGGACTCTATAGGAAAAGGCGTCAGTAAGAAAGTATTTATGAGTTGGTTAGGTTAACCATCAAGCTTTAACTTTTGGATAAATGCTTCTGAAATTAATGTCAAAATTGAGTGGACAATTCTATTTAACTCTACCAAGAAATAGATAATATCATACTTTCCTTGTAAAACCATTACAAAATTTACAACACAACTACCACGTAATATAAAACTTGTTGGTGAATGGGAATTTACTTTAGCTGAAGTACAATATCCAAATTCATTCCTCGCCGTCGTTAATGGGAAGAATTATGTATTTGAATATTACCATTACAACTTACTCCATGAAATTATACTAGTGAAAAGAACATTATTGAAGCTTTAAGCATTGATGAAAATATTGGAAGATATATACAATTTAATTTCGATGAACGGTCACAGCTTGTATCACTACAAACGTTATCAGATGATTTAACTCAAATAGAATTTTCACCAACTTTAGCCCTACAATTAGGGTTTGATTCGATGGAGACCGATTTAATTAACAACAACAATCGTCATATCCAGTTAATGTGGGGCTTGGTTTACTAAATCAAATATATATTTACTGTGATCTAATACAATCACAATATGTTGGGGATGTTATGAGTCAACTTCTGAGAGTTGTGAATATCGACTCGTCCAAATCTAGGTATGCATCACATTCAATGACTCAATTTTCCAAGTTACAATATGTATCTACTGAATTTGATAGTTTAGAAATTGATTTAAGAGAAACATTTGACACCCCCATTACCATTTAAGTTTGGAACGTTAAGCGTGAAACTTCATTTTAAACGACTTCATTCCGATGAATCAACTCAACTTGTATGACCCCTTACCTGACTTATTATAATCGTCCAGTTGGAGGTGGAATACGCAGTGTATATAAAGGTACTCCACATCTGAAAGGACATGGGATAGGAAGCTTTCTTGGGGATCTTGCGATTTATTATACCACTGATAAAATCTGGTGGTAAAACGATAAGTCATGAGGTATTAAAATCAGGAATCAATATTGTAGGTGATATAGTATTAACAGGAGATCCTAAATATGCATTTCAAAATAGGATTAACGAATTTACAATAACATTAAAACATAAAGCTGATAAAAAAATTTATGCCGTACTATCAGGGTCTGGATATAAAAAAAGAAGAGGAAAGTAACAACTCAGTCTCTCACAAAACTCCTTAGGTACCAGGTTAGGAAAAAAAAAGTAAAAAAAGGAATATTTTAATAAAAAATGGTATTTCTTCACCAACAAACTTGTGAGTGTACAAAATCAGAACTAGATTTATTTACAAAACACAGACAAGTATAGAAAGCAGACAGTGGATACAGTATAAACCAATATCTGCATTGACTGATGATTCACCCATTGAGTTTGTTATCACAGGGAGTTTGTTGAGTTTGTGATACAGGGAGATGAATATATTGATCTATCACACACAATGTTAAATTTAAAAGTTAAAATCTTAAAATCTGATGGGACAAATTTAGCAGAAATAGATAAGGTTGGACCAGTAAATAATTGTCAACAGTCATTGATTAGACAGTTGGACATTTATTTAAACCAAAAACTAATTTCACCATCAAATAATACCTACCCGTACAGGTCGTATATTATAGAAACATTATTACTATGGTCCTGCAGCAAAAAAATCACACATAACTTTTTCATTATGGTATTCAGACAAGCCCGGATCTTTGGAGGATGTTAATGATGCAAACAGTGGATTTGTAAAACGACGTACGTTTACAGTTTCAAGTAAATCTGTGGATTTGATAGGACATCTTCACAGTGACATATTTAACCAAGAAAAGTTTCTTCTAAATAATGTGGAATTACGTCTTCAGTTGATACGGACGAGGGATACATTCTCCCATATGTCGTCTGAATCATCGTTTAAAATAAATATAATATAAGCAAATTTATTCGTTAGAAAAATTAAAAACGACTCCTCTGTTCTTCTAGCACACAGTAAAACACTTGAATTAAGTTCTACAAAATATCCATCACACGGGTGGAAGTTAACTTCCGAAACTTGTTTATTATTGGTTTAGTTAGTAATAAAGTTTTCAATGGTGATTTAAAAACCAACCCATACAACTTTAATCATTACAAAACTAATTTCTTCTCACTTTATATTATTGGAGTTCAAATTCCTTCAAAACCGATTCAGCCGGATTATGAAACCAACGGATTATATGTACGTGCATACTATACATTGTTTTCTGGAACAAGAGTACATTTTATGAATGATTGAAATGATATATCAAGAGATGATTATTCAAAAGATTACTGTCCTATGGAATTTGATTTTACACCTGACCTCTCTGCAAATTTAATGTCACTTTGGAATCTTATACGTCATGCAAACCTACGTATTGAAATCAGGTTTGAGTCAGAGTTGACAGAAACAATGAACTGTATTGTATACGGTGAATTTAACAATGTTATTGAAATTGATAAACATAGGAATGTTATTTCAGACTATGGAGGATAAAAGATACTACAGACTATTAAAAAATCTAGTATGGAGAATGATACCAAATCACTAAGTTCTTTTTTATTATCAAACAAATTGAATAAGAATAATTTTCTTTTTCAATGAATAGTCTGGAGATACCAAACTGTTTATCCCATCTACCCATTTCAAATACTGGAGTTTATGCATCAGATCAACTCCCATTACGGGTTGAACTCTTTTCTGGTTTTGTTGTAAACATTGATTCACATACCCGACCGGGATCACACTGGGTAAACTGGGTTGCGATTTATATAAATGCTGATGGACGATTGGAATATTTTGACAGCTATGGGATTTCACCAAGACACCGTTCAGACTTGAGATTTATATAAACCATCATCGTTTGTATACAATAATCTGAAGTTGCAAAGTATGTAGGCCTATTCAACTGTGTGCGGAAAATATTCTGTACTTTTTTCTATATTTTCGTGCGTATGGATATACAATGAGAGACTTTATTTCATTATTTAATGAAAATGTTGACTGTAATGACTTATTCATATCTGATTTTTTCAATTCTATATACTGTTTATATATTTATATATATCTGAAATAAAAATTATATAAAAAAAACATGTTTTATTTTACAATCGAACTAAAGATTTTTTAATTTTTCAATATATATATTTGTAAAATCTATCTTGTGTGTGTAATTATAGATTCCATCACTGATTTAAGGGCTTTGGAACATCTTTTTTCGTACCGTTAATTTAATTTTACAAAAAATGTATAAATAATTTTGTTAGTTATAATTTTTGTTCTCAAAATTACTTCATCAAAATATATTAATACATGGTACATGGCTGGTTTAAATCTATTATTACACTTAAGATATATTTTATTTCATAAGTAAATAATAGATTCATGTTGTAGTTATCGTAAATAGGTGAACGCTTGAATAAGCACTACAACAAACCAGTTATTCAATGTATGTAAGTGGTGTAAGGAACTCAGCACAACACACCACTTTATTGTACTTTTTTTACCATCAGATATGGATTAACTTTTGCCATTCATCACACTTGTGATGAAATATACAGAACACATGTTTCCTGTGAAAACTCAGAATGAAACATGGTTAGTGCAATATTAAACAAAAATACGTATATTTATGAACACAGAACATGACTCACACTGTTTTTTATCTTGCAGGTCCTGAGAATGACCATTTCAATGTGTTCCGAAGTGACATAATTACTTTTCTCTTTAAATATTTCATTGTTTTACTAATTGTAATATCCAGTAATGAATATTACTATGAATTAAATATCTCTTTAGAGTATAATTTCTTGCTAATAACAGATGTTGTAGGTTTGTAAGAATAATGTATTTCAACTATATGAAAGTGTGTCATTTAATACTTGTAAATATTATATATTTTTGAATAATCATATAATGTATGTGAGTGAGTAATTAAAGAAAAATAACCAAACATTTTGTTCATTCTGAATGTGAATTTTAAGTAAACTTTTCCATAAAATATATTTCTTCATTCTGAAATGAATTATATATAATCATATAAAATATTTACTTATCTAAAAGAGAAATTGCCATGTGCAAGAGTGTCTATATTATTCCGTTGAAATATGTCTTTTTATACCACGTGAATTCCTACAAGGTTTTCGCTATAAATAGTTTCTGTCCATGAAATTACTTTTAGCTACTAACTTTTCCGCTGTTGAATTTAATGAAACAAGTCGTATACGATTACGAACGTTTTCCATAGATTTACCAAATACTGTATTAATCATCAGTTTATAGAAATCTTTTTCAAAATCTGTTCTCAATGGTTCGCAATCTTAACAGAAAGGTAAGTCATTGTGTAAGTTATGTAAGGTGTCGGGGTATGACAGATCGACTTGTAAAACATATCTATGGTCTGCCATATCGGATACAGACATGACGTTTAACTGCTCAATTTCTACATTCTTTAAAAAACGGAATCCATGTGTCGGCAAATGTTGAATTTGTGAGTTTCCGTAAAGAGAATTTACGTCGATGTATGTAATATATGACGATGGTTTGTTACTGTCGAAACGTGTTGGACAATATTTATTGTTTGCACATGCATAACGTCTACAACATTGACTGATTCCACCACCTATTCCTTGTTCAAACAAGAGATACATATCAAAATCCGTCAAAAGTTCAAGTTTTACAACTGTTACTTTTAACATAGCGTCCCAAGCATAACTAGGCAGTATGAAATAATAGGTCGGATCCAGATTGTACGTTTTTAACGACAAGTCTCTAAAATGTTCGAAAACATCTGTCAGGATTAATACGTCAGCTATAAGATAATTTTTTTACTGATTGGCTAAATCACTTCATTGAAAAGACTAAACCCTCTAAATCATAGTTTATACTGTTAATTCTTGATGTCCATGTGACACATACAAAATATATTGATGTCATTGACAGAACAAGGAAGAATCACATTTCAATCATTTCCTTACCATCGCATACTAGTCACAACTTTAGCCCTTGGACAGAATTTTTATGGGGGCTTTGAAGACACATTACAGTGAAAATATAAGGCAATGGATGATGCAATAAAATAAACCACTTGGACCCTACGACATTCCCTTTTTTTGGGAAGGTTTACCTTTGCTCTACCAGTGGTAACACCAGTAGCGGCCGATGGTTAAGGGCAATGGGAGGGCTCTGTTTTATTTTATACATGTAAGGGAAGCCATGTTATCATTCACTTAACATTCACAATCACAAAGGGTTAAACTTAAAAACATAAACAAACAACTCGTGTGAGTGGCGAGATACTATTTAAAACAGTTGCGCCAACTTATTTTGCCCATCGAAAACAAGGTTTTTATTAATTCGGAGCATCTAATTTATGGTGGCTTCACTGACTGATGTCTGCGCGCGCAGCTTCGGACTCTGCCCTAGAAGCCCATTACACGCTGTGTAAATGACGTCACGGCACCCTCAGCTCTGTCTGCTGCTTGCCCCATATGACTAAATGCAATGAAACTGGGACGCTCTGGCCACCGTCCGAACTCCAGAATACATTCGTCAAATATTTTATATTGTAAAACTTCCGCTACAAATGATGGTGAAATCCATAGCGGCAATTCATAATTAATTTATCTCCAAAGAATTAAATACATATAGGTATTTACATTATTAAAATAATATTATCATTGGGGGGGGGGGGCGTCCGAGAGTCCTTATGAGTAAGCCGCCACTGGGTAACACTGTTGTGAAAGGCTTCAAAGTAACGGGGATTTTCCCATTGGTTAGAAATACATTTTCAAATTCAGACTTCATGACATCGGAACAAGAAATGGAATTCATAACAAATTCTGAAGACCAGCTTGAAAAAGTTCAGATCTGCCAGCTGTCAGATCTGTAACAGAATGCGCAAATTCTGTAAACGTCAGATCTGTGATAGAATCTGTAATTTCTGCATAAGTGAATGAAATACAACCAAGTATATTTTTAGTGCCTCCAAAAGAAATTCATCAGTCCCAAACAAATTGGTAAAAAATCTAATCGAGGCCGTAAGCTAGCTTAGTTACAGACTCATCCTACAAGGCTAAATCTAATAGAGTCAATAAATAAAAGGGAGGAAACAAAGAATAATAGAGAACGAAGAAGACGACGAGGACGTAGGGCTGCCAAGAAACGTGGTTCAGAAGAACTTGTTTGACAATCGACAAACAAGTCGATTCTGTTTGCCGTCCTGTTTAGAGGAATCGAGCCTAACTAAAAAGAGAGGAAGAGGAGGTAGAAAAGCGTTAAGATGAAGTGAGATTGGAGCAAAAGACTGCAGCGATTCTAAAAGCGATACAGCTGACAACATTAATCTGTCTAATTCTTCAGGTCACCCCCCTCCCTGTCCAGGTGTAACAGTAGGAGAGGAAGAACCCAATGACAACAATGTCTCCTGCATGTTTTGTGACAGGCAGTTCTCAGACTACCACCGTGGAGAGCTATGTATTCAATGCTTCTGCACACATAACGACTGTGCGGGAGGGAGCAGAAAAAGAACTTTATATATATGCGATTTTTCTAAATAGACCCTAACAATTGTTTTCTTGTTGTTTTTAATTTTCTAAAATATGTTTAATGTAATAAATAAACTTTCATTGCTTTTTAAATATGCGATTCCTCATAGTTAGTGTTTTGTTAGGGTTCCATATTACAAGCTCCTAGGGATCCAAATAAATGCACATTTAGTTTATAGTTCATAAGCCTGTTTGTAACAAAAGTGCAGACATACGATAAAACATTTTAAATAATATTTGTAAGCACACAAAATTTTAATTTAACCTTAAGTATAGTTGCATTAAGTATCAAGGTATTTCACGAAATAATTCTTATACTAAGAAATATAATTAAAACAAAAAGTTGCGTTCCATATTACCACCTTATCCTCTATAGCAGTGCTCAATCTTAAACTTTTGACCACATTGGATAACCATAAATATTATTTTAATTATAATGTTATTCAAGAGTATTTTATATGTTTAACTTTGCAAGCCTGACGATGTCTCTATGAAGAGGAAACAGCTGTAGCAAACACGCTAAGACACCAAGGTCTAATTTAGACTGAAATATAAAATATTTACACTTATAATTTTTAAATTATTTAAAAAAATGTAACATATTACACAATATGCCGTATATTATTTGGGATGGCTAAAAAAAAAATTTTTTTTAACTACAGAAAGAGTTTTTTTTTTTTTTTTTTACAATGGAGTCTTTAGTATAAAGTAGCTATATTTAGAATATTTTAATAATTTTGTGCAAATGTAATACTTTTTTTTTAAAACGATTATGCATAATTTATTTTTTCGCATTTATAAATAACAACAAAATGGAAAGTATCAAGTAATTATTGAAACAATTCAGTTACACATCAATAAAGCATTTTAATACTTGAAATGTTAGTGTCCATACAATTTATAATCTCCATACTTCTTGTTCCTATATTTTTGTTTTTACAACTATAAGAAGCACATGCAAATCAGTTTTTGTGTACATGCAAAAACTGACTCCATGCTTTGAAAATCATAAGTATACACTAAATATGAGTGCGGACAGTTGTAAATATCAGAACAGTTTACCTTTTCAATGCGACAATCGATATAGTGTTGTTTAAATGACTGACTTGAAACGTTATACTATAAACAAATGAATGTAGTGCTGAAAGCAAAGTTTAACGTCTTACAAACTACGACTGAACTGCCAACTGACTTTTTAACCATGAATGGCATTGCGCGTGCGCATGTACGGGTCGAACATTGGAATCTGCAGTGAAATTGACCCTTTATGCCAAGAAGTAGGGCTAATTTACGCTATTTGCCATTGACCCAATTTGTTCAATAGTAACGGCCTTCGGTTTATTGAAGCGAAGAAGCTTAAAGAAAATCCTTACTCCTGTGCGTTTGTCTAATTTGCCTATGACGATAATTTAAGTAAATCTTAACCAATTTAAGTGAAACTTGATATGGAAGTGATCTATATCTAAACACAATGTTAGTTCGTTGTGCAAGGTAATAGAACCAAAATTATACTCTAAATATGTACAAAACACGTGAGACAAAATAAATATTTGGATTTGAAAAACTGCTTCATGCAATTTGTATTCTAATAAATTTTAAAAAAAAATCTTTTCAAAAATTAATTGTTTTTTAAATCTTGATTGGTTGAATCACTCGTATTTATAATACTCCATAATTCTTTTATTTTCATCCTTAAAAATTGATAATAAGAAATGGTGTAAAAATATTTTACTAACTTTCTCACTCACCCATCCCGAAATAAAATCCAACCAACTGATATTTTTGGTGTATCAAAAATTAAAATTAAAAGTCTAGAATTATCACTATAAAACCAACATATCAAATTCTAATTTAAGCTGTGCAAAAGGTTGGGTTGTAGAACAACGCACTTACGACAGACAGGTAGACATCAGACATTTTTCCAAAAACGTATCTAAACCACAAAAAAACTTGAAATCGATTTTTTGACCCATCACAGAAATTTCTCCATACTACGTACAACTAAATTAAAAACAACGTTTACATAGAACATACGGCACACGAAAGTAAAACTATCAAATAAATTGAAAAAGAGCGTTTACATCGATAAAAAAGCTACCAACTAAAATTAAAAAGAGCTTTTACATTGAACGTACGGCAAAAAAATAATAATAATAATAATAGCTGTCAACAAAATTGAAAACGAGCTTCTGCATTGCACATACTGAACATGAAGGAAAATATATGAACAAAAATGAAAAAGAGCGATTACATTGAACATACTGTATATGAAGGAAAAAATATGAAAAAAAAAATTAATAATAATAATTGCGTTCACAAAAGCGTTTACATTAAACATACTGTACATGATATTCTTTTAATAAATTCCTAATTTCATTTTTCTCTTCCGAATTCATGTGGTCTTTTCTTATTTTAGTAAAGTCTAATTTATTTTCTTGATTTAAAAAACTGAGGTTAGGGCTTTTGGATTTCCTGTTTGTCATATATACAGATTTTGTAGTCATTTAGTGGTTTGGCATTTAAGGATTCAATCATTAGACGTTGGTCTTCAGTTGAAATATTTACAATGGGACAAAGAGCTTCCCTTTCTGTAATTTTCACTAAACACTGCGATATTTCTAGTCCATTGACTTGTTTGTACGATATTATCCCCTCTCCATTGTTTAAATTTCCAACTTTTATTTTTATTATTTGTTTTGATCTTGCTTTAATCAGATGGCTTGTGAACTAAATTGGAGATTATCATTATTATTAGAATTTTTTTTTTTTTGTTTGTTTCTGTATTGAAAAAATGTATAGGAATTCTCTTTCCGCCAAATATTAGTTGATGCTGAGTAAAATCCAAGTTTATTTTTAATTCTTTCAAATTATCGAGTCCTAGTAGTAAATCAAAAGTTTTGTGAAAATTAAATAAGTAAAATTTTGTTTGTTTCTTTCCTAGTAAGAAACAAACAAAACAACAACTGAATCTTATAACTATTTACAACTAAATAGTTGTTGTTTCTATTTACAACTGAATCTTTCTTTGGAGACATCATGTGCTGTGGAAACTTCAAAAAGTTCTTGTTTTAACGTGTCTTTGAACAACTGAATTGCTATCTGCTTGTTAATTAATATTTTTAGGTTGGTTTTGGGGTCGAAAATATACGGTAATTCGTTAGTGTTGTCTTCAATGTTCATTATGGAGAATCTCTTTTTATTATGGTAAGTCCTAAAAAATGATTTTGAGCTTGTTCATTTTCGAGTGCTACTTCACATGCGTTATAGTCTTGCAATGAGTTGTCAATTTCGTTACAATCGTTATAGCTTTCAAGATCATAGTCGGTTTCTAATTCTTCCAAAAGTTAACAGTCTGTCATTTGTTCTGTCAGTTGATTTAATGAATGATTGTAATTTTGCTCATCTATTGGTTTTCCTACCATGTGATAAAGCTTATTCTGTCTAACAGTGTTTCCCGTCTGATGTGTAGAGATACTCATAGGGTTGATATGTTTCATTTGTTTTTGAAATATGGTTAGGTACAAAATGTTTTTGTGGTTTATTGTGTGGTTGTCTGTTTACACAGTTATACTTCATTTATTATTACTTCGGACTTGACCTCCTTTCCGGGGTAGCAGGACATCAGGGGCTTGCCCGCTCTCCGACCAATTCTCACCACCCTCTAGGGTGGCTGGCGAGTTTACAATCGTGCTGTGTTGTCACATTTCCCAGACAGGGAGAAAATTTCCAGTCTCGCCAAAACACTTGTGCCGTAGGCATCTGCTGTGTCAAGTTGTCATCTACCGTGCGAGTTTGCAAGATAGAAGTTCAATTTAAATTTTATTTTGCGTAATTACTGTGTGGTTCGGACTCTGAGTGTGTAAGTTTAGAACAGTTACGAAAACCTCCTCTTGTAAACCGTGCGATTATACGGTATCTATGTTTTTAAAGCTGTGTTTTAACCATGTGTGATAGGAGAAGAACAACAAAGGGGCGACCACGTGTTCGTCCTCCACCTGCGTCTCCATACAAGAAGGTTGGTCAAGGTACTCCGTTTCGAACACAAGGGCATGAGTTAGTGATAAATGTAAGGACTTATTTCCAACGAGAAAAGGAAAATAACGGTCCACTTTTGAGTGTGAATAGAGTTGTAGATAGGACTGCGAGGCATTATAAATTAACAGAAAAACTGTAATGCAAATTCAGAAAGAAAAAGATAAGAAGGTCAGAAGGAGGTGATACTTTACTTGAAACACCAAATAAAAGAAGGTCAATCAAAAAATGTCAAACAATGTTAGATACGTTTACGCAAGACGCAATAAGAAGGCATATTTATAATTATTACACTAGAAAAGAGTATCCAACGCTAGACAAGTTGTTAGTGTCACTCAAAGAAGCTAATTTGTTTAAAGGATGCAGATCCGCTTTGTATATTGTTTTAAAACGATTAGGTTTTGTGTACAAAAAAATTAATAAAAGAAAATTACTTCTAGAACGTAATGATGTGGTGGCTAAGCGTAGCGTATTTCTAAGAGAAGTTAGAAAGCACAATTTTGATGACATTGTGTGGTTGGACGAGACCTGGGTCAACGTTGGTCACTGTCCTTCAAAACTCTGGACTAATAATACCACAGAGGGAACCATGCCGGTGCCAATAGGAAAAGGAGGACGGCTGATTTTATTGCACGCTGGTATGTCAAGTGGGTTTGTTCCAAACTGCATGCTTCTGTTTGCATCGAAGTCAACAAAAGACTACCACGAGGAAATGGGCCATGACAAATTTAAGAAATGGTTCACTGAATCATTGCTTCAAAACTTGCATAAACCTTCTGTTTATAGTCATGGACAATGCAGCGTACCACTCTAACCTACTAGACAAAGCACCAACAACAAAAACAAGAAAACAAGATGTTAGAGACTGGTTAGACCGAAAAAATATTAGTTATCAGGAGGATATGACAAAGGCGGAATTATTGGAGGTAGTCAGATTAAACAAACCACCACCAGTGTATATAATTGATGAACTGGCAAAACAACACGGTCATAAAGTTGTTAGACTGCTGCCATACCACTGCCACTTCAATAGTATTGAACTGATTTGAGCGCAAGTGAAAGGGTACATTGCAAAAAATTTAATGTCACTGAAATAAAACAGCTCACTCATGAAGGGATAGAGAGTGTAACAGCTGAAGAATGGAAAAACGTTGTGGAGCACACACAAAAAAAGAGATAAACAACACCTGGACAAATGAATGTTTAATTGAAGAGGTTGTTGAGAGCATGATCATCTCCCTGAACGACGAAGACGATGACAGCGATCAAGAAGAAGACTTCCCGGACGACATACTTCCAGGAGACGAAGTGATTCACGACGAGGACATTAATTTATTTTTTTGATGAAGATAACAATGAAGATGAACCCGATATTGATTGCACTCAGGACGAGGAAGTAACTGTGGCGTATATCCACTGTCTCCAATCAATAAAAAAGTTTTAAAATTTTGTGATTTTTAAAATACTTCAATGCAACGGAATGTTCTGTATATATGTATTCTTACTCCAGGACACGATTTACAGTATAGGAGATACCCCATGACAAACGATTTACAACTTTTTAGCTGTGAATTTAAAATGCTTATGTTTAAAGTGTTGTGTTGTTTATCCTACTTTTATAACTTTTTACCATGCAAGATTCGTTTTGAATATTTATTTTATCTATTATGATTGATCTAGTCTATTGAGTTATTGAGTATTGAATTTCTTACAATTACATAGGTTATTGTACTAATTAATTATTAGTACATTTAATAAACATATGTAACAAATTTTACTTTTTTAACATTAAGGTTGTTTGTTATTTTTGCATTATGTATATTTTTATTAATGATATACTGATGATAAAAATACGGTACTGTTAATTACACAATTACTAAAAGTCAACAATTTATTATTTTGTAAATAAACTGATAATATGGATTTTATTTGAGACTTATCTTGTTAGTGTGACAGTAGCAACCCTCCCCCGTCCGCGCCAAAATTGACAACAGTGTGCTAACGGCTCCCCTCCCCCAACGCGAGTCCCAAGTCCGAAGCAATAATAAATAAAGTATAGTACTAGTTTGTGCAGAATATCGGTAAGGATTTTGTTGATGGAATTGATGATTAGGCATTGGTTTACGAATTGGTATGCATTGGGGTTTTTGTGGAACATTTGGTCGGTTTGTTTGAAACCATTTATTATTTTTAAACTGGAAATCATTTGTAAGCATATTGAGTGTTCTTCTAGAGTTTTTGGGTTTTTAGTGCGCATTAACAACTCTAGTGGTTCCTGGATTCCCCTTAACATAACTCTTAACGCTAATTGTTGTGCATATGTACATAAAATATCTTTAGCTACTGGTTCTTTATTAACAAAAAAATGCTATTTGTAAAATTAACAACTTTTGCACCTATTCATAAAATTTAAATGGTGATTCGCCATTTTCCTGCTTTAACTTATAACCATTTCAAGGTTTAGCGTGAAACAATCCCTCTTGTCTAAGTAACTAGCTAGTAAGATTTGTTTAACATCATTCCAAGCATAGGTGTTAGAAGTGACTACCATATCAAGGGCTTGTCCCTTTAAATTTGCTAATATTGACGAGAAAAGGTATTCATTTTGAAAGTCGTCTACATTACTAGTTACAAATGATGTGATAACTATTTTGTCACATACTGTAACAAATCGATTAAGCATAGTTGGTTCCCCGCTAAATTCTGGTATCTTGTCAAAGTATTCCTTTTTAAGTGTTGGGGTACACATTGTTATACTTATTATTATACAAATTAAATAAAAATAAAAAGATATAATGTATGTCATATAGTATTTTAAGAGCAATATTTACGACAAGTTATATTAAAAATTATTTATTATTTCTATTCAATTATTTGATTCTGATTACAAATTAATAAGCAAATAATCTTAACAATATAGCTCACAATATAATTATATAACTATGTAACAGGTTTACTTACAACAAGATCCAAAATACTTTGCTCATTTTAAACAAATGCACGTATTATTTTCCGTGTTCGCGGGAACACGTCGGACTTCACTTACTTCTCTCAATTTTCACTTCACTTTACACGATTTTTCTTCTCTCTTCTTTGTAGATATCAGCTCTACCGTTTGGTTGTAAATATTCACTCTACGGTTGCAAATATTCACTTTCCTGATTGTTTGTGGCAAATTTAATAATATGCCCTTATAAAATTTAACTGTTGATCTCTCTTGATAATATCCACTTATCGTAGACGATCTATTCGACACTCCGATAGTTAAAACTGAAGAAAAATTATATGCACTAATTTTCCTGATGTGTCCTACTGACTGCGTCAGTTATGGTTTGGTTTCGAGGATGCGTCTTTAAAAAAAAAAACTTTTTAATAATTGAAGAAGATTTTAATATACTTTAAAAAAACTTATTTAAATTATTGAAGTACATTTGATGTGTACTGAGTGCCACCTCGATTAACACTAGCTAACAAAGGCTCTGGCGAGGAAACAATGATAATGCTTATTATGCTAAAACTATAATATTCCATTAACTAAAGTGCTACCTAAGCTAAAAACCTCTACATCTAAGCTAAAAACCTCTACATAATTTATATATATTATTAAAACAACTTTTTTAATTATGTGACGGCCACATTACAATTAAAACAAATCTTATCCTGGATGGCGGCTAAAACTTTTAATGATTATAAATTGTAGCAAGAAGATAAGTTTATTTGTTCATAAATTGACAACGCGAAATTTGTGGGGAAAAGAAAGGGTGTGGGTCACCCTTTTAGCACCCAGATTATCTTTTTATTACACATTTAGACAATGTACAAAAATTAATAATATCGTAATATAATTAATAATATTTTTATGTGATAAATTACATACTTCTTATTCTCACATAGCCTAACTATAAATTTAGGTTAATTTTTTCATGATAGTTATTGTGATCTTACTTTTAAGGTTGAATTGATCTACGGAATGAAAAGATAATTGATTTCCTTGAATCAAGTTGACCTGTAGTTAAATTATTGGAGCATGAACATGATACCCCGGTGTACGCGGTGTTTCATGAATTTCATTCTTCCAAAGAAAAAGTACTTAATTCAACTTCAACTCAAAGTAATTATAATATATCTAAGTTTTCTCTTGTTTCTTATAGCAATGACTACATAAATAGTATTTATGTAGTCATTGCTTATAGTGATTCGTCAACTGATTTTCATTTACCAGATTCATTAGCGCCCTCTCCCGTAGAGTCAGAGAATATTGTACAATCAACTGAAAGAGATGCTCTCTTCTCAGATTTTGTAAATTCTATAGAACATAGTAATTTCGAATCAAATGATTTAAGCCCTGAAGACGTTAATATTGAACACAGTAAAGTAGAATGGAAATCGACTCAAGAAAATATTTCAAACGCTGAAACGAATGAAAAGTATAATCATCGAAAAATACAAATATCAACAAATAAAAATATATCACAAAAAAGATATTGGGATAAAAGAGATGCTTGCCCCTTGAACCGGCAATGTTAATTTGTTTTTAAATTCTTCGTTTGTTTAAAAATTAATAAAATATATTATTTTTATACAAAACCTAACTTATACGACAGCTAAGCAATTTTCATCATGGCTGTTTGTAAGCCTATTCTTACACCTACAATACTTACTGAGAATTCTGGTAACAATAACCTTGCCAGTCGAACCACTGATGGCGGTCACCACACCATTTAGCGAATTATGGACACTTCGCCACCATGAGCCATCAAAATAGCTGAGATGCTTCGGTTACCTTCATTAGGAACCCGACCTACATCACAGAAGCCAGGAAAAAACTAGAAGAGCGAAAGGGTACAAGGGAACACTTGAAAGTCAACACCAACACACAGACTGGAGTCCGTGAGGTGTAACCAGAGACTACAGAATAATAATAGACTGGTCAAGCGGAGCCAGCGAGTGAGGCCCGTATCTGAGGGCTGCCTCATGTAAGATGGCGGCCGCCTCGGATGACTCATCCTAGTCCCGCGCGCTCTGGCTATAGAAAGTGTGTCGATGTAAAGTTGTTTTCAGATGAACGTAATTGTTTTGAATAAAAAAAAACTAATTTTCTAATAGAGCAAGGTAATAAAAAAATCAAATGTACCGTATTTATTTACAGTATTTCTATATAAACAACATTCTTTGTAAATACATCATGTGAGTTTTTCAACAATCGGCTACAAAGAGAAACTTTTTTAAAAAAACCCGTTAGGTAAATAATCTTTGTTGGTTAATTTTTGTGCCTTTTGACGTGTTTCTAATGTAAAGTGTAGTATGTTTTAATGTATTTTTTTCGTGTATGCTATAATATTTAATTGTTTGAATTTCAGCTTTTTTTGATCGAATATGATCTTTCTCTGTGTAAATAATTTCATTAGTTCCATACTTAAAACTGTGATTCTATATTATTTAGCATAAAGGTTTTGAATTTATATAAATGGTGATTAGCCAATTCAATATTACACATTCAATTTAAATCGCAATTCTTTTTAACAATCTTGTGTACTAAAATTCGTGATCTTGAATTGTGTTATACTTCGTAAATAATGTTTTTTTATCTATTGGGGGTGTCTATTGGTAAAAAATATACATGTATACATATATTTTGTTCGTAATACAGAGTTTACTTATATTATGAAAATTTATATTATTGTATATTATGCTGATTGTATCATAAATCTGTATATGCTTGTGTTTAGTTAAATAATTGTTGTAGATTCATTTTTGGGCGTTTTGTAATATTTCTAACTTTTACTTAAAGTGTGTAATATATTTTTTTTTTAAATGTATTCCTTCATTTAATAACTTGTCACATTTTTTGATCAAATATGATTTTTCTTTGAATAAATAATGTCATTAGTTCCATATTAAAAACTTTGATCCTACATTATTTAAAGGTTTAGAATGAATATAAATAGCTATTAGCAGATTAAATATAATGTAATCAATCTAAATCGCAGTCCTTTATGGATGAAAATCTTGTGTTGAATTTCGTGTTTTCGAATTGTGGTATATTCCGTAAATAGTTTGTTTGTGGATTATGTGTCCCATTTACTGTACAACAAAACAGACTTGTATACATAAAAATATATGTTCGTAATAGTTATTTTACTTTTGTATCTTTGTATTACGAAAAACGATATTATTATATATTATGACATATACTTGTATACATATGTGTATTGTATGTTTTCACGTTGGCTGTTTCACGTTGAATAAAATAGAATAAGGCTTAATTATATGACATTGTGTTCCATATTAAATGCTAACAGCTATATATCAAATTTGAAAACCCATTTACTAAATAAATTTGTAATCATAAGTGAATGGTTGTGAATGTGTGACACATCGTCAAGAACACTGAATATTCTATTGGTTGTATCGTTCTAAGTTCTGTTGTATATAAGGCTTTTGATAAGAGAAAAGTACGAATGTTATTGTGTTCTATATAAGTTATTTTATTAATTTACATGAACAATTTTAGTGTGTCGGTTTTGAAATCCTGTAGGCTATTTTGTTTCAAAAATTACTGTTGAATACACAAATTTACTTTTCAAAATAAATATACTTTATACGCAAATCAAATAAAGCGATATTTGTACTGCTTGACAATTTACTTAAAAATTACTGTTGAATACACAAATTTACTTTTCAAAATAAATATACTTTATGCGCAAATCAAATAAAGCGATTTTTGTACTGCTTGACAATTTTCTTAATTATTTACCCTACTTATATTTTTTGTCAATAGCCTACATTGTATCCACAAATGGGGACAATTGAGGTTTGGAACACCCAAAAGACGATTTTCAAACTGACTCCTGCCGCCTCTTAAAGGGGACATCATCGAATTAGTTATGGATCTATTAGAAATATTATATAATCGTATTGGACAAAACATCGTATTGGACAATCGACAACTGATAGACTCAAAGTAGTGTTCACCACTCGTACTTCTTCAAATATGGGTTCAGATCGACTAACGATGGATTCAGATCGGACAAAAAGAGCTTGGAATTGCTTAGGCTTAGAATGACTAAAAATGGGTTGGGTTAGTAAATTTTCAAGGGAGTCCCTTCAAATGGCCCCTTTTGGAATCGACAATTGACAAACTCAAAGCGGTGTTCGTCTCTCGTACTACTTCAAAAATGGGTAAAGATCGACTAACAATGAGTTCAGATCGGACAAAAATGGTTAAGATGGGTTGGGATCAATTTTCATTTTTTGTTACTCGTACTTTGTCAAAAAAAATGGGTTGGGATCAACTAAAAATGGGTTAGGTTCATATCGACCAAATATGGTTAAGATGGATTTAGATCGACTAAAAATGAGATGGGTTTGGACAAGTGGGCGTAGTGAAACTGCCCCAACATTTTGGGTACTTTTGAAACGATGAAACTGACCCACTCATTAAGGTTAAAGAGGATTAGGAAGGGTCACCTCACAAGTCTAGAAATGCTGAAATTGCCCAGAGCGCCCGGCCAGGTAGTCATTTTCTATGACAGGCTATTTACTTTAGAAAATAATATTGAAAACATTTATTATTCTTGTACATAGAAGAAAAACTGGGAACTAAATTGTAAAAGAACGTTTATGTTGAACGTACTGTAGTGCTTGACAGAGGTAAAGGTAGATGGAGCACGCTATCTTATTTACGGCTTTTTTGTATCATTTCTCAAATCTCAAGGACTGTTACAGTTAGAGACCTACTGAATTGCATTTTACAATAATTCGCCTTACTATTCGAAATAGAATAAAAATAACTTTCAATCTACATTAAGTTCTTTGATTGTGAAATTTGAAGAGGTTTATTTTTGAGTAATTACAAAGATCTTTTTACAAATATGTCAGATAATATTTATTATGCTTCATATTATTTATGCTGCCATTTAATGTCAGATTTCGATCAATTTTGGTCAAACTTAAACCTACATATATTAAACCTGTTATGAAATAAAGTAACGGTTATTAAGTAATTTGAGAAATTAATCCTGGCCGACGAGAGGTGTCAAATTATATGGGAACCATGTACCACAATTTACTCGAAGTTACTTGGACCAATTTCGAGATAAACAAATTTTTATGCCGACATTCATGGTTTATTTTCACTTTTTTACTGGATAATGACCGACTTAAAATAACGGTAAGACGTAAAATAACGGCTGAACATGTTTTGTCAAAGTTTTTGAAATTTTTTATTAAATTTGTTTTTATCAGATGTTAGTTTTTGGCTTTACAACACGAGGAACTTATTTTTAAAGAAAATGTTGTAAGTCTACATATCGCCTTAAACTATTGGATAATTTTAACAAGCATTGCCAATGTTAAAATTGTCTTAACACATTACTCTCTATCGATCAAAATGATTTCATAAATAAATGTAATACACATTTTCAGTTTAAATGTTTTTTTGTATATAGAGGAAGGCTTATCATTTAAATTAATTTGTAACTTCTATGATTTCTAAATGCCAATAAAAATATATCTCTCGTTTAGTCTTTAAGCAGACAAATATTAAATACAATGAATTTCATATTTTAATGGATAATGTGAAAAATACGGAATAGTTAAACTAAATATGTCTTATTTACTAACAATAAAAAGTTTACATGTAAACTAAAAGAAACATCATTTAGGAGTTATAAAAGAAATTTCCATCATTGATAATAAATATCTATCTATTTAATTTTTTTTCCATTTGGCAGACAATGTAGTTTTAATGTCGGCGTATAGACGCTACCGTATAGGTGTTTATTTATTTAAATATACGATATATTCAATGGTTTGTTAAAATTTATACTACATTTATTTCATATACAAATTATAATACATGAATACACATGAGATGTACTTTTTAATCTTTTTTGATTTAAGTATATCCATATTAAGTATTTAAGAATATCTATCGTTCAATCAATACTTTTCTTTTACTAAGGCATTTTTTCAAACATCTTCGTAAAATGTCTACTCTCTATTGAAATCTGATTTTTTTTTCACAGCTGCTAATAACTTTTTACAAAATGGGAATTTCACTTTTTACAAATTCACACAGTGTTTTAATTAAAATCATATCAAAATTGTCAAAAATAGTTTATAGTAAATCCGGTTTTTGCCTCTTTTTTCTTGGAGTAACATAAGTTACTATCTTCAACTACATTGGTTTCTTTACGAACTTTCATTCAGTTATTTTTGAAATACAAGCATAGTAGCAGGTCTTCGATTTATTTAGCATACTGAATATTTTCTCTTCTTTTTCAGCTTCCTCATCATACTTTCATCATAATTCAAATTTATCTCCAGACACTATGGATAGTTTTTCATTTTTTCTGTCTCGAAGCCATTTAAATTGAAATAGAAATTGGTAGCGTTATTTAAAATATCTTTATATTGCCCTACCTGGCGCCCTCTGTACTCGGCGTCTTGGCTACACTCGGTTGTATGACCCCGCAGCTGAGTATCGTCTCTGACATTGAGTTACAAACTAACTGCAATCTCACATCAGTAGATCACACGGTGTGGTTATGAATTTTGTACTGTAAACAGTATTTTTAATAATAATGTATTAGTAATGAAAGGTCGGTGCTGCTGAACATACAGTTTTAGGCTTAACTGCTTTAGGAGTCTTTAACTTATTTTCAAAGAAAATATCGAGAGTCTGTCTACATGACGTTTGGAATGAAAATATGTATTTCAAAACATTTTCTCTTTAATATGGTCTTAAAATTTTTATCCGTTATTAAAATTAATCTACAATTCTTGAATACGGTAAATAATATCAAGGATTTGGAAGTTATTAACCACTGGAATTATGTTTTAATAATCGTATTGTAAATTAAAAGATCAAATGTTCAAGTAGCAATATTTTTCAATATGGAAAACAAGGATTCAAAAACACATAACATTAACTCACAAACACATAAACATTATCATTTGTTTTTGTGGTTCGGGGAATTCTTTTTTCTTATTGTACTTAAAAAAGGTCATTACATCATAGATTTAAATGCTGATTATGTAGAGTTTTCAGTTATATTGAGGTTCTGTTTAATTGTTTTGTTTAATTGTTTGGTTAGATTAAATCTAGAATTTGTCTGTGTTGTCCGATTTCTATCAACAAAATATTATGTTTATTTGTAATAAAAGATACAGAAGAGTTTTTACGTGTAATGTATCATAACAAATTTTAGTATAATTGTCAAAGAATTTCAATACAAGGAATTATTGAGAGTTTTTTAAAATGGGTTCATCGGGAGTTAGGGATAACTTGTTACGATTATATTTTATGGGGGGATGAATGGGAAGGACCCTGAAACAGGACTAATAGCGTGGTATATTCCACCTTGCAGGGGTAACCTTTTGGTTGAACGTGGATCTGCTTTTATTATGCGTTGCCGGGTCGTCAAATTGCGTGGTAAATTATTAATATATGTACTACGACGAAAAAACTCAACTTTTTCAAGAGCTAGACCGTACGCTTCCCCTATCTTATTTACTAAGCGCACTAGTAAATTTTTTTCGTCCAGGATTCGTTTCCGCGTGACAAAAAACGAATTATTCAATCCCCTGGAAGTGTAGGATTCTGTATTTTGTCTGGCCTGGATTGAATAACCCCTTAAACAGTTTAGGTTATCCCAAACTGCCCGTACCTCCCTTTTTATTTAATTACTTCTACTTATTTTATTTTATTTACCCTTATGCTCAGGGAGAACACGATTTACTTTTTTTTTTCTTTTTTACTCCCTAGGGAGTGTGTTCTATATCTATATACACTATATCTTACCTTTATTCAAAATATTAGCTGTAAACATAACCAAGATGTGTGGATAATTATGAAAGACTACACATTGTTTATGATATTAGTAACTGAAAATTTATTTATTTTATTTTAGTTAAAAGAAACAAAAATCAAACTTTCTCAACAAATTTAATGTTACAACAGTCGGTACATGATGGAATTCCATGATAATAATGATATTTAATTAGTGATGTGTAACACCTTGTCTGCCAAAAAAGGTAAAGAAGCAGCTGTTAGAGCTTAGATAAAGGAAGAAAGGAAAAAACATTTTAGGATCAGAGATAATGTAAGTTACCATCTAAAAGCTATCCATGACGAACTAGTTTTTTATTTACACCTGATTGAATTTGATATATTGTGTAGTGATGTTCTAGAATTTGTTAACATTAAAATAGAAGAAACTTTTATTCGACAAAGGAAGAAAATAATTAACTTAAAAAATATAAATAATAATTTGGATAAACAATCTGTGAATGTTAAATTATCAGACCACTCTTTTTCTGAACGCTTGGTTAATCTTTCTAATCATACTTTTAAGACAGAAGAAAGTAAATTTTTATTCAAAGGACTAAAATACAATCCACGGCTACCTACTAGAGTTTCAGACCTCGAAGCTCTTTCAGTGGACATTGAATCCATCAGTAAATTGGACTTGACTACTAAATATTTATCTTCTAACTTAATATTAGAATCTAGAATTAGAAATAATTGTAAACCTACATTCAACTATGAATTTAAAATTATCAAACAAATTAAAAAAAAAACTATTGAAAATAATGACCTTACAATTTCAAAAGCTGACAAAGGAAATTCTATAGTTGTCATGAATAATAGAGATTATATAAATAAAGTGAAAGATATACTTGATGATCCTAATTTTAAGATCCTAAAACATGATCCTTCTGCTAATTGTAGTAAAGAGGTCAATAATTTTTTTTTAAATAGTAACAAATTAATTTCACAAGAGAAGGCCTTTTTTATAAAAATTATGAACCCTTTAGCTCCTAGACTTTATGGTCTTCCCAAGTTACACAAGCCTTCCGTTCCTATTCGCCCTGTAGTGTCTTTTACTAATGCTTCCACTTACAAACTAGCCCAAAAATGTAACACTATATTCAAAAATACAACAGATTTTAAGTCAAAATATAGTATTAAAAATTCTTTAAGTGTAGTTAACAAAATTAGTAATGTGATTGTTCCTTTATATTCTAAGATTGTCTCCTTTGATGTCAAGAACCTTTTTACAAGTATACCTATTGGAGAATGTATGAAATGCTTCAAAACACCAATGAGAAAGATTTTATTGATCAATTAAAATGTTCCATATACACTTGCATGGATCATAATTATTTTAAATTTAACAATCAATTTTATAAACAAGCAGAGGGATTGGCAATGGGTTCTCCTTTGTCACCCCTCCTTGCCGAAATTTTCATGACTAAATTTGAAGAAAAATTATTTATGTCTAATAATCCCTTCTTAAACAAAATTGTATACTGGTATCGCTACGTGGATGATGTCCTATGTCTTTTTAACGGTACTACGAGACAGTTAAAAAAAATTTTCTTTAAATTCATTAATTCTGTTCATAAACGTATTCAATTCACTATGGAAATTGGGGAAGAAAATAACATCAATTTTCTTGATCTAAATATCAACATAGAAAATAATGTTCACTCTTTCAATATTTTTAGAAAACCTACATATTCAGATTGTGTTATTCCAGCATATTCTAACCACCCCATTAACCATAAGCATGCCTCCTTCCATAGCATGATTCATAGACTTATAAGCATTCCCTTATCTCCTACAGATTTCCAGAATGAATTGAATACTATTTAACAAATTGCAGTCAATAACACATACAGTACCAAATTAGTTGATAATTTTTTAAATAAAAAATTAAAACTTAAAATATGTGATTCTCTATATAATTCTAAGTACAATGAAAAAGAAAACATCAAATATTGTAAGGTTAATTTCATTGGAAACACTAGTTATAAAGTTGGAAATTTAATATCTAATAGATATCATTATAAACCTGCGTTTTATTGCTCTAGAAATATAGGAAAATTAATTATTAACAATAAGGATAAGAGAGATAGTTTAGAAAATAGTGGTGTGTATAAAATTTCTTGTAATGATTGCAATTGTGAATACATAGGTCAATCCGGAAGATCAGTTAAGAATAGAGTTAAAGAACATGTACACAGTTGGAAGTATGGCAAATCTAACTCAAATTTTGCAAATCATTTATTAGACACAGGACATAATTTTGATCCTAAGTTAAACGTTAAACTTCTGCATATGGAACAAAAAAAGTAGGAAACTCAATAACCTGGAATGTTTAGAAATCAATAGATCAATTTTAAAAACCATACTTCCAACTTAAATGAACAAATACATCTTAACTCATCACCACTATTGAGACCTCTTGTGTAACCTTTGTTTTCTAAAACACCCCCACTTCCATCCCACAGGTAAGATCATTGACCTTTCTTTTGTCATTTCTCAATCCCTTTACTCTAACCTTTCCCTTTGTCTCACATTTTTAGTTTAGACTTGTTTTGTTTTCAATTTAGTTGCTTGAAAATGCCTAACTGCAAAACATATGTTTCAATTAAAGCTGTTTTGTGGAATTAAATAATCCTCTCATTATTTTCATTATTTCTCAACAAATCCAAAATTATTTAAAATAGAAAATTACTTAAATTATTTAATTTAAATTACAGAAAATATCCTTTTATATCTTATTACGTTATATTAATCTATAGGTAGCAGACAGGCAATTATTTTAATTTAGAGGAAAATTTCATACTTTATACTATGTTAACAAAGAATTTCCTCTTATTAATCTCTGAACACTAATTTCCAAGTTTATAATCTAACTAGTTGTTCAGGATTATTATTGCTATTGAAACTTGCTATTGTAAAATTCCCTATTGTTTCTTCTTTATACTCTTCTAATGGTTTTTCTAACTGAATTTTCATTTTTTATTTATCAGCATTTTTTAGGTCTTCGTGTCAGCTTTCGCGTGGTGTTTTTCGGCTCGCTCGTTCACCTGCAATTAGTTATGCAATAATCGGCGTAGTTTTCAGTTTTTGTTTTTCACACCTGTCACTTTAGAGTTTTGAAACTTCCCCATTTTGTTTAGTCCCGTTAATAAACGCACTGGCCGTAGCGAATATTCTTTCCAACATTCAGGTCTTATATATTTTCACACTTTGTTTCACACTTCTCTGTTTGGGGGGTTATGATTTACTGATCACCCTGGGACTTACAGATTCTTTAGTATATTTGATTTTACTCAGGTTTTCTTAATTTTGAAATTTTAACTTTATCCATTTCCACACAAAGGTGTGAAAACAATATCTTTTCTATTTTACTCAACTTTTATTTTTTACTTTAATTACTCGTTAAACTTTACTCTCTTATTTATCCCTATACAATACACTCTCAAAATTTACATTAATTTGTTTACATTTTATTTAACTTTCAAATTATATCATTTCCCTTAACGTTTTTAATATTAACTTTTTCAAAATTTGTCCAAGAATCATTTATTCTTAAAATTCCAATCACAGAAACACCAAGGTTTTTTGATTTTAAGTAATTTTGAAAACAATTTAATTCTTCATTTAAATCTGCTGTAGCGCATGTTAATTTTTATGATATTACCGTAACTGATCCGTATTGTGTACAACTTGTACTACAATTACACATCCTTTAACTTTATTATTTCATATTTTCATAATTTATCAAATACGAATTTTTTATTCAAAATCTACCGACATACGATTTTACTGTCAAAACGGGTAGGCAAAATTTGACTTAAGACCGAGTCATAGGTCAGTTTCGCCGACTCGCCCTGAGCAGCAAAGTTGGTTACAATTAAGGTTACCTTGTATTAGGATTAAATTTTTATTTTTCTCATTTTTGACCAAAATATAATCCCATACAACGAATTTCCGTCTTTATCTTCAACGAAAAAACTCAACTTTTTTACGAGCTAGACCGTACGCTTCCCCTATTTCAGTTATTTAGCGCATTAGTCTTGAATCCTGAAATTTTTTCGTCCAGGATTCGTTTCCGCGTGACATAGAACGAATTATTCAATCCCTTGGAAGTGTAGGCATCTGTATTTGTCTGCCCTGGATTGAATAACTCCTTCAACAGTTTAGGTTACCCCAACTGCCGGTACCGCCCTTTTTATTTAATTACCTCCAGTTATTGTATTTAATTTACCCTTATGCTCAGGGAGAACACGATTTTACTTTTTTATCTTTATTACTCCCTAGGGAGCGTGTTCTTGAGAATACCTTGTAAATACACTATATCTTACCTTTATTCAAAATATTAGCTGTAAACATAACCAAGATGTGTGGATAATTTAGAAAGACTACACATTGTTTTTGATATTAATAACTGAAAACTTATTTATTTTATTTTAGTTAAAAGAAACAAAAATTCAAATTTCTTAACAAACCAAAAATTATTAAAAGAAAATTACTTAAATTATTTAATTTTATCACAAAACATATTCTTTTATATCTTATTGCATTATTACTTTTATTTATATGTAGCAGACAGGCAATTATTTTAATTTAGAGAAAAAATTCATACTTTTTATTATTATGTTATCAAAGAATTTCCTCTTATTAATCTCTGAACACTAATTTCTAAGTTTTTAATCTAATTAGTTGTTAAGGATTATTATATTAACATTTTACTAATTACAAAAAAGAAATATCCACACACAAGTTTCACACTTCTCTGTTTGGGGGGTTATGACTTATTGATCACCCTGGGACTTACAGATTCTTTAGTATATTTGATTTTAATTAGGTTTTCTTAATTTTGAAATTTTAACTTTATCCATTTCCACACAAAGGTGTGAAAACCATATCTTTTCTATTTTACTCATTTTTTTTTTTTTTTTACTTTAATTACTTGTTAAACTTTACTCTATTAATTATCCCTGGGCGAATCTCAATCTAGGCTAGCCATTTTTGACGGGATCTAATTCTAAAATTAAATTACTTAGACAACACCAATTTCGACTAAAACCAAATGTTAATATAAACTACTCTGTATTGGCACAACATGTCTTACTAACACGAAAGGTCTAACATGGCCGTGTGTTAGCTCAACTATAGTAAAATTCAAGTCGGCTTGAGGCGGAAACCCAGTCGACCGCACTAATCGCCTACCCTTGGCGTCTATTGTGCGACTCGGCCGCGTTAAGTAGCCACCTGCTGGGGTCAGTGAATCATAACTAATGACTCCAGTAACGATATGCAACTTTTCCTCCTTCCTTAAATTCCGAAAAACAAATGATAACACGTGTTACATTGCAATTTTCTGATTATTTTGATACCAAATTTCAAAGGAATCGGTCATCTGTGACAAACACAGAGTGATTAGTGAAGTTATAAATGGTTTACTGTATTAATAAAACTTCCGTATTTTACGTTATCTTTTGGAATTTTAAGCCTAAAAAGAATATTTTGAAGGATTTTAGGAGTTATATAGGTAACTCTTGGGACTTTAGAAAATCAATTTTTGGTTTTAGAATTTAGTTGAATTACGTCATGAGCAGTTTTTAAAATGCTATTAATTTTTTGGCACGTCTCCGTTAAGGGAGCTCAGTCACTGCACAGAACATGATCAGAAGGTACTATTGTTAAGAAGTTTATAGAGAACTTTTAAAAATTAATAAATAGCCTAAAATAATTTATGTATTGAGGCTAGGAATATATTGGAAAGTAACTAATTGTTTAATTCAAAAGACAAATTTAATCTATTTTACATGAATAAAGTAAAATAAATAAATATATAAATAAATGAGTAAATACTTAACACAAAAAATAACACAATACAAACACTTCATTAGTCGAACAAACAACACTAATATACCATATAAAGCATATAATTTTTAATTTAAAAAAATATATAATTCGAAGTGTGCGAATGTAACACAGAACTGAATATATATAAAAAACAATAAGTTCTATCTATATAAAAAACAAAGACATAAGTTGTACAATATTGAGTTCACAAGTGCACGTGCATTGGACAACTTTGGTGCCTGACTCAAGATAAGAGTTGAACAGAGATTTCCCAAGCTATTTATAAGATGAGCGCTGTTCCATGCTCTGTGTGAGTATAGGTGTGTTAGTGGAGTTGTTTGAATATCTTTTATGTTGTATAAAGATTAAACATTCGTAGTGCATATAATATATACAGGGTGGCTGAAAAGAAACCTGCAATCCCCTCAACGTTTTTGTTATTTGAGATATTTGAAAGCGGTTTGCGCCATTCGATTTTGGAGGTAGAGGACACTTTTCATGACAAAATAATTTTCAAATGTGGGTCCCGGGGCCCAAAAAGGGAGGAGTAACCCTGCAAAATATTCCAAATAGGACAGACATGTGATATGTCATTTTGTTCGTAATGAAAAGACGACAAAGAATCTGTAATTGAAATATCAATCCGATATTCCTAAACAAAATGGCGGCCCAAAAAGTAAAATGGCTGAAAAGAATTGTGGCTACTGTATGCTGTAAATTCACCCCACTTTTGATTTTTCAAAGTACGTTATAGACTTGCGACCATTAACGTTTAGGTGGCAATTAATTGTTTCATTGGAAATAAATATTTTATTAAGAGTCTGTTACTAGGCTAAAAGACTTTGGTGAAAGCATTGGCAGAAGGGGAATCATAACTGTATTTCATTTTGAGTCATATTATGCAATATTTGTATGTGTTATATAACTTAAGCCTATAATTGTGAAATATCTCATGAAATTCACTGGTGATGCAATAGCAAATATTTGAGATTTCAATAGTTCACAAGTGATGAAAATGTCCCCTCCTCTAATATTAAACCTTGTCTCCCAAACTCTACGGTAGTCCTGAAAATCCAATACACTAAAAGAGTACGAAAAGAAAAAAATCACAAGGTGGCAGTGGTTTTGTGTGAGTGAAACAGGTCTGTACATGATGAACAATATTACACAACAGTTACTATACTCTGTCATAACTTCTCAACCTCTTAATGTGAAGACAGGTCTGTACATGGAAAAACAAAATATTTGAATGCTAGGTCACAATTTGAAGCATATTACTAAGCTTGTGACCAAGATGATGGGTTTGAAAGTCAGTGCAGATTTACACTGGAAAATACAAGTAGCTGAAGGTGGTGTCACAGGCTGTATTTCCTGGTGTTTCCTGCTAAGCCCCTGGTGTTTCCAGTGTGGGAATATGACATTATAACATAGGAACAGTAAATTATAACATGAGAACACTAAGTCAGCAAGCAGTTGGATAGGAAATGATATTTGATAAGAAACACTGATTATAACCTCGAGCATGAGTTCAGTTACTTTTTAAGCCATGGATGTAATGGAGGTATTTGACGGAACCGAGCTTGCATGATTATTTACAGTAACTGAATTATATTACTAATTTTATTATTGTATGGAATACATCCCGATAGATGTCAACACCGCTTCTACATTCTCATTGTTGCTTTTTGATCATGACCCCACAGATACTGACAGAGAGATGGTTGAGCATAGAATTTCATAATCTTAGTTATGACCTGGGATTACTGGGAAAGTAATGAGAATCCTCCCAAAGTTGTTTCATATTGTATTTAGTGCCTCTAAAAGTGTGTAAATGTAGGTAGTGTTAAAGTAACTGTGTTTGTGTTTTTTTACGGTCCTCAAGTAAATTAGCATTATTTTAATCTTTATTTAATTAGCCCCTTACTCTATCATTTGCTTTCTGACAGGGTAACTTTTTTTTTCAATTTCCCCCTGCTGACCAACCCCTTCTATTCTTACCTGTGTATAAAATGTGTAGGTGTGACATTAAACGAAAAATAGTGAATGTAACTTATGAAACACTGTCTTTTTCATCAGTGTTATGGGAAGAGTCATTTAGGATGGATCAGGAGCTACTTTTGATCAAGGAGGTCTCTCCTACTAAAAGGTGTGCCGTGAAAGGTGTAATGTAAAAAGGTGAGAAAAATTGTGACAAAAATTGAAAGTGAGATAAAATAAATGGTATAAAAACACTACAAAAACTTTCTCACTCACTCACCCATCATCAAAACAAATGAAAAAGTAATTATCATGAAAAATGTCAGTTCTGTATTTCTTAATCAAAAAGTGGAAATGAAAAATGATTGCTATCTTTGAAAAAATATTTATATATTTAATGAAGGTGGTCAAGGTTTATTTTTGTTTTTTCAAATTATTATTCCTGACTCTAATGTTGTTTTATTTGCAATTTTGCACATGGGCTTGACTTATTAATTTTCACATTTTACTATAATTTTAATGAAATCGGTAGAGTTGATTTTGAGAAATTATGTCTTTTATAACAACTTTACGGCAAGTTTTGATTTTTTACCGATAACTCAAGAACTAGCATTTTTCAAGAGATGACGATCAATATGTTTTATTTTAGTCCTTCGATGCTACACTGAACTTTAATCAAAATCGTTAAAGCCAATTTTTAGAAAATTGGAAATTTGTGTTCTTTTATTATGGCAGCTACCCCTAAATTTTGAGTTACCTAAAAAAATTAATAAAAATTACCGAAATATTGGAACAATATGCCCACATACAAAATGTGATTAAAATCACTCTGCACTCCTCATACAACAGACAACAGACAGCATTAAAAAAACACTTACATCGATTTTCTTAACATCACATAACTTTCTTTATTCTACTTACTTTATAGTGAGAAAATCAATAGTTTTAATTTGGAGTCAACCAAACTAGACATTCATTAGATAGTGTATGACAAAACTACCACAGAAAGTCAGACATTATTCTGAAAAATGATTTAAATGTTTTCCTGGAGGTTCAAAATGTTGAGAGCCATTAAAACACAACTAAAATGTTCAAACCATCAAAATACAACATAATTGAGATGTAATATATATATATATATATATAAACCTTTATTTCCATTAAAAATAAATGCTTTGGGAATATCAATCATATATAGTATAAGGAAATAGATAATTTAAAACACTTCTAAAAATAGAAAGAATATTTAATAGATTTGCAGTAATAACTAACATAAGGTCTAACTTATGGTAAATAATATGTATTTGCAAGTCTTCATTCTTCTTCTTTTTTGTAAAATATCAAGAAAGACTTTGAAATGTGAATCCTTACCCAAGTGTGATATTATTGAGTAATGACATTATATAATAGACTAAATGCATTGCAAAGGTATCACTCCCCTACCATAACCCACTGCTCCCTCACATACTTTAAGGAATCCCAATGCTTTGATTCTGTATAGTATTTTCTATTTCTTCCTGCAACAACATCATGTCCACGTCCTACAAATATGTAGGTAAGTCAAACTTAATAATATCTTGAAATTAAATACATTTTCTTACTTTGATTGTACATTAAATTCATGTAAAATGCATATTTTTAAATTGTAAATCTGTTGTATTGTATTAAATACAGAATATGCAATAGCTGTGAATGTAAATACTTATGAGCTCACAGAAATTTACAATGATGAGAAAAATTTCTAATTATATAACTCACATTTAAAACAGTTTATAAATATTTTGGACATATAATATAGATAATGTGTCGTAAAATAACTTCAGGATTGTTTTTACTCAGAAATTTGGTAAAATACTGTAAAACCTATGTCTTGAAATTTGTATATTATGGTGTAATAAATCCCCTTTTAAATTGTGGGATTATTTTATGGAGCTATTCTAATAAACAGCATTCTTAAAGGTTATTTGTCTTAGAAAAAAAGCAATAAGATTAATTTCAAAATTAAATTCAATGTAAGGATGTTTTTAAGGATTTGAAAATTTTGACACTCCCAAGCATGTATATCCATCCTAGAGGTAATATTATGTTCTCCATTTAAGAGCGATACATATAAGTGACTTTCATTCTTATAACAATGAAAAAAAGCGGATTTTAGATGTGATCAGCATACATTGAACATCTACAAAAGACTGCCTGCCAAAGTTGAAAATATTCTATCAATAAACTCCCAGAGTCTCTACAGGTACTGGACATTAAATAAAAAAATGTAATCAAAATTAAAACTTTTTTGCTGAGGAGTGTGGGTGAATTTAATTCGTAGATGCTGTGAATTCAGTTTTTCTGTTGTCACTTCATCCAAATTATATCTATTATGTATTTATTGTGAATGTATATTTAACTTTATAATATTCGTGTTTGTATTGTTGGTTTATGTTTTAATAATTAAGCTGTTTTTTAATATTGTGTTTTATAATGTATTGTAATATGTATATTTAATATTTGTGTCATGCTAATACACAAATATATATTTTCAAAAAAGCCATTTAAAGTAAATAAATAAATACCAGTTATAGAAATTTACTTTAAAAATCTATGAATAACCACACTTCTTATTTTTGTTTGTTTTTGATTTTACTCACTGACAGACTTGTATAAGCTACTATAAAAATGAATCAATTAATTTTTTTTTTTTTGAAATGAAAAATCTTTATTATTTCTTCCATTATAAAATACAAAATACAATACCACATTTTACATATGCATAGGATAGAAATAATAACCACCTAGGTTATTTACCTGTGAAGGTGGATTTAATATTCTTAAGGATCACTATAGTTTCAATGAGTATTGGAAGGCAGCGAACCAGCCAAATAATAATATAATAAACACACAAAACAAAATAACAAAGCACTAAAACAGATGATTAACTCTTCTGAATTACACTTCATTCACTTTACTTACTATACAACATAATACCAACATTTCTAATTAATAGTATTGAAAAAATAATCAACATTTTCTATCTCGAGTAAATACTCCCACAAACTCTTGGCAAATTGAACTCTGTTACAAGAAGATTTTATGTTTAAAGGCAGACAGTTAAAAAATTTTGGTGCCAGAAATATATAAAACTTTTTAAAATGTGACAAGTTAGGCATGGGGATAGTTTTGTCAAATCTGTTTCTTATTGTGCCTATTCTATTTTTCCTGCCTGTATTACCATTTCCACTTCTATCAAAAAACATACGCAAAACCTTAAACACATATAAACTCCTGAGAGGTAGAATTTTTAAACATTTAAAAAGAGGTGCTGTATGTTCTATTCTTTTCTTGTGTATAATTAATCTTATAAAAGCTTTTTGAATAGTTATTAATGGCCTTAAATTCGTAGTGTACGCCCCTCCTCATACTATTAACCCATATTCTATATTTGAGTTTACTATTGCATAATATACAGTTCTGAGAAGTTGTTTATTACATACAAAGGATAACATATAAACAACTCTAATGCGCTTAATTAATTTATTTTTCAAGTAATTAATTTGACTTTTCCAATTAATTTGTGCATCAACATATAGTCCCAAATACTTAATTTCCTTAACCTGTTCAATTTCTGAGCAACTGCATTTTGAATTAGAACAACTTATTTCATGGTATTTTAATGGACTATTAAAAGCGACTGGCCTAGTCAAATTAAATAAAATATATTTGGTTTTAGGGCTCATTATCATGAAATTGTTAGTAAACCACCATCGTAGAGCCCTAATGTCAGACTGCATATTCAACTGTAAATTGTTAAGTGTATCAGCTTTATAACACAATGCCGTGTCATCGGCAAAGGAAACTAATTTCCCTCGAAAACGTCCATTACATAAAGTATTTACATATATTAAAAATAGTGGGCCAGAGAGAACTGAACCCTGAGGGATTCCATATTCTATTGACCCTTGATCGCTTGTCACTCTGTCCACTCTAGTACGTTGGATCCTGCCGCTCAGAAAAGAAGAGAACCACAAAAGCGGAACTCCCCTAACTCCAGCCTCTTGGAGTCTATTTAATAAGATAGTGTGGTCTACAGTGTCAAAAGCCTTCATCACATCTACAAAAATACCAGCGCACTTCTTACCCTCATTAATCCCTGTATACACTTCCCCCATGAAATTTAATAATGCTGAATTTGTACTTAACTTTTGTCTAAACCCAAATTGATTATTACTGAAAAAATGTTTTTGTTCTAGAAAACTGACAAAATAATTGTTGGTATTTATAATTGTTTTACTTCTTATCTTTGATCTAGAGCAAAAACAATGTTGCAATCAAAAGTTAATTAAATTCAGTCAAGCTCTCTTCATATAGGCTGATCTATATAAAGTTTATATGAGACACAAAATACACACAAAGCTTGCTTATCTCTATTGCTGGAGCTCTGCCATGTTCCTTCGTAGACCTGGTTCTCCCAAAGTGTTGTCCTGCAGAACCCAACAACGCTGACTGATTCCTCTCAGTACCTTCGTGCCAACTCCGACTACTTACAACTGACCATCTACAACTTTCTGCAGAGTTTCATCTCGATCTTCTCCCAACCAATCTTATATCTCTTTTACCAATGTTACGCATTTGATGGTTGCAAGCTCAGTAGTTTCCAAACTTTTTACATTTTGTCCCAACTATTGTTTACATTCTGGTAGTTGTTTTGGGACTTTGAATAAAACTCACTATCTAACATCTAATTCCCATCAGTATATACTTTCAGTAACTATCCTAGCAAGTCAAGTCACAGAGACTTGTTTACCTCAAACTATTATTCCCTAGAGCATGAGAATCATCAAAGGCACATCAATCCCTGCTCTCTAAAGCCACACATTCTAGTATCAAATGTTCAGTAGTATCTACAAACTTCTTACACAGCTGACAAATGTAATCTCTAATTGAATACCACCATTTTCCTTACATGTTTTCTGAACTCGCTGGGTCCAGTGATGAAGTATAAGACTTTGTTAGTCCTTGTATAGCAGAAATACTAATTTGAAAAGACAAATACTTGGACTTTTGGTCAGTGCCCTACCAAGCTTTACCAGCATTTGTTACACTGCTCTTTGACCCATTGATGAACAATCATTAACCACTCTACCGGGTCAGGACCATAGAATGGAGTCTCTATTCCCCTCTTAGCTAAAGTATATACCTTGATGACTGGACTCCCATTTAAGTGTTACTTTATTTTGTACTGAAATTTTCATTAATTTTTTTTAAACATTCTTAAACCAATTCTGAATTAAAGTGTTTGAGTCCAATGGCTTAAATACTTCCTGGCTATCTGTTCAAGTAAAAATTGGCTCTGTAAAGGCTTCAAGCACCAAGGTAATAAAGTCTTCAGTCAGTTTACTCTCCAGCATTACTTTCACATATTTAATCTCTTTAGAACATCTTGCCTCTCTGCCAGCGAATACAACATCACCAAAGTTGCTCTTTCTGATGAAGTTTATTAAGACTAATGTTTTATTACATAATGTTGGGGTGTCATTTACCTTTGCACCATGCGTAATAAAGTTTCAGTACTTGAGCTTATATAAAATTTCAAGAAATTTATCTGTTATGAGATTGTAACCAGAGCACTAATGTACTATGTAGAGAGCTTATTGTGTAGAATCTCCTTCATATTCCTAGTTAGAATGATTGGTTTAATCCCAATATCTAAAGTAGCTAAGTTATTAGTAAGAAAGAAGTTAAAAAATGCTTCATCTCATAGGTTAGTATCTGTACTATTACAATTTACCACTATCTATTGCCTTGAAGAGCCACTAAACGTGACCAATTCCTCTATTTTCTTAGATGCCGATGTATCTCTGAAATAAAAAGAAGATAAGCCAAACAAGGGTTGTTTCATCAATATACATGTTCCAAGATTGGTAACGGAACTATTATAAATAAACTTACCTTTCAAACTTTCTAACCAAATGATTAATTAGCTTCACTTATCCAGGGTTCTGATTAAAGTCTTCCTTTTAAAAGTACTGACAAAACCACTAAGCCCGCCATACTGTGATGGAGGTTTATCTGGAGGATTTTTTATAGTTCTAGTCAAAGGTATTTAAAGAGAACCTAATCATGCCCAGGAAACCTCCAAACAAAAAGTCAAGAATAATAACAAGAGTCTGACCCGAAAGAGACTAACCACACTCAACTCAAAGGTGCAAAGCCAAATTGTTCTGGTTGCTCAGATATTTCAGAACTTCTAAAAGCCCTCCTTTTTCCATTTTGCAAGTGTGGTAGAATTTCTAAAAAATTCCTTGTCACCCATAGCAAAACCCTTTTCCTTCCCCATGCAAAGCGTAATACCCTTCCATGGTTGAAGATTGAGTACACCCCTCCACCGTTTATTGACCTCCCAGTTTACAGAAATAGAATGAGGCCTTCGCTCTCTTTATACACACTGGAGAACTGAGGGAATTCTCCACTTCCGCGAAGCGCAAACTAGTGCTCCATCAACTGCCATAATGTGGATTTCCCATAGTGTACAGTAGGGGAAGTTCATAGGAACAACAAGCCTGCCCATTAGTTTAATCTTGCTACACTAAACATAGACACAGACTACTTTTCCATGCCAAGAGATTCTAGAAGTTAAAAGGATACAGGTATGTGGATACATTTAGATTCGTGGCAGGAGAATTCTAATAAGAAAAACTGATGGTGATGAAGTTGTGGTGATTACAAGCATGGTTCAATTAAACGGTTTGTTAGGTATTTATTAACTATTATGTCTGAAAATTTAGTTTTTGATTCATTTTTAGTGTTTTATTTTCTGTTGAAAAGTTGGCCATTTATTTAATGTATTTTAAACACAATATGTATGTGTATACACACATACATATTGTGTATTAATAATATTTGTGATGTAATAATATTTGGCCTTATTATTAATTAATGAATTTGATCTTAAATATTTACAGTCAAAACATATGTAGTTTGAGAGAAAATTTTGATATTTTTTAAGTAGAAATGGATTTTTTTTTTAAATACAGCAGATATCATAGTTTTTTTCTGAAATATGGATCTATGATATTGAAAAACATTTTTTTAAAAATAATGGCTATAATATGTTTTGCAATTGTAACAATCAATATCGTGCTGGAAGAGTGGCAGTTTATATGAAGCAAGAACGTTCTGCACAAGACAACCAATATTGGTAGTACAGTCAGCGGACTGTCTATTATTATCTCTGTTTGTTTTGCAAACTGAATTATCTATTTTAGCTGTTTACAGACTGCATTTGAAACTGGTTAATAATAATTTCTTAACAGAGATTGAAGATTTATTAGTAGCATATAACGGCAAAAATATAATGATTATTGGTGATATTTATATCAATCTATAAAAATCGGATTCTACAATCAATAAATATTTGGATCTAATGGCTAGTTTTGGATTTAGTTAATTTATAAATGATGTCACTAGAGAAATCAGTGGTACATGTTTAGATCACATGTTCTTATGAATCGTACGTGAAAATAAAAATTTAAATTGCAAAGCTGATATTTTAATTTAGGGATTTCGTATCACTCTTTAGTTATTGTTTCAATATTGCTAGTTGAACATAGGTAAACTTGCCATTCTTACTGTATTGGTAAGAATAATGTTGATAATATGTTATCTTCTAAACTTCTAAACTTGACTATTATGACTGGAAAAAGGTTTATGAATCTGATTCCGTTTCATACTGCTTTTAATACTTTTATACAAATGTTTAAAAAATTAACTGATAAATCAAAACAAATAAGACACAGTGTTTAGAAGTTTGTAAAATTAAAGCCATGGATTATTGACAATTTGTCTGCTCATGTAAAGAAGTGCCAGAAATTGTATAAAAAACTAAAAGCTCAACCATACAATAACAAATAAAAGCGGTATTACAAGTCGTAAAATAGCAGACAAAAATTTCAATAAAAATACGAAACAGGAATTGTATGCTAGTTTGAATCGTTTAATGGATACTTGAAAAAGCAATTGCAAGTAATTGACGAAGTTATTGGTGAACTTAAGTCATAAACTCTGTGTGATAAAATAATCCACGATAGCTTGGAAATAACAAATTTTAAAGATATAGCCTGTCTGTATATTAATTATTTTTGAAATATAGCTGAGCAATTGAGAACCGGTGTGAAACCAAATTGATAAATAGCTGGTTATGAAGATTGCTTTCATTGTAACATTCAACAAAACACAATTATTGTTCTTTTACCTACAACTAAAAATGAAGTTAAAAACGTCATAAATAATTTAAAACCTGGTAAAGCTCCATGGTATGATAGGGTAAATACAACTATAATTTTATTAAGAAAGTTTCAGAATATTTGCTGCCAGTCTTGGAGTGTTTGTTTAACTTAAGTTTTTCTGTAGGAGAATTCCCTTATTGTCTGAAAACCACACTTGTTATGCCATTTAAAAAAAAGAATAAATATATATTGAGTAACTATAGGCCTATATCCCTTCTATCCATTTAGTCTAAGATATCAGAAAAGTTAATGAAAGTAAGACTTTTACAATTTTTTAAATAACATAATTATTTAGTAAAAAGCAATTTAATTTTATAGAAAACTTGTCAACAGAAAAATGGTCTCGTACCTTTTTTGATGATATTTATAGTTAAATTAATGGTAATAAAAAATTCTCAGCTTTATTTATTGATATTATCAAGTCGTTTTATACATTGGGGTGGATCTTTTGATTTTATTAAGTAAATTATGGGATATTGGGATAAGAGGAGTTGAACACTATTGTTTTAAAAGTAGTTATTTACTACAGAAAACAATTTGTTAGAATAGGCAGTAAACAAAGTGAACTAGAAAATTTGGAATATGGTGTGCCCCAGGGCTCTGTTTTAGGATGTGTATTATTTTCACTTTATGCTAATGATTTATGCATGGGAATATTCCAAGGTAAGCTACAGCATTTGTTAATGATATTGCATTAACATATTCTTCGAACATATGAATCGCTGTTTTAAAAATGCAATTTGATTTAAATATATTGAGTTATTTGAATAATAATCGTTTTTAACATTGAGCAATAAAAGTACATATACTGTTTTTAATCTCAAAGGAAATTATGAAAATAATAGCAAGTTAAAGTATCATGAAGTGGGGTGTGATAATGTTTCTGTAAGTGTAAGTGATTGGACATCAAAGAAATTAAATTTTATAATTATTCAAGGTTTATAATTGATAGTAGCTTAAATTGAAAAAGAAAAAAACATATTTATAAAATCAGAATAAAAATATTAAATGCTACAAGGAAATTTTATTTACTGAGAAATGTTTGTCATGTGAAATTATTGTGAATGATTTATTATGCCATGGTTGATTGTCATATTTCTTACGGTCTTTGTTGTTCTGCTGGAATGTATCACACAAATCCAAAACCACTTATTAATCTCCAGAAAAGAATGTTGAGAATAATGCTGAAAAAAACAGAGTTATTCCATCTTATCCTCTTTTAAAGCGATTAGAAATTCTTCGGCTAGAAAGCTTTTATGTTTATAGAGTGTTGAAGTTTTTTGCCCTTAATGCAGGAACTGTATCGACCAAATTTGACACTATTTCAGCAGTGTTATTTTTACAATGTACTCAGAATTTATAACCTTTTATTATTGGGAATAAGAAATTATTTATTAAATAACATCTTCAAAAATTGGTTTTACAAAAAATTAATAGCTAAAAAGAGTACAGTTTTACTTTTTAGCTATTAGTGTGTGTGTGTTTGTGTTTGTGTATGTGTGTGTGTGTGTTCATGTTTTTACTCAATTGTGGATACATCGACATGCACACTGTGGATACATTTTCAAATTGTGGAAACATACACATGTTTCCACAATTTTCTTATCGTATATTCTCTAACAAAATGCAAAAAGAAGTCATATGAACATGAGGTTCCATAACTAGATTTTTGGCAAATGTGTTAAACAATTTTCTGATCGTATATTCTTTAATAAATGCAAAAAGAAGTCGTCATATGAACATGAGTTTCCATAATTAGGTTTTTGGCGTGTTGTGTTAAAACGATATATTTCACACAGCTATGGAAACGTTATGAAAGCCTACTATCGAGTAAACTTATACAGTGTTGCCAGTTTAACCATCATACCATCACATCATTTTACAGTGTTAACTTTTAAATGCATTTGACAAGATTTTTTTAAATATAGTGTATACCCCAGCCCTGCCTAGCCATCACATCATTTTACAGTGTTAACTATCGAATGTATTTAACAGGTTATGTTTTAATAAAGGGTATACAGTATAATAAGTGTATTAATAAATATTTAAATTATTTACTAACACCATTGTATTACTTGCCCAGCCCAGCGTAACCATCACATCATTTTACAGCGTTAACTTTTGTTGCTTTTGACAGGATATGTTCTAATATAGTGTATACAGTATAAGAACATTAATATATATATTTAAATTATTTATTAACGGCATTGTATTAGTTGCCCAGTCCAGCGTAACCATTATATCATATTACAGCGTTAACTTTTGAATGCTTTTGACAGGATATTTTTTAATATAGTGTGTACAGTATAGGTTTATTAATAAATATTAAAAATATTTACTAACGCCATTGTACTACTTGCCCAGCCCAGCCTAGCAATCACTTCATATTACAGCGTTAACTTTTGAATGTTTTTGACAGGATATGTTTTAATATAGTGTATACAGTATAAGTACATTAAGAAATATTTAAATTATTTACTAACGGCATTGTATTACTTGCCCAGCCCAGCCTAGACATCGCATCATTTTATTACAGCGTTAACATTTGAATGCTTTTGACAGGATATGTTTTAATATAGTGTATACAGTATAAGTACATTAAGAAATATTTAAATTAATTACTAACTACTGAAAATAAAATGTATTATGTTTTGAAGTCATCAATGCAGAAAATATAAAGTAATAATTAAAAAGTGTTAATTTCGTGCTCACGTTTATTGGTTTAAAAAAAAATCGGTTTAACTGTTTTCTTATTAAAAAATAAATACACTTTGACATCCATAAACACTGAATTAAAGCAAAAAAATGATAAATTAGATTTTGTTATGTATTAAGAGCGTAAAGTAGGTCTTAATCGAAAGGGGGAAACGTTGCCGCCCGACTCGTAGCAGAGAGCGATAAAGACATCACTCGAAGTACAAACAAAACTGTTCACGTATTTTACTGATTTCTCTACTTATACAAATGATTTTGTACATAGTAAACTATGCCATTCCACAGTTAAAAAATTACCTCTTTCTCAACTAAAAGAAGCAGAGGATTTACATACTCTTAAATCATCCATGAAGAATAAATAATAAGACCATTTAAATGTGTCCTTTTATATAGATAAGTTAAAATTGTAACATGAGTGTCATAAAAGTAACCAAGAGACTGGGACTTTCCGGAGTAAAGGAGTGAACATGTGCGCGCACAAGACTTAATCCTTAGTACGGCACTGTCTCAAACACTAGGTTGTAAATCGTGTCTTACCTACTGGAACCTATGAGGTTTAGTTGGAGTATTATAAGTATTGACATTTATGTTTGGCATTGTCTCCCTAAATTCGTGTTGACGGTTTGAAGTAGGGAAATTTACAACGTTTACTGATATTCGTCGTCTGACATTTGTACGCCAATGAGGAAATAATTCAAAACATGTTGCAAATCACTGCGATAAAATGCAGTTTCTTAATAAAATGTTCTTCATTGCCTCAAGTATTATTCGTAATACTTCATCTTAAATACGTGGTGAAGTAAACTAAAATACCTGCACTATATATGTTTGTCAATTACTATGCCAAATGTATTGTTGACCTTCAATATCCAGAGTGGATACTGAAATATTGTTGATTTTTGTACTTTTCGATGTACGTAATGGAGAGTGAGAACATTGTCCAAATATTCGTTCCAAATCAGTATTTGTGTTTGTGTTATTGTTTGTGTAACTATATTTATTAGTAAAATACCGCATATTGTATTTCCCGTTGAACAGTGCTTACAACTTTTTGTCTTAAGTTGGTTTTCACGTGGGACTTTTTTTTATAAATTTCAAACTGAGTCAAATAATATAGCTTACTATGCTTAACGAAATAAGTTTTAAGCTTAAAATAACACTGTAAACAAAGTATTTAAATTGTCATTTTATAAGGGTTAAGCAAGAATAATAAGAATTTGTTAATATAACTAGTTTTATATCATATATTTTGAAGCTAATTTTGGTTCAAACTCACTGAAAAAGAGAGAATAAATGGTTAACAGAAAATCATCATGGTTAACAATGCAGTGATTTTATCAGCAACAGTTTAAAAACTACTTGCATAAAAGGAAGAGAAGAGTGTGATTTAATTTAAAACAATATTTGAGATAGGGACTATAGTTTTGGAACATTTAGAATGCACATCACTAGAGTTTTGAATTGAATTATATCAGTCACTTCATGTTTTTATCATAGATTTCATAGAAAATATGTATGTGGACTTACATTAAATTGTTAAATACTGTAGTTGCTATTAACAAAGATTGATGGAAGAAACTAAAAATGTGTAAAATTTTGATTATCTTTATATTATTGTAAATTTTAATACATATAAAAAAATGTATTTTTTTTCTTTTCCTTTAATCCTGCTACAATAACTTGAATAGTTATCTACGGATCGAATTTAAATTGATTGGAAATGTTGATCTAACTGTTATGAATAAAATATAATCAATTTCGTATCGATATCTTTAATGGTTTGTCAGATATATATCGTTTAATGAAAATGAAAATGAAAATATTCAAAAAAAAGTTTTAAAAAAAATTGTTAATAATTTATTCTTATAGAAAATTAAAAAATAAAAACAATGAGACTATACACGACATGGTATCTTTTTTACTTTTTGAGGTATTTACATTCAAAATGTCTAAATTTTGTAATTTTCATTTTCAAAACGTTATAACTTGAAAAGTAATAATCATAGAGAGTTCTAGGTATGCCTAATCATTCAGATTTTTAATTCTCTATAACAACTGTAAATTTCAATTTTTTGTAATTTAAAAAAATTCGCTCAAAAATCCACTTTTTTTCATCGTCGATTTTTACGTTTTTTGAGTGAACATTTTTTTAATTACAAAAAAATTGAAACTTACAGTTCTTATAGACAATTAAAAATCTGAACGATTAAGCACACCTAGAACTATTTAAAAAAATTTAAAGTTTTTAAAAAATACTTTTTCATTAAACGATATATTTCTGACAAACCATTAAAGATATCTATACAAAATAGATTTATTTTATTCATAACAGTTAGTTGAACATTTCTACTCAATATAAATTCGATCTGTGGACATCTGTTCAAGCTATTGTAGCAGGATTAAAGGAAAAGAAATAAACTTATTACATTTTTTTAAAATTTTAAGCGATTATTTTTTAAAGGATCTATAAATAATCATATCGACTTTAAACTCTATAGGAATGTTCACACTAGGTCTCTAAACGTTTTGTAAAAATTTCATTCAATTCGAAAAACAAATATAGATTTTATATCACTTTAGACTTGGAAAATAAAATCAAGATGACTGTATAACTAACAACTTGAAATTATTCGATTGAAATTTTGAAGTTATGAATATTTTAATATTATTTATTTATTTTTTTACAAAATGTTATAACTGAGCTTATCTCATCTAGCAACTTCCTATCTGACAAATTCACTGTTTGATGGGTAACAGCCCAGTGGTTGTTCCCATATAAAGATTACTGAACTACATCAGATCCGCTGGTTTGCTTCTCTTGAGCCGTCGAAGTGTACAAGGTTCATCCACCATCCTTCGTATTTCAGTGTTCGGATGTCCCTGGAGTCACTGCTGGTGTCTTTCTGCGTGCTTTTTTATTACTTCTTCAACCGTTTCGATCTTCAAGTCTCTGTGTATATCCGAGTTCCTGATGTACCAGGGTGCATTCACTATACCTCTGAGCACTTTGTTTTAAAAAATCTGAATTAGATTTCTGTTAGTGGGCTTGGTACATCCCCATAGCTGGATGCCATATTCCCATATTGGCTTTAGGATTTGTTTATATATTCAATGTTTAACTCGTCCTTCTTTATTTTAACATGCTCCTTCCAGCGCAATTTAGCATCTAGCGTAAGTCCCAGGTACTTAGCAGTATTGCTATAAGGGACAATATCTTTATTTATTTCTACTGGGAGATGTTGATATTTCAGATTAGTGAAGTTGATGTGTACTGACTTAGTTTCATTCAGCTTGACCCTCCACTTTTTAGTCCAGTGATTTACTTCATTCAGAGCTCTCTGCAAGATGCTAGTTGACTCTGCTATAGAGTTTCCCACTGCCACCAATGCTGAATCATCAGAAAATGTTGCAATGTCCACTCCCTCCGACTTTGGTATGTCTCTAGTGTAGAGCAGGTAAAGTACTGGGCCAAGTACGCTGCCTTGCGGGACACCAGCTCTAATTGGTTTTAATTCAGAGTACTCTCCCTCATATTTTACCCTGAAATATCGCTCAGTGATATATGATCTTAGGATTTTATAGAATTGTTTGGGGAGGTCTCTACGCATTTTATACTGTAGCCCCTGATGCCATACTCTGTCAAATGCCTGAGATACGTCCAGGAAAATGCTAGAACATATTTTTTTTTTTTTCAAGTGCGTCTTCTATTATGTTCGTGTTTCTGTGAACCTGCTGGATGGTGGAGTGTTTCTCACGGAAACCAAACTGGTGAGATGGTACCAAGCTTCTTTCTTCTATTATTATTTTCAGGTGTTTGGGTAAAGTCTCTCAAATAGTTTTGAAGCCATCGGTAAGAGAGATATTGGCCTATAGGATGACTTTTCGTATGGAGGTTTGCCAGGTTTGGGAATCATAATCACTTCAGCAATTTTCCACTGTCTTGGAACGCACTCCAATCTGAAGCATGCATTTATAATGTAAAGCAGTTTTTTGAGTCCTTTTTCAGGGAGTTCCTTTAGCACCTGTCCTGTGATGAGCTCGTAGCCAGATTAATGTTGTTCTTAATTTCGGTTTTCAGTTCTTGCAGTGTTACCAATTGAATTTTCCTTTCATCAAGTTTCTCATCAGCCTTCAGATCTTCCTCAGCTGTTTGCCTAGGTAGCGGTTGAAAAGTATCTGCAAGGTGTTGCGCAAAAAGATCTGCTTTCTCTTTGGGGCATCTGGTCCAAGTATTGTCTGTGTTCCTGATTGGTGGGTTTTGAGCTTTGGGCCTCTTAAGTCCTTTTGTGGCTCTCCAAAGGGAGTACTATGTATCCTTTTGAGCAGTCAGGTCTTGTAGGAATGTAGATATAGTCTCATGTCTTTGAGCTCGTTGGTAAGCGAATTAAAGAGAGTTTTGTCTTCAGGGGCTCTAGTGTGTTGCCAGGATTTTCGTGCTCTATGTTTTCTCAGAACCAGCTCTCTAACCTCCTTCGGATAGTACTTGGGGTGTTTGCTATTTTCAGATAGGTCAGAGGTACTGCTCCAAGCTGCCTGCTGTATCTTTTGTACGAAGAGCTCTAGCTCTTCCTCAAGCTGGTTCTGTGTTTTCATTGCAGCTGATATTTTAATATGAAAATTTCAATACTTATGTAAATTCACATAAAAAAAAAGATTAAAACTAATCCGAACTCTCTATCTCTAACTGTTTAAAAGTTATACGACATTTTAGTAAAATCCCCCAAACTTTAAGTAGAATTTAAATCTATTTTCTTATAACGGACCTATAAATATTCATATCGACTTGAAATTTTATAGGAACATTCACACTAGGGATATAAACATTTTGAGAAAATTTCATTCAATTCTAAAGATGAATATAGATTTTATATAACTTTAGACTTGGAAAATAAAATCAAGATGAATGTATAACTAACAACTTGAAATTGTTCAATTCAAATTTTGAAGTTATGAATATTTTGATATGAAAGTTTCAATACTTATGTAAATTCACATAAAAAAAAAGAATAAAACTAATCCGAACTTTCTATCTTTAGCCGTTTTAAAGTTATACGACATTTTAGTAAAATCCCCCACACTAAAAAACTTTTCTTTTTTTTTTTGTTAATAAGATATTCTTATAGAAAATAAAATAAAAATGAGACTATACACGACCTTGTATCTTTTTAGTTTTTGAGTTATTTGCATTTAAAATGTCTAAATTTTATAATTTTCATTTTCAAAACGTTATAACTTTAAAAGTAATAATCATAGAGAGTTCTAGGTATGCTTAATCGTTTAGATGTTTAGTTCTCTATAACAACTGTAAGTTTCAATTTTTTTGTAATTAAAAAAAATTCACTAAAAAAGTAAAAATCGACGATCATATACTATATAAAAAGTGGATTTTTTAGTGAAATTTTCTTAATTACTTTTTTAAATTTTTTAATTTCTCTATGATTATTACTTTTCAAGTTATAACGTTTTGAAAATGAAAATTACAAAATTTAGACATTTTGAATGTAAATAACTCAAAAACTTAAAAAGATACCAGGTCGAGTATAGTCTCATTGTTTTTATTTCTTAATTGTCTATAAGAATATATTACCAATTTTTTTTAAAAGTTTTTTAAAAAAATAATTTCACTTACATTCTCATTAAACAATATATATCTGAAAAACCATTAAAGATATCGATACGAAATTGATTATATTTTATTCATAATAATTAGATGAATATTTCCAATCAATTTAAATTCTCTCCATGGATACCTTTTCAAGTTATTGTAGCAGGAAGGAAAAGAAACAAATTATTACATTAAAAAAAATGTTTCAGTTATTATTTTTTAACGGATCTATAAATAATCATATAGACTTGAAATTTTATAGGAATGTTCACACTAAGTATCTAAACATTATCTCAGACCAGACATTTGAAACCGGCTTGTCCTACCTACAGTGTTTGTTTGCTATATTTGTACACAGCTTTTTTCGTACACACCTTTTTTTAATTTTACAAATATAGCAAACAAACACTGTAGGTGTTTTCCATAATAATAGACTAATAATAATAATAATAATAATAATAATAATGGTAATAATAAGTTCAATTTAATTAAATAAAAACTGTATTTTATTTTACTAATTTCCTATAAATTAAATAGTTATTTCCGTAGACATGCTCTTAGACGGCCACCGCTGAATTCATCGAGTACATAACTTGCACACTATATTTGTGTACCTCAGTGGACAATGCAACTGTTTGACAAGTACTAGATATATAATTAAAAACTCACAAAAAGACTAAATTTGTTCAATTCTGGTACAACCTATATTTAAATACTAATTTAAAAATAATAATCATTTACATTATACAGACAATTGAACACAATGAGAGGAGAGTGCATAGTGGGAAGGTAAGTTCTCCTCTAATCCAGTCAAAATTTAAAAAAACAAACTCTTTAAAGCATTTTTTAAACAGCAAATAATGATAATTAATTAATGTGTATATTGTTTACTTTTAAAAAGTTTAAACTAAACATTAGCTTAATATGTGATATAGTGTCAATTATACACTAAAAGAATCTACTTAGATTTTTAACCCAGGATTTTACTGAAGCAAAATAATTTATAAGTTTTTCGTAATTGGATCCCTTAATTGTTGATTTTGAGTTGTTGATCTGAAGCTCGAAATCGAAAGATCCACAATTATTGTTTATCAAAAATAATCAACAATCCCTGGTAAATCATAATAGCAAAACCAACGAAAAATGATTACGTAAGATATCTATCTATTAACCAATATATACCAGTTTAACAGTATATACAGTATATATATATATAAAGTAGTACATGTTAATACAGTTCATTTTAATTTTGGTCTGGGGAATATGATAGCTTTGCTACAAAAGAGTTGGGGGATTTTACTAATACATCATATAACTCGTTTACCATTCTAGGTATGATGTTGTACATTCAAAAGTTAACACTGTAATATGATGTAATGGTTACGCTGGGCTGGGCAAGTAATACAATGGCGTTAGTAAATAATTTAAATATTTGTTAATGTTCTTATACTGTACACACTATATTAAAACATATCCTGTCAAATGCATTTAAAAATTGACACTGTAAAATGAAGTGATGGCTAGGCTGGGCTGTTTTGTTGATGTAGTGCCATCTCATCCCAGTGCTATCTCATCCAACATCCAATTTCCTAGAAAAAAGTGCCATCTAGTCCAAAGCAGTTTTACAGTTGATTTAACACACTAATTAGTGCCATCTCGTCCACATGAAAACTTGACAAGGGTTGGAACGCAACGCAGGTAGCCAGAAGTTCATGACCCCTGTGGTTGTGCACCCTGGCCTAGCTCTGGAATTCCCGTGGAATCTCACCCCTCTCCCACCCCTTTGTTTACATATGGACACTACCACTTTAAACCTCATTTGTATGCTTGATCGGGAGGTGTAAACACCTGTATGAATATGGAGTTTTCGACCGCCATTAGAGGCCAACCTAGTCTGTTATATAACGGTTTCCGGTATACAAAGAAAAATTTAAAAAAGTGCTGAGAAATTGTGTGGCGGTGTGTTAAACGTGGGTGTTAACCTAACCTAACCTAATCTAACGGCCGCTTCTAATATTTTCAGATTTTATTTGTAATTTATGTCAAATAATTATGTTAATATACAAGCGGCTTCATATTCTACACATATTGAGGTGGAACATTAGAACAGACTGTTGTTGAACTGCGCAACCTGGAGCGTAGGTAAGGAGCACCCGCAAGAAGATTAGTTTTCTCCCTGTATTACATACAAGGCTACTTTTAACATGATTGTACATGATTTATAGCATTTTGATATAAAACTCAAAGAGCATTTAGGGGGGTTTAAATAGTATGAAGCTAGAAAATAAGAAAGACCCGAAATTTTATAAATAATAAGGATTTTATAAAATTATAAAGGTATTCTACTACAAACGTTCCAATAGTTTTTTTAGACCTGTCAAGTAAACAATCGCATAGGTTTTTGGACGAGATGGCACTAGTTGGAGGGTAAAGAATTAACCCCCTGCCCTACGTCCGTGAAATCTGGATGAGATGGCACTTGGATGAACTATTTAACAAATCATACAGCATAACGGCTAAAAAATAACTTTCGACCATTTCGTTATTTATAATCGAAGCACATCGTGTTTTATATCACTCTTTTAGTTTTTTTAGTACTTTACAAATATTCTATTTAGATTGAGATATTATGAGAAAGTAAAAAAAGTTAATAATTCTATTAGAGCTGCTAGTTGGTGACTCATTAAGGAAACGCCGGTGGGAGGAAAGGATCGACTCAGGTAGCTGGCGGGCCTTAGCGCCACCCAACGGTATACAGACTATAAGAGGCATTTCAAAATATATTTTAAATGTGCCTGACGTTTTACCTTTTCGGGAAAATCATTGTTTTTAAATTTCCTTTAGGCTTAAAGAAATCCAACACTATTCCAATTCATATTGCCAACAATTAAAAATAAATTATGCATTTTACATTTTAGGAAATATTGAAAATTTACGGAACTAAACTATTTTCGTCTGCCGTCTAATGACATATATATATTCTTCAAATATTCACAGTTCTTGTTGAAAGTAGTATTCTGAGTAAATCCCTATTTAGTTTGAAAGGATATCTATAACCGTTCGTGAGATATATGAGATTATGTTAGAAAAGGGAACTAATACGGAGCGGAAGAGTTGGGGGATTTTACTAATACATCATTTAACTCATTTACCATATTAGGTACGAAGTTGTACCTAGTCTTATTCTTAATTTCTCATCATATGACATATGTTCTGAATTTTTTTCTTACAAGTTTGATAACTGTGGAATTGAATATACAATTTAACAAGGTTGTAGTCCAAAATTTACTTCAGCTTTGATTTATAAACATATAACTTAATAAAGTAAGACCGGTGTAACCAATTTATTGTTCACAGAATATTTCTATCACTACTACAAACTACTGTATGTAATATCAGGTAGCCGAGGTAATTTCTCTTTGTGATGTAGACGAAATATTGAAAATTGACGAAACTGAAATATTTTCGTCTGACTTCTAATGACATATCTCGACTGTTTATGTATATATTATTTTCATATTCACAGATCTCGGCAATGGGATTGTTCTGAGAAGATGTCAATTTATTTTGAAAGGATATCTATGACATTTCGTGAAATATATGAGATTATGTTGGAAAATGGAACTACTAATACAGAGCGAAAGTGTTGGGGATTTTAGTAATACATCAAATAACTCAGACCTACAATGTAATACGTGTAAATAAGATTACTATTACTGCTTAGACATGTTTAGTTTAATTTTAAATTGAAATTCCGATTTTAGCTGAATAAAATTAAATGTATAAATACAATCTCATCTTTTTTTTACTTTATAGAGTAACTGAATGAAGGAGTAAATTCATACATTTTCTTACAACAAGAGTGAATTAGAAATAGTAAAATATAATCTAGTAGTTCTACAGTACACTCACAACATCTAAACTTGTACATATTTTAAAAATATGTAATTGTGCTTTTTTACCTTTTTCTAAATGTAAAAGTGTTCGAATTGTTGACCTTGAGTGGTTTGGCAATATAAAAATTAATTTCCTAAAAATCACTAAGACAAGAGCATTAGCTATTGTTTTGTTTAGTAGCGTTTGTTAGGCAGTAGTCTATTATTTATCTTTTTTGCGATGAAAAGTTTGATATGTAATTTACACGGCAAAAACATCATATACGTTGTTTTATTGCTTATGGTGGAGGTTTAAAATTAATATATCTAGTAATTTGTAGTTTATAGGTAGGGATTGTATGTCTTTACTTTCTAAATTTGTAAGTAGTTAATTACCTTTATGTACAGAAGTTGATGAGAGATGTTTTCCGTGTCAATATTTTCCTCTTACATATACCTCTCCAATGATATATCACAAGATAAGAATGGACGTCGTAAAAACATAAAATTTCCACCTTTTATTTCGTACCAAAGGGGCAGCATCAGGTGTATCAGGACTTATTATAGAATCCGTACAATCAAATCAGGTTCTAAATATATTATTATTACCTATTATTTCCAAGAATAAATAAAAATAATATTTTTTTTTTTTAATTGTGTGTGAGGGTATGGTATACAATAATTATTAATATAATAATAATAATCTCTCTACTCGTATATACGAAATCGACTGACTGAATGATTGACATATCAACAACCTGTACATACTTGGGAAAAAAAGGTCCTAGAACCATGAAAATTGGATTATATACAGGATTTTTCTGTAATGCACAGAGATAATTCATAAGGTGGTTATATGGTTAAAAATATAGAAAAAAGGTCCTACAAACATATATCCAAAAACCTGACCTTTCATTTCTTTTTTACTAAATAATTTATATCTTTAGAACGTTTTGAGTTGAAATGCTTCACTCATGTTGTACTCATCAAAGTAAAGACCTAGTTTGAAAGAAAAAAATAATCAACTTGTTCCAAAAATTCAATTAGTTTCAAAATGGCGGTCATTTAAAAGTTTTGAAAATGACACAAAAATAGTAAATTTTTATGTAACACGTTAAGACTAAATTTATGTAGCCCATTTAATTTCCTATGAAATGGTATAACTGTCAAAACTATTGAACAAAACATCTTTCCAAATACTTGTAGTCTACTAAGCTCCCACAAACTAACAAACATAAAATTGTATAATAAAGTATAGTTGTTAAACATATCAGAGTTCTTATGGTAAGACTTTTAAAATTGTCGGCATACTTTACTAGAAGCATAATAACTATTCCTGGACTGAGAGATGTCACTTCAACATTTACGCTTTAATGGTTATAAAGAAAAAACCAGCCCATAGACAATAAAAGCTTTTTACCTATTGTCCTGCCATTAAATGAACAAACAAGTACAGTATTACTTTTCTGGGAATAAGTGAATTTTACTTAAAAGCCTAAATGAAAGCAACTCTCTTAGAAATAGTTGTTTTAAAGTAAAGTTTGAATAACTTTAAGAATCCTGACAATTACATGTTTACTACGGCGGGATGATTTCCCTTCAAAACAGTATTTTCATCATAGATCGTGTTATTTTGAATATATTAGGATTTAATTTTAAGGATCTGGAGACGTTATCGATGATGTGGTATTGTTGAATAGTATGGGTCTCTGGAGGAGTTTTTGCATTAGGTGGGATAGAAATTGTGTTATTGTATAACCTATACTTTTGTAATTTCAGATTTTCTTTTTTCCCAGGTTATTTTCACTTTTTGATTGGCAACTACCAAACTGTCACTTTTGATGACAAATAATTTTGGTTTGATTTTTGATATAGATGAAAGAGAGACTTTTTGTATGGTTTTTGTACGGTTTGTTTCACTATTTTATCAATCTTACATCTCATTCTCTAAGATTAATACAAAGTACAACATGGTAACTAATTTTTCAAAATCGTATCTACTGTACAGATTACTTCCAAATTTTAATTACCTTGTGAAAAATGTCAAGTAAAAAAACTATAATTGTCGTTTATCATACAAGCAAAGCAAGTTTTAATACATAAATATTTGTTCATAGACTGCAACCATATTTTATTTTCACTCTTTTACTGTCAAATAGCAAACTGGCAGTTCTGTTAAGGAATATGTTTGGTTAGTTGTGAGGATGGGTAAGTGAGAAAGTACTTGCACTGTTTTTGGTTACAACAGTTTTGATAAAATTTTGTTAAATGTATCCGTTAGGTACCTAAATAAAATGTACCATTTGGTTAGCTATTTCTGGAAAAACATCTGATTTGGAGTATTCAATTTAATTATTACTATAATTTGTTTTTACATGTAGCTGGGCATATTGGTTTCATGTAGCTGTTCTCACGGGAACTTTGTTGAAACTCAACTTTAAGAACATCGACGACTGCTGTATAAGAGACACACAAAATAAACCTAGTTTCCAGGAAGTCAACTTCCGGGTAATTACAGAACAGGCATTCTAATGTGTATTTCGAGACATCTACAATTTCCTATAAAAGGGTGATTTTTTAATATTTTGAGCTGTCCTCAGAACGATATCACCACATTAAAAAAAAAAAAAAAAAAACAGAACAATGAGGTGGAAATTAGTGATGTGTGAGTTCGAATTAAAATATTCGGACGAAATCCTCGTAACTAGGAACAAGGAGGTGGTAATGTGCGAGTATGAATTCGAAATAAAATCCTCGGACATCGATATTCGTTAGTATTGTGTCAATTCCAAATAAAATGCTAGGTGTTTCTACTTTGGTTATATTAGTTTCTAAGCTGATTTTTCACTACACATTAATTAAACATTACGATTTTGAGTTAAAATGATTTAGATTGGGTAACAAGGTCAATTTAAAATAATAATATTCATTTATTTCCACATTAACAAAAAGTAAATTAAATTATTATTTAATTGTTATTATTTATATTTAAATAAATATTATTAGGTTACCATCTTTATAAAAAATACAGTAAATTAACTTATTTTAAATAACAACTAAATTATTAATGTTGGTAATAATTATTGTACGAATGTTAAATTTCTGAATTTGTGTCAAGGCAGGATAACATTTAATTACGTATTACAACCGAGTAATTCGAGTATCCATTTCACCAGGGTATCATCATCGCTAGTAGAAATATGGGGTAAAGGATGTAGGGAGAGGGGTAGAGGCGAGTGTTGGAGTCGGTTCATTATGTAAATAAAGAATTGAAAAAGTTTATAGCGTGTCCAAGCACGGTCAAAACATTCCGAAGGATCACTTGGCAACAGCGCACGGATGGATTGTGTTGGGGATACACACAGTCTATGTACCCATACGTAACTATGGAAACTCTAATACACTTTGTGCATACCACAAAACAATGGAAATTTTCCACAATTTCAAGTATAATTGTTATAGATTAATTTGGTGTGTAAAAAAAAAACAAACTTTATTTCCAAACTGGTGTTGTCATAGGCTCCCACTGTACATAACTCCGATGTTTCCACTATTGGGTGTTTTCCACAACGCGGCAGATACCTGTATGTGTGTGTGTGTTGCAACGGTTTAATTGAACCGTTCGCAAGGAACAATTTTGGAAAATAACCAAAATCCAAAATTTCAATAAAATCCAACAAAAACTATAGGAGTTAAGAAAATTATTTAAATTATACATTAAGAGTTAGGCATAGCAAGACTAAGCCGAGTCAAGGTCAACTTGATGCGACAAGAAAAGGCAAGCTGTCCGGTCTTAACATGAATAAAGTCCATATAAACACATGTTAAATTTTCAAAATTCAAAAAAGGAAAAAAAATAATGTCATCGTGTAGAGCTAGAAAAACCTAGTAATAAATAATAAAAAAAGAAACTTGTCAGATAAATAATAAAAGAGTTATAACTAAAAAAAACGTAATAAAACGCAAAACTCTTCTAAAATAAATAAAACCAAAAATATAATAATAACAGTACATGATCCTAAGATAAACTAATAATAAATAAGACTCGAAACCAAAATTCAATTAAAGGCAATAAAGTAATAAAACAATTAATTAATAATCAAACATGCAAAAAGTGCCATAACTTGTGATCCAATGCAGCAAGGAAGAAGAGGGAAGCAGTTTTGGGACTTTCAACATCAAATGTACAACATCCAAAAAGAAAAATTCAAAATTTTCCAAAAACTCAAAAAGTAAATCCGAAAAAACCACTAGATCTTCAAGTCATCATAAGAGGAGAAATATACGTCGTATCGTTTTGAATAAAGCTGGAATACCATCAGGAAGAAAGGGGCTTCAAAATGAGATCACCAAAAAGAAAATCGAACGAAGCGAACGAGAGTTATGATGAATTGAAGGAATCGACAGTCAAAATTCAAGATTTTCAGGAACAGACATGTGTTCAAGGTCGCGCGCAGAGGGTACTCTCGCCACTAGGAAGGGGAAGATTGCCAACCCGAGCACAAAATAACAACAAACAATTAAACTAAAATTAACTAAAAATAATAGAAACAATTAATCTAAAGTAGTGGAGATAGCCAAATAATGAAAGGATAAGCCAAAAGGAGTTCGTAAATAATTAAACTGAAATAAGAAACCTAAATAAATCGCTAAAGTAAAGAAGAACAAAAATAAGAAGAGTTGGCTATCCTGAATAGCTCAAACTTCGACGAGTTGACTTGCAGCAAGTTAATTCATCAGTCTCGTACCAGCTCCAAGAAGGATCACACGCTTTTACATAAGTCTGAAGAGGAAATCGTCGAAAACACAATTTGTCAGTGTTCAGTATTTCTCTGGGTTAAGAACGATATCCAACAGCAGGGTCGGCCTTTGAAGAAGACAGCACTACATCCTAAAGCAGCTTATAGAAGAGAACTTGACCACGGACTCCGGCAAATATCCAACCAATAATTGTCGTCATCGCAGAAGGAAGGAGATTCACCAGGAACAGGACTTCGGGAGATTCTAGAAAAGGAGACAGCTCTAGAGAAAATGTTCAGGATCCACAACCATCCTCAGAATCAGGACGAGCGGACTTGTGCAATTCACAAAAACAAGGTACTGCATAAATCGAGCTTTTTTAATAAATAAAAAAATTTTATTAAACTTGAGAAAAGTCCAAAATTCCTAAATTAATAGAATTCAATAATAACATTTTAAAGTAAAATAAAGAGTCAGAAATAAAGTCAATTTTAATTAAATAAAGTAAAGATTATCAAATAAAATTAATTCGAGTCAAGTTTTAAAATAAAAACAAGTAACAGATTGGAACAAAATAAAATAAAAGGGTTAAGAAAAATAAATGTGTTAGAATAAGAATATATATTGTTAGGTTAAGTATTGTTAGAATTACGTAGGATAAATATTTTTCAAGTTGTTTGAAGAAGAAACTTTTTGATATAAATTGAAGAAAAAAGCGACAAAAACTTGTTGTAAGAGATTTATTCATTAAATCCATAGTTTTCTGATATAAAAATTAAATTGTGCCTAATTCAATAAATTTGTAAAAATTCATTGTCTTGTATTCTTAACTGTAACTATCCTACTCAAATAATTTCTTAAATTCAAATAAAATAAAGAAGAAGAAGTAAGTGCTCACAAGTAAATTTAAATTAAAAAGAGCAAATTTAGATTTGATGAGCTCCAAAGGGCACACCCTTTGAGAAAGAGTCTGAAGTTTAAAAGAGGTAAGATAGAATAAGAAGTGAATTTAATATATTTAAAAATTACATATGTTAGCATAAGTTTGAAGGAAATAGTTTTGATCTTGTGTGTAACATAAATTAAGAGCTTTATCAGGGACTTAGAAAGGTAGGCATCGAAAAAAGCATTTTCTACCTCGTCGTAAAAAATTCAAATATAAGTAAGCTCCCGGTAAGGTCTTGCAAGCACACAAAAGAAGAGTCCCACCTCCTGTTCCGCCAAGGGGGGGGGGGGTGTGTTGCAGTGTGTGTGTGTGTGTGTGTGTGTGTGTGTGTGTGTGTGGATGTGTGTGTTATTACATATACATACCATGACAAAAATTGAAGACAGCAGTAAGTTTTGAAATGCTTAAGATTTGTCAAAATACTCTTACTTAATGTAGTGTGTGTGTGTGTCTGTTGTGGGCGTGTTTGTGTGTGTGAGTGAGGGAAAGAATCTTCCGTGACCGAATCGGGATATTTCATTAGAGCTTGGCGGACTTTGTTGGGTAATATTTGGCCAAATCAGATTTGGAAATTCACGTGAACGTCAACTGAAAATATCACCAGAGCTTGGCGGACTTTATTAGGACATATTCAGCCAATTCAGATTTGGAAGCTCTCGTGAACCTCAACGGGAAATTTCTACAGAGCTTGGCGGACTTTGTTGGGTCTTATTGGTGAATTCAGATTTATAATCTCCCGTGACCGATAACGGGATATTTCATTAGAGCTTGGGGGACTCTGTTGTGGCATATTCGGCCAAATCATATTTTGAAATTTCTGTAAGCGTCATATTGGTGGAATCAGATTTAGAATCTCCCGTGACTGATAACGGGTTATTCATTAGACTTTGGCGAACTATGTTGGGGCATAGTCGGCCAAATCAGATTTGGAAAATCCCTGTGAACGTCAACGAGAAATATCACCAAAGCTTGGCGGACTTTTTTGGGTCATATTCGGCCAAATTAACGGGAAATTTTCCCAGTGCAGGGCGGACTCTGTTGGGTCATATTTGGCTAAATCAGATATGGAATCTCCCGTGAACGTCAACAGCAAAATTCATCACAGTTTGGCAGATATTGTTGGGTCATATTCGGCCAAATCAGATTTAAAAACTCCCTTGACCAATGGTGGGAAATTTCACAAGAGGGTGGTGGGCTTTGTAAGGTCATATTCGGCCAAATCAGGTGGGAATTTTCCGTGAACGTCAACAAGAAAATTCCCCAGAGCTTGGCGGATACTGTTGAGTCATTTTCGGCCAAATCAGATTTGTAATCTCCCATGAACGTCAACAGGAAATTTCCTCAGAACTTGGCGGTCTTTGTTTAATTATATTGGGCCAAATCAGATTTGGAATCTCCAGTCAACGCCAACGGGAAATTTCACTTTTTGATTGAAAACTACCCAACTGACATTTTTAGTGACGATTAGTTTTGGTTCAATTGATTGTTGTGTGGGAAAGTTTTGCGATGATTTTGCACCATTTATATTTCTTTTGGATCTGAGTTGGGGATATTTTTTCCCCTTGTTTTTTAGGGAAATCTCTTGGGGTAAGTATCTCCTAATAAAACAAGAAAGGAATTAACATAAAGACCCCTAGCCTTCGATTACTGTAATAGAGTCAATATCGGAAAAAGACTAATGTTAGCCTACATTTCTTGCATACTTTTGAGAAAGTTCAATAAAATATACAAGCCATTTATTTTCAAGATGTGTAATCTTTTCGTGTCAGTAATTTCATGCCGTATTTACACAACTAGGCCAATTATTTAAGATAAATTTCATAAAAATTAGTCCAGTAGTTCTTAAAAATGGAGAAACGTAATAAGCATAATAAGTCTACTATACAGTTCTTTTTAGTGTTTTCGGAATTTCCAGTGATCGATTTACAACGTCACACACATTTTAGCGGCGAATTTAAATAACTGATAGTGTAAATAAATATCATGGGAATTATGTCCGTAAACATAAATCTAATTAAAGAAATTCTGAAAACACTATTTAGGCGAAACCGTAGAACTTTTTGTGATGTTTCATTTTTCAAATATTAGGCTCACGTGACAAGGCCTAATTTAAAATTCGTGGACATCGGTTTTGTAATTATTTGTAAATAAGGTATTTAGTGAATGGCCGATTTAGAATGTATTATATATAATCCATGTAAGCTGTTTGTGACTTTAGGGTTGGCTAGGTAGGCCTACCACTACCTAGCCAACCCTAAAGTCACAAACTACGGTTTTCAAACCGACGAATTAATATTAATTTTAGTTATAACGAACGGAGATTCAGGAAAAATTTAATTTATTATGATTCGTTTTAATTATTTATTTTGTAGCTAGTTTGATTATATGCACATGATTTGGTTTTTGATGAAATTGTAGTTGTGTTCTATAGTAAAGTTATTAACTATTTAATGAGTGCTAGTGTGACAGACAATTTTACTATTATGAATGACAGTAGCTTTGACTGAATGGTAGTGAATGTAGAAAATGTGAGTATTTGTTAGGGTCCATTGTGGATTTAAAAAAAAAAAAAAGTTATATTTAAATTGTTTGTTAGGAGCTTAAAATTTAATTGGTGGATGGCCTATTTTTATTACTATTAACAGATATAAATCTAAGAGGTAGTCCGTCAGCTCATATAAATTCAGCTTTTCGTCTTTTATTGTAGAACGATTTTATGAATGAATTTATACGAACGATGTGATTTTTACGATGCACGGGTGAAGAGGGGGAAAAACGAGTTTTCTGTTTCGGACGCTATTTTATAACCGATAAGCATGAAAATGTTACCAATTGTTCAGAAAGATCTGAAGAATGGTTGTGATACCTTAAAATTTTGATTTTTTAGCTATATAATTTTTTATAGTTTTTTAAATTTAAAAACATTTATCGACATATACTGCCTTAATATGATTGAATTTTTTCAATTTAAATTTTTTTTTTTGACCCAAAACCTTTGCGCCCCTTGTACGCTTGCGCCCCTGGGCAAGTGCCCATGTTGCCCAGTTATAGAATCGGGCCTGATCCACAGTTCTTTCTTTGCAAAACTAAGAAATCAGTATATAGGTGAACCTTCTTGGACAGAAGCTGACCGGTTAGGTTTATCAAAATATACCCAAGAATAAAAATGTTCATGCTTACCCAATTCATTTCCCCTGCTTGTCATAAAGTAATATGTAATCATCAAATTAAAAGAGGTGTGAATTTAAAAACTTAACTGAAAAACAAAGGGCAAATAGAAACCAATCTATTCCTCTAAGTCATTGAAACATTTTTTTGGCTTTGTATAAAAAAACTAAATATTAAATCCCTACAATTTGTATTTCTATATAAAGACTAGAAACTATATATATTTAATGATAGTGTAATAATGGAACAGAGTAATTGTAAAAAATAATAAATATGGGACGAGAAATGTATTCAATGGGCAATTCAACAAAACACTACTAAATGCGAGTGTAAGCTATGTAAAATTTGCTACTAATCAGACATAGAAGTCAGTTTGTTACCTTGTGGCCATTTACTAGCCTGTACTGCTTGTTCACTCCTATTAAAAAGTACATATTGTGGTTTATGTAGACAAAAGTTAGCCGCCACTATTCGCGTATTCTTTAAATAATGGAAACTTTAGTTTTACAATTTTTGCTAATTTATTTTTCAAAATTTACCCCCAAAATAACTCAGAACGTTGACGTTGTTTGGGGGTTTCTATTTATTTCTACAACCCTAACACACACACACACCTTAACGCAGAATCTCGTGTAACACTTGGCCCGTGTCAAGTATTAAACAGGTCCAGATAAATACTGGGCCGGGTAAGCACTGGTTACTTTTGGGATATGTATGGTTAATTTTGGGTAGGTACTATGATCTACTTGGAGGTTGGGTAAACTTAATGGTTTCGGTTAGGTAGCTGCTGGCTGAAAATACCTGGCACGCCACTAGCTGTGATTGTTGGAACTATTACCGACATTAGGCAAAAGTAGAAACATAAAATTTTTATACATTATAATACACATTAGATTTTCAAATACCTGTGGTGCAAACTAATACACATTATATAGTTAGGTTAGGTTACCTGTCTTTGATCATAGGTTTTAGGTGTAACACGTATAAGATACATAAACACAAGTGGGCTATGTTTTATCTGTTTAACTTAACATGTATATATCATTTCTTCCCACACAGTATATTAACAATTGTATTTTTTTTAAACTGTAAAACCATTTATCCAGACAGTTTTTTTTAGAAATTGTATTTTGTGTGAAATTGTACATTTCTCTTTCATGTTATCAATATACTTGTAGAGTTAATAGGTTTTACAAGTTTATTTTTCTTCCTATTGAAAATCCTAAACATAATACGCCTCACGGTAAGGGGTAACGTGCCCGACCTCCATCGTTGTGATCGTCGTTTGTGTTTAACATAATATACATTCTATAAACATAATTATTTTGTATATAAATATTACAATTAACAAGTGTACTCGCCTGCGCTCTGGTTTCCACGAAATCTAAACTACTACTACTGCTGCTGTGCTCTCGTAGTCAATATGAGTAACTATAAATCATATAAATATATCACACATTAAAGTAGAGGTGAATGTGTGGTGTGGTGGTGCGCTCTGGTTCCGAAAAATGTAAACTATTAAATAGTACTGTAATTATAAACTCTCCCAACAGCGCATCGTTGTCGGTAACAAAATTACTACGACAGTCGACAACAACAACAAACATGGCGTCTTATATACTCCATATATACACGATAGCTCAGTCAGTATAGTGTCTGGCTTCAAATCCAGACTTAACAAGTCTGTAAACACAAGTACAAGATGTTCAAGGTGCATTTATTCATTAAAAAAGACCTAAAATGAGCCTTGATCGCGTCATACAGCTAATGTCATCCATAAATAAATGATGCAAAAACCCTTTCCCTCTCACCCATCTCCAAAACCAAATAAAAAGATCAAGCAAGTGGTAAAACCCACTCCTTATGCATATAGGGACAGTGATTTTTATATAGTCGAAGTTTTTAAGCAGCCAAGTTACACGAAAGTTATAGAAGAAATTATAGGGAATAAAATGGTGTAACTAATAATTCAATTAATAGTAGACGTTGCTCCTCGTTGGAAGCGTCATTGATCCGACTACTGTTGATATTTTACTCTAATTTAATTATCCATATATACGAGTTACACTACAGTTATAGAAGAAATTTAGGTATAGAGTGAAATCAGTATACATTTTATATTCTTGGGTGTGGGTTTTACCATAAGAACTGCTGGATTAGCTTATTTTTATTGTGATTTTTTTTTAATAAATATATTATTTTCATGTCAGTTACCTATTCTATTCTCTTTGTCACTCTCTGACACTCTTTTATCTCTTTCCCCTCATTACAATAATCCTTCTATTAAATATTATACAATTTTTTGTGTCTTGTGAAGTGTATGCAAATCGTACAGAGAAAAGGGACAGGTTGCAGTGAAATGGTTTTAATTCCAGACCACCTGTCCACTTAATTCATCATGAGAGGGAGGGAGAGGGTTACTCGGCTATAACTGCAAGGACCACTCTGGAGAACAAACATTGCACTAGGTTTACGACATGACGTCTGGGATACTTTCACTCTATATTAACTTATTGCTCTTCCCCTTGACCACACTGTCAATCTATTCCTCCTTGGACAATACTAGTCGATACTTTTTTGGAAAATGTCTTGCAGCAGGGACTATTCGGTACACTTTTGAAATTTGAAAATAATGGGATTTTTATTTTAATACACCAATTCCATCTAAAAACATAATTAATTATATCTCCTGAATTCTAAATACTAATAAAATTTAACAATAACACAAAAATAGACTTTGTTTAAACAGAGCTTGTTTTACAATGTTAAATATTAAGGCCTGTAAAGTAGCCTATTATTGTGTGTCAAAATATCTATATTGAGTTTTGTATTAAGGTTCCCTGTGTCCAAAAATGTGTGTTTTTTAATATCTATCTGTTCGTCTCTACTCCATGCAGTGCACTCAAATGGGTGAACCGATTTTAATAAAATTTGGTATGGAGACATATTTATACCGTACCTTCAGACGTTTTCTTTTCCTTTTTTCATAACTGACAATTTCGGGTTATATCACCTAACAACGAAACACGAAATGCTTATTCACTCAAAATTGGCACTGATAATTTTGTTCAAAATTTTCTCAGTTATAAACTCTAAGAAGAAAACGCATAAACAATGCGTACTAAGGTGTACTACAAATGACGGTTTCAGAAGTTATTTTCAAATACATCGTCATAGACGGTTGAACACAAAAATCAGTCCTAACTATTTTGATAAAATTTTGGAAAATGTGAAAGTTTATGGCTCAAACATCGATGTAACAAATAGCACGTAGGTATAAAAGGAAATCACAATTATTAAATTGGAAATAAATGAAAATCAAACATGACCGCCATCGGGTATGTTTTAATACTTTCTAAATTACTCGCGAGTTGTAATTTTCTTTCGCGTGTGGTTAGACAAATTGATAAGAGTCAAGCTTTCATCTTTTACGAAAATTTGATCGAAAATAATTTTCAGATATTCGACTTTTCTAGACAGGTTATATATAGTCTAATGATAGATAATAATGAGTCAACGTATTTTTATGGAGGTAAGCCTATCTTTTGTTGTTTTTTAGAATTTGGTTTTGTGCAATATTCACATTACATTAATTCACAATTGCATGCGACAAAGATGTAATTTAATTCCTGAAATTTCTATTTTCTACATACCCACCAAAAATATATTTGGTTTATTATTTTTATAATGTCGTAATAACGTACCTCAAATTAATTTCTATCAGTTTTATAATTAAAGCTGTTAAACAACTGCCAACAAGCGTGTTTGACAAAGCTAATAATACACCTACTTTTGACGAAGTGCATATTCTTCCTCTTTCTCTTCTGATTATTTATTCATCATGTTTTGGTTGCAGTTTTCTTCCCACACTTTCTGTAGGCTAGCAAAACATAGCTTGAGATTGAAACAATACAATCTTTTATGTTTTGCTGCAGTACCGCAATATAAAATAAATTATCACAAACTTTAGCATAATGTACATTTGACGTGAAACAAACATAGAAACATATTTTACTGATAATAAGGGGAAATATAGCGAGTTCCTAATTAAAGCCTACACTCGCGTCGCTCGCACCGACAAAATTGACATTAGCTGTTCCATTTTTGGTTTCGTTGATTAATCTTTATAGTTCATTAAGTTTTTTTCAAAGTCTGTAATAATTATTCAGGTGTATTTACCAAATATTGACAAAAATCATTTTTTTGAGAAATCCAATTTGTGTATTTTATTTTTTGTACTCCATATTTTTTAATTTACATGTATAATAAGAGCAAAAACTTATTTGTACCAAGCGTGATCTTTTGTATATTGTATTTATATTTTGAAAATATCTCATGCAAATAAACTGTAAGTTATGACCAACAATGATTATTGAAATGGTATTCAGTTTAAAACAATAGTACAAGATAAAACACATATAAATGGGAGTAAAATGAAGAGTCATTCATTTAAACAATATTAAAGGGACAGCCACTCCACCTACATTCAACTGAAGGCTAAATAATGATGAAACACATCGAATCATGTATGTTGGTTTAATGTGCTGATATCATTTGTGTGTACTTTATGAGAATGTCTGGTTTGATAACTTCCAAAAACTAAAGTTTAAATATTTATAAGCTGCTTTTAAGTGCTTGTCTATAATAATTTACTAATTAACTAATAATTTCTTCCAATGAGTAAAACTAACATGTAATATTTATCTATGGTATTTATTCCATTTCAAACAGTTTTATTCTGAAGTCATTATATTTAGGGCAGGCAAGAAAAAAATGGTCCTGTTCATTACATACTGGTCAGATCACACAATCGTTTTGGTCATTATTAATACTAAAATTTAGCTCCTTCCACTGAAAGACCTCAGATCGTCTCCAAAATAATTTATAATAAATCAAAAAAAACATGTATTAGGCTATAATTAATTATAATATTATTGGATTTTTACAGATACAATAGTGACTATTCTTTCCATACTCTTTGTTAACTCAGTCCAAGAGACTGTCAATCCATGCTCCCAATTTAAGAACAATGACAACATTGTAATGGTTTCTGCACTTCTTCGAATCCATAATGACCCTAACTGCACACAAATTCAGCTTCGAGGAATACAACAAATGGCTGCAGTAACTAAAGTCATTAATGAAGTAAACAGTGACATAGGTCCCCAAGAAGGCCTTACTCTAAGTATGTACTTTTAAACCTATATTACAGCATTTAGATTATTAATGATAACTAATGGCTATTTTAACTAAAATCATTAATCAAATAAAGAATGACATAGGTTCTCAAGAAGGTATTTTTAAACTTACAATATTATGGCTTTTAGATTATTAATGATTATTATCATATTATTATATAAAGAGTGACATAAGTTTTCAAAAAAGTCACACTTTAAGTATATTCTTCGAGACTATAAAATTGCAGCATTAATAATCGCTACATTAAGTAGTCATTATTAAATTTTAAAAGTAATAGTTATAAGTTCTTACGAAGGAATCACAATAAGTATATATTTTTAAACCTATGAAATGTAGCATTTAGATTATTGCTGCATTAACTAATTGTTATCAATGAAAATAAACAGTAATATTCAGCAATAAGTAATTGAATAATAGGCTAGAATAATTAGCAACGGAAGAGATCGTTCTTTTCCTAACCCTCTTATTATTTTCTATTCATCGTATTATTTCTAGCTTTAACTCAATAGACAATATTATTCTAAGACTCTGTCTAGTTGAAACATTTTTATTTATAAACTAACAAGCAACGAGAGAGATCGTACTTGTTGTTATCTTTGACCTTGTTAAACCTTGTCTACTTTTTTTAAAGCCGAGTTTTAAGCTGTCGTTTTTCTAGCCTTAACTCAAAAGAGTAGATTATTCTAAGATCGTGACTAGTTAAAACACACTTTTTACTAAACTAATTAGCAACGGGAGATCGTACTTTTCCTAGCCCTCTTATTTTTTCTAGCCTTCATATTTTGTCTAGCCTTAACTCAAAAGACTAGATTATTCTAAAACAGTGTCTAGTTGACACACATTTTTTCTTAAACTATCAAGCAGCGGGAGAGATCGTACTTTTCCTACCCCTCTTATTATTTTCTATTCATCGTATTATTTCTAGCTTTAATATTATTATTACTGAAGGGACAAATTATTCTAAGACTGCATCTAGTTCAAAGATTTTTATTTCTAAAATAACAAGCTATGAGAAAGATCGTACTTATCCTAGCCCTCTTATTTTTCTCAAACCCTCCTATTTTTTACTAGCCCTCGTATTTTATCTAGCCTTAACTCAAAAGACAAGGTTGTTCTAAGACCATGTCTAGTTAAAACATTTTGTATTCTAAACAAACAAGCAACGAGAGATATCGTACTTTACCTAGCAATATCTTTTTTGATCCTTCATATTTTGTCTAGTCTTAACTCAAAAGACTAGATTGTTCTAAGACTGTGTCTAGGTGAAACATTTTTTCTAAACTAACAAGCAACGGGAGAGATCACACTTTACCTAGCCCTCGTATTATTTCTAGGCTTCTTATTTTCTCTAGCCCTCGTTTTTTTTCTGGCCCTCGTATTTTCAGGCAAGACCAAGCTACTCACTTTTACAATTTACTTTACCTTTAATCAAAGCTATTGCACCACTTGGTTTTTGTAAGTCGGCATCAACTTACTAAATGAATTTACTAAAATTCTTTGAACTTTATCTCTTTGCTCACTGAATATACAATTTGAATTAAACACACACACACACACACACACTCTCTCTCTCTCTCTCTCTCTCTCTCTCTCTCTCTCTCTCTCTCTCTCTCTCTCTCTCTCTCTCTCTCTATGGGTTAAGTGGAAGAGAGGACCTGATGGTCCTAACTTCGCCCAGAATAAAGGCTCAATCAATCTCTCTCTCTCTCTCTGGGGAAGTGCCTTTTGGATAAAATCGGCTCCTGAATTCTTATAATAACTTTGATTTATTTTAAATGAAATAATACCAGAGCACCTTAATAATAACCTCTTAATGTTATGAATATTTGAAAAGGAAATTTTTAGGAACAATATGGTGAACGAAATGAACTTCCAATTGTGCATATGCACAATTGGAAGTTCATTTCGTTGACCATATTGTACTTATATATATATTTGATGTATATAAATGTAATTAACTATCAAAACAATTAATTATTTGAACATACAATAAAAAAAAATCTTTTAAAAAACTTACAATGGAACACAAATTTTTTATTAATATATATACAATTTTAAAATGCTAGATTATTCCAGATAGGACTCAAAATAGTTTTTCCTTTACTGAAATAATCGTATTTACTTTTGATTACTTATAACTAATCCAAAGCAGAGTTTACTTGAATTTACTGAAGTTAAGATATTTAAAATTTCCCCAATGAATTTAATGTATTGAAATGAGTTTACTTTTTTGCGAACTATTCTATAAATTTGTGTACCCTCACACAACTTGAAGGTCTTGTAGTTGTGAAGCTCCTTGTTGCTGATGGTTAATGGTGTTTTCAATTTATCTCCATTCAAAACACTAGTTAGGTTAAAGTTGTTAATTGCTGGTAATTATTATTATTCCTGGATAGTTACTTTTCCATGTATATTTATCTCCTTCTTATTACTCACTTTGCACTGATTTTCAAAACTGTTTCTTTTTACACTTATTAATTTTATTCCATTTGACTATTGGAATTATCGTAGATAATGTTTATTATACAACTTAAACAATATATATAGAAAATTTTTGAATGACAAAAATAACGTCTGCACCGCACCAGAACATTTATTAGAGTTAATGAATCTATTACATTAGAAAATTTTGATTGACAAAAATAACGTCTTTCCTGCTGTACGAGAATTTCTTGTCTTAGCATGAAAATTTTGATTTTGAACACTTTTTCTTCTTTTTGCTCTAATTTTTGAATGGTTGGTCCGATCTTCAGGATCCTTTTCTCCACATTCTTGAGGGTCTTGGCAGTTTTGATTCGACGTTCTAGGCCGTGTATTTCTCAAGTTATCGCACTTTTTACAACAGTTCATTATTTCACAAACTACCTTTTTTCCAAAGTCTTTTTAGAATGTTATTTTTCACTGACGTTGTTTTCCTGGTCCTATAACGGAGATAACTTTTTAGTTTATCATTGTAACTTGTTTTGTTCATTAGTTATCGACGATTAAAGTTGCGATTCTATGATCGTAGTATTTTTCGTATGTAAAATCCCCCCCATTATTATTTTTCAACTCTGCTCTGTAATTATACATAAATATACATATCTTACACTTTTCCTATTAGTTTTTATCCTCTTTAATCTTTAATTTACCAGCTTTTGGGCTTTAACTTTTTAACTATTGTTATTGTTATTTCCCCCCCAATTTAACTTTAATTCTTTTTCTGTCTCCTTATTATTATTCCTACTATTGTTGTTTTGTTTTGTAATATTAAGTTTATTAAGGTTATCCCCCCTTTACATTAAAAACCTCAAAAAACTCCCAAAGAATGACTTTTCAAGTCCCATTTCCCCTCATTATTATTAGTTTCTTCAATTTTATTATTGATTAATTATGTTCCCTACTGTTTATGATTCTATTACTTTTGATTTTCAATTTTCCCTATTTAACAAATTTTAAGTTTTTTAGCTCATCTTATTTCGTTAATAACTTTTTTGTTTAAATTTGAATTACATTTATTCTTGGATATTATTAATCGCCTACTTTTACTTTCCCATTATTTAGTTTTAAATTAAAATTTTTTAATAAAATTGGAAACACTGTATCTGTTCTGTCAAGTCCAAACAAACTTCTAGTCCGGTCTGGCATGACGTCATCATTCTACCGCATTCCGACCTTATGACGTTTAGTTTAGCAATTTTTACGATTTGAATTTTTCTTGAGACAACTGATTTTTCCAGACCGCCTCACTATCCCTCATATTTTCTCTAGCCCTCTTACTTTCTCTAGCCCTCTTACTTTCTCTAGCCCTCTTACTTTCTTTAGCCCTCTTACTTTCTCTAGCCCTCTTACTTTCTATAGCCCTCTTACTTTCTCTTGCTCTCTTATTTTTTCTAGCTCTCGTATTTTTTCTAGCCCTTATATTATTTTTTTTAGACCCCATACTTTCTCTAGCCCCCGTACTTTCTCTAGCTTTCGTATTTTTCTCGCCCTCGTATATTTTCTACCCTTAACTCAAAAGACAAGATTATTCTAAGACCGTGTCTAGTTGAAACACATTTTTTCTCATGGGCGTCATCATCAGTTCATTATTCAGTTCATTATTGGGGGGGACATATGCCGGGGGTCTGGGGGTATGGAATTTAAAAAAAAATTAAACTTCTCAAAACATCGTTTTTATGCATTTATTTATGAGTTTGTAACAGAAATGTAATGTTAAAAACCCTAGTAAAGACAAAGCCCGATGTTTACCTTTTAAGGTTTTAAGTAAATCATTCGTTTTTAGCAAAAATATTTTTACATCTCAAATATTGGGGGGGACGCGTCCCCCCGTCCCCCCGGCGATGACGCCCATGTTTTTTCTAAACTATCATATCAAGCAACGGGAGAGATCGTACTTTTTTAGTCCTTGTATTTTTTCTCTCTTTAACCCAATAGTCAAGATTATTCTAAGAATGTATCTGGTTGAAACATTTATTCTATAAACTAGAAAGCAACGATGGAGATCATATGTTTTCTAGCCCTCATTCTTTCTCTAGATCCGTACTTTTTTTAGCCCTCATATTGGTTTCTAGCCTTTCTCGTACTTATTAAGGTTTTTAGGTTTTGGCTCAGTCCTTTCCCTAGCCCTCTTATTTTCTCTATCTCTAGCGTTTTTTCTAGACTTAACACAAAAGACCAGATTATTCTAACCATGTCTAGTTAAAATTTTTTTTTCTAAATAAACAAGCAACGGCAGGGATCACACTTTTCCTAGCCCTCGTATTATTTCTAGCCCTTTTATTTTCTCTAGCCCTCGTATTTTTTCATGAACTCGCATTTTGTCTAGCTTCCTAACTTTTTCTAGTCCCCGAAATTTCTCCACTCTTGTATTTTTTCTAGACCTGGTATATGTTATAGCCCTAAATAAAAATATAAGATTATTCTAAAACCGTGTCTAGTTAAAAGTTTATTTTTTCATCACTAACAAGCAACAGGAGAGAACGTACTTTACCTAGCCCTTGTATTTTCTCTTGCTCTCTTATTTTTTAGTTGAAACACATTTTTTTTTCTAAACTAACAAGCAACGAAAGAGATCGTACATTTCCTAGCCCTCTTATTTTTTTCTAGCCGTGAATGCACTAAACGTTATTCTGTCATTGACGTCGACATTATTTTGGAATCAACGCCACCAGCGCTGGTTCCAAATAGTGCACTATACTTTATTTTGTCATCGTTCTTGACATCATTTTGTGCACTCTCGTTGACAGTTTGAGCCTACCAATTCGAGACTTCAAGGGTGGACGCAAAACGCCATGCCTTATAATATAGTTCAGAGAACAGATCCTATAATAATAGTAATAGGATGCTCTAACTAAACTGATGACAAAGTAATAATGTAAAGTAGACTTGTACTTTGATTAACATGGCCTGAGTCTACCAATTGAAGATTACAAAAAAGGGTTGGTGGTTCCCCCTTTTGGAAAATTCAATAAATATTTGAGTCTGCCAATTCGTAGCGAAATATTTCCCCGCTTCCGTCGACGTTGTCACACACACACACACACAATAAATATTTTTTAATTTCAGAATCTAATAAGGAGCCAATAAAATGCTACAAAACGACTACTTCCACTCCGATCAAGAGGAGTCAGATGCTGAAGTAAAATACACCTCGTCACCGTACACCCCAATGTTTAATATTGATTTCAATTTAATGACACCTATAAGTAATAGTAGTATTTCAAGTGATGACACACAGATCAAATTAGCTGTAGGAGGATCTATTAATATAATTAAAAGAGAATTGAAAATTGGAAAACAAAATAGAGGTTTCAACGCACAACCTCACTTGGCTTGTAGCTTATTTTCTCGGTGTACTTTCGCTCGCATCATTTGTGTCGAGTATTTCCTGTCCAGGTTAAGTTCAGCTTTTGAAATTGAAATTAGAATACTTTGTTACTTAGTTTACAAAAAAATGTTTCAACTAGACACGGTCTTAGAATAATCTAGGTAGTCTTTCAGTTAAGGCTAGAAAAAATACGAGAGCTAGAAAAAGTACGAGAAGGGTTAGAATAAATAATATCTCTCCCCTTGCTTGTTAGTTTAGAAAACAAACAAAAAATGTTTCAACTAGACACGGTCTTAGAATAATCTTGTCTTTAGAGTTAAGGCTAGAAAAAATAAGAGGGCTAGAGATAGTTTGAGGGCTAAAAAGACGAATGAGCATGAACCAAAAGGAAATAATAAGTACGAAAAGTCTAGGAAAAATTTTGGGGCTATAGAAAATACGTGACCTATGAAAAGTACAATCTCTCCCGTTGCTTGTTAGTTGAGAAAATGAAATGAGTCAACTACACACAGTGTTAGAATTATGTTGTCTTTAGAGTTAGGGCTAGAAAAAATATGAAGGCTAGAAAAAGTACAGGCTAGACAAAATACGAGAAAGGCTAGACAATGTATAAGTGCTGGGGAAAGTACAAGGGCTAGAAAAATTATGAGGACTAGAGAAAATTCGAGGGCTAGAAAATATGAGAAATGCTAGAATAAATACGAGGGGTAGAGAAAATACGATCTCTCCAGTTGCTTGTTAGTTTAGAAAATAATATTTTAACTAGACATGGTCTGAGAATAATCTTGTCTTTTGAGTTAAGGTTAGAAAAAATACGAGGGCTAGAGAAAATACAAGGGCTAGAGAAAATACGAGGGCTAGAAAAAATATGTTGGCTAGAGAAAATACGAGGGTTAAGCAAAGTACGAGAAGGGTTAGAAAAAATATGATCTTTCCCGTTGCTTGTTAGTTTACAAAACAAAAAAATGTTTCACTAGACACTTTCTTAGAATTTTGTTGTCTTTAGAGTTAGGGCTAGAAAAAGTACGGGGCTAGACAAATTACGAGAAAGTATAAGTGCTGGAGATAGTACGAGGGCTAGAATAATACGAGAAAGGCTAGAATAAATACGAGAGCTAGAGAAAGTACAATATCTCCAGTTGCTTGTAGTTAAAAAAAATCAACTAGACACGGTCTGAGAATAATCTAGTCTTTTGAGTTAAGACTAGAAGAAAATGCGAGGGCTAGAGAAAGTACTACTACAAGGGCTAGAAAAAGTACTACTACGAGGGCTAGAAAAAGTACTAATACGAGGACTAGAAAAAGTAGTACTACGAGGGCTAGAAAAATACAAGGGCTAGAAAAAGTAATACTATAAGGGCTAGAAAAAACACTGAGCCACAATCAAAAAGGCGGTAATAAGTACGAGAAAAGCTCAGATAAGTACTAAAAAGACTCAGATATCCCAATAGTGAACGAGGATTAGTAAAACGCTGCTCTATAACCTACATTACCTATACTACTTGTAGCACTTAGATTACAAATGATGACTAATGTAAGTACTTAAAATTGTACCATTTAGAATATTAATGATAACTAATGACTGTATTATCTAATTCAATCATCGAAGTAATGATAATATAGGTTCTCAAGAAGCCCTCATTTTTAGTACATATTTTAAAATTATAAAATTGCAGCTTTTATAGTAATAGTAATAATAATAATACATAATAATGGGTGGATCAAATGAAGTTATCAGTGAAGTAAACTGTGTCGTAACTTCTTTAAGCAAATATTTTTAAATCCATTAATTTATAATATGTGAATGATAAATAATGACTCCATTACCTAAAGTCATCCATGACGTAATAAGTGATATACATTCCCAATAATGCATCATTATATATATATATATATATATATATATATATATATATATATATACATATATAAGTGGTCTTTAGTTTTTTTTTTTTTTTCGAAACCTTGCTCCTACCCCGTGAAATTGGTAGATGGCAGCCAAAACATCGCGATGCATGATAGTTTGGAATTATTTCTGAGTGATTTAGTGAAGGCCCGCCCTCAAAAATCCCATTTTTTAAAGATTTTTGACTATTTTTTATTATTTTTTAACTTACCATAGCGTATTTACAGCTGTTAGTCGCATAAAGTTTCTTCCATCGAAGAATCAGTAAATATATACCTACGTACAACAGCTACTTCTTACCTATTAGAGTGCATAATAAGTGCAAAAGCACCCCATAAGATGAAATGCTTTACTGGCTAATGTTAGCAATTTTTAAGATAATTCAAGTCTCAGCACGTCATAAAAATATACTTTAAGCCCATAACAGCACATTATGAGCGCCAAAACCTAAGTAAAATTGAAGAAAATTCCATTTTTTGTCTTTTGTGACATTTTAAAAGCTCTTAGCACGGCTCAACTTGAGTTAAACCTCTCCAAAGATTTCTAGCTGGCAGGGAATGACAGAAATAAGTTCAAGAAAAAGTGGCACAAAAAAATTAATAAATATGGCGATATTGATTATGAAAAGAAACTTTTGATACTTTCAACCGATGTTGATAAGTATCTCATAGTTGACATTGATTGATTACTTCATAAATTCGCAGTCAAAGAATTTGTTTGAAAGATTTGCAATAGACTAGTTTTCTAAATACTAATCCCGTTAAATAGATTATTGCTAGCTTGTGAAGTCGGTATCTCAGCACCCTGAAGTGATGCTGTGGTACAAATTGTACGAGAGTTTATTTTAATCTTGAGGAAACACTGGGTTTTCAAAATAAGGTAATTTCATACATCTTCTCGTGGTTTAAAATAAATACCTGGAGGTGCTTTTGGCGTCTCATTTTCGGTCCTATACATAATTCTAGTAATAATTACATTTTGTATATAACATGAATTCAGTTTTTTTTTTTCATGTTTTTATTTACAGTAACCTGGACAATAAGCATTGCCTTCTTGAAAATATACTTATGATGTGCACTACTGAGCTAAAATTTACTTTTATACTTATATTCTATAATTCCCTGATTGTTAGAAACCTTTGGCATTTTAAACAATTTTACCGGGATTTTTGCACACACAATAATTGCACTCTATTATGAGCTAAAAGTAATTTTTTACTTATATTCTGTCATACTGTGCTAGATAAAAACCTTTGGAGAGGTTAACTCAAGTTGACCCAAGCTAAGAACTTTAAAACATCAAAAATGGCCAACAAATTTAGTTTTCATTCATTTTATGGGAGTTTTTGCACTCATAATGTGCTCTTATGGGCAAAAGGGGCTAAATGTAACTGTCTTAAAAGTTTTTTGCGAAGTTTAGATGATGTTATAACGTGTTGAGACCTGAATTACCTTGCAAGCCTCTCTTCCGTCTTATGGGGTGCTTTTACACTTATTACATCTATTCAGTATGAAGTAACTGTCATAGGTATGTTTACTGATTCTCAGGTTAGAGAAGCTTTATGCGACCTACAGTTGAAAATAAACCGTGGTAAGTTTAAACAAAATCAAAAATAGTCAAAAATAGCTATAAATGTAGTTTTTGAGGACAAGCCTTAACTAAATCACTCAGAAAAAATTCCAAACTATCATGCATCACGTTTTTTGGTTGTATCTACCAATTCAGGAGGTAGGAGCAAGGTTTGGAACAAAAAATAAATTTTTAAGAACCGCTCTAATATATGGTTTCACAAAGACACGAAGTTGCTTCATATTTGAATTTTGTATGGGTGATAATTAATTATGATATTTGTGCAGAATCCTTCGCACTGTTGACTCGTTAATCCCTAAACTCGCATCTTGCAACCAAACCGACCACTTAAGGCTCTATATCGCAGATATCCTAACTCGCTCGATGTTTTCGGGTTGTGTTGTTGAGCCAGGTGGTTTCTTCTTCATTACGGAGCCAGTTGTGTTGAAGTTTTCAATCCATCTCAAAATGGTGTTGCGGTCTGGAACGTGTAGGCGGACCGGAATATTAAAATGGGTGCAAAAATCACGTTGTGTCTGCTTCATTGAGTCATTGTTTATGAACAACTGGCGGAGAACGAAAGTACGATGCTCTATGTTCCACGAAATGGGAGCAAATAAACTACCCACTAACGAACAAGTCAAGGCTATTATTATTATTATTAAGCCTGGGGAGAGTGTTTTAAAAGCGCCTCCTGCACTGCGACCTAATTAGATCTTTTGTGCCCCCCTCTTGTTGGGCTCAGGAGAGATCTATGTCTTTGACAAAATTAATCAAACCCCTGGTTGGGAGGTTTAGTAATTCTTCTTCCGAAATGAAGATAAATTCTAGAAATTTATGTCTTTTTTGGCATAAGGCTGGGCACTCCATGATGATGTGTTCCATGCGTTCCACCTCTTCACCACAGTATTTGCAAGTATCATCGACCACCAGGCCCATCTTACTTAAGTGGTACCTGCAATGGATATGTCCTGTTAGTATACCACAGAGGAGTTTTAGCTCTCTTCTGCTTAGGTTTAGCACTTCCTTCCCTCTCTTTTTATTAGGGCTAAGGAACTTCTTGGAATGTATTAGACCCGGCAATGTATTCCAGGTTCTGTTGATTACTTTGTTGGCCCAGTTGGTAATAACCTCCTGGTAATCCCTAGAGCCAAATCCATACATAGGAAATGGCCCTGTAAAGGGTTTAGATGCGCCAAGTTTAGCTTGCTGATCTGCTTCCTCATTGCCTGCTATTCCCTCATGCCCTGGCACCCAGAAAAGTTCAACTTTATTCTTGTCCGCCAGCTGGTTTAGGGCCTGATGGCACTCGTGAAGCATCTTTGATCTCAAGTTGTTACTTTGAAGTGCTTTTAATGCCGCTTGACTATCCGACATAATGCTAATTTTCTGTTTGCATTGATTTTTATTGATCAGATGATTTGCCACCAAATGGATGGCATGTACCTCTGCTTGAAAGATGGTGGCATCAGCACTGAGGGACACATGTCTTTTGAACCTTGGTCCCACCACTCCTGCCCCCACACCACCTTCCATTTTGGATCCGTCTGTGAACCATTTTTGGGAGTCCGCCAACACACATTCCGTGCCTTCCGTCCAGTCATTCCTAATGGGAAGCGAACTTTGTATTTGTGATCAAAGATCATTTTTACTTTCATCTGGTCACTTGCAGCAGCCATATCCAATAAAGGAGTGGCTCTGAGAATTTCCAGATGTTCTTTGAGGTTTCCTACTTTGAAATGGTATTCCTCATGTAGTTTGAGGACCTGCTTCATAGCTTCCTCCTTAATTGCAACCGGTAGGGGATCCAAGCCTAGAAGGATCTCCATCGCGGCAGTGTGTGTTGTTTTCATGGCACCTATGATGCTTAGACATGCTAGTCTTTGCACTTTAGACAACTTTGCTTGCGCGGTACTTTGGTCTACCTTCCTCCACCAAACTGCTGATGCATAGAGGATAGCAGGTCTAACGACCTGCTTGTAGATCCAGTTATTAGCTCTGGGATTCAGACCCCACGTTTTGCCAACCATTTGGCGGCACGACCATAGTGTTTTAATGGCCTTGTTGGTCGTCTTAGATAGGTGACTCTCCCACGTTAACGTTTGGTCCAGTGTCACCCCAAGGTATTTTACCTCCTTAGAGAGGGAATGGTGGTTCCACTTAGGTGAAAGCTAGGTAAATTTAATTTCCTTCGTTTAGTAAATAGAACAATAGTGGTCTTTAATGGGTTTATATTCATGCCCTTTTTAAGACACCAGTTTTTTGTCATGTTAATGGCTTTCTGCATTCTCTCCCCTATAACAGAGTCATGCTGGCCCCTCACAGTTATGGTTATGTCATCAGCATAACCAAGAACGTCAAACCCAGCCCTTCTCAGGTCATTTAGTAGTTCATCCACTACCAGCGACCACAGCAGTAGGGAGATAACTTCCCCTTGTGGGCAGCGTCTTGTGATACCTACCTCATGTGTAGCGCTACCAATGTTGGTGGATACATGTCTACCCATCAGCATGTTATTTATCCATTGAATGATAAAGTTGTGAATCCCTCTTTTACTGAGAGACTGTGTCATTGAGTCATAGGAAGCATTGTCAAAGGCGCCCTCTATGTCCATAAAGACTGATAGGGCTATCCCCTTTGACTCATGTGCTTCCTCTATGGCCTTGACAAGTTGATGCAATGCCGATATTGTTGATTTGCCTTTTTGGTAGGCAAATTGGTATTTATGAAAAGGTGCAATTGTTAAAACCTCCATTCTAATGTGTTGATCCACTAGTTTCTCCATTGTTTTAAGCATAAACGACGAGAGACTAATTGGACGGTAAGACTTTGGGTCGTCTAGGGGTTTTGCACCCCCCTTGTATAGAAATATGACCTTTACTTTCCTCCATACTTGAGTAACGTGGCCATATAACAAACTGGATCTAAACATTTTGATCAGTATTGAGATTAAGATGTCCAGCCCTCTCTGAATAAGTGCCGGGAACACTCCATCAGGGCCTGGAGCCTTAAAAGGCTTAAAGGATCCTATGGCTCACTTAATCCTTTCAGGCGATACAATCTTGTTGACAAGGGGACAGTCCATCTTGAGTTCTGCTCTACTCCTTATGGAACCATTGTACACCCTTGTTTCTCCAGGTGCTATACAACCTGGAAAATGTTTTGTTAATAAAGCTTCCACAGTTTCCTAGAAGGTTGATGTTATGGTGCCATCTTCACGTTTAAGTGCACCAATGTTTACTTGAGTACCCTTTGAAAGAGCCTTCTGCACCCTGCCAATTTCAGGTGCTTCATTAAGACTCTCACAGAAGGTCCTCCATGAGCTACGCTTCGATTTACGAAGCGATTTACATTAAACTCAGTAAGAGCTTTACGGTACTCTACCCAGTTATTTGTTCTCTTCGCTTTATTAAATTCCCTTCTGGCCTTGCTTTGTAGTTTACTAAACTCATTGTTCCACCAGGGTACTTTACTGTTAGTTTTTTTGGTTTTGAGAGGACAGCTATCCTCAAAGGCCCTCATTATTGCCTCCGTTGTGAGGTTAGCTGTATTCTTTAGGTCGTTTATGGATCTTATTTTTTGTTGTATATCCTTCACACCATTTTGTAGAGAACTTTTGTATCCCACCCAATCGGTCTTGCTAGGAACCCTATATGTTTGGTTAATCACACTACAAGCCCCCACTTTGAACATAATCATGAAGTCAAGGCTAACCCACACTCTGATGCCAACCGCTCGGCCGTCTACCCAATATAAAAACATGTGGTTCCCGTGAGGGACCCTTCATATCCCGCAATATTGTCTAGTTAAGAAGTATGTTTTTTAATCTTAAAAATCAATGGATTTTGATTAATGATACATTTACTATTTTCATCTTTTATCTGTTTTTCTTTCTATTCTTTTAAAATCATTTTCATAACGATACAGCGAATTTTTATTATATTGTATTTTATTTTGTATTGTAAACTACGTCACATTATGGATGATAAATAAAATTAGATTATCACGAGTTATATATTTTATTTAATATTAAATGGTTATGTTTTTGTCATATTTCTTAATTTTCTTCTTTTTTTAAGAATTACAGGTCTATGATACATGTTCGACACCTGAAGGGGCAGTAAAGTCTGCATTAAGAGCACTCGTTGAGAATGGTCAAACTTGTCAACATTCACCTTTATTTTTAGGTAATATTTTAGGTATATTTTCCTACAACATTAAATGTATTTATTGATCACACTCTCAGTTACTGACACAATAAGACTTTGTCACTTCCTGATATTCTGCATGCGTACTATTATTTTACCGTAGCAAACGAGAAAATCAATGATCCACTATTTAGGAAGGAGAAGGTAAAGTATTAAAAAGTCCCATTAGACAAATACGAAGTGATAAATGATACTAAAGTAATATTTTAATACAAAAAGAAAGTTATGTTAATTTGTACCATTGTTTGAGGGACTATTTGATAAAAATTTTATTATATTATATTAGTATTGGAAAAATATATGTTCTCAGACAAAATTACGTAGTCACGTAATACCATGACGTCACAATGTCACTATGACATCACATGACATCATATTGACATCACAAAACGTCACGATGACATCACAAAGAGGGATTAATGAATGAATATATTGATAAATAGGCTTGATATGACGTATAGTCCACATCACGTTTACATCATTATTCAATGACGATTATGACTTAAAATAGTATTGACCTACCTCATTGTTTACATTTTGAGTATGTTTGTAAAAAAACCATGGTGGTCTTGTCTTAGAGAATATTGTTTACATTTTCCCAGTCATTGAACTCATTGTTATGGTTAGAGTCAGGACAGTTTGGTCAATTGTTAATTTATTCATTTAGTTAGTAACAGGTTATTATAATAGTTATAGGAGGTTTGATGTTTTGTTCTGTTACTATTGTAAATAATGGAATTGATTTATTGTTATCTGTTATCTTTCAATTTGTGACCTTTCATTGCTGATAAAATAATAATTATTATTGAGAAAACAGCTTACCTCTTTTTATGGCCGGATACAAAAGAAATTGTTATCAGTTTTGCAATGTAATAAAAAAACTAATGGGATATAGTCACGATTTTGTGATTATCACGTGATTAAATTGTGAGTCTTCATTTAATTAAAACTATTTAGCTGACTCAATAAGTTTGATTTGATTTGCGGAATAATTGTAAATTTATGGTTCATTATTTTTAAGTAATGGGTCAATGATTATTGTCAGTGATCCGATATAAATGATTAGTGAACTGTAAATTGTTTACTTGTTTGCAAATTATAAATTTATTGCTAATAATAATTGTTAAGTCAATGATTATTTTCAGTGGTCCGACATAAATTATTAATGAAATGTGAATTGATTAGTTGTTTGCAAATATTAAATTTACCGTTCACTGTTATTTGGTTATAGGTCAATGGTTATTTTAAGTGATTGCTTACTTATAATTATTAATGTTCTAATTTGCGTTATAGCTTTGTAAGCCCTTCATTTAGTTAAATTTTATGTTTGATAACAATTTATCGAATGTTTTTAATCCTAATCAACTAATATATATACTTCAAGAAATTAGTCTTTGATTATTACAGTCTCTAAGAGTACACCAATTTTGACTCTTTATATTTTACTCTAGTTTTTACATACACTGTCTTTGTCTACATCTTCTTTGATTAATGTTCTGGTAAGTTACATAAACTAATCACATTTTTACTTGAAAATTTTATCTAATAATTCATTATTACAAAAGTTAATTTCTTTTTTATAGAATATATATCTCAATATTTGGAATAATTAAATATCTCTATTCCAATAAAAAGAGATTTTGGATTCGCAAATTTTTCTTGTTTAGAAATCAATTCTGTAAATGTCATCTTTTTCTAAATATCTTTTAAGGTAAATATAAAACATCACATTTTTATTTGAAAACTTATTCTATTAATTTATTGTTAAAAAGTTTTTTTTATTTATTTTTTTTATATAGATCACATATTTCAATAAAAAGATATTCTTTTTCAATGGTGTCATGGGGTTGGCTCGACATATTGGCCGCCCGAGTCAGTAGCAATCACTTCCTGGAAATGTGAATGGATCAGGTACCAGTCGGGCGGGTATTATTAAAATCAATAAAGATCAAATAGAAAATAAATATCACTGTAATTTAATTTGTACTGGAAGAAAGCGCTGCTTATCACACGGCACAAAAAGTAATGCTTGTAAATAACAGATATATAAACATTGTAAATCGCGTTGTAATAATTAACCTCAAAAACTAACTTTATAGTACAAATTATCAGTTTTTGAAATAGGAAAAAAAGTGTATTTTTGGTGGTGATAAAAACCTTAAATCAAATGGCCAAATTATGTTGAAATGAAATTTACACGTTACATTTACTCCCACAAGAATGCATGAGAGGTAGGTTAGGTTAGGTTAGTAGGTTAGATTAGGTTAGGTTAGGTTAGGTTAGGTTTTAGATAGTGTTTATATATCTCTTAGTCAATCTTCACAGACGTATGGTCATTGCAATCATAAAGCCCATCGACAATATGACATATCATCGAATTGGATACTTAAATAAACTTCAACAGTGTCTTATGAGTTCAGAATAGTTCTGTTATGATTGGTATTGTGCTTTCTGTTAGTTTTAAAGGATACCAGGTTAGCCAAGACCCGAGAATACTACCCGCCAATAACAAGTCATACTATTCAAACAGATGACGAACCTCGTCACCTGAGTGTCACTCTTCGGCTAACCGAACAAACAAACACCTCCAATTCCAAGAAAGGTTGCTCATTAAGCAGGAGTTTGAACAGATGACCCTAGTTCCCCAAAGTGTCAAGCCAACCCCACGGTATACTATAGTGTCGAGCTAACCCTACGTCGAGCCAACCCCACTTAATTTTTTTCAATTCTTTAAAAATCAGTGGGTTAAAGTTCATCTTTCTCTAAACATTTTCTGATCTGCTTGCTATAAGCCTTATAAAGGTAAATATACACAGTTATTAAATGTTAAACAATTTTTGTTAATTGGTGTCATATTAATTAATAAATTTTAACCTATATATATATATATGTGTGTGTGTGTGTGTGTGTGTGTGTGTGTGTGTGTGTGTGTGTGTGTGTGTGTGTGTGTGTGTGTGTGTGTGTGTGTGTGTGTGTGTGTGTGTGTGTGTGTGTGTGAGAGTGTGTGTGTGTGTGTGAGTGTGTGTGTGTGTGTGTGTGTGTGTGTGTGTGTGTGTGTGTGTTGCAACGCACCCCCCGCCACACAGACGGACTGTGGGGACTCTTTACGCTGCAAGACCCTACCACTACCCACCGCGATATAGAAAGTGATTCTTTCGCAGTTTATAGTTTCGATAATGCTCTTGATTCTTATGTCACACAAGAATAATTTATTTTGATCAACTTATGCTAACACAGGAAATTTTACTATATTAATATATTCACTTCTTATACTATCTTACCTTTCTTAAAACTCCAGACTCTTTTTCAAAGGGTGTGCCCTTTGGAGCTATTTAATTCATTAAACCAAAATTTGCTCTTTTTTGAATTTAACTTTTTACTGGTGATCACTTACTTCTTCTTCTTTCTTATTTAATGAGTTTCTTTGAATAGGTTAGTTTCAATTAAAATATTCCACAGTGAAATTTAACAAATTTATTTAAAAGTCTACAATTTAATTTTTACTGTGAGAAACAATGGATTTCTTTCGAATCACTTACAACAATTAATGTCGCCTTTTCTGACAATTTATATGAAATGCTTTCTTCTTTAACAAACTGAAAATCTACTATACTAAACAATTTTAACATGAACTAAAACTAACAAATTATATTCTTATTCTAATACACATATATATGAATCCTATTATTTATCTGTTTTCAATCTGTTACTTGATTGCTTTATTATTTGACTCGAATGTTATTGTATTTTATATCTCTTTATTTGAATGACTTTAAAATTGGCTTTATTTTGACTTTACTTTGTCTTTATAATGTTATTAGTTAACTTTATTGAGTTTAATAATTTTGGACGTAATTCAAGTTTATTAAAATATATTTTATTTATTAAAAAAGCTTGATTTATGCAGTACCTTGTTTTTGTGAAGTGCACAAGTCCGCTCGTCCTGATTCTGAGAATGTTAGAGGATCTTGGAGATGGTTTCTTAGAGTTGTCTAGAATATCCCGAAGTCCAGTTCTCGATGAATCTGTTGATGACGACAAGTTCTAGAAGAATGTTTGCCGGAGTCCGTAGTGAAGATCTCTTATACTAATAATAATTATTATTGTAGGATGTCACGTTGTCTCCTGCAAGGCCGATCCTTTCTGTGGGCACCGTTATTAACCTGGCGAAGTACAGAGCGTTGACAATATATTTTCACGACGATTTCCTGTTCAGACTTGAGTAAAGTTGGTGATCTTTCCTGGAGCTGCTACTAGAAGAACTTCCCTGGAGCTGGTACTAAACGAGACTGTCGAATTAACTTGAAGAAAGTTAACTCGTCGAAGTTTAGGCCTTTCAGTGTGGCCAACCTTCATTGATTTTTGTTACTGTTTTATTTCACAATTTAATTAATTTTATTTATTTATATGCACTACGATGAACTCTCCTTGGCTTATCCTTCTATTGTTTGTCTAATTTTTCCATTTTAAATTATCTATTTCTATTATTATTAGTTGTTATTAGTTTAATTTCTTTTGGTGGATTTGTGTTGGGGTTGGTATCTTTCCCTCTCCATGCGTCGACTGCCTAGCTTGCGCGCGACCTTCAAGACACGTTGATTCCTGAAAATTATAAGTTTTTACTTGCGAATTCTTCTTTTCTTCATATATCCTGTTCGCTTCGCTCGATCTTCTTCTGGGTGATTTCATTTTGAAGCCCTTCTCTTCCTGATGATTTTCCATCTTCATTTTCAGCGATACAACGTATATTTTTACTTTTACAGGGATTTGAAAATTTCGTAGTTTTTCTAAATTTAGTTTTTCCAATTTTGGAAATTTTGGAAATCTTCTTTTTGTAAGTTGTTCCTCTGATGCTGAAAGTCCCAAAACTGCTTTCCTCTTCTTCCTCACTCCTGGGTTTCACAGGTTACGGTACTTTCTGCATGTTTGGTTATTTATTATTTTATTACTTTATGGTCTTTTATTAAATTTTGATTTCGAGTCTTATTTATTACTAGTTTATATTATAGTTATGTACTGTTATTATTAGATTTGGAATTTATTCATTTTAAGGGTTTTTTATGTTTTATGACGTTTTATTATGGCTATAACTTTTTTATTATTAATTTGACGAGTTTATTCTCTTATTATTTATTATTAGGTTTTCCTAGCTCTACACGATTATATCATTTTATTTTAAGTTTTCGGATTTTGATTTTATTGCAAAGGAATATATGGAAGTATTCCTGTTCAATCCGGAAAGCTAGACATTTCCTGTCCAGGCGCGTGACCTTGGCTTGGCTAACCTACATATTCCCTTTAACTTTACATGTGTTTTAATGAGATTTAGAAATGTTTTTGTCATTTCTACAATTACTATGGGATTTAATTGAAATTTTGGAATTTGGCTATTTTCCAAAATTGCTCCTTGCAGACGGTTCAATTAAACCGTTGCAGTGTGTGTGTGTGTGTGTTGCCGCGCTCCGTCTCACGAGGTCGTGGGTTCTCGCACCTCTTTTTGCGCTACACTTACCACTAACCACTCTGTTCTGTCTTCACGAATTTAAGATTCTTTGTTCCCTTTTTGGAACACTATTTATCACGAACTCTTAAACTCGCTGTACGATCACCACCGACTGGGCGAACCACCTTTCTTCTCAGAGCAAGCGCGGGCAAGGCCAAAATGCTCACTTTTACTTTTTTGAATCAAAGATTTTGCAACTCTTGGCTCTAGTAAGTATGAGCTTGTCCTCATAAACTTACTAACTTTTAATTTACGCAAAATTCTCTGAATTTTATCTCAATGCTCGATTATTTGACTCTTTTTTAAGATTAACACTCTCTCTCTCTAAGGTCGTGCCTTTTGGGAGAAATCGGCTCTTAAGTTCTGATGATAACTTTTAAAATTTTCAAATTATATTACCAGAGCACATATATAAGATTTATGTTTAAACAAGGTTAATAACATATACAGAATGGATATATATTGAAAACACAACAAAATTTAGAAATGAATTATTTATGTATTCCTTTCTCTTTTGCACAGGAAAATGTTAACTTTATAAACCTTTTTAATAACACCAAACAATTTGATTAAACAACAACACAACTATTTATTTATTTGACAAAATTTATCAATGTAATATTTTCTATATCTTAAACAAAATAAAAACGCTTGACTTTTCAGACAGAACCACAAACAGTTTTTCCTGTACTGAAAAAGTCGTATTTAAATTATTAATTATTTTCAACACCAAAGCAGAGGTTTAAAAAATGAATTTACTTTTTAGTAATTCCCCTAATGACGTTATATTTGAAATGAAGTTAATATTTGCGAATTATTCCTTAAGTATAAGATACCTTCACACTTTATTAGAAGTTCTAGTTGGATTTGGAATTTGTTGTATAATTAGGATGATGTTGATATGATGTTTTCGATCCAGAGTCTGTAAGCTGCTATGTAGTTGAATGCTGGTCTCGAATTCTTCTAAGTTGCCTTGAAGATCGATTAAAGTTGAAATTATTCTAAGTCCAGTTAAGTAGAGTGACAGTTGAATTTTCCTCTCAGCTCAGAGTCGGTTGCAGAAGAAACGTCCTATTCGCGTCGATTCCAAATCAAAAGTGTCCTTCTTTCGAACGACAAATTACGGTCTCCCTGTCAGTGGGAATTAATCCACGTTTCTGGAGCCAATTTTCCTCCCTTTTAGGGAAAAAGGTATTTTCCATATATTATGTGTTTTCAGGCCCTTTTGGTCTGAAATATTTACACTATATATTTTATTAGTCATATTTTTTGACTAATGAATAGTTTTCTTCCTTTATTATTAATTAAAACACCTTTTAATTAATAATTTATTGTATTTTTTCTTCAACGTTATCTGTGATCCAAGTTGGCAATATGATGTTTTAAACTTTGGATTCCTGCTGAGGATGCGCACGCCACTTTTCATGTTTTTGCATGAAAATCTCTACTTTGTTCGTTTTTTCGTTCAACTCGCTATAACTTTCGAACGCTCGAACCGATTTTAAAGTTCCTTTCGGATTCTTCTTCCTTTCCATCTTGTGGGTCTTGTGGAACTTGATTCATCGCTCTACTACGCTTCGTTCGCGAGTTATCGCCCTTTTCCCGAAATTCGATTTTTCTTCTTTCCAAATTTTGAGATAAGTCCTTTCTCAAAATTCTTTTGACGAAATCTTGTTCCTCTTCTACTACGACGAAAAACTATGTTTGTACTTTTCCCATAACTCGTTTGGTTTTTGAGTTATGTGTCCTTGAAGTCCTAAAGTTTGCATCGTATGAGTTTATGTTCATAAAAACCCCCCCATTATATATTATTACTTCTGCTTTGATGTTTTACAATTTTACATACTAGATATCTATAATTACCATGTTACTTTACCCCTTTAACGTTTAATTTAACCGCTTTTGGGCTTTGAAGTTTTACGTTTTGTAATTATTATATCTCCCATATTTTATTTTCAAATTTGATTATGAGTACATATTATTGTGCCCTATTGTGGTCTCTTCAATAGTACTTATTATTATTTTTTAAATAATCCCCCCTTCAACTTAAAAACTCCAAAAGACTCCCCAAGAATGACTTTCTAAGTCCATTTTCACCTGTTAATTATTATTAATTCATATTTCTTATTTATGATTATTATTAGTTCCCCTTTGAGTTATGACTCTACGTTTTTTGAATTTTGAATTTAAGTTTTTTCCAAATTTTAGGTTTTTGAGCCCCTATAAAAACTTGAATAACTTTTTTGTTTTAATTGCTTTTAAATTTATTCTTCGATATTATTAATCGGTTGATTCTACTGAACATTAATTTATTTTAATAATTTAGTATTTTAATAAAATAAGAAACAAGACAGAGCGACTGTACACGATCCAACATGCAGTGTTCAACACCTGTTGCCGTGACGTCATCGTCCCTCCTCGTCTCCCATCTACATGGCTTTATCGCGGGAATTTAAAATGTTTTAAATTGGCTTGAGACTTTTGGCTTTTTCCAAACCGTCTCAATATGCCCCCTTTGAACTAAAATTTTCGGTTAAAATGAAAAATTCCTATTTTTCATTTTTTAAAAAACTAAAATTTTTGTATTAAACCCCTTTTTCGACATATCACATTTCATATTAACTATTTATTAATGGTTATCTTCATTAAATCTTTTATCATTTTACATTATTAACATATATATCAAAAATGTATTATTTTGCATTGATATTCATATATATATTTTACAACATCTTATTCAAATTCATCTCTATATTTCATCTTCATTTATCATCATCATAAAATTTGACATAATAGCCTAAAAATATACATAAACACATATATTTCAATTTAAAAAACATCTCCTCCTTCATTTCATATATTTATATACTCAAAACACATTTTATTTATTATTGTATAATATTTATATATTCAAAACACATGTTATTTATTGCTGTATACATACAAATTTGCTTAATCGTTCACTTTTGTCCATCACAGCCGTTTCTTCTAAACGTCCTTGCTGTAAATAAACACATTATCACACACAAAACATATTACATTTATATAAGGAATAACTCGTCTTATATGATTACAAATATCTGCTTTGGTTGAACTAAAACTATGCCTTACTTATATAATATACTTGGTAACTACAACGGTTACTATCCTAATTGCAGTTAAAAAGAAAAAATATTTATTTTATTCGGAAATCTCTCTTTAATAAAAAACAAAACAGTACACATTTATTCTTTCATTCATTCCTATCACCCTTGGCTAATTTGTTGAACAAGCAGTCTGTCAATATTTGTTAATCGACGTCCGGTTCACCGCTTCCCCTCTTCGTCTACACTTTGTTTATTCAGGTGTCGATTGCAGATGCGTGTTACCGCTATGCTCCTTGGCCTTACATAATTAGGAATTTGTTCAAGCTTTATCCTGTTATTTACTGACCTAGGCTACATTCTCTTAATCAGCTGACAATCCGTTATTTCCTTTTATCATAATCGCTTCTACACTTTACATTTTACAACTATTTAACACTACATTTTATACATTTTATTTATGAAATTTCTTACTTTCTATTAATATCTCCTAAGTCCTTCACATCTAAATTTTACTTTCCCTTCGGGCCTCCTTTCTTTCATTTTACACTTCGTAGAATTTTTGAACTTAGCTTTCTTCTTTCGGTATCTCATTTCTCCTTGTTTCACCTTTAGAAAATTTCGTCCATTTTGTCTCTCAGGATCCGCCATTTTGATTATAGCTCTCCATTCTTTCCCGTCTCTTGCGTTGAATTTGTCTTGTGTAAGTTCTGAATCGTTTTCGGAGTTATTTTGCAAATTTTCGTCGTAATTTATTATTTTATTATTTTCGTAGATCATGGCCTCTGGCCCACTATTATTTTCGTAGATTATGGCCTCTGGCCCACTATTATTTTTTCTTCCCACTTTATTTCCTTTATTCTCCGCTTCTTTCAGCCCTTCATCTTTATTAAAATTTGCCTTTTTCCTCCTTATTGACTCATTGTTTACACTTAACTTCTTTCTTCGCTTTTGACCACCATCGGTTTGGTCACTACTCGGTCTAGACACGTCCATTGCTTTCTGTTTTAGGTCCGTAGGCATTTTTACGGCCAACACACAAGCCCCTTTTGCTCGCTTGTGCGAATTTGAGCCTCCATTTTTTGCAGCTGACGACGCTACCATTTTGTCGGTTTCGCCGCCATCTTGATGTTCTTTCTGCACTTTGTTTTTGCTCAATCTTAATTTATTTTCTTTAAGAAAATCTACTACAATAAATTCGTTTTCTTTTACCAGTTGTAGGAAACCCTTTTCCATATTAATTCGATTTCGATATTTGCACATTAAATCACAACCCATTATCATTTTGCTCTCTAGCTTTGGTACCACCATAAATACCCCTCTTATTGATTGGTCATTTATTCTAATCTCCAATAATGCTTGTAATTTAATCTTCTGTCGCTGGCTTTTTATCGCTGTCACCATTTCCGTATTTACAACTGGTAATTCCAAGATTTTATCGTTCCTATTTTTTAGCACATTTTTATAAAAATCCTCTTGAACACAGAACATCTGAGCTCCGGTGTCAATGGACATATTTACTTTTATATTTTCAATTTCTATCCCTATTTCCGGACATTTTTCGTAAACTTCACTATTTAAAATTTTATTATCTCTTTCCTCCATTAAATCTTTTTTAATTTCGGTATTTAAAATCCCCAATTTAATTTTATTTATTTTCAGATCCCCCCTTTTATGTTTGCTTAATTTGGTTTTATCCTCGATCTCAATTCCGTTTGTATTTTCCTTTTTCTGCCAAAAATTTTGCCATGAGATCTCGTATTTTAGTTTTTTGTGACCTTGGGTGGGGATTTTTGGTTTGAAGGACCAGGGTTTTGAGGTATCTGTGGTTGAGGTTTATTTTGGGTTTGACCATAGGATCGAAGGTTAGGGTTTTGGGATGGTTTTGAGTAGTCTTGATTCCTTTGCCTGAAATTTTGATCTCTTTTTTGTCCGTCCCTCCTTTCGAAACTATCGGGTCTTCGAACTTCTCTAGACATCCCGTCTACGTTTTCAATTGTCCTCAAAAACTTAATGGCGTCCTCCAAATGCTCACTAGCCCTACCAATACACGCTAATTGAACTTTTTAGTCAAAATGCCTCATTAGTTGGTATATAAGGAATTCTTCCGGAATTTTGGGTTCCAAATACTCGGCCTTTCGCACCATTTTACAAAAATAATCTACCCTACTCATATTTCCATTTGGATTATACCTATGGTTTTCTATCTGATTCCTAACTACTTGTTGCGTTTGATAACCCCAATAATGTTCTAAAAATAGCAATTTAAACTGGCTATATTCTTCTGTATCTCGCTTGATTATTTCCCACCATTCCATGGCAGCTCCTTTCAATTTTTTCTCCACTACTTTTAATTTATCACTTTCTTCCATAACAGGATTTATTTCTTGAAATACTTCCTCAATTTGTTTTAAAAATTGAACAGGATTATCTCTTGAATTTCCCCAAAATTCTATAGTTTTTGATTCTAAATTTGCCCTATCTAAATAAATTATATTTTTCGCATTACCACCGGTTTCTTTAATTTTGGCGACTTCCCTAATTTTAACTTCTAACTTTTTAACTTTCTCCCCAATTTCTTTAGTTGAATTTCCCTGTTCCTTAGAACTGTCCGTCATTTTTTTAATTTCCCCTACGCACTCTTCCACTTTTTCTTCACAGTTTTCTATTCGTCTCGTATTTTCGGCCATATTACTATCTATAGATTCCTTAATTTCCTCCATATATTTCCCTATTTCCTGTTTACGGGCGTCTTCCCTTTGGATACGTTTCGTTTCCATTTCTTCCTCTCTCTTCATCCTCTCTTCTCTCTCCTGCTTCCATCTAGCTTCCATTTCTTCTCTCTCCTGCTTCCTTCTGGCCTCCAACTCTTCTTTTTCCTGCTTCCTTTTGGCTTCCATTTCTTCTTTTTCCTGCTTCCGTAATTCCTCCATCTGGATCCATTTGGCTTCCATCTCTTCATCTCTTTTCAACTGCTTGGCCTCCATCTCATCTTTCTCCTTCTTTCTTAATGATTCCATTTCTTCCTTCTCCTGGTTTCTCTCGATTCTTTCTTCTAATCTTCTTAACTTGTCCTCGTCTCCCTTATCCTTTTCTTTTTTCAGTTGTTCCGCTTTGTCCTGTTCCCTCTCTTGCTTTCTTCTATCCTCCATTTGGTTCAGGTACCTCACCATTTTCTGCATTTCCGTCTCCTGTTCCTTTGAACCTTCCTGTTTTGCTGGATCTTTCGCTGGTCCCATTTTCACTTCACTTATTCACTTGATTTAATTAATTAAAAAATTTAAATTTCGGTTTAATTTGGACTCTACTTTTAATTATTATTATTTTTGCAATTTAGTATATTTGTCGTTGTAATTACCAGCACAACTTATTACTAACACACATGTACATATAAATTATATCAGAACTTAAGATATTCTCGTTCGTATGAAACACTGAAAAATTCAAAATTTTGAAAATTTGTTCCAAAACTTTGCTTTTTCGTGCTCCACGCTATTGGGCGCCACTTGCCGCGCTCCGGCTCACGAGGTCGTGGGTTCTCGCACCTCTTTTTGCGCTACACTTACCACTAACCACTCTGTTCTGTCTTCACGAATTTAAGATTCTTTGTTCCCTTTTTGGAACACTATTTATCACGAACTCTTAAACTCGCTGTACGATCACCACCGACTGGGCGAACCACCTTTCTTCTCAGAGCAAGCGCGGGCAAGGCCAAAATGCTCACTTTTACTTTTTTGAATCAAAGATTTTGCAACTCTTGGCTCTAGTAAGTATGAGCTTGTCCTCATAAACTTACTAACTTTTAATTTACGCAAAATTCCCTGAATTTTATCTCAATGCTCGATTATTTGACTCTTTTTTAAGATTAACACTCTCTCTCTCTAAGGTCGTGCCTTTTGGGAGAAATCGGCTCTTAAGTTCTGATGATAACTTTTAAAATTTTCAAATTATATTACCAGAGCACATATATAAGATTTATGTTTAAACAAGGTTAATAACATATACAGAATGGATATATATTGAAAACACAACAAAATTTAGAAATGAATTATTTATGTATTCCTTTCTCTTTTGCACAGGAAAATGTTAACTTTATAAACCTTTTTAATAACACCAAACAATTTGATTAAACAACAACACAACTATTTATTTATTTGACAAAATTTATCAATGTAATATTTTCTATAACTTAAACAAAATAAAAACGCTTGACTTTTCAGACAGAACCACAAACAGTTTTTCCTGTACTGAAAAAGTCGTATTTAAATTATTAATTATTTTCAACACCAAAGCAGAGGTTTAAAAAATGAATTTACTTTTTAATAATTCCCCTAATGACGTTATATTTGAAATGAAGTTAATATTTGCGAATTATTCCTTAAGTATAAGATACCTTCACACTTTATTAGAAGTTCTAGTTGGATTTGGAATTTGTTGTATAATTAGGATGATGTCGATATGATGTTTTCGATCCAGAGTCTGTAAGCTGCTATGTAGTTGAATGCTGGTCTCGAATTCTTCTAAGTTGCCTTGAAGATCGATTAAAGTTGAAATTATTCTAAGTCCAGTTAAGTAGAGTGACAGTTGAATTTTCCTCTCAGCTCAGAGTCGGTTGCAGAAGAAACGTCCTATTCGCGTCGATTCCAAATCAAAAGTGTCCTTCTTTCGAACGACAAATTACGGTCTCCCTGTCAGTGGGAATTAATCCACTTTTCTGGAGCCAATTTTCCTCCCTTTTAGGGAAAAAGGTATTTTCCATATATTATGTGTTTTCAGGCCCTTTTGGTCTGAAATATTTACACTATATATTTTATTAGTCATATTTTTTGACTAATGAATAGTTTTCTTCCTTTATTATTAATTAAAACACCTTTTAATTAATAATTTATTGTATTTTTTCTTCAACGTTATCTGTGATCCAAGTTGGCAATATGATGTTTTAAACTTTGGATTCCTGCTGAGGATGCGCACGCCACTTTTCATGTTTTTGCATGAAAATCTCTACTTTGTTCGTTTTTTCGTTCAACTCGCTATAACTTTCGAACGCTCGAACCGATTTCAAAGTTCCTTTCAGATTCTTCTTCCTATCCATCTTGTGGGTCTTGTGGAACTTGATTCATCGCTCTACTACGCTTCGTTCGCGAGTTATCGCCCTTTTCCCGAAACTCGATTTTTCTTCTTTCCAAATTTTGAGATAAGTCCTTTCTCAAAATTCTTTTGACGAAATCTTGTTCCTCTTCTACTACGACGAAAAACTATGTTTGTACTTTTCCCATAACTCGTTTGGTTTTTTAATTATGTGTCCTTGAAGTCCTAAAGTTTGCATCGTATGAGTTTATGTTCATAAAAACCCCCCCATTATATATTATTACTTCTGCTTTGATGTTTTACAATTTTACATACTAGATATCTATAATTACCATGTTACTTTACCCCTTTAACGTTTAATTTAACCGCTTTTGGGCTTTGAAGTTTTACGTTTTGTAATTATTATATCTCCCATATTTTATTTTCAAATTTGATTATGAGTACATATTATTGTGCCCTATTGTGGTCTCTTCAATAGTACTTATTATTATTTTTTAAATAATCCCCCCTTCAACTTAAAAACTCCAAAAGACTCCCCAAGAATGACTTTCTAAGTCCATTTTCACCTGTTAATTATTATTAATTCATATTTCTTATTTATGATTATTATTAGTTCCCCTTTGAGTTATGACTCTACGTTTTTTGAATTTTGAATTTAAGTTTTTTCCAAATTTTAGGTTTTTGAGCCCCTATAAAAACTTGAATAACTTTTTTGTTTTAATTGCTTTTAAATTTATTCTTCGATATTATTAATCGGTTGATTCTACTGAACATTAATTTATTTTAATAATTTAGTATTTTATTAAAATAAGAAACAAGACAGAGCGACTGTACACGATCCAACATGCAGTGTTCAACACCTGTTGCCGTGACGTCATCGTCCCTCCTCGTCTCCCATCTACATGGCTTTATCGCGGGAATTTAAAATGTTTTAAATTGGCTTGAGACTTTTGGCTTTTTCCAAACCGTCTCAATATGCCCCCTTTGAACTAAAATTTTCGGTTAAAATGAAAAATTCCTATTTTTCATTTTTTAAAAAACTAAAATTTTTGTATTAAACCCCTTTTTCGACATATCACATTTCATATTAACTATTTATTAATGGTTATCTTCATTAAATCTTTTATCATTTTACATTATTAACATATATATCAAAAATGTATTATTTTGCATTGATATTCATATATATATTTTACAACATCTTATTCAAATTCATCTCTATATTTCATCTTCATTTATCATCATCATAAAATTTGACATAATGGCCTAACAATATACATAAACACATATATTTCAATTTAAAAAACATCTCCTCCTTCATTTCATATATTTATATACTCAAAACACATTTTATTTATTATTGTATAATATTTATATATTCAAAACACATGTTATTTATTGCTGTATACATACAAATTTGCTTAATCGTTCACTTTTGTCCATCACAGCCGTTTCTTCTAAACGTCCTTGCTGTAAATAAACACATTATCACACACAAAACATATTACATTTATATAAGGAATAACTCGTCTTATATGATTACAAATATCTGCTTTGGTTGAACTAAAACTATGCCTTACTTATATAATATACTTGGTAACTACAACGGTTACTATCCTAATTGCAGTTAAAAAGAAAAAATATTTATTTTATTCGGAAATCTCTCTTTAATAAAAAACAAAACAGTACACATTTATTCTTTCATTCATTCCTATCACCCTTGGCTAATTTGTTGAACAAGCAGTCTGTCAATATTTGTTAATCGACGTCCGGTTCACCGCTTCCCCTCTTCGTCTACACTTTGTTTATTCAGGTGTCGATTGCAGATGCGTGTTACCGCTATGCTCCTTGGCCTTACATAATTAGGAATTTGTTCAAGCTTTATCCTGTTATTTACTGACCTAGGCTACATTCTCTTAATCAGCTGACAATCCGTTATTTCCTTTTATCATAATCGCATCTACACTTTACATTTTACAACTATTTAACACTACAATTTATACATTTTATTTATGAAATTTCTTACTTTCTATTAATATCTCCTAAGTCCTTCACATCTAAATTTTACTTTCCCTTCGGGCCTCCTTTCTTTCATTTTACACTTCGTAGCATTTTTAAACTTAACTTTCTTCTTTCGGTATCTCATTTCTCCTTGATTCTCTTTTAGAAAATTTCGTCCATTTTGTCTCTCAGGATCCGCCATTTTGATTATAGCTCTCCATTCTTTCCCGTCTCTTGCGTCGAATTTGTCTTGTGTAAGTTCTGAATCGTTTTCGGAGTTATTTTGCAAATTTTCGTCGTAATTTATTGTTTTATTATTTTCGTAGATCATGGCCTCTGGCCCACTATTATTTTCGTAGATTATGGCCTCTGGCCCACTATTATTTATTCCTCCCACTTTATTTCCTTTATTCTCCGCTTCTTTCAGCCCTTCTTCTTTATTAATTAATTGGTTACCTTTATCCCACGCTTTAAATAGCCCCTCATCTTTATTAAAATTTACCTTTTTCCTCCTTATCGACTCATTGCTTATACTTAACGTCTTTCTTCGCTTTTGACCACCATCGGTTTCGTCACTACTCGGTCTAGACACGTCCATTGCTTTCTGTTGTAGGTCCGTAGGCATTTTTACGGCCAACACACAAGCCCCTTTTGCTCACTTGTGCGAATTTGAGCCTCCATTTTTCGCAGCTGACGACGCTACCATTTTGTCGGTTTCGCCGCCATCTTGATGTTCTTTCTGCACTTTGTTTTTGCTCAATCTTAAATTATTTTCTTTAAGAAAATCTACTACAATAAATTCGTTTTCTTTTACCAGTTGTAGGAAACCCTTTTCCATATTAATTCGACTTCGATATTTGCACATTAAATCACAACCCATTATCATTTTACTCTCCAGCTTTGGTACCACCATAAATACCCCTCTTATTGATTGGTCATTTATTCTAATCTCCAATAATGCTTGTAATTTAATCTTCTGTCGCTGGCTTTTTATCGCCGTCACCATTTCCGTATTTACAACTGGCAATTCCAAGATTTTATCGTTCCTATTTTTTAGCACATTTTTATAAAAATCCTCTTGAACACAGGACATCTGAGCTCCGGTGTCAATGGACATATTTACTTTTATATTTTCAATTTCTATTCCTATTTCCGGACATTTTTCGTAAATTTCACTATTTAGAATTTTATTATCTCTTTCCTCCATTAAATATTTTTTAATTTCGGTATTTAAAATCCCCAATTTAATTTTATTTATTTTCAGATCCCCCCCTTTTATGTTTGCTAAATTTGGTTTTATCCTCGATCTCAATTCCGTTTGTATTTTCCTTTTTCTGCCAAAAATTTTGCCTTGAGATCTCGTATTTTAGTTTTTTGTGACCTTGGGTGGGAATTTTTGGTTTGAAGGACCAGGGTTTTTGAGGTATCTGTGGTTGAGGTTTATTTTGGGTTTGACCATAGGATCGAAGGTTAGGGTTTTGGGATGGTTTTGAGTAGTCTTGATTCCTTTGCCTGAAATTTTGATCTCTTTTTTGTCCGTCCCTCCTTTCGAAACTATCGGGTCTTCGAACTTCTCTAGACATCCCGTCTACGTTTTCAATTGTCCTCAAAAACTTAATGGCGTCCTCCAAATGCTCACTAGCCCTACCAATACACGCTAATTGAACTTTTTGGTCAAAATGCCTCATTAGTTGGTATATAAGGAACTCTTCCGGAATTTTGGGTTCCAAATACTCGGCCTTTCGCACCATTTTACAAAAATAATCTACCCTACTCATATTTCCATTTGGATTATACCTATGGTTTTCTATCTGATTCCTAACTACTTGTTGAGTTTGATAACCCCAATAATGTTCTAAAAATAGCAATTTAAACTGGCTATATTCTTCTGTATCTCGCTTGATTATTTCCCACCATTCCATGGCAGCTCCTTTCAATTTTTTCTCCACAACTTTTAATTTATCACTTTCTTCCATCACCGGATTTATTTCTTGAAATACCTCCTCAATTTGTTTTAAAAATTGAACAGGATTATCTCTTGAATTTCCCCAAAATTCTATAGTTTTTGATTCTAAATTTGCCCTATCTAAATAAATTATATTTTTCGCATTACCACCGGTTTCTTTAATTTTGGCGACTTCCCTAATTTTAACTTCTAACTTTTTAACTTTCTCCCCAATTTCTTTAGTCGACTTTCCCTGTTCCTTTAAATCGTCCGTCATTTTTTTAATTTCTCCTACGCACTCTTCCACTTTTTCTTCACAATTTTCTATTCGTCTCGTATTTTCGGCCATATTACTATCTATAGATTCCTTGATTTCTTCCATATATTTCCCTATTTCCTGTTTTCTAGCTTCTTCCCTTTGGATACGTTTTGTCTCCATTTCTTCCTCTCTCTTCATCCTCTCTTCTCTCTCCTGCTTCCATCTTGCTTCCATTTCTTCCCTCTCCTGTTTCTGCTTGGCTTCCATCTCCAACTTTTCTTGCTTCCTTTTGGCTTCCAATTCTTCATCCATCTGGCTTCCATTTCTTCTTCTCTCTTCATCCTCTCGTCTCTCTCCTGCTTCCGTAATTCTTCCATTTGGTTCCATTTGGCCTCCATCTCCTCCTTCTCCTGTTTTTGCTTGGCCTCCGTTTCTTCTTTTTCTTGATTTCTTTCTATTCTTTCTTCTAATCTTCTTAATTTGTCCTCGTCTTCCTTATCCTTTTCTTTTTTCAGTTGTGCCGCTTTGTCCTGTTCCCTCTCTTGCTTTCTTCTATCCTCCATTTGGTTCAGGTACCTCACCATTTTCTGCATTTCCGTCTCCTGTTCCTTTGAGCCTTCCTGTTTTGCTGGATCTTTCGCTGGTCCCATTTTCACTTCACTTATTCACTTGATTTAATTAATTAAAAAATTTAAATTTCGGTTTAATTTGGACTCTACTTTTAATTATTATTATTTTTGCAATTTAGTATATTTGTCGTTGTAATTACCAGCACAACTTATTACTAACACACATGTACATATAAATTATATCAGAACTTAAGATATTCTCGTTCGTATGAAACACTGAAAAATTCAAAATTTTGAAAATTTGTTCCAAAACTTTGCTTTTTCGTGCCCCACGTTGGGCGCCACTTGCCACGCTCCGGCTCTCGGGGTCGTGGGTTCTCGCGCCTCTTTTTGCGCTACACTTACCACTAACCACTCTGTTCTGTCTTCACGAATTTAAGATTCTTTGTTCCCTTTTTGGAACACTATTTATCACGAACTCTTAAACTCGCTGTACGATCACCACCGACTGGGCGAACCACCTTTCTTCTCAGAGCAAGCGCGGGCAAGGCCAAAATGCTCACTTTTACTTTTTTGAATCAAAGATTTTGCAACTCTTGGCTCTAGTAAGTATGAGCTTGTCCTCATAAACTTACTAACTTTTAATTTACGCAAAATTCCCTGAATTTTATCTCAATGCTCGATTATTTGACTCTTTTTTAAGATTAACACACTCTCTCTCCAAGGTCGTGCCTTTTGGGAGAAATCGGCTCTTAAGTTCTGATGATAACTTTTAAAATTTTCAAATTATATTACCAGAGCACATATATAAGATTTATGTTTAAACAAGGTTAATAACATATACAGAATGGATATATATTGAAAACACAACAAAATTTAGAAATGAATTATTTATGTATTCCTTTCTCTTTTGCACAGAAAAAAAAATGTTAACTTTATAAACTTTTTAATAACACCAAATAATTTGATTAAACAACAACACAACTATTTATTTATTTGACAAAATTTATCAATGTAATATTTTCTATATCTTAAACAAAATAAAAACGCTTGACTTTTCAGACAGAACCACAAACAGTTTTTCCTGTACTGAAAAAGTCGTATTTAAATTATTAATTATTTTCAACACCAAAGCAGAGGTTTAAAAAATGAATTTACTTTTTAATAATTCCCCTAATGACGTTATATTTGAAATGAAGTTAATATTTGCGAATTATTCCTTAAGTATAAGATACCTTCACACTTTATTAGAAGTTCTAGTTGGATTTGGAATTTGTTGTATAATTAGGATGATGTCGATATGATGTTTTCGATCCAGAGTCTGTAAGCTGCTATGTAGTTGAATGCTGGTCTCGAATTCTTCTAAGTTGCCTTGAAGATCGATTAAAGTTGAAATTATTCTAAGTCCAGTTAAGTAGAGTGACAGTTGAATTTTCCTCTCAGCTCAGAGTCGGTTGCAGAAGAAACGTCCTATTCGCGTCGATTCCAAATCAAAAGTGTCCTTCTTTCGAACGACAAATTACGGTCTCCCTGTCAGTGGGAATTAATCCACTTTTCTGGAGCCAATTTTCCTCCCTTTTAGGGAAAAAGGTATTTTCCATATATTATGTGTTTTCAGGCCCTTTTGGTCTGAAATATTTACACTATATATTTTATTAGTCATATTTTTTGACTAATGAATAGTTTTCTTCCTTTATTATTAATTAAAACACCTTTTAATTAATAATTTATTGTATTTTTTCTTCAACGTTATCTGTGATCCAAGTTGGCAATATGATGTTTTAAACTTTGGATTCCTGCTGAGGATGCGCACGCCACTTTTCATGTTTTTGCATGAAAATCTCTACTTTGTTCGTTTTTTCGTTCAACTCGCTATAACTTTCGAACGCTCGAACCGATTTCAAAGTTCCTTTCGGATTCTTCTTCCTTTCCATCTTGTGGGTCTTGTGGAACTTGATTCATCGCTCTACTACGCTTCGTTCGCGAGTTATCGCCCTTTTCCCGAAACTCGATTTTTCTTCTTTCCAAATTTTGAGATAAGTCCTTTCTCAAAATTCTTTTGACGAAATCTTGTTCCTCTTCTACTACGACGAAAAACTATGTTTGTACTTTTCCCATAACTCGTTTGGTTTTTGAGTTATGTGTCCTTGAAGTCCTAAAGTTTGCATCGTATGAGTTTATGTTCATAAAACCCCCCCCCCCCCCATTATATATTATTACTTCTGCTTTGATGTTTTACAATTTTACATACTAGATATCTATAATTACCATGTTACTTTACCCCTTTAACGTTTAATTTAACCGCTTTTGGGCTTTGAAGTTTTACGTTTTGTAATTATTATATCTCCCATATTTTATTTTCAAATTTGATTATGAGTACATATTATTGTGCCCTATTGTGGTCTCTTCAATAGTACTTATTATTATTTTTTTAAATAATCCCCCCTTCAACTTAAAAACTCCAAAAGACTCCCCACGAATGACTTTCTAAGTCCATTTTCACCTGTTAATTATTATTAATTCATATTTCTTATTTATGATTATTATTAGTTCCCCTTTGAGTTATGACTCTACGTTTTTTGAATTTTGAATTTAAGTTTTTTCCAAATTTTAGGTTTTTGAGCCCCTATAAAAACTTGAATAACTTTTTTGTTTTAATTGCTTTTAAATTTATTCTTCGATATTATTAATCGGTTGATTCTACTGAACATTAATTTATTTTAATAATTTAGTATTTTAATAAAATAAGAAACAAGACAGAGCGACTGTACACGATCCAACATGCAGTGTTCAACACCTGTTGCCGTGACGTCATCGTCCCTCCTCGTCTCCCATCTACATGGCTTTATCGCGGGAATTTAAAATGTTTTAAATTGGCTTGAGACTTTTGGCTTTTTCCAAACCGTCTCAGTGTGTGTGTGTGTGTGTGTGTGTGTGTGTGTGTGTGTGTGTGTGTGTGTGTGTGTGTGTGTGTGTGTGTGTGTGTGTGTGTGTGTGTGTGTCTACAACATTGGTTCCCAACAGGTGGTCCGCGAGAGCCTTGAAAGTGGTCCGCGAGGGACTTAGAAGAAATAAATAATTATTGAGTAAAATGTAATTTTAAAAAAAACTAAATTAAGTTAACAAGTTCGATACGGCGGAGGTACACGGAATAAGGTAGACCGGTAGACCGGTATGGTGGGAGTGTGTGGTGGGAGTGGGATCCAAACTGGTGGGGGTGGTGGCAGGGGTAGTCTGCAACTTGCTGTCTTCAGTCGTGAGCGTGAGTCGAATAGGTCAACAACCACACTACATTAACTACAACTTTCTATCCTTTTGAACGTTTTGATTTATGTGCTAAGTTTTATAGTGTTTGTTGAGATTGTTACTATTTGCATTCAGTATGCCTCCAAAGCGGAAATATGATAGTGATTATATTAAATTCGGGTTTATGTCGATTGAAGTGAACAAAGAGGTTAGACCTCAGTGCGTAATTGGTGCAGCCGTTCTCAGCAACGAGGCATTGAAACCCGCAAAATTGGAACGTCATTTGAAGACAAATCATGCAAACCTGAGTGACCGGCCACCTGAATTCTTCGCAGGTAAACTGGAAAATTTAAAGAAAATGAAATTAGGCAAATCTGGGACAGCTTATGAACAGTCAGAAAAACTACTCTCAGCTTCTTTTGAAATAGCGCACTTGATTGCTAAGGCTAAGAAACCACACACCATCGGTGAAAATCTTCTTAAACCATGTATAATTAAAGCCGTCGAGCAAGTTTTGGGGACTGAAGCTTCCAAAAAAATGCAGGATATCCCCCTATCTAATAATACGATTAAAACACGAATTGATACAATGAGTAACGACATTAAAGAACAATTAATTGTTGAATTAAAAAAATCTCCATTTTTCAGTTTGCAATGTGACGAAACTACTGATGTTACGCAGTGCTGTCAATTACTAGTTTTTGTTCGTTATTTGGGCGACAACAGTACGTTCAAGGAAGACCTTTTAATTACTCAAGATTTGGAGACCACATCTAAGGGCAAAGACGTAATGAAAATAATTTGTGATAATTTAGAAAAGTATGGCCTTGACTGGAATAAGCTAGCGGGATTTTGTACAGACGGAGCCCCTGCTATGCTGGGATCACGTTCAGGATTGGCAGCCTTGGTAAAGGAGAAGAACCCTGCTACAGTAACTATGCACTGTATGATCCATCGTCAAGCGTTGGCATCAAAGACACTGCCAGAGAGCCTAAAAAGTGCAATGGAGATGGCCATAAATATGGTCAATGCAGTCAAAAGAAGCTCACTCAACAGTCGTGTTTTCAAGAAGGTGTGTGCAATGTTAGACTCTGAACACGAAACACTTTTCTTTCATACTGAGGTGCGTTGGCTTTCAAAGGGAAATATGCTGGAGCGCTTATTTGAGTTGAGAGAAGAGTTGAAAGTGTTTTTTATTGAAACAAAAATGCAGCGATTCTTGGAGGATTTGTGTGATCCAACTTTTGAGGTACAACTTGCGTACCTAGTAGATGTTTTTGGACATTTGAACCAACTGAACTTGCAGCTTCAAGGATCAGGAAATGACAAGTTGAAGGGTGTTGGTAACATTTTTGTTTTTGAGGACAAACTCCATGCTTTTTTGTGCAAAATTGATCTGTGGATGAAAAAGATTGAAGAGCAAAACTTCCAATCCTTCCCGACTTTGAAACATCTGGCGGACAACAAGAGCTATTCTTCTCATGTGGATAAAATTCTACCAAACATCCTCACACATTTAGGAACGCTTAAAGCAGAATTTTCACGATACTTTCCTGAGTACGACAAAGACACACAGATAATTAAAAAAATGATTCGAAATCCTTTCAGCTGTAAAGTCACAGATGTTCCCGACGATATCCAAGAGGAGTTGATTGAACTGCAAAATGACAATGATTTGAAGGACACATTTGAAAGTGGCACAGATTTGGAAGAGCTGTGGTGTCGAAAGGCCATTTCATACCCATACGTCCGGAAAATAGCACTTAGGTACCTTGTGCTATTTTCAACCACCTACCTGTGCGAGCAAGGTTTTTCAACTTTGCTGTTAATAAAAAATAAACAAAGAAACCGACTGAGCTTAGGCAGCGACCTGCGACTAGCACTGAGCAAGAACCATTCACCGAGAATTCCTGTACTAGTAAAACAGATTCGAGCTCAGAAGTCTCACTAAAATAATTCCTAAAAAATATTTTATGTGCAATGAGAACATTTAATTTCTATTTCAACTAGTATTCTAATGAAAATGTAACTGTTGCTAAAATGTTCTAAAAATAAACAATTTGTTTATGATTAATGTTTTTTTTTTTATTGCCTTTGAAACTATATATATATCAATGGTGGTCCGTGCTACTATTAATGTCAAGTGAAGTGGTCCGCGGCCCGGAGTGAGTTGGGAACCACTGGTCTACAACAAACAGGTATTTTTGTAGTTATTTTTTCATATTAAAAAATTACTGTTTAAAAAAAAGAAGAAATTACATATCAATTTTGTAAATTTTTCAGTTATGTCACAGTTACATAAATTAGGACTTTTGAGACTAACAGAAAATGGCTTTTCACCTGTATATAGTTCATCTAAAGCTACAGGATTTGATTTGATCAAGAAACTGTTCCTAAGAAAGGAAGACAAATAATTAAAACCGATATAGCTATCAAAGTACCGAAAAATTGTTATGGGCAATTAGCTGCTGAATCTGGCTTGGCATTAAATGATTTTATTGATGTAGGTGTGGGTGTTATAGACCAAGACTATACAGGATATAGGTGTTTTACTTTTTAATAATTCAGATTTTGTAGTGAATAAGGAGGATAAAATTGCACAGTTAATTTGTGATGTTATAGTATATCCAGAATTGTATGAGTTAATAAATCTTGAAAATATTGATAGAGGTGCAGAAGGTTTTGGTTCTACAGGGTAAAATAAATACTTTCATTAGCTAAGTTGATCATATAAATAATAAAAAAGAAACAGGTTTTATTTGATCCGTTTTATTAAAGTAAACAATTAATAGTTTTTTAAATTTCAGAATGGCTTCTCAAGATGTAATTGATATACAAGATTCTGATGTTGAGGAGGATTTTGACCATCTACGTCTCAAAAAAATATTAGAAGTGAAAAGGTTATTGTGTATGCCTTAATAGACATTATATCCTCATACTTTGCTATCGGCATTACTACTCCAACTTTATTTGAAGAGGTGTTAGATTTAATTAAATTTAATACAGAGTTAGTAAATATCTTATTTATTTTCAAAATTATAACCAGTTAATTATTACTAATATTTATAAAGAACAAAATTCAGAAAAAAGAATTGAAGAATTTAAACAATAAGACTTAGAATTTAAAGATATAAAAGATGTTTTAGAAAGAAAGTATGATATCAGTGAACAAAATATAACTTTAAACTCTTTTAAATTTTTTATTGATACGGCCAAAGAAGCATATACAATGTTAACTTGCGAGGATTTGGATGATAATTCGGTTTCTGTGCATATTAGAAAACGAATTAATGATGATTATGATTATGTTATTGATAATTTGGTTCTAACAGAAAATAAAATATCTAACTCCATATTTGATAAGATAGATCATCTCTATGGGAAAACAAAAATAATTCTCTTTTTTCATAAAGAGCAAAAGAAAAATTGATGGAAAAGAAGTAACTATGACAACACCAAGAGAACCAGGTTCTCATAAGATTAAAATTTATATTTCAGATTGTGATGATTTGAGTAAAGTGGAGTATGGTGATTGATGGAAACATGTCTACACTAAAACAATGTTTTTACCTAGTCACGGAACGATGCAATTTATAAATCAATCACTTCTTTGGTTTAGCAGTTACAAAAAAGATAGCAAAAACAAAAATGTGAAAAGAGTAGTAAGGAACTTTTTTCAAAAATAAAATAATTTCTTTTCCTTCAATTTGTGTTGTATACTATACTGTATTTGTTTAAATAAATAATTAAATTTAATTGTAAATTATGTTTATTAGGTTTGTGAATCCCATTATAAAAATAATAGTAGATCAAATGGAAAGTCAGATTCCTTTTAAAAAAAGAAAAATAAATCTAATGGACGATCATCAGATTTCATTAAAAAACGAAAAACCGTAAGGTTAGTTAATGACCAATTTCAACGTATTGAACCAGTCGCAGGTCCTTCAAATGCAGATAAAAATATTAGTGCTTCCTTAATTAATTAATGATCAATTTCAACATATTGAACCAATGACACTTCCTTCAAATGTAGATAAAATATTAGTAGTTGTAGAAAATTAAATTTGTTTATTGTTTGAACTTTACACAAATAACAGTTACATTTGTTGAATTAGAATCTGCTTTCAATGGTATTTTAAAAAACATTCTATTAAAAAAAATATTAATACTCAATTTAAAGATTTAATATCAATTTTAATTGATCATAGACAAAAAGTTATTGATATTGTTGAAAATTCAGTTAAAACTGTTGGAGGTATTAACTTTAATATTGTGTTAGAATATACTTTTCAATAACTTATGACTGATCTTGTTCAAAATAGAGCATTTGAAACAAAAAATATTGGTGTTTTGAAATTGAATTAAATTGATGGTATTATAATTAAAATGAATACAGAAGGAGTGATGAAGAAGAACAATATGAATGTCATCAAAGTGGGTGGACTCTGATGAGTGTAGATGGGATAAACAGGTAACAAGCTTCATAGAAAGTTCATACAGTACATGAAGTTGCCTGACTGTATTGAAAACTAAAAAGGATGTATAAATGCAAAAATATATATTCACGATTCAGATGGTTTTAAATGGACTATTTTAGCAAAGTATGTAATAGGTTCATATCCAAAAAGAGTTGATAGACGATATAAAAATGTTTAATTTTGATAATCTTATATTTCCAAATCTATTGAAAATTTGAAAATAACAATAATGTATCTGTTAATGTATTTGGTATAAATGAAAAAAGAAAGTGTATCCTATAAAAGTGTGTAAAAAGAAATGATAGATAATTTTGATCTATTAGTTATGTTAATAGATGAAATATCACATTATTGTTACATTAAAATTTTTTCAAGAATACAAATTTTTCATCTGCATCAATATGAATTTCAACAGTTGAGTAATTATAATTAGGATAAAATACATGACCTGTACTGATCCTTACCATCTAAAGGATTTGCACAAGTATTAATTTCTTTTTGAAATTTATGTAGTCCTCTTTTATTGGTAATTAAAATATCTTGTAAATACATATCATAAACAAAATTAAAATTCGTATATTTTTCTGATGTTTCAAAAGTTAGTTTTGTTAAATTTGAAACTCTTTTACTTGCATAGGAATAGAGCAATCTTAATTGTTTCTTATTCCATTTATTTGAATACAATCTAAAATTAAAAACATCATCCTGTAAACTGCATCTTGGTGATTTCATTAGCATCGATAAATCATTATTTAAGTTGCCATCTAATGTTAAATTGGAATAATCTGGGAAAATGAGTAAAGCTTCTGTGAAATATGCTATTTAGAAGCTAATCACCAAAGGATGGTTGGGAAACCTAGTGATTTTTTTTTTTTTTTTTTGTTAGGCAGTTAAAAGAACTGAAACAACAACAAAATATATTTTTTAAAACACAAAGCATTTCGTTGCAAACATAACTAAAAGGCTAGACAAAGAAACATTTTCTGCAACCTATTTAGTGAAATGCCTAGACTCTGATAAGTTCAAAGCAAAGAGCTCAGACATTTTTGATATCAGTGCAAAAGACATTAAACTAAAACTTCCAGATCCTCATTCTCACGGGGGAACAGTAAGGCTGCAAAAACAACTAAAATTTTCTGTTTCCTTTTCAGGGTACAATGTTGGTTAATTTTATAGCTCACTGAGGGCAAATGTATGCCAACTCATTTTATAGACCTATATAATATGTTTATTTAACACTTTGTACTAATAAAGATTCATTTTTTATTGCGTAAAGTGGTTTTTATATACCATTTAATACCTGTCCCTAGGTACATCTAAGGTTGTCCCCAGGTACATCAAGCTGATGTACCTGGGGACAAAATTCAAAATTTTGTTAATAATTTTTTTAAACATTTTCCTGACAAGTTGAAGCCTTTATAATTTTTAAGGTTATACACAAGGATTCATTTTGCATATAGACATTCAAAGTTGGTTAAAATTTCTAAAAGGTTTTATTTAAAAAAATAAAAACTAGAAACTGTCCCTAGGTACAGCACCTTCCCCTGCCAAACACGCTTTGCTAGCATCTTACAAGGTGGCTTACAGAATCTTGAAATGTAAGAAACCTCATACCATCGCAGAAGAACTTATTCTACCGACTGCTGATGGTGAACATATGGTTGGTGAGTCTGCTGAGAAGCTGCTTTTAAAAATGTGTTTGTCCAATAACACAAATAGTTGGAGACTAGAACATAATGGTGCAGGATATCAACAATCAATTAATTGAAAAAATTAAAGAAGTTGAATTTTAATTGTAGCTAAATGAGTCTATGATTATTAATAAGGATGCTCATTTGATTTGCTATGCACGGTTTATAGATGGTAATAATAATAAAGAACACCTCCTGTTTTGTAAAAATACCACTACAGACTTGAAGGCACAAGACCTATTCGAGATTCTTCATACAATCATATCTGAAAATAATCGAAGTGCATTGGTGTCTGTAGTGATGGAGCTCACTCCATTTCTGGCTGCTATGGAGTATTACAAAGAACTTATTTGAAATAAATCACCAAATGCAATGTGGACTCATCTTTGCTGTACTATAGCAGTGCACCATGGCCCTCTCGTGGTAATATTTTATTACGTACCTTTGATTTGGGGTGAGAAATTTTTATCTTCCCTAAAGAGGAAGAATACAAAGATGCAGAAGATTTTGCTGATCCCGATTTTTTTAATAAAAGCTGAATTCACTTAATCTCTCTCTGCAGGGAAAATCATGAACCTTTTGAAGTTAACGGAAAATAAATATTTAACTTTAAATTTTTTTTAAATTTTAACACTTTTTAAAAAAGACTAAAAAGTATAAAATAATTTGTCCTTTAAAAATTTAATTCATAATCCCATAATATACTATTTTTGTTCTTAAACTTAGTGTTGGTGAATTTTAAAAGAAATTAAAATGCTTGTAAAATTCAAAACAAAAAATTTGGGGTGTTTGCAATAGATAATTTATGAATAAATATTCACCAGTAATTATCTAGCAATCCAACTGATTTCAACTCTCATTTGATTTTTTGCTACTAAAGTTACTAACCTATAATCCTTACTGTTGCATCCATCAATAATTATCTATATATTTTGCATACGTCCCAAATCTTTTGCTGTCCCTTTTAAAATTTTGATTGGTTTCTATGGATTTAACACTATGGTTAACATTATGGTTTTATAGTGACCCATTTAACACTAGTGCTCCGTCTGAATTTACTTCTGCAGAAGAAGAGAATATTTTCGAGTTAACTTGCGACAACAGTTTGAAAGCAAAATTTAGCAGCATGGAATTGACAAAATTTTGGATTTTAATAAAATATCATCTTCTCACTCATAAAGCTCAGTGGATTTTATTTCCATTTTCCATGTTGTATTTGTACAAAGCTGGATTTTCGGCGGTCACTACAACAAAAAGCATGTATAGAGCAAACATCAACTTAGATTAGGAAATGAGAATGGCCGTGTCCAATTTAATTCCACGATTTGAGAAAATGTGCAATGATTTGCAGGCTTGTCCACCACATTAATTATTAATATTAATAAATTAAGATTAATTAATAATTAATTTAATTTTAATACATTTTTTTTAAAGTTAAATAATGAAGATTCAGAAGTTTTATATATTTTTATCTCTTATGTATGATTAGTCATACTTTTACTTAGGGTAGGGTTCCATGGAAAAAAATTCATTAAAACAGCCGCCGCGACTCGGAAAAGTTTGGAAACCACTGATGTAGATTATACATCATATCACGTCTAATATCAATATTTTCTTTCATTCCCTCTTTGTGGTGTCAATGTGACGTTAAAGGATGTAAATATGATATCATAGGGACATTATGTGACATCATGGTATTGACATGATTGTGTAATTTTGTCCAAGAACTTATATTTTTCCACTACTCATATTTTGTATTATTCACGTCTATAAAGAATTTAAAGTAAAATAAATGGTTTATTTTTTGTTATAATTGTACCAAGTTAATTTATTTATATTTATAATGCTGAGTAGAATTTGATATCAGATTTAAGTTTGAGTTTCCAGACTTCCTCCTCTCCATTATTAAGATTATTCTTAAAATTTTGAAATGTTAATTTTATTGATAAATACCTATTTCATTCATATGTCTTGGGATACTAAGTTTAAAGTAAAATAATTCAGGACGAAGGCCGAGGTCTGCAAACAAAAGGTGTAAGTTTATCCCAAAGAACTGAACAACCAAGCTTATATGTTGTCAACAGATAAATGAAACACATAATCAGAAATTAAAATAACTGTGGCAGAAGACAGGGTTCTGAAAAGAGGGAAGCATCTATTCTCTCTTAAGTGTGTTGTGTCAGACAAAAAGTGAGGCTATGTGCAGAGGTCAGCAATTAAGCTAAACAATTTTTACTCCTATGAATAGAATGATCATGGGCTCTTTTTTATTTGCTTGCAAGTGCAAACACACCTTTGTTAATAAGCATAAAGAAATTTTTATTGATAAGGTGGACATTAGAATTAACATGGGGAAAGATTGGTAATAAAGTCTTTACAATTTCATCAATTCTAAATTGTATCTTATTTACAACTCTGATTCTAATATCCATCTTATATATAATAATGTTCTTTATGTTTATTAACAAAGTATGTTTATTATTATCATACCATATAAATATATTTGAAATTAGAATTAATTCAGGGCAGATTGTTCCAAAGGAATTAAACATGAAAACCTGGATAGAAAAGATGTAAAATGCATATTTCCAAACTAAACTCAATTAAAGTTTTCAACTAATTGAGGTTGCATAATCTAAATTCACAGTAGTCCAAACCCGAACGGTCTAAGTGACATTATGAAGTTTTAATTTTGTGACTTTTTGATTTGAAGTAACATTAATATTATTATATGTTACATATATGATATAACTGTTGTAGACCATGTGGAGAGGACTATATATTTTAACATATCTACACTTTTCTTTGAAGTGTTTTATGCAACTTTTGTTTCTGTCATGTAAGAGGTACTACTGTAAATAATATTTTATAAATTTTAAATCATAACAAGGCTATGAATATTGAGAAGTTTTTGTTCTGGTTGCTCCAAAAAAATGTACAATGAAGCAAAAAGTTTAATTGATACAATTGGTTTTTATGTCATAATAAAATTAATCACATGCTTTTATTTAAAAACAATCTGTGATAATTTTTAAAATGCACCTAGTAAATCACTACAAAAACCCATTGGAGGAGAATGAAGGAGATAAAATAAAATGACTATTTTATAGTAATGTTTAAAACTGTCTGAAAGATGTGTGTTTCAGGTTTTATTGGTCTTGAAGACTCTGCATCTATGTTGGCTGTAAGAGCTATAACAAAAATATTTAATGCAACTCATATTCTTCCAAATTTATTTGAGAATCCTGAGTTTGTATCTGAAAAAAATCAGAATGTTATACATGTTGCACATCAGAACTTCAAGGAACAAACAAAAGTATGAATAGTATTTATGTTAAATATTTTAGTTTTTAATTGTATAGTATTTATCATTTCACTAATGTTTTCTCTGCTGTTAGTTGATAGATTTTTGAACTTACTATTAGCTTCAGTACATAATTGTTTATACTATGTGTGGACATTCAAAAGAGAAATGGTGTGGCCGAGTTGGTAAAGGCAAGTGCCTAGTTTTCTGCAGTTTGTACTTGTTAACTAGGTTGTGTAGATGCAAGATAGATGTATAGATTCTTTAACTTACACCCATCCCCTCTTCACTGAATGTTTTGTTATGATATACTACAATGAATTTTTATAATACAAGGTTATCCACAAAGGAAAATACAAAAAATTAATTTGTGTGAATTATACCAATAAGTAGTGTGTCACTATTGTATGGTATTTATAATAATAAAGAATTGGATGTTTAAATGAATTTAATAAATTATATGAATGTATAATAATATTATAGTAATATTAATATAATATTATAAAAATTGGGTATTTTTAGTTCTCCACAATTTGAACACAATACAAACAGGTTTAATTAAAATCCAACATTACGAAACAGTATATTATATACTACTGAAATTATTCTATGAGAGTGATTTTTTAAGTTAAAACAGTTTACACATTATATCCACACAAGCCGCAGATAAAAGCATTTTCTAGTTCAAGTACCCTCTGCTGGTCCCTCACAATGTAGTAAGTATCTGCACGTGTTGGTTGCTTGTTTGTTTACATGTTATTGTAAAACAATATGTTAATCACCATTCTGCTGATTGTGAAGTGCACTCTGCGAAATATATTTTTGATTGGAAAAAACATTCAACCAATCAAACAAGCTGACAACTTTTGAAAGTGTATGGAGAAGGGAAATGTGAGTAAATGATGTAGGCTATTTCATTTCATCCTTATTACAGGGACATATACAATAATGTATGGTAAAAGTAATTTATTACACTATAAAATATAAATAATTAATACTATCATATATTGAAACTAACTCATGTATTAAATAATAATAAAGAAATATGATAATTGCAAACTGAATCACTGATGTTTACTTGAAATGAAAGAACCCAGGCGGGAATCTCATTTTGATTTCTAACACAATACTAATTTTTAAAAAATTACTATATTACATTTAATTTTTTTTTTTTTTTTTACAACAGCCAACAAACATCTATCATTTCTTATTAAAAACATTAAACATAACCACAATATAAATAAGGTAAATATAAAAGATAACAAAACATAAACATGAGTTTGCAACAACATGTGACATCTACTTGTGCCTGAATTATCCTGCCAACTATGGCTGAGAAACTCCTCCACTGAGTAGAAGGACCCAGAAAGTAATAACTTTCTCAGAATGTCTTTAAAAGACTTTTATGTCCTGAATTTGTTTTGAGATTTGTTAAAGAGGATAACAACCATCTTAACCCTTACCGCGCGGCTAGCGCCTTGAGACGCGGCACTACCCACTGCCACTACGCCATCGTCTGCCAATACTGCGCTGTATTTCGTAAAATATCCGATAGAGTGCATAGTAATGTCGCTTTTGTCTACTTGGACCCTCTAAACCAATATGGCGACTATTTAGAAATATTTTGTTATTGTTATTGGTTGCCTAGCAAAAAAGACTAGTATTCGTTCCCTCCCGTACTGCTTTTTGCGCCTATAAATGCGGGCTACTACGGTCAGTTGTTTTAGTGTTTTTACTCTCGCTTGCATTTGTTGTTGACGTCTATTGAGTGTGTTGAGTGTTGTGTGTTTATTTACGTCGAGTTTTGACGGTAAATAAATGTAAATATTTTGTTAGTTTTGTCTTTTTCTGTGACTCTTATTGAATGTGAATATTTGATATACACTGTAATGGCTCATCCAGACGATCCTGATTTTGACGAATTTGTAAATGGACTTGTAAACGCATCGTTTTCTAGTGTGGTTGACTTTCATAACCTAGAACAAGAAGAGGCTGAAAATGTAATTTTACACAATATTAGTGAAAGTGAAGTTGATAGTTCTAGTGAAAATGAAGAAAATCAAGAAGTAGGGTTAGTTCCAAGACGTAGGCCTATGGTTAGGCCACAGAATATTGACACTGTGTCTTCAGATGAACAATGGTATGATGTAACTCACAATGATCCTGGGCCAAGCCACAAAATTCCGATCTACAATGTAAATAAAGGACTGTGTTTACCTACTAGTTTTGATTCTGAATCTACACCTATGGAGTTTTTCAGTTTATTTTTCAACGACACTCTGTTGCATCACATTTGTAATGAAACAAACATGTTTGCCCAGAAGAGGAAAAATGAAGCAAATTCACCTCATGCAAGAATAAAAAAATGGAATGAACTCAATATAACCAACCTAAAGGCTTTTTTAGGTACCATAATGAACATGGGTCTTAAGCCTTTACCAGACATAGAGTCATACTTTTCAACTCATAGGGCTAGAAGGATTCCTTTTTACCGTGATGTTTTTACTAAAGATCAGTTCCTCAATATTTTATATAACTTACATTTCAACCACAATGATGAAGGACAAAGACATACGCCTAAAGGGTTTCTTATTAGGCCTATTCTTGACCACATGAAGGAAATGTGCAAGCTCTTCTATACACCAGGAGATCGAGTGGCAGTTGATGAGAGCACCATTGCATTCAAGGGTAAAGTTTCCTTTCGGGTGTACAATAAGAACAAGCCAACCAAGTTCGGAATCAAACTGTTTGTATTGTCGACATGTGAAAATGGGTACATATTTGATTTTATCCCATACTTAGGGAAACAAGAACCGATTCCTAATTCTTCACTACTCAAAACTACCCAGATTGTAAAATCACTAGTAGAATCTGTTGTGTATAAGGACCCCAACAATCCAACAAGGGGACTCCATGTTTATACCGATAGGTATTATACCAGTCCCGAATTGGCCACAGAGTTAGCGAAAATGGACTGTTTACTCACTGGAACTGTGATGACTAACAGGCAGGGTTTACCTAAGGGCCTCAAACAAAAGCAGAAACACATGAAGAAAGGTGATTTATTTTCAAAAAGGAAAGGAAATACTTTGGTTGTGTCGTGGAAAGACAAAAGAGTAGTCACTATGCTAAGCACCAATAACAAGGGAAGTAAATCTAACATGACCAATGTCCCTAGCAGGTGGCCAAATCTACCTGACACACCTAAACCAAATGTAGTGCTAGAGTATACTAAGCATATGGGTGCAGTCGATCGGAGTGATCATCTTATATCATCGTACCAGTTTCTGCGAAAATCAAGGAAATGGTATAGGAAATCCTTCTTCTGGCTTTTGGAAGTGGCATTGATAAATGCCTACATAATATACAAGACAATGCAAGAAAAGGACAACAAGAAGCCACTGTCTCATTCTGCCTTCAGGTATTCTATCATCTCAGACTTGGTAGCAGATAAGATGGCGGAACCAGCAGCAAGGAAGCGAGGGCGGCAACCACAAGGTCCACCAGAGCAGCGTCTTGATAGGAAGCAGCACTTCATGGGAAGGAAAAAGAAGGCAGTGAGATGTGTTGTTTGTGCCAAGAAAGGTGTAAGAAAGGAGACTATTTATTTTTGCAAAACCTGTGACTCTAACCCAAGTCTTCATCCTGATGACTGTTTCGAGGAATTCCATACAAAACAAAATTATGGCTAGGTTAGGTTAGGTTAGGTTTACTCTGATGTATCCATTGTTAGCATTATGGTTTTTATTTTACAATTGTACAACAAATAGGCTTATGTCTCCACTGTGTATTTTGACAAACATTACATTTTGTAATAGTAGAAAAAAAATTAATTATAGCATTAATAAATGAAAATTTATAACATTTCTGTTGTCTACTTAACTAAAACTACCTAAATCTAAAAAAAACATTGAGAAAATATAATTTTTACTTTTTTACAGTAAATGAGCGTACTATAGTATTTTAACATACCGCTTTAAGGGTTAAATTTGGCAATTTATTTTGCTTTACAAATTTATGCTGTCTCCGTTGGAAATCATTTCTTTTCCTGGTATTATAACTTTGTACTTCTCTTTTGATAGTAGGCATGTATTTATATCTGTTGCACATAATGACCTCAAAGATGTGTAAATACATGGGAAGGTTAATATTAGCAGCTCATTAAAAGCCTGTCACCAAGATTCCATTTGGCCCAAGCCATTTACAAATCGCATGGCTCTTTTTTGAAGTATAAAAATCTCTTTTACATTTTGGCTTGTTGATTTTTCCCACACTGAAATCCTATAATTTAAATGGGGGAAAATCAGCTAAGGTGGGTACAGGGTACAAACAGTGCCACATGTTTTAACTGTCCTCAGTAGGTCAACATGTAGAAAATTAGAACATAATTTTCTACATATGTCATCAATATGTTCCCTCCAGGTTAATTGATTGTCAATTATGAAGCTTATAGGAACTTTCCTGAATGAGCTTCTTCAATCGCTATCTCATCCAAGTAAGAATTGGACCACTGTTGTCGTCTTTTTTGTTGAGATTAAAATGCAAGAGTTTGGTTTTGTCTGGATTTATATGCAATTTGTTTTCAGCAAAATATTAACGTGCAGTATTTGTTACAATAAAATATTTTATTTCTAGATTTTGAATGGAATCTGCTTTGAAGTTAAGTGTTGTGTCATCTACAAATTGAATTAATCCATCAGCTTTTACATACTGTAGGATGACAGGTCATTTATATACACCAAAAAATAATAATAGTCCTAGAACTGATCTCTAAGAGACACCATAGCTCATCTTGACTCTGCCTGACAGTTTCTTTTATGAAAGAAGAACTGATATTTATGATGAATCATGACCCGGAAAGCCAATTGTTATCACCGAGACCTTTGCAAACAATGTCGATAAGCATATTCATGAAAACAGTCACTTTATTATTGATAATTTGCATGAGACTTTCCCTCAAGTTTCAAGATTTGTAATGTATGACATTGTTTCTATGAGCTCCAGCACAAGAAAATTTATCTAAGTATATTCATAGAATGCTTAGAGGAGAACACAAGAAGAAGTGGTACTCTGTCATTTTTGTCACCGTTGTAAAAAAAAAAGAGAAAAAAAAAGTTCAATTTTTTAAACACATCATGACAAGAGATGAAACTTGAATCTGTCATTACATACTTGAGATATTGCAGCAATCCAAAAATAGCATCATTTCAAATCTCTGACAAAACTTAAAAAAATTAAGTTATCTCTGTCTCCTCAAAATATCATGGTTAAGATTTTCTGGGATAGAAAAGGCATTCTTGTAGTTCCATTCCTTTTACTTTTAAACAACAATAAATGCAGATGTGTAACGTACAATATAGATAAAGTCTAAGTGGGCATTTAAAAACTGCTGATGCAGTCTACTAATAAGCATGTCTATTTGCATCATAACAACACTTGGCCAAACACTGCAGTACAGGCATCATTGTTACTAGATGAGTTTGGATGAGGAAAACTAATTACCCCCTCCCTCCCTGGTAGCCCTGATCTTGCGACTTCAGACTTTCATCGTTTTCCATAGCTGAAAGATTTTTTAGGAAGAACGAGAATCTCAAATTTGATGATGAATTTTTAAAAAAATCAGTTGAGGATTGGTTAAATGCGCTTCTATGATGTAAGGATCAACAAACTTCTGCTATGTCTCAACAAGTGCTTAAATTTCCATGAAGATTAAAGTAGGAAAATAAGCAAATATTGTAGTTTGTATTGCCAGTTTCATCCTAGAATGTGAAAGGCTCGAAGCTAGGAGAAGAGCCATATATGGAGCTTCACAACCATCTGATGATTCTGATGCTAGCATTAGGTGAAGACGCCTAAGCCTCATTAAAGGCACAGACATTGGCTTGCTTTGTTAGTAAGTCCTTCGGATATAAAATAAGCTTAGGTTGACGTACAAAGATCTTGAGTCCTTATACCCCAATAATCTAATCTAATTGCCATTTGAAATTTTGCTCAATTGTTAAGTTTTATGTGTTCTGTAACAAAACGGTTCTTACTTTTAAAATTACCCTTGTACTTAGTTAATAATAAATTAAACAATTTCTAATTTTCTCAGATTACACTAAATGAATAAATCAACACAATAAAATGATAGTCCACATAACAAACACTAGCAAAGATTTTAGTCAAAATATAATTTGTTCTTCAAAAAATATATTATGCACATGTATTAAAAAATATAAAAATTCAAATGCTAACCATTAATTAAATTTTATTTTAATTTGTATAAATATTGGTTTTAATTTGTTGCAGAGTATTCTAGCTCTTGTACAACATCTTCATTGGAATGTCCTTTCTTTAGTGTTTGAGGACGCAGTGGAACCACTAGTTACAGATGTTCTAGAAGCTATAAAACGAAATCCTGCATTATGTATAAGTGGTACTGTTACTAGGCTCACACATGATAAAATTCAAGACAACATTCTTATAGGTAATGTTATCTTTCTTTCTCTCTGTACTTTGTATAAATTTCTCTCTGTACTCATAAAATTTGCAAAATCGTGGAAGCTGCATTTCAAGAATGCTATGGACATGGGCTGATATCTTTGCTCGGGGTATGTAGGAAAGGAAATTTGTTTTATTTAAACTGTATGATGTATGAAAGTGCACGTGAATGTATAATGTAGTTTATATCAAGATTAATTTATTGTATTTTGCAAGGTCTATAAAATTGTATTAGTTTAGAATTTTTCTTAGTTTTTATTTTTTTAAATTTAATTTAATTTATTTTTGTATGCTTTTTATACATTTTCTTTGTTTTACTACATAGTTTCTTTTCCTATTAAATAGTTAAATTCATTTTCCTATTGTTTTAGGCTTAAATGTGTTGTTGTAATTAATAGTGTACAAAAATTGTAATTGTGTATGGGTTAAGTGGAAGAGAGATGGTCCTAATTTCGCCCAGAATAAAGGCTTTTTCTATTCCATCCTATTTGATTCTATTCTATTTAATATGTTCACTAGGTTAATTTTAAATTTACCTTTCCTTACCATTTGTGAGCAACTGGTTGTAAACAGTAAGCATGTATATATATATATATATATATATATATATATATATGGCTTGTACCAAAATACCAATTATTACCTAAGACTATTATACACCACTAATGGTACATCCCTAAATCGTTAAAATAAATGGAAACAAATATAATTCTGTAGTTATACTAGTGAAATAAGTGTTCAGAAATAATAAAATCTATAAATATATATCTGGTAGTTTGAATTAATATATTGTACAGTTCTCTTACTCCCATCTTTTACTTCTCAATGTACAAACAACAATATACTCATCACTGTCTCGTAAAGTCACTGTAAAAATATTCAAACTCAAATAATAAATGTTAAGAAATTAAATAAGACCCATGTGTAGCAAAAGTAATGCATCTCAGCCTGGTGTAGAAACTAAGATTCTGTAAATTCCAGTTTTTAAAATTCACCCGAATCACAAAAAAGAAAGATATCACCAAATGAAAAAACCACATTAAACACTTCATTTGTTCAAGATGATGATTACCTTCATTAGGTAGATGAGTCACCATCTTCAGCTACATGTTCACTAACCATCTATGCACTGAACTATGAGGTATATCCAGAAAGTACTGTGAGATAGACCTCAATTCAGTGCATGCACAGTAATTTTTCTGATTCAAGGAGAATTTTGACATAGCTGTTTGTTGTTTACACTCTGTAGTGCATTTTTAGAATGGGAAGTTAATTGAAAATCCCGACATTCTTGTGACATTAGATCTGTAATTTGTTTTCTGAATGCAAAGAACATTAAGCCAGTCAAAATTCATCGACAGATCTGCCAAGTTTACGGAGAAAATGTGATGAGTGATTCAATGGTCAAGAGATGAGTTCAACAGTTCAATGAAGGATGTGCTCAAGTGCATGATGATGAAAGAAGTGGGCATCCATCTTTGATTAGTGATGAATTGGTTTTAATAGAATTTCTGCAAATTTCAAGATTAGTTTTTCATGAAATTGTTTCTGTAAAACTGCTTTTTTCAAAATCTTTGTGCTTGTTGGGGCAAACACTCTTACAGAGCAACACAAAAAAGAGCATCAGGGCAGTGCACTTGACTTTTTGTCACATTACAACAAAGAGGGTGATGACTTTCTGAGCCAGATAGTGACCGGGAATGAGAATTGGGTCGCTTATGAAACCCCGGAATCAAAACAACAATCGATGAAATGAAGGCACACTTTGTCACCAGCAAAGACTAAATCCAAGCAAATCTTGACAAACTCGAAAAGTCATGTGCACAGTGTTTTGGAACAGACATCGCATTCTAGTGGTGGATTTGGTACTGTGAGGTGAAACAATCAATACAAATATTTACTGCGAGATGCTTAGGAAACTGCATTGCACAACATAGAATAAGCCCCAAGGAGTACTCATGTTTTGATTCATGACAATGGCAGACCTCACACTACAAACTGAGACGGTTTCATTTATTCAAAAAATGGTCAATAATAAAAATAATAATAATTTTTAATAAAATTAAAGTAATAATTCAGAGTAAGTCAAATGCATGAGTCATTCTTATATCCAAGCTTAGAATTCGTTCCTGTATGGGCAAGGTAAGGCTTTAAACAATAGGATGATGTAATGCTAACCCCTTTTAACAAAGTAGCCTGTCTGGACAAGAACAATCCTCTATGAACTGGTAGTTGTTTATAAGGAATACCATGTTATTTTAAAACATTATACAAATATTAAAATATTATTTACTCATTACATCTAGCAGATCTAATGACTAAAGAATACGCAAAAAGAAATATAATAACTGTAATAGTTTAGAAGTTATGGCTTAAAAACAACAAGTCAAAAATCAAAAACTTGATTAGTTGAATATTGTAAATTTTTTAATGGTAATAGTTAAGCCAATGTATATGTATATTTTAAAACAATAAGAAGCAGATATATATTAAGGGGGGGATTTCTAACTAACAAAGTTAAAGCGAAAATCAGTAAACCTTGACAACGAATAACTTCGCTGAGAAAAAGACTACACTAAAAAGAGTCTTTCGTTTCAACACTTACTTATGCAACAAGAATCCAAAAAAAAGGAAACAATTTTAAAGGATCAAAAGATGGTTAAGAAAAAATACGAAAATATTAAAAAAGGAATAACTCAAAAAGTTATTGCCCTTGAACTTAAATTCAAGTTTCTATGGAATCTACAAGTCACTAAGAAAAGGATGGTACTTTCACATTTCCAAAATCTTGAGCCAATCATAAGATATGGAAATTTGAATAAAATAAGTAGTTAAATTTAAATAAGACAAGTACAGACAGGTAGAACTACCCCTCCAGGGCAGAGGAAGGTTCCATAACAAGGGGAGGAGCCAAATGCAAAGTTAGAACTGCATTACTTCAGAATGGAAAATGTTAATTAATAAAAAAATTAGTTACCACCAAATCAAAGAAGATAAGAAATTAAAAGTGTCAAATGGTTAATACAATAAATGTTAAAAGGAAAACTATATAATTTAGACTGAAATAAAGTGAATAAAAAGGGGAAAAACCAAAGCAAAATTTCAGACAGAAATTGGCAGCAGTTTCACACAATAATTCTAAGCTCTGAAAAGATATCTAGAGTTGAATACAGTCGGTTCTCCACCACCAGCGAGGAAACAGTCGCTTCAACACCACCAGCGAGAAAACAGTTGGTTCTCCATCACCAGCTACAAAAGAGTCTGTTCATCACCAACAATTAGGAAGGTCTTCTCTAGTACCTACTATAAAATGTCTAGATATTAATTATGTTATACAACACCACCGAGGAAGGTTTTCAAGAAATGTAAGTTATCTACAATTGGAAAGTTTAAATTTAAGAATAGTTTCAGTAATATATAGTGAGAATTTAGTAGATTAAACATGAGCTATTAAATAAATAAATAAATAATGTGAGAAATTTTTTTTTTTAATTATCAGTTTTTTGGTTATGGACTTAGAAATTTCAATAAATGTTAGAGACAGAAAATTTAAAAAGAATTGTTAAATGGTGTGATTAAAATAATGCTAATAAACACTGATTCAAATTTAATTACTACAACTAAAAAAAAATCTGTTACAATAATTAAAATAATTTAACACTCCAGTAGTCGCGCCTCTTATCGTGACGTGAGTGCTCACGTGGGGTCTTTTTTGACCCCACTTAGTATTCCGGTCTTCTCGGCAATATAATTTGAACTAGTTCTTCATTTATGAGAAAAATATCTTCTAACAAAGTATTGCAATGACTTGGTGATAATTTTATAGTTATTACCAGTTAGCAGGCTTGCTGCGCTCGCCTTAACTTACTAACCAGAGTCTCTGCTCCTGAACCCCCGTGGTGGGCGATAAATTCATACAAAGTCGTTAAAAAAATGACGAAATGTAATAATTATTTGGTCAGTAGTATTGAGTAGTATTAATATAATGATATTATAGATTACTAGGGAACAAGGTGGGAATCGTTTTTGAAATACAAATAGTCTATTCTATTTGAATCAAATAGTTTCATTTATTCAAATCAATATCCATATAAATTGCTTCCAGATCATATAATTTCACTAATAAAAAAAAAAATTAATAAATAAATATATATATATATATATATATATATATATATATATATATATATATATATATTATTATTATTATTATTGATTGTTCAAAAACATCTCTCGCAAACAGTTTTCTGATGACTGGGGCACACAGTATTATGGCATTTTCCACATTTCTTCTTTGATTTCCTGTCTGCTGCTCGTGGGCAAACGTGACATTGAGAACGGGATCCCACAGGTTGTTCACGTTGTTCTTGCGGCTCACAAAAGTCCTCATGGCCTAAAAAGTTCTTGCATTTTAGTTGTAGTATTCTTGGAATATTGTCAATAGGCCTACTCACCCGACGGTGAACAGCTGGCTACAGTAACTCGATGGCTAGTGTGGTGAGGTATTCCCGTCTGACAATATTATTCCCATGGTTGTTTGCACAGAAAATGTTTATTGCATTCACACCTCCGACGTTCATCAAGTGAAAAAAAGTGTCAATAGTCATCTTCTGGAATTCCTGCTTACATCATATTGGTGACACATCTTATCGAGTATATCAATGCCGAATTTCGTGTCATTATAGTCTGTTATTATAATTGGTTTCCTCTCATTCGTAGGGTCGATTTCCTTAATCCTGTGCATTGTTGATAACGCAATTACAGCCTTGCCTTTCTTGGGAACATATGAAACTTGAGTAGCTTTCTCTTGATATCCAAACAAGCTACTGTGTACTTGCCTATTTTTGTCTGCCAAGAATATTGCAGAAACTTCTCTCTTGTGTCCTCTTATAGTCCCCAGAAGAGTAAGTTTTCTGTCTTCAAGATGTTCATTAGCAAGTGACAATGAAACAAACCAATTATCAACTGTAATGTTCCGTTTTGAGCCAGATAATGTTTCAGTTACACATAATACTAAATCATGAGGTTTATTACTGATTTTGAATGGTCCCTCTGGTGAACCTCAACATAAACCTCTTAGTTACTACAGTACAAATTTGAAGATGACACAAGTGCAAATACTTTTATTCTATACTTCGCAGCTTTACTAGGTATGTATTGATGGAATGTACAATTCCCCCGAAATGCAACCAATTGTTCATTAATTGTCATGTAGTCACTTAGGTTGAAAGTTTTTTTGCAGTTTGCAATAAATTAATCGAAAATTTCCCTAATTGCTGCTAGTTTATCTACAGCCTTGCGTTGATCTCTCGTGTGTACATCATCAAATTGTAAACAGCGCAAAAGAAAAGGGAAGCAATTTTTACTCATGGTGACATAGATAGCTTCAACACCAGTTCCTGATTGCATGTCGAACATGTCAAGAATATTTCTTCTACTTGATTTCAAAACACCAGCCAAATACAAAATACCAAACATAGCCCTTATTTCACATGAATCTGTTGGCTTTGCATCCCGATCTCTTCCGAATTGGTTTCTAACTTTGACTATATAAATGTTTGTATATGTAACAATTTTTTCAATGATTTCATTGTTAAAAATACATTCTAGCGACTGAATATGGGTTTTAGAGTCTTTTGCACTACCCTTGGGTCCAGGCCTATGAAAATTAGGAATTATATTATATGCAGGAGTACGGGATGTTGAAGCCATGTGTGGCTCTAGGTACCATCTAGTTTCCCTATCTTTACCTATATAAAATTCACAGTTATCTGCTTGGTTATAATGCTCCGGCAGTGATACTTCCTGTTCAATATTATAGTCATTTTCAGTTTCAATCGTGTTGTTATTATCATTCTCGTTATAATTATCACCAACATCCATCTCATCACTCCTGGGAACATTCACATTGATGAAGTCCTCTTCTGCTTCGTCAGGATCATCAGGTCCCAATATCTCCTCATTATCACCCGTAGTTTCGTCCAACCAAAAGCGTAATTGTTCTTGATCGCTTTCTGAACATATTTGTAAACGTTCCCGATTACGTCCCGACATTGCACAGGTTAAAATATAGAACTAAAAAACAACTTGTTGAAAAAATCAGTAACGCGAGTAGTCGCGTGGGGTCCTTCAGTCCCCCAAGCAGTGCAGCTTTCAGTTCAAACGTTTCTAACTCGAATGGCTGGAGATACAGGAAGTTGACGCGACACTATCATACTCAGAAATAGTGGAGGGGAAAACTACTGAGAGTGTCAAAGTCATGCAGTGATGCCAAACAAAAACACACAAAAACAAAACGTCTGGGGTCCCACGCGACCACTGGAGTGTAAATCTCTTCAGTGCAATGAGTGATTAATTCAACAAACACAATCCAACTTATAATCATAAGGAAAGGACGACATCGAGGGAACAACTTTAATACCAGCATAATTCAAAACATGGCAATCGATTTTAACCTCACTAGGGACTTCAACCGCCAAGTAGGGATTTCAACCGCCAAGTAGGGATTTCAACCGCCAAGGATCATCATTTCTTCATTATTACCACTTATAACAAAATTTCCTTCCGACATACTTCTATTCAAAAGTTCTATTATAACTTCCTCAAAATTCCTATTATTTATTATATTGTAAGCCATTTTGACAAATAATTCCACATTGTTATGACAATGATTAAACATAGACTACCATGAGGAACATACAAAACAAAATATAACACTCCCAGCTGCCATCTTTAAACCATTGTTCCAAACTCGAAGCACAAAAATATATTACAACTAACTCAAAGGTATGTTTACTGTTAAAACCAATATGAACTGAAAAAATATGTTTATTCAGTCCTGAAAATTAAAAAATCATGCTCGATATATCTGTCATTTGTCGAAAAAACATGTGATATATATATATATATATATTCGTCAAAAGCTTGTAAACAGTTAAATTTGTATTTCTCCCGAAAGTTAAAGTTTGTTTGTTTTTATAGAAAAAAATCTATAAAAGTATTCCAGAATTTTTTTAAATTTCAAATTAGGTGTTTACATACTACCGGTACTTCAATTCTCAAATAATTTATCTTTTATAACCTAAATAAACTTCCCTCTCCTCTATCTGTAGGTTCAACCGCCTTCTGTGATTTTTTGATTTATTACTACATTGTTAGTAGTTAGTTTCATAGTTTTTTTTGTTTGACTTATAACATTTGCATTGTTTTACCCAATAACATTCTATTGATAAACACTACATCTGACTGGTTATATATTAGCATATATATACTAATTTATAATATTTAGTCCTTTTAATTTTAGTTTAAAATATATTTATATTTTCCAATATATTTAACCTTCTACTCTTGCTGCAGTAATGTAATAATTTCATGTAATCTCATTTCTTTGAAATGTGCTCTTCTTCTAACAGTTAGAATTCAAAATTTAAATCCTTCCTTTCATATTTTAACCCTAGATTACTACTCTTAGTTCATTGTTACGTGATCACTATTCATTCGTAAATTTTACTACATTCTGTTTTTATTTTTATTAATATTTTTTAAACTTTAATTTAGTGTTGACTATTTTTTATATTAAATCCTTTATTGTTTTTAAGTGTTTTTAAAAATATTTAACAATGAACTCCTACATATTTTAACTGTAAAAAAATGTCTTTTACCACCACTACAAGTACGTTTAAAAAAAAAAAATAACCCTTAGCACGTGTATGACGGGATTTCACGTAACCCTTAACTTGACTGGTAACACGTATGACGGGAAATCTCAATTTAACACTATTTGACTTCTGCAGGTATTTTTAATTAGTTTAAAGTCCAATAGAGTGCAGGGAAATGTCCTATTGGTATAATGTGACACTCCCACTACGGTATTTGTTCTCGATCACCTGTCGTTGGTCTTTATTTGGTTGTTATAGCAACCAGGCGCCATTTTGTGTTCTGCCCCAGCGCGTATAACGTGATTTGTCATTCTACTACGACTGTCAGTTGGGAAATGTTTTGTGTCAGCGTTATAACTGCTAGTTCATTGTTGATTTGTTTAGGCTGTATTATTGTTTATATGTATATTTAGTCTATATCAGTAATTTTTTTGATGTCCTGAATGTAGGTAATTATTATGAGCTGTAGAAAGATATTTTTGATACGGTATGTTGATTTTTCTCAAAATCTTTTTTTAGTAAAATTTATTTGTTTGATGAAATTCAGGTTATTTTGAATTAAATAATAGGCCTACTTTTATATTTAAAAAATTAATATGATTTGTTTGTAAATATAAAAAAAAAATACCCTATAAAATCTGTTTCATAGGGTGGTCAAAAATGTAAAATTAGGTATTTTTTCTTATTTTAATCTGTAAAAAAAAATTTTTAAATAATTTTAAAGCCAATCTACAATTTTTTTTACCAAATATATCTGTAAGAACCCAAAATCAAATAGAACTTAAACAATTACAAAAAAAAAATATTTCCTAAGAGCACGTTATGAGTAAATAGCCTAAATTGTTATTCAGCATGTTAAGGGTTAATCTGGAAAAAAAATCGAAAAAAATATAAATATTATTTTATTGGAAAAATTATTCGGATATTCATAAAATATATCATTTATAAGTGTTTAATTTATATAAAAAGAGAAAAATGATTTAAAATAAGTTCATTAGGTAGAATGTAAAAAATGCCAAAATTAGAGTCCTGTTTTCACTGAGAATCACATTCTTTGCAGTGATTAATATACACTTAGTAGCTAAATCAAACACTTTGAACTCTAAAATCACTATTTACACAATAAACTATTTACAACACTAAAAACTAACAATATAAAAACAATAATTTACAAAAAAAAAATATTCAAATACTTAATCGTTAAAACTTTCGCAAACACTATTCTTTCGTAAATTATACGACGCGAGCTTGAGTACGGTAATAACGGCTCAACTTTGAGCTTAGCCGAAGAGACAGTGGCCTCTATTCACAATGGCAGGAAGGTAAACAAAAAGACAGAGCATGTCCGTCTTTTGTCTACGAGTTCTCCGAAATTTACAAAGGGCGGGTCGTAATTTTTACGAATGAGTAGTGTTTTAGGGTTAAAGATCTAATGTGTTCCCTAAATTGGGTCTTATGTTTACACACCATTTGACCTGTGTACTGTGTAAGTTGCGTTACATTCACATTTAATTTTATAAACTCCATTTTTATCGTAACTGTCGTTTTCTTCAATTGTATAGTTTAATCTATTCTTAAATGTATCATTAGTTAAATTAAAAATGAAGGTTATGAAATAAAATATGGTTGTAACTCAACATATATAGGCCAAAAAGTGCGTAATCTTAAGACACAATTTAGGGAACACACTAAACCTTGTAATAGTGTACATTTTTAGTTCTTTGATCTTAAACAGAATGGGATATATATGTTGATCTTAGGTAGAATACGGTATACGTCTGGACTTGATGAATCAAGCAGGAAATGTATTTTGTTTTTTGAATAAGATCAACAAAAATTAAATAAGTAAATAAAATAATTGATACTAAATGATCAGAAAAATCTATTGTATGTATTTTAATAATTAAAATAGTTATAAACTTTATAATTAATAAAGTGCAGTGTAAAAATTTTGTACACAAAGCCTAAAAGCTTGGCTTCAACCGCAAAACGGAAAATCTTCCAGTCTTCATAGAACCTTCAAGGCAGGAGCATGCTACTCTGATAGACATGATCGTCCCAACGAAATGGAAGTACTAAAAGAAAGTGTTTTCTTAAGTAACTATGAGTTGTTTACCATATATTGTTATGAACTATTATGAGTCAGTTACATTTGAGTTAAAAACGAACTTTCAGAAGTGAAAAGTATTTGATTTGGTAATATCGTGTAATAGACAAGGTGTATGACGTAACCCGGAAATCATGTATAAAAAGACTAAGTTTTTGGCTTTTAATGTAAAATAAGATAATTTGAATATCTTAATTTGAACTAATAATAATGTAAACAATTGATGTGTTCTCATAAGAGAAATCGAGAACTTGAAAGATTAACTTTGATAAACAATAGAAGTGATTTTGGTGAAACGACACCATGTGACTGCAACGAGGAAAAGTTGTGTTTTTAATAAAAAGTTTATTTAAAACACCTACGCGTGTCTGGTATAACACACGCAAACTATTATGTATGTAAAATAAAATATAACTGATTCATAACTTGTAATTTTGTTGAATTTTTAATTTTGTGTTTGTAGTTTTGTCTGATGTCTTTTTAAGAAGACATGATATGTTATTTCAAATATAATATTTAAACAAGTAAAAGATTTTCTTTGATAAAAGCTATTAGTTTAATATTTTTGAATATGAATTCATAAAGAAATGATATTTTTATAAAGTTGACAGGATAAAGTGAAAAGATTATTAATTTTTCAATATATTATTAAAATTTTAATTCAATAACTAGGTTGCAACTATAAATTAACTTAATAAACTAAATTCTTTTGAAAATGATTTTTAAATAAAAAAATATATATAGAATGTTTTATATGTAACTACATTCTTTACATGTATTTTTGTTTCATATGTATTCTTTTGCTACATTAATTTGTCTAAATAATAAAATGTCCATTTCAGAATAAAAAAGACTTCTGTATTTTTGTCCAGTATTCTATTAAGTACACTTTTTTCCAAAGTATTCACGACCTCTGAGATATTTTACTAGAGTAATAAATTGTATTGTTAAACTTTTTTTTGTATTTAAAGAATTACAAAATGGCGCCCAACTTAACTAAATAAACATTACAAAATTAGTTGCCCCTTGCTTTTCATATTTAGTATTGTTTCAACCTAGACCTTATAAATATGAAAGAAAGATGCAAATTTCACACATCATGTCTGTTAGAAGGTGAGCATGCTCCAAATGAAATGGAAATGAAATTATCATATCACTGTAGCAAGTGGTAACCGTTAAATAAATTGGAAAATGTGGGAATATTAAAATTTAAATTAAAGAACAAAATATTATATATGAGTGAATAAGTAATCAGTCAGATATAATGTTTAACAATCTAATGTCATTGGAAAACTTAATTGAAATAGCAAACTGTGAAAACTAACCAATAGCATAGCAACATGATGTCAACTGATCACAGAAGAGGGCGGAACCTACATGTAGAAGAGGGGGGAGATTATGTGGGTTATATAAGTCAACTCCTTTAAAGGACAAAGCCATAATATAAAAAGCTTTTGGAAATGGAATTCATCCAAAATGTGACAGCAGAAGTTAAAATGTACTCAAATTGATTACAGTATGTTCATCTTTCGAGAAATATGTAACATCATAATCATTCATTCAATATGGGCTCCTAAAATTTATTAAGATTGGTTTGTCTTGTCATATTTGTGTAATTAATGTTAGCAATGGGGTTTGTACTTTATATTTATAAATATTCAAATTATATATTTTCTACTACTTAATTATTCTTATATTTTATGTACATTTTTTGATGTTGAATGATAATATTTAATAACATATTAATTTCGTTATTTATGACAGAGAGTGAGGATAATAGTGATGGTATCATTGTTCTACTAGACACACCTGAGATGGCTTTAAGGTTTTTCCAAATACAAAACTCTGGAAACATTTCCCTAGTAATGTCAATCAACAAAGTAGGCCTCCAAGCTTGGCAAGTTCCTCATTCATTCTCCAAACTATTTATTCTGCAACAAACAAGGTACAAATGTAATAAAGTTTAATTTATATTTTTTATAACAAACAAAAAAAAACCTTTTAGCTGCTTTTAATAATGAAGAAAAGTTTTTCTACTCTCTACTCTCATTTTCCTTGACATGAAAAAATTTTATTTTTATTTTTTTTTTAAGATAAATTACCTATATTGGTTTTACATAAACAAAATTAGTAAAATAGGTTTTTGCTGTTAACTAGCATTCTAACGAACCCTATTAACTCCCACTCGAACTAACTTCCATTTACTTAAGATGGACCCTCCTTCTAACTAACTGCACCACAACCTTTAAAGAACAGTTAATATAGTGAAGATTTATAAGAAAATTATTATTATGAGTACTCACTTCACATAATACAGTTTATACATTCTTAAACAACAGTATATTAATTACAACCCTTGCAGGGAAACACATACAAAACAAATACTTCAAATCATCATCTATGGCTGTGAAACTCCTTTGCCAAATAAAAGAAGCTAGAGTTGTCGAAAACTCCTCTTGGAGGCTATCTTGTCTTCAAAAACTTTATGATATAATGATAGTTTATTGAAAAGGGTAACTCCTTATTGAGAAATCATTTTTCTTCGCTTGTGAAGACTATGTTGTTCCATGCCTTGTACTGAAGTTATGTACTCTTATACTTTATTTAGTGATTACTCCTATACACATTTAAGGTAATAAATTGGTTGAAAAATATAAATGTTCAAGTATAAGTATCCCAATTTTCTTAATATCATCTTTGAAAAAACTTTCCAGGCCACATGGATACATGTCTTTCCAAAATAAAACACCATAGTTCAGATGTGGATAGATTAGCTTATAGCAGGTTTTTTAACTAGTAAGGCTTCAAAAGGAATTTAAAGATCTTAAATTAATTAAACATTTTTTTTATTTTAAATATAGATTACCTATATTATCTTAATTTAAATATCCCTGACCATAACTCTTAACAAATGCTATTGATATGATTAACTTAGGACAGTTTACTGTCAATGATCTTGCACATGCTACCTCTAAAAATCGTGATTTACTAGTTTTTAAGTACACTTAAGAATATGCAAGTACAGGACACAAACGATATGGTGGTCCAGTTAAGAAGAGATAAGATCTCATTTCAATGATAGGTGCTACATATTTTGTATTTATTAATTATTATTTTTATTTTGTTTTCCAGAATACAGTTTTTGATATGGCTTCTCTTTAATACGAAAAGCATAAGTTAAGCTTTCAAAAATTTGTTTGTAGTCATATTAATTCTGACAATCCAAGAGAATTAAAATCTTTATACAATCATATCACATGTCTCTTAACTCATTTATAATGATTAGTTAAACCTATTTTAAATGTATGTGCGATCATATAACATGTCTCTTAACATCATTCATAATTACTTCTATTTTTAGCCTTTTAAACTACTGTCTTAAATTGATTAACATACCTTTATTTGTTATCAAAAGTAGTTCTGTTTACTTATTGCTCGTTACAACTGTTTTACTTTTACTAAAGACAGTAACAGGCGATACATACACATAATACAAAACCCGTTCACTTTATACATAGACTAACACATATATATTAACAATTACACATTTTAAATTGTATACTTTTTTCGAATTTGTCATGTTATAGGGTTAATAAACAATTGCTCTTCATTGTGCCCTCATCCTTTCATTTTTAATATTATTAGGCAACTGAATAAGTTCAACTGCCATTAATCCATCCTCTTTTGTGTAATATTTCTAGATTGTTTTCAATACTGCTGTATGTGTTTGTCAATGTTTATAATATGTTCAGCATTTTCTGAGGTAGTTGATTTAAATGATCCTCCTATTTGTCTTATGTATTTTTTATCACAGTTGTTGTATGATATTTTGTAAAATGCCAATGTGTGTGTAAGGATGTTGAGTTTGTTTTGTTCTATTGAGATTTTGGTTGAGATTGTTGGATATGCAATAAGATATTTTATAACCTTGTTCATGGAAAATGTTCTTTATTTCGCATTTGTTGGATTATTTTATGTTTAATATTCTTCTTCTATTTGTAAATGTATCTATCAATTATGGAGGTGCTATATTCATTGGTTGTAGCTATTTCTTTAATTATATTAATTATTTTTTGTTGTTAGCAGGTTTCATGGAGACTGTTATTGCTCTATGTATGATACTATTGTAAGCTGCGAGTTTACATGATTGTGGGTGGTTCGATGTTGCAAGGAAAGTGTGGTCAGTCTGAGTTGGTTTTATATAGACCTTGAAATTATGTTTTCCATTTTGTTTGGTGATAGTAAGGGCAGGTAATTTAGGCTATTAATTTTTCTATTTCGGAAGTGAAAGTAAGTGAGTGATGGATATTATCGAGGTATGAGTTAAACCTGCAGATCTGTCTTCTGGTGTTATTGAACATATTAATAATGTTGTCTACATATCTATATATAGTAATATATAATTTGGTTGTCAAATTAGTTAAAGCAATTCATTATATAATTGTTTTCAATATTATTCAGGAATATTTCAACTAGAATACCAGGCAGAGGAGAACCCCATTACAAGATCTTTGTCTTGAATATAAATTTCTTCATTAAAAGATAAATAGTTCTATTCCAAGCATATACACAGTGATTCCACTACTTCATTAATAGCTCCAACACTAAGTTTTTGGTTATGTTTTAAGTTATCCTCTAATATTTATATTGTTTTATTAAATTTAACATTAATAGTGTAGAGGTGAGTTATGTCAAACGAGACCAGAGTATTTTCTTTTTTAAAATTGTACTTTATTAATTCTTGATATTAAGTCCTGGCTGTATTTTAAGTACCAGTGATTATTTTCAAGAGTTACTTCCTTTTTAATTACTCAATCCAAAAATTTTGATATTTTGTAGGCTGGTGCATTTGTGAAATTTCGGTATTAGGCCTATTGGTCTGACAGGAGTGTTTACATTGTGTATTTTGGGAAGAGCTCGAAGTATGAGGACTATTGGTTTTATCATTTTAAGTTGTTTCTTATTTGTTTCATTCATAATATGTTTACTTCCTTATTAATTTTGTTTAAATTTAAAGATTCATGGATTTTAGCGTTATGAGTTATTTATCCATTTTGACTTTGGAATTTTGCCTTTGTGAATTTAGTAATAACAGCATCATTTTCGATAAATTTTTTCTTTGCAAATTTTATAGTTAATAAGTCTTTATTTTTCACTATTGGTTTACAATTACTATTATTGTTGACTTTGATATGGGTTGTAAGTTGTTCCTCTCCTTCTTGTTTATCTGTAATGGAACTTTGATTTTTATAAATATGAGTTCTTACCTCTCACTTACCCATACTTATGTACTTTGCTACTCTAGGGGATATCAGAGGAATAGGTGTTCTCAATAATGTTTTTTAAAACTCATATCTTATAATCATTATTCAATGTATGGAAAAAACACATTTCTTTTTAACCTAAATCTAATCCATTAATTAATTATAACACATCAATTAAAGTCAAAAGTTATTGTTCATTCTAAAATTGATTTTAACTATATATATATATATATATATATATATATATATATATATATATATATATATATAAACTAATTATGTGTTTATAGTTCTGAGATATTAGATACATTAATTTAAATGACCATATGCTATTCTATAACTTTTATTTACTTACAAAGATGCCAAGGTCTGATCTAAATACTTTTGCTAACAGACAATTTATAACCTTTTGTTTTTCACCTCTCATCCTTTTCCACAATTCTTATAAAACACTTTAACATTTTGTTCGACTAACTTCTGTCCATTTCACTTATAAAATGTTGATTTAAACTTTGACTAAAGCACACTTACGTCCATCCCCTACCGGAGACTTCTTGTACCTGACTAACTAGTAACACACTCTTCATCCCTCCTACTCCAAACATTTTTCTCAGAAATTACAAAGTGTTTATTACCATATTTGTACATTGTATGATCATTTTTATTTCCTTATTTGGGCATTGTATGATTGCCAATATACCTCCTTCCTTGCTTTGAGAATATTCTTTTCTTTATATACGACACACTAAATTGTTTATTCAAATTCTCTTTTTATTTATTTCTTAATTATAACATATTTTTATTTAAATATAATATTTTTTATTATTAAATTTGAACCAAACTATTATTGACTGGTTGGAAGATGTCCCATGCTTACAGAAATACCCTCTTTCGCAATTCTAATTGTGTAATAATTTGAAGCTCGAAAGATCAGAAAGTAAGACATTCTAACCTCCTTGACATCCTATTCGGACTCAAGTAAGCAAGAACATCATTATACAAAATAATTATCATTATACATAATATAGGCCTACAATATAAAGATTCTTAATTTTAAATATTTACATATCCAAAAACATTATAATATACATCAACATACATGCATGTACTAACATCAAAGACAAATTACAGTATAGGCCTAAATCATCATCAATTTTTAAAATATTGCATAAAAATCTTTAATAATCCTTTTAAAATCATCATTACATATATTTATTGTTATAAATCACGAAGACAAACAATATATTTATATTTGTAATGTGGGGTTTTCTTTGAACTATATTATATTTTTATTCAAGTGAATATTTTTTAAAATACTTTTAGTTTAGATAAGCGAAAGTTATAGTTATAAGCTATGTATAATAAATATTAGTTTTAAGTATATGTGTGTAAGTATGATTGGGCGTAAGTTTATATATTTAAGAATATGGCACAGGTCAATGTACACTTTATGTCTATTATAGATTTTTAAAACAATTTTTTTTATTTATTTTTCTTTCTCTTTTTTATCTCTCGCTGATTACTATTGTATAAAATAGCTGTAATAGATGTGTTAACATTTTGTGTCTGTATTGTTTCTGGAGAAAAAAATAAAATTCTCAAATTTATTTATTTATTTTAGGTATTTTCATTCATTTTCTTTATACCAAAACATATTATTATTTTATTAAAAACACCATTATACAATGACAACATTAAAGTAGTACAAACATTACAAAACTATCCATTATAATTTTAGATCAATTAAACATTTCTAATATATATATATTTAATTATTCAACCAATCGCATCCAGGCAAATTGAAATTTCAATCAAATATTCAAACCCATATTCTTAATTATAATTGAAATGAACATTTTAATAAATATTTAATTAATTATATTAATTTATAGTCAAATAATGAATCTAACTATTTTAAGTGTGGATTTCAGGTAAATCTATTAAATTTCATTACAACTAACCTACAAATAATTAGCAAACCTACTCATTAATTAAAAATTCTTAAATAAATCAAATCATCAACGAAGATATTTCATCCATTCAAAATTATATTGTCACAGAAACTTGTTAACATTGTAAACATAACTCAATATGTAAACCAAATATTATATTGCAGAGATCTCACAATTAATTTTATCAATGCAAAAAAATTCTTCCTTCCGGAACCCCCTATATATCATAGCAGACTTTCATTTCATCAAAATTATCTCATTTTTGTTTAATCTTATTATCACAGACCTACATTATATCATCATACAACATTTGATTCATAAAATCAAAACTTTTATTTCATCACAGACTTTCATTTTATTAAAATTATATCATTGTAGAACATTTGATTCATAAAATTAGAACTTTCATCTCAACATAGACTTGTAATTACCTCCTACCAAATTCATAATCCATTAACTAATTTATGAATTTATACCTAAAATCCTAATTCAAATCATAAAAGTTTTATCAAAATTATAGAACCCTTTCTTAAAATACATGTATCGATTCATACATCCAATCATTTTGAACTTTTATCAATTATTAACCCTATCCATTAAATTTTGTATTTAAAAGTTGTGTTTCATTATTCATTGTTATTTTACTATAAACATTCTCATTTTATTTTATAAATTTTATTATATCATTTGAAATTATAGAGTACCATTTTGTAAGCTTTGCTATATTATTCATATGTTTATAAATATAATATTTTCATTCATAATTTACTTCTCATATTTCCTTTAACCCAAAAAATGTATCCAAATATTCAAATCCATTTACTAATTATTTTTCAATCATCATTACATGTTTACTAAAATAATTTTCCTCATTTAACTTCTAATTTTCACAAAAACAACTAATTTGTGTGCGGTACTTATATATTTTTTGTATACTCATAGATATCTTACATCTAATCTACTTATACTGAATATATCTTAACACTATTAGAATTCAGTACCATCATATATACTTACTTATTATTAAATATAAGACCATCATTTTCTACATATATTATCATGTTACATATATACAACATGTGTCAATAACTTTAAGTGTTAATTTCTAATTTTGTGTCCAGGTAATGCAATCTGTAACTAAATCAAGTGTCTGTAGCATCTGGGCAAATGATTCTTGCACTTTCCAAGCATATACATTTACTACAGATTTGGCATACATATTTGGTTTCTCTTTTTAAACTTGCTGGACAAAAAGAACAATTAGTCTTCCTATTCTCGAAAAAATTGTATTGCCATGGTGGAACATCATCATCTTCAATTCCAAGTATTCTTTTGATGTTCAACTTTAACTCTTGAGTAATGAAGCGGACAGTAATTCTGTGTTGCATCAAAGGAGAAGCCAGAAAGCAAGCCAACATTTTCATAAAGTCCAATCTTGACACTTTTGTGGTTTTGCTATATGCTTGGTCTTTGCATATAGCTGTTTACTCCAGCTGAAACATTTATCATGGTATAAAAAATTGCCATAGGCCTTCTTTGCGAGTGCAGTGTAGAACAGTAATTGCCACACATTTGGTCCACTGAGTTTACTCCACCTATTGTCTTATTGTACTCTAATATTATTTCTGGTTTTCCTGAGTCCGCATCCTTAGTGTCATCATGGTGTAAAGTTGACAGATGTATAACTCCATTTGTTTTTTTGGGAACATATGACACCAGGCAGTGTATAAATCCAAACAATGTGAAATCCTAATTATTAAAGTGAAAAGTTTTGTAAATGAAATAAACTCTGTAAATGTGGACCTTGTATGGAGGCTAGATGTTGAGTAGTCATAACAAGATGTCAGCCTCAAGTTGTGTCAGCTGAAATTCAACCGTTTCCGACTTGAACCGCTAGGTCTGCATTGACTATTGCTTGGTTATAAATGTTGATATTTTACTTTGCTTGAATTATTAATTACAATTCTTCATTAAGTTTTATAATGATAAATATATATTTAATTTCGTCCTACCAGGTTGTTATTGACATTGTTACTCTGTTACATATGATCTCCATTTGTCATGACTTAAATAATTATGATATGTCGCTTATATGTTCATATATACAGGGCTTCCTGTAAGTCTAGTTCCGTTTACAAGTTATGTACGAAAATCTAAAAATCACCAGTATTTTAATTATCCATTATTACTCCTCTGTCAGCTATTTTTATTTTTTTAATGCTACGCGTGATTAGACTATGTATTCGGACATGGCATAAGCAGTTTTGTTCGCCACGAGTTCATTAACCTCGTTCCCTACGATGCAAAATATATTTCGTTTGTAAATTTATTCCTGTGACCGTCTCCACTTCTTTTGACCAGCTGGAAGCTCCGGCTGGCTGGAGACCGTGTACACTTTAGCCGAATCTTGTCAGGATGGGCCAAGGAGTCGGGTTAGGAAGCTAATGAATGGACGCAACGCAAGTGAAATTAAATGTTATATTTTATTTGAGCGCCGAGTTAGATTACAGAAATATTTATAATTTGTTAAAAAAGACATAACGGCAAGATAATGCCTTAATAGTGGCCGAAAAACATACTGTTTAATTTAGCTAGCACGTGGCCGAAAATGGACTGACCTCTTCCTTCTCGCGGCTCTAGGAACCGACTCTCGCTCGGCTTGCTGGTTCAAGCCCTCCACTCCTCGTCTCCCCCCCCCTTCTACGTCATATTGCACTGCTCAACAAAATCGCAAGTTCCAATTCATATTTAAAATCCCTTTCCATTACTTCCTAATTTACTCTTATTATAGTTGTTATTTGGTGGGCTCCTTGGCTGGGCCACATTCCATTGATACGTACGTTGTACCATTTGTTACAAAGTTAGGCTTACAGGTATTGCTGACGCGTCGTAACTTAATCTCACAGCTTTGCAATGTTGCCTTACTTCCAAGTGAACTGAGTTCATCTTTGATATGACAGTTTTTTTTTTTTCATATGTTCATTATGTAAAACAAATTTTTCTGTTTTTACTGCCAATATCGATTCCTATTTTACCTTATCTCTTTCCCTTACCTTTATTAAATTATATGTGTGAGATAGAGAGGAAAAAAAGTTTGATTACAGGCATTTCCATTGATATGCCACACTTAACGATGTCATGTACAGGGTGTCCCGTTCTTTTAAATTCTGTTTTACACATGCAACAACTTCCGTGCATACTTGTATATTTATGAGTTATTGAATTGTGTTTTAAACAAAGACAGAACAGAACCAAAATCGGTGGTTTGTCTCTATGTTAATACATAGTCTTTTAATTTTATAGAAAGTTTCGGTACCCTTTTAGGCCTATCGGAAATTTTTGAACTTGGTATTGTCATTAAGGGAGTTGAAAGCCCGCCACGTGCTTTATTTTAATATATTTAAATTAAATTATTCGTCAAGTCTTATGCGCTAAAACCCTAATTGGTTGCCAACATCTCTTCTTATCTTATCACTCCTATATACATATTTTAAGTATGTTTTTCAACATACTTAAAAAAATTATTACTTTTATTCATTCCTTTTTTATTTAAAAATCTGCTCTCCGATTTACTTTAACTCAATCTCACTGTTTATCGCTAGGTCAATTCATATTACTTCTCCAAATTTCAATAAATTTTTTTTATAACTATAACCATTTATTAACTACAACAAAAATTATATTACTTCCTTCAAGAAAAACCTATCTATGGCTTTAAATCAACTTTACTCAAATCATTAACTATAGTATATCATCTTAAAACTTTACCTTTTTAGGCCCTTCACAAATTCATAACTTCGTTGTATTAACCCCAAAACTTTATTCATTTTAAAAATCGTTGTATATTTTGTCGTAAAAAAAAAAAAAATATTATTATTTGCAGAACTCTTTGTTTCTGCCGTAGAATCGTCGTTATTTATTTTTCTTTATAAAAACTCGTAGAACATTATTTATTATATAATTCGTAGAATATCATTGTAGTATATTATTTCGTCGCAGAATATTATCTCATCGTAGATACTTTATAAAATAAATATAAAAAATCATCATTACAACTTCTTTAATACAACTAATTACTTCTTTTCTATAAAAAAACCCTTTAAAGCCTTATTCTTCAACTTTAATACTATAGCCTCTTTCATTATTTATAAATTCATCAATATAAACTAATCTTTACCACTTATCTTTTCTCACTTCTTTATTTAACAAATCAATTATGATTTTAAACTTTATTGTATTTCTTGCAAAAAAAAACTTAAATCTCCTCTTTAAACACAAAATCTTTAAATTACATTATATTTCTCAAAAACTTTTTTATAATTTTATTAACAAAAAAATTTCATTTATCACATATGAAAATCTTAATCATTGGACCTAGCAATTAACATGCTTCATTTAGAGCAACAACTTACGACTGCATTTTAAAACATACCTATCTTTTAGGTTATTAACAAACTTTTAAAATTTTAAACAATTTATGTCACAGTACTTTAAAATATCTTTCTTTTTTTCTGACTTTTTCCCTTAACTACATAAAATTAATCTACCAAATCATTACTTAATATATTGTCTAATGAGTTTTGAGTTTTCCAAACTTCGGGGATTTGTCCTGAATCATTGAAAATTTTCCTTTTTTTTTAAAGCAAAAAAAATTTCCTTGACATGCCTTTCCTCTTATGAAGGATCTCTAATCCTTCATACGTTTGGAAAATACTGTAAACTCGGACTTAAAAAAATTTGTCTTTTTGGGACGAGGTCAGTGAAATGTATTTAATTTAAAAATAAAGGAATTTAAATTCTCTCTATTTTTTTAACATAATTTAGAGCGTTAATTTATACTTCAAATTCAGATAAATATTTGTTCGATGTCCTCTCCCAAAGAGGAAACAGAGACGGTCGGATCCCACTTCTGACACCAGTTGTGACCGTCTGCACTTCTTTTGACCAGCTGAAAGCTCCCACTGGCTGGAGACCGCGTACACTTTAGCCGAATCTTGTCAGGATGGGCCAAGGTGTCGGGTTAGGAAGCTAATGAACGCACGCAACGCAAGTAAAATTAAATGTTCTCTTTTATTTTAGCGCCGAACTAGAAGATTACAGAAATAATTATAATTTATAAAAAAAGACATAACAGCTAGATAAAGCCTTAATAGTGGCCGAAAAATATACCGATTAATTTAAATAGCATGTGGCCGAAAATGGACTGACCCTGTCCCGTAGCGGTCTGCCGTTCAACTTCCTTCTCGCGGCTCTCAGAACAGACTCTCTCCTGGCTCGCTGGTTCAAGCCCTCCACTCCTTGTCTCTCCCCTCTTCTACGTAATCTTGCACTGCTCAACAAAATTGCAAGTGCCAATTGATATTTTATTATTTAGAATCCCTTCCCATTACATCCAAATTTATACTTATTATAGTTTTTATTTGGTGGGCTCCTTGGCTGGGCCACACATGGATAACTAACAATCATATTTCTTAAACTAATACATACATAGATTATGCTTTGTTCCTTATGTGCTTTTGTACATATAAACAGTTTTTTCTCTCAAGGAACGAACCGTTCAACCATACACAATGTCACACTCCTGTTCATTTTACACACAAACGGAGTTCTCATATGTTCTAATTTATTTACAAAATGTTCAAAGCCATTAATTTACCATCACGTTAAATAGTTTATATAAGTAAACGTGGTATTCACATAAATCGTTCATAATTACTTGTATGATAGGAAACTAACCCTAGTTCTCTTTGTACCAAGCACATGGTCGCACATTTTGCACTGTGTTTTCAGTACACCCGTTTATTATTTTATATCAAACACTGTTAGTAGTCCATTATCACTTTGGACATTGATACAAGCTAGTACATACTGAAATATCACATCACGCTTTTTATTTCCAGTCCAAACTTATATCTCACCATTGTAGGCGACGCAGACACCATGATGGAGCCAACTAGAATGATGCCGACACAAAGTCTCGTTACCGCACAAAACCTATATAGGACAAGTCACATGTCTCACTTCTATTTCACTTATAATAGTTCTTTTCGATTTACCTATTTCCAGACATCACATATGTTTCTTAGATTGTTTCTGATTAATCACATCTTTTAATATTTTATCCTTTTTCATGTTATTAAAAATAAAAGTTTGAACTACTTCCTCGCGTACTAATACCATCCGGCCTACTGACACTTTAATTTATTTCTAATTACAACAATTCTTATTCTCTACTTATCTCTAAATACAATTTAAAATTCTCTAATTACTTTTCATCATTTATATCTCTTCGAATTTTGTTTTTTGTTAAATTATAAAAAATCATTTTGGCAGACTATTTAGCTGTTCGCATCTACTTGCTGTTACTTCTGTCATACGTACCCCCATTCTACATTATGCTAATTCCCCCCTTTTATTCAAACATCTGTTCTCTATTTCACAAACCAATGATTCAAAAATTCACAATGTTACAAATTTAACAGTTATACTAGAATAATATCTACGATCTGCTTTAAAAATTATATATTGTTTACAATGCCTATTATAGTTTCTTTATATCAGTGTAGTGTTTCATAATGGGTGCTGCATACATTTCCTTTTGCATAAGTCTTTTATTTGACCAGGGTCGAAGCTTTGCTTGTAATCGCTATTGACTACAAATGCTACTGGTACATTATGTGATCATCTCACATGATGTGCTAGGAAACAGAAAAGTTCAGATCTAGTCATATTGTTTAAGAAGATGAATGTAGACATGCCATTCTCTTAAAATATCAAGGCCTAAACAAAATTCAAAATTTACTGTGTAACTTTTAACATGATGACGTGTTTATTTCTTAATTAGTGAATCAATTAAATAAATCTAGCCAAACAAATTATAGTTCAAATACAAAACTTACAAACCATCCTGGTTCTCATCTAGCATGACTGGTTTTACACGTTAAAACAACTCATCCAGGTAAAGAAATATTTCACTCTTGTATTATTTTATAAGATTAAAACCAAGCAGCAGCTTGTAATAATTTTTCTGTAGTTTAAAAAGAAAATATTTAGTCTAATTTTCTGACTATAACACTAATGTAATTTAACTTCAAACTATTAATTACAAAAACTTACTTTGTATTCAAACATGTATAGAACTGTTTTGTAACAAAAAACTCGCTTAAAAGAACAATATAATTTATTGTTATAAATTTATAATTCTCAAATATCTTTTAAAGTAATTGTAAATAAGACTTGTGAGTTTAATAGTTTCATGAAAATAAGCAAGAGCGTACCCAGGATCAAAACTAGGGGGGGGGGGGGCAAGCCATGATCATTCAATATACAATTGATTATTAAAATAGTTATTTCAAGAATTGTATTAAATTCCAGTAACAAAATGTATAATAAAGATTTATTTTTTTGCTTCCAGGGGGGGCAGCTGCCCCCCTGCCCCTCGCTGAGAACGCCCATGAAAATAAGTACACATTAATTTGAACTACTTAAGATTTTGAAAGTCTACATAAAATGAAAATTTAATAATCTACTTAATTAAAATGTAATTCATTGTTTTCTAAAAATTATAAGTCTTTCCATTAACCTTTGTCTATATAACAGTCTGTTTTATTATTAATTTCAGCAACATTTTAAAATAACAATTTAATACAAGAAATTAATATTTTTGTTATTTCTTTCTTTTAAAGTGTGTAACTACACTAGTCCCAGAATTGGGTATTCTAATGTTTCAACCTACAACCTGTGAAACCTTTCAAGCATCATTCAACCGATTCTGAACTAAAAAACTTTCTTCAAAATAAAGCTTAAAGATTGAAAATTAATTATGTGTAACCATAAGTGCATGTTAGACTTTGATATAACCTGTATTTCTTTTAATGTAGTAGTTGTCGGTTTGAATGTGTCTTTAAAAAAAAAAACTATCAATTAAAAGGGTGGTGATGCTGGCAATCTTTACGCTGTCAGTCTTTCAAAATTTTCTTTAAATAAGTTGTGACTTTAAAAGTCTTCTTTTTTTAAATAAAATAAAATAATGATGTGTATATGCTTGTTTTAGATAGGCCTAAGTCTTTATTTATTATTCAATTTTAATTTTAATTTTTTTAATAAAAGGATAAATTCTAATTCATAAAAAACAAATTGTATATCTTAATTTGGTTAATATAAATTGTAATAGTGAATTGATTAGCTGATTCAATCAATTTTGTTCTTTGAGTTCTATGTTAATAAATTTCTGCATTCATATAGCCTACAGTGTGGGAAAAAAATATGGAAACTTTTTTATAACGGCTAAACTATGAAACTTATATTGATTGAACTTCTCACTTTGTTTTTAGTTTTTGGTTCTAAGAGTTTCATGCCCTTTTCACGAATTTTAAACACACCGGTGACATCCCATCCAGGAGTCAGTTAACAATATTTAATGGAAGCATAATGCTAAGTAAGGAATCAAAATAAAGGTCTATCTAAAAAGAGATAAATGGTGCAAATCCGACTTCAAAAGATTGACTTTCATTTGAATAGTGGACGTTTGAAATTATGAAATAACAAAACTGGATATTTTTTTACTGATTATTACTTCAACGTCTTTCAATAATTTTTCCTGTCTCGGAATGTGAAAGTGGCAACAAATAAAAGGTTTTAACATTGCAAAGTAGGAGACCCTGATGAAAAGAGTGTTATTTCAACTTCTTTAATTCTTCAAATATTATTTTTTTAAATTACATTTGGCTTTTCCTGTGTTATCAGTAACTACCTACTTCTGAATAGTAGTGAAGAGGGTTAAGGTTCATTGATGAGACCAAGTAGTCATTCCCAAAGAACAATGTTAGGAATTAGTGTGCCATTTGTCTGTTGAGCCTAGAGTGGAATGCAGTGGGACTGTTATCTTATCTAATAATAAAAACAAAGGGGTTGCAAAAAAAAAATCCAGAAGGGGTGCTCACCACTGTCTGGTACAAACTTGCACATGCTCAGGAAATTTAAAGTTAATCACTTTGGTTGTGAGTACAGACCTGGTGGCTTGACTAAATAAACTCTACATTTATTTATTTCAATTTGATAATTAGTTGTGTTTCTAAGTTGTAAGGGAATTTTCAGTACAATGTCCTATAGTGAGTTTGAGAGAATTACATTGCTTATAATGTGTGGATATGGCGATAGAATTAGTAGCCTATCTATGAAGAAGTAGCTTACATATTTAGTAATACTTTTCCTGACAGACCTCCAATAAATAAGCCTGCAGGGTTTAAAACCATTAAAAGGTATCACGAAACTAGAACGATTCAGAACGGGATAAACCTGGCATGCCTAAATCTGCATACACTGAAGACAAATCAATAGACGTAATCCAAACATTTATTGAAAACCCTCATACCTCAGTTAGCTAATCTGTTGCAGATCATGACATAAATCACAGGTCTGTTTTAAATATTTTACACAATTATAAATACCATCCTTATTAGTTAACACTGAAGACCTGATAAACTGCATAATGGAAGAGTCAAGGAAAATTACATCCAAGGTGCTACAAAGCGTCACTTCTGGAGGTTTTTTCCATAGGTTGGCATATTTTCAAAATGTACTTGGAGACCATTTCGAGCATTTTATGTAAGATCTTTTTGAAGTATACTAACTTTTTATTAACATAAGGAATAAGTTCTGTTTCCATTTTGTTTCACATAAAAGTGCTTTCTTTTTTGACTTTGTCATTCTACATAAGAAACTTCATTTTGACACTAATGGCCTTTAACTTACTTGTATTTTATATAAACTTATAAGAAAAAGTGATGATTGACCCATAAGTTCTGATTATGTGTGTTTAACCTTTTGAAGTCGGATTGGCGCCATTTATCTTTTATAAATAGACCTTTAGTTTGATACCAAACTCGACATATGCTTACATTAAAGATTGCTGACCGACTCCTGAATGAGATGCACCCGATTGCTTAAAATCCGTGAAAAGGGCATGAAATTCTTAAAACCACATATTAAAAGCAAGGTGGAAAGTTGTATTAATCTAAGTTTCATAGTTTAGCAGTTATAAAAAAAATTTCATACTGTATAATTTATATTAATATATTCATATACATATAAATAAGAATGTATAAATGTGTTTTATTTTCAAACTAAACCACTTGATTAAACAGATAACTCAAACATGGTGCTGTAGGTATTACATTTTGTTAAGTTAAATCTGAATATTTCTTGTTTGTGGTTTCATGCAAATTGAACATGCATTCTTCTCGTTTGTTTTGTTGTAATCTTAGCCCAGTACCCATTAAATTAAAAACTTTCCTTTAACTGCATGTTTTCTGGTAGCAGATCGTGGTTTTGAGCTGGTTTCACTTAGTTTTTGGTTTTTTCGGAAAACAAACTTAGTTTTTTTTGTGTCTAAACTGCTGTCATAAAAAAAGATAATAGATAATAATAGTTATACATTTTTTGTCTCTAAAGTCCACATTAATTTTTTATAATTTTTTTTTTTATTTAATGACTTCAAATCCAACAAGGTCTACACTTTTCTCAATAATTCTTTCTTTTAAATAAATAGAAGAGTCTAAAAAAGATTTAAAGCATACAAAAATGTTAAAATCTTCTTTTTTTAAATATAACAAAAGGTTTTTCTTCTTGTTATGACTTCCAAGCTTGACTGAATATATTTTATGTTTTTTACACATATGTTCACCTAATTAAATTGCAATGATAAATAAATTATAATTACTTCTCAGTAGTAAAATCCTTCTTCTACTTGTTAATAACTTGTTTTCAATGTTTTTTTCATTATGTTAGACTTACAGAAGATGATGGACAAGAAAAACAAAGCTCTCTCTCTTGAGGTAATGATTAGGGGAGGAATAGTGGATTCTGTCGAAAGAATGCACATATCATAGAGATCGCTTTTGCATAGTAAAGCTGAAATTGTTCTTGACACGTTCACCTCGGAAACACTCAGTTAGTTAGCAATTAAGTTAAGCAAAAGGAACTCTTTGTGTCCTTTTTTATGATGAAGATAAATTTACAACCTACTAAGAATGAGAAATATAATAAAATTTCAGCATGACTAAACATTTTCGAGAAGCGTTTGTCACTCCTTGAACAGGTTCTGACAAATGTTCTTAAACTTGAAATACTTCCACCCAGAAAACTTTTAAAGATTTGCGATGAAATTTAGAAAAAGAAAGAATACTCTTAAAGCTAAAAGGAGTTTTCTGCTCCCAACCCAACATTGCAAATCCCTTCATCTACATTAACCTCCCCTTGGTCTGAACTTGAACGCAAGTTGTAAGTTTTCAGGAGGGGCTTTGTCTGTTTGTCAATAGAATTGACATACCTGAACCTAGTCTTCAGTTCCCTGCTGCTCAGGCAACTAGTTTAAATTGCAATATGGAAAATAGTCAATATAGACAATTGAGCCATCCGACTGAGAAAATAATTTCCACAATACTGTGCCGACATACCAATTTTCCCTTTTGAAAGAGATTGGACTTTGCTGCCGGGAGGTGCTGTGCCCTAGCGTGCAACTCCGAAAGCAGCGTCAGGTGATTTCTTGGGGAAGGCTTTCTAACGGTGCTTAGAGTGATAACGTTCAGTCCGGATCTGAATTTTGTCATGATGACCTAGGCTCGAATAGTTTTCTAAAATTTATCCTTTGTTTTAGCGGTCATCATGTTGATCTGTATTTGTCATAAAATAAAGTAATTATATAATCAATTCAGACGCTTCACTAAAATGTGGGCAGTAATCTTTTCTTTTTAAAATTCAAAGAACATCATCTGCATTCTTCATGGCTCGTCTTCAAACTTTTTCGACAACTCTTGAACCAGCTCAAGCTGGAATTACAACTTATAAGTTCATGCTATAACTTCAAGTCCAGACAATTCAACCGAAGGACATTTCAGTTTGTTTAAAAAAGCAAAAGTGAAAACTAAGAATAAATAAAGAACTTGAATTATGTATTTTGTTAATTGAGGACTTGTTGTGAAATTTGTTTAAATGATGCTTTAATTAATTTTTTTTTTAAAACCATAATAACTATATTTTTCTTATTAAAATGCAAAACAAAAATAATAAATTTCTAATTGGAAGGGATAAGCTAGCATTTTCGGACCTCACAACCCCAAAGGGGTTCATTTTCTAAATTATATTGACCTCAATTACTACTTAAAAATTTCTTTATATATATATTTAATAAATTTTTTATTACAGTTGGCCAACTTAGACAATATATATATATATATATATATATATATATATATATATATAATTAATTAATTAAATTATTTTTTTTATTTTCTAATAATCTAAACTTAGAATCTTTTATAACTTAAGAACTATTAACAAATTGTTATCATTATCTGTGTTCATCAAAATATTTTGTAATTTAAAAATATATGTGGGGATTTGATTAATGTTATATAATTTTCTTGTTTTAAGGGCTTATGAAATTTACACATATAAACATGTATATGTATATATATATATATATATATATATATATATATATATAAGTATGCATAAATAATCAATTGTTTCATTACAAATTGTCTTTTTTTTTTTAACAGCAAACTAATGTTATGTGTTAATTTTTTTGTAAATGTGAATACCTCACAAAGTGACTTTCTGGTCTTTGCCACTCACCCTCTGATTTTTATAGATTTGGAATAAGCTCTGCACTTTTATGTAAATAACATCTCTTTGACAGACAATCAAAGGTCCTCCCAGGAGAAACAAGTAAACATCAGTAGTTCAAATTTTGTTGTAATTACCCAGTAAGCGGGCTTCAGCATTCATAAAAAATTGAGAATAGAGTGAAGTTTGGGAACTAGCCAGTGTCCAAACTTCAAAAACCTTATTAAATCTGACCTAAAAAAGAAAATACCACATAAACCCATTAAACATAATTCATGCAATCCAGTCCTTTCAAATTTAAAATTGAATTTAGAAAAAAATAATAATTCAGAAGGGAATACAATAGTAACCCATTTGTTATTGATGTAAGAGACCTGGGTCTTTCTATCTGGAGGCGTAAATAATTCATCTCTCAGAGTAGACCTGGGCATGTCTCTCTGGTAATAAAAAGTCCAAACTACAAACCCAAAAACTGCATCATTTACTTAAAACTAGAGGTCTGACCAATCATACATGGTAGAAGTATTAAAGTCAATGCTCTGCTGGACTGTTTCTTGCATTAATAAAAACTGAATTGATATTCTTCTACTATATCTTTTAAGGCTATATCTTCATAAGGAATGATCATAAAGTATAACAATATATTCTTATGAGAAGGGGAACAAAGTTGTTCACCCTGATAAAACCATTAGAAAATCATGTCTTGGTTTAAAATTGCTGTTTATTTAGTTTATCAGTGTATGATCTACGATGAACTGGTTTGTCCTTTGTTATTTTGGTGTGTGTTCTGTTGACTTGTGGTTTCTCCTGAACAAGTTTACATAATAAAGTTTTAGTTTTCATTGCTCGGGCCTTGTTTTAGCTCTTAACTCCTTTCTTAAGTTACTAGTTTTAGTTTTCAATATGGCTCTAATGTTAGGATCATTAATTTTACTAGGATTTCTGTCTGGGTTCTTTCACATTAAACTAAATAAATCAAGAGTTGAGTTATACAATTAATGCTTCTTTATTCTTTATTATAACCTGATTATATCTCTCTCAGCTTTGTCATGTACTAATACCAATATCTTAATATTATTACCACTAATAATCCAGAATGACTAACTATTGTGACTGACCTGATTCTACGTTAAAAATTTAATAAACTGACTAAATTATAAATTCTATTACACATAAAGTTTGCTCACCCTTCTTGCAACTCTCGCAGATTCTTGTATGAAGTTCCGATCCCCTCGGAATCTCTTTCTCGCCAAATACATCTGGCTAACTTCAAAACTTCTAGCAGTTGTCCACTTGATCGATTAACCTAGTTTTCTAGCTTAGCGTTTATATACAACTGTCACCTTAATGACGTCTATCGTACTTGCAAGGTTGCAAGGTAAGCAATTTCATCAGTTTTTCAGGTCTGTCACAATAATTGTTGTTACTCTGGTTATTAAAAAGAACTTGGACTATATTCCTAACTTAATTTATTCCTATTCCTAACATCACCACCGCCCCTGAAACATCGTCTTGATGTTTAAAAGAAATATATCAAAAAGGTAAAGTTAAAAAAAATAACATTTTATAAAGATACATTAAAATTGAAAGTATTCACTTAACCCTTTGCGTACCAACGTCCTGATATCAGGACGTCAAAAAATTTGCCTAGAAATACCAACGTCCGGATATACGGACGTGAGTAGAACAGTCTAGAAATACCAACGTCCTGTTTCCAGGACGTTCCATTTTTATTTTTTTCAATTTTTATTTTTTCATCAAAACTATCCAATCTTGGGTTTAAATTGTTACTAAAGAATTGTAGATTACGAATATGTGCACATTTATGCATTAATATATGATCTACACCTTTTCTTCATTGATTTAACAGGCTTTGTCAATTATCAGCTGTTGTGTTTCGTATGCGCATCATAGTGTAAATTTTTAGTTTTTCGTTAGATTTTGTTCAAACTTTGTAACTGTGTACAGTTTTAGTTATAGTGTTCAGTGAAGTGAACTATTTTGAAAAAAAAAAATTTTGAAGCAAGTTTCCACAAATGAACGTCAAAGAAACAAACAAAAAATTTGTGAGTACATTTGATTTTTTTTTTTTTAATTTACTTTTGTTAGGAGCAAATAAATTATATATTATGATAAATAATAAAAATACACACATTTAAAAAAGAAATCATTCAGTTTGACTAAAAAATAAAAGTTTTACTGTATAAGCAAAAATGTAAAGTTATGGGCAAAGGTCTAAAAAGGGCCGGTATTTTTCAGCAGTCAGATACACAACTCACTGGTATTTTTCGATCAATTTTTTTTTGCTCCAGTGCTCAAAGGGTTAAACAATAAAAAAAATAATACAATAGCTAACAAAGTCATCCATACATTTAGCGCTGTTGTCTCAATACATGAGACACCATAGTATCATATACATCTGTAGTAGTCACATTAGATATCTGCTGGATACCATCCTGGAATTCCTGCAACGCTTCATGTACCTGTCTCAAGATGCTAGTCACATTAAACGTGTGTTCTTGCAGTGTTGTAGCAATGTCAACCAAGTCGGAATGATCACTGTGAATTAGTTGCTGTACCTTGTTCAAATGATTGTCGATGGTCTCTTCATTAGTGGTCAGAACGTGTAACTGTTCATCTATTGCTGTTGTACCACAACACCAATGAAAAACATTGCTGATGCTAGTAATGGCTTAGGGTGATTGTCGATTGCTGAACATCATCTGTGCTATTTAACATTGTTTCTATAGCTTGAATTGCCTGACACACAGTGGAATCATTATCCTCCCAACATGATGTAGTTGTTGTTGGAAAATTTAAAAAATGTTGTAAGGGAGTGAGAGGAAAAATGTATGTCAGAGTCATAGATTAAATAATTGGCAGCCTTTGCTTGAAAATGTGCTTCAGGAGACACGATTACTGGAACGTTAAAGAGGAAACAAGGATCAAACAAGCACACACCAAGTTCTACATTATCATTGTCAAAGTTATTTTGTGGATAACTTCCCTTCACACTGATCCCCTGTAACTATGCAAAAGATCTGCATTAAATAGCTTGTAATTAGATCTACCTCTCAGCAAAGTAAAATTTTGCAATACTTAACCCTCTTGTTAGAATTATTCTGCATCGTACAATATGCATTAAAATTACATAACGAAAACTTATATAATTATAAAATTATGGAATTATAATTCATAATTACTAAACTTATTTACAGCTATAATAAAAAAATGATTGAACATTATTAATCTGTATTAATTTTTTTTTTTATTATTACATTACTATTATTACTAAATCATTCTCATTATACACTTTCAACCGTGTGACATGCACTACATCACCTACCCGTTACCAATATAGACACTCCTCAATCTCGTAGTTTAGTGGTGGTAATCACTATAAACTTTGTAGGGATCATCATACTGCTATACCAACTGGTTACTTTACTTCTCTACCTTTACGAGAACTAACTGTCCTACCCTAAATTCTCTTTCTTTATGTCACAAATTATATCAGTGTTGTTTTACCTGTGTATATGATATCAACCTCGGCAAATCTTGTCTGACCTTATGTTAATGTACCATTTTCAAAGCTGCTGAAAAATCTTTATCTGGGAGCGTAGGGAGCAAAGCCAAATCTATAGGCTGGTTAGGTTCAAAACCATGTAACACATAAAATGGGGAAAATCCTGTTGATGCATCTCTACCTGAATTATATACAAATATTACAACTTCACATATTTATTCCAGTCCTTCTGAGCTTCATTCACATAACACCGAAGCATATTTATTAATGTGGACTTCTAGCTTTCTGTAATCCCCTGACTTTGTGGTCTATACATCACTGATGTTTTATGCACAATTTTTAAAGCCTTGTACAATTGGTTCAATGTTTCAGCAAAAAAATGCGTAAACTTTGGTCACTTTGTATTTCCGCCGGCATTCCATAACACAGCAAGATGTCCTCCAGTAGAAATTTTGTCATAGTGTGTGTATCTGTCTTTTCTGTAGCCTTAGCAATAGCAAAATGTGTACAGTTATCTGTTGCCACTAAAATATTCAATTTTTTATTGAATTTTAGCAAATGTCCTAAGTAATCAAGAAACCTATAGGTTTTTGTCTCTCTGTTTTCATAGTCTGACATTTATTGGAATTGTTAATATATTTCACAACATCTGCTGTGATACGAGGCCAATAATACTTCTGTTGTATTTTTGACATCTTTGAAATTAGTATAAGCCCTACTGTTATAAATGAATCGTGGAATGATTTCAAAATTTCCGTAATTAACGCCCTTGGCACAGCAAATAAATTCTTCATTCATAAATTGTTTATAATCCTAAACGTTGTCCCGTTGTATGTACAACCTTGAGCCTCAAAATGTGTCTTGTCAGCGCCTACTGGATCAAGCAGCGCTTGTCTTATATTAAACAAATAAGTGTCTGCCAACTGGCACTGTTCTTTATTAACTGTCTGAATATTAAGTATATTTAATCCTCCCTAGACTTCCTATTATGTGACGTGTAGCTCTCCTGGGTATCAACTTAAACTATCAGGCACTCTCATTGCCGACCCTGGGTTATATTTTATGTTAAAATTATAATTTACTAATTCCAAAGCCAACCTGTTTAATCGTGAACTTATAGTTTTAACATTCTTATAATACTGTAGACTGGCATAATCATTGAAGATGGTAAAATGTCATTCATATAAATAAGTCTAAAATAATTATGTACACCACACTGTGCAACTCTATCTCTAAAACACTCCACCGACCATCAGTATCTCTCAATCTCGTACTAACATATGCTACCGGTGTAATAGGGTACATTTTTGGTTATATAGACTTGGTGTGACTAGAGAAATAGTTTGACTCAAGGCAGTAAATAAGGAATGTATTCTCTTATAGAATAGAATAATAATAATAATGGATAGAGTTAAATAAAAATAAAAAAAGAAGGTAATTAGTACTAAATGGTCAGAGAGATCCATTGAAAGTATGTTAATTGAAAACGTATATAATATAAGATATAAGAGAAATATGGCAACAGTGTAGATGTGCATAAAACTAAGAGAAATGTGACATCAGTGTATTGTGTGTAGAGGAGGGGACAGGTAAAAGCTGAAAAAATTAGTGAATAAGTTGTTCTCTAAGAAATAAGATGTGACAATAAGTTGTTTTCTTAGTGATCGGATGTGAAATTGAACAAGTTACTTTTGAGGAAATAAGATGTAATTTCAATAAGTTATTTTTCAATAAATGAGAAATCAGACAATAAGTGATTTTCTTGGAGATGAGACATAAAATTAAATAAGTTACTTTTTAGAGAGATGGGACGTTTTCAATAAGTTATTTTTAATAAATTAGATGTGAATTCAAAAGACGACATGCGAGTTAAACAATGAAATAGTTTGAGTCGAGTGCAAATTTTAAGTATTTTGCAGACTTTAGCTTCAGTGTTAGCATGCTTGGTATGACATGCTCAAATTATTTTTCAATAAATACCTAATCATAAAAATAGCTGAAACTTTCAGTTTATTAATAAATTTTGGATAGAATGTTTGCAGAGATATCACGTGGTTTCAAATAAGAGGATAATGTGTTTAATAATAATAATAATAATAATAAACATTCATGAGTTGATTATATTAGATTTGATTTTTTAAATAAGTGATTAATAAAAGAAATTTGCTCATATAAGAATATTGTAAATTTTGAGTATATTGCAGATTTATGTATGAAAGATTTTTATTTTGAATTAGGTTGCAACCACAAAATTAATTTTAAATTGAGTATGTGTGAATTATAAAATATGATGTTATATAAAAATGTAATATTTTATGTTTTTTCAGGAAATATTTTAACTTGTATTCAATCTATAATATTGTTTCTAAAAGAATTGAATGTACATTTCACTATCACATTGAATGTACTCACATCATTATTATTGTGACAAGTTTTGAAAACCTAAAAGCGTACAACAAATGGCATAGAATTAAAGTCAAAATAAACACAATATCTCTCAAATGTCGTTTAACACTATGAAGTTTAAAAATTAACTTGTAATTTATATACACAAAGCAGCAAATTTAACCAATTAATTCAACCAAGCAAATCATTGTAATTTAATAAATTAATGTATAAGAACAAAAACTAAAACATGGTCAATCCACTATTTGTTAGGATCATTAATTTTACTAGGATTTCTCCCTGGATTTTTTCACTTTAAACTAAATAAATGAGTAGTTCAGTCTCTCTCTCTCTCTCTCTCTCTCTCTGAATAAACTATATCAATAATAATAATAATAATATGAACAATCCATCATTATCCAATAACTTTAAAACAGTATAAAAGTTAGCTTTTAATAATGTAATACTATTTCTGTGATAATAAGTATAACATCAATAACATATAGATAGGTTAATTATTTTTTAAATTTCCCAACTACTAAAAAATTTCCAGTTTCTAAACTATTTCACATTGGAGATGGTGACCCCCTTCCTTGTAAATGCAATGTTCAGTTGATTGTATTCGGTGTCATTGATTTGGCATGATTTGTGATATCTTCTTGCTTTAACTGTGTATATGATGTTAATGTTTTATATATTACCTGATGACAATTAATTTATTAATTGTGATTATGGTGCATGTGGGGTTAAAATTTGCATTAAAAGGAAGCTATAATAATTTTGTAAACATAAAAATTAGTGACAAAACAAAAATAAGTTAAATCTATACAATTTTTGCTTTTCAGTATCTCTTTAGAGAATTTGTTACAAACGATGGACCCCACATTGTATGAACAATACAACATTCAAGAACATAATAAATGTACTTCTATTAAGGAAGCAAGTTTCTGTGAGACATACCAAGCATCCAATGTAAGTAGAGAAATACATAACTTAGAAACATACGACTGCCAACAAAATAACCATAATGTTTCAATTAAAAAAAAAACACACCATAAATATATAAATAATCATTCTTTCACATCCAAACATCTCTGGTTTTGTCTGATTGACTCTAATTATAGGCTAGAGCGATGCAAAGGATAAAAAGGTAAGCAAGTAATATAGAAGATAACTATCTTATTTTATTTTGCAACCCAGCAACAACATTTACACTGATTGGCTCCATGGCTACACCAAACACTGAAACATTAAAAAATGATCTGAAACAACTAAGCGAGTAACAAGTAAAGTAACTGATAAGTTTTTACTTTTTAACTCCGCCAATAAGTGACTACTTTATAGACTTTAGCAAAACAAGTCTGTAGGAATCAATGAAGTAAAATAAAGCAATAATTTACTGCTTTCCTTAGCATCTCTGCATTACAGGTTTCTACTGGTCGAGTTATTTCAGTATTTATGTTTTGTTTTTATTTAGATGTTTCTTTTGTGTACTAGCTTCAGAATCAATTGCTAATTGTATAAAACTAATAATCTAAGAGTACAAACTCTATTTATTATAATTTATACCTTTTCCTTATTATACAACAATTTATTAAAAATATAAATATGGTATGAATCAAATTAGAGATATTTGGAGATGATTGAATTATAATATTGTATTAAATAAGGAAAGATGTGGTTTATAACTTTCTAAAGATACCAAGAAGCCAATGACTTAACAATTAAATAATCAATATAATGTTAAATCACTAGAAGTTCCCCCTCCTAATACTAAAATACAAATAACCTTAATAAACTTGTCTCCTCCCCCCCCCCCTCAGTCCAAACAGTTAAAATATTAAACATTTAAATTTTATTGTAACAGCAGATATTTCTTGTTGAAAATTCATATTCAAGAATAAAATAAAGCAATAAAGCTTAAAGTTTCAAAATATTTTAATAATATAATTGAGTAACAATTGTTTCGTTTGCTCAACAATTTTATTGTAGCTCATTTATATTATTTAAATGTTTTGAAACTTTAAGCTTTATTGCTTTATTTTATCCTTGATTAAACATTTATATTAAAAAAATCCATATTTAAAATTGATATGTCTTTCTGGAAATGAAGTTAATACAAAATGTTGTTATTATCAATCAATCAATCAATCAATCAAATATTTTATTTGTTGTAGACAATTTACAATTGTATAACAAACGTCAAAACATAACATTATATAGTACTTTACAATAAAGGTTATTTAGAAATTAACATATTATTATAACAAAGCAAAATTAAGTTACAGAGATAGTAATGACTATTCATCCTCAGAGATAGTTCATTCACCCTCACCTAGCACTGACAAACATCATTCATAAGCCAGGGTCATATCAAAAAAACACAACCAAATTCAATCAGCACAACCAATTACATCAATCAACCATCAACTTAAAATTGACTTTTTACACAAAGAGAGATATTCAAACAAAACAATTTTTACAATAAATCAAATATTATATAATTTAAAAATCCAAGACTGTCACAAAATATACCATACCAAAACATAATTAAATCGTTTAAATTACATTCAAGTCCTTTATATAAATAAAGGAAACAATAAATCAATTATAACAACAGGGCAACACATAAAACATTAAGATATTAAAATAACATGCCAGGTATAAATATATATTAATACATTTTCATAATAAATTAACAATTTCAGATGCCCATAAATATACCTTATATTTTAATTGTGTACTAATTTAACGTATTTGATACAAACGTGTTGTCTGAAACATGGAGTCTCCACACACCCCTGTCAGTGCCCCACAAACTCCTCCACAGAATAACAAGATCCAGACAACAGCAGTCGTCTCAGTCTGCCTCTAAAACATGAATAATCGTTTATCTCTAGCAAGTCTCGAGGAAGGTTATTCATAAATAGCGCCCCAGCCTGCGAAGGTAACTTACTAAATAAATTTAGCCTGTGCTTTTTACCCCGATATTTGCAAGCCATTCTAGTATGGTAATCATGCAAATCCCTATTTTGAATGTGCTTACACTTAAATTTATAATAAAGAATTGTTTCAAATATATAAATGGAAGGTAGGGTGAAGATCTTAAACAATTTAAATGTTTCTTTGCATGATTGAAATTTAGAAAGTCCTCCAATTATCCTAATGGCTTTTTTTTGGAGAACAAATACTCTAGTCACATTCTGGAGTGAGGAATCTCCCCACAAAACGATTCCATATTTTAGAAAAGGATATATCAACCCGTAGTACGCTGTTATAAGAACCTGAGCATTACAATATTGTTTCAGACTTCTCAGCGCAAAGAGACCACTACTAATTTTAGCACATATATAGTCTATATGGTTTATCCATGACAGTTTATTATCAATGAAGAGACCCAGGAATTTTGTTGAAGATACTCCATTTAGTTCATTATCATCCAACCTAATATTAAGTTTTGGATTAAAAGATTCTTTTAGATTGAAATGTATATAATTAGTCGTACTAGGGTTTATAGATAACCCATTGCAACTTAGATACTGTCTAATAGCATTAACTTGTGAGGAAGCCCTCTGCTCCAAGTCATATAAAGATTCTGCTTGAACATTCAATGTTGTGTCGTCAGCAAACTGAATTAGTTTATCCACATGTACTGATGAAATACCATTTACATAAATCAAAAACAATATTGGGCCAAGCACTGAACCCTGAGGGACACCACTTGACAACTCTACTTTGTCAGATAATTTACCCGCAACAGTAACCTGTTGAGTTCTATTATTTAAATATGATTTTAACCATGACAATGGTTGTCCTCGAACACCTATTTTATCACATTTATCAAGCAATGATACAAAGTCCACACAATCAAAAGCTTTAGAGAGATCCAAAAACACACTCAAAACTTTATGCTTACCATCCAAACTCTCAACAATATATTCTATTAACTGGACTATAGCATCTATAGTAGATTTTCCTTTTTGAAAACCAAATTGGCCTTCATACAGGATATTACACCTTTGCAGATGGTTTAATAACTTCTCCAGAAACAATTTCTCGAAAACTTTACTAAACACAGGCATAACAGATATAGGCCTGTAGTTATTTATATCCTTTATATTACCTTTTTTAAGCAGAGGTGTTACCTTAGCTAAATTCAATCTAGATGGAAACATTCCAGTGGAGAAAGATAAATTTATCAAAACCGAGAGAGGTTCAGAAAGTTCTTCGACACACTGTTTAATGAGCCATGTACTAAGCCCATCAATATCCATGGTTTTTTTATTCTTCAATGACCTAACCACTTGGGATACGTCACCAACACTCACAGGTGAAAGAAACATCGGACTTTCATTTTTTCTAACATCATCCACAGAAAAATTGAAACCCTCAATCAAATTTTTACTAAATAATGAATTAAAACACTGAGCAATACTAAAAGGATCAGAGTAGTCTGTGCCCTCAATAGAAAGGGTAATATCTTTGTTAATTTTTTTAGTTTGCTTCCGCTGTTCGTTAATAACCTTCAAAATAGTTTTACTTAAATTTTCTGATTTAATAATTTGTCTACTGACCTCGTAAGATTTTGCAGCAGAAATCACGCGTTTATAAATTTTTTTGTATGTTTTATAGAATTCTTTAATTTCTAAACTTTTGCCATTTTACAATTTTCATAAAGACTTTTCAATCTATTTCTTGAAATAAGGATGCCTTTAGTAATCCAGTTAAGACGCTTAGTCCTATTACGGATCTTTATTTGTTTTATAGGACAAGCTATGTTCAAAAAGAAGACAAATGAGTCAAAAAAATAATTAAATTTGTCATCAGTATTCTTCAGATGGTTGAAATTATTCCATCTCTCTTTATTTAAAAGATATTTCAATAACTCTAAGTTACTTCTACTATAATCTCTGCTCTCTATGAGTTGGGGTTTCAAAATTTTCTCAGGAATACCAGTCAAAATCTCAATTTCCTGCGCATAATGGTCCGATAGCCCAGACCGAACCATCTTCACCGAAAAACCTTCCCCAGGGAAATTAGTAACCACATTATCTATTGCTGTTGCAGAGGATCCTGCCACCCTGGTCGGAGAGTTCACACACCACTTCATACCATGAGATGCCAAAATATCTCTCAATGTGTTTGCTACCCTTGTTTGTCTAAGGACATCAATATTAAAATCCCCGACAATAATAAACCAACACTTCTTTTTAAACAGATTGTGCAACAATACATCCAAGTTAACAAAAAAAGTTTCCAAGTCCCCTGTTGTAGCTCTATACAGACCTACTATAACAATCTCAATATCCTTACTTATGATGTTTACACACGAAATTTCAAAATCTTTTTCCACAATGCTATTATGCATAATTTCAGATGGTGTGCAATTATTAATTATATTATATTATTGAGTAGGCAATGAAGAGGGATGTGATTTATCTTTCTTCAATGGATACACTTATTTTCTAACATCAATCTGTTTACAATAGCCTACTGAATAGGAAAAATAAAAATAAAGTTTTTTTTAATGTTGATTTGTAGTACTAACTTAAAAAAAAAAAAAAAAAAAAAAAATGTATGAAAAGAACTTCATCAAGATAAACTCATCAACATTTTTGTTATAGAAAAAAATATAAATTGTAATTCATATATTTCTCTTTATAACCATTAGTAAAAGTTAAAGATTTGTTTGATAAAAAAGTGTACTGTATTAAAACAAATTCTAAATGTTTAAAATTCAATTTCTTTATATACAAGTAATTAATGAAAAAGAAGGAAAATAATAATAAATTTAAGTAGACAAATTAATTTACATCCATATTTCCTTTAAATTACAATTGGTTAAAAAACAAACAAAGTTAGTGAACACTAGAAATTGCAACAGTTTATCCTTTCAGTAATAGTTTTTGTCTAAATTGTTGACACTGCAAATTTTTCAATGATAAATATATGTTAATTATCAGTAAACCTTCCCCCCCCCCATATCCAAATGTGGTAAATCGCACAACAATGTATTCTAAGAAACCACCAATATATATTTCCTTGTACTATACTTTAAAAGTAAAATTAATTTAAATATTTATATTTTATTATCATACCTCGTAACAACAATTGTGTTTAACTAAAATTAGTGGCTTACTTTCAAATACAATCTTCAAACCTTTTTTTGAGTTTACCATCAACTTAGTAACTATATATAAAAACTTATATTTATTACTTCTTACATATCATATGATGTTGATGGCACAATACATCTTGTACAGTCGAACAGCAGTGGACACCAGCAGTGGCATAGCAAGAATTTTCAGCATTAGTATTTGTTCATTATATTAAACTTTTTGCAGGTCTTATTGTATTTTAGAAATTTTTCCTTTATTACATTCAAAAATGATTTGCTCTATGCTTTGAATTCTCTTACTACACTTGATGCACTTGGGTGAATCTATCATTTTGAAACAACAATTGTACATCAGTGTACATAGCTATGTGATTTCTTCCGCTAGTGTTGTTTCTCCATCTATAAATCCATATCTGCTTGAACTCATATTTTGCAGCTTCATAACATGCACTTAGTGCTTCTACTTGAGGAGGTTTTATGTGGAACTGAACAGTAGCTCTTGCCATTTCATCTGCTTTTTTATTTCTCAGTATGTTGGAGTGATCACAAATCCTTTTTAGATTAATGTTTTTGTATTTGGCAGGGCTCTGAATTATATTATGAATAGTGTTTATATAGTAGAAATATGAAGACGGTTCATGCTGAAATTTGAACAGGAAAGGTGTATATCTTCTCGGTAATGAGTTCTGTGCAGTGCTGAAGTGCTGCAAACGTGGCTAGAAGTTCTGCTTCCATGATTAATTTACCATAAGAGGAGATGTAAAATTCATAATGTTTCTGCATATTTTGATCCTGACTGATTTGTTGGTCGAAGGTAGGGATTTCTAAGTGGAGCATGGATGGTGTGATTCTGCATAAGCTGTGTGAGTCTGAATCTGAACATGCCTCATTTGAGTCTGAATTAGAATGTAAGTGGCTAAAAGGATAATGTTTGGCTAGAGTATTTATATGCTGTAACCAACTTCTTTCTTCAAAGTACAGAGACAGCAGTTGAATATTTAGTTTTATTTGCATGGCACTCATAGATGGGGTTTTGGCGCATTCGAGACAAATTCGTTGCTTCCAGACACCCAAGATGTGTTTTCGTTTGTTCTTTCGAGACATCCAGGCATAGATGATATTAGTTCTAATATTATATACTGAAGATAAAAAGTTTTATCAGTGTCTGTACCCCATGTCCTATTTAACAGAATTTTAAGTTAGTATGTTTTTGAAAAAACTTTGTTAGTTTTACCATTAATGTGATAGCTCTAGACAAGTTTCTCATCAAATTATATATATATATTTTTTTTTTAAATTAGTTGTAATTTAGATCTTGTCACTTTATGATAATATATGCTTGGAAGTATTCTTTGTTTATACCTTTTTGTGAATACTGTACATTCAGTTTTAGATTTTGAAATTGTAAGATACCAGCTTGTTGTCCAATCTTTTATTGTATCTACTCCTCTTTGGAATTTTTTAGAACAGTGTTAAGACTCTTGTTTTTTGACCAGGTGGTTAATAACAGCAGAGTTGATAATGTTGACTGTATGAGGTAGCTGTGGTTGGTTCGAAAACAAATATCATTATGTTGAATAGACTTAGATTCAACATTGAACCCTGTGGTATAACGTTATTGACATTTTTGGAGCCAAGTTGACTTTGGTTTAGCAGAAAATTGTTGATGAAATGTAGCATTTTGCCTTAGAGACCAATCTTAGTGCATTCAAATATTAACCCTTAGCACGCCTATGACGGGATTTCACTTAACCCTCAACTTGACTGGTAACGCGTATGACGGGATATCTCGATTCAACACCATTTGACTTCTGCAGGTATTTTTAATTCGTTTAAAGTCCTATAGAGTGTAGGGAAATGTCCTATTGGTATAACGTGACATTCCCACTACAGTATTTGTTCTCGATCACCTGTCGTTGGTCGTTATTTGGTTGTTATAGCAACCAGGCGCCATTTTGTGTTCTGCCCCAGCACGTATAACGTGATTTCTCATTCTACTACGACTGTCAGTTGTGAAATGTTTTGTTTCAGCGTTATAACTACTATAGCTGTTCATTGTTGATTTGTTTAGGCCGTATTATTGTTTATATGTATATTTAGTCTATATCAGTATTTTTTTTGATGTCCTGAATGTAGGTAATTATTATGAGCAGTAGAAAAATATTTTTGATACGGTATGTTGATTTTTCTCAAAATATTTTTTTAGTAAAATTTATTTGTTTGATGAAATTCAGGTTATTTTGAATTAAATAGTAGGCCTACTTTTATATAAAAAAAATTAATATTTGTTTGTAAATATAAAAAATATATATAATCTGTTTCATAGGGCGGTCAAAAATGTAAAATTAAGTATTTTTTCTTGTTTTAATCTGTAAAAAATTTAAAAAATTTTTTAAAGCCAATCTAAATTTTTTTTTTACCAAATTTATCTGTTACAACCCAAAATCAAATAGAACTTTAAACAATTACAATTTTTTTTTCCCTAATAGCACGTTATGAGTAAATAGCCTAAATTGTTATTCAGCGTGCTAAGGGTTAAAGATATTGAAGAGATCTTGTCAATGGCGGTTCTGAGATCTATTATTACAGCAATTGTTGCTTCTTGGTTATAGAAGCCTAGGTAAACATCATCGCTGATAACTAGAAGTGAATCTATGGTATCTTTCTGAGGACAGATACCATTGGCCTAGAAGGTTGTTTCCTTCCATCCACCAATTAAACCTATTGCTGATGATTCTCTACAGCAGATTTCCTAAACAAGATAGAAATGAAGTAGGTCTGTATGAACTCAGTAGTTCTTTTTGGGTTTGAACAATGGATCACCTAGTACGGTCTTCCATATTTCAGAATATTTGTTTGTATTCCAAATTTAATTGAAAAGTTTGATTACTTTTGTTAGACACTCTGCCGATAGATATATCAGCATGTCGTTATGAATCAGGTCTTCTGATGTGTTTTTACACGTTCACTGCTGCTGTAAATAAGCGTAAATCATACGTAGGAGCTAAACAAAAATTTATTGTAAACCATTAACATTTGTGTTGTTTATCCATAAATGGGTCACAGAACATCACATGTAAATAGCATCACTCTCTCTCTCTGAGCTGAAATCGACCCACCCGTTCGCCATGCATGAATCATACCACTCCGCCCATGCATAACTCCAATTTGTTCTGTGAACCTGCTCTAAACATACATGACACTTAAAAATAGTGGTGCAGTTTTTGATAAAAATTATATACACTCAACTCTCGATTATCCGGGATAATATAGGGTTAAGGCTTCCCGGATAAGTAAAATCGCGGTTAACCCGCAAAACGGTAAAAACAATAGTAAATTTTAAAATAAACAGGTTAAATGAGTTTTATTAACATACATACCTCATAAACTGCAGTAAAAAGAGCATTATTTTCATTATCATACACAAAAATTAAACAAATTATTTACACACACAAAATAAACACACTTTTTTTAAAACTACTTGCACGGGAAAATATTTAAATTACTGTACAGTACTGCAAAAGTAAAAAAAAAAACATATTTCGAATAGGCTTAGTCTAACTTTACTGTTTCTGAAAATAATCAGTCATGGTTTTCTGTTTTTGTACTGAGAAACACTTTTTTCTTTATTTTACTTCTTAGGTTTCTCAAAACAATTTTATCAGTGATGAGAGCATCGTCCTGGCTCTCAATGTACTCGAGCAGTGACTCAACGTTTGCCAAGGCCATCCCATGCGAAACTGACTGCTGTGCGTGTGCGTGCGGCCATCTAATGATTTCAAAGTTGTTTCATTCGGGTGCGAGGGCGCGTTGTCTAATAAAAGAACAGCTTTTTCCGGGAGTCCATTTGACTTTAAATATTTACGTACTTGAGGCACGAAGTTGTTGTCAAACCATTGTCAAGCACATTGTACATAATAAATATTGGAATATTGGTATATATTGGTATCGCGGTTAAGCCGCAACGCGGTTGATCCGATTACGGTTAATCGAGAGTTGACTGTACACTATTTACAATCCCAATCACCTCCGGAATATTTTATTAATTTACAAGCTCTTATGGATTACGTCAAAACACTGTACAGGGCAGAACGCTGGATTTCCAATGCAGGCAGTGCACACATAAAGTCTTTTTCTCCACCCCATTCCTTGAACATAAAATGCTTCTTTTTCTCAATATGTTTCCTTTACTATCCCCTTCTTCAGTTTTTACCATTTTATGAAGTACATCTATTGGTGGAGTGCGTAATGGTAGATCTGGTTTCTGTGGTAGTATTGCTCCAATCAGTTAATTTCTGAAGTTATACAAAGACTTTTTTCCCTGCCAATTCTGTGCATATTGTATAGGTGAGGAGAGTTTATGGTCATCATTTGTACCATACTGTAAATGCATATTTCCTTGTACCATCTTATACTTTTGTGTTTCAATGGATAATATGATACCATTTGATCCCCTTGATCGACCCCCTTCATGTATTGTATTATAGGAAGGGGTTTTTCTTTTGCCTGACCACATTTGTTTATAGCAGTGGCCATGGTATTTTCATATTTTATGGATATGGAGAAGACACTTCTCTTGTCTCTTCATCGACCAACCATTATGCCCTCATAATATTGATATGTTGTCTCCCCTTTCTGAAGCTTTGCCTTGACCACTTGTGCAGGATTATGTTTCTTGTCAGTTTTCAATGTACCTGTGACGAAGGTGTCATGGGCAAGGACTTTACTTGCAAGGGAAACACTATTATAAAAGTTGTCCATGAACGAGTGCCCTTTCCAAAGTAAACCCCTCATCTTAGGCAAAATGACTTTTGATGCATGTCCTTTACTTTCAAGTTGATCGTATTTGCCTCCATGTACAATAAAGCGGAGGCACAAACCTTCTGGTCATTCAAGGTGTAAAGCTTGATGCCATATTTATGGCGTTTGCCTTTGAAATATTGTCTAAACTGGAGCCTTCCTCTCCACAACATCATGCCTTCATCAAGTGACATCTCCTTGCTGGGTTCATATATGCTTAACATTTTGTTGTTTAAAAAAATCTACAAGTTAGTACACTTAGAGGAGACGATCATTGGCATTAACATTGATACGAGTTGGTTTACAAAAATATAGACACCGCAATATAATTAGAAATCTGTCACGGCTCATATACTGCCTAAACACAGGAATATTGTACAATCAATCCATTTTACAATAGTGCTGGTACCTGCTGAGCATTATTAGTCCCATATGCAAGAGCAATCCCAAAAAAAATTCAATTCTGGTATTGTTAGGTCTTTGAATGCACAAACTCTAGATCTTGGCACAGTTTTAGAGCCACAAAACACCTCCATTGCATAGGCATTTGTGTATTTACAAACTTCTTGGAAAAAAATGTCTTCAAACAACAACAAAAACCAGTCAGCAGGCTTATTTTCTCCTGGTATTTGGGACACGTACTCGTAAATGATTTTGACCTACAAATGGTATTTTTTTAAGTCCAGCAAAATTATTACTCCATATAGAGAGTGTGGTAATATCGCCATGATCACTATCAACTTCACTTTCATCCATAAGATCAGAACTGTCTTTATCTGTAGGCCCAAGTTCATCGTCACTGACCTCTTGCCGCGAGTTATTTGGAAGTGACTTTGTTTGATGGAATTAACCTAAAATCACTTATAAAATGAAATTTAATACTCGTGTTGGTTAACTACTATTAACACAACACAACACAACACTAACAATACACGAAAATGGACAAAAAAAGAATAAGTTCAAACTGACCACCGTTAACGCTTCTACTAGTCAGGCACAACAAGCAAAGAAACACGGCTTGTTCCACATTCAAGAGCCTGGCTCGAACTGAGGCTATTTATAGAGCAACACAATGTGGAAGATTCCGTCCTGGCTACTTGGCACGCTATGACGCGGGCTGGTAGAGATCAACTCGACCCCACTCAGTGTGTTAAGCTGGTAAGTAGCTTACTTGACCTCACAATTTTGGATGTTTGGGTTACAGTCTTGTTGGTGACAAAATATGTGTTGTAGATTAGTTGAAAGGACAATCTCTTTTTTTGTTATGTTAATGTCTTAGGAAGGGAAACTTGTTTGTCAGATTTGGAGCATTAGTGGTTATCAATGCTACAGAATTTTCATCCAGCAAGAGAGTACTAATGGTATTTATGATGTATGTGACTTTTTAATATGATTTTTCTTCTATAGTTCTGAAGTTCGTCCACAATATAAAAGATGGGGTATTTTCATTAACTGTAGTAAATGTTCATGGAATTAATTCAATCAAAAACCATAAAAATACTTTTTTTATCAATTTTGTTTATATCAAAAAGGTAGGTTTCTAAAATTGGCACAAGTTGTGGAAAGAGTAATAATGTCAGCTGGTCACATAGACACTAGTTGAAGTCCTTATCGATAATCCAGTCAAATCAAAATTCCATTAACTATTCTTTCAGGAGAATTGTTAAAAAAAAGTTTAATAAATTCGATAGTTTTATTTCTATTTTTAAAGTTCTTGTTTGTGAGTATGTATTTTATAATTTTAAACTTACTAGACAATGTTCTTATGAAAGAACTAACAATATGTGATTTTATGTATTACAGCATCCCATAATGAAGTTATTGTCAAAATATACATGATCAGAAAAAGTGAACATTGTGTTTAACACTAAGCAATTCTTTTTTAATTGTATAAATTATAAATTGTTATATTAGTTTCTTGTTAATGCAATTTTATAATATGTGTAATGAATTTGATTTATTTTACAACAATTTATATTAAAATATACTTTTTGCCATTCAGAGAAAACTATCTAACAGTGTGGATGCCTCAGTCACAGCTTTTAGCCATGCTGTACGTCTTTTAGGTTCAGGTTTAAGAGTTGCACATCGTGTTAAGTGTCGAAAATCTGGAGAAGAAGTTGCAAAGCCTGGATTGTGCCAACGACTTCAAAACTTGAATATTGTTGAGTGGCAAGAATTCCTTAAAAGGTCATCCTCATTTGCCCGGAGTATTGACAATCCTAGTTCTGTTGGAATACATGTTGGTATGGAATTACCTACATACTATGATTTGTATGCCATAAATACTATCACTGCAAATCTAGAAAAGGTAACTCAAGTACTATATTATCTGTTTGTACATAATTTATATACTCCTTTAAAAAAGTTTGGATTCATAATTTGGATTGTCATAAGTTCATTTTACACAAATTGCCTATTCTTATTTTCATTTCATGCTTAATTTTTCCTGTTTTCTATTATTTTACAAAATGTACAAAAATTCAATTTACAAGTATGTTTCAATAATAACAAAATTATAATAAATAAACTGTATTGATAAAGTTACATAATTTGGTATAAGGATGTAAATTAATAGAAGAAGATGAGTGTGCATATATCTTGCAATATTTCAGACTAGTAAACGTCAAAGATTTCATATGTTCGAACCTGGTTGATGACTAATGTTTTTCTGTGTTACCCATTCTCTCATTTTCATTAGTCTAATTGGCATGAAGTAAACAAATGTCAAAAAATATTTAAAAATGAGAAGAAACATTAATTTGAGTTTTTGAGTTGTTTAACATTTTCTAAATTCTAGCATATAAATGTTACTAATTTGTTTATGTATTTACTGGAATTAAAAATACCGGAATTTTTGTGTGTCTTAAAAATACAAGACTTTATGCATCTTTGAATAGGGTATCTGCCTGATGTTGGGCTTCCGATTTAGAAACTTGGCAGGTATTAACAACTGCTTAGTGAGTTAAAACATCCAGTTGATTACCTAAACATAAACTAATTTTATGTATTTGTAAACAAATGAAAATTGTCACTCAGTCTACACCATCTAGGTAATAATAAAGTGTAATAATAATAAAATTAAGAAAAAACAAAACTGTTTTGAACCCACATGGCGGTCATTGCTACGTGTTTATTTAATTTAGTTAATATATATATTTTTTACCTTACCTTTGTTCATGGCACTTACTGGTATGTTTGTTAGTTAATGAAGGTCAAATTCATTTGAATTTTATTGTTATTAATATGTTGCTGTCTCCTTTTAGTGTTGAGTCAGTCCCATCTGGCTGAGGTGAAGTCTCAAGTCTTGTAGAGAAAGTGACTTTTTTTAAGCACTATAGATTTTTACGAGCACAGATGTTGTAGTCTGTGCACACATAGTTTAAATATAGATTGAGTCATAAAGATGACTCATTAATAAGTTGATTGATTGTCATACAGTATTAACATTCTGCCCACCTAAAACAACTTTTTTTACCTGACCCTATTTAAGTAGTATAGAAATTGAAATCTAGTTATATGGTCCATCCAACAACTCTAAGAGTTAAGGGTTGGCATCAGAGATTTTGCTCCAATGACAACCAGACAAAGAAAGAAAGAGAAACGTCACTAACCCCGTAGCTAATGACGAGACCTGATAGAGACCCGTATCTCTGACAGGCAAGACATGGGTTGTGCAGTCGAGGTCCCTATAGGGATGAAAAGAGAAATGTTCGATGGCTAGAGTAATAAAGCTTGAGTTGCTTCAAAAATAAATAAATTGTTTGAATTTAAAATAACTTATATGAACTTAAATTAACTTGTTAAAACTTAAATAAATTGCTTGCTTAAGTACATAACTAAAATTAAACTTGTACAAGAGTTATATTTGTGGTTACCTTCCTAAACAATAGGAAGTGGACATAATTTATTTACGGGTTGTGTTAATGTCCCTGAATTAGTTCACACTACACAAACAATACCATCCTTGCCCTTTGTGATTTCTGTTATTAAACTAAGAGGCCATTTTAATAACGGAAGATTATTTTCTTTTAATAAAATTAGGTCTCCCACCTTACAATTTGGATTAGTTTTAGTCCACTTGACCCTTTGTTGAAGAGTATTCAAATATTTAACACTCTAGCATCTCCAAAATGATTGTGTAATTTGTTGAATCAACCTCTAACAAGAGCAGAGATTTAATTTAATAGGACTAAAGTCAACTCTTGGATAGGAAGTCAACGAGTCCCAATCAAAAAATGACCTGCTGTAAGAACATCAGTTTCATTAGGTTTAGTCAATAGAGAACAAAGTGGTCATTTTCAAAATTGCTTCTATTTGACAGAGAAGAGTCATTATTTATTCAAAAGTTAATGTTTGATCGCCAACTACTCTCTTTAATTGAAATTTTACTGATTTAATACCCACCTCCCATATACCCCCGAAATGATTGGTAGCAGGTGGTTTGAAATGCCAAGTAATGCCCTGATTATTAAGTGCATCTGTAATTGAAGTTTGTGTCGTTGGTTATGATTATCCAAATGAGTATTAGCTCCGACAAAATTGGTCTGGCAGTCACTACATATGTGTGAACAGCAACCTCGACATGTAATAAAATGAAAAAATGCAGATAAAAAAGCATCAGTTTACAAAGATGAGACCAATTCTATATAAATCGCCTTCATAGATAAACAGATAAACAGACATATGTACGATTTGAGAAATTGAGGTTTTTGAAGTCAATCAGACTTGGTGATGATTGATCCACCGAAGTCTACTCCTAGATGTGGAAACGGTTGAGATTGTGTAACTCTAAAGACAGGGAGATCTGACATGACAGGTTAAAAATTTGTATTTTGAAACATGCACACTTGACACATTGGTATAGACCAGTAGTTCCCAACCTGAGGGCGATCGCCCCCAAGTGGGCGATTTGGGTTCTAAGGGGGGCGACAGGGGAACGATGAGTATTAAAAGACAGAAAAAATAAAACTGTACTGTAGGGTAGAATCTTTACTGTCGCGGATACACTCTTGTTTTACCTGCTGCAAAAAAAAATTGTTGAAATTATGTTAGGTGAGGGCTCTAGAAATAAGATAAGTCAATCAGTGCCTTTAAGCAAAAATACTGTTTCCAGGCGAATTGATGAAATGGCTACAGACGTTGAATCTAAACCTACCAATATGCTGAAAGAAAGTAAATTTGCTTTACAGATAGATGAATCAACTGTAATTGGTAACAAAGCAATTTTATTGGCCTATGTGAGATTTATCAATGAACAGAAGGAAATTACTGAGGAAATGTTATTTGCAAGAAGTTTGATCACTGATGCGAAGGGGTCATCAATTTTTAATGTGGTAAAAGAGTATTTTGAGGAAAAAGAGATTCCCCTCTCAAATGTGAGTGCCTGCGCTACAGACGGTGCTCCTGCCATGTCAGGTCGCCATGCTGGGTTTCTGGCCCACTTCAAGAAAGAAGTTCCAGACGTTATCACCATACACTGTGTCATCCATCGCCAACACTTAGCGGCAAAAAATTAAGTGGTATCCTGCATGAAACCCTACAACTTGTCATTAATGGGGTAAATAAGATAAAGGCTAATTCCCTAAATGACCGTCTGTTCCGACAACTTTGCCATGAAAATGACGAGGTGTTTGAGCGATTGCTTCTTCATACGGCCGTGAGGTGGCTTTCCAAAGGAAACTGTTTGCGCCGTTTCTTCGAATTGTTTGAAACAGTAACGGAGTTTCTCGACTCATGTGATCCTGGATTAAGTCAAACTTTGAGACATCGCAAATTTTAAATTGCATACCTTACCAACATTTTTGAAAAACTCAATGAAGTTAATGTTAAGCTTCAAGGAAATAAGATGAATCTTATTAAAGGCATTATAAGGCCAAAGGCATTATAAGTTCATTCATTGCCAAGTTTGAAATTTACAAAGTTAATATTGGTCGTAACGAACTGAGTCAGTTTCCTTCCCTAAAAAAATACTCAGAATCTCTTCACCTACAAGATGAACAAATCTTTACTTTCACGGACACCTTGATAAGTTGCAATGCAACATGAAATCAAGATTCGAAGACATGATTAATCTTCAAATTCCGGATTGGATTTTAGATCTATTTTCGTTTGAAGCAGTGGACGCTCTTGAAAATCTTTTGCAGACAGAGTTTTTGGACCTTAAATATGACTGTGAGGCAAAGATGGTTTTCAAGCAGTACGGTTACGAGTTAGGCTGGGTAAAACTTATGGACACTTATCCACAACTGTGGGGAAAGGCTGAATCCCTTCTCATCTCATTCCTATCAACATATTTAGTTGAAAAAGGATTCAGTTCTGTTGTCCAGCTCCTCACCAATCAAAGGAATTAATTGGATGTTTGCACCAAAGGAGACTTGCGCCTTCACTTGACGATCATACAGCCGGATATTCAGGCTTTGACTGCAGTCCACCAAGCGCAAGGTAGCTATTGAAAAGGTAAATAAATTAATTTAAAACTATAAATAATTTAATAAAATTGGTTCAGGATACTTAATGACACAACATAAAGAAAAAATATTTCTTTTAACTATTTAATAGAATATTTTTTACTCTCATTCTACAGTTTCAGGTATTTAGATCAAAACAACTAAGAAAATGTTCTTTGTAAAAGTAGTCGCTCTACGGTTGTTTTACACGGGTAAGCACCGGGAGTTGCTAAAAGGAAATAATAACTAATTACTTTGAACTGTAATTTTTACAGAGATGCGGAGTGTCATTTTCTTCAGGATCAAAAGGAGAATAACATACTAAAATTTCATCAAAATCGTTAAAGCAGTTTTTGAGTGTTTTTTTTCTATTTTTATCGGAAAATCAGCCTTAAAAATTACACACACAAACCCAAATGCTTATACTTTTTTATGTAATATAAAATAACTCTCTGAAACTTGTTATCTCCAACAAGCTTACAAGATGCCCAATGTTTATGGTTGAGCTCCAACTCATGAGATGGAGTATAGTGAGATGAAGAATTCTGGACACATCTGCATTGGTTAATTATTTGTTGTAAATAGTAATAAATCATTAACAGAATAACATACTCTATTATTTGTATAACGACACGGTACTTAAAATTAAATTAGGTATACAGTTCTAATAAAATTTTTTTCTTTATTTTTGACAGGTGTGAGTCATCTTCCACAAAGGGGCGATGCCCCATAAAAGGTTGGGAACCACTGGTATAGACGTTTTCATATAACATTGCAAGCATACACCCGAAATTGCTGATCCAAAATTCCAAAAATTCTGTTAAAGAATTTATTGTAATGGACAAGGATCCATGGAGTCATCAATAGAATCCTAAATACGATTGACCAACTAATGATAAAATGCTGACTTTTAAAACTGTTGTATTGGAGATGTTAACATGATAGATGAAATGATCATTTGATGATTACCATTTGACTGTCAAGACTTTAATAGTCTTTTGATTTTCTTTGTCAAAACAGAGTGGTACTTCCTGGTAATTATGAGGGAAAATGTTTAGTGACTGTGGTTTGTTGCTGGACTACTTTTTGAGTTAAAATCCGCCTACCTTGAGTAACAAAATTAGTTCAAATTGTAATGCTTTGGCATGTTCAATTGAATTAGAACCTGACACAACATCATCGACATATGTATCATTCAACAAAACTGCTGCTGTCATTGAAAATTGATGGCCTTTATCATGAGCCAATTGGTGTAGAGTTTGTAATGCTAGAAATAGAGATATAGTTATCCCATAGGTAACAGTATTTAAATGATGAATTTGAACAGGCAAGTCAATAGAGTCACGCCATAGAAATACTTTGATATGATACATTATTAAAGTGCACACGAATTTGCCAACACATCTTGCAAATATCAGGAATAAAAACAATTATGTGTTAGTGAAAGTTGAATAATATTTCTTGCAGCTTTACAGCAGACAAACCGAGTCATTTAAAGACACATGTAATAATTTAAAAAACGGAGAGCTAAGATTAAGTTACCAATCGCCACACGTTGTGCGACAAATGTAACTATTTAGAGAACGTGGGGTTGAAATTTACATAAAACCACAAATTGCCCAACCTTGTGTGACAATTCTGATAATTTATTAAAAGGGGAAAAGCTAATATTGAAAGAAAAGTAATACAATGTTGGGCGCCATGGCAAGTGCATATTTGCCAGTATAAATTTTGAATTTTAATCTTAAGGGTCGTGAATTCTTTGAAAACAGTATACTTAATGGAATGTAGAAGTCATGGGCGTACCCAGCGAGGGGCAGGGGGCAGCTGCCCCCCTGGAAGCAAAAAAATAAATCTTTCTTATACATTTTGTTGCTGGAATTTAATACAATTCTTGAAATAACTATTTTAATAATCAATTGTATATTGAATGACCATGGCTTCCCCCCCCCCCCTAGTTTTGATCCTGGGTACGCCCTTGGTAGAAGTCTTTATACTTTTAAACAAACATCATGTTTAATTAAACAGAAACACAAGAACATATATAAAAAAAAAATTCTACAATTAATCAATTTAAAATTTCCTAAATTAACAATTACATAGTGACAAACAAAAAATATCAATTTAGCAATCTAAAGCTTTCAGTAATTGGGCTTTATCATTTCTCTAATTTCTAGGATTGTGAGTTTGGGCCTTGTTGAATTGAAATACTCCAAACTCATATCCTATTCAAGCTTGAAAGTATAGTAAAGTTAGGAATAAAAAAATATATATAAAAACGTTAGGCCTCGTTATGCCTATTATCAATATGTTTTCAAGGAAGACAACTAGAAATCTACAGACATTCATGTTTGTAGTGACATATTACAAATATAAAATAAAAAATACAGAAATCTTTTAATAAACTAACATTAACTAAAACTAATACATACTGGATAAATCCTGTGTCCTTTATAACAAACGTGGTTATTACCATTTATATCAGAAACCCACTCAAACCGTAGGCTTCGAAGCACATGGCTGGTAAAGGTCTGGGCCCTATTTCACACTCCATTTCAAGTTTTTATTTTCTATCTAACATTTTCTATTTTCACTATTCTTGGTTCAATGTACGAACATTGTCTAATTTACAACATACATTATATTATAGGGAACACTCAGTATTTATTTGTCGTTTAAGACTGAAAATTGTCCTACTCCCACCAACATGTGGTTGCTTATTATAAATCATTTTTTAACCACATTCGAGTCATTTTTATTACAAATCAACCATCGTTGACCATATATATGTCCTCCAGCAAAACAACTGTTCACTCTAATCACTATCAGTTTTACATAACTATACTTTTTACTTAAAAATCGTCATTAGCCATTATAGGCGACTCACATCTCTAGAGTTCTACTGAAGAGTGAAGACTGCCTAGAGTGCCTACTGACGCAATGTCTAGTTACCGCTCAAAAACCTCTCTGGAACAAGTCACATGTCTCACTCTTATTTCACTTACAAATAGTTCTTTTTGTTCTACCTATTTACAGACATCACATATGTTTCTTAGATTGTTTCTGATCAATTACCTCTTTTAATATTTTTCATTTCTTATGTTATTAAAATAAACGTTCAGACTATTTCCTCTTGCGCACTAATCCCATATAACCTACTCACATTTTTTCTTATTTCTAATTACAACAATTCTTATTCTCTACTTATCTCTAACTAAAATTTACAATTTTCTAATTACTTTTCATCATTTATATCTCTTCGAATTTTGTTCTTTGTTAAATTATAAAAGATCATTTTTGCAGACTATTTGGCTATTTGATTCTACTTGCCGTTACTTTTGTTATACGTACCCCCCCCCCCCCAACAAATTTTACATTACGCTTAGTCCCTCCCTTATTCAAACATCTGTTCTCCATTTCACAATTTAATAACACCCAAAAATTCACAATGTTGCAGAACCCCACAAAATCTGTTGCTTCATTTGTAAAATGAAACAACCGATTTTCTTTTATTTGATTGTGAATTTTATTTATAATTCTACTTTCATTGGTTTTAAGATTCAAAAGTTTTCCCCAACAAAATTCGACATAACGATTAATAATCAGAAACAAAAAAAAATTCAGCAGCAAAAGTATTATTTATTAATCAAAAAACAAAAAAATTCCTTTTCTCCTTTAAACTTTTACACATTTTAAACTATCTATTCAATCTTCCTAATTATTGTTTAACGCTTTAAAAATCTTTCGTTTTTATTTATTACTATTAGATCATCTACTTATTTTAGACTTAATTACTTTTAGTCACCCCACCAACTTTAATCATTATCTTAATCTTTTTAATATTTGATTACTTCTATTGTTTATTTCAATCAAAATACCTTTAAAAAATATTATCATGTTATCTTATATCTCTTCTTAAAAAGAAATTATTGTTCAATTTACTTTATTCATAATTTACATTTTATTGCTAGGTCAATTCATTGATTTTCTTAAATTTTGCTAAATCTTTTTTATAATTATCACTATTTCTCAATTCTACCAAAAATTCATATTACTTCTCTAAAAAATTTTTTTAATAAACTATCTGTAGGCTCAAATCAACTCTACTTAAAAAACGTTGTACTACGGTATAGTATCTCATCTTAAAATTCATCTTCTTCAGACCTTTCATAAATTCATAACTTTGTTATATTAACTTAAAACCACATCTTGAAAAATTATCGTCTTAGCTTCTCAAAATAAAAAAAATCATTATTAATATGTGCAGAACCCTCTGGTTGGCTGCCATAACCGTCGTGGAAAAAATATCTTCGCAGAATCTTCATAAAATCTTATATCATCGCAGAATAAAAAATACATCGTAGAAACTTATATCATCGCAGAATCTTCATACCATCGTAGAAAACTTATAACTCGTACAAAACTTCATAAATCACTATATCATCATAGAATATTTATAACTCATAGAAAACTTATATTATCGCAGAACCTTCATAAAACATTTTATCATCATAGAAAACCTCTATTAAAAAATATTAAGAAAAAAATCATCATTATTACCTCTTAATACAACTAATTATTTCTCTTCATAAAAAATCTCATACAGCTTCATTCTTAACTTTAATACCATAACCTCCTCCATTATTTAACAATTCATCAATATCAACTATCTCTTAATATTCCTTACTTCTCAATTTAACAAATCACTTATGATCTTAAACTTTATTATATATTTATCATTTAATAAATTGAATTGTTATCCTCTTTTAATAATAAAAAAAAACTTCACTTAAATCACATTATACCTCAAAAAGAATTCTTATTACTTTATTAATAAAATGCATCTTAAAAATTTCACGTATCTTATATAAAAAATCTTAATTATTGAACCTAGCAAAGAACTTATCCCATTTAAAACATTCAACCCCTTTTATTTTGTTTAAATATATTTAAGTATGTTATTTATCAAATCATCTTATTCCCTCTTATCTTATTTTTTATTATTATATTTTAAGTTTACTCTATATACTTTCAAAATTATTAGATTGACTTATATCTTTTTAATATTAAAAACTCTTACAATTTTAAACAAATCATATCATAAAATTATTTTAAATTTAGTTATTTTTTTGTCGCTTTAACTCCCATTAACTCACTCTCTCCCACTTTGACACGTCTTGTCAACTAAATTTTAAATTGTGCCCTTCTGGTCACCAGTTGAAACTCTCCCATTGGAACAAACAATGTATACCTCAGAAATGCAACAGTTATGCAATGGCCCTAATAAATTCAGACCACCACCCATTACACACATTCTTCCACAAAACTTTTCCAATGTTGTCCTTTATGCTTCATATATACGATACAACATCGACTACTGTGACCCAGCCTCCAATCATAAGTTTATTTTAGACTTTTAAACCCATATGTTTAAAAAATTTGAATCTAAATCATTACATTATGTATAAAAAAAATTTTTTATCCAATACTCATTTTCTGCTTAAATAATTTTCCTTTTATATTCTTATATCTAACTACAAACGACTCTTAACTAATACTATGTTAAATTTATGATTTCAAAAATTTTTTATCAAACATCAATTCTTTGTAAAACTTGTTTGTTCCTCCAGATTATTTCTTTCTTTCTATGATTTCCACCTTTTCTTGACACTCCTTTAACCATTAGCTTCTTCCCATGGTTTTGCCCTAGTCTAGATACCTTTTCAACCATAAATTTTTTCTTATGGTTTCCCCTAACCTAAACATCTTTTGTACAACTGATTTCTTTTTGTCTACACCCCTAATTTCATTAAAAACTTTTGTTATTTCTGCGAATACTTCTACAAACAATTCTTTACAATTATCATATTGTGATACCATTGTATCCATTTCTAAATTCTCTTTTACAAAAATACTTTTATTTTCATGATCCTGCCTCCTAAATTCTTCCCTAACCTTACTCATAAAAACTTCTTCATAACCCATTGTCCTATTACTACTTCGTTTCTTTATCTTAAAATCGAACTGTACTTCCCTATAACTTGACTCGCCCTTTACATGATTTTTAACTTTAAATAGACTATCATAGCACAATCATTCACACGAACGTTTTCTGTTACTTTTGTTTCACTATTCTTGATAAATACCTTTAATTGAAAATTAATATTTACTTTTTCTGCTAATCTACTTGCCATTTTTGTATAAATCTCATTTCTTACTTTAAACACAGCGTGTAACATCTTTGTTATTTCTTTTGATTCTATTTCCCTATCTATCTCATCCCGTCCTAACCCTACATGCCACTGTTCATCCAATTCATCCCTTCTTAACTCTATACACCATTGTTCAGTTCTATTACCCATTTCATCTATTTTCAAATCTTCTTTTCTTAAACATTTACTTAAATTTCCAAAATATTTATCAGCTTCTTGTTTCATTGCTTTAAACTCTCTCATTACCCTCTCTTTTTCACTTATTAGATTATTATTTATTATACCTTCCATTTTGAATTGGTTTATATTCCACTTTGAACTTTTAAATTATTTATTTTAAACTACGGTATTTTTTGTCAATGTTACAAAAATTTAAAGAAGGAAGAAGGAAAAATAAAAATAAAATATTCTTAGGCTATTACTCATGTTAATATCTTGCAATACTCTTACTTTTAAAGACTCTACACTCCATCCAATATTCCATTATTTTCGACTTTGTTTATAATTTTAAAATCTCTCTAACTATAAACAATTTGCCCCACGTTGCTGTGCCAATTGTAATAATTTAAAAAATGGGGAGCTAAGATTAAGTTACCAATCGCCAAACATTGTACGACAAATGTAACTATTTAGAGAACGTCGGGTTGAAATTTACTTAAAACCACAAATTGCCCAACCTTGTATGACAATTCTGATAATTTACTAAAAGGGGAAAAGCTAATAATGAAAGAAAAGTAATAAAATGTTGGGCGCCATGGCAAGTGCATATTTGCCAGTTTAAATTTTGAATATTAATCTTAGGACCATGAATTCTTTGGAAACAGTGTACTTAATGGAATAATGCAATGGATTGTAGAAGTCTTTTATACTTTTAAACAAACATCATGTTTCATTAAACAGAAACACAAGAACAATATATAAAAAAAAATTCTACAAATAATCAATTTAAAATTTCCTAAATTAACAATTACATAGTGACAAACAAAAAATATGAATTTAGCATTCTAAAGTAGGGAAACCGGATGGTACAGAATGACGAGATCCACTGAATATACGTCTGCCTAAAAATACTTGAATTGAAGAAGGTGTGCAGAATTCAAGATCCGCAAGTTGAAAATCCAAAAAATAATCTTTGATAGAGGCATCTAACATTATGGAGCCTGGATGTGACATACATTAAACTATACCTTTATTGTTTAGAACAAAAGTAGACCCTAGTTCTAAAATTAAAATTTGAGACTTGCACCATGGAAGCAACAATTAGTTGACAAAGGTTTCTGTAATAAATGAAAATTGACTGAGATGGGTAAATAAACCCCTAACTTTATATAAATTGCCAAAATTATCTTGAATGCTAATAACAGCAGCTCCTAAAAGCATTCAAATTGAAGTAATCAATGAAGTACAATTGACAACAGTATTGGTTTTGATAATATTTTCAGAAGTTGGTTTGATAAAGCTAGAGTTTGGTTTACGAACCTCATTCTCATGTAAATAAGTATGATGTGACCAATTATATTTATGACTACGATTCTTAGAAGAACACTAATCAGCCATGTGCGAGGAGCTTAAGCATTTAAAACAACTACGTTTTGATTTAACAAAGTTATATCTTGAGTTTAGTGATCGCTCAATAAATTTTTAACATTTATGAATTGAATGATCTTCATTACATTATGTACAATATAGTGATATAGGAATCCTGCTTGTTACAAAAGTTTGAGAAGGTTGACATTTGTTTGAAGGTTTTGAAAATCTTTGAGTTTGAGGCAACACGTTTACATTTGAAAGTGACCTAATACTAATTTGCGCATGACCTATAGTTGCTGATTCCAAAGCTCAGGAATGATGATTAAGAAAATTTAATGCACAATCTATAGTTGGGAATTTTTATTCGACAATGGATTGTTCAAATAATTGTCTTGTTGGAATGTCCAATTTTTGTAACAACAAGTGAAGCAACATGAAATTTCCATGGTCAATAGGTAGCATTAAATTTAAAAGTGTATTTAGCTTATCATTAAGTAAATATAAAAATTGTTTTACTTGTATAGGACCTTGTATTGGCTTTAGTCATCCAAATAGCTACTTCCCAAAGCCCTAGAGTTGTTGAAACGGTTGCAAAGTTTTGACCATATATAATAGTTGTCCTTTGTCATAGGAAGCATCTGAATCAGCTTAATTGCTTCCGCCTCACAACATGATATCAAATACTGTAACCTTTCAATATTTAAAAAAAATGTTACCGTCACGGGATGGTCGTCAAAAGTGAAAACTATCAATTTTAAAAATTAATAATAAATCAAATAAATATTAAACTTTCAATATATGTAATAAAAAACATGAATTATATGTAATGGTTCGTAGTGCAATATGTTTCGTAGATTTTTAGTTTTAATATGTATGTGATATAGTTTGTGCAATATTTTTGCATCGATTATTAGTTTGACTATGTATGGGAGTCTGAGAAAGTTAGTGCAATAGTTTTCATAGATTTTTAGTTTTAATATGGTTGTATGGGTAAGTGTGAAAGTATGTGCAATATTTTTCCATTGATTTTGAAATGTTTCCACCTGGATGGGATTTTAAAAGAAACTTTTTGAGAATAGAGTCGGGTAGGTGTTTTATCAGGGTATAGTTTACTCTATCAAGACCAGGAGCTTTATTTTTGGTTTTAGATTGTAAAGCTATTTATTATTCACTGAAAGTAAAAGGTTTTATAAAGGATAGTATTGAGTGTTGAAAAGTGGCGAAACTAATTCTGTTTTGTAATGAATATAGTCAGGAATAATATTTTTAAGAAAGTTGCAGCTTAGTTCTAAATCATTTAGCAAGTAGTTATTGCTATTTTAAACGCTTAAATTTTAAAATGTTTTATTGTGTTCAATGCTTCTGGATTTTTTTTTCTCCTGTAATGTCCAACACATACTTTGCCAACCAGAAATCTTGGCTTGTTTAGTTATATTGCTAGCGGAAATTTGAGATTGCATATGTTTTGCAAAAAGGAGTCATGTTAGCTTTGAAGTTTTTAAAACACAATCTTCCTATTTCAATGGCTTTTGAGCAATTCACATTCCACCAGCATTTAGGCTTAAATTTTGGATTCCATTTATAACTGTCCAGTATAACTCTCCATTTCGCTGTGGAGTAGCCTCCTCTACTTAATTTTCAATTATGCTCCACAAAGAAACCATGGGCGTCATCACCAGTTCATTATTGGGGGGGGGGGACATATGCCGGGGGTCTGGGGTTATGGAAATTTTTTAAAATTAAACTTCTCAAAACATATTTTGTATGCATTTATTTATGCGATTGTAACAGAAATGTAATGTTAAAAACCCTAGTAAAGACAAAGCCCGATCTTTACCTTTTAAGGTTTTAAGTAAATCATTCGTTTTTAGCTAAAATATTTTTACATCTCAAATATTGGGGGGGGCGCGTCCCCCCCGGCAATGACGCCCATGAAAGAAACCAAACTTATGTTTGCATTTGTGTTCTGAGCTATAAGACGTTTTACTTCAGCTTTAAAAATATTCCAATCAGTGAGTTTATAAGTGTTTATGGTAATTGTAAAGTGCTACTAAATGTGGGATGAATTACTTGAGATGGATCTTTGATTGGAGTTCTGAATTTCATTATTATAGGGAATTGAATACTATTCATAGAGTCCGTACAGACTTCCCAGTTCATTAGGGAATAAAGTGTATTTGTGTTGAATCAAAGGATAGATCAAGTGAAGGGTTTTTTTTTATATATATTATTTATATAAACCTGGGACTGTTGTCATTTATAATGATAAAATTGGAAGTACAATAAGCTTTGAAGTGTTTGGTCTGCTGGGTTTGGGTTTCAAGAGTGGATTGACATGGTGGAAGGTGTTGGTGTTGAGTTATCGCTTTTGATACTCTACTCGAGATTCAAAAAATCGTATCTGTTGGTGAAGTATATGGATATTAGTGATCGACTGAAATGAACATTTTTAGTCTTTGATTGCAGATTTGGAAAATCTGTATACCTCTTTGGGTCGACTAGATAACTAGCTACTTCTACAAAAGATTTCCTTTATAATATATATGTAAGATGCCTTTTAGTTTTGTATGTGATTAGGAAAAATTTACTAAGTGTTATGTGAACATCTTTTTGCTCTCCCATAAAGTTCTTACTCTGTCTTTGTCTGATGTACTCAGGGCATTCTTTACTTGAGCTTTTATGGTTACCATGGCAAAGAGTACAAGCAAGAATATTGTCACACTCATCATGGTGAGGTTCACCACTAATTTTGCATAATCTTTGATTTTTACATAAAGATGTGTGTGTAAGTTAGTGCAATATTTGTGCACTATTTATTTGAGATGGGTTTCAGAAAGCATAACTTTTGAAAACTCTTGTATTAGTGAATCTTCTTTCTTTCAGCAAAGTTACTCCTCCAATATATTCAGATTATGCCTATGGACGAGGGTCAATTTTTAAAAACCCTTGTTACAAATTAAAACTTTATTAATGAACAAAATTCCGACTGGCAATACAAACTACAACATTTTTTTAAAATTTTTCTATGTAGTGTTCATGAAGATCTAAACTTGTGGAGACATGGCAGAAATTTACCTATCTTTTCATCACAGAAGTCTGCCACCTGTACATTTAATACATACGCTTTTACTTGTGTTCCTGTCTAAGCATTCTTGGAACCCACCTGGCCTACATCTTCTTGCGTATTAGAAACAATGTCATAAATTACAGTCTGTAAAACTTAAGGGAAAGCCTCATGCAGTTCATTAATAGTGAAATGCTTGTATGCTTATTGTCTTTGTTTATCAAGTCCCTAGTGATGACAGTTGGCTGTTCAAATCACGACTCATCATGAACATGTTCTTCATTCATTAAACAGCCTACACCATTTACCCACATTTTTGTAGTTCATACACCTTCTTCATACATTTTCATAAGTTATCAATGAATTTTAGCAGAACAAATATTTCTTCTGTTCAAAATTCTAATTACAGAGCACACTTCACAATTGTCAGAATTGGTGATCGAAATAGTGTTTTACAATATAACATAAGCAAAAAACTAACACATGCAGAAACTTCAAATACACTAGTAATGCTGTGTGGGACCTATAGAGAGTGCTTAACTTTGAAACTGCTTGGTCTGTGGCTTGCACAGTTAAGTGCACACATGAAGAGTTCATACATAAAAAATGACCTTTAAATGTAGTCAGTAATCTGCCATTTGCCATTTTGACTATACTTATTAAATTTAATTATTTTTATAAAAATGAATAGCACTCTTTCTAATTACAGATTGGAAAAGTAAGAAAAGGCAACATCATAAACACAAGTGGTTTTACTTTTCGTACAAATCAACATGAAATGAAATGTTCTTCTAATTTTTATGACCCACAACTACCAACTAAGAAACCTGTGTCACACGATGTCTTTAACACCACACTACTGGATAGGTTTTACTTATATAAAGAATATAGCAACTATCAGCTTATAGGTATGATATGCGGAGTAGGTGTTGGTATATTATTATTTATGGTGATCATTATAATGGGTGTTTATAATATGTTCAGAGTAAAAATAGAAAGAAGCGGAAGATCTTCTTCAGTAAATACATCTCCTAGTATAAGAAGGCGTCGGGGTTCTATAGCTTCTAACAGAAGTGTTTAATAATGAGCCATCTATAATTTAAAAATTATATAACAAGTAAAAAGATTCCAACCTGATCAGGGTTTGAAATTGGATCCTCTAAAGCTGGATATTCAGGTTAAAATCCTGCTCAAATAATAATTTTTTACTTTTTATATAACTTACTCCTCGCTTAGGACGTGTCAAACACCAAATTTCAACAAATTCAATAATCTAATGAAGTCACAGTAACTACAATGAGCTATCTTCAAAATTACTGTATTGATTAGTTAACTCAAAGAACATAATAGCGGTCACATGATACAAGTGAGGAGGTTCTGAAAAGCTGATGATCAAAGCTTTACATAACTCAATTGGTAAAACACCAGCATACACATTTGGAGGGTCTGGGTTTAAATTCTGATTATGTCCGAATTTTTTTACTTGTTATTTAATTTACTTCCTTGCTTGAGAAGTGTTTAAAATCAGTTTATATGATTTAAACAAAATCATTAATACAATCCTGATATTTCTAAAATATTTTATCAAATAATGTTCTGTTTATGATGAGTATAATAAACACTAGTGTAGCCTACTATTATTAAAATATTGCTAAATATGGTCTATGGTAAATATTTTTAAATTGTTTAAAAAACTATTTAATTTATTACTGATATAAACTAAATATTATAATTATTTTGTGCTTGTATATGATTGTAACTTTTCATAAATAATCAATATTTTAAATAGTTTTAAGTTGACTTGTACTCATTGACAAACATGTTTAACAGAAAATATTCAATATTAGTATTATAGGTACCGTATGAGTACCATAATGTTTTAATTTGTATTATTTGTCTTTTAATATAAATTTATGTAGATATAAGTACTTTGTAAATTTCTGACAATAAATGTATTTCATGTGTTTTTACCATTTATAATATACAGATAAAACAATAATCTAAAAGTAACAAAATCTATGATAAAATTAATTAGATTATTTTTATGGCCACCTGGTTTTAGTAGTCTGTAATATATACTTAATATCTTGAAAAATATTGTCCAAATAATTAGAAACATGTTTGAACTGTAAAAGTAAGTTATTTCTTTCTTAAAACTTGTAGATGAAATACTTGGAGAATTCTTTTACTCACCTAACAAGGCAGTAAATCTATATTTTAACAATACTTAAGACATTAAACTTATTTAAGAAATAAAAACACTTAAATTAATTGTTATTATTGTGTTGTTAATGTTTATTTAGTTATTTACCATCCTTTAGTTTGGTAATTTGAAGATAGTAGGTTATCAATGTGTAATGTCAAACAGGCCATGTATGTCAAACTGTTGCTGGAACTGAATAGAAGTGTATGTTTCTGTTTTGCATGAAAGGTTCTGTATAATTTGGAAGTGTACTTTTATTCAAATGAACACTGATTCATAATATAATGGAACTAGTGGTGCCAATAATGACAATCCATAAGTACAGCAATACTTAACCTCCTCTTGAAGGTTTTATAAATTATATAAGTAGTATTTCCTATTCAATAGCAGCAGTGGCAGAATCAGTACAAATAATGAAATATAGTAACAATACAACTTTACAATAACAATTAATTATGATTAAAAACAATATCCTGCATGGAAGCAGGTGAAGCATTACTCCTCACACCTTAGTCCCCTTTTAATTGTGACAAAATTAAGAAAGGTTCCAAGTTTTTCTTTATTGGGAATAACTTTTTTTTTTCTAAAGATATTCAATGAGTTTTCCACAAATTAATACAAACATAAACAAATAAAAACATTTTAACTTAAATGAAATGAATAATTAAATTCCAAGACTAATAATGTTTACTGAAATTTTCCATTATGAATGTTGTAGAACAACAGGTTTCAGCTATGTTATAGAATTTAAAAAAGAATTATAAACAAATGAAAGTAACAATCAGTATTTGGTCTACTTGAAACTTTTAGAATTTTATATTTATAACGATGAGTATTTCATATCTGTCCTTAAAGCAAAAAAATATCAGTTTTATTTTCAAGAAAAAGCACCTGAACTAATCTATATAGTCAATTCATAACAGGTAGGGTGGGAGGGGTCTTTAAAAATTCTGACTACTAATAAAAACCACTCCTGCCACCCCTTTTTATTACATTGTTTCATATTAAGACTATCTTCATTTCATTGTTTATTTTTAGTACAGAGTCCATTAACTATTTATGTGAGATGATTCAATATTTGTTATTTTCTTCTTATAGTTTAGACAAGAAGCTTGTTAAAATTGCCAGGGTTAATCCTGACACTTTATTTAAGCCTTTTAAAATCTTTGTTGTGTTAAACAAACTTAGAAAACTATATGTTTGTATCTAATAAAAAGCATTGATGAGTTTGATGTAGGGATTGATGTAACAACAATCCAGAACATAATTATCAGTTGTACATAAGGAAGAGGCTATGCACCAACAGCCACTTGTATCAATAAGCCTAAAATTTGCAAATAATGACACTGGTCAAGGTAGCCAGCAACTAAATGTGCAACTTAATAGGTAATGCATCTTAAAATAATTGATTATTCATGAATTGCAGGAAACAGCTTTGAATTTTCAAGGTAATTTAGCAAATAATTGTAATAAATTACCTGTTAGAAGTAGTGCAGGTACTTTCTTATAGTCCAGTAATGTTACAAGTTTAACACTTACAAGTACACATGTCTATTATAACACAAAAGAACACATGCGGTCATTTTGACCGTTTAAGGTGTTTTTTGTGGTTTTCACCCATTTATGTTATTTAAAAGCTTTCTAAGGGAAAAATAAATAAAAAGCGCATTTAAGTATAAAGTTAAGTTTATTAGACAGGACTATAAATACATAAACTGCCATAAAAAAAGTTTATATTAGAAAAATTACATGTTTTCTCAAAGTCTTACATACATTCTTGGGCGCAGTCTGTACACACCCTTTTTTGGCATTGCCCACATATGGCAAGAATGCACTTGATACATCTGTGCTGCGTTTTTCGGTCAGATCCTGGGGGGCACTTTTCACAAGTTTTTCTTTTTGGTAGTCTATCATCAGGCACACATTGCAATTGGGGGGCGGCAGTGATTCCCAGGATCTTGTTTATCTCTTCCTTCAACTCCCTTGGTAGATTTACTACTTCTGTTATCCTCTTGCGAAGATGGGGAGAAATCAGCTCCGAGGCGAGGCTCTTGATGTAACTAAAACGAGTTGTCTTTGTAGATCTCGTGTAGCACATATACACAATGTAGGAGTTGACACTAGCAATGTTTACAAGTCTATAAAATACTGCTAGCGGCCAACGGCGAGTTTTTCTCCCAGACGAGTAAACGGCGCACTTCATATCTATCAAATCAACACCGGCTTTCGTACTGTTATAAAAACATATTATTTCTGGATTTTTCTTTTCTTGGTTTGTGTCGACTGAATTGTGCATACTCGATAGAAGACAAACAGCTCTGTTCTTTTTTGGTACATAGGACAGAAGCGTCACATGCTTCTGAAAACCATACAGTGTAGATACTACTGGTCTTTGATTATTAGGCAGAAAATCATTTGGAATGCAACTTTTGTCCTTCTTCAACGTCCCGACGTACGTGAGTTTCCTTTTAGCGAGTAGTTCAATGGTTTCCATCGACGAGAACCAATTGTCGGCCGTAACGTTTCTGTTGGTTCCTTCAATATTCTTACACAGACGAATGACTGACTGTGTTGGAATGCTAAGTTTCTGTTCATTTTCCGCTAAGCCAACTCCGTCACTTCCTTTTCCCCAGTAAATGTATGCATTGCATAAGTATGAAGTTTTAGCATCGGCCAAACACATGACCTTTATGCCGTACTTTTTGGGCTTCTTCGGCATATATACTCGGAAGCTGCATCGTCCTCGGAAGGGAATCAGCATCTCATCGATGGTGACGAATGCCGAAGGCCGATAAACAGCCTGACTGTTGCTGAGGACTTTATCGAAAATCTCCGAGATAGCTGCTGCTTTGTTATTTGCTTTTCTCTGCAGTCTTGTTTGAGTATCATCAAATCTAAGAGAGGCAACTAAGGCCTTGTAACGATTCAAGGACATAGTAGCCCGGAACACTGGTCGACTGTACTCGTCTTTTGAGAAAAGGGATTCCATGTTTTCATCGTTTGACTTGAGAATTGACGATAAAAGGAACAAACCAATCAGCGCATTTACCTCTTCAAAAGTGGTGTCTTTATAATTTGACTTACTTCGGCCAGGTGGAATTGTTTCACGAACAGATGCTAACTTTGCGTTAGTATTAGCAACTATTTTCGAAATAATGTCCATGTCAAAAAACAGTTGCCAAACGTCCGTTTTACTAGATCTCTCTCCTAAAGTTCTAGCTGGAACAACGTATTGGAACACATACGGTCAACTTGACCGACAGCAAAATTACAGTAAAGAACACACAAGGTATTTCTGACCGACTGACAAAACAACAAAACATCCATACACGTCAAGCGACCAAGCGAAACTAATCGATATTCTGCGTAGTGATAAGGGTGGGGAGTGGAAGAAGGTACTGTGAGCGACGCACGGAAATACCAACCAGTTCAGCCAATATTACAACACGAAAATGCCCATCGGTCAAATCGACCGATGTGTACTTGTAAGTGTTAAAAAATAGTAATTAATTGCATTCTTTTTTTTCTTTTCAAATTTTATGTATGAAAGACATAATTAGTCATATGAATAATATTTATTAGTGCTAAACAATTTAAGTGTACCATATGATCATAGGAAAGTTAAAGAATTTTTTGTTAAAATTATTAAAATTTTCTTTGTTTCTAATGTTTCTGAGTAATTGTTATATCTCTTTTCGAGTCCTACTTAATCTTCATAACATTTTTAGTTGGTGTGCTTTAGAGTAACACCATTTTCCACATTTATTAAAATTTTTGGGATACTAGAACCAAAAATGTGCTTATACATTTCCCTCCCTCTTCCTCCATAGCCCATACATGATTTAACATTTGCCATATTTGAATTTCATGTTTTTGTAAACTCTCGATAACCTATTAAAATACTGGACTAAAATTTATTTCATAAGTAGTAAATATTATACACTTGAAATGAGTAACACTTGTGGAAACTTCAATCACCAAATGAAAGAGAACACAATAAACATTTTATTTGTTACTTAACAACTGAAGATGATGACTTTGAAATCAAGGTCATTGAAATGTCATCTTGTAACAAATAAAGTATTTATGTGGAAAATTGTGATTTCCTTCATTTGATGAGTAAATATAAAATGTATTGACACTATAAAATGGACAGTTATATTTATATATAGTTAGAAGTTTCTCTGAATATAAATCACCGAATTTTACTAGGTCTCTTGTGAAACACTGACTAAAAATTATTAAACTATACCCCTGATTCGTCAAATAAGGATAAAATTATTTTGCTTAATTAAAAGTATAGGAAAATTACAGCAGACATGCATTTAGTTTTTAAATATAGCTTTGATCCTAGTAGAGTGACCCTACTGAGAGTGATTTTAATTAATTTTTGGAAGGATTGACATAAGGAAGGAAAAACTAGTACATGGATATTTTCAGCAGAACTTGTGCTCACTAATTAATGATTACCTGAAGTTGATACTTCCTGTTCTTTAGATCTTAAAAAGAAATATTAAGTAACAAATAAATCATCTAAATAGGTAACCAACCTTTACTCTATGGAAAAAGAAAGAGAATCAGGAAATTAAACTGTGTACGGAAGTCAGCAGGTAAATCAGTAATATATCGGATGCCGCAAACCTTCATATTGAAAATTAAATATGATTTATTTATGCGGATAGAGACAATTTTATAAAAAAAATTTTAGATGTGTTTTATTTCAGATTACATATTGTGGTTGCAAGTGGTAGAATGTAACTAGCTTGAAATTTTGAAATCTCAACATTATAGAACACAAATAAAAAATATTGTAAATGACTTTGAAATTAAAATATAGATAACAATGTTTTATTATTGTAAATTTGGTTGTTATATATATATATATATATATATATATATATATATATATATATATAATATATATATATATATATATATATATCAACGAAATAATAAAATATTTTTGCTGTTTTATAAATAAGACCTTTACTTTTAAACATAAAATGGTCAGAGTTTAAAACTTACATATTCATTTTGATCAAAGACTTTATAGAGTTTACGCTACTCAAGTGGTACATAGAGTGACATTAGAGACTACTGCCTATTGGCTTAGAAGTAGACTAGACACTAGTTTGGGACATTTATACATTGCTCTATTACTGATCGCTTGGACTTCATGATTTCTGAGTTCATAGCTATCAACTCAACTGAGTACTGTGCATCAAGTTAAGTAATAAGTATAAAAATGATTATTTTTCTTCATAATAAGTAGTACCCAAAAATGTCAATAGCAGAGTTGCAGAATGAGATAATAGCTCTGCAGGAGTACTTGAAAACATGACTTTGGGTCATGCTATCGCCTCAACTATCATCTTAGGAGATTCACAGTTCACAAACTTATATGGTCAGGCAATTCTCAGTTCATCAACTTTCTTGAGCTCTTTCACCAAGTTCATAAGGCAGATACACTTGAATGATGGATCAGTAGTGACAAATTACATAATCATGTCCTTAAAAGTTGAAAGGCCAGTAGCTCTATTTCTAATCATAGCTCTATTTCTAATGGATGTCAGAATGTACAAAACTCAATTTCTAGTAAGATAAAGATTTATTGTTATAACTGCCATTATTGGTCTTTATGGCAAAGAATTACTGTAAGAAACTAAGTAAATTAGTTTGTATACTTACAGTTCAAATTGAAACGTTTGTGATTTTTTTTAAAATATGAGCCATTTAATTTTGGAGATACAGGATTTATAAGAAACACATAGTTAAGTTCAAATAAAAAAACTTGGACAGTTCCGGATAAAAGTAGTGAGTCATGAGGAAGCTTGGTTAAGAGTTTAGTGTATAAAAATATAGGTCATATGATTAGAAACATATATTATTTATTCTTCATAACAATACATTAGTTAATATTTCTAAATACCCTGAAGTTGACTTTCTATTAAACCATCCATTCTTATAACTTCCAAAGTTAAATCACCTTTGAAACTTGGTGAATTTTCTAAGGCTAACTCAGTCAGTTTCTGTTTTCAGTAAATTACTTTTCACTCCAAAATTTCAGACAAAAATTACATGAGGTATTTTAAATCTCAGCCTACACAAAATAAGAATAAGGAAGGACTTGATCTAACAAACCCCCTCTAAAATCACTTCAGCAGCCTCACCACCTGATTTTGATAATGCCAGGACATATTACCCAATTGGCAAACTAGAGTGCAAAATTTGAAGAAAAGAAAAAATAGAAAGAAGAAAATTAAGATATATATTTTTAAAATGTACATTTACTTAGTTAACTAAAACACAAGACATACAACACACAAGATACACAAAACACAAAATGCACACTATACACGCAAGACATAAAATATACAAAAAGCCCACATAACATACAATATATGCAATACACACAATCGGGATATATTTCCCAATAGGCTAACTCAATTAAAATGAAAACCAGAAAACTAAGAAAAGTTTAAAAAATGTATTTACTTAATCTTAGTAATAAATATAAAACCAAAAAGAAAAAATTGCCATAGGTATTAAAACTTGGGTCAGTCTAGCCATCAAGGATATATATAACCTGTGGAAGGCAGCCCAATTAGTTTTCATTCTTTCGCCAGGGTGTAGCTATTTAAAAATACTTAACTTGAAGGGAAAAGCTACTTTATTCATTAAAAATGCCACACGTTGTGCGACAATTGTAACTATTTAAAAATATGCACTTGAAAAGTTCATATAATTTGGTTACAAAAAAAATGAAAATGAATTTTAATATTATTATTTTTTAAAGATTTGCACAGCTTTATGGGCGCCAGGTAGCCTCAGCTTACCAATTTGGAAAAGAAATAAATTTAATGAATGTAACCTCAGGGTCGCAAATTCTTTTACAAGTGTACTTATACAGTGATTTCTGGGATAGAAATGAATACACTTGCAGCTGAAATTTTGACATAAAACATTTATTAAGCATTAAACACATTAAATTCATGTAACATAAAATCAAATAAAAATTCATAGAAGATATCTTACATCCTATCAATATTTTTATCATTACTTTGATCTCCAAAGAAAAAGAATCTAATCAAATTATAATAATAAATTTATATTATTTAGTTGCAACTCTAAAAAAAAATGGAAAAGGATTTTACTTTACTTCTCATAGTAAATATTTTAATTATAAAAAATATAATTTTTACTGAAATTGAGAAATAATTAATTAATTATAAAAATAACTTTATTTTATCATATTATTATACTTTAAGACTCCACAACAAAAAAACATTGAATCTTATTGATGAAATACATAATTTTATGATATCAAATATATATCTTGAAAGTATATAAAAAAAGGTCTAAATTGTTCAAAATACATATATATGGTTAAATAATGAAAGTCTAAACGTGTTATACCAAATCACGTTATATTCTTTATTTAAAAAGCACTTTCCCTCGAAGGATGATTCGTGTCTTTCCATGTGACTGCGTGCTAATACAGCAGAGATGCTTGTCCATTGTCAAACGAATTGTCTTTAGTTCATATCTCACAAGATTTATTTTTATTTTGTTATACCTGTATTAAAACCAATTATTAATGTCTTATGATAACTTTAATAGTTCCATTTTTCTTATAGACAAGTTCTTTGTCGAGAATTCGAAATTACGTGGCAGTAATCGCACAACATAACTAAAATTTGCGAGTTCTCACGCTTCTTCATAAAAAAGTTTATTTACGGAAAACAATATTGTCTTAGCACTTCTAAAATTGTTAGTACACCATGTCTTTTACAGATTTAAAACTTCCTAATACATTTTCTATTAGACTTTTTAACACAACCATCACCTACAAATTTCCAACTAAGACTTTTTTAACACAACCTTCACCTCCAAGCTCTGAACTAAGACTGACTAAACTACGAGATTTTCTCTCTTCTGCGAGCAAGCTGTTCCGGTTAACCGTTACAAAGGTTCAACATACTCCCGGCAAATCCACTAATTTTATAACACTTTATTTTAAACAACTTATTTTAAAATTAAACATGATTATTTATTTTGTTGTTTTGAAAATCTATTTTTATCTTAGAAATGACTTTATTCAGTACGAAAAACTATCTCATCCGGTTAACCCCCACTATTGTACGCGCTGTATTCAAACATTCAATTAAACCTTAATTTTTTACCTTATCACAAGGGAACATATTATATGCTGAGGCCAAGGCTTATAAACCAATTGACCTATTTCATTATAAAAGCATTGGAAATACTAGTAGAGAAACATGTACATGGTTTTATGATCCCACTACATATAAGTCAACACGCTTACCAGTCAGGTAGGTAGTGCAATATATAGTGCACTAAGTGCAATATATAGTTTAGTACAAAGACTGGAAGAGACTCTTGCTCATTCTCGATACTTTTTCTAACTGCACGACTGACTCTAATTAATACTCAAATAACGTATATCATTATTTTACTTAACACTTTAAAACCGTCTTTTACTATAAAGCACATGTTTCTACATTGTATGGGACAACACGTCCATCTAATTTGAATGCTCCCTTCCAACTGCACAAAGCAACTCGCATTTTCCGCATCTAGCATATACCTATCACGTGATTTTTAGCCTTGTAATCATGCCCACATGGCAACATGTGTTTTACACTTTATTCAAATATACTTTCACATAAATATTGATTCAATCTTAATACTAAACATTACCATCTTGACAAATATATTTTTTGGAAATTTATTTTAATTTCTCTTTCCCTTATTTAAAATGTTATTTACAGACGTAAACTTGATTTATGTCGTCGTTCTTTCAACCAATCATAAAAATTCCTTTTGCAACAGCTGATATATTGGTACCTAATCAAAATTCAAAAATTGAGTATTACAGGCTGAGACTGAGGTTGAAGCATTTGATTCTCATGAGACAGTATACTACAGGTTTTCAGTCTGAAGTAATGGCCATAAATAACTGTGTTCAGGAGAATATGAAGTGGGCTTTAAAGAAAACCCGAATTCATATCTACACTGACAGTTAGGCAGCAATTAAATCACATGCAGGCACAAATATGAAATCCAGTTTGATCTGGGAATGCCAAGAGAATCTCAACCCTCTGTCTCTGGAAAACCGGGTTTCTTTGTATTGAGTACTGGAGGATAAAGGAGATGAGGGAAAAAGTAGCCAGAAAGATTGGCTAAACAAGCCTCTGCATCAGAGTTCATAGAACCTGAGCCAGCAGTTGGTATACCTATGTGTCTGCCCAAGATGGTCATTAATAGGTGGGATTAGAGGAGAGATGGGATAGTCATAGTGGCCATTCTCATAGCAAATTAATACTAAGAGAACTCCCTTCATTTAGACCTGAAGGGACAGTAATGACTTTGGATAGGGAGCAACTCAGAAAAATCACAGGGGTTGTTACAGAACATTGTCGTCTGGGGTTCACTTGCACCAGATAGGAGCATAGCATGGGAAAACTGTGTGTAGACTGTGTGGAGTGGATGAGGAGACTGCAGGCCACATAAATATTTGATTGTGATGCTTTTGCTAATATAAAAGATACAGGGTTTTTAGTTCTCAAACTCCTGATGAACTCTCATTGGAAGAGCTAGTGAGTGGACCGCTAAATCTTGTAACTAGAAATAATCTACTGAATTAGATTTAAGAGGCTTAGTTGTGTATCCCTATTGGATTCATATGGAAATGTACATGGGAAGAAAGCTTCACTTTATTTTAAGTGAGGAAGGAGTGTTTATATTAAAAAAAAAATAGCAAAGGAAATTCAAAACATATAGATATATAAAGATAAGTACAATCACAAATTTCAATTATAATTTGTGCATACCTTCAAAATTTGAAATTTCCAAAGACCTGGCTTTATCAAAAGTGAACATAAAACATTACAGGTAATTTGACAAGGTTGACCTAGAGTTGCGTAACAACTTTTAATCAAAAATGAAATCAATATTATACATGTTTAAACAAAGATTATAGCATTTTCTAAATAGCTTAAGTAATTTATGTATAGAAATTCTTCAATTTTAAAAATTCAAATTCATAGCTTTTACTATTTGATTAAAAAAAGATATTAAATTTTAAAATCTTTTAACAAAATTATGTCCTATAACATTTTTTAAAATTTCATTAAAATTGATGGCCATGTTCATTAAAAAATATATAGTTTAATTTTTATTAATTTAAAAGGAGTTCCATTGAGGGACAAAGCCGAAAATGTTGCTAGCGTGGTACTCCCAATAAATACTTTATAATAGGATACATATACAAATATTGTTATTATATTATAAAATTACATGAAACATTGAACAATAATCTAAATTAAAACTCTTTTCAAATAAGTTTAAATTTGTTGTTATACTATGAGCAGAAGAGATATGACATTTTTCAGTTTTGTTTTGTTTTGGATCCGTTCTCGAACCAAATATTCTGTTCAAAAAACAAAACAAATGGTCACTGAACTTATACGACATTATTGCATTTTTAGTACAATTTTAAGTGACATATTTAAAGAAAACTTCATTTAAATTTCGAAAATTGCAATTGAATTTTATCAAAATTTTGAAACAAGATTATAAAAAAAAATTATTAGTAGAAATGAGGATGCAGTATAACAAACACACAGAACACAATTCTCATAAAAAAATACGCCTAAGTATCAGACGCGTTTCAACGACAAGGTCGTCCTCTTCAGTGATACACCAGCTACACCAATCAAACTATAACTATTTATAGTTAGATTATAACTAAGTTATATTATTATTAACTAAGTTATAGTTTGATTGGTGTAGCTGGTGTATCACTGATGAGGACGACCTTGTCTTTGAAACGCGTCTGATACTTAGGCGTATTTTTTTTGTTTTTATGAGAATTGTGTTCTGTGTGTTTGTTATACTGTATAATTTTTCTCATAAGTCAAGCTCAACATTTAATATAAAATGAGGATGGTTAAAATGAAAAATTGATCTATATATATATATATATAAATCAATTGGTTTCTCTTGGTTATGGTAAGTAAAACTCAATAAAACTAATACAATCTAGTAATTATAATCTTTAGATGAAGATTCCATAGCTGTTAAGGATTTAATTAATATCTTTTTTAATTTATTGACCAGATTATTTAGCTTATCTGCAACAACTTAACCTAATTACGAAACTTCAAATATCTTAACAAAATATATAGATGAGGTGCATTTGTTAACTTTAAAATCCTAATTTTCCTATTTTTACTTTTCAATAAAACTTGAATTTATTTTTCCTTAAAATTTCCCTTAAATGACAATTTTGCCAATTTGTCTCCCAAAAAACATCAAAGTTTGGTACTTTAACTTTTTCTCATGGCTTCGACAGTTATTCTTGTCCCTAGTCAAGTAGTTTATGATATTGGTTGAGTATGAAGAAAGTGGAGGAAACAAGATTCCCGCCTAGGGAGAAAGTCTAAATCTGTCCTTGAGGATGTTATGGAGTTGGTTCCCGAGAACAACAAAACTAAACCACTTGCTGATAATTCAAGTCAGGTAAGTGGGAATAATAATACAGGGGGCTAGTACAAGAATAATATAAGTGGAAAGAATAATTAGCATGGTCTTGGCAATCCTAAGGAAAGCTAACTGGATCTACACCTTTTCATGTAGTTGTGGGTTAGATCTATCTCTTTCATCATTCCTATCAGGTTTCTCTTGACCAATTCTTATTCTTTTCTGACCCTGAGCTATTCGAGGGTTAGGGTAGATCTTTATTTTGAGCTCATTTCTTCTATTTAATCAAAGTTCATATAATTCATTATTTTGGCTAGCTATCAATTAGCCAATGTATTTCACTACCTTATGACGCCATTATTTAAACTGATATGCCTCTACTTTTTTAAGACATAAAATATCAATTATAATAAATTGTTCTTTTTAAAATAATAAGTGTCTATTTTACGTTATACCAAGATGTAACTTTGCACTGAATTTAGTTTTAGATTCAAAGTTAAATAACAATATCAAACCATGGAATGTGCACTGATCATTGCTCTAGATGTTCAGGCGATCAGCCTAGATGATGGTCGAACAGTCTGGATATAGAACTGCTCATGGCAGCGTCTCAATTACATATATTTTAAGTTCCTTCGTTAATTGGTAGAATGGCTTTTACATTCCCCAACTACTTTTATCTATCTTTTGATTTGTCTCAACCTCGCACTCCATTTCTGACAACTATTTCTCATTACTTCACAAAATATAATTTTCTCTTAATTTGATTAAACGTACCAATTTAGTTAATTTTATTGTAATTACTGTATTTTAATTATGAAATTCTAAACTAATAATTTTTTATAAATTTTCAAAATAATACCCATACTCAGTTCTATAAGTTTAACCATTCTGAAATACTGTCTGTCCGTCTACATTCAACTTCTTATTATCATTCTTTGTCTTTGAACGCAAATAATCCATGCAATAAAACCTTTTACAATTTTATTACATTTATGGATTACTCACGTTACCTGTAATTAATTTCATTTCTCTCAATCAAATGTATCTTAACATAAAGATATCAAAATTGTGAACATTACAATTTATGTAAGGGAGGAAAATGTTTGTGACAAATTTCGTGCAAACAAATTGGTTGTTTTAGATCTAATGCACCCTTTTTATGATTTGGGATATAAAGTTTTTCTTGACAATTTGTACCCCTCTACTTTACTTTTTGTTGAATTTCTAAAAGAATACATCTTCGCTATTCAGAGTTTCTATGGTGACATTCAGAGTTAATATACCTGTGGAATTCAACAAAATGACTCTTAATAAGGATGAAGCTCTTTCATGTCTGTTGGATTATTATTAACTTTGATTTTCGCCAAATGAATGTAAGTAGACATTTTACTATATAAATAATATAATATAGTTTACTATTATGAAGCTTTGTACTTAAAACCAAATTAATAGGCCATATAATCTTAAGCGTGCAAGTGCTACATCTCGGCCAAAATAATTCGCATCAGCAGGTGCCATGCGCACAGAGTTAAATGGATCCGCAATGGGTTAAAATATTGACAGTTAATCACAGTTGAATAGGATATTGGTGCTATTGGAATATATGAGGACTAGTGGTCGTTATTTTATGCTTTATTCTTTATAAGGTGATGGTGATTGAGAAGTTTTTCGCCTTTAAACAAGATGAAAAAATAAATTGGAAATAAATTTGATTAAAATCAGTAAGGAAACAAAAATGCTGATGTTCTAATATTAATTTAGTTTTTGTGATTCATACATGGAAAATGATGATAATTTCAAAATCAGTATCCTATTAATCATAGCATTTATAAATTTAATGAAAAACGGTTGAGAAATAAAAGTGTTGAATATTGTATGCAAAATTTTAAAATTTGTTTCAGTTAAAAATTAGGGAAAATTGAGGAATTGAACTTTACCTCCTGTGAGCTATATACTATGTATTCTTAACCTTCCGGAACGCGCGCCATTTCGTATAACACCAGGACGCGCGTGTTGTACATTGTACAACAGGCGTTTTTTACACATTTTCCTGGTAGATACTTACCAATATTGCTTACCAATTGGCTCGTTTCGTATATTATTATATGTGAGCAAGTGGTTTTAACACCTAACCGTAGTTTTAAAGGTATTAAAATAAAAAGCACTACATTTCAAAATGTGTATTATACAAAATCATACAAAAAAAAAAATGAATGTTATTACATGATAAAAATTAGTTAGGTAAGTAATTAAGTTGTTAATAAAATGTTTAGTCCATTTACTCATCAATATCTTTGTTGTCATTGCCTTGCTTGCAGCAGGAACAAATTACTTGTTTTTCAGAGTGTCCCTTGCAAACAAATCGTGAACACATGTTGCATTTCATTGTCGTTGAAGAGTTTTTTTTCCTTCCACATAACCAGCATGTACCCTTTTTTAGCAGGCTGCTCGACCTCCTCTTCTTCTGTGGTAGTTCTGTATCCTAATAAAACAGTTCTTACGTCCACAGGCAGTGACCTAATATTAGCTCGAATTTCGAAATGTTCCTTCAGTAAACTCATAGCTAGATTTTTTTGAAATACCTTCCTTCTGCATGGTGTCTGGTCATTGTTAATAAAATTTAAAATTACACTCGCATTAATTTTTGCATTAATGCTCGCAATGTTCATAAGCACAAAAAAAGAGCTAGAGGCTAGCGTCTTGTAACCCTAGATACAAAGTATGACGCACACATTTTATCGCATGTGTCAACACCACCCTTGGTCCTGTTATAATCTATGATTATTTCCGGTTTTCCAGTATCTTCATCGGTCAGTATTGTGTCATGCATTGTTGACAATAGTATAACCCCTCTGTTCTTTTTTGTCACATAAGAAACTAAAGTTTTATCATCTTGGAAGCCATACATAGAGCTGCCAACTTCTTTACATTTATTAGGTTGAAACGAGGGTGGTATAGCTGCCTTGTTTTTTTTTCAAAGTTCCAATCAGTGTAAGTCCATTATTTAATAAGTAATCAGCAAGAGGGATACTTGTGTACCAGTTATCGGTCGTTACATTTTTATTAGATTTTTCAATTGGTTTTACTAGCCGTTTTACTTTATCTAGAGCGCTATTTGATTCTTCATATGGGCCCTGTGGTTGCCTCCCACAATAAACTTCAAAATTACTACAGTAAAATGTTTTAGCATCACATAGTGCGAACATTTTTAAACTATACTTGGCTGGTTTGTTTGGAATATATTGCACAAAAGAACACCGACCTTGAAAACGATGTAGCATCTCGTCAACTGTCACAAATTCAGATGTATTGTAACTCTCAATACAGTTTTTTACAAATGAATCGACAATATATCTTATTGGAGCAAGTTTATCAAGCTTTCGGCGATCTTCTTGAGTCGCTTTATCATCAAATCTCATACAATTTAATAAAAATAAAAAGAGTTTATAGCTCATAGCTGCTCGTATAACAGGTATTCCCATACCATCACGAGCCCATAGTTCCCTGACGTTTGCATGACCACTCTTTCTTGTACCAATAAAATACAACACCCCAAATAATGCCATAATTTCAGTTCTGTTTAACTGTAAGCAATCTCGTTCTCTAACAAATTTGTGTGCAATAGAAATTATATATTTATTAGTACAATCTAAAATTTCATCAATCATTTCAAGACTTATCATTGATAAAAAAGCCTCAAAATCATTACTTAAGTTCCTGGCACATTGCTTTGGTCCAGGAAGTTTTTTCAAGATGTTTTGTTTTTTGATCTTGCTAATCTGTGCTACTTCGGATGTACACCAAATTGTCTCACCGTCTTTACCCAGAACAAAATCAGCATCATCACTAAGTTCCACATCACTCTCTCCACTACCCTCGATTTCACTTTTATCTGATGAATTATTATTTTCAACAAGTTCATCACTATAATCTGTTGCATTTCAATCAATAAACCCATCAATATCATCGTCATCCTCAGAACTGTCATAAAGTATGCGATTAATTTCACTCGTATTAAGTTCGTCAGACATAATGGACACAGTTACTAAGAAGTTTAAAAGAATAAAAAACACACAATGTTTCAATAAAACTACTATGCATGGACGTGCGCGTTGTACAAAGGCCATAACTATGATGCGACTTCTTTCAACTCTCACAGACAACTGGTTGACCTTGACTAGAGTGACATCCAATGAGAGAGGGGTAGGGGGAGATATGGTGGAGGAATACATCACGGTTGCCTACGGCTAGACACAAAATTACTCCCTTTAAAACAAAAAAAAACCTTTACTGTTGTACTTTGTACATCTTCATTTATAAAAACTTTCGCACACACATTCATACTCATATAAAATATTTTTTACGAAATTTTTAAAGGTATTGCTGATTAGGTTTTTCCTTTATCTAAATATATTTCTGTATGATTCTATTTTTATTTTAACATGTTTCTTTCAAAAGATAATATGCATTTGCAAATTCTAAAGAAAATTTATGTATCCTTTTAAATATTGCCTTATATATATATTATATATTATTCTATTTATTTACTTATGTAATTAAAGTTTCTTTGTTATTTTCTTATACATAAATTTAGATACAGTTCTTCTGAAAACGCTTTATATAAGAAAAGGAAATACACTTATATTTATATAACATTAATATTTTTAAAATTTTATTAAAATTTTAATTTTTCTTTTATTATTATTTCACAAAACATATACAAATCACTTTAGATCCACTTGTTTAGTTTTAATTTACACCTTTGTTTACTTTTAATTAATTAAATTTTAATGTTTTTCATTCTGTTGTTTGGACCTTACCGAATCCCTGGTTCATCTCTCATGCGTCTCCCCCATCTCTTCTTTTTGTTTCAGATTTTAAATGTTTTATTCATATTGGTTGAAATAGATATGTGAGTTATTTCATTTTGATGAATATGGGGTTTTAGTTTTGCACCAATATCTACACATTATGTGAGACCGATTTATTAATATTTGATTAATTTTTACCTTGAGTTTGCCGGATATGTCTGTCAGGGAGGTGTAGTTTTATTTGATTTTTCTCTTGATTTTGCTTATGGCCTACAGGTGTTTTTAGTCACATTCCCCTCCAACTTTGTAACCCCTCATTTAAAATCAACATTTTCCTACTATTTTGGGTGGTTTCACCATAAGAGCTACTTAACCACATTCCAAATTTCAAGGTGTACATCAAGGAAGTCAGTTGTGTAGATACATTTTTCCATGTGGAGAGGGGGTATGATATTATGTAACCTATATTAGCCATATCATAGCTGGTATTTGGGATGAGGATATATTTGAATAACCACCATACGTAGATCAGATGATATTAGAGTAAACTGTTAGTGTAATCTTTTTTAACCCTATTGACAGTACCATATTACCATTTTCATATTAGTTATTAAATTTTAACCTTATTACAATTAGTTTTCTAACCTATTAATTTCCTGATGTCATTGTGAAACATATTAGTTTACATTAGATAGATTAGATTAGATTATTGGGGTATGAGGACTCAAGAACCATGTACGTCACCATAAGCTTATTGTACACTCCAAGGACTTACTAGCAAGTCATCACTCAGTGTTGTAGATCCCCAAATGGCTCTTCTTTGAGCCTCAAGCCTCTCACATTCCAGGATGATATGCCTAGAAATCTTATCAGACTATATATATATATACACTACAAGCCTGATCACTATTATTGATCATGTGTGTTAGCAAATGTTTCCTGAAGGGGCTGTGTACAGTAAGTAATACTATAACTTGTTTTAGACAGCCTCTATTCAGCCTCAGTAATGAATTGGTTTGTTTTAGGTATGATTTTCTACAGCCAACGCTTTGTTGCTTCGTTGAGGCAAGAAAGTATTAGAGCTCCTTCTTCATGAAGCTCCCAGATAATGCAAAAATTTATCCATCAGTACATCCTCAATGTACTCACCTTGTTTATTTGTGAGTTTGGCATCATGATAGAATTCTTGCTGAAAGTCATCTCGATGGAAAGAATGTCCCTTTATGTTGTTATTTCCTTTCCAGATGGCTCCGACCATTGAGGAATTGTATCAGAGACTTCAGTCTTATCTCTGCCCTTTTTTCAAGGGTCCCTTGGCAGAAAGTGGAGTGGTCAATTCGCCTCTACAATGTTTGACTATACCAACCTTTGCCTCAGAACCAGAGATGATTCCTAACTCTGATTTCCACTTCTTCTTCCTTTTACCCCTCCACCATTTGGAGGAATCCCATTCTTCTTTCTTGAAGCTTTGGCTTGAAAGCTTCTCTTCTTTCTAGTGGTGAGATTATGTCTTTTGACTTTTATTTCACCGAGTTGCCTTATACCATCATCACGGGAACCAGAAAAGTCTAGTGTATCTAGAGCTTTATGGAGTTCACCCTTTCTTGCTGATCCATATAGATAACATGAGAGCCTAAGAAAAGAACTGCTAACCCAGGCGGATCTTTGCATCTCCAGGCAAGGTTTTTTACTGCCAGGAGCTTGCCTAACTTCTGGAGGCTCTGTTTGCATCTCCGCTGGATAGAGCCCAGAAACATTCATCCCATTCGGCATGGGTTGGTGGCACCATTAGATTTCGCAACAAGAGGAGGAGAAGAAAAAAGAAGATCTTCAATAGGAATGAGTAGAAACAGGCAGACAGCATGTGGAGGAGTTATGCTGACTATAGAAAGAAAGGATGCCATAACAAAAAGAAGAAGAAAGCTGGGGTAGGCTGTTTGCGATTGGTAGTGCCATGTATGCAGAGTTAATGGATCTGCAAGGAGTTAAAATATTTACAGTTAATCACATTCAAATAGTGAATTGGTGGCAGCATGATTCTCCACAGTTGTAACATCACAAAATTAGGAACACGACCTATATATCTAATGGGGCCTTGGTTAGATTTCTTTTATTTACCTTTTTTATGAGATCTCTCTTGACCAACTCTTGTTCTTTTTTGATTCTGATGCTATTGGAGTATTCGTGGGCTAATGGTCTTTGTTTTATGCTTTTTTTATAAGCCGATGATGATCGAGAAGTATTTCATATTTAAACAACAAGTAAAAACATATGGGAAATAAATTTGATTAAAATCAATTGAGAAACAAAAATGTTGATGTTATAGTATTAATTTTGATTTTTGTGATTCAAACATGTATATATAGTAAATAGAAGGTGATGATAATTTCAAAATCATCATTATATAAATGATACCATAAATAAATTTAATGAAAAACGGTTGAGAAACAAAAATGTTGAATATTGTATTCAATATTTAAAAATTGGTTTTTGTTACAAATTTAGGGAACAATGGATTGAACCTTACCTGTGAGTACTATGTATTCTTAAATAGATTAACATTTTCACCAATGTGTTTTCTATGGTGTTTTTAGTCACATTTCCCTCCAACTTTGTCCCCCTTTTATTTAAAATCAACATTATCCAACTATTTTGGGTGGTTTCACTATAAGAGCTACCTACCCACATTCCAAATTACAATGTCTACATCATCTGGAAGTCAGTGGTGTAGATATACATTTTTCTATGTGGGGAGGGGGGTGAAATTGTGTAATTATTTATACAGGTCAGTATCATACCTATATTTTGGATGTGTCTATATTTGAATAACCACCATTCCTAGATTAAAAGATATGTACTTTATTACCATATTTTATTTTTCAACCCTATTGAGAGTAGCCTACTGTACTACCATTTTCATATTAAAAAATTTATTAAGTTTGAACCTTATTATTATTGGTTTTCAAGGCTATTATTTTCCTACTATCATTGTGAAACATATTACAAAAGAATTTATAAATTTAACTCTATCAGCTGACTACTCTTCCTAATTTTAACCTTCCTAGGTCTGTGTGACAGTAGAAATGCGTTGGTTGAGAGTTTCCATGACAATGTGTATTTTGGATAGGAATATACACATGTGTAAGCATGATTCATAAAAGATGATCTATTATAATTTTGTACTTGCTATTTTTGTTTGTTTTTAACCTTACTATTTTGTTGTAAACACCAGTAAAAAAGGTATCTACCATAAGCAACAATAGAATTTATTAACCTATTTTTACAAACACTATAATTATCTTTCAAATATTTCTCCATGTTTCAGAGTGTTCCAATGGGGGGCGGACATAGTCCCCCCTTTTTTATACCACTGCTGGAAACACTCAAATATTTTTATGATCGAGTGAATGAAGATATGTAGCTTCATAGTATAAGATTTTTTAAAATTAATTGTAATCATTTTTTATGTGAGTAATGGGATTTTTTACACATCTTTGAGGGATTTGTTTACTGTCAACTGCCATTTGGTAACACTGTCAAAAGTCAAATACAGTATTGTATTTAGTGTTTGGTTTCTTTCATTTCAGTATGCTTGATGAAGCCCCTGGCAGAGAAGAATAAATGTTACCGTCGCGGGACGGTAGAGAGAAGTGAAAACTTTAACGGTCAATTAAAAAAATTAATAATTTTTTAAACTTTCAATAAATGTAATACAATTATTTGTTATATTTTGCATTGATTATTAGTGTGACTTGATTAGATTTTTAGTTTTAATATATATGGGTATGTGAGAAAGTTTGCGTGATATATTTGCATTGATTTTAGTTTAACTATGTATGTGATTTGAGAAAGTTAGTGCAATAATTTTTCGTAGATTTTTAGTTTTAATATGTATGGGTATGTGAGAAAGTTTGTGCAATATTTTTTGCATTGATTTTAGTTTGACTATGTATATGAGTTTGAGAAAGTTAGTGCTATATTTTTCGTAGATTTTTAGTTGTAATATGTATGGGTATGTGAGAAAGTTTGTTCTATATATTTTAATTTATACTAGTTTAACTATGTATGCGAATTTTGAGAAAGTTAGTGCAATATTTTTATTAGATATATGAGTTTATAATATACGCTGTGAGCACGTATCCGTTGTCTATATATATATTAAAGTTGCATTACGCTACTGTGCGTGACGCGAATTCTATTGAAAAAGTCCATCCCAAAAAAGTACCCAACGCGCCAATAGAAGTTTTCACTTCAAAAATATAACCAACCATACCAACATTCTTAATATCCCTATCATCAACTTCATATCCATTGTACTATTCCCATCTAAACTAATAATTCACTGCTAGGACATTTACATTAAGAATTATAATAACATATATATATATATATATATATATATAATGTAATTAACATTATGTGTTTTGTGTGTAGTGAAAAAAAACAGCCACAAGAGATATATCAAATATTGTGTTGAACACAGTGGAAAAATTATTATTATTTTTTTTCATTATCAATATGACAGTGATCAACGGTCACCGAGTAAAAAGTGAAAAATTGGGCTACATGGATTATATCCGATTCTGCCGATAAGGCATTAAAAAAAAAAGAAAAATAGTGTTTGGTTTACTGTTGTAGTAAGGTATAAAGGAGTGAAGTAATTGTCTTGCTGTTTATATAGTTGAAGGAAAACGTATACGTGTTAACTATTAGAAGTATGTCAGAACCTTTGGACGGAATTTTATTAGGGACTAAATCAAATCCTACTACCGTGTCAGATAGTCCTGTCACTGATCCAGGTTCGGTTGTAAAGGTAGGAAAAGTATTTGAGCATCTGGCTTTTTAAATACTTCTAATTATTTAATTGTATGTCAAGCAGTAGAGCTCGAATTTCCAAACTATGTGGTGATTGATTTGTAATATAGATGTAATCATATGAGGGTGATATCAATTTAAGAAATTCGTTTCAAGCCTAAACTCTAAATAGGTTAACCATAATTTAGGTATACTCCTAGTTTGCGAAGTTTGGTAAATATGTAGTTTCTGCCTTTGCTAATTACTAGCTAAATGTAGGTAATTCGTTTTCTTCTTACTCCTTTTGCAACAATTACATCATCAGGTGATTGTTTACAAATAAAGTTACTGCTTTTTTTTGGTAATTGTTTCCTTAAAGGTGGCGCCTTATTTTCTGGATTTCTTTTTTTTATCATCCCATACCATACTTCTTAAGAATAATTAATATTTTCCTTGCGCAGATCACTATTTTTCACTGAAAAATCACAATCTAAAAACTACTAAATCCGACGTATTTATAGGTTAGAACATAATGGCAATGTTAATAGTGTATAGTTTGATGCATGCAAATTACATAATGAGACTACGCTTGATCGTTATTTCATATCACAACAGGTTTGTCCATGGAGGATTCACATCATATCACGTGATCTGTGATTACGGATATTATAGATTGAAATATCTTTAGTAACATATGAGATGTAAATGTGAACATTTGCCATTATGTTTTAACATATAAAGTATAAATACGCCAGATTAGGTAGTTTTTTTATTGTAATTTTTCAGTGAAAAATAGTGATCTGCACAAGGAAAACATTTATTCTTAAGAAGTAAGGTATGTAGTAGACGATAAAAAAAAAAAAATCCGGAAAATAACTTTTACACGAAAAAAAAACATAATTTTTACTTTTCTAGGTTAAGATCCGTTAAGTGAATTGTGCGTTAAAATATGTATCTACACAAATTTTTACCTTACAAGGTTAAGTAAGGTATAGCCAACTTACTTGACCTACATGTATATTGTAAAAAAAAAAAAGATATGCGTTATTTCCCATCCGGTCACCTATTAAAGTACTAACCACTCTTTGACTTCAGTGACATATAAATACATTGAATTATGTAGATTTGAAATTGCGATTTTTCGATGAAAAAAATTAACTCTGTTTAAAACTTATTTTATTATTATAAAATAAGCTATGTAGAGCATGTTATAAAAAAAAGCTCAAAAAAGGAGTAAATTTCTTTGTAAAAAATTACTTATTATCCTTTTTACACACTTTTCACTTTTGAATTACTGAAATCCATTATTTCTGTTGAAAACAAGTTATTTAAAATTGACGATATGCTGGCCTTTTGAGGTTAGTTCGGCTCTTTACGTTACTATGGATGAAGCTTTTTATGTAATGTCTCATCCCTCTATGTTTATAATCATCCGCAACAATTTTAAAGAACTGTCAAACTAGATGTCATTGACTGTCCATTATGTACCTAACCAGACCTATATATATATATATATATATAGGACCTATATATATATATATATAGGACCTATATATATATATATATATATATGTTATATATATATATGGATATATATATATATATATATATATATATAAATCTTCTGAGACCTAGTTAATATAAATCCGAGTGTAGTTAATATCAACCTGTAAAATAGATTGTAGTGGGCATGCGCCCCACAAGTGAATTCAATATGCGTAATCTATGACCCCTAGATTCATAGTGTGATTGCGTAGTTTAGAATGTCAAGAAATGCCTAATTTTGATGATTTTTAAATGAAACAAAGTATTGTGAAATATGAAAAGTGTACAGCGTAATAAAGGATGATGTAATTATTACAAAAGAAGGTATTTAGAACACGAATTGTATAAATTTAGCAAGAAAATAGCAACACAGGAACACTACATATTACCGACAGTTTATCTGTTTTTTGATTGAAACTAGAGCTTATTAAAAATTACAGGCCTAAATAAATCATATTATACGTCTGCAAGCATGAATCAGCTATGATATGACGTGACCATAGCTGCAGTGTCATGAGTATAGAGTCGTTGATAAATATGCATTGTAGCATTCGTGTAGATATTTGCTTCTATTTTTTGAAATCGTTAAATACGTACCTTATTATGTACAATTCACATCTTAGTGGTTATAGCATTTGTGCCAACACCAGAGCAAAAGAGCTAACTTTTTCACTGAAAAATCACAATTTCAAAACTACAGAATTCAATGCATTTATAGATCACCGAAGTCAAGTATTATTGAGCGCAGCTAGTACTTAGATGAGTGACCGTTTGGGAACCCACGCATAAATAATAATTTTTGTCCAAATTTATAGGTAGGTCAAGTAAGGTGAAAATTCGTGTGCAAATCTATTTTATCTCGTAGTTCACTTAATGGACCTTAAGCTAGAAAAGTTGAAATTATGTTTTTTACCCGTGAAAAGTTAGCTTTGCATTGAAAACTTAGGCCTATTTTATATTTAGAAATAAGGCAGGCTAGGTAGACATGATTAACAAAAAATTATCAAAAAGACTGGTAGTAATATAGCCTATATATTAACATATATATACACACACACACACGCACACACAACCTTACATAATAAAACAAAATATAGATATATAATTACAGCATCAAGATTTGGCTAACAGATTCAGGAGGTTATGTTAGTCATCGCTTGTACTAACATAACCAAAGCAGGATTCCCTTGTTTTAAATTGTTATTTTCTTTTATAAATAATGTATTTGGTGCATTGAAAATGGTGTTGACGCCAATTTTATAATCAGTAGAATGTCAATTTTACATAATAAGCTACATTTGATTTCGCAGAATAGAAGCAAATATTCAACACGTATGCTATAATGCATATTACAGTCATTTACTATACTGTTAATTTTATGGCTAGCCTACCATTTTGGGGTCTTTTTTAGAAGAGCCCCGCCACTTTTAAAATATTTTCTATAGGGATATTATAGTAAAAGTAGACAAAATTTTACATAGAAAACTTATTGAGTAGAAAAACAGAAAAAAATCTATACACAAATTGGTAATACGAGTTATTGTTCTGGAGGCCAGTGGAGATTAATGTCTCTAAAAATGGTCTCGAATAGATTTTCTTCTTTGTTTCGTTTACGCCATTACACAATCTATTTCAAGTCACGACAGGTTTGGTCAGGTTGCTTCCTCTCTCTCTCTCCCTCTCTCTCACCCTCTCTCTCACCCTCTCTCTCTCCCTCTCTCTCTCCCTCTCTCTCCCTCTCTCTCTCCCTCTCTCTCCCTCTCTCTCTCCCTCCCTCTCTCCCTCCCTCTCTCCCTCCCTCTCCCTCTCCCTCTCCCTCTCCCTCTCCCTCTCTCTCTCTAACCTGGCTAAACCTTTCATACGTTTTAATGAACTTAAAAGAAGTGGCGGGGCTCTTCTAAAAAAGACCCCTATTTTGCATCAACTGTTAAGTTTCACCAACCACCATAAATATTTAACATGTTTAAGGTCCCTCAGGAAACATACACTGGGTTATTTTTTGGTTGTAATGATATCACAAATAGCTTCTAGTATTTATATTCAAGTGGATTGATTAATTTAACAGGTTAACTGCAATATAGGCCTAATATCATTTTCTATCTGTTTATCCTAAATTACTAACATGAACAGATCATAATTTATTACCTCAAAAACAGCGATATGGTAGATCCTGTAGAGCCAAGCCATTATCGTGAATGTTGTAAGCTTATTTTTTTTTTTAAATTCACTGAAACTTCTATGCAAAATGTAATTTGTTGTATATAATTTTTTACAGGAAGATGCTTATAATTTATCTGTGAAATGAGAAACACTGTTAATGCAAAATATTTTATAATTGGTATGTGAAGAATCAGAAACATTTCTTTACCATTTATAAAAATCACAAAAACATCTAGGCCATATGTAGCCTAATCTATAAAAAAAATATTTTAAAAACAAGTTAAAGATATACAAAAGTTTCAGAATTTAGTTGTTAAGAGAAATATTTAGGCTAATAACTTACAAATGTGATAAAAAAACAACAGTGATAAAAAAATTTGTTCGATAAAATTTAATGAACATGTGATTAAGTTAAATGCGATAAATATAAAATAGAAAGCTCATGGAGTGTATATGTTACAGTATAAATAAAATCAATCCAAATTTACTGATTGATAAAACTAGTTAGGAATGAGTAGGATAATTTTTTCATGTGATACAATACATGTACCTAATATCGAGGGAGATTTTTTATAAAGTGCTAACAGTGATAAATTATGTAGATTACTAAATCCTTTTCACACATGAATGTAAGACCTAAGGACTGTTGTTTTATACATGATTATAAAAGATTAAAATGTTACATTTCCCAGAATTACTGTGATTGGAGTAATATTACCGAGATTAGGCCTACTAGTAATTTAAAAGAGTTGACTACTACTGTGTTGTTGGGTAGTTACTGTGTTATATAGTTTTGTACAGATAAAAAGCAACAAAAGTTATTTAAACAATTTTTAAAGTATGATTGAGTTGACATATTATTTTTACAGTTGTAGGGATGAATGTCTATAATTATCAGTCCTCTCTTAGTAGGGTATATAAAAAAAGACTGTATTTTTTTATTGGAATTGAGACTTTCTGTGAAGCTATAGATGAGGTCAGAGAATCTTTTCATATAAGAAGCCACATGGAAAATTATGCAAGACACAAATTAATGGCCATCTTAGATGACCGATTTTCTAAAATTGGTTGTCATTTTGTTCTTAGAGGTCAAATTAATTAGATTTTGAAAACATGTATTAAAGAGACTCTTTATGTCTTAAAGTTTTCTAATTTTAAAAGGTTGTTTAGCAAATTTTTAATAGTGAACATTTTCCCCTTTTCTCAAATTTCATTGTTAAATCTTTTTTTATTTAGTCTAATACCATTTATTTTACCTATTACAAAAAAAATTAAAACATTAATTTCAATTTTATATTGAGATTAAGAAAGTCTTGTTTTAAATCAAAATATCTTGGAAAATTGAAGGTTAGTTTGAAACAAAGTATGTATCTAGAGAATCTACAAAACTTTTGTTGGAACCATTTGATGCCTTTACATTTAGGTCTACACTTTCATTAAAAAAAAATTCTATCAAAGATGAAGAGTGAAAGATAATGTTCATCTTTGTGGAGTGGTTATTTGCAAAATAGAGAAAAAATAGGCCTACCAGATTTAAAGAGTGTAGGGACTAGGAAAGGCAGCACTATGTCCACCCTTGTTGGTGGGAGAAAAAAAAGAAGAAATTACTGAAAAGATACTTAACTAGAAGAAAGGTCGACCAATTGATTTAGGGGTAGTTTACATTTAATGTAATCTGTCTTAGCTTACTAAAAATGTTAATTAATATCCCTTGTCTATTTCTTTTTAGTGATTTTTCAGAAGGAAACGTTTAACGTATAATAATGCTGAGAGGTCAGGAAAGTTAGTTAAATGATAATAAATTATTATTTCTGGATATTGATAAATTGGTGGAAACTCAAATTCATATACGGTATATAAAGTTGCTACTGATTATTGACACTGGCTTTTATGTTGACAACTTTTAGATACATTCTTCTCACCAAGAAACTATTGTTTAAACTGTTTAAACAACATAAATTGTTAGGTACTATTAATTTTGATTATGTATTTACATGGGAATTCTGAGAATGGAGATTGTAGTATTCAAAATTGTGTTGGGCTTGATGACTGATTGAACAAAAATAATGGTATTACTTATTAGGAATCATGAAGCCCAAATTAAAATATAAATGATAAATCAAATATTATTTTTCACATACCACGTTTTTAAAACGGACTAAAAAGTATAAAATAATTTTTCATGAACCTTCTACAATTTTGAGGGAGGATTGTTAGTGGCTATGGATATATTTGGAATACTTGGAGAGAAATACACAACCGCCTGGTCCACTGTGCATCCTTGCGTTTTATGCACTGTGCAGGCCCAGCACAGTATTAATGGGAGCTGTGTTCGTTTGATTGTTCCATAATTTCGGAGTGCTGGAAACTGTAATGAACTGGGCTTGATTAATTGAATTCTATCTCTGCTAAAGTTGATATGAACAGATGGAATATTGGTATTATACATCTTATCACGACAGAATAGAATCCAAATAATTTCAGTTATAGTACCCATTGCTCCATTCACAAGTCCTTTTTCTATATTAATATTTCCATCACTCTCGCTCTCTCAAAAAGTTCCAACTCCTTTTGTAACCCGCCAGTCTTGTTGGTATCACTTGAGACAATGTTGTCCATGTCCACATTATCTTCATTTCTCGTCGTATTAACCAGCACACCCTGAGCGTGAATTTAAAAAATTCGTTCTTCACGGGCCCGGTATTGTTCGAGGACGGCTGCGTTGTGGGCAGTAACTTGGGCACGAATTCGATATATGCCGATTGCTTCCGCCCTTGGGCCTTCAACTCCCCAACGCGTAGAGCATTTAGAAAATCCAAGTTTTTTGGCATAGTTTGCGAGGGAATGCAAATTGACATGTCTCTGAGTTGTTCTTGTGGCACGTATGAGTGTGATGATGAATTTGGTTGCGTCTGACGAGTGCTATTAAATCTGGATCTTCTTCGCTCGGCAAGCGGCATGAGATTACTTGGTCAATATATGCAAGTCCTTCTGGAGTTTCATAAGATGGTGCATCCACAAGGTGGACATGTTCCACAGTTTTGAAACTCAATTTGTGTCCAGAAATCAATAACTTCACCCCCAGAATATTGCCATTTCGTTTGATCTATTTCATGAAAGCATTGACATGGCGGGAAAAATGTCAGCTCAAGGGAACAGGATAAGATTCAATCAATCGCTGCAATTCATCCAGATTTAAGGCACTAGGATCTTCATCAGGTCTGCCATCAGCAATCAAATGAGCTCGGCACATGTCAAGCCAATTCAAGTCATTACAGCTCAAGGTAATAAACCAAGTTGGGGGCCCAAGACAACGAATAAATGCAATTAATTCATTGTGAGCTGTCTGCCAATATGATGCCGATCCCCTTAAATTCTTGAATTGTAAATGAAGGTTCTCGACCACCCCTTCTTTCCCTCGTATAGCTCTGCCACAAGCATTTATCGTCGACTGGACTCGAAGATATTAGGACATCGAAAGAACATAAAACAAATAGTCTGTTCTTTGAAACCGAGTATCCGAGCCAAGGATTCGCTGCTGAAAATAATCCAGGGGCATAATTTTTACAGATCGCTCTTCGTTCAAGCCAATCTTACCATATGGAAAGAGATAGACACATGAAAATTTCTCTGCTTTCAACTCTCGATTAACATTGACAATATTGTCCTTAGTTTTGCGTATGATTTCGTTCATGTTTTTACTTTCCTGAAACTCATCATTAACATCAGGTTGCTCATGATCAATCGGAGCCATTACTGATGTTTGTACAGGAATAAATTGCGACCGGTTCACTAGCTCTTGATCTGGTTTATTTTTGGTCTAGCCTTCATGTATCTGCGCCGAGACTTCACGTATCTGCGACGATGGATGTTCATCAATATTGCTGAATTGGTACCGGGTCTTCCTTAAAAACAACATCGATGGCATTAATTGAAAATTGTGTCCCGGGTTTAGAATACACAGTTCGACGGATAATTCGAAGGAATTCGTCCATAGTATCACATTCGATGACACAGGCTTTGCCATTTCGGGCTCTGATTTTTTCTTTTAGTCCACATGAATTCGGATTGGAATATTTCCTCGTTGCTTTGATTCCAGGAAGCACGTACAATTCGTAATAAATCGTTAATTAGCATATAGGCAGTGCCAGTTGAAGCATCAGTAGCTTGTTCATGAGGTGAGTTTATTCGTTGTTGCTGAGGTGGAATAACGCGGATAATAGCCTGCGTATTCAATCGCACAAATCAATTCACCCTTATATCCTTGAGAGCAAATAATGTTGCAAGTCCTTTGAAACTGTATTGACCAAATCTCCCAGGAAATTTGATAACTTTTACATAGGGAATGATGCGTTGAAGTAAACGTTGTTCAGTTTCTGTCAATACGGCAATTTCATCAGGAACATCCCCCGGAAGCAAGATATTCCAGTATGCCTATGGTGGAGCATAAGTCTTTGAGCTCTTCAAGTGCGTATCGCATCGCCGGCAAACAAGCAAATTATTTTTAGCGCCAAGGTCTGATGGCAAATATGGCTTTGCCGTGTTTGCTTCTTTTTCTCTAATCAGTGCTTCCGTCGAGTAGCCGTCTCTTTAACCATTGTAACGATTATGAGAAATGTAATATACACATATACGCTTAGCACACAATTGAATGCACATCTAACGGCGAAAACCCAGTGCACTATTTACTATCACCAAACGCACGTGAAACGGGATGTTTCCACTGGAAAATGCAATTATACTCTAAACTAGGGATGCGAAACGCGACATGCTCATACAGGTAAATGTACACACTTGAAACACAAGTTTTGCTGTTATACACGTGCATACTTGAGACCGAAGTTCTGCTGTTACAGCAACGCGAAGAGCAGAAACGACAGTGCTGATGCTGTATACTATACTGCAGAATATGCAAAGTAGTCGCTGCTATCATCAAATATTGTTTAAACAATCTTGCAGACAAGAAACAGAGTGAATATTGCATTGTTATCCATCCTCGACCCATGTTTAAAATTTCAAGTCTATATGTCATTGGCCAATTTTTATTTGTTTAAACAACTATTGTTTAAATGTAGAGACAAGAAACCAACTGAATATTGTATTGTCATCCAATTCTGACCTATGTTCAAAATTTTAGGTCTCTAGCTTATTGGGAAGTTAGTTTAAACTCGATTGCAAAATTCCACCGGGACAGACAGACAGACAGACAGATATGACGGAAACCGAACTAATAAAAACGTGGTAAAATACTTAAAAACAAGAAATTGATTATGCACTTACAGAGAAATTATTTGTCTTAACGTAATTTGAGTCACAATGTATCAGCCACCGAGATTACTTACATTATAGCTAATTACAGAATAATTACTTGAGATTACTTTAGGGAATTCACATATAAATCAAGTTTATGTACATAACTATATAACTATATTAACTTAATTCTAACCAACAATGATTTTCTTTAATGCTAAATAGACCAGATTGATACAGATACTAGATTTGATATGAATGGAGGTTTGGGTTGCCTTAGATGAGTGGGTAGTGAGAGATTAAACAAAAGTTAGGTAAAGATTGATTATTTGTGTTTGGAAAATTTGACCAACAGAATTTTCAATATCAACAAATAATTATGCATAAAAAATATGTATGACAACATAAACTATCAAAAGGATTACTATCTATTACCTTTACCTTGCATAACTGACAGAGGGAAGAGATTGTCATTCAATATAAATAAAACGAAATGAGCATATCATTCTGTCAAAAAGTATTCTAGTTGTCATACATATTTTTGGGTAACAATTAATTATATATGCCTGCCCATCAATGCAGAAATTGACAAAGTATGCCTATTTATTATAATTTAATATGAAAGTACTTCAATCTCCCGATTTGTGTAATCAGTAGAAACATGTGGTGCAAGCAATATTACTCATATTGCCTATTCACACTCCATGAAAAATCTATGAATACAAGAATATCAAATTCACAAGTAGTGGAAAAAATTTAATCATTTCTTTTAAATGAGCCTATTTTTTAACAATTTATAGGCATATGGAAAAATGCAAGTTTACCGATTCATTCAGTGGTGACATTAATGTTTTGGTGACAACCGAACATGCATTTATTGAATACAACATTAATTGTTTTAATTTGGGGGGTTATAAATTAGCAAAAAGTTTTTGTAGAAAAACACGAAAAGGTGGGGGCATTGCTATATATATATATATATATATATATATATATATATATATATATATATATATCATGAGCTCTATAACATTTACTGACTTTGGCACATGTGATCACCTATCTTTGGATTCTGACTTTGAATTAGTGGGTACTAAATTCAGATATCAATCTCGGAGTCTAGTTATTATGGGATTGTATCGAGCTCCTACAGGAAACATCAATAAATTTTTTAAATGCCTTGACGAAGTCCTTAAAGTACTTCTTTAAAAAAGTTTAAATTTATTATTTGTGGGAATTGGAGTATAGATGTTTTAAGGGACCATACTAATGTAAACGGATTAAGGGATGTGTTGGCTTCATATGGCTTGCGGTGGTTGGTGAGCTCACCCACTAGAGTGACTGAATCCTCTGCAACCACAATAGACAATGTCGTTTCCAACATTCTTTCTAATATTATCATGGTGGAGACCATTCAATCCGGTATTTCTGACAACTATTCTCAGGGGATAAGTGTTATGGATTTTGGGCCTATACATGTTTCCCAAAAGGTCAAGAATCTACATCCGGGTAATATCAAACTTTTAAAATATCTTGTGCGAAATAATAGTGAAAGTTGGAACAAATTAAATCATATTAGTAGTACAGAAGCCAAATTTGATTTTTAATATGATTCATTCTTGTTCTTTTTAAATATAGCATGTCCATTAAAAACAGTAGAGACTAATATAAATAACAAGAGTAATGATCAATGGATAACAAAAGGAATTTTAGTTTCCTGGCAAAAACTAAAACTATATTACGAAATCAACAAGTTAATAAATAATTTAGAGATTTTTACCAAAAATATAAGATTTAGGCCTATAGAAAAGTTATCAATGCTGCTAAATTGTTTGAAATTAATAAAAAAAATTATAACTTCCAATAATGTTGCCAAGGCAACTTGGGAAGTTATAAATAAGTTGAAAACTAACAAAAAAGTCAATGAAAATAATTACCAACAGGATTAGAAATAGGAGGTAGAATATGTTGTGATTCCGGTATAGTCTCAAATACATTTAATAATATCTTTAGCAGTATTGGATTAACAAGAAATACAAGGGGATCAGCTAATAAGGGGACCATTCGAATGCCGACTTCCATGATGCTTTCACCTGTGTCAAGAAAAGAAATCACTGAGGTTTTTTTGGGAAATTAAAGTCAAAACATTCCTCTGATAAGATGGTGTTTAACATACCTGGCTCATTAAGCAATGTTCAAAAGAACTTGTAGAGACCCTTCATATTTTAATAAACTCATCATTTTCAAAAGGAGTTTTCCCCAGTAAATTAAAAAGCTCAAAAGTTATTCCCATATTAAAAAATGTTGAGAAATGTGATGCTAAAAATTCTCGACTAATTTCCTTGCTGCCAGTGTTTAGCAAAGTTTTTGAGAAGCTTTTCCTAATCAGGCTGTTGAGTTTCTTCGAAAGGTTTCATATTATTTCAAAAAATCAGTTGGAAATCAACAACTGATGCGATTGTTAATTTGATTGACTAGGCTATATTGTTCAGGGTCTCGATAAAAGGGTTATAAGGCTGTCCAAGGCTTTCGACTCAGTAGATTTTAAATTAATGCTGGGGAAAATTGAAGGGATTGGAGTAAGGGGAAGAAACACCTTTATTTTGGGTAGACACTTATTTGTCCAACAGGATTCAATGTATACAGGTTGCAGGAAGGATTTCTAATAAGATCCTAATTAGCTTTGGAGTCCCACAGGGATCAGTTTTAGGGCCTGTTTTATTTATTTAATATATTGTAAGGTTTTTCTTTTTTAAATTTTAATTTAGGTTTTGAGTGCTTACACCTTTGTGAGATTTTGGCTTATTTTTAATTATGTAAACTTTTAGAATTTAAACTTATATTTAGACTTTACCTTTATCCTTGGGGGCTCCACCAGACTCTTGAAACGAGTCAAAATTTTGCTTAGCTTGTGAGGCACTCCAAAAGAACTACTAGGTTTTCAATAATTACAGAGATATGCTGTGTGAAATATTTGAGTATATTCATAAATTAATAAATCATTTAAATTTTGCTTTATACTACTTTTCCTACAATGCAATAAACACATTCAACATCTACCCTAAAATTAAATTACAAAACGTCTAGTTCTAATCTTACATATCTATTTTACACTCTTTAAATACATCCTTTAACAACTTATCCTTTATTTTATTCTTTAATAGATATTAATCCAACAAAATGGCACAAAACCTTTTAAAATTTTAATTTGGTCTAGTCTGATATTTATTGTTTTTGAAATCTGGTATTTGATTTAATTATTATTTAATCACCGAGATCTGTCTTACAAATACATATTATAAATATTAAATTTTACTTACATAACACTCTCCCTCCTTTCTTTAGACACTGCACCCCCTTTTATATATATATATATATATATATATATATATATTTGAACCTTTTATAACCCTACACTTTTATATTTCACACTACACCTTTACGCTTTATCCTTTACGCTTTACGCGAACACTCCCGTTTTCACCTTGATTTTGAGTTTTATTTAAAGACTGACCCTTACTTATACAATGAAACACTTATTTATTTTTAATATCATGGAATAATTAGCTTGTTATATATTTTTTTTTATTTCGAATAGATTATTTAGTAACCTTGTCGACCTTTTGATGATGTTTTTAGGTGTTGTCCTATAGAGAGATGGCGATATACAGACCGCGTTTTTTAGAGAAACGTTTCCCACTTCTTTTCTCTCCTTTTTTTCTGATTGGGTCATTTAGATTTTATTTGAATTTTATATGGTTCTCATCCGCTTGTACATCCGCCAGTCGACTGTATTCTCGATAAGTTTATTTTACATATAAATTTTATTACAACTTCTTTTATTTGAATTTCTTCCCAATATTATTATTTTTGATTATTATTTATTGATTTTTTTTGTATTTATTTGTTAATAAATACGGGTGTTTCCAACGGGTGTTTCCTTACACTCCCCCTGCCAGTTATAAAATTGTACCACCAATTTTTTTGTTTTATTGGAAGTCGGTTGGATGATGTTTATTGTAAGTGTAATAGGCTTTGTTTAGTGTTTACATTCACAATGTTTGTGGAATTGCTGATATTGTGATTTTCCTCGAATCTGATATTGTATCTGAGAAGTGTGTAATTGTAGCAAGGTCGGGCTGTGACATTCTGTGGTGGTCAGCATAATGTTGGTTGTAGGTATGTATGAGTCATTATTCTAATCTATTAGAGTTGCATATATTCTGTCTTCTTTTTGTAAATGAAATGTTTTTTTTTTTTTTTTTTTTTTCCTCCACAATTGGTAGGCCTTATGTGTGGTTTTTGGGCCTTCAGTTTTATTTTAAGGATGTGTATCATGTAGCATTGTATCAATAGTAGTATTGTTAATATACTTGTCCATATTATTATCATATAAAACATAATTCGTTTGTTCTCTATAATGTCAGACCAATTGTTTTCCAGATGTATGTGTTGAAATGTTTCTTCTGGAACTAAGTTCCTAATTATATATGTTGGGATTGATATGTTCCATTCTTCGTTTAAGATGTCTTTTATATTTTGGAATTCTGGTTTTAGTGTATTTGGCAGTGGGTCAATTTTTATGGTGTGAAGGTCAGTCCATGTTGCAGGTATTATATGTGTCATGTCGATTTGTTTTGTGTCCCTTGCATCACAAGGGGTTAATTTTCTTATCAATACATTTTTATTTCCGTCAGTTATTTGACAATCACATGGGAGGTCTATTTCTATCGACCCCATTAAATTCTTGGGAATGCTGGTTTGAGTTGAATTTTCTCTGCATGAAATTTGTAAGTCTTTATTTATGTTTGTGATTTGAAATTTTGTTTCTGATAATTTGGTTACTATAGGTTCTTCATTTACGTCTTTACAATGGAATGGGCAGTATTTTTGAAGTTCAGATATTTGGTTTACTTTGTATGAGATTCTTTACACACATTGATGATAGTTCTTTGTTTATGTTTTGCCTTGGTAGTCTACAAAGCTGGTTTTGTTTCCAGTTACATTCTGGGTTTTCTTCCAGTTCTATAACTTGTATATCATTGTCAGATTTTATTATTAGGTTTTCTGAATAGCTAAGCTCACATATTCTTTTGTGCCATAATAGTGGTATTGGTTTGTGTATATAGGTTTCATAATTTGTTTTGGATCGTCCTATTGGTATTTGAATTTTTATCATTATTTCCGAATTTGAAAAATAGCACTTTGTTATAGGTGATGTGTAGTACTTTTGTAGTTTATTTATTGGTATTGTTAGTTGCATTCCTCTTGCCTGTAGGTTATTATTTAAATTGTGTAGATCTTGGGTAAGTGTTTCTCTTGAGATAAGTGACTCCGTCAGTTTGTTGTTGATACAATTTGTGTTGATATTGTTCAGGTTATCATAATATGAATTTAAGTATATGTATAAATAGATTTGTTGTAAATTGGCATATAGTATTATTTTTAAGTCTTCTGTGTTGCTTGAAGTAATATCTTGTATTTGGTGTTCAATTGTGTTTATGGTATTATGAACTGTTTTTAATATGGTATTTATGTTATAGGAAAAGTTTGAAATTTGTTCAGTAGTTCTTACCAGGTCTTTATGTTCTTGTTTGACAAAATCCATCATGTTGTTCATATGCGAGTCCAAGTTTTCTTGATTTTGGTTTACTGCGTGTAATTCCTCTTCTGTTGCTACTCTGCAACACCAGTTTATGACTGACCCAATGGCTTGTATCGCTCTTTTCGTTTTTGAAGTTGGTGTTTCTATTTGTGTGAAAGTTTTTCTTTCTGATTCTAAAAGTTCATTTATTAAATTTTGTATTTGTTGGCATTAGTTTACTGTTTTGCATTTTTGTGTAGTTGTGCTATGCTTTAAGCATGACTTTTCTTGTATTGGTTTGAAGTTGTATTTTTGGTCGCCTATATTATGATGTGGTAGTTTGTAAATGAAAGGTGTTGACTCTTCATAAATTATTATATTGAAGATTCTTCTGAAGTTTGTTCCCGTAACCACGTTTATTTTTAGTGCAGTAGTCGTTTTTATGTGGCATAATGTTTGTAGGATTAGTAGTAGCTGGATGAATGGTTTAGTTTTCATATTTGGTCCGTGTTTGCTGAAACAACAGATTGTGGTTTTTAGCTTCTTTGATTGGTTTATTATGTTTTAAACTTGTTTGGTGATAGGACATTTTTTATTTAGTTGAAGTTTATATATTAATAACATGGACTTTGTGTATTTCTTAAAATTGGAACTTCGGAGTGATCAATTCTTCTGTTCCGATTTTAACGAAGTTGTTTAAAACACTGTTTGTATTGGAATGACTAGGTCATTGAAAAGACGTCTTTTTCCTTAACCTTATTCCCATTGAATGCTTATTAAGCAGAATGTTACTGCTATACTCTTAACATAACATTAGATTTTGTAAAATGTTTACACTAGTTTTTCTTTTTATTTATTTATTTTTTTGATCAGATCTCTGTGATGTTGATTATTTTCAAAATATTTTAAACTCTTTTTTTATTTAAATTTGTTTGTAAAGTGAAATCATTTATTTTTATTTATTTTGAAATTTACTTTTGTTTCTGAGGTTCTGAAATTTGTTATTAATCCTAATTATTTTTTAATGCTACTTTTTGAATTCTTAATTAGTTCTTAACTCTAGTACATATTACTTATTTCGGGGTTTTTTTTTGTATTTTACTTTTAACAATTTAATTAACACATGACTTTTTTGTTTTCTTATTGGTTTTACCATGATCTCCTATGATATATTTTCATTCTTGAAATGTGGATTGGTTCATTTTGTAGCCTACCATATTTTAATATTTCCACCAGGTATGTTAAATTATTTATCTTTTTTACTATTAAATATGGTCCAGTATATTTCATATCAAATTTTGTAGTTGTTTTTCCTTGGAATTCCCGTTTTATTAATACTTCGTCACCCTCTTGAAATTCAAAGTCTACTCTCTTCTTATCATAATACAATTTTTGTTTCTCTTGGGCTTTTTGTAATATTTTTGGTATTGTTTTTCCAATTTCTTGGATTTGTTTCAGGTGTTGTTGGATGTCATAATTTTGGTTTTCTTGTACTTGTATTATTTCCATGGGGTTATTCGGTTCAAAAGTGAACATTAATTTATTTGGCGTTAAGCCTGTACTGGTTTGCTTAGTGGAGTTATAACAATATACTACTTTATCTATGTAATTTGACCACACATTTGGTTTTTCGTATACATAGTGTGCCATACATATTACATATTACATATACATATTAGCTAGGGTGCCATTGAATTTTTCTGTAAGCCCTTGAGTTTGGGGTGAGTATGCGCTACTAAAAATTTGATTTATACCTAGTGTGTTGGTTAAATTTTTTATTATCTCATTGTTGAAATGTGTACCCCTATCTGACTGTAATATTCTCATTTTTCCATGTTTTAATATAATTTTTATTAAATTTTCAGCTACTGTTTTAGCATCTGCATTTTTGCATTTAAAAGCCCATGCATATTTTGTGGAAGCATCCGTACATGTCAATATATATTTATATGCATAGGATGAGGTGATTGGACCTATAAAATCTATTATTATTCTGTCCATTGGTTTGTGAGTTGCCAGTATTGGTTGCAATAGCCCATATGGTTTTCTGGTGGGTGTTTTTTGTTTTTGGCACGTTTCGCAGGATTTTGTATAATCTTGTACATCTTTATGTAGGTTTGGCCAGTGGAATCTATCTTTAATTTTTGAGATTGTTTTAAAATATGAAAAGTGTCCGCCAGTTAGTGCGCTATCGTGGGCTTGTTTCAAGATCTCTTGTTTTAATTCGTCCGGTATTGTTAAAAGTTTTATCATGTCTGTTCCATTAAACTGCTTATAATATATAATTTTGTCTTCTATAATGTAATGTCTCGAGGCTCTGTCAATTTTTTTGTTGGTTCTGTCAATATTCAAAAGTGCAAGTTTTATTTGTTTTAAATAAGGCTCTTTTGATTGTTGTAATTCAAGATTCTGTGTGTCTACGTTTATTAAGAATACATCCTCAAAATTTTGTGGTATTTCTTCTCCCGCTACCTGTCTTGATAAGAAATCTGGTAGGCCCATAGTCTTGCCTTTTTTGTATTGTATGTTCAAGTCGTAATCTACCAACTTGGTTGATAGCCTGCCTAATCTGTTTGATGGGTTTTTAAAATTTTGGAAATATTGTAGTGCCGAATTATCAGTGAAACAGGTGATTTTTCTTCCAAATAAGTATTCCCTCCAATATTCAATTGCATAAACTAAGCCTAACATCTCTTTGTCAACAGTAGAATATCGGGTTTCATGTGGTTTTAGTTTTCTTGATAAGTATGCTATTGGATATTCTTGGTTGTTGTCTGGGTCAATTTGTGTTAAAACCGCCCCTATTCCTATTTTTGACGCGTCTGTGTAAACTCTTGTATTTCTGTCTTCTTTAAAATGCGATAGAAACGGTGGATTTGTTAGAATTGTTTTTATTTGTTCAAAAGCTTTGTTACATTTTTCAGTCCAAATTATTTTTGAATTTTTTTTGTTCTTGATTTTTGAGTAATTCTGTTAAAGGGTGTGTTATTTTTGCATAATCTTTGATAAATTTTCTGAAAAAACCTGACACTCCTAGAAAAGCTCTTATATTACGTAATGTTTTTGGTTGCTTGAAATCCAATATTGGTTGTATGTTTGATTGTAAAGGCTCTATTCCCTCGGTTGAGACCTTATGCCCTAATATTTCTATTTCTGTATAAAAAAATGTACATTTTTTTGTATTTAATTTTAAATTTGCTTTGTCTAACTCGTTTAAAACTGCTTCTTAGTTATTCAATTTTTCTTCGAAAGTTGGTGCAAATACTATGGTATCATCTAAGTATGCCAAGCATTTTGAAAATAGGTGTTTTGCTAGAGTCTTGTTTAATTTTTTTTGAAATATAGCACTCGATACTTTTAGTCCTTGAGGCAATCTTGTGTATCTAAGCATTTTATCTTGAGTTCTAATAGTTAGTAATGGTTTACTTTCTTCATGTACTTGTAATTGAAAAAATGCATTTTTAAAGTCTAATTTGGTAAAATATTGTGAATTGCTGAGACAGCTAAACATGAGTTGTAAACTTGGTATCGGAAAATTTTCACTCCTTATTTGTTCATTAACTTTTCTAAAATCTGCTACGAATCTGTGTGAGTTATCTTGATTTTTGACAATGAAAGCTGGCGATGCATATTCTGTGAAATTTGGGCATTCTTCTAAAATTCCCGCCTTAACTAGGTTATCTAATTCTTGGTTTAATATTTTTCTTTCCTGGTTGCTTTGACGATATGGTGGAACAATGACTCCTGTTTTTCCCTGAATTTTTTGTATTTGTACTGGGTTTATGTTTGCAGGACTTAGGTCATTGACTTCTGTTGTGAATATGTGTTTATATTTTTTTATTATGTCTGTTTCTTGCCTGTGCTGTATTTCTGTTAAATTTTCGCTGATTTGAAATTGAACTCCATTTTTATCATAAAGTGGTTCCTTATTTGAGTTTTTCAGTTGTGTAGTTTGCGTAGGTGTAATTTTTGTGTACTGTTGATCCTGGTTTTTAGGTTCCTCATTGTTTTGGTTTATGTGACCTATGGGAGTTTTGGGTAGTAATATTTGTGGTTTTTTTGATGCATTGTATATGTGAACATAGAATTTATTATTTTTAGGTGATATGTAGGCATGAATTTGTTTTCGTTCTCTTAAGTGTCTGTCGGTTTCAAAATCCATTAAGTCACTATAATTTTCTAGTTCTTGTACACATAAATTTTGTCCTGGCGCTATTTTTATCTGTTCAACTGATCTTATTTCTGGGTTACTTATTATGTTACAGTTTATTATGAAATGTAAATTTTTCAAGTTTTCTAACCACGATTCGTTCATGTCGACTATACATTCTTGGTTGTTTGGTTTTAGGGTTATTTTTTTGTACTATAGTCTATTTTTGCTTGATTTGCTATTAGAAAGTTATTTCCAAGTATCATTTTTGCATTTATATCTGATGCAACATAAAATTTATTTGTGAAATTTATGTTATTTATTTTGAATGGTAATGTTATCTCTGCGTGAATTTTTAGGCTATTATTTGTTGCAGATTTTATTATTGTATTTGATTGACGTGTTAATGGTTTGTGTGTTACTAGGTCATAGTTACATATGGATACATTCGCTCCAGAATCTAAGATTGTTTCGATGTTTTGGTTATTCAATGTTATAACTAGAGTGCAAACTCTTGAATTTTCAGTTTTGTTTAAAAATATTATGCTATATACATCCCATGTTACATCATTTTTTGATTTCCTAGCTTTAGGTACTCCATTTTGGTTTAGATATTGTTTATAATGAATATTATACAAGTGCAAGTTATTTTAATTTTGCACTGTTTGGAGTAATTTTGGTGCGTCAGCAATCCATTTGACACTTGAGTCTCTACTGTAGCCTATATTCCCAGCTGTGTTTACTTCTACCAGGTTAATATCCTCTAGCGCGTATTGTGTTCCTACTGATTGACCTACCTCAATATCTGTGTTACTGTCCTCTAGTGCATATTGTGTTCCAATTGTTACTGAGTTTTTTGAATGTGTGATAGTTTGTTGGAATTTCTTATTTCTTAGTGAAATTGTATAATGCCCGTTTGTTTTCGGTTTAATAGGCTTATTTGTATGTTGAGATGAGTTATTATTCTTATAGTTATATTTTGGGGTTTTATGGCTATTGTTTCTTATAGCCCCCCACTTAACCCGTTTTTTTGGTTGTATTTTGGTTTTGAGTTATTATTTGTATAGCATTCTTGAGTTGTGTGTCCATTTCTTTTGCATTTTGAACAAAATTTTTGATTCATTTTATCGGTGTATGGCCTATTTTGGTTTTTAGTGTATTCTGGGTATGTTTTTCCTTTTCGATTAAAAGAACATTGTTCTGTCATGTGGTTATCCATTCTACATATATGTTACAATTATATTTTCTGAAGAAACATCTATTTGTTGAATGGTTATTTTTTTTGCATATTGTGCAAAATTGCCTTGCACTTCTTTGGGCGTTATAAAGGTGGGACCCTGGTCTAAATTGTGTTAGTGGTTTTTGGTAAGTGTTGCTAATTTGTTTGTTGGTTTTATATTGGGGTGTTATGTTTTGTTCCCTTTTGTGGAATGAGGGTGGGTTTTGGTTTATATTTATACCTAATGTGTGAACAATTTCTGTTAGTTGCTCTAATTTTTCCGACATTGTATTTAGGGTTTCAAATTGTTTTGTACTCTTTGTTGTTGCGGATTCCAAATTTCTTAAATATCTTTGTTTATTTAATGTTTTTTGAAATAGCTGCTGTTCTATTTTCCTTAAATTTTCTTCTAATTGATTGAGTGTATTATTTTCCATCGATATTATGCATTCACAAATTTCCGGTCTTAGGCCCTGTATTACATGTGATATTATTGCTTATCTTCTATATTTGGGTTCATTCTCCTTCAAAGTGCCTGAATTTGTAAATAAAAACTGATTGATGGTTCCGTCTCATGTTGGATTTTGTTTTCTAGCATTAATTGTAAATTTTGACATTGTCCTACTGGTGCAAAAAGATTTGTTAGCTCTTTTTTTTTTGCCTTTTCCCATGTTATTTCCCCTCTTTGATTTTTTTGTATAAAATTTTCATACCAATTTAAGGCTGATTGTGCCAGATATGTAGGTAGTAAGTTTATTTGAGTTTTTGGTGTCCAGCCGTTTGCTCGTGAAGCTACGTCATATCTAGATATAAATGTGTGTATGTCCTCTGACGGTAAGCCATGATATTGTGTTGGTTGTACTAAGTGTATTTTTTCCTTTGTCTCCATTTGTGTGTTTGTGTTTGTATTTTTAATTGTTAAATGGTTTGTTACTTCTTCGTATATCTGGCCCTCTGTTTTTTTCTACGTTTTCGTATAGTTTTTCAAAAGCTACTACGTCGTATAAGTGTGTTGTTGATACAGAAGTTATGTTTTTATTTTGAACCAGTTCTTGTGTGAAATTTGTTAGTTGTTTATACCTTTTAGGGTTTCTTAAAATTTCTAACTGTTCTAGTTCAGGATAATCTTTTCTTTGTTGTGGGGTTAACGAGTTAAAGTCAATTAAATAGTCATATGCCTTTTGGTAGTCTGTGTTCGCCTTTACTTCTACTTGTATTCTTTTAATTAGTGATAAAATTTTCCTAAGTTCGTCTTGTGTGTTATTCTCTGTACCTTCCACTTTAAATTCTTTCAAAATTGGTATTACCTCCTCTTTTTTAAATTTATAAATGTCAGTGTTAGTTAAGTCCATTTAATATTATTTGAAATCATATTTTAATATTCAATTAAAAGAAATCATATACCAGATTTTTCATTTACTTATAAACCTACTGCTTCTCTTATATATATATATATATATATATATATATATATATATATATATATATATATATATTACTTCTTCTATACACTGTTTATATTTTTCTCTGTAATTATCACTACCACATTTACATTCTTTAAAAATTGGCGCCTCCACCATGTAAGGTTTTTCTTTTTTAAATTTAAATTTAGGTTTTGAGTGCTTACACCTTTGTGAGATTTTGGCTTATTTTTAATTATGTAAACTTTTAGAATTTAAACTTATATTTAGACTTTACCTTTATCCTTGGGGGCTCCACCAGACTCTTGAAACGAGTCAAAATTTTGTTGTGAGGCACTCCAAAAGAACTACTAGGTTTTCAATAATTACAGAGATATGCTGTGTGAAATATTTGAGTATATTCATAAATTAATAAATCATTTAAATTTTGCTTTATACTACTTTTCCTACAATGCAATAAACACATTCAACATCTACCCTAAAATTAAATTACAAAACGTCTAGTTCTAATCTTACATATCTATTTTACACTCTTTAAATACATCCTTTAACAATTTATCCTTTACTTTATTCTTTAATAGATATTAATCCAACAAAATGCCACAAAACCTTTTAAAATTTTAATTTGCTCTAGTCTGATATTTATTGTTTTTGAAATCTGGTATTTGATTTAATTATTATTTAATCACCGAGATCTGTCTTACAAATACATATTATAAATATTAAATTTTACTTACATAACACTCTCCCTCCTTTTTTTAGACAATGCACCCCCTTTTTTTTAATTTTTTTATTTTATTTTTTTTTTATATTTGAACCTTTTATAGCCCTACACTTTTATATTTCACACTACACCTTTACGCTTTACGCTTTACGCTTTACGCGAACACTCCCGATTTCACCTTGATTTTGAGTTTTATTTAAAGACTGACCCTTACTTATATAATGAAACACTTATTTATTTTTAATATCATGGAATAATTAGCTTGTTATATATTTTTTTATTTCGAATAGATTATTTAGTAACCTGTCGACCTTTTGGTGATGTTTTTAGGTGTTGTCCTGTAGAGAGATAGCGATATACAGACCGCGTTTTTTAGAGAAACGTTTCCCACTTCTTTTCTCTCCTTTTTTTCTGATTGGGTCATTTAGATTTTATTTGAATTTTAAATGGTTCTGATTGGTTTTCATTTTTTTGCACAATCTTGAAGACATTCTGGTTGTCATCAATATAGCTTCCTTGGGAAACTGTTAAACTGCAGGCGTCTTGTTTTATGAAATTTAATCCGACACATCCGCTTGTACATCCAGTCGACTGCCAGTCGACTGTATTCTCGATAAGTTTATTTTACATATAAATTTTATTACAACTTCTTTTATTTGAATTTCTTCCCAATATTATTATTTTTGATTAAGTTATTATTTATTGATTTTTTTAAATTATTTATTTGTTATTAAATACGGGTGTTTCCAACAACCCTTACAATATATATACTTATATATCATATATATATATATATATATATATATATATATATATATATATATATATGATTTATGTTCATCTGTATGTATTGATAAATTGGTTCAGTATGCAGATGAAACAACGATAGCTTAGGAGCAAGAAATGCTCAAATGCTTGAACAAAAAGCTTTTATTGAAGTCAACGCTGCATGTCAGTACTTTACTGAAAATAATTTAACTGTCAATCTAGACAAAACAAATTATTTATACTTTAATTTAAATAACAATAATGCAGAGCTCAACCCAACTGTCATGTTGGGAGATTGTAAAATAGAAGAGGTAAGTTCTGCTAAATTCTTGTGGTTGGTCATTGACAACCGACTAACTTGGAATTGTGTTATAGACAATATTTGTAAAATTGCTCTGGAATTTTCGTATTAAGAAATCTCAGAAACTATTGTAATCTTATCACAATATTAACGGTTTACTATGGCCTTATATGGAATCTTAGTATGGGGTGATTGTTCATCTCAACAAGTGAAAAAGCACTTTATATTAAAAAAAAAAAAAAAAAAAAATACAGTACGGCTTGTAGCACGTATAAATAACTTTTGGTTGTGTAGAAATGCTTTTCGGGAGCTAGGAGTATTGACACTTTCTAGTATGTATATTTTAAAGGTAATATAGTGTACATTAAATACATACGTATAGCTGAACAATTCGCTGTAGGGTTAGGCAAAGATTACTTTAAGGCCAGGGTCAATCCATGTGAAATTATACAGACCATGTTGCTCAAGTTTTTAATTTTTAAATTTTTTTACCAGTCAATTTACCAGTATGTTGGTCAAATTTTTAAACCCTCGGATTATTTTCTGACAGCCATTTTGAAACAGTGTGACAAGTGTTTTTTAATGAAAACGATGTGTCACGGAAAACTTCATAACTTTTTGGTTTTTCAAGATATTGAATTGATTAGAGACCATTATATTCAGCAAGAAAGGGACTAGATATTTGGTAATGTTTAGTCCTACCTTGTTGGCTTAATTCCACCAATCACTATATTATGCTCCAATTGTGCTACGAAAATATTTGGTAAAAAAGAACACGAAGAAAAGTACTTAGTGAAGATGATGGAGCTCTGATCTACCTGCGAGGGACCCGAACCATGCACACACTCACCACCATTCTAATTGCCTAAAAGCCTCTACACAATCAAGAAATATTATATATACCTTTGTATGATACTTTATAAACTTAATTTATTTCAGATTAAATATATGGTACAATGCCTTGTTTTAATACAATTATTGTTGAATTTCATGAAAAATAAGTCCAAACACGAAGTGATTATGAGAATAAACAGTTTATTGGATGAGGATGATAAAAAGTCAGATTGGTCAGCAATGATTTATTAAAGAGAATATTTACAAAACGTGCAACTGAAAACTATAAACCATAGTCTGAAACAGTAGCCTACCTATATTACAGTAATGAACATAACATAATTATGCATTATAGAGTGCTAGACTTAACTGCTGTTACATATACAAATAAATGTGATTTTTCAGCCAAATTCAAGATGTTGTATCTCTAAAACCATTTGAATATCACTCATTAAATTTATACTACAATTTTGTATGTATGAAAGGATATTCCTGTAAAAATTTTATAACTTTCACTCAGTCCTTTATCAGATATTTGACCTTGAACTTTGCAAAAGTACCAATGCCAAAGTACCATATTTGTAAAGTTATATAAAAAAAGGAACATGCTTCTAAGATGTCAAACTTACTGTGAGAGCAGTACTACAACATATCTATTGAGAATAAAAATGATAAAGGTGAGTCTTACTTCCTTCTACTGAAATTTTTATATTGAAAATATAATTTTTTTTCATGGTGAAGTGAAATTTTTGAAGTGAATTTTAAGCAATTTCTCTACAAGTAAGGAAAAGTATACCCATTTCCAAATATCTAGTCCATTTCTTGCTGAATATAATGGTCTTTAAATTATTGTGATATCTTCAAAAACGAAAAAATTATGAGGTTTTCCGTGACACACTGATTGCATCAAAAAGCGCTTGTCACACTATTTCAAAATGGATGTCAGAAAATAATCCAAGGGTTTAAAAATTTTTACATCTTAGTTTTGAACTCCCAACAAACTGATAAATTAACTGGCAAAAAATATATAAAATGTTAAGGAATTTAAAAAAAAAAAATCTAGATGTTTTCACATGGATTGACCGGTGGGTCAATGGAAACAATTTTAGTCGTGGCTAACATGGACGGTTCAGAAAAAACTGCTTTTGCTCACAATTGGTAAATCGAAAAATCCGTGATGCTTCAAAAACATCAAAACCGATTCAATTTGAATACAAAGCCAACAAAATGGCATGGATGACAAATGGAAGTTTTGAAAAATTGCTGTTTAAAATTGACATAATGTTCCGCAAGCAAAAAATAAAACAAAAACAATTTTTATTGGCAATTATACAGCCTACAACACAATTTCCTTAATGGAAAATGTAAAAGTGATTTTTTCCCCTCCCAATCACCTTCTGTGATTCTAGCAATGGATCAAGGGATCATCAAAAATAAAACATTTTTACAGACATTTCATCATACAGAATGTTTTATTAGGTTCTTTCTTGCACGGAATATGTAGTGAATTGAAAATATAAGCAAACAGCACTTTCAAGGAAGGTTGTCAACTTATAAGAGCGGCAGAGATGGTTAATGTATACACATACTTAGTAGTAGTAGCCTAGCTTAATGTCTACATTTCACTTCCACAGAGCCTTAAGCAGTGTTTTCCTGTAGTTTTCTTTGGTTTCAAAGGCATCTTGGTGAAGAGGTTGGATTAGTAGTGTTGGGTGGTTGGTAAAAAAATGGGTTTACTGTCAAAACTCGCCAGTTCCTTAGCATCTGGATGAGAACAGCATTGTCCAGCACAAGAAGAGCCTTGTGGTGAAGACCTCTTTTTTCCAGAAATTCTTCTATAATGGTAATAAACTTGTTAAAAACCAATCTCTAAAAATCTGAGAGTCCATCCATGCATTCTTTTGATTTTTGTAAATAACAGGAAAGCTTTTCACATTTATGTTTTTTAAAAGTTCGTGTTTTGGCTTTCCTATAACAAGTGGTTTCAGTTTCACACTTCCAGATGCATTGAAACATCCTAATTTTTTAACACATTCATTTAATTCAATTTCCAGATAGATTACCAGTAAGCTTATCTCTACTTTTTTTTAAAGCCAAGAGCTATGTTTCCTCCTCTGCATCTAGTGTTTTTGTGGGCATCATTCTAAAACTGAGACTAGTCTCATTACAGTTGATGATTTGGTCGGATGTAAGGCCTTCGATTAAAATTATACATTTGATTTTTTCTTTAAAAAAGCTCACATTAGCCTCATTGGCTGACAGCTTTCCTCCAGATATGTTTAGTTGCCTAACTCTTTATTGATCCTTCTAACAGTTCAAAAGTCCGACGCTAGCTGTAAATGTTTCTTCTCCATCTTTAAATATTTTGTGTAAGTCCAGTGCATTTGCTTACAGCATTGGCCCACTAATTGGACTCTTTTTGGACAGCATTTCTGAAAACCATATGTATAGAGCCTCTGATGTTTTTGTACTCATATGCCAATTTCTTAGTATCCGCTCGTTTCCTCCTCCACTTCCCCATGGTTTCTTCTCCTCCACCTATATCTGCTGCTGTTTTTAATTGATTTGTCACTGTTAAGACGACATATCACATTTTGTTTCTAATGAAACAACCACACATTTGTTTTCTACTCATGTCTTACTCTTATACTTCATAAAATGTAACACTTTTAACAAAATCACAGTCACTCCACTACATGTTGTCAGGAAAGCTGCTTAAAATTGCGGTTCTTCAGGCTGGACAAATATTCACGAATGTTGCTGAACAGCAAAACAAAGTTCTATGAAAGATGCCGAACCGTTTTGTAGCCGATATGTGTGTTGTATTTCTGTTGATACCTTGGCTAACACAGTACCATGGTTAAGCTGGTCTCGGAAAATTGTTTTCTATTATTTCCCCAGTGTTTTGGACAACTACTACATTAATCTTGATGTCGTTAGCTAATGACCCAGGGTTGGCCCACTTAAGCTAAGGTTTCCAAGATCACGCCAGCGTGAGCTGTCCGGCGTGATGTCCGTTGGCAGTAATTCTGTTCAGCGGATGTCCATTCAAGCTCGGCGTGAGAGTGGTTTGCAAGAAAATGGCTTCCTTGTTATTTTACTTGGGAAATTATCTAGTTGTCAGTTTGTTACCAGCATGGACGTCGTTACTGTTGCTCTGCTACTGGAAGAAGAAGAGAAGGAAGAATGTATGTTACTGGAAGGTTTTGTTAGAGAGGATCCCCACATGATGTTTAAAAAAAGGCAAGATGAGGGTTGCTCCAGGATTTTAATTTCACGATACTTGATGGACAACGAGAGAAAATTTCGTGAATATTTTAGAGTCAGTATAGAACTGTTTCAAACTATTCTTACGTTTATTGATGACGATATTTCTAAAGAGGCTTGCAATCGTGTCAATACTCCTATTTCATCAACAGAAAAGCTGTGTATCACTCCAAGGCAGAGGTGTCAAACTCAATTTTGCAGAGGGCCATATATTAAATTTAGAATGTGTAGGCGGGCCAGATTAAAAAAAAAATGTACTGAATTATTATAACATTATATTTATTTAATTTTATAGTATAATATATGGTTGTTAAAAATCATATCAAAGTTATAAAGGAGGGTAATTATTTTGAGCTCGAGGATCCAGATACCTGACTTCTTTTGTTTTTGACAAGCTCATTGATGTCAGGTACATATTCATTGTAATTATTTTAAGAATTGATTGGAGATGTTCATTCGTAAGTCTTGTGTGATGTTTGTTCTTATTTATTTTCATGACGGAAAACATCTGCTCACATAAATAGGTGGTACCAAAACATGCACAGAATGCGTGCTGCATGCTTTTTTAATTCCGGGTAGTTTTCCAAACTCTTGAAATATTGTGTATAAAATGTAAGAGTGTTAACCCTCTTTAAATTTTTCTTTCAAAATACTGTCCGATTGAAGATCTATCAACTCCATATGCAAATGAACTGGTGCCTGTGAAGTTTCAAAATCGAATGGATTGTTGAAAATTGGGAATTCCATTTCATTCATTTTGTGGAAGTCTTCAAAACGATTGTTGAGTTCTGTGTTCAGATTTTGCAGAAGTTGAGAATGTTGATCCAATTTTTTTTCGGTTCACTGTGCCAAATGATTTTAAATGAGGGAAATGATCCAAAGTTTGATTTTTTACCTGATTTTCCCACAGCCTCAAATTTGTTTCAAAGGATTGAATACATGAATACATTTGACAATCATGTCTGATTGAATACAGACAATCAGATTTTTACCCTGTAACTTTACATTCAGATCAGTCAAGTGTTTATTCATTTCTACCAAAAAGGCAAAATCAACCCACCAGTCATTGTCATAATCAATTGGGTTGCCTTTTACTAACATGAAAGCTTGAATAGGGTCACGTAATGCAAAAAAATCTTTCTAAAACTACTCCTCTGACTGAGCCAACAAACTTCGGTGAAATAAGGGACATTATTTTCGTATAATAAAATAATATTCTTATTTGCAACGTATAGTAAAAATATTATCCTGTAAATACGATGAGAACTTTGAAGCACTATGGGGCGAAGAACAATAAGGAATACATATTCACAGTTAATATACATTATAAATAGACATAATCATAAACTTTTATTACGAACTGTGTATCAACAGAAACTTATTTAAAATATATAACAATTTCTATCCTATTATAGTCATGTTACTTAAATACAAACTCCACCATCTAGGTAAAGTGATTCAGCAATTTTCTTCCATACATTGTGTTTCACCATGGTATAATTGTAGTTCTTCCGGTTCATATCACACAGGACCAGATTACAACTTACTACATCAATAAGTATTTCGTCCAGTTCTAATGAAAATACTTTTGACTCCATTATTAAAATAAATAAACTTTACACAAACTAACGAAATTAACACAATTTAATCAAATTATTGGTATTTATCATTCAAAATATTCACGTTCATCACGGTGTCCTACACCTGTCCACTCTGCGTGGCACGCCGAATTTGACTGGCGATCAAGTTGAGCGTGCCGCGCTGAGGACTCACGCCGGACAGATGGCGGGAAATCTGTTGTCCAGCGTGTCCTCACCCGCTTGAAAACCGCGCCCATGCAGAAGCACGGCTTCAAATTGAATTCGATTACGTCATCACGTTTGTCCACTCACGCTGTCCGTCCGGCGTGTTCTTGGAAACCTTGGCTTAAGTCACCACAATCAGCACCAATTTTGGGGTTCCGAATCCCTATTATGTACATTATTTAAGATGAGAGTTGGGTCTGCATAGAATTAATATTTTTAAAATACACCCTTTTCCCCTATACACCCTTCTACTAAGAACCATTAGAGACTGCATTTTTTGTTAGAGTTTTGATCCAGACTGGGTGATACAACACTATTGAACAAGGTTTGTGAATGTCATGCTTGTTCATGGTATGGTTAAGAGAGAACCAATTTTTATCGTCATTAGTTGTTTAACAATTTGATTTTTCTTGACCTCTTTAACACAAGGAGGAGGTGAAGTTGAAAAGTTATGTTGGTATTTCTTCATATTTACAAAGATCATTAAGCTGTTCTGGTATTTTTACACCCCTCTGTTTGTAAATGACTACATACAATTAATTAAACTTAATGATATCTATCTTCAGAATGTGATAGAATTAAGTTTAATGAATTATATATGCTATAATTTTATAAACAATTAAATATTCTGTTCTTTCAAGTAAGAACATTTTAAGTTATTATTCAGACTACTATATAGTCTATGTTCAAGGACATTTTATATTAAACCTATAGGCCTATTGCTTTTTGAAAGCAAAGTTATCATGTAAAAGATTAGATTACTAAATTTTCTTGTTTAGGCCTATATAATACTTGTGTTATGATTATTAATTAAATTAAATGCAAATTATATTACTAATATTATTATAAAGAGGAACATAGTATTGCCTTACTACTTGATGTTATTAATTATTTAAATTAATAATTTTTAGTTAGTAGCAGGTCTATTTTTTTGCAGCATCATCTTCTCTTCATTCACTGATGGTGTCATTCTTAAATGTGTGTTACATTACTGTTCCGATCACCCTTTAATTTCAACCGTGTTAACATTTTATAAAAAATATGAAATTGTCACTTTGTATAGGCCTATTTAGATTTGTAGGGTTAAAGATTTTTTTTTGTATTCTTAACAGTATTCTGTTCCATAAAAGTTGTACAAATGTATACTTAGATCAACCGAATCGGACAACTTTAGCCAAGGTTATCAATTAATTATGTTTAAATGTTATGTATTTTGAAATTTTCTATTTCGAAGGGACTCAAAATAATAGTTCTGTGTTTCTTCACAACAGTTCTGCATTCTGCTTGAATGGTTATATGATACACACAATGGCATTTGACAATTCTATCCGAAGATATCAATTTTGTTTTTATTTTAAGAAAGTTATAATTATTGTTGACTGTGCATGTTTTTTTTTAATATTCATGTGGAGGGATTAAATTAACCAATCTATTGTCAAATTGTATATATCTACCTAGCTAAAAATTATAACTTGATTTTGCAGCTAAAAATCCAACCTAGCTCTGAAACTTCATGAATTTAGGCTACAGTTTGCTGTGTTTCAAAAATTGTTTAAAACACTTTTTAACAGAACAATGACTAAAAATTATAAAACACTTGTTATCATTTAAAGATTACGGCACAATGAAGGGTGACTATTTTTTAGAGTGATTGGAACTCTAAAGTAACATATCATTCTCAAAAATTGATACTTGATACTCGACATTTAACATTTTTTATCTTGCATACATTGAATACAATACTTAAAACAATATACATGCTTTATTGTTAAATATAACTAGACACTTCTTTGACTAAGTTAATTTCATACTAATAAGTTTACCTATTTGCTGTTCTGTATTTATTGTTGATATTGAAAAACTACATGTATACATCAAATCCCATGTTAAAGAAAAGACATGTTTGACAAAATTTGTAAGAAAATAATAAAAAGTATTTTTAGGCACATTTACGAAACTCGCTAATGGGGGGGTCAAAATAATTAGATCACATTTCAAAATACTTTATTGTTTAGGAGTAGAAGATTTTTGAAAATACAGTTTTCAATTTTCATCAAGATTTGTAATCGATCAAGATGAAATCCTAAATACACCTTGTAATTATTACATAAGTTTAAGTAGTTATATTAAAACATTGTAAAATTATACTGAAAAACAATTATTATCAGTGGGTTCATTTTAACAAAACAAAAAACATAAATTGAATTAAAATTGTGGAAGAATAAATTCACCTTGAAATTATTACAAAAAGCAAATAATTTCAGTTTCATTTAAAAATAATTTTGTTGAATTAATAATGGATCAATTTTGATGAAACAAACAATTTATATTGAATTAAAAATTGACTAATTAGATTTATCTATTAATATTTTAAAGATTTTATTGTTACACATTTAGAACTAAAAATTGTGTATTTTCAAAAGTACTTTTGAGAGCCTGTATTTTTTCATTGGCAGTTCATTTCCAATAAGGTTGGGGTTTCAGGAATGCATGTAAAAAGATATATTTATATTTTAATTTAAAACTAAGTATTATGAAGTTTTTAGAAAAAAATGTTTATGTTTCATTTAATAATAAGTTGTCATCATTGAGGTAAAATGGAATAAATTGCAGATTCCTCAAAATTTCCATAATTTAATGTCATTTGTTTTTGTGATGTGTTAAGTGCTCAGCTTTATGAATGGCTAAAACAGTTTACTGGAAAGAAACAACATTTCTGCTATAAACTAAAGCTAACAGTGAAATACACTTTGTAAAAAAATAATCCAAGTTAGTTATTGAAGCAAACACATTTTTTAGAAATAGTAAAACTAATAATTTCTCAAATCTTGTCTTACAGAGTATAGAGGGTGGCAATGCTGCTTTTCTAGGGCAAAGGAAACTGGTGAGTGAATTTCACTGATGGTGTACCATGTGTGTGTATATTTGTGGTTTGTGTCTTGCTGTTAGTAACTCACATATTTGGTGTCCTTTAAACATAATTTATATATGTATTTCATAGTTCCTACTTGCAAAATGCCAAGTTCTATTTTGTTTCTACCCTTCTGCCATATGGCACAACAAAACACTCATCTTACAAATTATTTTGATTGTTTTCTTTTATTGTTTTTACTTTTTCATATACAGAGTGTAAATTAAGTCTGAGATGATGCAGTGTTTAGAGAATGGTTTAAAATAAAAATGTCAAATTTGATTTATGTTTCTTAGAGCACAGTAGCTATAATTTTTTAGACTTTTGAATAAATTCATATTTTAAATAGGATGGGCGTCATTTGACAGATTTTTTTCACTGTCTTTTGATCAATAAACTAATGCTGCAACCCATTTTTGAATAATCCGTGTTGGATAAAACACTAGGAAAAAGTGTCTTGGTCCTTTTCCGAATGAGAGTTCCTGGTGAATTGACCAATCCTGTGTATATGTTTTTTTGATAACAGTGTCCTGTAATGAATCACACTACCTTCCTTATATTGCCCCTGCATAGTGAGAAAAAAAGGTGCAATATGCCCAGAGGGGGCATGAAGTGAGAGTTCAACCTAAAATTTGAGATACTGCTCCACCTTTTCTTGTGTTTTTCTGAGCCCAAGTGCTGATGAGTTGCATAATCAGCCTCTTGGCCATGGGCACAGAACGGTTCAGCTCCTATGAGTTTCACTGCTGACACTTTATTAGTCAGCTAGTCTGCACATTCATTCCCACTAACATATCCCCCCCCCCCCAGCTTTCACTTGACTGTGAAATAATCCCAAACTAACTTTGACCTGAATACATTAGAATTGAGGGCTTTTGAAACTGCCCGGCTGTCTTTATATATCCTTATCCCAGTACCCAAGTCTCGAGTTTTTTCTGACACATTCCATTAAGGGTGTAATATCTGACGGAAACACCGATTGATGCATTTCCATTGGCAAAACTTATTCCTGTTCAGGCCTGTCTCCTCAGATTCCAGCCCCTGTTCCCCCCGCCATCTGTGAACCATTCCAGCTCATAATGGGTAAATACTTCCTTCCCTCTAGCGATTCCTTACAGTTGGATTTTATTTCTGTAAATGGTTTTGAGAAGGAATACACCTTCATATAGTCAGAGATTATTTCCAATGTGCAATCTCTCGTGACATATCCATAGTCCTTCACAATGTAGGTTATATGCACTTTTAACCTCTGTGGACACCCCATTTTTATTCCAATCTCTACAGTTACCCCATGCAGCGACAACTTCATAATTATGCCTTGTAGCCTGACCTTAATTTATCTTCATATCAAGTTTTTAATTCTGCGGTCTATAGCCTCCTCAATGAATGATTGAGTTGTCAAATTACCCCTTGATTTCTAGAAATGCACTTAGTGCCACTTCTTTAGATTTAAGTGTTCTTTCAATCCTCCTCGTGGATATAAAGCATGCTGATTCTCGTGGATGGGGTATTACAACACGGAACCACCTTCCACACAGTATTCATTGTCCTTTCCATAGATACCTTTATTTTACTTTCCCCAGAACTTTCAGAAGGAATGATTTATTGGATTATTGACTGAAGGGACTTAGTCTTGTATAACTTAATACAAGCTTGGGTTCTGTTAGGATTGGCCCAATAACTGCCTGGGTTCTTTAATTTCAATTAATATCAAAATTAGTGGTTCAGTGATTTATTAATACATCAATGCAACATTATTATGCAAAACAATAATTAGAACCTAATTGAACTATTTACTCAAACTGATAATTCAATCGAAATATTAATTACTCAAACAAATTATATAAATCAATTACTCAAAGAAATTATTTAAATCCGTTACTCAAACAACTTACACAAATCAATTATTCACATGAATTACATAAATCAATTACTCAAATATAAATTACACAAATCAATTATTCACATGAATTATATAAATCAATTACTCAAATATAAATTACACAAATCAATTATTCACATGAATTATATAAATCAATTACTCAAAATATAAATTACACAAATCAATTATTCAAATAAAATACACAAATCAATTGTTCAAAACTCAAAAGTGTTCCAACTATCTTTATATTTTAAATTAAAGAAATTACAAGTCCTCTAACTGGTGACTTTACATACAAATACAGAAATGCTTGCTTACTGTCTGTCGAGCAGAGTTCCTGAGCCAATAGATTTCCCGGAGTAGTTCCTGCACCACGGCTAGTGACACAGCCGTGTATCTTCCAAAAGACAAAAGACCACCACCCAAATCCTGCTGATCGTTTATATACCTTTGGGAGTCTTGGTTGCTCTAGTTTCTATGCAAGACAAGCATTTCAACATTTTTTTAATTGTTTCACAATAGTTGGATCAATCTGAGTTTTGTGAATGTGATTCCTTTCTAATCTAACCTAATATTAACTTATTCCTAACATCACCGGCGCCCACGAGACATCGTCCCGATGTCATATTACAAACCTATCCATCTTTAACATTTCAAAGTTTGATTTAATAATATAGAACTATATAACATTTAAATAATAACATTCACAAGCACATAATGAATATAATACATGAAATAATAAAAGTTACAATTACAATCCTTTTACAAAAATTTTTATAATCCTTTTTGATTAATACTAAGTTCTAGTCCTAAAATGCATGCATGTGATTTATATTTAGTTCAAAAAATATACATATATAACCCAACAGGTCTAACCAAAATAATGTAGGTAGTCAATTGGCTACTCAATCCACCAATCTTACTACATTAGCGTAGTCAAACCTGCAACAGAGTAAAAATGATTAAACATTTTCACATTATAAGTACAAATTATAATATAAATTTTCTGTCACTTTGTCCTGTAACTGAGCAAGCATTTTTGTATAAATTCACCTGTTATTGTTTTTAAATGATTTTTGAAGAGAAAAAAAAAACTTTGATTTGTTGGAAACCTTTTGAGACTTTTTAGATTTTAGTACTACTTCTTAGATTTTATGTTAATTGTTTTAATTAAATTATTTAACTTATATATATTCCTATACCTACATATATCTATTACTTATACATTTGTATTATACGGTTTTAATCTTGAGACATGGACTATGTCCCCTATCCATCTACCATATCGATTTACCTCTATCTCATAATTTAGTGGCGAAAGTCTTTTTAAAATTTTGTATGGGCCTGTGTACTGTTGGGCAAGCTTGTTGTCCTTTTTCTCTGCTTTCACTAGGACCATTTCCCCTACTTGAAACTCTTTTTCCCTTTTGTGCTCATTATAACGCTTGCATTGGTCTTTTTGGTTTGCCTCCAACAATTTTGGCAAATCCTGCCTTATTTTGTGTATCGTTTTTAAGGCTTCCAGTACATTTTGGTCTGGTATTTTCGGTAACAATGCTAAATCGATTGGTTGGTTTGGTTCAAACCCGTGCAGTAGGAAGAAGGGTGAAAAACCTGTGGCCGCGTGTCTGCCTGAATTATATGCAAAAGTTAATAATTTCACGTATTTATGCCATTCCTTTTGCTCTATGTTTACGTAACAGCGCAGCATGTTTATTAACGTCGAGTTGTATCGCTCAGTTATCCCTTGACTTTGTGGCCTATAAGCTGTCGATGTTTTGTGTATTATGCCTAAGGCGGTGTATAATTGTTTTAGTGTGTCGGCTACGAAGTGAGTCCCCCTGTCTGTCTGTATCTCTGCTGGCATTCCGTAACATGGAATGATGTCCTCTAATAAAAATTTCGCTGTCGTGTTGGCATCTGCTTTTTCGGTTGTTTTGGCAACCGCGAACCTCGTTGTGTTGTCCGTTGCAATTATAATGTATCCCTTCTTGTTTGACTTTGGTAAAGGTCCGAGAAAGTCTATTGTTAGTTTAGTAAATGGTTTTGTGTTGATTTTTATTGGTTGTAAAAATCCTGTTTGTTTCTGTCGGTCCGTTTTCATAATTTGACACTTATGACAATTTTTTATGTATCGTACCACGTCCGCTGTCATCCCTGGCCAATGATAGTTGTTCCTTATCTTCGACATCGTTTTTTGTATCCCCGCATGACCTCCCCCAACATATGAATCATGAAATGCCTGTAAAACGTCTGTTGTCAATGTTTTAGGAATTGCTAACAGCATTTTATTTTCTCCATTCATTATATGCTTATAATGCAAGATTCCATCCTGTAGTGTGTACAACCTTGAAGCTCGCCTAAATGCTTTGTCAGCTGCCTCTGGATCTACTAAGGCTTGTCTAATGTGGAATAAATAATCATCTGTTAGTTGTAATTGTTCTATGTTTACTGTTTGGATTTTGTTTATTGTTAGTTCCCCCTGTATTTCTGTTTTTGAAATCGGTGTTTTTCCTGGGTAGCGACTCAAGCTATCTGGTACTCTCATTGTCGATCCGGGTTTGTGTTTGATTTCAAAATCATACTCTATTAATTTCAAAGCTAATCTATTTAAACGTGAACTTAGGGTTTTTACATTTTTATAATATTGTAAACTGGCGTGGTCATTGAAAATCGTAAATCGTCGGCCATACAGGAAAGGTCTAAAATAGTTAACCGTGTAAACTACACTTAACAGCTCTATCTCTGATACGCTCCAGCGCCCCTCGGTATCTTTTAGTCTCCTGCTGACGTAAGCAATAGGTCGTACTGTTCCATCTTCTTGGTATTGGGACATTACTCCCCCTATTCCGATCCTACTGGCGTCGCACGATATCACTATTTCCAAATTTTCGTTGAAATTTGCCAGCACTGGCGGTGTTGTTAATGAGATTTTTAGTTTTTGGAAAGCTTTTTCATGCTGCCCTAACCATTTGAATGTTTTTTTTTCTGCATTCTCTTTTTTTGTTAAATCCGTCAGTGGTTTAGCTATGTCACTAAAGCCTTGGATGAACTTCCTATAATAAGATGCCGCTCCTAAGAAGCTCCGCACATCCTTCGTTCGCGTAGGAGTGGGAAATTCGGTTATAGCTTTTAAGTTTTTCTCCAATGGCTTTATCCCCTGTTTGGATATGTTGTGGCCAAGTACATCAATGTTTTTGTAGAAAAAATGACATTTAGATGTTTTAAGTTTCAATTTAGCTGCTTCTAGACGCTTAAAAACTTTTTCTAGATTATCTAATTGTTCTTTAAATGTGCCTCCATACGCTACTAAATCGTCTATATAAATTATCATTCCTTGATACAACAACCCTGAAAATAGGCGGTTCATACTCCGTTGAAATGAATTGGACGAATTTCTCATTCCCATAGGCAGTCTAGTGTATTGGTATAGGCCTCGGTGAGTCACAAACGCCGTATACGGTCTATGCTCCGGCACAATAGGCTGTTGGAAGAATGCCTGATTGATATCCATTGACGAAAAGTATTGTGCCGTCCCAAGGGTGTCGAATATTGTTTCTGCCCTGGGCAATGGAAATTTGTCTGCCTCCATATTCTCGTTTAACTTCCTGTAGTCCACTACCATGCGGTATTGGTCTCCCGGTTTCTTTACCAAAAATGCTGGTGCCGCGTATGCACTCTGGGAATCTTCTACCACGCCTGTTTTCTTTAACTCCTCTACCTGACGGTCCAATTCCATCCTTTCCACATTGCTTAACCTGTATGGAGGTACAGCTACTGGTTTGTCTGTGTTCATATATATTGAATATGGCGGCATATTGGCTTCTTGCAAATCGTATGGCCCTCGCGCAAACAAATGAATATATCTCTTTATTAATGTCTTAGCTGCCTCGTGTTCTGTGCTGGTTAATTCTTTATTGATGTCTATGCGGTCCCCCTTTTGGTCGGTCAGGTCTTTGCTGTTTGTCATTTCCGTATTCTGAGACAGGTAATTAATGTGATGTTTTTCTTTTGGGTTGTAGTCTTCGAAGTCTGCACTTGAGAATTTTATCAATTTGCGGGTTTTTTGTTTCTGTTCTTCAGTCACGGCCACTTTCCCTAACTTGGTGTTTGTTAACAAAGTTTTTGTTCGCGATGTCGGGTTCACAATCGTTAATCGTGTGGGTGTGTCATCTGTACTAGCACATACATGAACTCCTTTTTTACCTAGTAGGTCATCCCTACACTGAAATTCATATTTTTTTCCTTCTGTTAATATTCTTTCTGTTCGCCCTTCGATATTTCTTGTCTCACCTGGGGATATCGTTATGTCGTGTGGTGTGTAAATGGGCATCACGTCTTCTGTTGTGTTTGCCGCGTTGTGTTCTTTAAATAATGATATTTTGCTTTCCCCCAGAGTAACTGTCTGTGTTTTGAAATTAATGACAGTATCATTTGCTGCCATGAAATCATTTCCCACCAACAAATCGCTCGTTAATCCTTCTACTAAATATACTGTTTGCTTGTATCTCTTTTTTTGTACCTGAAACTCTAAAATTGCTTTGCCTGTGACATTCAGTCTCGTAGCATTCGCAGATGTCAACCAAATGTTGTCTGGCTTTATTTTTTTTGCTAAATGTTTGTATGTATCATTTAGACATGAAACACTACAACCTGTGTCTAATAAAATATCTATTTGTTTGTCCCCTATGTGTCCTCTTATTGTTGAAGTTAAATTTGTGTTTATGTTACAAATTGGTGTTTGTAATTTGATTGTGTGTTGCGAGTATGCACTATCATCGTTCGGATTCGTCAGCATTTTCCGCCCAACGTTGCAAGGTCCCTTGTACATTGTTTCTTCAGTGTCATCAAATTCCATTTTGCGTTGTTCATTATGTAACCTATTATGCGAATAATCTTTTACCATGTCTCCGCACGTGTCGAAATACCATTTTATAAATTGTACATGCCTCTGCTGTGCCAATTTATGTCCTACTTTGTTGCGTAACCATTTTTCGTATGCGCTTCCCGCCGTTTTATTTTTCCGAGATATTTCTGGCCGTCCAGAATGAATGTTGTTCAATCCCGGCCGTCCTAGTTTTTTTGCTTGGCAAAATTTAGAGATGTGTCCCCTCTCTCCACACCGAAAACACTCTGGCGCTGCCCTATACGCTCGTTCCATGGGTTGTCTTCCGTGGTACATCTGTTCTGGGTTGTGTGGTTTATATTCCCTAGCGTACCGATAGTTTTTTTCTGGCCCTGGTTCTGTATTTCTGTTGTAGTATCTTTGTCTATGGCCCTGGTATTCTCGTCTCCCTGGATCGTCCCTGACCTGTCTATTTTGCATATGCATACTTTTAAGCTGGTCTAATATGATAGCCAATTCGGATTTTTCGCCCATTTCTTTTTTTTCTGTTAAATTTTCCGAATTAATTCCCAGCCTTTCTCGCAGCATGTATGTTGCTTTTTCTGCCGTGAGCATATTATGATTTAGCTTTTCCAGCGTACTATTATCTAACATAGCTATCTGCTGCAACATGGCTGGGTTAAGTCCTTTCAATATGTGGTTGCAAATTTTAAACTCACTCATGTCGGGTTCATATTTCGCACACAACAACTCTACATCGGTTCTATATTGTATCAGGGATTCCCCGGGTAATTGTATTCTATTATTCAATCGTATCAATATCATTTCCTTCTCCTGTGTTGGCGCAAATGCTTTCCTGAACTGTGTCTCTAGGTCTTCCCATGTTAATTGTTCATTTTTAATTTCCAGGATGTCAAAGTAACTGCTTGCCACGCCTTCCAAATACCACGGAAAGTATATTTTCTTTTTTTTTTCGTCCCATCCGTTTGCAATGGCCGCCCTGCTAAACCTTGTTATATGTGTTTCTATGTCTTCCCCTGTTTTTCCCCCAAATTTACTAGGTTCAAAAAATGGCAGTTTCTCGCACATCCTACCCAAGAAGAATTCAACACCTGACACTCAAAAAGATCCGTTTCCAGCTACTCAGTCCACCGGAAACAATGATAAATTTGAAATGTCAAGTTTGTCGTTAATTTTCCTATTCACTGTTAAAACTTATTGACGCATGAGAAAGAAAAAATGTAAACAAAGCCCCACAATGTTCCGTCAGCAATCCGTGATATAACCGCCGCGACCTTGTGTAATGCAAACTGCCGACGCGTTGTTTTATATAACAAGTCGATTGTAAGTGGAACAGGTTTCTAATTGCTTTTCAGCTCCTTAACCTACCACAAATTTTCCCGTAATGTTATCGTGACAATTAGAATGACTATAATTTAGCTTATCTTATTAATAAACACACTAACAATAATTAAATAGTAACATTCAGTTAATAATTTTGAAACTTCTTAAACTAAAAAAATTTAAAATCAACTTCAATAATATGTTTAAAAAGAATATTAGCACAATTTTTATAGGTATTAATTTTTAGTAAAAACTAAAAGAACGGCCGATGCACCATTTGTTAGGATTGGCCCAATAACTGCCTGGGTTCTTTAATTTCAATTAATATCAAAATTAGTGGTTCAGTGATTTATTAATACATCAATGCAACATTATTATGCAAAACAATAATTAGAACCTAATTGAACTATTTACTCAAACTGATAATTCAATCGAAACATTAATTACTCAAGAAATTATATAAATCAATTACTCAAAGAAATTATTTAAATCCGTTACTCAAACAACTTACACAAATCAATTATTCACATGAATTACATAAATCAATTACTCAAATATAAATTACACAAATCAATTATTCACATGAATTATATAAATCAATTACTCAAATATAAATTACACAAATCAATTATTCACATGAATTATATAAATCAATTACTCAAAATATAAATTACACAAATCAATTATTCAAATAAAATACACAAATCAATTGTTCAAAACTCAAAAGTGTTCCAACTATCTTTATATTTTAAATTAAAGAAATTACAAGTCCTCTAACTGGTGACTTTACATACAAATACAGAAATGCTTGCTTACTGTCTGTCGAGCAGAGTTCCTGAGCCAATAGATTTCCCGGAGTAGTTCCTGCACCACGGCTAGTGACACAGCCGTGTATCTTCCAAAAGACAAAAGACCACCACCCAAATCCTGCTGATCGTTTATATACCTTTGGGAGTCTTGGTTGCTCTAGTTTCTATGCAAGACAAGCATTTCAACATTTTTTTAATTGTTTCACAATAGTTGGATCAATCTGAGTTTTGTGAATGTGATTCCTTTCTAATCTAACCTAATATTAACCTAATATTAACTTATTCCTAACAGTTCCTAGCTTGGGTATGAACACAACCTTGTCATTCTTCATGATTGTGAAAAATGTATCCAATGGCTAGACTAGCTCTATACAGCAGAGACAACAAAGTGTCTACACTCCACTGCAGGCTAACAGGTCTAATACCATGACTTTCATATTATTTGAGTGGATCAAGTTCCTACTGCCCACTGGATTCAGCTGGTCTTGACTATGCCATTGGCCTAATTCCAATCCTCAGTCCTTGCGTTGAATTCAACCCAGTCATTCAATCCAGAAACATCTTCTCCAATGCTTTTAGTCATGATACAGCCTAGGAAATGAGCTCTCAATATTACATCTGAACACTTCCCATGCATCTACAATTAATTCATTAGTTGTTTTTCTAACAGTTTCAATCAGTGTTACTGGGTCCATTATTAGTAGTCCCTAGAGTCTAGCTGTTTCCTGCACTCCATCGATGTCAGTGCAGAACTTCCTCCATGAATGTAGTTTTGTTTGTCTTACCTTTCTGATATACTATTCTGCAGTTCATGACAAGAGTCCCAGTAAATCATAGTTTTTTCAAAATTTGGAAAAGAGATCCAACTCTCCTTCTCAGTGTGGATAATTCAGGTGTTCACATTATACTCTTATTGACTTAATATTAGTCATAAGAAAGTTCACCTTATACAAGTTCACTATGGCTTCCCTGAGATTGTTTGACAGCATTAATGACAAAGGACAAGAGTCTGATTGTCTGTCTCCTTTTCCCCACCAATGATCCTTTAGCCACTTACAACCAGTCCCTCATTCCATACCCCAATGAGTGTTAATAGATCTTTGGTTTCCCACTTTGCCAAGCGCTTGGAGGACCTCAAAGAACTTGGTGGTCCGGAAAAAGTTTTTATACTCTCCCACTTCTCACTACTGTACCTCCTTATCATCCATCTTCTAACTTCAGAGCTATCTGGGTTTGCTCCCTCTCTACATTGCCACAGGTATAATCAGAGCCCTCTCTTCATTGTAGATCCTCTTTAAAATTGGAACAAGTACCATCCTGAACTAGACACAGCTCTTCAGAGTTTTCTCAAGAGTGTCTGGTTGTTCCTCTATGAATCGTAAGATTCACTCTTTCTCTGGGTAAGTTTCTGTAACAATAACCATTTAACAGAGAACTAGCACATCTCTATACATGGTCTTGACCTCACCATTGATGCTTCCTCCCGGCTTTTGATAACAGAACCTTGGGTTCCATATTTCCTTGAGTCTGTTTTTTGACCACCACTCTGCTTTTCTCTACAAATAAAGTGCTGACAGAGAGGTTCCTTTGCCAGGCCTCCTTCACCTACACCTGCCTGTTTGGACCTCTTTTTCTTCTTCTTTTGGAGGCTAAGAAGTTTCCTTCATTCAACCGGAGGCACCCAAGTATACTCTTTCCTCTCCCTCACAAATCTTATTGCTCTTATTCCAGAAAGTCTGAGTAGTATCACATATGACTCTCATCTTTAGCAGACCTGATAACAATCAAATCTTCCTCACTGTGTTTCATTTTGTCCTCCGACTTGAAACTCATTTCATCAAGAAAGGAAGATGTCCAGGGTCAAATCTCCAATCATCCTCCAGATACAGTTTTTCCAGATCTACATCTGTCAACCCCTTAGATCCATAACTCACTGAGACTGACTGCAAGATCTTCTTAAGAGGATGAATTTTCCAGGCTTGTTCCTCGTCTGTCACCTGGGGTCCTCAATTCATTTGGTGAATCCATTTCCATACCATTATCCATTTGGTTAATCCATTGCCATACCATTTTCCATTTGGTTTGATTTTGGAATCCCTTCTAGCCTCTGGGGTCCGTACCCAACTCACACAAGGCAGTCATTATTTAATATTAGTAGTTACTCGCAATATCACAGCATTGTCACTGGGCTATTGTGGTGTTTATTGAGTGTGATACTGCCACAAGTCACCCCCACCATGCCCTGATAATGCTGTATCCTTGGTCTGGGACTGATATTTGACAAAATCTTATTCACAACTATCTACCATATTAGGTGGAATGTTATAATTCTTTATTATTAATATGTTCAATATTCTTGTAATATTAGTTAGATGGTGCTACAGGAAGAGTTTTGAGTTTTTAATTTTATAACATTGATCACTTCTAAAATGGAAGTGAAAAACAAAAATCCTTAATTTTAAAACAAGATGGCTGTTTCAAGTTGGCGGCCAAAAATTCAAAAGTGTCAAAAGTAAAAGCTACTCTACTACAAAACAAACATGTACCAAATATTAAGTTTTAACTTTAAGTTGTTCTATAAATAACTGGTGACTCTCAGACATAATTTAAACTGTGTATATAGTGTAGAGAAAATTATGTAATGGATCACAAAATGATGTCCGCTTTCTTAAGGATATATTTGTTTTATGTCCCCTGAGTCCATAAAGTTATTTTCTAAATGATATATGTCGGTCATCTGTGCAGTCTTCTACAGCCCAAATAGGTGAACCAATTTTAATAAAATTTGATATATGGGCATATTTTTGCCATATCTTGAGACATTTTTGTTAATTTTTCAACAATTTAAAAAATTACTAGTAGCTTCCAAAGATACACCAATTCCCTTCTTCATCTTCCCTTTTTTTTAGTTAAATTAGCTCTTACAATTTTGATCAAATTTTGCTAAAATGTAGTTTTTAAGGATCTAAACAAAACCCATTTATCATCATTATATAATTTACCCATCCCTATATAATACTGGTTCAGGAGTTGTTGGTAAAAAACAACAACAAATGCTTTCATGGAGCTGTTATTTAAGACATATTAAAAAAAAAAAAAAAATTACTACCGGTTTTGTTAAAATTTTGGTGATTATGTGTGCCATATTGCAAATAAAAAAAAATAATATGGTTCAGAAATAATTGAACTTAGGCTCTATTTGCATATAATAATAATAATTGTTTTATTTCTTTAAGAAAAAATATGTGAATATCTTTTAAAATATATACATAAATTCACAACAACAAAACGAGGCTGTGTTGGTGCCACAGCCTCAAGTTTATAGTTGTGTAGAATACTTACCACCTTCGTAATAACTGCACCGAAGTCTCTTGTACCAGGATGATCCATATCTACATCCACGAGTTCCGAATCAATTTCCACCACTGGGGCAATAGGTGACTTTGGTTGGGGCTCCAGTATCACAAAACTCATCTCACAATGCTCAGCTGCCTCAACTTTGTGAGATACTCCTGATAAACCTATTGATGATATTTGGCGTTGGCGATTTTGGACTTTTTAAAACTCTGACAAGCTGCTCCATCTTGAATGTATTTTCTGTAATTTTGAAGCCAGTTATTGTCCATTTGTCTGTCATTTTAAGAAAGGAAGATATTAAATGTTCACTATTTGATTTTTTCCCCTGTATACTTGTAGAATTAACTCACTGAGATGAATCAAACAACACTACACATGACATGCTACCATGCTGAACAGTCCAGAGGTAGTCTAATTTTTAGCCAGTCGGCATGGTGACTTTAGTACCTCAAGATAAAAGCGTTTTGAATCACTATGATATACTGAGGCTCTTGTTGCTAGATACATTGGTCCTTCCTCCTCTTTATAATGAGATATTGAACATTGTCATCGTACATGTTGTCTGGAAATTATTTTGATTTTTAAAATTTCATGTTTTTGGGTTCACCAGCCGAGGAACATTTCTGAAACTAAAGACCTATTCTACATCCACAATTGATAAGGAGGAACCCTTCTATACCTAGCTAAGAAATACATGGCCCAAACTCAGTAATAAAGAAACTTACATTTTTTTTTTCACTTAAAAGTAGAATTTTTGAAAAGTTGAAGAGGAATATCATTTTTGGTTTTGTGGATGGTTACATGAGAAAGTTAAAGCAATATTTTTGTACCATTTATTTTAATTGTTTACAAATACATGGAGATCTATTTATTTTTATTAAAATAATAACTTTTGCTAGTTTATTTAATAACAATAATTATTGGGCCAGATATTTGCTTCAAAATGTTACCTTTTACAGAAAAAAAAACTCTTTCTATTTTGAAAGAAATATCACACTTACTCTCTGTATCGAAAATTTTAATAATATTTTTTTTAATTTAAATATGTAATCTAAAATTTATAATTGCATGCATTTTTATATTCAATTGGTTTCATATGTGTGATTAATGTTAATATTTTTGTAAGTCTAAATGTTGTGCTGGTATGTTTTTTGTCAATCCAATCTTTAGAAATCATTTTTTGGGAAATCCATTTTTCAAAAACTATTATTGGGAAATAATCTTCAGAGTTCTCTGGAAAATTTTATCTTCCAAGATTATTCTTTGAGAAGTCTTCATCTTCAGAGGTTATTACAAGGGAAATCTTGTCTTTTTGAAATCAAATCCTGAGAGGTTATTCTTTGTAATCTTGTTAATTGGAGGTTATTCTGTAGGAAATCTAGTCTTCAAAGATTATTCTTTGGGGAATTTTATCTACAGAGGTTATTTATTAAGAAATACAATCTTCAGTGGTTGTTTCTTGGGAAATCATATCTTCAGAGGCTGTTATTTGAAAAATTCAATCTTCAGAAGTTATTCTTGAGGAAATAACTTTTGAAGTTATCTTCAGAGGTTATAATTTTGGCAGAGGTTATTTTTTGAGCAATCCAACATTCAAACTTTGGACTTTGGAAAGTCTTATTTTCAGAAGTTATTGTTTTGGGAAATCTTACCTTCAGATGCTATTATTAGGTAAATCTTTACTTCAGAGATATTCTTTGGGAAATGCAATCTTCAGAGATTATTATTTTAGAAATATTATCTTCGGAGCTTATTATTTGGGAAATCTTATCTTCATTGTTTATTTTTAGGGAAAGCTTATCGTCAGAAGTTATTCTTTAAGCAATCCAATCTTCAGAGGTTATTCTTTGGAAAATGTTATCTTCAGAGGTGATTCTACTATTCTTCTTCTATTATTTGTATTTGCTTTTAATATTTCGTAGAATCATTATTCATTCTCCCACTTTTACTCGCCTTGTTCCACAGTTTTCAAACTTCTTCTAGGTTGGTGTTGATTTTTTAAATAAAAAATGTGTGTAAATTTGTTTAGCAAATAAAATAATGACCTGAACATTTTGAGACCACTCTTTAGGTTTAATTGATATACAAAATATCTTTTACCCATCTTCTAGTTAAACAGTACTCATGATTATTGTATGGTAATATTTGAATAGCATTCTCTATGATTGTAATATTTTGTTTCATCATTTTTTAGTTTCTCATATAGGCCTATACATAATATAGAGAAAGTTTTACGATGATTGAAACAAAATTGATATTCAATTTTCATGGATATCATATTTTATCCATGGATTATCATGGATTTTCATGTTTTTTGAGACACACTGAGTTCAAAAATGTTTTTCTAGTCGTCTAGTCCACGTACTGTGCTACAACCCAAACATATAGATTGATTTTTGTGAAGTTTTGGTATGTGTGTATATTTTGGTAGTATTCGAGGTATTTTGGGGTACCAACATAAAACCAAATTAAAATTTTTATTTTGTGAAAATGAGGTCGTGATTAAAATTTGGTTGTATATGAAGGTATATAATTCAATATAATGTCCCAAGTCATATTTAAAAGAAAATTAGAGTTTTCGAGTAAATTGATAAAACACTAAAATTAACCTTGACCAAAGTCCAATTCATTTTATTATTTTTTCAAATATACTCATGAGCGATAATTTCCTTCACCAGAAACTTGATTCTATAAAAGCTGGTTCAATTTATTTTTTACTACAACTCCTGGACTACCTATTTGGGGAGATGAATATTTTTCATTTACTAAGAATTTGCTTTTGTGTGGGTGTATAATTAGGATTTTGCAATATTTGTTTACTGTTGATTAAATATTATTACACTGTAAGTTGCGTTTCAATTAATTTTTAGTAGTTATTTTTTATCTGGTCGTAAATGTATGAGATTAATTATTCTTTGTTGTAATTTATGATTGCTGTTTCTGTTTAATTTACTTTGCAAAATTCTTGGGACAGACGTTTCTCAGTTGGTAGAAATATAGTTCGTTGGATTTTCCATCAAAAGTTGCAGAGGTTACTCAGTTACTTGTTGTGTTTTTTAGTGTCAGACTACTCCCATGTCTTCATTGGTTTAACAGGCGTTATGTAAATGCGCTAAGTAACAAAAATTTAAACAAAATTGATTCTACTACTTTTAATGACGTCACAAACATTTTGTTCATTTTTAGAGGGATGTTTTAAAATTTTTATTAATTATTATTTATATTTACACATTTTATTTTCATTTTAGTGGTGATAAAAGTAGCACTATCAAAAACTCCAAAGCTGTTTTTAGAATAATTTAATTAGTTTGTTGTGTTATTAAATAGTTTGAACAGCATACTGGAGTGACCTATCAAAAATAAAACACTTGTGTTTTCTTATATTTAACTTTATTCTTCAAAAATCACACTGACCCGTACATTTCTTTTTCAAGAAGGACTGTTTTATTTCTTACTTTGACCACTGCTACTTCAAACCCTAATCGGTGGTGAAATCAACTCATACAAATTTAAATGGTGAGTAGCAGCATATAATTCCAAAGCTTGTCAAAATCTTTTGTTCAACAGTGTCTCAATTTTAAAATTTGGACCAATAGATTAAGAGTAAAATATGTTCTAAATTTAATAAACAGTTATTTTGCTAAGAATGTATTGCCTGGTATTATTTGTGCTGAAATCGTACCTTCACAACTTATTCATTTATTGGACTTCTCTTAGTTGAACACTTTCTTTTGTTTTTCTTGTTTGGGGGTTGAGATAAGTACACAGTTTTATTCCGTACTACAGGAAATGTTTGGAACATACTATTTATAACTATAAAGTTACAAAATATGGGTTTTTAAATAAAATTTCTCAGTATCTAACGGATGGATAAAACAGGCACTAAAATGTTCACTATGAGCTCTAAAATATGTCTGAATATTGATTTGATTGTTATTATTGTTTATATAAAAATAAAAACCATCAAAATTAATAATTAAAAGCAAATTTTTAAGTTATTTCCTAATGACTGATTATTCATTCATAAATGGACATTTTTCATCATTTGTGTATGAGAAAAACTAATACACAATGTTTCGGGACTATAAGCCAACTCCCATTATCAAGTGAAAAACTTATAACATAAAAAAGTGAAAAACATCAACATAACGTAGTGGCCTAGAGCCATGGAAACTAAAAATAAAACTATAATCAAGAAAGGAACTGGCTTGAAGCTTGCCCTGAGCAGTCAGAACTAATACTAAATACAAACAAGATTAGAATAAAAACACCAGATACAAGACTGCACTACACAAAGAAAGAGAAACAACTTATCGTTAAAGGAGTGGTGCCAAGAGATAGTTTATTGGGGTGAACAACGTTTTGCCTCCTCATTGAAAAGTTTACTCCATATAAAAAGCTCTGTACTTCCCCTATTCTGTTCTTTGTAGTCTGAATACTGATTTGGATGACTTAGCTGACTAACGATCAAACCTGATTTGTCTATGGTCAGAAAATGATGACTCTTTAACTAAATTCCAGTTTGAAATTTTATCACTAATATGTGTACTCATCAGGGTTAACCCTTAGCACGCTGAATAACAATTTAGGCTATTTACTCATAACGTGCTATTAAGGGGAAAAAAAAATTGTAATTGTTTAAAGTTCTATTTGATTTTGGGTTCTTACAGATATATTTGGTAAAAAAAAATGTAGATTGGCTTAAAATTTATTAAAAAAATTTTTTTTTTATAGAATAAAACAAGAAAAAATACTTAATTTCACATTTTTGACCGCCCTATGAAACAGATTATTATTTTTTTAAATATTTACAAACAAATCATGTTAATTTTTTTTATATAAAAGTAGGCCTACTATTTAATTCAAAATAACCCGAATTTCATCAAACAAATAAATTTTACTAAAAAAAGATTTTGGGAAAAATCAACATATCGTATCAAAAATATCTTTCTACTGCTCATAATAATTACCTACATTCGGGACATCAAAAAATTACTGATATAGACTAAATATACATATAAACACACAAACAATATTTGATGATAATACTGTGTCCATAGAAAATGTCTATATTTCAAAATGTATTCTGTAGTTGAAAAAGATGCATTCATTATTTCATCGATAAATTGATCAAATCCAAGGTCGTCAGGGTTTGCCATTTTTATAACTAGCCTATTTGACACAAAATAAATATGTATACTATAACCTAAAATATAAATAATACGGCCTAAACAAATCAACAATGAACAGCTATAGCAGTGATAATGCTGACAAAACATTTTATAACTGACCGTCGTAGCTTAAATACTGAGACGAGAAATCACATTATACGCGCTGGGGCAGAACACAAAATGGCGCCTGGTTGCTATAACAACCAAATAAAGTCCAACTACATGTGATCGAGAACAAATACCGTAGTGGGAGTGTCACGTTATACCACCAGGACATTTCCCTGCACTCTATTGGACTTTAAACGAATTAAAAATACCTGCAGAAGTCAAATAGTGTTGAATCGAGATAAATTGTCTTACGCTTTACCAGTCAAGTTGAGGGTTACGTGAAATCCCGTCATACGCGTGCTAAGGGTTAATATATTACGTCGTGTTTCCTCCAGCATACACAGTTGTAAAGGATTCAGGACACTTTTAACAAAGGGAAACCTAGAACAAGGTTTTACACTGCCAAAAATATATAAAGATGTCTGACTATCTTGAATATGTCCTATTGTCTGCAACTATGGCGGTGATATTGAGAGAATTTTTCATATGTTGATAATTTACTCTAACCAATAGTGAAACAACTTCCAACTTCCATTTAATATACAAACGATTTTATAAATAAACTTTTAGGTCAGAACGTTTTTTTTGTAGTAGTTTATATAGAATCCTTAGGTTTAAAGGAGGAAGCAGAACATTTCTGAAATCCAAGTCACGTACTGAGAAGAACTTGTACAACATTAATTTTAACTCTATTTAAAATAACACTTCATATGAATATTTTTTTTTTTTCAAAAATCAAAGTTATTTGTAAATCAAAGGTATGAGAATGGCATCCTTGAAAGCCAGCATATTCGTGAGAATTTTTGAAGATCTTTTTCATACATGAAATTCTCTTATCTAAATATGGTTTCATAAAAACTAAAGTTCATATTAAAAATATGAATAATGTATATTTCCATTATAGTAGTTTAAAAAAATCCCCATATCCATTAAAAAAATCAAATTATTGTGAGCAAAACATTTATGTAATAGTAGTAATGTGGGGATTAAATGTACTGTGACTCTTGGATATGAATTGTGCCCCCTACTTCTTCTAAGATGGGGAACTCCTGTCTATAGAAGTCCCGACTCCTATAGGAAATGCAGCACATGAAGCGGTCAAAGATAGATATTTCCTCTACATCAATGTAGTCTACATCCTCTCAGTCTTCTAGACATTTTGTGTATTAATGGTTTCCTCTTAAGAATTTCTTAGCAGAATCTGCTAGTCCTATCATTTTCTAATCCGATCCATCTAAGATGTTCCCTGAGTTTACAATGCCCTGATAGAAACTCTCTCTGTATTTTCAGTTTATACTCCTGCCCCCCCCCCCACTTCAGCCTCTTCTCATTGGGTCATCTATTCCGCCAGGTTACGGGAAGTGGGATGTTACTTCTTCCATTTGTAAAAGGTTTTTCTGGCCTCTCTTCCCCTCTTTGTTGGGTGCTTGTTCTATCTTTGTTGAAGAGTGTGATTCCTCTTGAGTGGCCTGTTTGACTTTCCTCTACTAGGTTTATTATCTCCGCATTGTTGATTAAGTCTCAACGAAGCAGACTTACCATTCTGATAGTCATTACATACAGCATGCTCTGTTTTATCAACATGTTGAGGTTGAGTTGTGGTGACATCCTGCAGAAGCTGTTATTTTTCATTTCTCTTTCTCCATGTGTTTTAAACGAGTAGCTAGGGAAAAGATGGTCCACAAAGCCAGAACCTCACCTAGTCAGGTTAAAGCTAGCTGAGAACATATAATACCATAGATATATACTGTGGGAAGTTATCAAAGTATTCCACAGACTCCGTATGGTACACCTTTTTCTTGGTGTCATTCACCACATCATCACAGGTTGCTTTACACTTTAAGGTTGGTCCTCAAAACAGAAGAAAAGTGGGGTTTAAGTAAAAAAGGACTGACACAATAAATGAAGAAAGATACACCTGCATGGGAGTGGGAAATAATGCAGGTCAGAGCAATCTGTTATTGAGGTTATTTGTGTAATGTGTACCGAAAATGGCTAGAAAGTGGCAACTGCTTCGTTGGTATGAACTTTTGACTTCCCTACAGTATCTGACCATATTTATGCTGGGTACTAAAAGCTGATGGTTTGACCATATATCCCTAACCCACATCGTTGTTTTAAGTGCCAAGGTTATGGGAACATGAGTTCTTCCTAAGGTATGCAAACAATGTGATTTGAAAGGAAACAACAGTGAAGGGTGTGAGAATGACAACAAATGTCCCAATCGTGGTGCTGCTCGGTCCTTCAACTCCATTATTTACAAGAAAGAAAAGTCTATAATGTCAAAACAGAAAATATCTTTTAATGATGCCAAAAAACTTTATAAATTTTAAAACGCTGGAGATTAAGGGGGAATTGTTTTGCTGCTGCAGCTTCTAATAAAAAAAAAACCATCATGTAAGAAGTGCGATGAGCTTACAAAGATAGTTAAAGTGTTAACAGAACTGGTGGCTCAATAATTTTAAATTTTCTCTAAAAGTTTACCCGATAATATTGTTACTTGTAAGACTAACTTAACTCCTCTTCCAGTTGGAAATCCATCTCTGGCCTATGTTCAAGAACTAAGTCGCAATTGTCTATAAAGCTTAGTACAGACAAGACACAGACACCATCATTTAAGCAATTCCTGAAAAATAAAGCTAGTACTTGTCCTTCGACAACAAAACCGACAAGTAAATTGATGATGTCAAAATCTGAGCCTTCAGTTATCAAAATTAAAAATAAACCGGGTAAAAGTAGAGCTTCCTTCTCAATCCCTTTGGGCGGGATCTAACAAACCCCTCCCAAAATCACCTCACGAGTCGTCTCAATCCTCAACAACTCACATTTCTATTGTTTAGGATGTTACGGTGTTAGACCCCAAGATCATTAAAATTGAAACTAAACCACCTGCTGGCAACTCAAGCTAGGCAAGTGGAAAGAAGAAGAATTTTGGTCAAAATCCATTTTAAATTCTTTACTAATTATTATTATCCTTTCTAAATTTTATAGATATAGCATAAGAAGTAACATTGACGATCTAAAGGTTTTTATATGCAATACATCCACCCTTATTTATTTGCCTGGTGGAGACTCACCTCCATCAACCCCACTCATTTAGTTTGAGGCATTTTTAAGTTTTTGAACCTGATTATGTCACTCCAGACCAAGCTAAGGATGGAGTGGCAATACTCGTCAACTTCATCTTGGAACCTTTGGACTTTATTACAAGCTGTAGCAATAAAAGTTATTAGTTTATTAAAAATGCAATTTGCTTTTAATAATTTGTGTTTTTTGTTGGTGTGGTACCTGCCATCTAATTAAAGGGAAAGTAGAGATTCGTTCTAAATCCCTTCTGGCGGAGTTTTCCAAACTTCTCCTAAAATCTTCTCAACATTTGATGTTTCAGTTGTTGAAGATGCTATGTCACTGCAGACAGAGTTAAGGATGTAGTAGCACTACTCACTCACCCACCACTTTATCTGTGGTACGACTATAAACCTTAGGGTTTTATTGCAAGCAGTAGTACTAACGATTACTACACCATACAAAATGACCATTTGCTGTGTGTACCTTCCACTTACATGTTTGTTGAAGTGAAATTGATTGACTTTATAAGACAGTTCCCTCCCCCATTTCTTTTAGTGGTAGATTTTAATGCCCACCACTATACATGGGTCAAACACATGTGGGCTTAGAGGAAACCGCATTGAGTGGATTCAATCCAATTTAGATTTAATTGTATTTAATGATTGGTCATCAACTAATGTAGCAGCTTTTACAGGTGGTTGGTAGCTCTTGACTTATAATTTTGAAGCCCATGTCTTGCCACTAGATTTTAGTGGTTTGTTTTTTCTGATACAGTAGTAACCATGTTCTTGTGAAGTTTACTTTTTGACTTCTGTCGTAATGATCACCGTCCTAGATGGATTTTACAAGTGTTTAAAGCAGATTAGGAAGGAATCTTGGGCCCAATATTTTTGTAGAATGATGAAAACCACACCCATATCAATGTTATGGAAAAGGGTACTTTTTGTTTGTGGTCCTCCTCCTTCTGCTCTCTTAGTGGGACTTAAATAGGAGAATGAAAAACGGAGGAATGGAGTTTTGATTACTATTAATTATGATATTGCTAATATTCAAATGAATCACATTATCTCAGTTACTCGTTACGTCCATTAGTAAAGAAAACTGAGCTAATTGTAATGCTTGGAGAAGAAATGCTGGAGGTTGGGAACTCCACTAAGTTGTTGGTTCATTGGCAATGGCTTGTTCTAGGAAGAACACGTGGATAAGATATGCGAAAGATTAGCCTCTGGCAGATTTATCTTTTATTGTCTTAAAAAGACATTTTAAATAAATATCCTGAAAATGGCTTACTATGGCTTAATTCATCTACGCTTGGCCTATTTTTTGGGGAGGCAGTGCCAATAATAACATCACCAGAGTCTTTATTTTACTAAAAAGAGCCATTAGGCTAATTTGTAGAATGAGGAAAGAAAAGTCGTGTCGAGATGTATACTGGGACTTATGATTTATTACACTGCCTTGTCTCGTTATTATGGAAACTATTTTTTATTTTTAAAAACCAAATGGAACGTAATTAGAAACAGAGACATTCATTCATATGATACTCATCATAAAAATGACTTTCACATGAATAAGCATCATTTGACAGTGTTAAAAAGATGTCCCACACAGTTTACTATCAGATTTCTTAATCAGCTCCATGAATTTAAAAAAAAAAAAATACAGATTTTTCTATTTTTAAAAAGCTTATGTCATTATTTGGTGTCTGCTTATTACTCAGAGGAGGAGTTCGCTGCTGCTCAGACAGTGTGATGTTGTTTGGGTGTTGGACTGTGTTTTTTGTGTTTTATTGATTTTTTTCTTCATTTTTTAAAATGATTTAACACCCAATTATAGGCAAGTTAACTATCTTTAAAATATACAATCATATATTCAAGGAGCAATGTTTTCATCATGTTTGATCGGTGGCTACAGTAATTTCTCTTCTTAAATGAGGGAAAGAAAAAAATGGACAAGGAAGTTACTGTCCCATTTCTTTTACTATTATGCTTTACAAACTGATAGAGAAAACAGTATATCGACGTCTTGTTTGGTACCTCAGAAGTAATTGGCTGCTTTGTAATGAAATAATGTGGCTTTAGACACAGTCACCCATTTACTGATCAGATGGTTTCATTAGTGTCTGCCATACAAAATATCTTTTTCTTTGTCAGATACAGATTGCATTGTTTTTTGACCTTGAAAAGGCCTATGATATGTCTTGGCGAAGAGGTAATCGGAGTACTTTAAAATTAAGGGTTTAAATGACAATATTCTTGTTATTTATACAAAACTTCCTTAGCAACAGATATTTTAGAGTGTGTGCTAAAACTATTTGTCAGATCGATTTCTCTAAAGAATGACATCCCTCAGAATATTGTGCTTAGCATGACCCTGTTTGCTGTGCCAATCAACACCATTGCCACTAATGTGTCATCAGTTCTTTATTTGTTGACGATTCTGCTATATTTGTGGCTACTAGAAGTATGGCAACTGCTGAAAGAGCCCTTCAACTTGTTCTAAATAGACTGCTATTTTGGTCAAGATTGACAGGATTTAAGGCCCCTACTTCAAAAACGCAATGTATTGATTTTAGTTGCTAGAGATTGAACTATCAGCCTTTATTTTTCTAAATGGAACCCAACTTCAAACTACTGTAACTGTTAAATTCTTATGCCTATTATTTCTTGGATTCCACATTTATCTGACCTGAAAACATAGTGTAATAAAACACATGAGATGTTACATGTTCTTAGCGGTTCTTGATGGGGAGCTGATAGAAGTTGTGTGTTATGATATTAGCATGCTCATGTTTGATCTTGGATTGATTATGGCTCTATATGTCGTATTCATCCACAAGACTATCAGCTATCAAGAAGCTTGATTCAGTTTATAATATCTCTGCCCTTCGGCTTGTTTTTGGGGCATTTCATTCAAGTCCAGTTTCTAGTTTACTTGCTGAGACTGGTAAGCCAGATCATACAGATTACAACATTGTTTTTAATAATCCTGATCGATATGAATGTAGTCAGATCTGTACTGTCTCATTTGGCATTAGAATTCTACAGATCCTTGACGAATTTTGACTTGTACTTCCTTTAATTTAAAGGTTTTGTAAAAGTTTTGTTTTCTTAAAAAATTAATAAAAAATATTATTTTTATACAAAACCTAACTTATAAGACATCATTTTTCTCAGATAGATGCATAGAATTCATCTATGTAATTTTTATTTTTTTTTTAAACGGTTTTGGAGTAAGTATGTTAGATGTCAAAAAATGAAGTTAACATTTTTCAGAAAAACCTGTATCATCCAAAATCAATAGCTTACCACCTTTTTCTAAGATATACAAAAGTTTTGTGTAATATTTGTGAATATATTTAGGGAAAAAAAAATTGTTACATTTTCAAAATTTAAAAAATTATTTTACGAAAAAATGGGTTTTGTTAGGCTTATTTTCAAAAATTCACCAAAAATTGTAATATTTATGGAAAACCAACTTCTATATATCATTATATTCAGAAAGATTCATAGAATTTAGTAGTGTAATGAAAAAAAAGTTTGAAAAATAATTTTAGAGTCAGTATGGCAAAGAAGAAGAGAAAAAAAAAAAAAATACACAAAAATCGAAGGCTAAATTTCACTTCAAAGTCCAATTGAGCATAGAAAATTTTGTTTTACATTTTTTTCAAGTATTACAAACGTTTTCTAGTATAAATGTGAATAAAAATTGGTAAAAAAAAAAAATCAAATTCTAAAATTTTCAAAATAAAAATAATGATTTCCTGTAAAAGTGGACGACAGAAGTTAGGTTAGGTTTGTTACCTCGACAACCTAAGCCTAACTTGTAACTATCTAAAGCTAGATTTCACTAAAATAATAAACTCTACAAACAATAACACACATATACACTTGTATAATACACTTGTATAATGAAATAAAACACTCCATATAAGGAAATTTGCTTTTAGGCCTAGATTTACAACTTGCCTCTTGGTTAGTCCAAATATAAACCATTCAAAAACTATAACTTCACTCAAAAAAATAAACTTTACAAATAAAAACACATATATTGTAACTTGTATACACAATTTGTATTCACAAACAGAAATATATAATTCCAAAACAAAAGCGCCACGCCTTTGCCATGCCTTTCCGTGTCAATTTATGTCACAAACTTTAGTTACATTCCGAGTTCAAAATAAAAACCTCAAAGTAACTCTACGATATATCAAGTAATACCAACTTGTAGAATGAAATCTCCTCTACAAGATTCTGTAAAGATTGGTAACAAAATATCGATTGAATAATCGATTATCTTATTTAGTAAACTGCACCGAATGCCAAGTGAATTTCGTTCCGTTAGGTTTCTACTATGGTCAAGTAGAAATATCTTGCGATCTATGACACATAGAACAATTTGTAAACCACAGATTGAAACAGAAAGATGTGATCTACAAAACAGTGTTTTGGTCGACCTGTTTGTCAAAAAAATAGATTTGTGATCATATGGGGAAAAATGGCGTCGCTTAATAAATAGTCATTGGGATAACAAATGAACAAATGTAGTGTTCAATAAGCTCTGAGCAATCCAAGATACCGTCTGTGCATGGAGTTTATCTATTCTTGTGAGTCGTCGATAGGAAATGCTGATTACCCATCTTAAGTAATCAACATAAGATGGGTAATGCAAATGCAATCGGTCTTAGCAACTGCATTCAGTCTTTTTGGCGATTTAAAAAAAAAATCATGTTCTTATTTTTTATTAATAATAAAATAAGTTTTTACAGCAGAGCTAACTTTTTCTTGAAAAAAATAACATAATATTAACTTTTCTAGGTTAAGGTTCATTAATTGAATTACAAGTTAAAATAGGTTTGTACACGATTTTTTACCTTACCCTTGGTATATATATATATATATATATATATATATATATATAGCCACCTAACCTGATCTACGTTTAAATTAAAAAAAAAAAAATTGCTTACGTTCCGAAGCGATCACCCCATCCACGTACCGCGCACAATGTTGATTGACCTCCGTGATCTATAGGCCTAAATGCATTGAATTCTGTAGTTTTTAAAACATGATTTTTTGGTGAAAAAAGTTAGCTCCGTGTTGAAAACTTATTTTATTATTAATAAATAAGGTATGTAAAACATGATTATAAAGAAATTGCTAAAAAGACCAGTTGCAGTTACAGTAAACAATTACACCGTATTTTTATCAATCATTCCATGATCATTCATGGATTTCTGATAGCACACAGGAATCCGTTGCAATGCCCATTTATCCAGGGTGTTCTAACAGTTAAGCATATCTTAGTTGTCTGTGTTGCTCTGAGAGGTATGCTTTGGTCATTTTCCTACCAATTCCATGTAGGGGGATATTACGGAGATCCTTAATTTGGGTATTGTCCTTAATGCTTCGCCTGAAAATTTTTGATAAAATTAAAAATATTTCAATTCTATTGTTCCAAAGCCCCCTTACAGTCCTGTAATATTATATTTAGTTGTCTATTTAATTTCATCAAATTTTATTCTTTTTAACTTGTTGCAAAGCCCTTTTACAGTCTTGATATATTTTATTTTGCTATTATTAAATTTAATCAAAGTTTAATACCAGTTATAGTGGTGTTGTTCATTTTGATAAAATTTTATGTTTTTGTTTTTAATTCTATTTGTTTGTTTTACATTGAGGAACATTTTATACTCTTTTTTTTATGAAGGTAATGATGACGGTGATGGTAAAACCAAAAATTAATAATCCAGCAAGAATTCAGCAATTTAATATACTTACTATTGTGTAAATTTTGTGAAAAAAAAAAAAATATTAAACAAACCAGTAATAGTCCAAGAATTAATCAGTTCCACATATGCCATAGAGCGTAGTCAAAATTTGAAAGTTTGTTTAATCTCAAAGGTATCCATCAAGTCGATCAAAATTCCAATCGTACATTAAACCAATATAATTAATTCTCAAATCAAGGCAACCAAGTGAACTAAATTTAAGATAGTAACTTTCCTCTTCATCAAAATTACATATGTAATTTAACATCAACTCTAGCATTTGAAAATTTATTTATTTGTTTTACAAACAAATTTTTGTATTAATCTATTCAGTCATATTATATCTGTACTCTTTCTGTTGTTAAAGACAGGAGTCGAAATATAAAATGAGTTTATTATGTCATATATATATATATATATATATATATATATATATATATATATATATATATATATATATATACAGATCGGTATATTTACCACGTCCGTTCAGAAGACCGCTTTATCACGTCCCCTGGAGTATATAGGGTTTTCGTCGGAGTATATAGTACATTATCAATAATTTCGTGTATGGCCCGCTAATTAGTTATTACGTATCTTTTAAAATACGGGAGATTTTTTTTCTTCTAAAGCCCTACCAACAGCACGTCCGTTCAATTTTCAGCTTTCTCACGTCCCGAATATACGTTTTAACTAAAGGTTATTCCCACGTCCATCTTTTTTTTTTATTTAGAATATAGCGCTTTTAAGACGTCCAACAAAGTTGCCAATTTTACAACTATAAACCAAACAGAGCTCTGTGTTTTGTCTGGTGACAAAGCCTTGGTCTCTTTCTCTCCCCCTCTGTATCACGCGCACACTATCTTCTGCTTCATTATTTTTTGCTATCATCGTTGCGTCATGTGAGACTTTTCACTGTTGGCATATTTACAAATAGCGAACAATCTTCTGGATGGTGTCGGCTTGACGTTAACAACAGATTATTATAAAATACTATTAAGTACTATAAAAGATAACATTTATAGAAATAAATTTACAAAGAATTTTAAATGTAGCCTATTGAATGAACTTTAACAAATAATGATAACGAAATATTTCTGCAAATAATATATAAAAAAATATATATATGTGAATAGATGCAAAGAATAAAACATTTTAACTATTCTAATGTTTTCCTAACGAAAAAAGAAAGAAAAGAAAAAAAAATTGTAATTTAGCGAATAATTTACAATAAATCCTTTTAGTAAATGAATATTCCGTTAATACAATTATTATTGTAATATAATACTTTAATTTATTTTTTGGTAGTAATATATTCTATTCAGATACAAATGGTTGACAATGGTTACTTTTACAATCATATTTTAACTGGAGAGAATAATAAATAAAGGAATAGATAAGTGGTACTTCAAATTTTATAAAATAAGCCGTGAATTTAACCACAAACCCGGTACATAATTGTCCAAAAACTCTTATCTGTTAGAATTGTTCAAATAAAGTTAATTTTCAGTGTCAAAACGTACTTTTGATTATTCCTGGTGAACATTCTTTTAATGAGTGAAGTAAAATTAGATTAGTTTTATTTCAAATAAATGGAAGGAAAGCATATTCAGTAGGCCTACTCCTTTATGAAATTGTGTAATTAAGACAATTATTCAATCATGGATGCGCAAAAAAAAATTAAAAAATGTATCGTACATCATGTATCATGCCCGGGGACGGGGAGAAGAACTGAGTTTGGTAAAGGGTCGTACAGAATAGAAAAATGGAATTTAATCTCCCACCAGCTGATGAGTCATCGTGTAAACAAAGACGAGTCCAACCAAAAGTGCATGGAGTTGATGTCTGGTCGTGTGTACCCACACGTATGATTATTAATAATTCGCATTTGGGCTCTTATCATTCTTGATTATCATTATTTATTTATTACTAAATTCCTTCGTATTTCCTCTCCCGCTCATTTTCATTTCTAGTATTAATTTCTATATAATAGTTAAATTCCGTACTTTTACTCTAATAATAATTACTGTTAAAAAGTGTTCGGTAGTAAGGTATCAGTCAACTACTTAAATCAAGTCTAAATTAAAAAATAACAACGACAAGTTAGTACTTTTACAAACAAATATTCCTCCAGTTCTTCAAAATTTCATTTTCTGGTTTAAATCACTGTTTTTTTTTTCCACACCCTAATTCATAATTTATTTTTCACATTCCTAATTTAAGAAATACTTGCACTGCCTGCATTAGCTTACTTATTATTAACAAATTCATGGCCGTAAAACTCCGCATTACTAGTTAAATGTAATTAATAAAGGTAATCATAACAAGTGCGTTAATCTCTTTAGCTGTAACCTGTTTAAAGTTGAAAAGTAGTCTGTGTTTTCAACTTTTAAGTTGGTTTTGTGTCCAGTATAACTTTGAAATAAAGTAGATAAAAAATACAGAAACATCGGGTTTTAGACCAATGAATAATGTCGATTATATATATTGTAGGAAAATGACTGTGAACCTGCCAAAAATATCCGGGGAAACCGGGAAATAACAATCAATCAATTCCAACTTGCATTTATTTATCATTTAAAAATGTTTACATAAACGGTATTTTTAAATTACACCATAAAAAGCAATAGTCAATGACCGTTTTAGGTTGGCCCACACTGTGTAAATGATTTTTTAAATTTATTTTATTTATTATTATTATTATTATTTTTTTTTTATAATAAACCACACGTTCTCTACAACCTAATACAGAAACTTTGTTTGGAGAATGTAAAATAAAAGTGTTTTACTTCACACTCGAAGTTAGAATACAAATAAAGATAGATAACAGTATAACAGATAAACAGATAACAATAATTTGTGTAAATTTTTGCAGGGAAAAGTGTGACATCTGTTCGTAATAGTAATATTATTCTGATTTTTAATTAATAATAATTTCTGTTAATATTCATAGGCAAGTAGTAAATTTTTAAACATTTTAAAACAAATTAACTAGTTTTTTTAACCTAATTCAAAATAGAAAACTTTTTTAAATACAATCCTGAACTGAGAAAGAAAATTTATAAATTATTTAAGACAAACTGTAATGTAAAATAAACATTTCCTAAAGAATGCAATACAGATAAAAATGCTTACTTGACTGTAATAATTGTAATTTCCACTCTAATATTCATATTAAATAAATATACTTTTTTAAATAGTTATTTAAATAATTATTTAAATATTTAAACTATTTATCCAAATCCCTACCAATTAAAAAAAATCAGCTTCATTTAAAAAAAAAAAAAAACCGTTCTATCCCATAATTTCTAATTCGTTTTCAAACAGGGCATTCCACCCAGCGACAACAGAAGACAACATAGACTGGGCATTGCATATACCAGTACATTATGAGAAGTGAGGCCGGGTCCGCCATATTGGTTGAGTCTAGAAAGCCAAAATTAGCTAGAGACTTGACTGAAATTGCAGTGCGCGTATTACAAATACACTGTTGTCTAAATTACTTAAACCTGATAAAACTCTGTGATTTTTTACACACTAACAGTTTGTTAGTGTGTGATCATGGTAGTAGTAACCGTAGAAATTTTTATTTTTTTTTAAACGGTATTTATATATCAAAGTTCGAACATTTTATAAAATTGTGAATTGTGTCATGAAAAAGTTGCTCAGTGAGGTTTTTTTTTTATTGTTCGGGTAGAGTTGATGAAAGCGGCAAAGTTGTAGCTGATAAGTTAAATTAAATCCATAATATTTAAAAAAATGTTTTGCTTCAGTAGTTTGGCTTTCACAACCATTGCCGGCAGGTGGCTTGTAGTGTGCAAGGGTCCAAAGGTCAAACGATCCTTTTAACTTGGGTTAATCGTCTGTAAAACTTCGGGGAACACCCCAGATATTTCTAATTGTTTTGCATTGTGTGATTTTCTAAAAGTATGCATTTTAGGGAAAGATCTTGACCCTTTATGTGATTAAGATGAACAAAAATTCCCACCCTTTTATTAGTTTGATGAAAGACGTTTCCGCCGCTTGTTTTTAAAACAGGTGCCACATTTTCAGGCCAGGTATAGTTCACGGTAGAAACTTTAAAACATAACAATGTACAATTTATGGCAGTCTATAAAATATAAATGTCACGGATGAGAAACAACTATATTATTTCAAATTTTTCCAGGGTAGGCCTATATATTCTACTTTATATGAAAATTAAGTTATTATACTCGCAAACATCCACTATTCACTCTGCAATCAAAAGATAAATCAAATTAACAATAAATAACTATGTCCCATAACTAGGTTTAAACTAGTTACAGTACTAAGATAAAGAAATACATAGGCTAAATAAAGTGAAAAAAAATGTGTCATATTTTGTACAGATACAAGCATTGCCCTTTCTCTGTTCTCAAAATGATAAGCATATTGTTAGCAACATTTCGCTGTAAATTTTTTTACTTGAAACCCCAAATACTTAAAAAAATTAGGTAAAATTAGCTGTGTTGCCTGCCGGTCGCTGACAGGCCTAAAAATAAGTTGTGCACATGTTGTAATGATGAATAATGAAGAATTGCACATAACATTTTCTCTATTAAATTATTGTAGAATTTGCATTCATCAGAATTTATAAGGTATTGCCGCTAAATACGGATGCCTTGATGGGAAAGAACAATTTCTCATTAGTATACAATTCCGTTTTAACGTTAATGATATTTGGAATAAACGAAAAATTCTAATTAAAAATTACTTTATTATAACTGTAATGCATTTGGTTAATAACTAAGAACTTAGAATGCTACATTACTACTACAACATTAGGATTCACAGGTAAGCCAAGAAAAATCGATGTAATTAAAATATTTCTAAAAGAAAAATACAGTACATAGGAAGGGCTTTAGTTTTTGTAAAAATTGAAAAACTATGATATATATATATATATATATATATATATATATATATATATATATATGGGTTTTTGATTTAATTTGAATTTAATGAAATTAATTTAGTTTAGTTTAGTTTTTGATTGATAAATTGATATAATTTAGTTTTAATTTGAAATTAATGAAAACTCTTAATTTCAAATTTTATTTATTTTCCAATTCTAATTCTTCCAACGGTAAACCTTTTCTTGGTTAAGTTGAATGATGTTTTCGGACCCCACTTTTTTGGGACGCCGATTTATTCAACGGTTTTTCGTTTGAGAATAAGTTATTTCCACCTACTGGAAGTTTTATAGGCAATCTCGCTTTGTTTGGCCTAGGTGAAATAACTATGTGTCGAATATTCAGTTTTCTGAATATCCTGACTAAAAAAAAACTTCTACGTTATACTTCCAGTACTTTATATTTGATTCTAGCTCAGTTAGAACACAAGTGAATGATTTTACTTTTTGTAAACCTCTGAGTAGTGAGTACACTGAAACTAACCTTGTAAATTGTTTATTTGTGCTTGCAAATATTTTATGAAATTTCACTGTATCAATTCTTAATCTATAACTCATAAACTATTGGGATATTTGAATACTAGGTGTTTTTTGTAAATAATAAATTTTTTTATAAAGCAAATAAAATTTTAATAATTCTCTTTTTTTTTTTTTTATTTCAAACATAAAATAAAACTTTTTGGATTTTACTTTCTCCAACAAATACAAAATAATAACTTTCCTTTCAATTTAATAATAAAATCTTAAACTACAAGGCAGAACCAATTATTTACCTAACTATAATTTATTCTAATATTTTATACCCAATTTCATTTAATTTATATTTTAATAAAAGATTTAATTCGAATTTACGATTTAATGAATTCAATTTTTAATTAATAATACAAATATTTTATCTAATCTAACATCCTAAGTAACCCAGTATTTTAAAATAAATTTATTTGAATTTATTTCAGGCAAATTTAATCAGGGACTAACGTATTTACGTTTCTACCGACCTTTTCACAACTGTCCAGGCGTCGCGACGTTTGATATGAAGTCCGCGAGCGTTGTTTAGCGATGGCAGGCTACAGATGCTCTGCGTGCTGGTTAAGTTGTCTCGTTGATGAAGGTTGATCCCTGTAGGGTTGTCTGGAAGAATGTTGGATGAATTTTTAAAGATGGTTGTGGTGATGTGTCTGAAGTCCCGGTTCGGCTATTCTCTCGACGTTAAAGTTGCATGTCCAAGTGGTCGCCTGGTGATGTCCTGGAGTCCTATCCGGAAGCTATACGAATCACTCCATGTATCAGCTGCTTTGTAGGTTATGTTACTTCTCCAGAATAATCCAAGTTAGGCCAACTTTGTAATGACTAAGTTGCCACTGACGTTCTTGTAGATTATAGTTGTGTCTATTGCTGCATTCCAAATTAATATCGCAATGACGTATGTTCACACTTGTTATACAAATTATTAGGTTAACTAAGAAAATACTTGGCTTTTTGCATACTATGGTATTTTATAAAAAACGAGATCAAGGCTCGATGTGTTCACTTACATCGCAGAAATATCAAGGCTCGCTGTGTTCACTTACATCGAAGAAATATCAAGACTCTATGTGTTCACTTACATCGAAGAAATATCAAGACTCTCGAGTTTCCCCGAGCAATCGTTTATATAGACTCATCTTCAGCCAGCCCCTTCTACCGTACAACTCTTATCTCTCTCCGTGCAGTTTTGGCTATTGAAAATCCTTTTCCTTTGTAACTCCTCCAGGGTTTTCCCTATTTTATTGAGAGTGACATTTTTGAATTCAGCTCGTTGTCTTCTTTACCCACGAACTCGAGTGATGTTCGTACGATTCTTGGTTCGCGTACACGACCCGCGCCCGTTTTCCCGTGGCGATTTCTCCCGGAAAAGTCTTTGTTTTTTGTTTTTCCCGGTTTTTTGTTTTCACTTCTTTATGTCCTTTTGGTTTGTGTTAACTAGCCGGATTTTCTCTTTTTTTCTGCTTCTGGTTGTCTTGCTGTAGGGTTAGGGAGTTAAACGATTTTCTACAAACTTAGGCTTTCCTTTACTCCCGAAACATATTTTAAATACTGGATTATTTTTACATAACTACGTTATCAGCATACTATTTAGCATTTTGAGTTAATAAAAGTTTAAGTTTAACTTTTTATCTTGCTATAAAGGTGCGAATTCTGTCACCTTTTTCCTTTAATAAAATTTCAAGTTTTTCTTTTTAATTATACATTTTGTTTATCATTACTAAAATTTGTTTTGGTTAGAATTTAAAAAACTTTCTTTTTTATATACTTTTTTATCATTTGAACTTAGTGGATTAACATTAACTTTTTTATTTAACGAAATTTCGCAAAAACTTATTTTACCTTTATTTTAGGCCTTCTTATGAAAAGCCTGAAAAACCTTTTCTTTTTCAATTTAGAGGAATTTTGAATTTCTCCCCATACTTTAATAGTCTGTATTTTACGTAACTTTTTGACTTTATATTATCTAATCTTGCAGTAAATACACCCGCGGTTAGCGTAATGCATTTCCTGAAGATATTTGTTTTTATTTAATTTCTGGATTTTGGCTTCCCGTATTAATTTTTAAGTATTTTTTACAAGTCCTTATTCCTTTTCGAACAGGCAGGGTCCAAGAGTTTAACTTAGCCAGATAACTACCCTCCCGCGTCAACATGATTTTCGTGACCTACATGCGGCTTTAGCCCACGGCAAGTCCGGACTATTCAAATTTATAAAATTAATTACAAATTCAAAATCCAGGACCTACAACGGGTTGTGTCCGTTGTAATATATATATATGGGTTTTTGATTTAATTTGAATTTAATGAAATTAATTTAGTTTAGTTTAGTTTTTGATTGATAAATTGATATAATTTAGTTTTAATTTGAAATTAATGAAAACTCTTAATTTCAAATTAATGATTGACTCTCTCTAATACTTAGTGTAATTAATTGGTTAGATTTCTTAAAAATTGCGGTTTTATTCTGTTTGACATTAGTCTAAAAGATTTTTACCATATCGATTAGTAAGTTGACAGAATGAAAACGTTTATGAATAAATTAAACGTTTTGGCAAAAAATTGAAGCTCTATTAATGTGCATTTGTGTTTTTATTTAATTATTCTATGGATATACGTATAGTGTATGAATTCTTCACATTAAGAAATTCAAAGAAAACAATCACATGGAATCAATTACTTAATTAGTAGACTTTATCCAAGTAACTTAATTATGTTTTTCTTTCGTGGACTGAAGTGTAGTGTACTTTGATTAGTTTTCTTGTTTCTTTAGCGGCTAATCGGTGAGTCAAAACGCAAAAATGCATCGGTCCTTATTTGTTCGTCTAGGCGAGCTGAATCGAATGACACCTTGGACGGGAAGATCGAAAAAAGTTAAGGAATTATCGTATTGCGAGGTGTAGTGTACATTGATTAGTCTTTTTGACGTTTTACGGTTTTTGCGGCTAATAAAATCCCAAAATCGTATAGGATCTTATTTGTTCGTCTTGGCGAGCTGAATCGAATAACACATTGTACGGGAATATCGGGAAAAAGTAAAAAATCAACGTGTTTTACGCGCTTTGATCCCCCTACCTCTGTCCGTCTCCGGGTACCCAAACTCCTAGATACGGGAGATAGTGCCGAAATGCTCAGCCGTTTTGGCGTGATTAACGCACAGACAGACACGAAATTCAAAATCTACATTTCACCTGAAACGAATAACTCAAGTTTAATTTTTTTTTAAATGTTCAATTAACACGGAAATCTTCTTCAGCTTTAGTTTAGCCTATAGATAAGAGGAATATATTAATATGATAGTATTAATTGAAATTAAATATTTTAAAATTTAAATAATAAAAAATTGCTTCATAGAATGATAAATTAGTTACAAAGTATAGGAAAGGAATAATTTTAAAAAAATTTTGGGCCAGTACCGTGATTCTTTACATTTTAATTTAAACTAAATAGATTTTTTAAAACCTTTCAATACTTTTGTTTCGTGAGCAAAGTAGTTACTATTTTTAAGGCATGATAACTTAATAGTTTTGAGTTTTGACATGGTGGTAAATCAAAATTTTAAAGCGAATATATATTCTTATTAATATAATGGTTCGTATTTATTCTACCGATAAATAAGTAAGTGTTAAAATGTTAAATTTATTTTTTGCCTCATACATATCATCAATTAATTACTTTAAATTCATAAAAAAACGTAACATGAATTTCCTACTTAACTTGTATTTTTCTAGTTTTCTAGTAATTGTCTAACACTTACTAAAAGCTATAAAAAAAGTCTTTTATCGAAATTATAGATATATGTATCTCAAAACCGTCTTTTGGTAGAAATTTTAGTTTCATGAGATATATGTCGCAGTGAGATGATAAAAACGGAGATTTGATCAAATACCTAAGGTAGATGACCAATTTATGGGATGTTAAAATTACAACTCTGTAGAGTGATTTCTCTAAAGAAAGTAAGTGATTTGATCAAACTATTTTATTGAAAATAGCTAAAAGTCAGGACTCGGAGAAACATTACGGGAGGAAGGTTTCGTGCAATTTTTATTATTGTTTTATATATTTCCGGCTTTATCAAGTACCTACTATTATGGGGGGGGGATGTTATGGATGTTTTGATGATGTTATGGAAGTAGGTACTAAAACCTTGCCTAACCTAAGTCTGCGTGCGATTGCAGGAAAATTATCATTTTTTTCGAGGTGAAGGATTAAAGAAGAATTCCTGTGAACAATCTAAAATACAATGTAAAACGAAAAATTGTGCCTGTAAAAAAAGTAACGTACTTTCTGAACAATATTATTTCATCTTTTCATTAAAACAGTGAAGGGATTTGATCAAATCACTTACTTTCCTTAAGGAAATCAAACCACAGAGTTTTAATTATAACACTTTTCGTGAATTCATCGCCTACCTTAGGGATTTAATCAAAACTCCGTTTTCATCATTTCCCTGCGATATATATTTTAAATATTAAAAAATCAATAAAACACAGTTTGCAGTTTATAAGTCAGTCCAGTAGGTACCAAACTTTTTCTCGATATTGCCAATAACAAGAACTTACAGTGTGCGCCGCACAAGCGCTGTAGTCACTCTATTTCATTTTAAAATCAAGGTGGTACGATTTAGGAGGCGGTACGATTTCAGCAACTCTCCTCTATTAAGCTGAACGATTATTTCTAGATATAGGCTTATAAACTCGTGTGACAGTTTCAATTTCAATAATTTAACGATTTTGCTAGATCTCTATAATTACATTTTAATTTGGATTGCAACGGTAGTATGGTCGGAGATTGGTTCATTTTTGAACGAGAGGGGGTAAAATAGATGTCTTCTACGAGTAAGTAGCTACGAATTCTAGTAGCTGCTCAAACCATGAGTGTCAAGAATACGTTGTAGAAGATGAAATGAAAAAACTAAACCTGCAAATAAAATGTACGATGGATATATTACAACCGAGACACTATGAAACATTAGTAGAGGCTACAAAACAAGTTTCCGGGTATGATGAGGAAAAAGAAACATACCGAGCACCAACATATGCGATCAATATTGTAAAAGCAGTAAAAGACTGTTGTGACACAACAATGACAGAAGCGTCAAAGGGCAAGTGGCTTAACAATAGTACTAGTCAAGAGGTTCAAGAAACATTGAGAACACTTGTACACCTAATGGATGCAAACAGGCGTTTCGATGTTTCAAGTGTGGCTGCCACCGACTTAAACATGAAAAAATGGAACAAAATTACAATTGTGCCCCTCGCACAGGATATTAAGTTATTGAAAGACCACCTGATGAAGGAAGGGATCATTGCCGCAGAGAAGTAAAAATTGAAAGATTTGTTTGTCATTGTAATGAAATAAAATCTGCAATTTTATTAATTTAGATAAATAAATTTGAAATAATACACGAATTAAATATAAATAATAAAAATGTATATACTTTAACCCTTCCCACGCGGCAAACGAGTATAGCCGCAATGGTAGACTTTGACCCAAACGGGGATGACGATTAAAGTCGCAATAATATATTTTAGCCTATGGTTAGTTAATTAGTTCAGCAAAGTTCCGGTAGAATGCAGAGGCATGTCCGCTGTCTATTCAGGAATAGAAAAACGTTTTGTTGAAAGTTCTACGCCTCGAGGCAGTGGAGGGGGACGCTATTTTGTCTGGAATTGCCCGGCGGCGCACGCATTCTATAGCTTCTACAGAGCGGATAACGTCTATACTCGCAGTCTCATTAGTCTGATAGGCGATGACCTCCGTGTTTGCATTTGAGCATTGTTTTGAAGAAGGATTGTTTTTTGTTTTTTTTAACATTACCTTCTATTTTTTATATATTATTTCACAATATAACTGTTCCAATTTACAAAAATTAATAAAATTAATTTTTTTTTTGCAATTTTTTACTATTTTGTTGTACAGTATGTCATAAAAAAATGATAAATGCAGCCGAAAACCAATGATGAAATTTTTTTTAAATTAACCTTTCACATACAAAACGAAAACAAAAATTAACTTTGAAAAAAAAACAAAAGATTTTTAAAGTTATTTCAGCGTTGAGATGAAATAAGGCAAATTTTATTCAGCGTGCGAAGGGTTAAGTGTCTTTTGTAAGTAAATATTATTTCTTAAATGTTTGATGTGTATTAATTTTCAACTATTATTACATGTTTTAAAAATATCTGCACGAAAATTTGCGCCGTTCTTGGAAACTGAATTTATGAATTTTACAAATCTTAAAAAATAAAACAATTGTGATATAATTAATATTTATTTGCTAACATATAACATTTAATGAACCTATAACTTCAGTAAAAATGACAAGAAGGCTAATAATTTTAGTTAGAAATCCCCATAGACTATAATATATTGGAAATTATGATTGAATTTGTTGCTTCGAATATTTACTTAACATCCTTGAAAATTTGGGGGAAATCCGGGAAAAGTCCTGGAAAAATCCTGGAATTTTGTTTCTTTGATAATGTGGGAACCATTCAAACATTTAAAGGAAAAACTTGTTCATCCAACTTTTCATTTTATGTTTTTTTGAGAATAAGACATTCTGTCTGAATTTAATTTTTTTTAGCTGACCATATTATGGCCATTATTATTATTATTATTTCTTTTTTTTTCACAGGAACGCCTTTTTTTCCTACGTATTCTTAAAGTTCATAAAAGAATAAGAAACATTTAAAGGTAAATTTTTCCATTCGACTTTTATTCGCCATATTCATATTATGTTCAGCTAGAAAAAAAAAAATAAAAAAATAAATAATAATAAAAAAATTAAAAAAATAAAAAATTAAAAAAACTAATCCAGCCAAAATGCATTCCCTAAAAAAATATAAAACTTTTTTCTGTAACTTTTTTCTATAAACTGCATATTTTGGGCTGTATTTAACTGCAGTCAAGCTAATTTTTGTGGAACGAGAAAAAGACTTAATTGAGAGTAAACAGCCAGAAACTGGTCATCTTCAGTAAACAGTGTTGCCAAATTGTGGACGTGGGTAACGCATCAGTATATACATGAGTATTCACGGCGTGTATATTGGAACTGAATTCCAGCGAACCTAGCGGCAAGCGTCAGAACTGTACAATGAATATCACAGTATAAAAGACGACCTCTAAGACGTCCACGTTGCTCGACTAATTTTATTTCCCCTTCGTAATGGAATGGAATATAAATATACTGAGGCAGTAGGGGTTTAGTTATTAGTACGTCTAGCAGATAGGATTTTTTGTTGTGATATCAGACCATATTAGAACGAATTAACATGGGGTTGTGTTATTACGTCCGTATACGGACGTAACAAAACGCCGGACGTCCTAATATATGAATGCAAAGTAATACATGGACGTCGCAATGTTAGTAGGATATATATATATATATATATATATATATATATATATATATATACAACAACATACATGTTGAGACAGACTGGATCAATCCATGCCTAATTAATATTAACAGGTATTTCAAAGAAATACATTTACTAAAACCCATTTGGAAAGGTCTAGACTGAAGCCTTAGAGTTTTACATATGTAAGACTTTGTGTATTCAAAGTTTTACAGGCTAGAGTATATCAAACCTATGTTTAGATGTTCCATAAGAAGAATACCATTTAATAAAATTGATTATTTGAAATCTTTCTTAGAAAAACAAATCCTTCTCTTTGTGATTATTTGAAAATAATTCAGTTGGAGTAGATGATTTCTTGTATGAAAAGAAATTTTAGAAAATGTATAGAGTATAATTAATAGACCATGTGTGCAGTATGTATTTGGGCAAAATACGAGCTGAAAACATATAAAATTTCTCTCTACTAATTTGCATGCAATGTATATTGTCAAAATGTATATATTATATTTAAAAAAATTTTAGATCCCAAAAGAACATAAGGTCCCCACGGTTGTGATCTGATTTGAAATGCAATCTTGGTGATATAGGGAAATACACAGAAATGTTGTTAGTCTATCTCTCCGTAGATCTCTCGACACTTGAAAAATAATAATAAACTCTAAAAACCCTGTCAAACCAACCAAGTTTCCACAAGCTGAAGGTTGGAGTGGCCAAATGTCCTCTCAGGTAAACCCTCAGAAAAACCACATCGGAAAATTAGCCCGACATTATAATTGTTAAACTTATGAAATTGGAGTCGACTAATCAAGCAGCCATCTTGGTCCCAGTGGTAAACTTGACTGTATGCATAGGTCACTTTGTGAGCAATACCCAGATGATTACTGACAATACTTCATTCATGGTCACTAGTGTCCCTTTGTGGTACATAGGGGTGACTTGGATCTGATTTCCTAACTTCATAATTAAATCAGTCACCCCCCCCCCTCTAAGGAACATGAAAGATGTACCCTAAGAACTAGTGCTTGCGCAGAGTTAGGCGGAGGAGGAAAATAACCTTGGCAGGTTTACAAGAGTGCCGTCATGGCAACTGGTAACAGGCCGAAAGATCTCAACAGCCACACCAACAGAGTTCAATGTAGCCAAGACTCAAATGGTGTGATGATAATTTAATTTAGCAGGTGGCAGTTCATTCTGCTCTCACCAGTTCTTCACATCCACACTGTACATTTAATCGTTAATTACATTTGTAGAAATATATGGAACCAAAAACAGACAATATTGGATAGAATAAGTTGTGGAAAAGAGGAGAAGTTGAAACCTTAAAACATAAAAACCTTAAGGTATCTCACTCCAGGTGCACGGAAAAAAAAATTACAAGTTATCATGATTAAGTGTTAGTTACAGTAGCGGAAGTATAATTGATATATAGTATTATTTTTGGCAGATTACTAAAAAAAAAAAGTTTTAGGGGATGATGTAGGCCTACAGGATGAAATAAGGGGATGAAAAAAGAAGTGAAAAGAAGTTGTAAGTAGGTATAGACAACCTGTTGCTGGATGAATATAGAGAGGGTGGAGTTAATATGTGTTAATTCTTACTTTGGTGTTGTAATTGTAAGATTATTGAAGATAAAATGTGTTTAGTAAATAAAATCAGCTGGGTATTGCATGCCATCAAGAATTTGCAATCCAATGGTAACTCACACTCTGACGCTGTAGAAAATAAAAAAAGATGAATATGTTGCTCATGAAGTGATGGTTGATAAATTTATGGTGAAAATGGTAGTTTGGGATTAAATTGAGGTTTAGGGTTAAAGTGAGAAAGAAAATGTAATATTTTTCCCTTAAAACTAAAAGTTTGCAACTTAAAACCAATCACTGGCACTATTTTAAAGTCACATCAGTTTTATTGATGGATGGTTTTAATAGCAACAAATATAGTTGCTGCTGTGGATTAAAGGTGGTTATGAAGTGAAACTAAGGGATTAGTGATAAGTTAACATAATACGCTGATGCAGGGTGGAAGTTAAGTGTATTTATTTAAAGAGGAGTGTGGTTCAAAAATGATTTAACAATAAAAAATTAGTTCAGGGAATAAAATTGAATAAATTAGAATTTATAATTATAAAAAAAGCATTAAGTCCTCATGTTAGTGCAGAAGCTAAATGACCAAATGCATTAGGTGGGGAAACACATCACTTGTGCTTAATATATTGAGGGTTGTAGGTGTAATAATATATTTATGGAGTAAATAACTAGGTGAAATTTTTGCAACTTTCGATGTGTCGTCCAAAGGTGAGTTAAATTGAAGTTTAAAATCTTGAGCGGGGTTGGAGAATAGCGATACACTTAACATAATAGCTGATGGGGTTAGGGAATAATGATACACTTTATATAATACTGGGGACTAATTCTATGTTAACAAAACAATTTTTTAGCTTAAAGCTAGAAAAACCAGAATGATAGAAAGATAATAGAGTTTAAATGTTTGTTGGAATATGTGAGGAACTGAGGTGCATGGTTTAAGGTGTTGGAAAGATATTTGGTGAGGCACTCAGGTAATGGATGTGTAATATACAAAAGTTGGATGAAGTTTTAATGATTGGGATGTACTGGACTTATATAGTTGATTTTTCTAGAGTCAGACGTAAATCTAGATATGCCCCTAATGGAGGCTCAGTGATTTTAGGTTTTGTGTATATAAAAAAAACTAAAAAATTCAAATGATTTGTTGATACAAGGAAAAGGTACTTACGTATTAACGCCACCGCAGCAACTTTCCGTATATATATATATATATATAAGGTTTGGCCGGGTGTTTATGTAAATCTAGATATGCCCCTAATGGAGGCTCAGTGATTTTAGGTTTTGTGTATATAAAAAAAACTAAAAAATTCAAATGATTTGTTGATACAAGGAAAAGGTACTTACGTATTAACGCCACCGCAGCAACTTTGCGCATATATATATATATATATATATATATATATATATATATATATATATATATATATATAAGGTTTGGCCAGGTGTTTATGTATATATATATATATATATATATATATATATATATATAGCTACTGGCCAAACCTGTCATGATATATAATTATATCGCAAAGTAAGCAAATATTGGTGCATATATATATGCGCAAAGTTACTGCGGTGGCGTTAATACGTAAGTACCAAGGAAAACAATAAAAATAATAGTCTAAATTAGCCAAAAATAGGAGCAAAGATATCAAGATGCAACTTCAAACTGCTTAACACTAGGTGAGGTTCTACAATCCAAGGTTAAAATAAAGTTAGGAAAAATTCCCTTGTTCAGCATGCTGGAGCGCCACGGGGTAGAGCTGGACCCTACTCATAGATCCGGCCTAGCCTTATCTTGGCCTAGCAATGCATTTGATGTGTGCTATTGGAAGTGATTAATGACTAGTAAAAAATAAAAAAGATTAAAGAAGGTGAAATTTATTACTATCACTTACCCCATTTAGTGCTGGTTGGTGAGAGGGATTGAATTCAACCGGGGTGTATGATATTAGTTCGGGGAAAATTGAAGGTGCCTTTCAGGGAACCTGGTTGCTAACGGAAAGCCTGTGGACGCTATGGAGCTGACAGAAGGGGGTAGGTAGGACTAAGGGGGGTGTGGGGGTAGGAGCCAGAGGTGGTATGGGAATGGGTGGCGAGGGGTGGGGGGCAGTAATGGGATGGGGTACAGAAGGGTTGTGGGGGTGGGGGTAGTTATGTGTGGGAGAGGTGAACAATGAGAGGAGAATGAAAAATTGTAAAATTCTAATATGCAAAACCCTAGCAATGCCTTGATAGTAATTAATCAAATGAGATACATGGCTACCACCCGGCACAATAAAAAGATTGTTAAGTTCGGAACCAGTAATGTGATTAATGCCCACAGACATCTCAAATCTAACATTTTTTATGTATAACAAAATTTTATTTTTATATTTTTATTCAATTTTTAATTAAAAAAAATTTTTTTTGGTGTCTGAAACACAAAATGCTCTATATAATATAATTTCCTGCTGAGATATAGAGACATTGTTACCCCACGTCCCTCCAGTGGCATGGTAGGAAGCGTAAGGTCGTCGCGATTGATGGAAAGGAGGACGCAGTGCAACCACGCGAGATTGCCACTAAACAATTAATTGACAGTTGGTTAATTTCAGTCAAAAAAGAAGAAAAAAAAGAAAAACACACTGCAACGAGCCACTCCTTCACTGGGAGTTCGTACGCCGATTTTGCAAAGTAGAAATCGACCAAGCCACTGGAAGTTTAGGCTTTCTATGCAATCTAGCCTGGCTTGATTGATTTCCTTCAACTCACTCAGTATCCCGAGATCGTTGGAAACCTCCTATTTGTTTTAAATACTTCCAGTTATTGTATTTATAATTACGTGACTCACGTACTAGCTCAGTTATTTAAAAATTACTCTCCCCTCAGAGCCGTGAAGTTCACTGGTTATTTTTTTAATGCAATCACTACCATTTACTATCGATAACATACATAAGTTATCCTCAGAAATTGGTATATTTTAATTCAAATTTAATGTTAATAAAAATTCTGTAATTACTTAGCTTTGATCAAAATTTGGAGGTATTGCAAAAATTTACTCTCAATAATTATATGGAAAACTATTTCTGCCTTGTTATTCAGGTTCAACACAATAATAAATTCTGCAATGAAATTAATAAAATCAATATAATTTTTTCTTCTTTCAATCTTTAAATGAACAACGAAAACACATAAAATGTTGACAAATTCAATTTTGGATTATCCAAATCTTGGAACTTACTTTAAACATACATATATGAAATGAAATAAAACTTATCCTTACATACATAAAATATATGAAATTGTAAGGCAGAATAAAAAATTTAAATTACAGGTTATTTCCACAGTGAGTCATAAATAATAAAAATGACAAATTAAATGAATTATTATGCGTTAAAATATTAGTTCTAAAAATGTTATTTAATTTAAAAAATTTAATTCCTATTTTTAGTTTGATATTAAAAATATAAAAAGTTTATATAAAAATGTGAAAAATATTTCCAGCTCAGATTTTAAAATAATTCCTAAAGTCTTGGCAATCGAATTATACGGGAAAAAAACTCACAATTTGCGGTGTTTTGAACCTTGTTCGAGTGATGTCGATATTAGCCTGGATGCGTTGATCCCTCTACGAATCCCTTCTTGCTGGTCCTGTATATTAATGATATCGGAATTCGTTAAGTTAGCTGCTCATTACCCTGGAGGATTAGCCTGGTTCTGTTGCCTTCAGATCCCGTCCTGGTTCCCTGGTCCAGCTACTGCATTCCCTCGATCCTTCCCTCGTGGTTTAAACTTTTTTATAGTAAAAAAAAACAAACTTTTTTTTTAATATTTACGTCAAAAATTTTATGAAGAAGCTGCTGTTGGAGCTCGTGCGCTCTCGTATCAATGCAAGGCTAGGACTGGTCGCCGTCGCTGAACTTCTGGACTTTGGTTGGCCCCAATCGTTCTAGACTTGTACAAACACTTTGAATACGACTAACATCCACTAACATTTCCTAATTTTTATAAAATTTACGATTTTTACAAAAATCGGAAATTTTTCAATTTTGTAACCGTTAATCCGTTGCAAAACCTACAAAATACCAATACTAGTAGAAAAGCAAGCAAAGGATTTTACTCCAGTAACAAAGATTATACATACATTAGAAAATTATTAACAATTAACAAATTAACAATAATTACAATGAACAATTAAATATCAACAATTTGTTTTGCTTTGCTTGTTTATTATAAATATATATATATATATATATATATATATATATATATATATATATATATATGATTTAATTTAATAAAGAAAATGCGTTGGCCAACGAAAACATTACAACTTATTGGTTAAAAAAAAATTTAATTTCTAATTTTTGGGCCGAAAATTTGCATGCTATCCCCCTTCCAATGTCTTTACACACACACACACATATATATATATATATATATATATATATATATATATATATATACATACATATATCTAAAAACTAACTATACAAACTGATAAACATTCTCAAACAACTTTATACTTAAAAATTGTGTGCATAAATACATAAATAAATCAGGTAAGTGATTATTTTATTGTAAAACATTTACATTGCTCAAAGTAATGTTGAATTTTGTACAAAGTAAACACTGTGTGTTATGTTACTCTAATGTCTGATTATTACACAAATATTGTAAATTGAGCTACAAATAAAATGCTAAGATTTAAACATAACATCAATATTTAACAAATATATTTAAAGTTTATTTATTATTTGCCTTCACAACTGAAGGATAAAATTAGTTTGTTTCCAAAGCTTTCATTAACGTTTTGTGTGTTCGTAGGTTCCTTCTCTGTGATCCAACACTTATATTTTTCAATTTTTTTTTTTTTTTTTTATGTGAAACACACGTAAATGTGCAATATTTAAGTCAATGTTTCATATTTATAAAAGTTAGTTACTTTAATATCATGACACTAATACTGTAGGCCTTACGCTAGTCCTCCCAACTCATTAATTTCACAAATTACTTTTAGACTTATAGAAAAACAACTCCACCAGTGTAAATAATTATTTTCCCCTTCTTTTCTTCCTTCTTAAATGAAAGAAATTATAGACAAACAATAACAGCATTAGCAATGCTTAAACTGTCTTCGAAAATTACAATACATTACAAATTTAATATATAGGCCTACATATAGATTCCAATTTATATTTTGTAATGTGTGCTAGAATCTGATGAAATAAAAAACCTGTCGTAAGGTATCCATAAGTCAATCCTTAATTGTGAATTGTTCTATCAATTCTTCATCTTTACTGAACTTCTTCCACAAAATTAACAGGACACTCGAGGCAAAAAATATGAAAACTTGCCACGAGGCATACTTATCTACTACTTCATTTCTTTTTTCTACTCTCTTTATCTGAAGAGGTTAAGTTTCATTTTGCATATCAGGAAGTAGATTTACAAGATAAGATATGTGAAAGCATTTTGCCTAAGATGTACCTTTGCTCCGACAATCTTATCCGTTCGGTGCTGTAGCCTGACGGAGTGTAATGTAACTCGTTAAATTTAAGTTGAATCGTCGGTAAGGATCTCAGGCAACTTATATGCTCTACAACATGATAAAATTATACTTTAATGAGGTTGAAATCTACCAGGTTGTAAGTCCGAGAGGTTATGTTATAATCTTTAATATAGCCTATGTTACAGTGGCAAAAGAAAAATATATATATATATCGACGACAAAAATACCAAAAAGGAAACCAACAATCAAATTGTCAATAAGTAAAATACAATTATAGACATATAGGTATATTATTACATAAATTGTTTAAAATTATAAAGCCCAGGCTAGGAATGAAAATGTGGAGGGAAATTTTAGTCAAAATCTTAGGTTTATACAATAAATTCCTGATATAATCGAAGAACCAAAAACCACTCTGGGAATGGATTACTGATCGAATCATGTATGTAGTCAAATCATTTGTCTTTGTAATATAGAAATCTTTTTAAATCTCAAAGTTACTTGATCTTCTAGATTATATATATTTTCATTTCAACAAGAGTAGGCGATGAACTTCCTTTAGAAAGAAACCACAAGAGGTTAGATGGAATTGGATGAAAACTCATTCACCAAGTTGCTGTAAAAAACCCTTGTCTAATCTGGACTTAAACATCTTGTAAGAAGAAAATCGAAGTTATCAGCAAAAGCAAGATACCAATATTAATATGTTATTTATAATTTGAAATTTTAGTACTTTAATATCAAATTTCAAAGTTAATAGAAATGAAATTGATTTTGATATATTTAAAATTAAAGTTCTGCAACACATATTTAATATCATGTAATTATTTTGAAAATATAAATACAGTATATGGATGTATAGCATGAAGAAAAGTAGGTGCTATATAATGAACCTGTTTTTGAAATAAGTATAGTCAAGTAAGGTAAGACGTAAAATAATTTTGGCCGATTTTATTGGTGAAATCAATTCTTTGGAATGTTTTATAATTACTCAATTAATTTGTCCCTATTTGGATGAGTGTAATTTGGTAATAACGGTAATAAAATTTTAAGTTGCAAAATAGTACTTTTTATTATTATTATTTTTTTAAATTAAAATATTGCCGTTTTTATAACTTTTACGAAAAAATAATTATGCAATTTGTTCGTTTTTACATTACTAAGAAAATAAGATGGAATTGAAGTTAACTGGTGTATTGGGTGAGTTGTTATGTTATCTCAATGTTTACACATGTCTATTTTAAACAATGTGTGTGTGTGTTGCCGCAAATGCTCCCTGCGATTTTTGCGAGTTCTAGCCCCTTTCTCCACGCGACTCGAACCTTGCTTTGGAACGTCCCTCATCAGGAGTTCTTGTCTCTATACAATCGCGGACAAGTCCAAGTTGCTCACTTTTACCCTTTTTCTAATCAAAGCTATTGCACACCTTGGCTTTTGGAAGTATGAGACGGTTCTCATTAACTTACAATTTTTTAATTATACGAAAATTCCCTGAATTTTATTTCATCGCTCACTGAATTTACTACTTTCCTTTTCACACTCTCTTTCTCTGGGGAAGTGCCTTTTGGAAGAAATCGGCTCCTGAATTCTGATAATAATTTCTTCAAAATTTTATATTTATTATGTTTTACCAGAGCACAGTTATAGTAGTTAATTTCTTACTCTTGAATTATCTTAAAAAAGCAATGTTAATAAACAGAATGGTAAATGAAAAGAATTAAACTTGAGAATAAAATTGTATGTCTTGTTGATCTTCAACACAGATTAAAACAATTTTAAAATTTTATAACACAACAATAAACAACAAAATATGACAAAAACAATGTAATAGAAATTTCTTATATACTAACACACATTGAAAAAAGCTAGACTATTTCAGCTAGAACTACAGATAGCTTTTCCTGCACTGAAATAGTTGTATTTAAGTTTGAAATATTTTTTACACCAAAGCAGAGTGAATTGAGTTTACCGAAGTTAATTTTTGAAAATTTCCCCAATGAATTTACTATTTACGAATTATTCCTTAGATTTAGTGTACCTTCACACTTAACATGAAGCTCTCGTAGTTTTGAAGTTATTTGCTGTAATCGGTTTATGATGTCTCTAAGTTATATTCTCTCCAAGTCCTGGATATTTCAAAGTTGTTGACTGCTGGTAGTATACTGCAGCCGTCTATCTGTGCGCGTGAACCCTTCGCTACTATCTTGGCAGAAAACATACTGATGGGGAGCCTATGGGCATTGTTTGCTCCTTTCCGCCCGACCCGATACTAATTTTGTACTGTGTTATTATGCCATACTAAAACTGATGTTTATAAAGGCAATGTAAATATGTATCAGACTATGTTTTACAGTATTATGAAATATTAAATGTACCAAATCATATTAGCATGTCTTTCATTATGATAAATATAAATACAAATTATAATTATAAAATATTTAAATGGATATGTACTATCAAAGAAAATTGTATGTGTGACAACAACCTAAATTAAAACGACACATGTTATTCAAGAATTAAATGTATTTGTAAATAAATGTAAGTTATGTTATTAGACTTTGTTTTTAACAATTAAAATAAACATACATTTAAATAAGAAATATTCAGGTGTGGCTACAACAACCTAAATTAAAACGAAACACGTTAGTCAAGAATTAAATATATTTATAAATAAATGTAAGTTATGTTAATAGACTTTGTTTTAACAATTAAAATAAACATTAGATTCCAATAAGAAAAATGCATGTGTGGCTACAACAATATAAATTAAAACGAAACCCGTTAGTCAAGAATTAAATATATGTGTTATGATAAACTTACTCTTATTACAATTACTGAAGCTCCTCAACTCGTCCTTTGTACAATTCTGACACGCTCTGTCTCTTTGTTTACCTTCCTGCTCTTCGGCTAAGCTCATAGTTGAACCGTTATTACCATACTCAAGCTCGCGTCGTATATTTTACGAAACAATAGTATGCGAAAGTTTTGACTATTAAGTGTTTGAATATTTTTTATGTAAATTATTGTTTTTATATTGTTAGTTTTTAGTGTTGTAAATAGTTTATTGTGTAAATAGTGATTTTAGAGTTCAAAGTGCTTGATTTAGCTACTAAGTGTATATTAATCACTGCAAGGAATGTGATTCTCAGTGAAGACAGGACTCTAATTTTGGCATTTTTGGCATTCTACCTAGTGAACTTATTGTAAATCATTTTTCTCTTTTTATATAAATTAAACACTTATAAATGATGTATTTTATGAATATCCGATTAATTTTTCCAATAAAATAATATTTATATTTTTTCGATTTTTTTTTTCCAGATTAATTATTTCTTTTAAATGTACTTGTAGTGGTGGTAAAAGACATTTTTTTACAGTTAAACTATGTAGGAGTTCATTGTTAAATATTTTAAAAAACACTTAAAAACAATAAAGGATTTAATATAAAAAATAGTCAACACTAAAGTAAAGTTTAAAAAATAATAATAATAATAAAAACAGAATGTAGTAAAATTTACGAATGAATAGTGATCACGTAACGATGAACTAAGAGTAGTAATCTAGGGTTAAGATGATGTAACAAAACAAAATGGGTCAGGTAGCCCAGCGGATGGACGGTGAAAGTGAGGGTCTATAATGGTCTATAATCTATCACCGGCAACGAAGGTTTCGACTGAAAACACCTATGTTTTTAGATAAGAGCCCCCATACCCCCTCTCGCCTTGCAACCCAACCACCAGCCTGCGCGCACAGTTAAACGGTCGTACTATAATCTCGAAACCCTGCTGAGTCGCCTTCAATGTAGATGAATCTTCATGCAGCTTGACTTTTCAAAATTAGTTAAAAATTTTCTAAGTTACTTTTACTATTGATTTAAATATTTTTGTTAAAATTTACTAAGTTGAATTTAGAATAATTTAGTAAAGTGACTAAAGTAACGTCTTCCCTGCTCGGAGTCTGTTACTAGAGTATCCGTCTTTCGACAGACAATTTTGGTTCTCCCTTTCTGTGGGAATTTTCCCTCAAAAGGTAACCACTTTTTCTCACTTTCGTGAAAAAATGTCAAACTCTATTTTATTTAACTTACAACTCTGCAATATGTAAAAGAATTGGTGAAGTGAATAAAGTTGAGCAAGTTCTCATTTTGTGGTATATTAGAGGAAATTCTATAATATATTATAGAAGTATTTATTATTGAAGTATATTTTCAATTTTAAGTGAATAAAACAAATAAATATTAACTCGCCTGAGTATGAACTTAGTTTTTCCGAAGACTGAGATTTTATTCAAAAATACTGTGAATAAAGAGTGATTGTCAAACTCAAGACATTAGAATAATCTTAAAATTATGGGAGTCTGCCTAGGGGCATGCTCATTTTTGTGTCAGTCTTCAACATGGCTAAATTAATGAAGTTCAAAGTAAAAGAAAATGGTATAATGAACATAGAAATGTCTCCAATAATAAAGACCTTCTACGTTTTGAGGATGAAAGGGTTGATTTTTTGGCAAGCGAATTCTTGCCAGATAGACAGAAAATAATAGGTGGGGTTCCATCCCAAAGAAATAAAATGGAAATATGCCTACGTTTTGTTGGCGATCTAGGGTTCCAAAGCGGAGTTGCTAATGATGTATAGGAGTGCATAGAACAACAGTGTGTAAGACAATCAATCATGTGATGGACAGAGTTGTTGACAAGCCGGCAGACTGGATACATTTCCCAAGCATGGTAAGAGAAAAAAACAATGATGCTAAACTTTCATGGCAAAGTAGAGTCCGTGTTTCAATTCCAGTAAGAGCACTTGATTGTACATATATTGAAACTAAAAAACCTTTAATATGTATTTGTATATGGAGATGAGTATATAAACTATAAGGGCTATGCAAGTGTGAATGTTCAAGCTACATGTGACAAGAATGAAAAAATCACTAGTGTTTTTGCAAAGTACCCAGGAAGTGTGCATGATGCCAGGATATGAGGGCTATGTAGAGTTAGAAAACTGATATTATCATTTGATGGTTTGGCTTGTCATCTCAGGTTGCGGCATCTATCTCTGGTCACTAACGCCTTTTAAAACAGCCTGCAATGAAGAAAAACGGTGCTTTAACCTAGTACGAGAAAGAGTAGTGATAGAAAAGAGTTTTTGGTCAATGGGAAGGACGGTTCCCAATTTTGGGTAATTGTGTAAGGATTTACCTTAAGAGAGTGCCAAAGATGATAATATCTTTGCTGTTTTACATTACATAGGAAAACATTTAAATAATATTTATGATGCTAATACTGATGAGTTTGAACAAGACCCTGATTTTGATGACAATGTAGAAGAAGACTGTTTTTATGAACTAGATCAGGATCATCAGACCAAGCAAAGAGGAGAACGAAAACGATATGAAATAATGGACAATTTTTGATTAAAATCCTTGGCTACTTAGGTTATACATTTTCTAAATCTTTGGAGTTGAAAATTATAATCAATAACATTTTAATTATTAGACTATATGTGCAATTAATTTGATTTGTTATGTAATAAACAGATGTTATAAATAAACAGTTTTAAAATAATTTTTGCTTTTATTATTTTCTTGATAACTGCTTGTAACTTTTATGGAAATAAATTACCCTGACCTCAAAATAAAAAAAAAAGCTACTTTAACAACACCCCCATACAACAAAACTTGATGTACACGATCATACACTCACACACAGACATACAAACACACCCACACACATGTAGACATTCAGACATACCTGCACAAGTGCACGGATTACCCCTATTCATACACACATATAACATCTATTTTTTCTTTACTTTTTTAAAATTTAATTTGTTTATTTTATAATAATTTTTTTAAATTTGTTTATTTATTCTTTTTGTAGTGAGGAAATCTGGGAGCAAGGGAAAAATACAATTTAATCTAATTTTTCAAAAACAAGATATTCAACGGCTAGGTGTATAGTACCCACAGTTTCATGTTCACTAAGGACATCTCCATTATCATTTACGCACGAATTCTCAGGGTTAACGGCAAACTCCCAGGAATTTTTTTGAATACCGGATTTTCTTCAGTGTCCATAACTTCCAAAAAATCCTTTTTCCACGTGATAAGCTTAATTATTTTATTACCAGTAGCTTTTACATCCACTTTTTCTTCATTCTCGATCGATTTGATATTATTAAGCAATTTATTTAATTGCTTCTCAGTCAGAAATCTTTTCCCATGCTTGTTTCTTAGCCTCAACAATGCTAGGTACTTTTGATTTATCCATGACAATTTTGTGTGCAGATATTAATTTTATAAAGAATCTCTTGTCTAATTTTTTCTCCGAATTAAATTCAACTTCTTCACTGGATGATAGTCTAAATGCAAGTGACTCAAAAAAAACAAACAACTGGGATGGTATTAAGGATCATGTCACAGCAGGTTTGTCTGCCAGGGGCATGTCCAAATACTTAAATGAGTATATTCTCATATTTCAAAAAGTGAGTAACTACTCAATGAGAAAATGCTCAGAATTTTTCCGGAATGTTCTCAATAGTTACGAGTGTTACCTCACTCTCTGGAATAATGGTTTGAATATACCCCTAACCGCAATCACTTAGAACAATAAATAAAACACAATTATTGTACTTTACTTAGTTTATTCCTCTAAATGTCCTAATGCATGTTTATCATCAAGATGATGATAACCATGTTATCGAAATGTACATTAGGGCATTTAGAGGAATAAACAAAATAAAGTACAATATTTTTGTTTTATTTATTGTGCAAGTGATTGTGGTTAGGGGTATATTCAAATCATTATTGTGAATTCACCACAGTGCTCAAAAAGATTGTATCTCACTCTCTGAAGAACATTTTTATTCACAGATTAAAAAAAAATGTTCCTGGGGTTGAGTAAAAACTCAATTTATCTGATACTCAGTTTTATTTACTTCACCCAACATATAAGTAGGACCTATATGATTAATTTTGGGATATTTTTGACTAACCCTGTCTATTTCATAAGAATATTTTATGGCAGAATTCAGAAGTATTTGAAATACAGTACTGTAACAATCACACTTCTGCTTTTTAAATACAAATGAATTTTATTGTTACAATCAATTTCTGTTTTATTTTTATAATAATTTTTCACAATTAATTTTAATTTAATTTTGATTTGCTAAGGATGCACTTATCTAAATACAGCAATAGTGTAATTAATCTAATAAATGAAATACCTGCAATATTTCTTAACCTAAACAAATGAAAATACCTGAAATAAATCACAATAACAATTAAACACAATCTAATAAGATTATTCAATACTTCCTTAACAATTAAAAAAGGAACAAAGAGTCTATCAAAACTGTTATTAGTCTGAATTATTTATAATGAATTTAATTTTACTGTAATTTCTTTTAGTAATTATGTGCCCAAGTTAATTAATTTACTGCCCTGGCTAGAACCACCTTGTTTCCTTCTTTCGGACCTATATTTATAATTTCCTCATTTTCAACAGTCACGCCACAGCAATCTTTTTTCATTGATGGGTTTCAAAGTTTACTGGAATTTTGAAGTGACGCTTTCTTCCCTAGGGGTTCATTTAAACTCTGTTCGTTGACCTCTTCTTACTCTAACGTATCTCTAAATGAGTTCCTTGCCTTTAAACCCTTCAATTTTTCATTAGAAGTATGGGCTTGTCCATGAGCTGTCATTTCTTGTCAGATTGATGGCTTGCCGTTCACTGACCCTAGCCAGGACCTTTTCATTACAGTACATTAGAATAAAAATGACAGCATTTCATGATAAACGTTTGATTATTACCTAAAGGGGATATTTGAAATTACCAAATTTTATGTATAAAAAAGGAGATTGTTTGTATATAATGGTTGAGAAACACTGTAATAAAAAGAATAGTAGAAATAGCATAATTGACAAATTGTGAAGAGACCTTATCTAGTTGTAGATAGGCTACCTGGAATAATTTATTGATGTAGGCTTGAGAGAGATTGGGCTGTATAAGGCTTGTTATTGTTTCTAATATATTATGTTGAATTTCAATGTATAAGATAGAGTGCATACAAGTTCTAATAAAATTATGTTGAAAATGAGTAGGCTTGCTGAAACCTGACAAATAGATGATCATGAACAGTTTTCAAAATGAAACATTTCATGTATAAAATGTAATAATTTAGATTTAATAGGTTTATTTTGTTTTAGTTTGCATGTAAGATAAATTTTATATATTTTTTGAAACTAATACAGTTTATGGAAGTTTTAACTTTATTTAGTTTTAGTTTGCATGTAAGACTAATTTTAAAATGTTTAACACCACACATTTCTTGAGTCTTTTTCTAATATAGTTTAGGAAACTTGAAAAGTTCATAAACTTGATTATATCATAGGCCTAAATAGTATAATAATAAATGGTAAAGTTTTGTTTAATATTGATTGCCTTCAATGAAAAATTTGAATTGAATCCTTAAAAACTTCTTTTTTGTGTAATGGACTTTTTTAAATATTTCAATGGAACATCTCAATTTCATACAAATTTTCAGTAGTAAATAATAATTGTCATAAAACAAAATAGCAATCAATTAACAATAATAAATATAGTTTAATCTGACGTTTGCCATCATTTGTGTACATAAAAACTATATACAACGTTTCTCGAGAGTATAAATGAACTCTCGTTATCAAGTAAAAAACTAGAGTATAAAAGAGAAATCACCATTATAGCCTAGTAGCCTAGGGCCATGTTGGAAACTAAAACTAAATCTATAACTTAAGAAAAGATCTCGAGCCTAAAACTATGCCTAAGCAGTCAAACCTAAGACTAAATACAAACATGATCAGATAAAACCTCAACACACAGACCTACACTACACAAAGGATGGCAAACAACTGATTGTTAAAGAGATGGAGCTGAAAAAAGTTGGCATAACTGTTTATCGGGTTAAACAACTTTTTGATCCCTCTTTCAAGAGTTTAGTTCTCGATCACGTCATGATTCCCATTATTGGAATAAACAGCAAAATTTCAGCCTTATTAAAAATAGAACAATTCTTATCTCTAATTTTTATTTGATTTTTTATAAACGGAAGCTATAATAACCTTATTTCTAAACTGGTTTGGCTGATAGGATTGTCTGATAGCTTTACATATGTGAAACTTCAATTAGTTTACGTTTATATAAGTTTTTTCCCAGTGTTATTTTGACAATTAAATTAGTGATTTTCAAACCAAATATGTTCAGCTATTTTCGATTTATCTGTTAGGCCTAATCACGTGTTCTTTTTTTGATCACTAATTCTTATATTTAGAGGTCTTTTTGTCTCGCCAAACACATTTAGTACTCTAAATACACTTGATAACAAGAGTTGATTATACTCTTGAAATGCTGTGTGTTAGTTTAATATACATAAATGGCAAATATCCGATTAAAACATATAATACGAAAAATCCATCATCATTAAATAACTTTAAAACCAGAACAATAATAATGTTAAATTATTAATAATAATATAAAAAATAAATAACCTGTAAGAAATACATAAAACCAAATAGAAAAAAAAAACTACATTAACAAACAAAACTCTTTGTAATAGATGCTTCTGAGGACCCAAAATATGTCAGTGTAGTTGTCTCGCTTGTTCTAGGCATTGGATGCAGCTATTGTGGGTGAATGCTGTTGACATAAACCTTTTCACAAAGAAAATAAGAATTAGAAATAGATGGGAATTATAGAAAATTAATCTCCATGACTAAAATATCACCTCTAAATTAAAGTTGTACATTGAACTTTCCTAGAAAGTTCGAGAATATATTCTAGAGGACATGGTAAAAAGGAGAAAGTGATCTAGCCAGGCATATACACTATCATGACACAATCTGTTGTATTGATTGTAAACAGCTGATTAAGGTTCATGGATATTTGTGACTAGTAAATATAAATACTGTATTTAAAACTTGATAAAACAAGTGTTAAAGATGGGTTGGTAAAACTAAAAAGTAAAATTATTATTATTGACATTTTTGTGGCCAAAAGTTGTCATCAAAGTTCATAGCATTCCTTGGTTTATTTTACAATGATCATGATGATATTATTTTATTATTATGATCTTATTCTGTTATTAATGATTTTTATTATTTTGTATTTAGTCTAGATGAAAACATGATTTTGTTAATTAATGGATGTATTGTTACTGTGTAAAAAATAATTAGTGAAGAGGAAATTTAGACTATTTCATATTAATAGATTGGCAATACCAAAATACATGCGATGTGTAACTGTAAGCATGGGACATCTCCAACCAATAATAATTTGTAGTTGGTAATTGAAAAAAATATTAATTTATACAAAAGGTTAAATTAGGAAATTGTTAAAAAAACTTTAAGTTGAGAATTTTGAAATATAGTAAAAGGATAAAGGTGTTTTTTAATGATGATTAAAAAGTGAATATAATAAATGTGTTGTAGCGGAAAAAAACAGCTTTTGTGTGGAACAAAGTCCTAATACCACATGATATGCCATAAAAGGACATGATCCTGAACTTGTGATTTGATTGGTCCAAAATGTAAATTTCAAACAACCTTAGAAAACAGGAATTGTATAGACACCGAACTGGAAGCAACTCTGCCTGGAATGGAATTGTAGTCACTCATCGAGAAGATGGCGATGTAGTCAGACGTATAAGATAGTTGTTTTAATTTTGAATGTTAAAAGAAGAAGTGAGTATGAGTTAATTTGAACAAAGAAAGAAGTTTAGTGAACCTATGAAGGTAACAAGTTATGAAAATAAAAAAAATGATATATAAAAAAATATGGACGAAGTAAATTGTGAGTAAGTTATGCAGTTACTAACATAACCAAACTTCATAAAAAATAGGACAATAAAAGAATAATAGTTTTTAAAGTGAACAGACATTAGAATTAAGACTCTTGTTGTTTTAGGTGTAAGTTGTTTAAAATTAATAATATAGATTTCATTTTATGGTTAATAAAATTTTATGTATTTAAAAAATTTAACATGAGTTTCTAAAAAATTATTAAAGATCACCTATTCAGCTAATCACATTGGACATTTTGAAGGTGGGAAGTACAGAAATGAAGGCAAGAACCTAGTAAGTATAATGAATAATAATTAATTAGTAACCTACACACACACTTAACTTTACACATTGCAATTGAATGTATCATCTGATATGACGTCATTTGCTAATAAATTATGCTATTGGCTAGGGTGATCAGTTATATGATCCGGTCTTCCTGGTCTTACTTTTCGGGACTGTTTTCTACAATCAGCATCATTCTTCGACTGCTCCCTCAAACTTATGCATGTATTCTGACTAATTCTTTCATGTAAATGTAGTGTGAGTATTTCATACCTTATACATTATATTAGTAACACATGGATTGACTAAAGCAGCTTGCACGGTTATGATGAGCACGTGGTTCTTACATAAAATATGAACTTCGTATATTGATTGTATCTATGTTAACACAATCCTGAATTATGGCTCAATATTCTGGTCTTAGTCATGTTTATTTGTCTAATGTGCATATAAAGATTTAGATTTGCTTAATCCAGCTGATCAGAATGCACCTGTAACATGATTATTCTTATATTTCACTCCATACAAAAATTGCAGCACAGCATGATCTAATTCCTCTTTAATGTTTTTGTAAAATCTATAACATCTTTTTCCTATTCAAAGTGTTAACTTTGTGAACTGTCAAACATATTTTTGAGGATTATAAATTTTAAAGTCTCTTCTGGCATGTAGTAGAGAGAACTTTTTTCAAGACTCACCTACGGCTGTAAAAAACATTCAACTTTGATGTAGATCCAGTCACTGGGTAACATCACCCATTCTCATTAACAACATTGACTTCTCTTCCAGAATTCTCACTTTAAAAAGAAATGTACAATGAAGCAGAAATTTATATCTATTATTATTATCATGGATTTTGTTAAAAGTAGTATTGTTATTTTTCAGAGTATATGTAGAGTGTTACCATGGTATGCACTTTTCCCCATTGTTTTGTATTTATATGTTTCATGCATATTGTATCTGTATTTTATTTTAAATCATTATTAATTGTTAATAGCTCATCCGTGGTCATAAATAAATACATATAAAAGTTCACATAACTATGGCAGGCCTAATCTTGATCAAATCTAATCTATGATTATCTTGGTAAAATTAATTTAATAGGCTTATTATTTATGTGTGTGTGTATGTGGGCTCTTGCGTGAGGGGGGGGTGGGTTGTTCAATTATTCTGTGTATATACTCTTTAAATATTAAAGGTGATACTTAAGAGATATGAATACATCATGCTTTTAGAAGAAGATTAACATTACTATTGAATACATGTCTGTAGTTTTTAGAGACAAATTTAACAAGTCTAATGTACACGGATTCTTTATCAAATGTTTGCTTATCAAATGTTTGCTTATCAAACTAGGTTTTGAGGTGTCATGTTTATAGCCCACATTTTTTTCTTATTATACTACTTTTCATTTTCATGTAGTTACGTATTATACGATGTAATTGTGATAATAATTGTTTAGAACAGTAATTCCTTATATTTTTAGTTACAAGAATTTGTGTTCTTCGTAGACTGTCTGCTTTATTTGATGATTGGCTCATAAGTTTTGTTATACCTAGTGTGTCTAGACTTTTCTAACTCAAGGTTTTATTAGTTTTCTTTAGTTTTTATACATTTGTATGGATTTACTTTGATATTAAATAAGCATACATTGTTTGTTCTGTAGTGTTAGGCTGATGTCTTCCTACACATTTTAAATAATGGTTTTACCGTGTTTTTATAGTTTTTTATGTAGACGTGTGTGTTCTTACTTTGATATAACTTAGGTATATATTATTTGGTTCTGTAGTGTTAGACTCATAAGTATTGTTAGGCTGACATCTTCCTATACATTTTAACTAACAGTTTTACTGGTTTTATTTAGTTTTTTATGTAGACCTTCATGTGCTCTTACTTTGATATTACTTTAGGTATACACTGTGTGCTGTGTAGTGTTAATTTCGTAAGCATCACTAGGCTTGCATCTAGCTATATATTTTGAGTAACATTTTTACTTTTTTATTGATATTTGTGTGTTCTTACTTTCATGTTACTTAGCAATGCACTGTGTGTGTTAACTTTGTATTTTTAGGCATACACTGTGTCCTGTTTAGTGTTGGGCTTATAGTATTGCTAGACTTACTTCCAGTGGCGTAACTACATTGATTGGCGCCCCCTGCATATACTAGAATAGCGCCCCCCCTCTCGAAATAACAAAGTCTGCTCTAGACGAGCCCTCTTCAACCGTAAGGAACCCCACCCCACGGTCTTATATGTAACTATTACTTGGGAGTAATTAGACATAATTTTTACTCTACATTGAAATGAAAGTAAATTAATTTAAGTATAGGACATTCCTTACATAACCAAACTATCTGTTGGTAGCATTGCAATTACATATGCCAATGATATGAAGTATCACACTTAAAAGAACATGCACGTTTTAAGTTTAGACTAATTTATCATCTATAAAAGGGAAAGAAAGACTGCAACTTTAAACATCAAGGTTTATTATTTACAAAAATTTTGTAAGTTGTTATAATTACTTCTTCTTGTGAAAATACTTGTTGGCTAATGTGTTACGTTCGATAGCAGGAGCCCATTCTAGGAGTTCAATGCTCAAAACTGCCAGAGAACTTGATCTGTGGTTAGACATCGTATTCCTCAAATAAGTCTTGATAAGTGTACGGAGCGGCATTATTGTTAACTGCTAGTAAACAGATTGCACAACAATAATGATTACGGTTTCAGACTTATGATCCGTGGTTATATTATTTATGGAACAGTTTTATTAAGATATCTTAATGAAATGTTATTCATTGTAAAATTTATTTTGATAATAATGTGTTTCCTACATTTTATTTTTTGAATTTCTTTATATATTTTGTATGTGCCCGGGTCGCAGCGCCCCTTGACCGACCGACCCACCTCCTATACTGCAGGGGTGCTATTTACACCACTGCTTACGTCTTCATATACATTTTTACTCACAGTTTTACTAGTTTCCTTTAGTTTTTTATGTATACATTTGTGTGGTCTCTCTTTTATGTTATTTTAGCTTACACTATGTGCCAAAGTATTATTAAAGGAGTTAATCTCATAAATATTGTATGGCCAGTGCTTTTTATATTTCAACACAGTGTTTTACTATTTATTCTTAGTTTTTATGTCATTGGGGGATTTATAGGTGCAGCAAATCCGGAACACCTACTTTTTAAAACTATTTATACAATTTAAAATAATTGTTAACAAGGGATTAAATTTACATAAATCTTTTGTCAAAAGTTAAGCAACATTTAATAATCACAATTAAATGATGGCTAGTAATTGATTTTTGTCTGTAGAGTCAAGTACTGCCAATGGATTGGATACACCACATAGCTAAGCAGTTCCATTTCAGTGGTTATTGTGTAGCCATTCCCTCCATCTGTGGTTTAGGTGCTGGAATACAAGTAATGCCTGTCTTCTACAACAGGAGTAGTGGCTGTAGTTGCCTTTGTCTGTTTTGTTTCTGTAAATGTATAAACAAGTAATGAGTTTGTTTTTACTGAAGTGAGGTAGTTGGTTTATTTCTATTCTTTTTGTGCCTATACAGCAGAAAATTGTTATCAAGTTAAATTTTTGTTTGTCTGACTTTATCCTTTGGACTTTAAATGAAATGATTTGAAAAATGTTTTCAAAGTACTGTGTATAATTTTACATTATTTTCCTTCATTCTGACAATACCTTCGACAAACTGCTCTGTAGAAAGATGCTATTCATGATTAAAGAGAATAAAAATGTATTTAAAAAATGCCACATCTCAAGATAGGCTGAATAATCTTGCAACTTCTTGGTGAGCTTCTGGATACAATGATCATCGAGTTCACTGCTCGTAAAGACAGGAATATGGACCTTATTTATAAGAAATATTTTTATTTTATTTGTATTTTGTATTTCATATCTTTAAAACACTTTATTTCACAAAGTTATTTGATTTTGCTAGTTTGAAACATTTAATTTAATTAAAAAACTATTCAATAACTAAGCTCTCATCTTTTGTATTTGTTCGATTAATTACACAAGTGAAGTAATGAAAATAGCCCTATAAAACTTTTGTAAAAATCGTTTTGTAATGAAAATAGCCCTATAAAACTAACAATATTTGTGTCAATTCATTTATAGTTTTGTTACTTGTTGCAATTTGTGAGGGTAAAACCAAAACACATATTAATAAACCCAGAGAGCCATCCCCCCCCACAAATATCAGTACTTTGTTCTGCATACACTTTTTGAACTACGAGCTGTCACTATTTTATGTCGATATTTAGGTATTATTACTTTGATAACAAAACCAACACCAATGTAAGCATACATACAGTGTACTCCCGATTATCCACGAAATTGGGTGGCACAGACATCGCGGATAATCTGCATGAATGCTAAAAATAAAAGGAAAATACTGTAATAATCAAAAAGTTTTGACATAAAAAGAATTTAATATACTGTAAATAAACTACATAATACACAGTACAAACCTATAAATTTTATACTGTAAAAATGTTTTAATGTACATTTTATGTGAAAAAAATAGTGTAATAAACGAGAAGTTCTTTTAGTAAAACAAAAGAACAAAACAGGAAACACTAGTACAGTACTGCAATTTTAATTACCTGATGGTTTTTCAAAAAAATCAAACATTGTTTTTTGTTCCTTACTGAGAAAACACAGTCTCTTCATTTTTGACTGAACTTTTTTTAGTATCAGTTTTTCAGCTAACTGCGTGTCGTCGTATTGTTCCTTTAAATACTTTAGCAGTGAGCAGTTCATTGATGTGTTGCAAGGCCACTTCGTGTGTCAATCACGCATGCACGCTCGTTTCTTCTTCCTCTTCACTTAACTCTTTGTGCCTCGTTCGCCGCACTTGCGTAGTCTGCTATTTCTTGGTCCATTAGTCGTCACAGCTCATTAGCGTCACAGTTCAACCATTCTAAAAAGTAAGCTTATCTCTAGTGCACAACTTCATTATCGTAGTTTTACTAGTTTTTACCTGCACTAAACAGGTAAAAATATCCGTACATTTTTTAAACTTATTTTTCCTCAAGACTCGCGGATATTCTGCATCATGGATCAACCGCTCGTGGATAATCAGGAGTACACTATACTTCTTTTATTTATTTAAATGAACCTGTCATTTTAGATTTAAATTGCTAAATTTAATAATTATAATACAATATAAATTGTTAATTACAATAATGAATAATTAACAATAGAATATAATATAATAAATATCTAAAAGCAGGACAATAGAAACTAAATATAATAATATATAAACACCCTAACCTAACAATAAACAACTAAATTCTCAGTTTTTAAAGGGGTCTCAGCCACCTACTAAAGTACTCAGATGAAATTCTAAAGAATTCCACATGATATCTTTACCAGTCCTCAAAACCTTGACAAAACACTGTTAAGACTATAATGGCAAATGTCTGGTACTACCTTCTGGAATGGGTACTGTGTTTGACATGGAAATTAATATCTTGCAAGAGGTCAGGACAGTTAATAACACCATTCACCAGTTTAAATAGAAAATGAAGATTGAGAGCACTTTCTAGAATAGGAGTTGCTCCAAGCCAAGTTTTGTTGAATTATCTGAATTGATGTATCTAGGTTGTCAAGACAAAAGCGTCTCCAAAATGGTCCTGAATCCTTCCATTTATGTGGAACGTATATTTATATTCATGAATTCTTACTCCTTACATTGATATTACTTGGACATAAATTGTTGTGTTGTGTAGCGCTTGACCTATAAGTATTGTTAGGTTTACTTCTTGATATATATTTTTACTCACAGTTTTGCTTGTTTCCTTTGGTTTTTTGTATATATTTGTGTATTTTTACTATAATATTACTTATGTTTGTGTGTTCTTACTTTTATATTTCTTGGGCATACATTGTGTGCTGTGTAGTGCTTGATTCATGAGTATTGCTAGATTTACATGTTCATTTACATTTTTACTCACAATTTTATTGCTTTCCTTTGATTTCTTTTAAATATTTGTGTACCGGTATTCTTAATTTGAATGACTTAAATTTGTGTTTTCTAAACATTTTAGTTCTTTTTATTGTTTAAGCAGATATGTTTGTAGTCTTTCTTTATTGTTGAATTTAAACATATACTATGTGCCTAAATAATATCGAAGGAGTCAGTCTCATAAGTATTATTTGGTTGATGCTTTCTATATTTCAATACACAATTTTCTTATTTATTTTTAGTTTTTTTGTTGACATTTAAGTATTGTTACTTTAATAATGCTTAGGCTTACATAAACGTTGGCTACTTATAGTTTAAGACAAAAATTCATTTAGACATTTGTGTGTTCTTACTTTGTTGTTCCTTAGGACAACACTATGTCATGGGAAAAGAAGTATAGATTCAAGCGCTATATTGATTACATTGTTCTTTGAATATCAGATATCAGATTTACTAGTTTTATTGAATATATTTATTTATTCTATTTAGTGTTGTGAGTTAATACATCAGTACAAAAGATTGTGAACAGTAGGTGTTCAGGCTTTGAAGAATTTGCAGTTATTTTCACTTCCTCCTACACAAAGCATGTCTATGGTATGTTTTATATATAACATTTGCTTAAATATTCATTATTTTTGTTTTTAATAAATTCCATATATAAATTTTCAACTTTTTTGTTTATATGTGTGAATTATTATTTATCCAACCATGACACCATTTTATAAACAACAAACATAAAATAAGTTTATAAGTAGTATAATTTTATGTTTATAAGTAGGCTGTAACATCAAAAGCATGTTATTATAGTTGCAGACATATTTCACATTATGAATCATCCAAAATATTTATAACTTTAATAATAGAAAACGATATTTCTGAATATGAAGTAGGATGGTAGTTTTTTAAATACAAACTATTTTGTTACAGATCACAGACAACTTTATTAATGAACAAAATTTCAACAGGTAATATCAATTACAACATTTTAAAAAATTTTCTTTTAAATCTCCATGGAGATATAAGCTCATGTTGAGACATGACAGATGTTTGTTGATCCTTTCACCATAGAAGTCTGCCGTTTGCTCATTTAAAAAATCCACAACTGATTTATTTTTATAATTCATCATCATTTGCTTTTCTCCCAAAAATTCCTTCTGCTTTGGAAAAAGATGGAAGTGTGTTACTGGATGTGGGAGTGATAAGTTTTTTCCAATCCAAACTTATCCAGAATAAACAATGTCGTTACTGGACTGTATAGTCGAGCGTTATCATGAATTAGACAGATTTCTGTTGTGAGTAAGCCGACCAGCGGTTTTTAGATTGCTTCCCTGAGTTTTGTGAATATTATGCAATACATATCTGCATTTATTATCCCTCCATGAAGTAGGAATTTGACTGGAAAAATGCCTTTCTAGTCCTAGAAAACTATAACCATAATTTTTTTAATTGACAAAGTCTGCTTGAATTTTGTTTGCTTTGTTGGAAATTTAAAATGACACCATTCTTGGGATTGCTGCTTAGTCTTGGTTTGTAATGAAATATCAAATTTTCATCCCCAGTTATGATGTGGTTAAAATTTCATAATCATAGCGTGCACTTCACACATCTGTGGGATTGGAGATTGACATATGTTTTGTAATGTAATGCAAACACAATCAACTATCCCACACAGAGACTTGAAACACGGTGGTGATATATTATATTTATTATTTTGCTATTACTTTTAACTATAACTAAGGTATGTTAAATCTATAAAGGTAATTACGGTATCCTTAAATGTATATTTGAAGGAAACTAAGAGTTGATTAAATACACACACACACACACACACACACACACACACACACTCACTCACTCACTCACTCACACACACACACACACACACACACATATATATATATATATATATATATATATATATATATATATATATATGTATATATGTATAATATCTGCATTCAAATTAATATTATACCCCTGGCTATATAGTGTAAATTTATATCCCCTAAAATATCAATATTATTATAATTGTTTTACAAATATCAATTGTTATATTAAACACTTTAAACACACCTTTCCCACATTAACTACACTTTTCTTGAAATTACCATTTCGTATTAACAAAAATCATTCAAATAATTTGTATCACATTTTGTTTTACTCTCTGTCTATAAATTTGCTCCAGCTAACTTCATTTTTGATCCCTTGTGCACCATCTCCCATAATACTTTTTCCCATCATCTTATTCTAGTTGGCTAGATAATGTGTTTTCATTCCACAGTGAGCTCCCGGTTGGTCTAATGGCTAGAGCGCTTGTCTTCCCTGTGGGGGCTTAAACAAGTATTGGTGTTGACCCAGCATCTTGAGAGAGAATGGTATGATTCATAATCAAAAGTTATGATTATGATAACAGGAATTCTATGAGCTGACCAATACATTACCCGATAAAAAACTGAATAGTAGGCCAAAGTCCACAATAAGCTGTTTTGCTAAAGATTTATTTATTTGTTTATTGTCCAATTACTAATCATGCAGTTTTTACCACTTATTGATCTGATCTCGATATAATTTGAAATTTAGCGGTTTCATGTCGACTGAACGACCGTGATAAAAACTAAAGTATGACATAGCATCCATGAATAGAAAATGAAGCAGTTTCGCTATGATTGATACATATATGAAATGAAAAAGAAGTGGAATGTGAAACGTGTTGCATGGAGTAAAGCAAATTTTGTACTACTTTCCCTTAGTGTGGGTTGGAAGCGGTCCCTAGAGCCTACAAACAGAAAATATTCACCAGAACTGCTTAACTGTAGGTTACCAACATTGAGGATGAACAAGAACAGACTAATTAAAGACGTTGACCAATAAGAATTGACGGAGGTGATAAAGTTCCATTTGAAAAGGTTTCAGAATACTTGAGTTGCATTTGCATAAAGAAAGGATGGGAGTATGTTAATGGTATTTTGTTATGAATTAAAGTCACAATAAAACCGGGTATTTTAAAGAAAGAGTATATATGAATTATTTGGTAGTAGTTATACTACCAGTTAGTTTGGTAGTAGAATTTTGATTTGGGTTTCCACTTCGAAAATACAAACAATTTATTTGCCTAAGTGTTGGAAATTTATTCTCTGCATGTTTGGGAATTTTAGGAAAAACCTTTTCCGAATTCCTATCAATTTTTTTTTTTTTTTTTTTTTTTTTGTATGAACTATATCATTTTCTAAAACTGTCAATCTATCTCAAATTTCAAATTTTAACATTTAAATGTGGCCATTGATAGATAACTTTTATTTTTATCCTATATAAAATTAATAACTCCTTGAAGTCATTAAAAGGTAGTTTATGTAATTCATTCTATTTTCCTACAATGATCAATACCTATAACTTCGTCCTCCCATAATATACTGTGTGACATTAGTAATACTGCAGACCCTGAGTACCAAGTTGCAAGACAAACACATAAGGCAATATGTGAGCATTATTTTTACAACACCAAAGATCTAATAAACATCATTAATAATAATTATATTCTCAAATCGAATAGAAGGTAGTATTATAGAAAACAGTACCACTAAAGTAAAGTTGAAATCGTATTGAGTACGACTTTGGTAATAATACAGTGAGTTCAGAGATCACACTAAGTACGATTTAGGTACACAAAGTGTTAACAATATACCATGCTTTGTCCATTTATGAATATTTTGGGGCCATTGAAGCTGAAAGTCAGCAAACAAAATTTGCCCACCTCTCTCCCTCTTCAACTAAAACATTTATTTAAATCACTGATTGTAAAGGTAGAAAGTAGGGTCACATCCTACAAAATCATGTTTGATATTTTAAATTTTATTATATTACCTTTTGTTTGTTTTTCAACTGTGTTTTGTTGTTTTATAATGTAACTGCGTTTTAAAAATTCAGACAGTTTCTCGATGAAATCAACACTGCTATGAAGAAATAAATCAAAGGTTTACCAAATACTTAAACAAATAACTAATATATGTATATTTTATAACCATTCAGGCTTTAAATATTTTATTTTTATTTCAGGAGTCAAGTAAATCTGGTGCTTTGAAAAAGTCAAGTCGTTACCGGAGCCGTTCCTTGTCTGCATCTTCGAATGATTCTTATAGTTCTGGTAATGTAAATACTAATTATTAAGCCATTATTGTAAATATTGTTATTTGAATTTCACTTACTATCTTGATTATTGATGGCAGCTTAACATAAATGACATAAAAATTCACATTACACATATTGGATTACATAAATGTTGTTGTTGTTATTATTATTATTATTATTACGATCAAACAAAATAAATTGTTTGCGAAGATACCATGTCATAAATGAAATGATATATGAAAGGGGGGAAGATTGGACTACATTAAATGGTCACTCTTTAGAAAATTATTGTCATATTGCAGAAATAATTACTGTTAATTTTTAAAAACTGAATGAAATGCTTTTTGACATAATATTTCATTTATTTGCTTACACCACATCAAAGATTCATGCATATATATATATATATACTGAACCACTGAGTAAACAGTAATCAAATCATAAATGAAACAACATTTACCAAATAATATAATTGTTTTAAAAAAATGTTCACTCATACAGTGATTATGAGAATTACAGCATTGGTATGTACTACAACGGAAATTTGTTGTATGGGGTTGATTTTTTTGTTTTGTTAAAAAACGAAAAAATCAAAAGATTCTATCTTAATGCAAGGAATTGACAAAGTTGTAGCAAACTTTTCTGTTTTAGACAAGTAAGGGAATCTGAACTATGCATTGTGCTGATGTCACAACTTGTCTAAAAGGTAAAACCGTGAGTCAGCTAGTTTGTGAAGTAAAAATTCAAATTTTATTAATTTTGAAAATAAGAAATATCAAGGGTAGAGGATGTGTAATTGTTGTACAAACTGTACCCAATTTATATCTATTACGGGTATTTCATATAAGTTGACACATCAACGTAAAGGAAAAATAAAATTTTCAAAAATAATCTGATTTTGGGAAATTTTTGAAAACAATAAAGAAAAATAAGATTAATTTACTTTGAATAATTTTTGAAAAAGTTAATAATATAAAAGTTGATGAAAAAATGCAAATTTTTAACGTAATAAAAGTGGAATAAAAAAGAAATTTATAGTTGTTTGCTATACAATTAGCTGAATGAATAAAAAAAAGGTTAACGTAAATAAAAAAAATAAAAAAAAAATTAATAACCAATGAGTGGGATATGGTTTTATCACCTTAGTGTGACAACTAAAAATGGTAAGAAGTTCAAATCCTAGAATAAAGTTAAAAACAAATATTAAACATGTTATGTCAATCCCAGGTAAATTAATCAACAACAAAGTGTGAAATGCGGATTTGTAAAAAAAAGGTGTGTATAAAAGAGTGTTCCGTATAACGGAAACAAATTCTGTTACGGCTACTGGACTCAAATAGAGTGCACTACAAAACTAGTGAGTTTTGTAAAAAAAGGTGTTAAATTGGCAAAGTTAGAAAATCTATGTAATCTATGTAAGAATTATATCAACGATTACGCAAGCATAGGAAGGCCTAGAGACGTAGTTTGAAGTTGTACGTGAAGCCCTAGCGAAGACTTGCAAAATAAACTCACTCAAGATGAGATAGGTTGATAAGAAAAGATGCTGGAAGAAAAACAATAGAAGATTTTGCAGATACAGTTTATGTTTGCTAGGAGACAAACTCCACCGGATCGTGACATCAAAGATGGAGGAACGTGTTACCAACTTAAAACCAGATCTAGGATAGCAACGAATAATTACAAAAAGTAATTAATAAAGAGTTTTAATGAAAGAAAAAGATTAAATAACATAGCCACTAATTAGTAATGTAAAAATTGGTACAAGAATTGGGAATTTTCAGGCTATAAATAAGGTTCATCCTCTACAAAACTGAAGTAGAAAAAAATTCTTAAAATGTACTAGCCGGAATCCACGCTGGTCAAAGTAAGAATTTTTAAAATTGATACTCTGTTATAAATTTTTGAAAAAGTCAAAATTTTCTAAAAGAATGTCAGTGAAGTCAAAATATAATGAAGTGAAATTAAATTAAAAATTTTAATCAGTAACACACACACACACACACACACACACACACACTGCGACGGTTTGGAAAAAGCCAAACGTCTCAAGTCCATTTAAAACAAGTTAAATTCCCGCGATAAAGCCTAGAAGATGAGGGACGAGGGGGAGCGATGACGGCAACAGGTGTCGAACACTGCATGTTGAATCGTGTACAATCGTTCTGTCTGGTTTCTTATTTTATTAAAATATTAAATTATTAAAATAAATTAATGTACAGTAGAATCAACCGATTAAGAATATCGAAGAATAAATTTAAAAGTATTTAAAACAAAAAAGTTATTCAAGTTTTTATAGGGGCTCAAAAACCTAAAATTTGGAAAAAACTTAAATTCAAAATTCAAAAAACGTAGAGTCATAACTCAAAGGGGAACTAATAATAATCATAAATAAAAAATATGAATTAATAATAATTAACAGGTGAGAATGGACTTAGAAAGTCATTCTTGGGGAGTTTTTTGGAATTTTTGAGTTGAAGGGGGGATTATTTAAAAAATAATAATAAGTACTATTGTAGAGACCACAATAGGGCACAATAATAAGTACTTAGAATCAAATTTGAGAATAAAATAAGGGAGATATAATAATTACAAAACGTAAAACTTCAAAGCCCAAAAGCGGGTAAATTAAACGTTAAAGGGGTAAAGTTAAATGATAATTATATGTATCTAGCCTGTAAAATTGTAAAACATCAAAGCAGAAGTAATAATATATAATGGGGGGGGTTTTATGAACATAAACTCATACGACACAAACTCAAGGACTTCAAAGACGAATAACTCGACAACCAAACGAGTCATGTAAAAAGTAAAAACATAGTTTTTCGTCGTAGTAGAAGAGGAACAAGATTTCGTCAAAAGAATTTTGAGAAAGGACTTATCTCAAAATTTGAAAAGGAGAAAAATCAAATTTCGGGAAAAGGGCGATAACTCGCGAACGAAGCGTAGTAGAGCGATGAATCAAGTTCCACAAGACCCACAAGATGGAAAGGAAGAAGAATCCGAAAGGAACTTTAAAATCGGTTCGAGCGTTCGAAAGTTATAGCGAGTTGAACGAAAAAACGTCAAAAGTAGAGATTTTCATGCAAAAACATGAAAAGTTGCGCGCGCATCTTCAAGCAGAGTCTAAAGTCAGAAACATCATGTTGCCAACTTGGATCAAAGATAACGTTAAAGAAAAAATACTATAAATTATTAATTAAAAGGTGTTTTAATTAATAATTAAGGAAGAAAACTATTCATTAGTCAAGAAATAGGACTAATAAAACATATAGTGTAATTATTTCAGACCAAAAGGGCCTGAAAACACATAATATATGGAAAATACCTTTTTCCCAAAAAGGGAGGAAAATTGGCTCCAGAAAAGTGGATTAATTCCCACTGACAGGGAGACCGAGATTTAGCCGTCGAAAGACGGTTACTTTTGATTTGGAATCGACGCTGAAAGGACGTTTCTTCTGCAACCGACTCTGAGCTGAGAGGAAGATTCAACTGTCACTCTACTAATTGGACTTAGAATAATTTCAACTTTAATCGATCTTCAAGGCGACTTAGAAGAATTCGATACCAGCATTCAACTACATAGCAGCTTACAGACTCTGGATAGAAAACATCACATCACCATCATCCTAATTATACAACAAATTCCAAATCCAACTAGAACTTCTATTAAAGTGTGAAGGTATCTTATACTTAAGGAATAATTCGCAAATATTAACTTCTTTTCAAATATAACGTCATTAGGGGAATTATTAAAAAATAAATTCATTTTAAACCTCTGCTTTGGTGTTGAAAATTATTAATAATTTAAATACGACTTTTTCAGTACAGGAAAAACTGTTTGTGGTTCTGTCTGAAAAGTCAAGCGCTTTTATTTTGTTTAATATATAGATAATATTACATTAATTAATTTTGTCAAATAAATAAATAGTTGTGTTATTGTTCAATTAAATTGTTTGGTGTGATTAAGAAAGTTTTGAATATATAATTTTTCTGTGCAAAAGAGAAAATAATATACAAATAATTCATTTCTAAATTTTGTTGTGTTTTTAATATATATCCATTCTGTGTATGCTATTAACCTTGTTTTAACATAAATTTTATATATGTGCTCTGGTAATATAATTTGAAAATTTTAAAAGTTATCATCAGAACTTAAGAGCCGATTTCTCCCAAAAGGCACGACCTTGGAGAGAGAGAGAGTTAATCTTAAAAGAGTTAAATAATCGAGCATTGAGATAAAATTCAGGGAATTTTGCGTTAATTAAAATTTAGTAAGTTTATGAGGACAAGCTCATACTTATTAGAGCCAAGAGTTGCAAAATCTTTGATTTAAAAAAGTAAAAGTGAGCACCTTGGCCTTGCCCGCGCTTGCTCTGAAAAGAAAGGTGGTTCGCCCAGTCGGTGGTGATCGTACAGCGAGTTTAAGAGTTCGTGATAATAGTGTTCCAAAAAAGGGAACAAGAATCTTAAATTCGTGAAGTCAGACAGACTCGCAGCGCGGCAAGTGGCGCCCAACGTGGGGCAAGAAGAACCCTACTCGAACCCACTACCGAAGCGACTCGCAGCGCGGCAAGTGGCGCCCAATAGCGTGGAGCACGAAAAAGCAAAGTTTTGGAACAAATTTTCAAAATTTTGAATTTTTCAGTGTTTCATACGAACGAGAATATCTTAAGTTCTGATATAATTTATATGTACATGTGTGTTAGTAATAAGTTGTGCTGGTAATTACAACGACAAATATACTAAATTGCAAAAATAATAATAATTAAAAGTAGAGTCCAAATTAAACCGAAATTTAAATTTTTTAACTAATCAATAAAATCAAGTGAATAAGTGAAGTGAAAATGGGACCAGCGAAAGATCCAGCAAAACAGGAGGGTTCAAAGGAACAGGAGACAGAAATGCAAAAAATGGTGAGGAACCTGAACCAAATGGAGGATAGAAGAAAGCAAGAGAGAGAACAGGACAAAGCGGAACAACAGAGAAAAGAAAAGGAGAGGGAAGACAACGAACAAATCAGAAAAATAGAAGAAAGAATTGAGAAAAACCAAGAGAAGGAGGAGATGGAGGCCAAATGGAACCAAATGGAAGAATTACGGAAGCAGGAGAGAGACGAGAGGATGAAGAGAGATGAAGAATTGGAAGCCAAAAGGAAGCAAGAAAAGGATGAGATGGAAGCCAAATGGATCCAAATGGATGTATTACGGAAACAGGAAAAAGAAGAGGTGGAGGCCAGACGGAAGCAGGAGAGGGAAGAAATGGAAGCAAGATGGAAGCAGGAGAGAGAAGAGAGGATGAAGAGAGAGGAAGAAATGGAAACGAAACGCATCCAAAGGGAAGACGCTCGAAAACAGGAAATAGGGAAATATATGGAGGAAATTAAGGAATCTATAGATAGTAATATGGCCGAAAATACGAGACGAATAGAAACTTGTGAAGAAAAAGTGGAAGAGTGCGTAGGGGAAATTAAAAAAATGACGGACAGTTTAAAGGAACAGGGAAAGTCGACTATAGAAATTGGGGAGAAAGTTAAAAAATTAGAAGTTAAAATTAGGGAAGTTGCCAAAATTAAAGAAACCGGTGGTAATGCTAAAAATATAATTTATTTAGACAGGGCAAATTTAGAATCAAAGACTATAGAATTTTGGGGAAATTCAAGAGATAATCCTGTGCAATTTTTAAAACAAATTGAGGAGGTATTTCAAGAAATAAATCCGGTTATGGAAGAAAGTGATAAACTAAAAGTAGTGGAGAAAAAATTGAAAGGAGCTGCCATGGAGTGGTGGGAAATAATTAAGCGAGATACAGAAGAATATAGCCAGTTTAAATTGTTATTTTTAGAGCATTATTGGGGTTATCAAACGCAACAAGTAGTTAGGAATCAGATAGAAAACCATAGGTATAATCCTAACGGAAATATGAGCAGGGTTGATTATTTTTGTAAAATGGTAAGAAAGGCAGAGTATTTGGAACCCAAAATTCCGGAAGAGTTCCTTATATACCAACTAATGAGGCATTTTGACCAAAAAGTTCAATTAGCGTGTATTGGAAGGGCTAGTGAGCATTTGGAGGACGCCATTAAGTTTTTGAGAACAATAGAAAATGTAGACGGAATGACGAGAGAAGTTCGCCGACCAGATAGTTACGAAAGGAGGGACGGACCACAAAGAGATCAAAATTTCAGGCAAAGGAATCAAGACTACTCAAAACCATCCCAAAACCCTAACCTTCGATCCTATGGTCAAACCCAAAATAAACCTCAACCACAGATACCTCAAAACCCTGGTCCTTCAAACCAAAAATTCCCGCCCAAGGTCACAAAAAACTAAAATACGAGATCTCAAGGCAAAATTTTTGGCAGAAAAAGGATAATACAAACGGAATTGAGATCGACGATAAAACCAAATTTAGCAAACATAAAAGGGGGGATCTGAAAATAAATAAAATTAAATTGGGGATTTTAAATACAGAAATTAAGAAAGATTTAATGGAGGAAAGAGATAATAAAATTTTAAATAGTGAAGTTTACGAAAAATGTCCGGAAATAGGGATAGAAATCGAAAATATAAAAGTAAATATGTCCATTGACACCGGAGCTCAGATGTCCTGTGTTCAAGAGGATTTTTATAAAAATGTGCTTAAAAATAGGAACGATAAAATCTTGGAATTACCAGTTGTAAATACGGAAATGGTGACAGCGATAAAAAGCCAGCGACAGAAGATTAAATTACAGGCATTATTGGAGATTAGAATAAATAACCAATCAATAAGAGGGGTATTTATGGTGGTACCAAAGCTGGAAACCAAAATGATAATGGGTTGTGATTTAATGTGCAAATATCGAAGTCGAATTAATATGGAAAAGGGTTTCCTACAACTGGTAAAGGAAAATGAATTTATTGTTGTAGATTTTCTTAAAGAAAATAAATCAAGATTGAGCAATAGAGATGCGCAGACAGAACATCAAGATGGCGGCGAAACCGGTAAAATGGTAGAGTCGTCAGCTGCGAATAAAGGAGGCTCAAATTCGTATAAGCGAGTATCAGGGGCTTATACGTTGTCTACCAAAATGCCGGTAGACATAAAACCAGAAGCAAAGGACGTGTCTAGACCGAGAAGTGACGAAACAGATGGTGGTCAAAAGCGGAGAAGCAAGTTAAGTACAAGGAATGAATCGACGAAGAGGAAAAATGCAAATTTTAATAATGATGAAGTGCTGTATAAAGCGTGGGATAAAGGTAACCAATTAATTAATAAAGATGAAGGGCTGAAAGAAGCGGAGAATAAAGGAATTAATAGTGGGCCAGAGGCCATAATCTACGAATATAATAGTGGGCCAGAGGCCATAATCGACGAAAATAATAAAATAATAAATTACGACGAAAATTTGCAAAATAACTCCGAAAACGATTCAGAACTTACACAAGACAGATTCGACGCCAGAGACGGGAGTGAATGGGGAGCTATAATACAAATGGTGGATCCGGAAAGACAAAATGGACGAAATTTAAGGTATCGAAAGAAGAAAGTTAAATTCAAAAATACTACGAAGTGTAAGGTGAAAGAATGGAGGCCCGAAGGGAAAGTAATATTTAAATGTGAAGGATTTAGGAGATATTAATAGAACGTAAGAAATTTCATAAATAAAATGTATAAATTGTAATGTTTAAAAGTTGTAATATGTAAAGTATAGAAGCGAGTGAGGTAAAAGGGAAGTAACGGACTGTCAGCTGATTTAAAGAATGTAGCCTAGGTCAGTGAATAACAGGAAAAGTCCCGAATAAATTACTAAGTGTACAAGGTCAGGAGCATAGCGGTAACACGCATCTGCAGGCCGCACCTGAATAAACAAAGTATAGACGAGGAGGTGAAGGGGAGAACCGGACGTCAATCAACCAGTATTGACAGACTGCTTGTCCAACAAATTAGCTGAGGGGGATAGGAATGAATGAATGTTTAAATGTGTACTGTTTTGTTTTTTATTAAAAGGAAATTTCCGATAGACTAAATAATTTTATCTTTTTAACTGCAAATAGGATACTCACCGTTGTAGTTACCAAGTACTTTATATATATATGTAAGACATAGTATTAAATTCAACTAAAGCAGATAATTATAATCATATAAGACGAATTATTCCTTATATAAATGTAATATGTTTTGTGTGTGATAATGTGTTTATTTACAGCAAGGACGTTTAGATGAAACGGCTGTAATGGACTAAAATGAACGCTTGAACAAATTTGTATGTATACCGTAATGAATAACATGTGTTTTGAATATATAAATATTATACTATAACAAATAAAAGGTGTTTTGAGGATAAATATATGAAATGATGGAGGAGATGTTTTTTAGATATAAATAAATGTGTTTATATAAATTGTTAGGTTAATATGTCAAATTTTATGATGATGATTAATGGAGATGATGAATAAATAGTTAATATGAAATGTGATATGTCGAAAAAGGGGTTTAATACTAAAATTTTAGTTTTTTAAAAAATGAAAAATAGGAATTTTTCATTTTAACCGAAAATTTTAGTTCAAAGGGGGGATTTTGCGACGGTTTGGAAAAAGCCAAACGTCTCAAGTCCATTTAAAACAAGTTAAATTCCCGCGATAAAGCCTAGAAGATGAGGGACGAGGGGGAGCGATGACGTCACGGCAACAGGTGTCGAACACTGCATGTTGAATCGTGTACAATCGTTCTGTCTGGTTTCTTATTTTATTAAAATATTAAATTATTAAAATAAATTAATGTACAGTAGAATCAACCGATTAAGAATATCGAAGAATAAATTTAAAAGTATTTAAAACAAAAAAGTTATTCAAGTTTTTATAGGGGCTCAAAAACCTAAAATTTGGAAAAAACTTAAATTCAAAATTCAAAAAACGTAGAGTCATAACTCAAAGGGGAACTAATAATAATCATAAATAAAAAATATGAATTAATAATAATTAACAGGTGAGAATGGACTTAGAAAGTCATTCTTGGGGAGTTTTTTGGAATTTTTGAGTTGAAGGGGGGATTATTTAAAAAATAATAATAAGTACTATTGTAGAGACCACAATAGGGCACAATAATAAGTACTTAGAATCAAATTTGAGAATAAAATAAGGGAGATATAATAATTACAAAACGTAAAACTTCAAAGCCCAAAAGCGGGTAAATTAAACGTTAAAGGGGTAAAGTTAAATGATAATTATATGTATCTAGCCTGTAAAATTGTAAAACATCAAAGCAGAAGTAATAATATATAATGGGGGGGGTTTTATGAACATAAACTCATACGACACAAACTCAAGGACTTCAAAGACGAATAACTCGACAACCAAACGAGTCATGTAAAAAGTAAAAACATAGTTTTTCGTCGTAGTAGAAGAGGAACAAGATTTCGTCAAAAGAATTTTGAGAAAGGACTTATCTCAAAATTTGAAAAGGAGAAAAATCAAATTTCGGGAAAAGGGCGATAACTCGCGAACGAAGCGTAGTAGAGCGATGAATCAAGTTCCACAAGACCCACAAGATGGAAAGGAAGAAGAATCCGAAAGGAACTTTAAAATCGGTTCGAGCGTTCGAAAGTTATAGCGAGTTGAACGAAAAAACGTCAAAAGTAGAGATTTTCATGCAAAAACATGAAAAGTTGCGCGCGCATCTTCAAGCAGAGTCTAAAGTCAGAAACATCATGTTGCCAACTTGGATCAAAGATAACGTTAAAGAAAAAATACTATAAATTATTAATTAAAAGGTGTTTTAATTAATAATTAAGGAAGAAAACTATTCATTAGTCAAGAAATAGGACTAATAAAACATATAGTGTAATTATTTCAGACCAAAAGGGCCTGAAAACACATAATATATGGAAAATACCTTTTTCCCAAAAAGGGAGGAAAATTGGCTCCAGAAAAGTGGATTAATTCCCACTGACAGGGAGACCGAGATTTAGCCGTCGAAAGACGGTTACTTTTGATGTGGAATCGACGCTGAAAGGACGTTTCTTCTGCAACCGACTCTGAGCTGAGAGGAAGATTCAACTGTCACTCTACTAATTGGACTTAGAATAATTTCAACTTTAATCGATCTTCAAGGCGACTTAGAAGAATTCGATACCAGCATTCAACTACATAGCAGCTTACAGACTCTGGATAGAAAACATCACATCACCATCATCCTAATTATACAACAAATTCCAAATCCAACTAGAACTTCTATTAAAGTGTGAAGGTATCTTATACTTAAGGAATAATTCGCAAATATTAACTTCTTTTCAAATATAACGTCATTAGGGGAATTATTAAAAATTAAATTCATTTTAAACCTCTGCTTTGTTGTTGAAAATTATTAATAATTTAAATACGACTTTTTCAGTACAGGAAAAACTGTTTGTGGTTCTGTCTGAAAAGTCAAGCGCTTTTATTTTGTTTAATATATAGATAATATTACATTAATTAATTTTGTCAAATAAATAAATAGTTGTGTTATTGTTCAATTAAATTGTTTGGTGTGATTAAGAAAGTTTTGAATATATAATTTTTCTGTGCAAAAGAGAAAATAATATACAAATAATTCATTTCTAAATTTTGTTGTGTTTTTAATATATATCCATTCTGTGTATGCTATTAACCTTGTTTTAACATAAATTTTATATATGTGCTCTGGTAATATAATTTGAAAATTTTAAAAGTTATCATCAGAACTTAAGAGCCGATTTCTCCCAAAAGGCACGACCTTGGAGAGAGAGAGAGTTAATCTTAAAAGAGTTAAATAATCGAGCATTGAGATAAAATTCAGGGAATTTTGCGTTAATTAAAATTTAGTAAGTTTATGAGGACAAGCTCATACTTATTAGAGCCAAGAGTTGCAAAATCTTTGATTTAAAAAAGTAAAAGTGAGCACCTTGGCCTTGCCCGCGCTTGCTCTGAAAAGAAAGGTGGTTCGCCCAGTCGGTGGTGATCGTACAGCGAGTTTAAGAGTTCGTGATAATAGTGTTCCAAAAAAGGGAACAAGAATCTTAAATTCGTGAAGTCAGACAGACTCGCAGCGCGGCAAGTGGCGCCCAACGTGGGGCAAGAAGAACCCTACTCGAACCCACTACCGAAGCGACTCGTTGCGCGGCAACACACACACACACACACACACACACACACACGAACACACATACACATACACACACAAACACACACACACCCACACATTCTCATACACACACACACACCTCGTTTCTCAGTTGGTAGCGTAGTCGGCTGATCTCTGATTTGTCCGCCCTTTCACTCTACTTCTTATTTAAGCTCGCTACTTTCCTCTAATGTCTTTTTTGTTCTTCGCTGTAACTTCTCGCGTTGTCGTCTGATTTTCCCGCGAGTCGACTTTCCTAGATTTCTTCTATCCTGTCGATTTTCAGTGGTTGTCCTACTCCTTTGCGTTCGCGAGTTTTTCAAGTGTTCCCTTTTCACATCTCGTTTCCCGAAAAAAGTATATGGATTTTTTTTTTCGGATTTTCCTTTTTGACACTTTCTAGTCCTGTTAAAGTTAACACACTGGCCGAAATTTCTTGAATTTTGCTTATTTTTTTCCTGTTTTTTTTGTTTTTGTTTTTGTGTGTGTGTTATTATTTCTACGGTTTTTCTCTTTTCTTTGGGCTATTTAATTTCCCGAAATTTATTAATCATACTGAGTGTTTCTTACATTTCTAATAAGATAATAACCTACTCTATATTACCATGTATTTAAAAATGTGAATTTAATGTTTTAAATTACTTTAAAGGTGTGAATTTTATCACCCTTTCATTTTAATTATTTTTCAAAATTTTATTTTATTTTATAATAAAACTTTTCACTCTTTATAACTTCTTTTACTTGGATTTCCCAAAACTTTATTTTTCCTATACTTTATTAAAGTCTAAACTTTAATATTTTAACTAACTTTTTAAATATGCAATTTTTGCATATACCTTATTTGACGTTTATTTTAGGCCTTTTTTTGTACTACCTAAAAACCTTTTTCTTTTTTCATTTCGAGCAAATTTGAAGTTTTCCCTTAACTTTGATCTTTGCTTTCGTAAGAACTAATTTATATTGTGAATTTGGAATATTACAGCCCACACTTGTGTGTTTAGTGCAATATGTTTTCCTGAAGAACAACCAAATACACAATATTCCCGGATTCTGTTATCCCCTAGGAAATCAGATTGAAAAAGTTTAAGTTAGTTTTCCAGAATGTGCACACATAGGTACAGGGTCTCCTTGAGAATAGATAACGCTGGTTCGTATTAACCTGTCTTGTGACCTACAACGTTTCAAACCGCTGCTAGCCTAGAAAAATCGAATTTTGCAAAATTAATAATTGCAAATCCCAAAGTTTCAGAAATTACAATGGGTTTTTACCGATGAAGCTACCTCTCTTAAAATATCTTATTTCTGTGGGCACCCCAGAAAGCCAAGATATCAAAAACCCTCTAAATACAAAATCCCCTTTTTCAAATTTACTCCCCCCTTACTTTCCTTTTACTTTACTTATTTTGCTCTGCCTTGCTTATTCTAACAATTTACATACATGACATTTTTTATTAAATTTTTTTTTTTTTTTTTCAAATATTATTCTATTCTACAACAATTTTTACAAGTAACTTTCACCTGTTATGATGCACAATTTCCTGAAACCATACATTATTATTATTTTTTTAAAAATTGCATTTCATTTTGAAATGTTTACCTCACTTTGAAGTTCACTTGTCCATTAAAATAATATTTTCACTTTATACCTTCTTATACTATATTAAATTTCGGACGCATGTGAAATTTACCTGTTATTAACAATAGAATTATAATATACTGGGTTAGAGCCTATCTTAACTTAGAGCTCTTAGAGCCTAACTAACTACTAACTACTATTACCAACTTTTTAGCCCATTTCCCGTGTTTCCCCTACTCGTGAATTCAATCTATTTTAATTTATTTACCTTTTACCCATTTCTATCTTCATTTCTTTATTTATTTATTTATTATTATTATTTTTTTTCATTGATGACTTGTTCTTTGGTATTGTTTGAACATAGTACTTGTTTACTCTGCAGTTTGTTTTTTCGCCTCAACTTCTTCTTAGGCAACCATTCAGCCCCATTCTCGCTATTTTTTATTAGTTCAGAACTCCTTTTTATTTAATTAACTTTACCATTCATGATTCCCTTCAATAGTTAGTAAAGTTAATTAAATAAATTGCCCGTTGGTTGTTGATTGGACATATAGTTTTTTCCTGATCCGTATTATTTATTTGTAAACATGCTTAGACTTACCCTGTTTATTTACTTAGGCCTCCGCGTGCTTTCCATATCATTTCCTTTCGACATTGCTTACTGCACTCGCCCTCTTTCGTTTTATCATAACGGGTCTCTCCGCTTCTTGTACCTTGCCCTTAGCCTATTTTTGGTCTCTCTCCCTCTACATTGACTCGAGTTTGTTTATTTACATTCCTCAAAACTTTACTTTGACACATTTCGACACCAATAATATTTACATTGTATTTATCTAATTTGGTTAAACTGTTTGTATTTTGTTTACTGCTAATTTGAGCCTACTTTAAACTGAAAGTTGTTTTATTTTTTCTACTGTGCATATAGTTTTAAGTCTTGTATGTCATACTTTCCTTTCTCCCTCCCTGTCACTCGATCCACCATGATGTAAGTTTTATTTCCTATTTTTTCTGCTATCCGAAATGGTCCTGTGTATAGTAATTTCTTTGTTTCTCTTTTAAACTTGCTCGCCATTATATTAGTATTCTGTGTTGCCAGTACCAAATCTCCAATTATAAAGTTGACAAATCTTCGGCCTTGGTTTTTCTTCGCGGCTTTGTCTGTCCCCCGATCGAATTATCCGGCCTTGGCACTTCTGGTGTTTTTCTTGCTGCGTCTCCACTCTCAAGTTTTGCTCAACCCTCGGAAAAAAGTCATTCCACATGTATCTTGCTTCTTTACTTAGCTGTATTTCTTTTGGGGTGTATCCAATGGTTTCGTGAGGTGTAGAGTTCAAAATGTCCTGAATATACTCCAATTGTTGTTTCCAATTGTATTGTCGGTTATAACAGTACGTCCTAAGCATCCTGACGATATCCCTGTTGACCCTCTCCGCTAAGTTGACCTGCGGGTGTCGTATCGGTATCAACACGTGCCTGATTCCTTCTCCCTGGATCCATTGCTGCCAATTTCTTGAGGTAAACGCCTTGCCATTATCCGTGAGTATTCTTTCCAGCTTCCCAACTTCAGCGAAGTATTGCCGCATTTTATCTATACTATTTTCAGTTGTCGGATTTCTTACTGTATAAAGTTTTACATATTTGGAGATAATGTCAACCATTACAAAAATATATTGCACATTTCCTAGGCACTTTGGTTATGGTCCTAAGAAATCCACCACCACCATTCTGCCGATATTATCTGTCACTATATGCTTAGTTTGACCAATTGAATATCAGTTAGGGTATTTTGCCCGTTGACAAATATCACATTTTCTTATTTCCTCCAAAACGCGTAGATTCATATATTTAAAAATCCATCTATCCTTTATCATGTTGTACCATTCATAGGGGAAAATCCTTAACAAAGCGCTTTTGGAACGAAAGGAATGGTAATGTCAAGTGAAGAATTTTAGTAATTTAGATTGCCCGGTAAGTTTAACCTCTTTTAAATTTAGCAGTATTTGAGTTAACCATTTACAAAAAAAAATTAACACATAACATTAGTTTGCTGTTAAAAAAAAGAAACAATTCGTAATGAAATAATTGATTATTTATGCATTTCTATATACATATACATATACATGTTTATATGTGTAAATTTCATAAGCCCTTAAAACAAGAAAATTATATAACATTACACATAACCCCCCCCCCCTATATATTTTAAATTACAAAATATTTTGATGAACACAGATGATGATAACAATTTGTTAATAGTTCTTAAGTTACAAAAGATTCTAAGTTTAGATTATTAGAAAAAGAAAAAAAAATTAATTAATTAATTGCATATTTATATTATCTAAGTTGGCCAACTGTAATAAAAGATTTATTAAATATAGGCTATATATATATATATATATATATATATATATATAGAAATTTTATATATTAATTGACGTCAATATAATTTAGAAAAATTAACCCCTTTGGGGTCGTGAGGTCCGAAAATGCTAGCTTATCCCTTCCAATAAGAAATTTATTTTTAGTTTTGCATCTTAATAAGAAAAATATGGTTTTAAAAGATTAATTAAAGCATCATTTAAACAAAATTCACTACAAGTCCTCAATTAATGAAATACATAAATTCAAGTTCTTGCTTATATTTTTTGTTTTCACTTTTGCATTCTTAAACAAGCTGAAATGTCCTTCGGTTGAATTGTCTGGACTTGAAGTTATAGCATGAACTTAAGTTGTAATTCCAACTTGAAGCAGCACAAGCTGGTTCAAGAGTTGTCGAGAACGTTGAAGACGAGGCATAAAGTATGAAGATGAATTTTTGAATTTAGAAAAAAAGAACTGCCCTTTTTAGTGAAGCAACTGAAATGACTCTTCCCACACTATTTTATCACATGGATAGATGAGCATGATAACTGTTAAAGCAAAACGGTAATTTTTAGAGAAAACTTTCAAGGCTATGCCATGACTACTAAACTCAGATATGAACTTCCGTTATCTGCGTGTGTGTCCAGTTAACTAGCCTTGGGCGAAATCACCTGACACTGCTTTCTGAGTTGAACGCCAGGGTACAGCACCTCTCGGAATTAAGTTCCAATAATTCTTAGTAAAGGAAATTTCGTATTCCGGTACAATGTTGATTATTTTGTTTCGACCTGCGTGACCATAATTATGCTTTATGCACCTCATTTACAAACTCGCTAATTATTTCTTCAGGCACCACTATTTTAGTTATTCCTTTTCTAATTATACATAATACATTATTTTCAATTTTATAATTTCTGCTATTATCAATATTTTCTATTATTTCATGACACTCTTGATTTGCGGTTTGTAAGTTTCTTAAGTTTCGTAACAGTTGAGTAAATCCCAGATTTATACGGATTTGCTGGATCTGTACCTTCCGTTTGTCTTCTAATTCCCTGCAATTTTCGTACATGCGTCTTGCCACGTCACATGGAATATTTTCTTTCTCCGCACAATGTTATACTCCTCCTTCGGGTTATACTACTGTATTCCTAAAATCCACCTTGTCATCCTACTGTTGCCAAACTTGCACGACGTCAGGAACTTTAACACCATGTTGTCTGTGTTGATGGTTAGGGATGCTCCTACTACCAATGGGCGAAACTTCTTAAGTCCGTGCACGATTGCCAATAACTCCAGCTCGCAGATGGTGTAATGTTTTTCGTAGGCCTTCACGCCCTGCTTACGAAACCTATGACCTGCTTCTCTCCTTTGTCATCTTTCTGATATACCTGGCTAGCTATGGCTCCTGTGCTCGCATCCGTCTGAAGAAACGTCTCCTTCCCCTCTAATGGATGTGCTATCACCACAAACTCCTGGAATAATCTCTTGACGTCCCTGAACGCCTGCCGCATGTCTTCTGACCACTCCCACTTCCGGTCCTTCTGCAACAGCTGGTACAAAGGTCGTGTTGATTCGGCGTATTTCGCTGTGAATCTCGAGTAATAATACACGAATCCTAGAAACGATTGTAGTTGCTTAACGTTGCGCGGTTGTGAAAATTCTTGAATTGTTGACAGTTTGTCTGGATCGGTACGTATCCCTCATGGAGCGAAAATAAACCCTAAGAACTTTACCTTTTCTTGGCCGAATAATGTCTTCCTCGGATTTATTGTTAGTCCGCCATCTTGAAACTTTTCAAAAATTTGCTCCAAATGTAGTAGGTGTTCTTTGAATGTCTCTGACAAGCATAGCAGATCGTCCACGTAGAGGTGAATCCTTCGACCTTTCTTCCCAAAGTTAAGTCTACCGTTCTTACTAGTGCCGCTAACGAGTTCTGCAATCCAAAGGGTACTACCTTAAAGTTGTAGACCTTGTTGTATAACATAAATCCCATGTATTTCTTAGAATCCTGTGTCAACGGTATCTGACAGAAGCTTGAGGTTAAGTTGATCTTGCTTATATATTTAGTTCGTCTTCACTTCCTCAGAATATCTTCTATCAGTAGAGCGCTTTCGTAATCCGGTGTTATGACTTTATTTATTCTTTGGGCATCCATGCAGAGTCGTATTGAGCCATCCGATATAATTACAGTCACCATAGGATTTATATATGGCGTCCTGGATCTTTCTATTATATTATTCCTCAACATTTGGTCAATTTCCTGTCTTACCAACTGTCTATGGTTCATTGGAATTGGATAGTTTCTACTTACAAAGGTGTCCGTTGATATTACTTTTAATTAATGTACATATTTATTTGATAAGCCGGGTAATTCTGAAAAAATTGTTTGTATCTATTAATTAATTCTTGTAATTTGCCTTCTTGTACCTCCGTTAGTATAGTCTCATGCCTATACTCCTTTCCTAAATTTATTTGGTGACATTGGATCCTCATACCCTTCTTTGATTTGTTTATTTACTTTATTTAATTGTTTATTTAGCGAAGATTCGTCACAGCACTCCTTTGACATCCTATTATTGATGCAATCTTTATTTACTATTTTATTTTTTATTTCCCTCTGTTGAACTTGAACATTTTTCGTTACTATTTGATTCAATCCTTCTTCGTTTTGTAACCTTTCCATGTTTGCTATCCTAGCTGTTGTCTCCTGCTGCGAACTCCTACTTCCCTTGCTTTCCCGCTCCACTGGTTGATTTATGTCCGTCTTCCTCTCATGCGGCAGATCCTCAAATCGAACTACGTTTTTTAAACTGTTTATCACTTCTTCCTTTGCTTTTCCTTTTTCATTTATTGATTTATTGTTTACCTTAGTTTCAATTTTTAACTCCTCCGATTTAATTAATTCTCTGCTTTTTTTACTGTTATGATATCTTGAAGTAATATTAAAACATTTACCTTTCATTTTATTTACTGCGACCTTTTTGTCAATAAACGGTATTTTAACAACATTTCTTGATCCGCATTTACAGTAATAAATTTTTCTTCTATATTTATTTTTGCTTGTAACTCGTACAGCTTATCACATCCCAATATTATTCTCGATTTTAACCCTTTGACTACTAAAAACTTAAGGTCTACTAATTTTGTTAACAACTTAACGGTTATCACTATTTACTTACTTATTTTTGTACCTTTCCTTTAAGTGTCGTGTCTATTTCCACATTTGCTACGGGCAACTCCAAAATCTTAATATCTTCCGCTTTCAGTTGTTCAAAATGGTCCTGCTGTATTACACTTATTTCTGCGCCAGTGTCTATTTCAATGAAACTTGGGTTTTCCTGAATTTCCACCATTATCGCCGGAATTTCCTGTATCGGTTTTTCTTCTAATATTGGTTCGTCTTTATTACTTAATAAATCTTCCCTAATATTGAAGTGTAAGCTTCCCAGTTGTTTTGCTTCAATTTCGTTAGCCTTTTCGTTAGTTTTATTTTCGCTCTCAGGTTCGGTCCTATGTATGGGTGTTAACTATTTTTCTTCATTTTTAAATTGTTTCCTATTTATATTTGGTTTATAATTTATATTCTTTTTCAAATTTGTTTTTTCAACAGCCCTTTCGTTCCGAATTATTCTCTCCTTTGGCAGAACCTCATTTATTAGTTTTTCGGCAACTGGTTAGGATTTGAGGTGGACGGATTAGGTCTATTGGAATTTTGGTAGTTGGTGTTACTTCGGTTTTGAACATGGGATCTTTGGAATGGTTGGTTAGTAGGTGCAGGTGTTTGCCTATTTCCGTTTTGAGTCGACTTGATTATTTTGAGGCGTATTCCCACTCTTTCCCTCGTCCATTATATCTATGTTGTTTAGAAAGCTTATGGCTTCTTCAATGGTTTCGCTAGGTCTACTCATACTAGCTAACCTTATTTGGTCGTTATATTGCTGCAATATAGTAAAAACTAAAAAACTCTCTGGTATTGGTGGATTCTAAAACTCCTGCTTTGTTAACCATTCGGCAAAAATATTCTGTCCTATTCATTGGACAGTTGTCCCAGTATCTACCATTTTCTATCCTATATCTTACGGCTTTTTTTTTTTTGCAAAGACCAATAATGTTGTAAAAAGACTTTTCTAAATTCCGTATATTTTATACCTTCCCTTTTAACCACATTATACCACTCCTTTGTATTACCAAACAAATGTCTTTCTACAAATTTCATTTTTTTCATTTTCACTTAAATAAGTGTTTAGCTCGTCCATTATATTTTCAATATCTCTCAAAAACATTTTAGGGCGTTCTTGTTGATTTCCCCAAAACTCTATTTTTGTCGCTTCGCTTTCATACCGCGGCATTACTATTCCTACATTTCTTCCCCCTGCGGCTGCTTGGCTTGCGACATCGCCTATCCCTTTCTCAACTTTTTGAACACAATCTTCTATAATTTTGAAATCTTGATCAGTCTACTTTTTTATAGCGCTTGTCGTTTCTTCCAGGAAATGTATTGCCCCTATTGTGTCTTCTACCTTGTTTTCCATCTTCTTTTGTTGTACGACACACCTTGCCGTCTCGTCATCAAGGTTTTTCTCTATCTCCCCTAGCTTTCCTGAAACTAATTTGTATAGTGCTTTCTGCTCCTTTTCTCTTTGTTCTAGCTCTTCTTTCTTCTCCTTTTTCCTTTGTTCTCTTTCCGCTTCTTTCTCTTCACAAATCTTTTCTTCCTTGAGTCTTCTTCTTTCTTCTTTTCATATATATATATTTTGAGAAAATCATATTTTCGAATGATTAATTTATGTATAGCAGTTATGGCAAACAAATTAATAAATATATTTCTAACTAAAGTACCAAAGTATGCATATAAAGAAATTTGATTAGAATCAGTCTACCTGTTTGGGCTATAGAGTGAACAGACACATATCATTCCATTACAAACATATTGAATTGTATTAGAAATTGGTCAAAGTGTTTGCACATAGTTCTAATGTTCTGATGTAAAACGTATCTATACGTATCTTTTGCATCTTTACAAAATGAATCAAATAATGTAATTATATCTTTACTTTTGTCCATACTTATCTAAATAGTTGCATTACAATAAAAGTAATATATTGTGTTAACCTAATGCTCGCTATTTAAATCGTACTTTACCTAAGAAATAATTAAAGAAAATATACCACTCCATGCTATTTTAAATATTGAATTTTACAAATAAATGCAAATAATTGGAAATGAAATAAATAACCAAAGAAACACATGGTTACAAAACAATATCAATAATAATAATAAACAATTTTATGATCAAAAGTCGTAATACAACAATAACTGGACTACACAATCTTACAATCTGGTTTAAATATGTTTTCTTAATTATAGACTGAATGGTAAAAATACAATATAATATTAGTTAGTATACAAGGAAAAGGTTTACATTAATTAAATATTATTTATTACAGAAAAAAATAAAGTTCATTTTTTTTTTTAGAATGATAGTGTAAAAATTAGCTTAGTTAGTTCCTGGTATAATTGGAAGTTATATAATATGTTTGAAGTAGTAGACGAAATTATATTTCATCAAATTATGAAGTAGTAATATCATATTACAGTAGACGAAATTTATTACAATATAAAGTAAATATTTGTTGTTAACTTTTAGTATGAAACATGTTATATTGAAAATACAGTAACTAAACCTATTAAGTAAGAGTAATCATAAAAATTACACGTAATACAATTTTGTTTTCTAAGATACGTCTGCAACAGTTTTGTCTTTAAAAATCTTGACTTTAAGTTATAAAAGTTGGGTCACCATCTAGTTATTAATAAATTTTAATATGCTGGAGACCATTTTCAATTGGTTTTCAGAAGTACTCCATCATATTCAAATTATTTACAATTAATTTTAGTATGAAATGTAGGTATAACTTATTAAATAGCTTATCGAATTTAACTGCAAAATTACAAAGTAATTTGTTATACAAAGTTAATAAGTTAATTATTATAATACAATATTATAGAAATAATTATATAAATAGGAAAATAATTAATGTTACACAAAATTACAATATAAAATAAACATAAACATTGGGAGATGAATCAGTGAAAATACATATAAGTATTTTATTATTTTTTTTTTATGTCAGATAGTATATTCTAACATATTTTGAGGTTATAATAAAAATAAAACAACAACTAGACTTATCTATTATGTAAGGGAAGTTACACACCATTTTAAATTAAAACATTTAAATTGATTTAAAAAAATATACATTACATTTTTAATCCTATCAAACTGAGAAAACTTTATAAAGGCACCACTTTTATTTAAATCTAATATATGTATATAGATAAAAAGGAAAAATTAAAACAATAAATTGTTCTAATTACGTTATAAAATCCACAAATAAATTATTTAAAATATTTTCTTTTCCGCTTGAATTTTTGTAACTATCATGAGTACAATGTTCCGCCTTTCCCAGCTTCGTCACTCTGTCATTTGTTGACGCGTTTCGGATAACCTCCATTTCAAAACAACTTTGTACTGATCATCCTACTCTGGGAATCGTTATATTAAATTTAACGTCGATTTAATATAACGATTCCCAGAGTAGGATGATCAGCACAAATAGTTGTTTTGACCTTGGAGGTTATCCGAAACGCATCAACAAATGAGAGAGGACAAAGCTGGGACAGGCAGAGCATTGTACTTGCGATAGTCTTACAAATAAACTGACTAGCGTATAGTTAAAGGTCTCATAAGAGTCATGAAAATATAAACAATTTGTTTATTTACAGGAAGCTTTTTTTTTATAGAAGTTTTGAACTAAAACTTTTATTTTAGGCCAAGTTTTGTTTTTGAAAACTGTTTGATATTGGGACATTAACATCTCACATTCGTGTTTTCTTGGTGGCTTGCACTTTGCAATGCGAGTCTTAAAAAAATTGAATACAATATTTTTCTCTTGATCGGTCCATTTTGTAATCTCTCTTTTTATAGATTTCTTAGAGGCTACTATGTTTCTTTCAGTTTGCAGAACTGAACTGGAAGAAGACTCTATCTTATCTAGCGATTTACCTTTTTTTTTTTTGGCTCCTTCGCCACTCTCCATTGACAACAATAACTTTGCAATTTTTGCTGTTTGGAAAACGTCATCTGGGAGCCTATATTCACTACGATGGACTGAAGACGTATGCCCTATAAACGAAGCGAGCTGTTCAATATCCTGGTCATTTAATTGGAACAATTGAGATATTGTTGCTAAATGTTTCCTGGGACTTCTTGATGTGACTACATCAGGATTTTTCAAACCTGCTATTTTGGAGTGCTTCTGCAACACTTTATAACCAGTGATAGGATTAGTAGTATTTACATTTGCAAAGAGGAATGTGTTCTCCGATGGAACAAAATTGCTTCTTAATTTAATCAGCAAATTTATGTGCTTTTGCACGGCAAAACTGAACAACACAGGTGTCACTTTTCGTTTTCCCTGAATGACCACACGTTTAAATTTTCTTATTAGAATCATTTCAATATGTCTCACTACTTGTTTGAAATTGCATAAATTTCCATATTCTTATTCCAATTAAAATAAATAATAAAAATTAAACGTGAATATTTAATTATTAAAAAATTAATAAGTCGTCCAAATAAATAACTTTTTATATTTGTTTTATTTATAACTGTCATTAGATCGCAAATTCAGTTTTCTTTCCTTTGAAACTAATTATCCTATAATTTACATTCATAAAATGAAATTTTATAATAATATATATAGGCCAATATTAAGATAGTTTATTAAGAAATATTCGAATTGTAAGCGAAAACCTACTCTGAAGAACAATTTACAATCACGCGTAAATGAGTTTTGACCAAAAAAACATACTTAATCCATTAGATGGAAATGACATTTTAACAGTTCAATATCGAACATACAAAGAACATTTTGTGAAAGTTTTATTGAAAAATATTTATAAATACGCTTTTAGTGATCGTTTTTCTAAAATATGTAAATCCGAAGGAAATTAGAAATAACCTGCTGTTTTTCGATACACAAAGTTATTGAAACTAGTTATATCATGATGAAATTTACACAGAACATTTATTTATGCAAAGAATACATTTTGAGAAAATTTCATTAATAGATATTAGGAAATATTCTAATTATAAGCGAAAACCTACTCTGAAGAACAATTTACAATCACATGTAAACGATTTTTGACCAAAAAAAATACTTAAAACAATTAGATGGAATTGACATTATAACAGTCTATTATCGAATATACAAAGAACTGATTTCATCGCCTGGTTATCGTTTTTTAAAATACTTGCACTCTTGAGAGCAGCTTTTACCATACAATATCCTCTCATTTCCATTTTCGTAGCTCTCTGAAATTTTAATTGTTTCAATTTTTAGATAACTAACAGGTTAAAAAGTATTACAGTAATAAAAGTATCTTGGAGATATCAAGGTATGGAGAAATATCAATTTGCATATCTACAAAATTTTGTCCGTGGTGTTTACTGGCCCTGACAGTAAATAAAATAAAGCCAGCTAAACTTATTTGCTAGGTAATATTTGAACATTTAGACCTATTGCTCGGAGATTGCTAAAAGGTCAGTGTTTAAAACTGTAGCCAATGCCCATAAAACGAGCCTTCAGTAAATTAACTTTAAATAAACAGGCAATTAAGTTCGTGGATGAGAGAGGGGGAGAGAGAGAAATAAAAAAAGAAAAGAATTGAAAACACAGACACACACACCTACCGGTGTTCACCAAACTACCCCACTTGTTGAATTCGGGCATCATAGGAGTTATGCGTATCACAGGACAGCCTGGTACTTTACTATCAATATGGTTTTATGGTTTTCGAGTACACGTAAATTTAATTGCCTCAAAGTAAAAAACAAAATAGTGGCATCAGTTGCCACTGTAGATGAGATTCCTATTCACTTCTAGTAATAAAGTTTTCAGCATGTTTGACTATGGAATAACTATTCCTTTGACTGAAAGATGTCATTTAAGCCTAAATGCTTATAAACAGAAGCTTTTGTTAGAATACAATAGTATCCCTCTATATTCTTTGCTACCTCTTATACTGGGAAAGCAACCACTGGCCTAGGAATTAAATAAAACAATATTTCTTAGACACAGTAGTTTTAAGGTTAAGTTTTAAATAACTTCAAGAGCGGCGTGAATTACAACAGTAGAATATTTGAAAACTTGTTGACAGGTGACATGAATAGGTTTTAAAGCAAGGTAGGGTTCCTTACTGTAGGCATCTACTTAACCAAAGGACTACAAACCTTGTTGAATGCATTTCAAAGAGATTAACACGTTCGCTACCACAATGTTAAAAAAAAATTGTAACCACAGACTGCCGCCGCAAAATTGCGGCGGGCGTGTCCTACCCCTAGCCCAACGCCGCAGATCTGCGGCGGCTGGGCTCATTTAAATAGACTGCTGCCGCAGATCTGCGGCATTGGTTTCTTCATAGACAGTTGGCAACACTGACATACAGCATTACCTCAGTCTGTGGCGAAGGTCACAACCATTAGGACCAGTCTACAGGGAAGTTCATGAATTTTTTCGTGGGCTGTGGGAGTGACCCGGCCGCCGCATATATGCGTCAGCTGGTAGCGAACGTGTTAATAAATATAAGCAAAATCCAACAACCATTTTTAAATGTTATTATTTTTTTCCTTACAAAATTATCAATTTCTTCAAGAGTTCCTACAAAATCATACCGTAATGCTATTTTTGCTAGAGAATCTATAGGGAAAAAAAACTTTATTTACGATAGTTTGATCTAGAAGCCTCAATTTCGGGCAATTTTTATGAAAACTTTGAGAATATGTCTCTTTTAGTTATTTCTTGGGAAAATACAAAATAATAAAGTTTGAAATTTCGTTGCAAAAAGGCCTATTGGGATATAAGTATTTAACAGTTGGTTGTAAGTAAATAAAAGTAAAACCATTTTAATTAGCCGACAATATTGGATGTTTTTTATTTTACAAATAAACATTTACATAAGTTGTTAAGGTTTAAAATTGATGAAAATAATATTTAGTTTACGTAATTTTTTTCTTCTATAATTTATAAATATATCAAATACTAATAAATATTGAATATTGATGATATTAATGATGAAATAACATTTAGTGTAGCTATATTGGTTTTTCAGGAATAAGTACATAACAAATTACTACATCTTATAAATATTTTATTGTTTTGCAATGTAAACGTGATGGTATTGATACTTAACCATTTATTCGAGAAGAAGAAAGAAACGAAAATAAACAACAAAGTGTCGCAATTTGTCAAACACTTTGAAAATGTGTACACATTTTAATTTCAAGAATGCAGTTGAGACTGTTATAAACATTAATCAATTTCGGTTTAAATGCAGTAAACTGAATCCTATATCTATCTCTTCTCAAACAGTATTAAAAAAAAAAAAAAAATTATAATAAAAAATAAAATAAAAAACGAGCTCAGCATTTCCGCTGTGCAGCTGTTCCATATTTTTTACACTTGATTGTTTATTTTGGATTTGGTTGAAAAGTGGGACCAACTACATGAAAACCCATTTAAAATGTTTAATCAGTATATTAAAAAACGTAAATAGTTTGGGCAAAATCTGTTACCTAAAGTTTTATTAATTTTTTTGGGGGATGAATTTCGTTAAAATGTTGGATCCACTTAGAAATGCCAAATTTCCACTTAGTAAATTGAAAAACTGAAATATTGTGAGTTTGGGCAAACACAGCCAATAAATAGATATTTTTTAAATGTATTGATAGGTTTTTTGAAAAGTGGTGTCCACTATTTAAAACACTAAAGTAAAATTCCAACAGTACTTCGAAAATCTGAAATAATGTGAGTTTGGGCAATATCTGTTATTAAAATAATGTTTTTTCAAATTTTGTTGATTTATTTTGAATTCGGTTTAAGAGTGGGATCTACTACAAAAAATTTAAGTAAGCGATAAATATAAATGAGTTAAGAAATCTAAATATTAGCTAGACCCTATTTGTAACAAGCAGGTTTTGGTACAACTATTAAATAAACATGAAATGTCGGTAGTTCTTATCATACATCAGATCCAGGGTTAGGCCTTGTTAGGAATAAGTAAATAATCAACAATGACTTGTCAGCAGTCTATGATCTAACCGTGACCTAGTGCAATGTAAATTGTTGACACGCCGTTTATGTAACTGTCGATCATAAGTGGAACAAATTCTTTATAGCTATGCGATTTCTTAAAATGGTTTACATTTTTGCGATAAATTGCACACTTGGATTTAGCATGTCTAAATTTTCGTCGTAAACCATTATTTGCCATAGAAATCGCATAACACCTTTATTTGTTGTAAAATTCTCAGCATTCACACTACACACCTTGCCAAAGGTATGCTGAAATAAACAATCAAACTCCAAGGAATTTCCCTACTCAGCATGTTATATAATCTTCACATTACACTTCATTCACAATAAACCTGACCTAAGTATTTCTTTCAGTTCATTGCCTATGAAACATACAAGACTAATTTAAACTATTTACTATAGACGCTGACAATATCAAATGTTTCAAAATGCATAACAACCATCTAATGTAAAAAAAAGTAATCGGTCACAAATTTCAAAAACAACGAAGCAACACACTAAATAAAGATGAATTAATTTTCTATTACATTTTTTTCTCTTAATGTTATTGTAACAATGGCATGAGTAGAGTTTAGCCTTTCTTATTATTAAACACACTAACAATAATTAAATAACAACATTAAGTTAATAACTTCTAAACTTCATTAAACTAAAAAAATTCAAAATCAATTTCAATAACTTTCTTACTAGTATCCTAGTTCAAATATCAACAAACATTTCCTTTTTCTTACTTTTTCAATTTAATAATAATTATCTTAATCAATTTCAATAATATGTATAAAAAGAATATTGCCACAATTTTAGTAGTTATTAATTTTTAGTAAAAACTAAAAACACGGCCGATGCACCATTTGTTATGAACGACCCTCAAAATATGCATGGGTTCCTTTTATTAATTAATTACAAGATCAGTGGATCAATATTTTATTAGCTCTTATCTTTGACATGAAACTTATGTCCATTTCCCTGATACTCTACTACAACACTTTAATACAAAATTTAAATACAATACTTTAATACAAAACTTTTAATACAAAATTTAAATATAAAACTTTAATACAAAACTTTAATACAAAAATAGGAATCCAATTAAACAATAAAACAAAACAATATTATTTATTCAAAGCCCAGAAGTATTCCAACTATTGTTATATTTTAAATGAAAGAAATTACAAGTCTTCTAATTGGTGACCTTATGTATAGAAATGCTTGCTTACGGTTTGTTGAGTAGATTTCCTGGGCCATCTTCCACCACGGCTAGCAACACAGCCGTGTATCTTCCAAGCTCCAAAAAGACAAGAGACCCCTCCAAATCCTGCTGACCGCTTATATACCTTTAGGAGTCTTGGCTGTCCTAGTTCAGATGCAAGACAAGCATTTCAACATTTTTTTAACTGTTACACAATAGTTGGATCATTCTGAGCTTTGTGAATATGATTTCTTCCTAATATAACCTAATATTAACCTAATATTAACGTAATATTAACTTATTCCTAACAGCCTATCACATTTGTTGTTAATTCCGTCTGTTTATTCTAGCACATACGCATCACAATAATATTATAAAATTACTAATGGCGTTATAAAGTAAAATTAATAACTATAACTTGAATGTACCTGCTTTGATATCCGTTGCTTGTTTACTTCCATTTTACACACAAGACGCAGATCCAAGTTGAACATTCAAAGCTGTGGACAAAAAGAATACTACTGTCTAGTATCCAGCCCCTAAAACTGTTTTTTTGGCAATGATACTCGATACATTTCTCGGAATTATGGAGGCTGCCTGAGTGTGAGAAATAGAAGACCGAGTACTATTTGTATTTACTAAATATTATACAACTCCATCCCAATATATTTACATACTTTTATTTATTGTTTTATCTGGTGTGTGGTGTACCGTACGACGAAGTGAAAATTTCTATGGTAATCAAAACCATTTCACAGTAATAGTTACACTTCAACAATTATGAGACTTATCGTATTCTCCATACAAACGATGGCCGTTTCGGCTATTTAGTCATTTTCAAGTCTGTGCTGTCTAATTGTTGAATTTTAGTCAATATTCGAAACGGCGACATCCAAACAATATAGTAGTTACATTGTATGATTGATATTAATAATAATTATTAATATTATTATTATTATTATTTATTGCATTGATTTAACCTAAGAAAATTATTGCATAGTTTCGTTTGCAAAAGAGTAAATTACCTACCTTGACATGATCATTAATTTAACCTGAGAACAATATTGAAAATACAATTGTACAGCAGCTTATTAACGTGAATATTAGTTTAACCTGAGAAAGTTACTACATAGTTTTCTTATAAAAGATTACAGCACCTCTATAACAAGAATATTCATTGTACCTATGAAAGTTATTGCGTAGTTTCTTTTATAAAAGTGCAAAGCATCTCATCATCTTTAAAATAAACATTGATGTACCCTGAGAAAGTTATTGCGTAATTAATTCAGAATTGCAACATCTCCTTGACAAGGAAATTAGTTTTATCAGAGAATGTTATTGCTTAGTTGGTTTTCTATAAGATTTGCGAGGTCACCTTGAAAAGGAAATTAGTTTTATCTGATAAAGTTATTGTTTTGTTAGTTTTCTTTAGGACTGTGAGTCTCATTGACAAGGAAATAAGTTTTATCTGAGAAAGTTATTGCTCAGTTGGTTTTATAAAACAGTACAGCACCATAAATGTTGAAGCTTTCTAGGGAAGTTTTTGCATACTTTCTTTTTTAGTACACTCGTTTTTTCGCTCGAAAATACCCGAATGAGCTTGATGAATGAAACCTAATAATCATGATGCGTAACGCGTGACGGATAACGCATCAGACTTATTCACAGCACAGGAACATTGTTATTGCACAAAAATAATAATAAATACTAAAAGTTATTTCAAAACCATAATTTATTTTTTACAATGATTTATTTTGCTCAACACATTGACATCCGAACAATTTACCAAAAATAATGTATTGGTTGTAGTAAAGACCACCTCTGAAAAATGGCTCCTTATTTTGTTAAGTGAAATTCTACCAAACGACGATAACACACAACAAATACGTGCATTTCAAAACTGCTTAAGCGACTTGGGTTAGAACAGAAGGACAACAGGATGTCAAGCTGGCAACCTTGACGGTTCTCTTTGTGATATTTCGGTGGTTAAAATATACATCTTAGTTGCCATAATGGTATCGCAATGTAAAATATATACAGTGGCCTTCGTAATGTTAGAAACGTCAAAAGCTGCAACAGTGATGTTAATTTAGTGATTGAAAAAAAAAATTGTATTTTAAATTTTTTGAGATATCAAAACGTATAAAGTAATTGATATCACCTTGCAAAGCCACTATACATTTCTGAAAAGAAAAATACTTTATTCTTTTAAGGGGCTGCCATATTGTATGGAAATGAAATGATGCCATAATGATAGTGGGATTTATATATATATATATATATATATATATATATATATATATATATATATATAATTACATGTATTAAGTTATTTTGTTGGCCAACATTTAAAAAAAACTAAATTATATATTTTAAAAAAAATTATCCAAAGAATGTTTTTGATGTCAAATTATAAATTATATTTAAAGCTAGCATGTCCCATCCTAATTAAATATAAAAAAAAAATTGAGTCTAATTTGCCTTACTATATATTATTAAACATTTCACACACAGAACAGTTTGTCTCTTTTTGTTTTTGGAAAGGACGAAATTTCACTTAGGATCCTATACTGACGACAATGATGCGTCATTCTTCTACCAGTTTAAAACTGGAGCAGAAAATGGTGATTCATGAGATCTGTGACGGGCCCTGACGGCACTATGAAATTCGACACATTTGATGAGATGGAAAGACCTTTTTTTTGAATTACAATGAATTTTAAATAATTTTGAAAAGAAAACAGCAGACCACACACACGTTAAATTTAGGTCATCCAGATTTTACACCTTTTTTTTTTTTTTTTTTAATTTCACATCTTGCACATCTTTTTAAATTTTATTTTAAGAATACCAGAGCAAAATTCATGAGTCCAGACTTCGTGTTTTTGTACGTAAGAGTGAGAGTGGATGACTCATCCTTACGGTGACTAAAGCGCATGCGCCAGGCCCTATCAGTACCTTCTTGCATCTTGCCAAATGCCTTCGGGCGTATTCTAAAGTTCATATGTAAGACTGGTTAGCATATGATTCAGTTTTTGTTTGATTTGTTATTTTTATGAATAAAAATATGTAGCGAATTTAATAAACGCTACATTGTTGCAGTTTTCATAATAGTTTGATACCAGCTTTGTCATATTTATTTTTCAGCTTCCTACACTGGGAGCAGTTCTGATGAAGATGATGTTTCACCTAGGGAAAAAATTCAGAAAGCTACTAAAACAAGTTTTTCTGATTTTTGTGTAAAAAATATTAATCAGCATGCCTTTGGCAGACGGGAAATCGAGATTGCGGAACAAGGTAATACTTATTCTTACTTCAAAATCAAAAAGTTTTTGTGTTTGAATAAATATGCATGAGGTGATAACAATCAGTTGTTTTTCCCAAAATGTTGCAGTAATAAATGAAATATGGGTTCTTCATGATATTATGGGAAACAATATAACAATGGTGTGAAATATTATGCATGAGTTTTTTACACTACAGTCACTTACATTGGAGATATTATGTATTAAACGTATGTGTTCACACACACACACACACACACACACATACACATACATACATACATACATACAGGTATCTGCCGCATTGTGGAAAACACCCAATAGTGGAAACATTACAGTGGGAGATAGCTTATGACAACACCAGTTTGGAAATAACCTTTTTTTTTACACACCAAATTAACCTACAACAATCTTACTTAAAATTGTGGAAACTTTCCACTGTTTTGTGGTATGCACAAAGTTTATTAGAGTTTCCATAGTTATGTACAGGTATATGGACTGTGTGTATACCCACCACAATCCATCCGTGCGCTGTTGCCAAGTGAACCGTTGCAATGTTTTAACCGTGCTTTCTGCGCTGTAGACTTTTTCAATTCTTTCTTTACATAATGAACTGACTCCAACACTCGCCCTATATCCTCTACCCCGTATTTCCACCTAATTGTTTTTTTTTTTATTTATTTTTTTTTTTTTATGTGGTGATATCGTTCTGAGGACAGCTCAAAATATAGAAAATCACCCTTTTATAGGAAATTATAGATGTCTTGAAATACACATTAGAATGTCTGTTCTCTAATTACCCGGAAGTTGACTTCCTGGAAACTAAGTTTATTTTGTTTGTCTCTTATACAGCAGTCGTCGATGTTCTTAAAGTTGAGTTTCAATAAAGTTCCCGTGAGAACAGCCACTTGAAACCAATATGCCCAGCTACATGTAAAAACAAATTATAGTAATAAGTAAATTGAATACTCCAAATCAGATGTTTTTCCAGAAATAGCCTACCAAATGATACATTTTGTTTAGGTCCTTAACGGATACCGTATATTTAACAAAATTTTATCAAAACCGTTGTAACCAAAAACACTGCAAGTACTTTCTCACTTACTCATCCTCACAACTAACCAAACATATTCCTTAACAGAACTGCCAGTTTGCTATTTGACAGTAAAAGAGTGAAAATAAAATATGGTTGCAGTCTATGTATGAACAAATATTTATGTATTAAAACTTGCTTTGCTCGTATGAAAAACAACAATTATATTTTTTTACTTGCCATTTTCCACAAGGTAATTAAAATTTGGAAGTAATCGGTAGATATGATTTTGAAAAATAAGTTACCATGTTGTACTTTGTATTAATCTTAGAGAATGAGGTGTAAGATTGATAAAATAGTGAAACAAACCATACAAAGACCATACAAAAAGTCTCTCTTTCATCTATATCTAAAATCAAACCAAAATTATTCGTCATCAAAAGTGACAGTTTGGTAGTTGTCAGTCAAAAAATGAAAATAACCTGGGAAAAAAGAAAATCTGAAATTACAAAATTATAGGTTATACAATAACACAATTTCTATCCCACCTAATGCAAAAACTCCTCCAAAGACCCACATCATCCTTAACGTCTACAGGTCCCTAAAATTAAATCCTAATATCCTCAAAATAACACGATCTAGGATGAAAATACTGTTTTGAAGGGAAATCATCGGCCGTGGTAAACATGTAATTGTCAGGATTCCTAAAGTTATTAAAACTTTACTTTAAAACAACTATTTCTAAGAGAGTTGCTTTCATTTAGGCTTTCAAGTAAAATTAACTTATTCCCAGAAAAGTAATACTTGTTTGTTCATTGGATTCATAACTCATATACATAAAATAAAATTTACAGATATAAATTGTTATAATAGGTAATTTTAGAAATTAACAAAAACAAAATAGTTGTGGGAAACAGGAATAGTAGGCCTACTTATGATAAAAGTTTACACATCCATTCTCACCGGCGAAAAGAAAATGATATATATCCGGTAGCAATAACATCCGGTAGCATTTAACAAAAACACATGGGTCGTGTGTGTGCAGTTTTGTTAGAGGGAAAACAAAGACGCAGTAAACAAACCATGGGACGTGACAGACAAAAAAGAATACGAGTAAACGTGTTTCATATTACTCTAAACAATTAATTATTTCGGGAAAAACACAACCATGAAGTTAAAATTTGAGGTTCAACTATTTATCTACAACTTTGCCGCTGAAATTATGACGCTGACCAAAAAGTAAAAATTTTCCTCGCTTACTAACTTTTTCATGTTTTTTTCTCACTTTATTAATTGATAAAACTTTAACGTTTAGTAAAGAAAATATGAGTGAAATATAACTAATTTGTTGCATACTGGTGGCTTTTAAAATGTATAACAAACATTTCTGCCAAATTTCACATTTCCTCCTACATTCAAAGTCAATCAAAAGGCGTTACAAATTAGAGACGACAAACTAAAATCTTTGCATATACGCTGCCGTTCAACTAACTTGGTTAGGGTCAACACTGACACCGACCCCCCCATCATAGACGACGCGATGTTATTTGTTCAGATGGTCGCGTAGAGTTTTAACGTCTACTTCCAGCGCGGCGTAAGGCATTTTAATACATGAATTGTAAACATTTAAACAGTTTTATCCTTGAAAAATGTTCGAATCTTTTCGGTCACTATTCGATTTTTCGAACCGAATCTGGATTGGCGGATTCGTTTTTGAATACAAATCCGAATATTTTTGCATTGCGGATTCGACTATCAAATCCAAATCGAACCCCGAGATGGATTCGGATTCGATTAAATTATCAAAATATTCGCACTGCCCTGGAAATATTTAAATAAAATAGCAGTGTTTCCATTCGGTTGGTATACATGCTTGAGAGCAGCCACCTTCTCTCACGGATCTCCACCACTAATGTAAATTATTCAAGCCACTGTTATATTGAGCATATGAGGTGTTGATGCTGTGATCAATTTGGTAAAATTTTTGGAACACCTTATGGTAGAGTGTCCAACCAGTGTTTAACTCTTTTCCACCCCTTCCACAACAAAACGTAGGCCATCACTCTCCTGTCTTCTTGTAGAAAAATAATTAAGGAGCACAACAAATATACATAAAAAGGCATGTTCACTTGCCACTTTCCAAGTTAAAACAATGTTTTAAAGTAAACTCATTGCTATGCCTATGGTTGTTCTGTAAATAGTGTAAATTACTGAAGCTTTCACACAAGTATTAGTCCTAATATTTCAGGCTATTTTATTAATGTTTTGTGCGTTTTAAAAATAAATTTAGTAGACCTAAACCTAAAGCAAAGCAGACATATTCGTTTTTAGTTCTAATTTATTCAAAGATTGTCCGGCTCATTTACTCTCCTAATACTGTAGTTGAGTTTACTTTCCTAATATAGTAGTTGAGTTAGCTGGTTATTTGTTGCAATTAGAAAACATTACTCTCGATTAAAAAGTTTTACTATTTTGTATAATATGTCAAACAATTAATTTCCGAAGTAAATCATATTTGCGATACAAAATGTAGGCCTATAAAAGGCTAAAGCGAAAACCATAAGACCATTATAAACATGATGTTCGCGTATACTCGTTAATTGCTTAAAACAAATTTAACTTGAACTGGACTTATGAGAAATAAACACTATATAAATGAAAACAGAACACAGTTCCTCATAAACAAGTTTAATAAGCAAACGCCTTTCGAGTATAATAAACTAAGACAATTATTATACTAAAACAAGTATATACAATTAATTATGAGTTTTCAACTGTAACCGTCACTGATGATGACAACTTGGTCATCAAAACGCGTGTAGTAAACGGTTTTTATATTCAACTGTGTTCCGTTTTCATTTATATAGTGTTAATTAATTGTGTAACATTACGTATAAAATCAAGACTGGCAATTTTTCAAATTTACTTATCAAACATGAAGGGAATAGAAAAGAGCAATGGTGTGTAATAATTATTATTACAATTGGGACTAATCAGAAGCGCAATTTAAAAAAAATTATTAAGAAAAAAAATTGATTTAAATAGTAAATTACCTCAAGACTATCAATCCATTGCACAAGATTTGCTAACAATCATTTTGTTAATACAGTATGCACAAACAGAATACATTTTAAGGAGTTAATATACAACCTCATGTTAGGTATTTTTATAATGTCTGTTTAGAAAAGGGAAGTTAATAATTTATTTGACCAATTTAAAAATATTATATTCATATTTTGTTTGAATCTCAATATATTAAAATTAAAACGGAAAAAGAAAAAGTAATTTATTTGTTCGACACGTTTGTCTCACTATATCGCTAACCAGATATTTGGCATGCAATTGGGGTTAACACAACAGACACTATACAAAGGTCGAAATTACCCACTTAAGTTTTTAGGGAACTCTAAAAAAGGGCCCAAAATTAGTAAACGTACTCACCTTTATTAACTATAAAAGGTATCTGAACGGGGGCCATTTTCCCATTGTTTCTCCATCCAAAATAAACTTTATACACTATTCTAAATAAATTATTTACTTTAACAGAAGTAACAGCTTCTGAACGTAGCATGTTATGGTACATCGCAGATCGAGGATCCGGGTCAAGACGCCAACTTAATATTTTCACGCAAAAAATACATTATTTACTAACGGTAAGGATTTACAGTAATGTTTAAGTACGAATTAATTTGATATAATCATCTGAATAAAACATTTGTACACAGTTTTAAAAACATAAACACTAACATAAAATTGCATTATGTTTAAAAATAACCTGTGTCATGAAATGTACTTTGTTGAAAATGTTTATTAGTCGCATGCTCGAGCTGATATTAAATGAAATGGACAAGCATTTATGTCATTGCCATCTAATTGTTTAAAGTATGTTTTTTGGTCATAAATCATTTACGCATGATTGTAAATTGTTCTTCAGAGTAGGTTTTCCCTTATAATTCGAATATTTCTTAATATTTATTAATGAAATTTTCTCAAAATGTATTCTATCCATAAATGAATATTCTGTGTAAATTTCTTCATGATATAACTACTTTCATTTTATTTAAATATAATAAAATATATATAAATCACAATTTATCATATATTTAGACGTGATTTGAAATTGCAATTGGCAGATGGAATTTTATCAGAAATGGATAGAACGCACAAATCTCATCAATAAAGTATTTTTGTATGCTTATTTACATTATAGCAAATAATGTTGACCATTACTGCTCTCTCATTATCAAGAAATATTTTGTCTTGATTGCTATGTTGAGGTTCAGGTAGCTAGGTACCTAGCCTCTCTTAGTTTTAAGACACATACAAAAAGGACGATTATTTAGTTGTTCAAGATTATTAATACAATTTACATCGTACGAACTTAGCTGTAATACGTCTACAGAAAGGGTGTGGTGTGTGTGTTTGGATTCCTATATTTATTGGCGCAACTGACCATGCTGTGGGGCCATCACAAATTGTGGGGTAATACACATGTCCCCACTGTTCTAAATAGTAGAAACTGGAGAAATTACATCATAAAATGAATAGCAGACATAATTTACATGAAGACCTCATAGTTGAGTTTAAGGCAGATAGTGAACTCTGGGACCATACGTTAACCGTGAAGCAGGGCTAAATATTTTGTTGGTCGTTGATGAATTACGCAACTATAAACTTTCAGTTTACAGTCTACATCCAGACAAGAGCAAAAGAGAGGGGAGAGAGAGAGAGAGAGAGAGAGAGAGAGAGAGAGAGAGAGAGAGAGAGAGAGAGAGAGAGAGAGAGAGAGAGAGAGAGAGAGATTTGATTTGATTTGATTTGCCTTTATTTAGGGGCGAGGTTAGGACTGTATAGTCCTCTCTACCACCTAACCCCAAAAGAGAGAGAGAGAGAGAGAGAGAGAGAGAGAGAGAGAGAGAGAGAGAGAGAGAGAGAGAGAGCGTTTCCGCCTGTCAGGTTTTTTACTTCTGTGACCCTTTAAATGAACTTCCGTAGTTGATATAATTTTCAAGTGGTACTAGTAATATTATTTTTCTTGAACTAGGTATTGAAACTCGGATTATTATTTTTTCAATATCGAATCCTGACTATATTTTTTATACCTTTTTGGTACTTATGATATTGCTACTGTATTTTTTCAATTAATTAAATTAACATAAAACCAATATAATCTCTCTATGCAAAAATACTTCTCTCTCTCTCTCTCTCTCTCTCTCTCTCTCTCTCTCTCTCTCTCTCTCTCTCTCTCTCTCTCTCTCTCTCCTCTCTCTGTCTATCCATTCAGTGGCGGTAAAATTAGTAAGGTCTGATCATGTATATATCTAAATATAAGTAAGCTTATTCGTTATCAAACTTCGTAAGAGTTTGAAAAAAAAAAAAGTAGCGGTCCTATGATATGTACAAAACGCCGACCGCAATGCAGATCGGTGTCGTATACAGCTAAAAAAACTGTTTTTTCAGCGCTCTTCATCTTAACACAGACATCAAAGCAGGGATACGACTGACGTACCCTTGACATAGTTGCGAGTCAGTAGACTTATCTCTCGAACAGCTGACTGCACCAAATATGTTCTTCCTTATGGACGTGTCTTTGCAACTTGATAACATAATTAAATAAAAAAGTGAGAAATATTATTGTTTGTTGTAAATATGATAAATTTAAAGGTAATTCGTGTTACGCGATTGGTGGGTAATACTTTATTGATGGTTAGATGGGTAAGTATGGTTTATGAAGGGAGGATTTAGTAACTTGGTAAATTTTTTTTTAATATTTAGGACGACGGACAGATGAAAAGTTAAGTTAAGTTAATATGTTGATTAGAGTTTTATTAGGTCGACGGACGGACAGAAAGAAGTTTAGTTTAATGTCAACCATAATGGTTTGTATAGTTATTTGTACAGGTGGAGTCTATTTTAAAACAATTTTAATTTTAATGGAAATACGAATATTGCTTTTGATTCCCAATGGATAACTCAAACATTCAAGGTTGAACAAGAGATAAGGAGCTATTAGTCAAGATATAAACTGGTTTGAAGGTCACTCACCTCCTGATAATGTTTTATCATGTATGACAAAAGTTTTTACCTTACAAGATCTTAACAAAATATCCCTAAGTTTATGTCTTATACATTTCATATTTATATTAAAAATAAAATTAACAAATGGTAATTACATTAATTATGTGAACGGCTCTGTTAATACAAAGGGCGTAAGTGACTGGTAAATTTGAAAAATAAAAGTAATCGTGGATATTATTGAAAATTTGAAAACAAATTTAAAAAAGGTCAAGGTTCTACTTTATACTATAGTTATAACATATAGTTTCCACAAAAACGTAACTAAGTGTTGCGCGATTAGTCTGTCTATGGAAGTAAGGAAGGACAAAATTCTGCTGGAAGGACAAATCTAAAACAAATATCTCTGGTCTGAAATGAATCGAAATAGGCCAAAAATAGTCTTCAGATATTATGTAGACGATGTTGTTTTGAAGAAATTGGTTTTTTTGTTGTAAAGTAATTAAATTTTATTGTATCTTGATGAAATTTTCACAACATATATATTTTGTTGTCATAATTATTAAATTTTGTTAATTAGTTTAAGAGAAATTATGTTTTAACTCAATTGGTCAAACTTATTTTGTAATAAATACAGACAGACGAAAAAGTCTGTTCATATTGTGAAATATGTTTATCTCGCTCCGTTGTTGTTAATGTAAAAATTTAACACGTTTTTAAAATGAACTAAAAACTTTTACTAATTTTTCCTTCAATGTTCCATACCTGTTTATATAGATCCAGACCTACTTGTTGCCAATGATTTAATCGGACCCATTGAGGATTATGTTGTTAAATAAGTGAAATATATTAAAAGTATATAAGAATATAAATAATCAACATTGAATAAATTTTATGACGGTCGTTTTTGCATTAATATTGGTTTAAGAGTCAAAAGGGAGGCGCCATTTAAAATTTCTAGGACCCAACAAGTTAGCGAAAACGGAAAAATTTAGCTCCAAGTAAAAATAAAATAAAACATTCCTTTCTTAAATTAATTTTGATTAATATGAATAAATTTATGTAACGTAGAGCCTATACCAAAGGTTTTCTGGTAATTTTGCGTTCTTAAATTTTTGTTGCGATTATAATTAATTATCACTTAAATTTTAAACAACTTCAAATGGTAATCACTAAATGCTAAGCTAACGTGGAAATATCAAAATGTGCTAATACTATAAAAACATACTAATTTACTTTTGATTTTTGTAATACAATACCGCACTATTGTATTTATTGTTTAGTAAAGTTTTGCTCCCTACATTAATGTTTGAAAGTGTGTTAAAGAATAGGCCTACATATAGGAATAAATGTCACATAATTATATATATATAATGCAACTATTGCGTACTATGGGGTTCTGGTTTCACTTGACATAGTCAGAAGTTTCCATCAAAAGTCAACACTTATTTCCCGTTAAAGGTTCTAAAGTAACATTAGTCATTGTAAAAACAGCGTGACATGCTTACAGACGCATTATCCCTTCAAAGATGTTGAAGATATACACCAAACTATATACACGGGCCTGTCTATTGGTCGAACGTTGTAATACAAAATGTATATTGCTCACTAATATGGCATTAACACCAACTCCACTCAAACTTTAAAAAATGTTACACAGAGTCTGAAAGTAAAAAACTATATGGAAATATGTATTTTTCAGGAAACACAGACCCAGAACTCTAATCCCAGAACTTCAAAAACCAAAATAATATTAATGCTCAATATTTACTGCGTCTATATACGTCCAAAATCTAATCCCATGGACGCAGCAGAACTGTAAAGTGTATATATGTGTATAAAATGCTGTATAGTATGAATATGTATAAGAACCAATAATACATTAATTATTATAAGTTTAAAAAGAACAACCAAATTATTTTTGGAAATAAATAGCACTAAAACAGTTGTATTTGATTCACGTTATACTTGTGAATAATTGAGGTGCTCGTAAATAATTTAATTACGAGGTGCGGTATGAATGAAAAATAATTAGTTTGGTTTTATTCCTCTTCATTTCGAGCACTGAAGTTAGAATAAATATGGAGACTTCACGACACGTCGGAAAATGAATCGAGGGCAGCGAAGGGGAGTGGGACTTGTTTTTTAAAGGGACATTACTTATCCGGTAGTAATATGCTTACATCCGTTTATAGCTCTGTGTAACTTTGGTGACTGCAGAGCATTCTACGCAAACACACTACGAACTAACTTACACTCCAAAACACTCTACCCGTATGGTAAAGAAAACCGAGGTCTCGCTCCGATTTTGAAAATATTAACAGAAAATGCTATTTAAGTCCTTTACAATGCAAAACTGCACTTATCTAAAACCGAGGTCTTGGGTTCAGGACCTCGGTTTTCCACAAGTCCTCGCTTCTGTCGTTAATGGTTTATGGCAGGACCTCAGTTCTACCAATTTACACACACACACACACAAGGATATTGCCTTGAGTTATATATATTAATATGTGTTACAGAAAGTGTGTTTTATTTTAGTTTAAGATTTGGTGTTATGGTATATATCACAAAAACCATTTTGCAGTAGAAAATGTCCCAACCAAGATTAATTTAGCAAAAAATCTTAACCAAAAAAGTTATGAAACCTCAAATACTTTGGTCGAGTGAGGTATGTATAGAACATTTGTTTCAGAATTTCTGACGTTTCCTGTACTATTCCTTTAATGTTCCTTTTATTTATATTTGGTACCATGTTTTTTTGTATATATGAATGTTATTTCATTTGGGGAAGCCCAAGTAGCAAGAAAAGGGAAGCAGTTGGTCAGGAAATCTAAAGTAAATTGGTTGAAGTCTCTTAATGCAAAAATTAAAAATTCATAATGCTTTTTGGTTAAGATTTTTAGCTATAAACTTGGTAGGGATATTTTTTATTAGAAAACAGTTTTTGGGAAGATTTCAATTCTTTTTGTGATGTGTATAAAAACAAGAATAGTTTCTATACAAAAATTTTCCAAACCACTTTTTTTTCCAAGTTATACATTTAAAAAAATAATATTAATTTTCTAACCTTAACCGTACATAACTTTTGAAATATGCGTTTTATATCAAACTTGTGATAACATTTTACTTCGTAAGTTCCAATCTAAAATTAGGAGTTGTCAACACTCGTTTCTTTAGTGTTAGTTTTTCTGTTCTTTGTTCCCTGTAAATGGCTCAACTTCAAAGTGTCCTTACAAAAGTCATTTAACCTTAACAAGTTAAATGAGCTACTGTACTTTAAAATCTATTCAGACTAGCTTCATCAAAGTCAAAGAGGAACAAAAATTAAAATTACACACCCATTTTTCTGCAATTTTACTGATCTGTGTTTGATTTTTGTGTCCAATAAACCCCTTTTTAGAGATACTAATAGTTTGGTCAGAGAATGTTTGGTAGTTGTTGATTAAAGTTATGCAAAGCAATAATCTTACGTGAACATTATATACACTCTGTCATCAACTTGGCAGAGCGGAGATTCATAGATATTTCTTCTTACTTATCCCCCCCTCCTTTTTATAAGAGAAGATTATTTCTAAGTTTTCAAATATTTTAGTTTATAAGCACATTAGGGATGGATATGCTAACTTGTTTTTATGTCAGATTGACATAACTAATTACTTTTTATGTGGCACACTCAGAGATGCCTGGGATAATGGCTTTAAGAAAGCGTGCTGGTGATGATAAGCCTCTGAAGTCGGCCAAGATTGTAGGTTGCACACACATCAATGCCCAAACTGCAGTAAGTTAATTTAGTATTAATCTGCTCTAGAAATTTTAATTGTTTAGTTAGTAGTTGAAAAAAAACAACTTGGTTCATGTAAATAAGAGGTGGGTTGTGACAATATATATATATATATATATATATATATACAGTATAGTCCCGATTATTCGACCTAATTGGGACCAACAAAAGGTCGGATAACTGAAAAGTCGGATAATACGGAAGTCGGTGTTATTTAAAGGGAAACAGAAAAAAACACATAAAATACAATACCTCATTTAAAAAAGTGTTTTTATTATTAAAATATTGTAAAAATATTTTGTTAAAATATTGAACAAATAAATAAATACGTAAAAGTTAATCATTTCTTAAAAAAATCTGTAATTGTTTTTTGCCGTACCGATGCAGCCCTTTTTCTTGCGGCAATGTCACGCCAACGCCTCATTGACATGACATCGGTTGCAGTTGCTTCCGGTTGCCGTTCAACGTAAGTTAAGACTGATTGAAACATTTTCACTGCTTCTGAATGACTTAACACATTTTCTTCTTTTTCTAAATCAACTTCACTGTCACTCTCCGGATTACACTCAACTCCTGCACAATTATCTACTGTTGAAATTATGTCACCATCACTCAGTTCATATTGTTCGTCCTCGTTCATCCATTCTTCAATATCGTTTTCATCAGCTTCTTCACAACCGGGAATCTTTTGTAGCAACTGGATCAGATTACATGAATCGTCATTTGATTGCGATATTTCTACATTATCAACTGAATTTAAAACTTTCCAAGATCTGGCTATTGTATGAGTTTGAATCTCGTTCCAACATTCAGCAACCCAGAATATGACATCTTTTAAGTTAATTTTCTTTAAAATATCTACACAATTATAGCCTTCATCCATGTCATATATAATTTTTGAAAGAAGTTTGTGGCTGTATTTTTTTTTAAGTGTTGCAAAAACTCCTTGATCCATGGGCTGGCACAATGGAGTGGAATTTGGCGGCAGGAACATTACTTTTATATCTCCACTTATTAACTCGTCAACATTTGGATGACATGCTGCATTATCTAAGAGAAGAATAGCTTTTGCGGGCAAGTTAATCGATTTCAGGAATATTTTGACCAATGGGACAAACTCTTCAAAAAACCATTCACGAAAGATATCCGAATCCATCCAGGCATTTCGTTGGTTTTTATAAGTCACTGGAAATGCAGCTGTCGGTAAATTTTTAAATGGCCGGGGTTTTTTATATTTTCCTATACAAAGTAATTTTAATTTGTGGTTTCCTGTAGCATTACTACAGGCAAGTATAGTAACTCGCTGTTTCATCATCTTGAAGCCAGGTGCTGATTTTTCTTCTCGCGATGCTAAAGATTTCTTAGGAAGCACCTTAAAATTTAAACCACTCTCATCGCAGTTATATAACTGCTCTCCTGTCAGTCCTTCATCGTCAATTAATTTATGGAATCTTTTCCTAAAATTTTCGATGTCTTGAGAGTCTGCCGATAACTTTTCGCCGCAGACAGTTAATTGTCTCACTCCATATCTTTTTTTCCAGCGATCTAACCAACCGACGCTAGCTGTAAAACCTTCTTCGCCATCTTTGAATTCTTTTTGGAACATAAGGGCTTTTTGCTGCAGAATAGGACCTGAAATAGGCACTCCTTTATTTCTCTGCTGAGAAAACCATAAAAATAATGCCTCGCTTGTTTTTTCATACTCACACCCTTTCATACTTTTTCTATTTTTAAGAACATCTTCTGAATGACGATCACAACTCCATTTTTCCAACTCTTGTCTCTTTCTTTTCCAATCGCCAACAGTAACTCTTCCTACGCCAAGCTCATCAGCAACTTTCTGCATAGTTTCACCTCTATCCAGTCTTGTTAAAGCATCTAGCTTTGTCTCAATTGAAAGAACGACCTTCTTTCTCTTTTCTTTCGACATTATACTGTAGTAAAGAGAAACACTTTATTTCACCACAAGAATATATGAAAAGAAACTTACACGCACTTAAAACCTGTATACACACTGCGGTAGCTAAAACAGAACTGACTTGGTGAGACATTACGCTTACGTTGAACAGTGGGAGTGGTTAGTGCACTGGTGCTCCGCCTCCGTTACCTTAGTTACGGCACTAGAGCTAATACGAAACCGATATTACCTGTCAATCATATAATTTTCGTTGACGACAGTATACACTCTTACAGTCGTGTACCGAATTGTACAATAAACTGTACTAGGTTACAGTATTTCAAGCAAACTATGTAACGTACTTTTGAAAGAAGAATATTAATGATCAATATTATTGGATATTGAAAAAAGAACAGTTTTAATCATGTCTTATATACTTCATAAATATATACTGTTGTCACTTCGGATAAAACGGAATGTCAGAAAACCGAAGGTCGAATAATCGAGACTATACTGTATATATATATATATATATATATACTAATCTATTTATTAGTAGCCTATATAAATGAATTACCTTAGAAATATATAAATCTTGCATGCATGAGAAAATACATATATTGAGTAATAATTATTGGATCTGTTTGGCAAGGTACCGAGAAATTAAAGTTGTATAGAATACACATTGTAACTGGTTTCAGCTACAGCTTCATTCAGGAACTAGATAAAAAAACACTTTATCTACGACAGTTTTTTAATGTCACAGCGCAAGGTTACCAATGTAAAAACATTTTAGCAAGTTAACTCAAGCTCTGAGTTGTCAAAAAGTGAGGGAACCTGGATCTTGAGCTACTATGCCAACTCCATCTGAGTTACAAGTTTTGATTCTCATGTCTGGGTATTAAGATGATACAAATTGTACCTTATATTTTAGCATATTTGGCACAAAATATCATGTTGCTGTATTTTGAATATAGATAATAGTTTTTAACCAAATGAATGAAAATGGAATCTTCCACAAAAAATCACTTTATTCGTGCAACACAAATCCTCAGCTGCTAGATGCACACAAACCCTACTGACAGTTAACTGTGACTCCTCTGAGCTCCAGTTTAGCTTGTCTTGAATATAAAGATTTGGTTTCTAAATTCAACCATTTTTGTTTAGCATTCAGTACAATCCTTGATCAAATAAAAGTGATTTTTTGTGGTAAATTTTGTTTTCGTTCATTTGGTTATTGAAATTTCCTCTAGTGTAGCTCATTACAGTTGATTGAAGAATTTATTGTTGAAATTAACGGATCATTGTTTAGTTAACTCTGCAGGTAATGATGTCCAACTGTTATTTTGGGGTGTATGACTGACAGCCAATTTTTTTAAAGGAAAGTATTATCTGTGCATGATTTTGAAATACAAATTTACTGTTTACAAAAAAAAATATATTATTTAGGAAATGGGTTTCCTCCCTAGACACCTTAGTCTAAAATACTTTTTGTGTACTAAATTAAATGGACAGGTTACTAATTTTCAAACTTCCTCAAAACTCTGGTCGCTAAGTTACCTTATAAAAGATTGAGAGTGTTTGTCAAGAATCTTGCTGATGTTCAGTATTTCAAGTAAAAGGATGAAAGAGAATGATAGTATATCACTTAGTTTGGGTACTAATGCTGTATTTACTTTGATGGCAGGATTAAATGCTGATTGCCAAAGTCTCAGAGTATTTTGGTAGAATTGGCGGCGGCCAATGCATTTTTGTAAAACCATATTAACCAAGTAATTATGAGATTACTATCAAGGTGAATTTTCCTATAGTGTATAAATATTGTCATGAGAAGCAACACCTGGAAAATTAGTTCTGACTTATCTCTAATGAAAATTTTATTATTTATCATCCACCAAATTTGCTAGAAAATGTTATTAAAAATAACATTGTCTTTTTTCTTTATTTATCTTTATTTGCTTGTGCCTTATTAATAATTCTTCATTCAGAAAATTAAAAAACTCATCTTGGTGTTAATAAGTTTTTTTACCATTTTTTAAAATGTAGCATGATCAAAACTTCTTAAATACATGTTTAAATGTATTCCAATTATGTATAGATTAAAGCATGTTGATTGTTTTTGCTTTAATCCCAATAATAAGTCATACAGTTGGAATATCCATTGACGAAATATTTAAACGTGATTTTTTCCTACACTAAATTTATCATTTTATTTTTGTTTGCCTTTATGTTAAAACATGGTTTTACTTTATTGCCAAAATTTAAGGGTGTTGGTTTTTTGTTTTAATATTAAGATTAAAGTAAGTTGGTTTAGTTTTGGTTTAATATCACGATTTGATCATTATGCTTTAATGCTAAGAATTTAACATATAAGTTTTCTAAAAAACCCTGATTAATACAATTTTGTTGTTTTGCTTTAATGCTGAGATTATAATTGGTAGGTTTTTCTTTATTTTTTTGTTTTAATGCAAAATTAAACCATGTTGTTTTATTCTTGAATGCTGAGGTTGGTAAGTTATATTTTTTTGTTTTGCTTAATTAGCATGTTTGTTTTTTTTTTTCATGTAATTCCAAGATATCTATTCTAGAATCTTCTGTGGTTTAATACCACTTCTATTTTTCCACTGGGTACCCTTTCTCCACTGCAACCCTAAGAGTTTATCAATGATCTTTACAAAACCCATGAGTATATTTGGATCAGTGCTCCTAAAGATTTCAGGCACTACAAAGATTTTTTGTAAATTTTACTAAATCAGCATCTTGTGTTAGTTCATAAGTTGATCTAATCCTCCTGGAACATAGATTTTTCTTCAAAATTGTCTCTTGAATATTCTTAAATGCTGCTCATCTCGTATTGATAGGAGCTATACATCACAACAGATCTTATTATAATTTTATATATTTTAACTTTGGTTTTCTGTTTAGTGCTCTTGACTTCATAATTTTCTCTAAAGCATAGTAGCACCGGTTTATCCTGAGGATCACTCACCAGAATTATGTCTCACCATATGTCATGTCTGTTCAGTGATAGATTTCTTTAACTGGCATATCCAAACTTAAGCTGATGCAGAACCCTTATTTCTTTCATTTTCTCTAATGACGTATGGTCAACAAATATGGTCGTTTTAAGTATCACCCTTTGTTAAACTTTTGGGATGATTCTCTGCTCATTCACATTAAGTCTATAATTTTTTACTTCATCGAATCCAAGAATCCTTTTGTCATAGTCCGGTAGGTAAACATTAATGTCTTTTTCCTTTACAATTCCCAAGTTGGTTACCTCAAGGATTTCAGATCACACAGGGACAAGACCCATTGAGAAGTAAAGGAAACAGACTGCCTCAATTTTAACTTTCTACTTAGGACGGATTACTATATAACTTCTCAATATAAATAGCATTAATTTACAGGGATTTTGTTTTCTTCATTTCACTTAAAGGTTGTTTTATTAAAGTATTGAGATAGTTAAGTTCATATTTAAAACACTGTTTTTAATCTTTGTAAAATATATACTGAATGGAATTGAAGTCATTTCCTCTCTACTTCTTTCCACAGATTTTTCCTCATAGTTTGTCAGATGAACGATTCATTATATACTCCAAAACACAAACTTTTAAAAATTGTTGAGCTTCCTTCTCCTCTAAATTTGTTGTCAACTTCAAAATTTCAAATACAAAAAGGTCAATTGATACATCATTTAGGTCTACCTTTTTTCTTCTGGAGAAACTATGGTGTAAACACAACTAAAATATTCTTGACTGTTTCTAAAATATTTCCATTGTAATGATTTGACCTGTTTTTTATTACAAACGTTACAAATTACAAATTTGATACATAATTTAGGATAGATGATATTAACAGAATTAAAATAACTTTGATTTTAAGATATAGACATTTTTAATAAAAAATACAAGATATACACCCAATATATATATATATATATATATGTATTGAAAATTATTTTAATTATGTTCGTACTATTGGCTTTAACCCTCCAACTGATTATTATACCTCAGCAGTATGATGGCTCCCGTCATGTGCAGTGTTAATCACTTTTTTTCAATTCAACATTTCATCTACTAAAAAACATACTACCGTGATAATTTATATACCGTTGTAAAGGTAATAACACAAACATTCATATTCATATAACCAAAAGTCCATAAAATGTTATAAATAATATTTAACTAAATGGTAAAGTTTATGTATTATGTAACACAGCAACATTTGTAGCAATAAACATATAATTACATAATTCTTTGTCTAATTTACACAAGTTCGTATTTCTGTTCAACTGGTCTACAGTAACAGTATTGTATAAAATATTTCTTCGTCTTTCGATCTATTCTAAATTGTTCTAACTATTATAGTAAGTTTTCTCACCCTAAAAATCTTTTCTTTTTTTTTCAATTGAACTTATAGCTTAGTAAAAAATATTGTATTAGAATAATTTATATATCATTGTAAAGCACATGTTTCAACCTTTCATAGTTATATAACCTGAATTCCATATGGCAAAACATAAAAATTTAATAATTCGATGCAGTTGGTGTGTCTTGCCGCTAGAGAGTAGCACGTGACGGAAAGTCGCAGTACAAGAAAACATGACCTTATTGTTCATATAGTTTTTGTAAATATTAATACTTGTTAAAATACCACAAGTTGACAGTATTTTATAGTTTTTTTTTCCTCCTTTCAAACCATGTATTCAAAATTAACATAGCTCTCATAGTTTATGATATATATATATATATATATATATATATATATATATATATATATATACATTATCATAAGTGTTGCAAAGATGAACCTCTCCTGTTTGTCTTTTCTAGTCCTTAATGAACTGTGAAGAATTGATCTTTTATATTGAGATTCTTCAACAAATCTGTATATCGTTGGAAAGACGAAATTCAGATCTTTAATGTGATACAAACCGATACGTATTCATAACCTAATATTAGGCAACCACTGGGTTGCCCAAATTCTATTTCATACAACGCAATTCATGCCATCTGCCATTTTCTCTTTTATGGAATCTTTGTGAGTGTCTAATGTTTATATATTTCTTTTCTTGTGGAGTTTTAGGGTTTTGTAGCGATTTATTTATTATAATTTGTTTATACAAGTTATGTAATGTGTGTTAGTATTTCTAGAGTTTATTTTTTGAGCGAATTTCAATACTGATCAGTGTATTTATTTACAGGCCTATCCCACAAGTTTATTTATTATTTAGAACACTAAAAATTTAAATTTTTGTTATGGCAATCAAGATTGTGAAGGATGCATTTGACAGTGTGAGATATTTGATATTTTACTCAGATTTTTTGGATGTAGAAACTGTTTTTGGGCGAGGAAATTATGACATCTCCTTCGAACCGTATAACTATAGAACATCTGTATATATTTCAAAAGTCTTAAATAAGTATTCAGCTATATACAAGTTTGTATATGGATATTTTCTTGACATTTTGTTGATGTAAAGACAATTTGTCTCGTTCTCGGCTAACTAACTCTGAAATATATGAATTTCGAAAACTTCTAATTAACGGTTTAATTTTTGCTAATTTATTTACATAATAGTATATTACAAGTTATGTTTTGGACATTATTACTATTTTTTGTGAACTTTTTTAGCTATTTTCCATTTTTTTACGTAAAAAATTATTTTTTTCTCATGAAAATGTTTTAATTGATTTTTGTTTTTACCAACATTTATTCACAACTATATTACAAAACTTTTGTATATTTTGAAATTTTTTTGTTGTATTGTATATATAGGCTTTCCTGTGGCATTTTCACTTCATTTTCTGCACATTTTTTTAACTCCTAACATACTAACTCCAAAACCTTTACATCTAACATTTTTTTCATTTCACAGATAAATTCTATGCAGCTTTTTCAGAAAAATGATGTATAACAAGTTGTGTTTTGTATAATATTATTTTTTTATGATTTTTTTTTTTAAATTGTTGTTAATCTCACATTTGTTGACACATTTTGGAAATACTTGATTCTCAGAACACTTAATAGTACTGATTATTCTACGCTTGGACTTGTTATTTTAAGCAACTCGATCCTCCCACTCTTCCCCACTCCTTTCTTTCTATTGGCCTATCTAAAACTTGTTTAACTTGTTTCTGATTAGTCACTCCCTTTCTCTCTACCCATGTTTCCAGTCTCTTGCCCCTCCTTTTTGGAAAACCTCTTCATATTTTTAAAAATAACGCCTGCTTTTGAATTTATTTGTTCATTCATAATTTGGTGTCCTTTTAATTTTGATTTGTCTATTTCTTTAAAAAATCTCAAGATTTATAAATTTCTTTTCTTGTAAATGTAAACTTAGTCTACACTTTTTTTTGTTTTCCTTTTTGTTCTTTTATTTTTTCTAGTTTTTATTTTTTTTAAAGATTTTCTAATCATTCCTTTACCATAATCATTATTTTACGCTATTTGAAAAGTAATATCTAATTTTTTCTTATTTAATGGGATACTCAATAATCGATTAAATAAGTGTCTAAATGCTGCCATTTTGTGGTCCATAGGGTGGTTTGACCGTACGTTTATAATATTCTCTGTGTAGGTTTTCTTCCTGTAAATTCCAAATTCTAAGTTTTGTTTAATTTTTAAATCTAAAAAACTAACTACGCCTTTTTCTTCTTTTTCTATCTGAAACTTTAGATTTTGATGTATTTTATTTATTTCGTTTAATATTATGTCTCCTTTTTCTCCTTTAGGACTTTGTATTTATAAGTAGGGAATCGTCAATGTGTCTAATATACTCTAAACATTCGTATTTATGTAATATTACTGACAGTACTTTTCCTCCTAAATCTTGAATGAAAAACTCACTTATGATTATGATAAAGGAATGATTAGAAAATTGTTTAGAAAAATAAAAATTAGAAAAAGAGAAAAATAAATGAACCAAAAGAACAAAAAGGAAAACAATAAAGGTGTGGACTAAGTTTTACATTTATGGGAAAAGAAATATATAAATTTAGAGATTTTTTTAGGAAATACGACATAAACATAGGTATGGCAACTAACAACACTATACAAGCAAATTTAAAAATAATATTGAGATAAAAGATAAATATAATAAAAATTTGGTACAGTATAGTCTCGATTATTCGACCTTCGGTTTTCCGACATTCCGTTTTATCCGACGTGACAACAGTATATATTTATGAAGTATATAAGACATGATTAAAACTGTTCTTTTTTCAATATCCAATAATATTGATCATTAATATTCTTCTTTCAAAAGTACGTTACATAGTTTGCTTGAAATACTGTAACCTAGTACAGTTTATTGTACAATTCGGTACACGACTGTAAGAGTGTATACTGTCGTCAACGAAAATTATATGATTGACAGGTAATATCGGTTTCGTATTAGCTCTAGTGCCGTAACTAAGGTAACGGAGGCGGAGCACCAGTGCACTAACCACTCCCACTGTTCAACGTAAGCGTAACGTTTCACCAAGTCAGTTCTGTTTTAGCTACCGCAGTGTGTATACAGGTTTTAAGTGCGTTTAAGTTTCTTTTCATATATTCTTGTGGTGAAATAAAGTGTTTCTCTTTACTACAGTATAATGTCGAAAGAAAAGAGAAAGAAGGTCGTTCTTTCAATTGAGACAAAGCTAGATGCTTTAAAAAGACTGGATAGATGTGAAACTATGCAGAAAGTTGCTGATGAGCTTGGCGTAGGAAGAGTTACTGTTGGCGATTGGAAAAGAAAGAGACAAGAGTTGGAAAAATGGAGTTGTGATCGTCATTCAGAAGATGTTCTTAAAAATAGAAAAAGTATGAAAGGGTGTGAGTATGAAAAAACAAGCGAGGCATTATTTTTATGGTTTTCTCAGCAGAGAAATAAAGGAGTGCCTATTTCAGGTCCTATTCTGCAGCAAAAAGCCCTTATGTTCCAAAAAGAATTCAAAGATGGCGAAGAAGGTTTTACAGCTAGCGTCGGTTGGTTAGATCGCTGGAAAAAAAGATATGGAGTGAGACAATTAACTGTCTGCGGCGAAAAGTTATCGGCAGACTCTCAAGACATCCAAAATTTTAAGAAAAGATTCCATAAATTAATTGACGATGAAGGACTGACAGGAGAGCAGTTATATAACTGCGACGAGAGTGGTTTAAATTTTAAGATGCTTCCTAAGAAATCTTTAGCATCGCGAGAAGAAAAATCAGCACCTGGCTTCAAGATGATGAAACAGCGAGTTACTATACTTGCCTGTAGTAATGCTACAGGAAACCATAAATTAAAATTACTTTGTATAGGAAAATATAAAAAACCCCAGCCATTTAAAAATTTACCGACAGCTGCATTTCCAGTGACTTATAAAAACCAACGAAATGCCTGGATGGATTCGGATATCTTTCGTGAATGGTTTTTTGAAGAGTTTGTCCCATTGGTCAAAATATTCCTGAAATCGATTAACTTGCCCGCAAAAGCTATTCTTCTCTTAGATAATGCAGCATGTCATCCAAATGTTGACGAGTTAATAAGTGGAGATATAAAAGTAATGTTCCTGCCGCCAAATTCCACTCCATTGTGCCAGCCCATGGATCAAGGAGTTTTTGCAACACTTAAAAAAATACAGCCACAAACTTCTTTCAAAAATTATATATGACATGGACGAAGGCTATAATTGTGTAGATATTTTAAAGAAAATTAACTTAAAAGATGTCATATTCTGGGTTGCTGAATGTTGGAACGAGATTCAAACTCATACAATAGCCAGATCTTGGAAAGTTTTAAATTCAGTTGATAATGTAGAAATATCGCAATCAAATGACGATTCATGTAATCTGATCCAGTTGCTACAAAAGATTCCCGGTTGTGAAGAAGCTGATGAAAACGATATTGAAGAATGGATGAACGAGGACGAACAATATGAACTGAGTGATGGTGACATAATTTCAACAGTAGATAATTGTGCAGGAGTTGAGTGTAATCCGGAGAGTGACAGTGAAGTTGATTTAGAAAAAGAAGAAAATGTGTTAAGTCATTCAGAAGCAGTGAAAATGTTTCAATCAGTCTTAACGTACGTTGAACGGCAACCGGAAGCAACTGCAACCAATGTCATGTCAATGAGGCGTTGGCGTGACATTGCCGCAAGAAAAAGGGCTGCATCGGTACGGCAAAAAACAATTACAGATTTTTTTAAGAAATGATTAACTTTTACGTATTTATTCCTTTGTTCAATATTTTAATAATAAAAACATTTTTTAAATGCTGTATTGTATTTTATGTGTTTTTTTCTGTTTCCCTTTAAATAACACCGACTTCCGTATTATCCGACTTTTCAGTTATCCGACCTTTTGTTGGTCCCAATTAGGTCGAATAATCGGGACTATACTGTATATGGAATAAAATATAATTGTAACGCGAAATATATCGGACAGACAGGGTGAAAATTTAAAACTAGATTCAACAAACATATAAAGTCTTTTAGATATATGAAAAGAATGATTCTAATTATGCCACACTTTTAGTAAGAGAAGGCCATACACCTAGAGAAATGAAAGGATCCATGTATTAAATTCTACATCCATTGAAAGGATCCATACAAAAATGAAAATTCTACATTACGAAGAAAAGGGAAAGAGATTAAAATATTAGAAAATATGAAAATATATAAATCAAAATTAAAATGACACAAAATTATTACTGAACAAATAAATTCATTAAGGAGATGTTATTTTAAATAATTAAAAGAGGTTTTTCAAAAGGGAGGAGCAAGAGACGGGAAACATGGATAGAGAGAAGGGGAGTGACTAATCAGACACAAGTTAAACGAGTTTTAGATAGGCCAATAGGAAGAAAGGAAGGGGGAAGATTGGGAGGAGCGAGTTGCTCAAATAACTAGTCCAAGCATTGGATGATCATTACTATTAAGTGTTTTGAGAATGGATATCCGAAACATGTCAACAAATGTGAAATTAATGAAGTTGGGAAAGGCGGAACAATGTGCTCTTTTTAGTTCAAACATTCCTAGCAGATATAAACATGATATACAAAATTATTAAAAAAGGAGCTCAATGGCCCGACTTTATAGTAGGTGGTTAGAGGGTTAAAATCGAAAACCAGTCCTAAACTGTGTATCCTTTGACAAAATAACAAAATAAACCCAAATCATCATAAATATGAAAATATTTTGGATGTGGTATAAGATTTTTAAATTTTGTTTGAACCTTTTTTTGAAAGTAAAGAGGCAGATCTAAGTGATATGTCATTTGACCCATTTTTTAATTAAATTTTTTAAATTGACTTCAACATTATAGTGGGGGAACTCCAAAAATTGTCAAATATCTCTAAAGTTAGTGTCTTTTGGGACACCTAAAAATCCGTCTGGGAGAAAAAAATACGAGAGATAATGATTTAATTCTACCCAGTATATATATTATATACATATATTTGTATATGATTATCGTTGTCATAATTTTAAAACATTTTTTTAAAAGAAGACAATGTGATTTGAAGCGGTCTTTTAAATGTGATCACTTGGATTTCTTAATTATTTACCAATATTTTAATGAGATGTTCTCTCATTGCATTAATGTTCTCATGTTTGTTTTAAATTGTCTTTGCTATATTTGATAGTGGTGGAGTATAAGTTATTTAAAATGCAACTGAGGATGGTGACATTATCGTTGAAACAGGTTTTATCTCTTCAAGTGATATGCTTTCACATTTTATTTTTATGTGTTGATAAGGTGCTGATTGAAACACTTGCAGAACTTGGAGCACAAGTTAGGTGGTCTGCTTGCAATATTTACTCTACCCAGGTGAGCGATTTTACCATAATATCTATTGACTAATTTTATGACATTTTGGTTAATTTTAAATTTGAGAATTGTGATCAATCTATAATTGTAATTGTTATATGAATGGTCCTATGCAGATTTTTTTCATTTATAGCTACATTTGAGTAAATTTAAGTTAAACAATTTAACTTAATTTTCAAAAATTGTAATTTTGTACTAAATTAAAATAATTTGTTTCAGCGGTCAATTTATTAATTTATTTCCCTATATTCCAATTTATACAAAATCATTAACACCAATTTTGAATTTTGTTGTAATGGTATGTACTACAACGGAAATTCGTTGTATGGGATTATATTTTGGTCAAAAAAGAAAAATCAAAATCTAATCCTAATACAAGGTTTGGCTAGTTTGTAAGCGACTTTGCTGTTCACCGCGAGTCGGTGAAACTGACCTATGACCCGGTCTAAAGTCAACTTTCGCCTACCCGTTATGACAGTAAAATCGTATGTCGGTAGATTTTGAATAAAAAATCTGTATTTAATGAATTTTGAAAATATAAAATAATACTGTTATAGGATGTGTAATTGTAGTACAAGTTGTACGCAATACGGATCAGTTACGGTTGTTTCATAAAAATTAACACACGCTGCAATAAATTTGAATGAAGAATCGAAAAAATTTCAAAATTATTCAAAAATAAAAAAACTTTGTATTTTTGAGAATAAAAATGAATTCTAAGAATAAAATATTCTTAGTGAAATTTTGAAAAATGTAATACATAAAAAGTTAGGTGAAATGATAAAGATTAAAAATTGCATAAAACAGAAATAGAAGTAAATTTTGATAAAGGGTTGTAAAGAAATAATTTATAAGACAAAGGTTTACAAGTAAATAAAGAAAAAATTTAAATATTAATAAAAAATAAAAAGTTATAGTTTTCACACCTTTTTGGGGTCAGGGATAAAGTAAAAGAGCTAAAATTTGGTAAACCTGGTTAGATTTAAGTATTTAACAAGATATGTAAGTCTCAGGGTAATCAGTATATATTAACCCCCCCCCCCCCCAATGAAGAAGTGTGAATACAAGTGTGAAAAACCCAGGATCTGAAAAGTGCAGAGGATCGAGGCAGCGGCTGCTAAGTTTGTTACACAAGAAGAACAATTTAGTGAAGTTTCAGAACTGTAAAGTGAAAGGTGTGAGAATTCAAAATCGTAAATCACACTAAAAATTGCGTAACGAATTACAGGTGAACGGGCGGGCCGATAATCACCACGCGAACTTCTCGCGAAAGCTCAGATCAAGACCTACAAGATGCTGGCGATTAAAACACAAAAAAGTCATAAGTTAACCCAATAAATTAACATTTAAGAAAAACAATAGCGAATTGTACAGTTGCAAGTCGAAATATGTAGAGGCTGAAACGTCATAGCTTCGTGACGTCGAATGGGGCGGAGCAAGAGGTACCAACTAGTTTTCGATTAAATAGAAAAGGATAATTACTAGAAATTAATTAAAATAATGGAATTTAAGGACTTGGACCATAGCAAGCCAACCATAGATAAACAGATATAACAATAGAAGATGAAATTTACCAATAAACTTCGTATAAAAGGTGAAAAAAGGAAATATCATATTATCCCTGTGAGGGAAATAAATTGGTACGAGAATATCGTATTTTTTGGCTATAAATATAGCTGCAGGTGACTTGGTCGCTCTCTCTTAAAAATTCAAGATTCAAATACTACGGGGTGGCTATGCCCGAGCGCGCTCTGTTCTTAAAAAATATTGAAAAAGTATAAGAGTGTTACTATGCCCAAAGTTATGGTGCTCAAATTTTGAAAAAGCTTAAAATGATTCAAAATTAATTTCAACAAAGTAAAATTGTTTCGAAAGGAAGTGATAAGTGAAATGGCAAATTAATCAGTTTACAGCGAGTTCATAAAAAGTGGAAAAAGTTTACATCCAGTGTCAGTCCAGATCAACACGTTACTAGAACTTCGCTTAAACTCCATGGATCTTTAAATCTTATTCTACAACCAACGGACACCAGGACAACAACATCTTCCCTTATCCAGGATTATCCAGGAACCAGGATCTTCTAGACGGCGGTCAAGGTTTCCGATCACCAGTCAAGGAATCCCTTTTTATTTGCAAGGCAAAGTTGGCCGAAAATTAAATTTAATTCAACTGATTTTCCTGGGGTATAGATTTAAGATGTTTAGTAAAATTTTGTAAATTGATATAAATTTATTTGTGGATATTTTTCTTTTATAATAACTGTAAACTTAATAAATCAAACCTGAACGACTAATTAAATTATTAAACTTGGTAATTAGCGTTCAGGAATTAAATAGAGAAAGTTTATTAATAATAAAGTCTTGATAATATAACTTTCCTCAAAATATAAATCTGCCAATCTGCAACCTAATTAAAGTAATCTATGAAATAATAATTTGTAATATAAAATGTTTTCTTTTTTATGTAATATGAATTGAAGAAATGTCAGAAACTTTTGTTTGTTGTTAATAATTTGATTTTGTTTAAAAAATTTTAGAAAATTGAATTTTATTTTGAAAAAGCAGATTTAATAAATTATTTTATTCTTGTCAGAATTAACAATAATGTGTTTTTTAATTTAGATTATCCACACCACCTGTGTTAAATTAGAAATTATTGAGGGAATCAAGATAAAATATATTGTGTAACAGAGGTATTCTTCAGAGCACACTCCTTGAGGATTAGTAAAAATTAAATTAAAGTCGCGCTTTCCCTGAGAAATAATTAAAGTAAATTTAGTACTGGAAGTAGTTGAAAATAGGGGGGTACCAACAGTTTAAGGAAACTTAAACTGTTGAAGGGGTTTATCAATCCAGGCCAGATAATAAAAAGAAGCCAAAACTTCCAGTGGATTGATTGATTCATTCTCTATCTCTCGGGAACGAATCCTGGATAAAAAATTCCAGGATTTGAGACTTGTGCGTTTGTTAAAGAAATCAGGGGGAACGTACAGTCTAACTCAAAATCAACAATTTGAGTTTTTTCGTTGTAGTACTTTCAATTTTTACTTTCTCACATATACATAGTATAGAGAAAGTTATCTAATGGGTCAAATATTCACATTTGAGATTGATACCTCAATTTACACTTATAACTATAGACATAAGGAGTAGTTCTAAAGAAAGGCATTTAGTAAGGGTGAGCAAGATCTCGAAAATTGAGAATTGTATCAAGGAAAATACTCAATATCATCTCTACCTTGTTAGCGAAACTGATTAATTTCTCGGTTATTGTGTTTGTGATTCGGGCAAAAATTTCCAGATTCATTTTTAAAGTATAGGGTCTAATTAATTTTGTTATTTCCATAGTTCCATTAATTATGTCTCAAAACAGAGTGGAGGGTCCATGAGGTCTCACTGTGGGGACATATAGCCCATCCCTATATAGAATAGAATTGAAGACAAAGTTATTCATACATTTTTCAATGTGTTCTATATTTATTACAGTATTTAAAATTTTGTAGTCATCAGCTTTGGCTGATTTGTCTAGGAGTTAAATTTAAACAGATATATCAATCAGTCTTCTATAGTCCATCTAAGGTGTAATAAAATTAATCAAGATAACGAACACATTGCAAATGAAAAATCCTGAAGTTTCCCAAATTACTCGACACAAAGGTGTGCCAGTTTCCAAATATTTCGAAAGTTACCTGAAAATGACATTTGGGAATCGTTGATACAATATCTAGCTATACTTCACTCTGGAATAAACTAAATACATCCTGATTTTTGCTCACTAATTTCAGAAAATCCCCAAACTAAATATTTTTCATTAGATGAGGCTCAAATTTTTTTACAAAAATTCATATTATTTTGCTTGATATGATATTGATAATTTATTATGTGGATGTATAAATCTAAACTTGGCATGGTAATGACCAAGTGTTTCTAGAATTTTAATATACAATTACAATGTAAGATTAACTATGTTTACATTCCGTTAAATATTTTAAGATTAGTCAAATAATAGTAAAATTTATGTTTACGCATTGCAGTATTACTTCAACCATCATTTTTTTCATGTTTAGAATCATACTAAAATGTAAATTGGAGTTTGTATGAAAGAATAATTTTATGTAGTTCTAAGTTTGAACAACATGTTTGACCACCATACTGTCATTTTCCTACTACAAGACCTAACATTATTTGGTTTATTACGAAAATGACATACTTTTTTCATGTAATAAAAAAATAATACTATTTTTTTTATTATAAAATACAAAAAGGTTTTAACATCTATATCTAAAATTTTATATCATTTTAAGTGGAATTATAAAATGGGATACTGTTCTTTCATAGTATTATTTAATCAAGTATTCATTTATATTAATCATAAAAGAAATTTTCCTTTTTTAAACGGATCAAATTATTTTCAGATTCTGAAGTTATAACAAATGTTTATTTCTTCACCCACTCCATAATAAGTTCAAACTACAATACACTTTTAAGAGAAAAGTTTTTTTCTTTCTTAAGCAGTAATTGAATCAATTAATTAAAGGCCTACATTATCTATTGGGAAGAATTTTGTAGGCCTAGTAGTAAATACAAGATATTTTAACTTAACAGTAATAACTCAGATATTCATTTTTTTTTCTTGCATGAATTAAATTAGCAAATGAAAATTCTCTATCTCACTTTCATTCTTGTCTTGACGATATAAATCTTGTACTCGCTCTTATCTCTAAACTTGTAATTTGTGTTGATATATCTCTCATTCTCATCTTGAAATCACCCCTAGTGTTTAGTTAAACATATTAATAGTTGAATATGTTTGTTAAATCTTTAGGTTATGCCATTTAAAAATGAATGACAATTGTTATAGTATGATGTATATATATATATATATATATATATATATATATATATTCAATTATATATCTAATGCGTAATTGAATGTGTATGTTTTTACAGAATGAAGTAGCGGCAGCTCTAGCTGAAGCAGGTAAGCATAAAAGTTAAATTTTTATATTTAATCTTGTAACGTTTAAATGGATTGTAAGATATTGTTATATTGTTCATGACAGAAAAAATGTTAAGGACCCATACATTTTTAACCTTAACCTCTCGACTCACACGCCTATTATTTACATAGTAGCTCCATATACCATGGTATTTGGCTAGTAATGCAAAATACCTCCCACTCTTCCTCCTCCCCCCTCCTATTCTTTCCCTTACAAAATTTTTCTTAAAATATTTTTTATCATACACAAATATAAAGAGAATATCAATAAAATGTTTGTAAAAAAAATACACGAATAGCAATGTTAAAAATGTATAAAAAGTTAACAAACTACAAAATACATATAACACATAGAGGTAGCAGTAGAATACTGAGCAACAACAAAAACATGGGAGATGTGTCAAGTGATTTTCTTCATGCCTCTATTCACCCTCCCCCCCCCCCTCTTCAAAAGTACAAAGTTACTAGTGAAATATCAGACACTCTATTATTTGTGTATAAAGTATAGCACTAGTAACCCATTATAGGCTAAACATACGCCCCATACGTCATGGTCATTGGCCATCTATGCTACATATGTCCTGGTACTCAAGAGGTTTAGCTCTCAATCCTATAACATTTATTAAATTTGACCTAAATAGATTAATTCCGGCTTGAGTAGGGAGTCTTTTGTAGATGTTCAATCTATGCTGATCATTTTTTTTTCCTTTTGTCATGAACGTCAATATTATAAGCTGCATTGCTCTTAAATAGACAACATAATATTATATCTAGAATATACATACTTGGGAGTGTTAGGATTTTCAAATCCTTAAAGAGCATCTCTCTATGTTTTAATTGGAAATTATTCTTATTTACTTTTTTTGTATGGCAAATAATGTTTGAAAATACTGTTTATTAGAATTCCCCCATATAATCTCGTAATTTAAATGATAATTTGTTACACCATAAAATGACAATTTCAACACTTGGTTGTTACTGTATTTTGCCAATTTTTTTTATTTTAAACAATCATAAAGTAATTTAATTACACACATTATCTATATTATTTAACTCACATTTTATATTTTTCAACCTTGAAAAAGAGAATATTATATATTATCACAAGTATACGTGTATTTTAACATTAATGATTGAAAAAGTGATTTTAGTAATAATTCAAAATTGTATCCTTATTTTAACCCTCCAGCTGGCGCATGTTAATGGGTCTTAAAAATTCTTCGTTCATTTAAAAATTAATAAAATATATTATTTGTATACAAAACCTAACTTATAAGATATCATTTTTCTCAAAAAGATGCATAGAATTCATCTATGTAATAAAAAAAAATTTTTTTGAAACGGTTTTGGAGTAAGTATGTTAGATGTCAAAAATGATATTAACTTTTTTTCAGAAATATCTGTATCACCCAAAATCAATAGCTTACTACCTTTTTCTAAGATATACAAAAGTTTTGTGTAATATTTTTGAATATATTTAGAAAAAAAAATTTAAAAAATTTTTATATTTTAAAAATTTAAAAAAATATTTTACGAAAAAACTGAATTTTCTCTTTATTTTTTCCAAAAAACATTAAAAATAGTAAAATATATTTTATACAGAACTTCTATATATCATTATGTCCAGAAAGGTGCATAGAATTTAGTTGTGTAGTGCAAAAAAATGTTACATGCATCACATTTGGAGTTTTTTGGTCAAATACCAAAAAATCGAGAGTAACGGAGAGTAAAATTTCACAGAAATCGGTTCATAAACCATATTAAAAATTTTTTATCATTTTTTTTAAATATTGATACAGATTTGTAATATATTTGTGGATAAAAGTTGCTAAAAAGAAAAATAAATTTTGAAAATTTTCATTAGACGAGGTACATTTTTACGTAAAATGTGAATATTGACTAACTATATTCAAACAGTAACCAAAAATATAATTTTTATTCTAAACAAAAGTTTTTATTACCTATGTTCTCACAAATATACATAGATTTTATGTGTGTAATGCAAAAAAAATTATATGGAAACATTTATGAGTTATTACGGACGGAATCAACAAATTTACCCTGTAACCGAGGCAAAATTCCACAGAAATAGGTATATAAACCATATTAAAAATTTTTTATGATTTTTTTTAAATATTGATACAGATTTGTAATATATTTGTGGATAAAAGTTGCTAAAAAGAAAAATCAATTTTGAAAATTTTTATTAGACATGGGTCATTTATGATAAAAATCTACCTTCACAATAGCCTAGATGTTGAGGTTAGGGCTGTGAAAAAAAAACCAAAAATATGAAATATCACTAATAAATACACTCTACAAACATTGACACATTTATTATAAGTTGTATATACATTTATATATATACCCTTTTTAACCCTAAAAGAATTGATATTTTATTTATATTGTATTTCAAAGTTGCTGAAATATTGGTAAAAACCATACAAAAGAATTATGGTCTTTCAGTTTTAGTAGCCAACTTGTGAAATAGTTATTAAGTTGACTGCTGAGTACTGAATAACTCAGAAAAGCTCTTGTCTATTCAAGTAAATTACTAAGAATTAGTTTATTATCGATTTTTTCAAATGTTTTTGAACATACAATAAAAATAGAGATAAATTGGTCATCACATTAATGTTTTTTTTTGTAATTCAGTGGTTTTTGAGATATTTGTCATAAATTGTGAATGAATATCATTTTGTAATGGCTAAGTGAAAAATTATATGATTTTGTGGTATACTGAAAACTAATAGTATAAAACATTGCACAAAATTTGGTTTTGATATCTCGATCCGTTCATGAATTATACTTCGATTTTGGAAAAAAGGTGAAAAACAAAGTACTTTTTTACGTGTCATTAATTGAACTTTTCACAGTTGTTAGGCACACTGATCTTGAAATGTCCCGTAAAAACAAATTAATTTTCCTATTGAAGGTTTTTCCATATTTGCTTGGCGTGGCGAAACAGAGGAAGATTTCTGGTGGTGTATTGACAAATGTGTGAATGCAGAAAATTGGCACCCTAACATGATACTAGACGATGGTGGTGATGCAACACACCTCATGTTAAAGAAATACCCAGCCATGTTTAAAATGATAAAAGGTAAGATATACAGTTCTTAGTAGTTTAATCATTATTTTTATTAGTGTTTATAGTTGTTAATATTGCTTATGTACTACAAGCCGGCTCAATCCAGGTTATCAACATTGTGACTGATCTATAATTTTATATGTGTTATATCGTAGTAAGTCTATTTCTTACTTAGTCCATACATCCAATGTTATTTGTTATCAATAACATGGAGCATATTGTATACTTTCAGATACTATCTGCTCAGTATTGTTTTTATTTTATTTTATTTTTTGAGTTCAGTGTTTGGAGGTGTTCTGCTACCTTTATTCAAACAGTAGTTTTAGTATAAGTATACTCTAATAGTAGTTTTCCAATTAACTTGTGATAAAAAAACAAGTCTGTAGTATGTGTTCAACATTCCTATTTATTTATAAGACTGCTATGTGTAAATAACATTCTTGGTTTTTTTTAAATTCTTCAAATAATTATGAAATTTCATATTTATATAATTTTATTTAAACATTTGCCATCATTTGTGTATATAAAACTAACACACATAATTTCGAGTATGTGGATCAACTCTCGTTAGAAAATCGAGTACTAAACTCTTGATAGAGGGGATAAAAGGTTGTTCACCTGGATAAAACCATTATGTAACTACCCTTTTGGCACTAAAACCCCTTATTACTTGACCAGTGTACAAACAATAGTGTTTGCTATTTCTTTTGTTAGTGTACAGTTCTGTTGTTTTGTGGTTTTTCCTGATCACATTTGTGTATAGTCATAGTTATTTTGACCATTCAGACCTAGTTGATGAAAAATGTCTGAATAAACTACATCAATCATAATATCACAGTGACATTTAAATTGTAAAATAAACTGACCCCCCCCCCCCTCTTCTCTATGGATGCTCCTTCCAACCCAACTCCTCTGAATAGATAACAAGATCTACTATTGATATAATACATTCTGGACATGTGTTTATCAATTCAAAACCTGCTTCATATTAAGTTTGGGTTGTTGTGACTTAAGTCATGGACAGAGCATAGTATTTTATGCATATTGAAAACTTGTGTTATAACTAGGGAATATTTTATTTCCAAACATAATTAAATTCCCAACTATACATCATCAACTTCATTCCTTTCTAACCTAATGTAAGATCAAATTTAAATTGTATTCACATTGAAGTAAAGCGTGGACAAAAACAATAGCTTAACATTCTCACGTACAATTTCAGTTACCTCAGATTTTTTGCATGATAGACTTTTCCATTGTACCAGTGACAATTTAATTAAACCAATCATCAATCAAAAGGATTATATAAAAATGAAAAAAATAAGAGATGATGCGAAGACGATGGAAACACTCAGAAGGAAATAAGAAATAACTTGTTAAAATTAAGTTTTCCCAAATATATTTTTCCCAACTATATAACAGTACTATCACCTCAGTTTCTTTCTAACCTATTAAATAGGTATTAATCTATAAAATAATTACCATCAAAATCATTTAAAGTATTCCAATATATTTTTGCGTCTAGTGTTAAGTAATTTGAATACCTAAAGTGTGTGTTCAGTGAAACTAATATATAATTGAGTCATATTACCTATAATGAAGTGCTAATTGTTTTATTTAGTGTAAAATATTTATTAAAAGGATATTTTAAACCATTGTAAGTCATATTGTATTCTAGTATTATGCAACATTAAGTATTATTATCTATATTCCCCAAGAGCCAATTTTTGAACATATTTGAATTATTTTTTAATTAAAATACTGAAATGGTATGAATAAGTGAGTGGAAGTTTTCAATAATTATGTTAGTTACAATTTTGTACAATAAAGTAAATTCCTTCTTAATCAGTTTTATAATATGTTTAATTTGTTATAATCGATGTTGTATGAGGTCTGCGTTTATATTAAAATTCAGAAAAATATTCTTTTGTTAAAGTTGTGTTTGCCTTGTTAATAACCCTTATCATAGCTAAACTGAGTATATTACCACACTTATGCAGTTGGTTGAAATCCCCCAATAACGATTTAGACATTTGAATTACTTAATATTAGCTTCATAAATATATTTTTGATACTTTATATAACTTTGTTAATATTTCTTTTATAGATTAATTCTCATTTAACAGCAACCGCTTCATATACTTTAACATAGGTTTCTTATTTCCTTCTGAGAGTTTCTACTGTCTTCGAAATGTCTCTTACCCTGTCCATTGTTATTTAAACCTTTTGATTGGTTAATATTAGCTTCACTCAATTGTCATTCTTGCAATTAAAAAGTATATCATACAGAAAATCTAAGGTAACTGAAGCACAAATTGTAAAATTCATTCTCATGGATTTTGCTTGCATGTATGAGAATGGGAAGCTATGATTTTTGTCCACAATTTCAACTTTCAATGCAATTTAAATTTGATCTTACATGAGGTTAGAAAGGAACCGAGCTGATGGTAGTGTACATTTGGAAAATTATGTTGTACAAATTAATTATTCCTTAGTTATAGTGTTTTGCTTTGAAAATAGTAAATAAGATGTTTTATTTACAACAGTAGTATACTACAGCTTGAAAATTAGATAGTGCATACAATGTTTCATCAAGGAGGAGTTTTATCATGCACCAAAGGCTTTATTGAATTGCAGTTGTTGATATGTATACTACTTGCTATCGCCAAATTTACTAATTGTCTGAATTATTAAACACAACGTGATGTGGGTAAGCTTAAATGTACACAACTCATTCTGGTTAATTATTTTGACCACTGAGGAGCGGGAAACAACCACAACACTATGTGGTAATTCCAGTTTATTCAATTTATCACTTTGTGTGTAATAAAAAATACCCACAATATATTTCATTAGTTTAGGATAGCTTAAAAAATACTCATAAATATGTAGTAGGTAAAACCAGAATACTCACGAGTTGTGGGTATTTTGTAGTGACCACAAATTGAATCCCCCCCTCCTTTTTTAGCAAACAGAAATATCCACAATACGTTGTGATTATGTAATAGACAAATTCGGTGATTTTGACATTTATAAGGCCGAGTGAAAAATCTGTTTTATTTTTGTTAACAATAGTTTTTGTATACCAAGAATCCATTTGCCATAATGTGATTTTATTAAAGTACAATACATAAAGATACAACACACAAATTATATAATTTTTATAAAATTTAATAATTAAAGAAGGAATACTCATCGCTGAATTGAGCAACCACCTCAAATGACACCCAGACAATACATTTGAATCTACCACTTGTGGCTGAGAAAATTACTCCACCGAGTTAAAGGAATTAGACACCAGAAGTCGTCGAAGATTCCTCTTAAATGATTTCTGGTCTCCAATATTTTTATTATTTATTTGAAATTTGTTAATATAACAAATGTAACACTCATCGGAGAAGGTCGCTTTGATGTCTGGTTATATATTTTTTATATTGAATTACTGTTAAATTTTGCATATAAAATTATTTGAAATATATATAAGTGAGTGAGTGTAAATATCCCCAATTCCCTAAAAGAGTCACTAAATGATTCCAATTTGTGTAGACTTTTCATATTATTGGTTCCATATTTTGAATTATCAGTAATCTCATAAGCTTACATTATTTGAAAGAACCCTAAACATGCATATATTGTAAAAGTACAATAACTTCCTCAGAGAATGATGAAAAGAGTTTAAAATTGCATTCAAGATGTTTCTGGTAAAAAAAGACTTTTTAATCCATTGATAAGTTTACGAGGCATTACTGAATGGAAGAATTAAGTACAGTACAGTTTTTAATTCCAATTTTGATTAATGTCTTGATATTAATCATGTTGATTATTCTGGTTTTAGATTTATTGGACCATTCTTGTTATTAATATACTGGGTGTTTCAAAATGAATAGCGGGGTTTTAACGCTTTATAACTTTTATTACATTAAACTTACCGCTATAAATGACACATCAAATGAAAAAGCAACTCAAAGAGTTTTACAGAAAAGCCTACAAGTGTTCAATGTGAGCACCATTTGTCACACTGCACACGTCAAGACGATATGCGAGTTCTTCCCAAACTTTGATTAGTGTTTCTTGAGTAATTGTTGTAACAGCTGCTTCAATCCTGTTTCTTAATTCGGGAAGGTCAGTTGGTAGCGGAGGCACTTACACACGATCCTTTATGAACCCCCCAAAGGTAGAAATCGCAAGGCGTCAGATCGGGTGATCGTGGAGGCCATACGAAACAAACTCTGTCATTGGGCCGTTTGCGGCCAATCCAGCGATCAAGTACAGTAACGTTCAACCAATCACGTACTTCATTGTGCCAGTGAGGTGGCCCACCATCTTGCTGGAAAATGAAGTTCTCTTATTCATCATCTTTCAACTGAGGGAAGAGCCATAACTGTAGAGTATCAAAATAAGAAGTACCAGTTACAGTTGCTTCGCCAAAAAAGAAAGGTTTATAAACTTTCTGCCGAGATATAGCACAAAAAACATTCAATTTAGGGGAGTCACGTTGCACTTGTACAATCACGTGAGGTTTTTCTGAGCCCCAAATCCGCACATTATGAGTGTTCACATGTTCACTAAGGTGAAAGGTCGATTCATCACTGAAGACGACACTATCCAAAAAATCATCATCGTCATGTAACAACATTTCGTTAGCGAAGTTGGCACGTAAACCATGGTCTGCAGCCTTTAGAGCCTGTAACAACTGCAAAGGACGTAGTTGTAAGTGTCTACATAAAACTCTCCAAACAGTCCTTACAGGAATTGCTAATTCACGACTAGCGCTTTCTAACGGATGGAGGTGAAAACATTGCGTGCACATGCGCACTGTTGCCAACAAACAAAACTGTTTGAGTTGCTTTTTCATTTGATGTATAATTGATAGCAGTAAGTTTAATGTAATAAAAGTTATAAAGCGTTAAAACCCCGCTATTAATTTTGAAACACCCGGTATATATATATTTTAACATTTCGAGAGTAAAGATCAACTCTGATTTTTAAGTGAAAAACGGACAACGTGCAAACTTCAAAACAGCCAACATGCCTAGTGTTCAAGTAACCTAGTGGAAACTAAAACTAGTAACCTAAGAAAGGAACTCAGGGCTAAAATTAGGCTTGAGTAGTCAAAATAACTAAGACTGTATACAAATGTGATCTGAAAAACCACAAATAAACAATATAGCAACACATGAAATAGCTCATATACGAAATCATATACTTGTCAACTGATGACATGACTCTAATTTATGCAAAAACAATTGTTTTATAAGGTAAAGTTGAAGTGAAAATAAAAATCAACTGATTTTCCTGGGATAATTTTTAATTTAATTTTGTATTGTAATAGTAAAATTTCTATTAAATGTCAATTCTGTGTGTGGATTATTCTGTTAAATTGTAATATAACTTATTCAAAATTTTATAATTTTTTTATTGTTGTATAAATATAATTAAGATTTGCCAATCTGCTAATAACTAAAATGATTTAAGGTTAAAATATTGTTTTTTACCTATGTCAAAAGTGTTTAACTTTTTTTTGTCTAACTATGATTGCTTGATTTTTTGTTTAACTAAAAATAATAGTTCGCATATTAAATTGAAGTCTTATTTTAAATTTGAAATCCACATACTTATTATATATTTTCAGGTTGCAACTAAGGTAAAATATAGTGTGTTACGAAAAGTATTCTCAAGAACTTACTCCCGAGTAAATGGAAAAATTTCAAAATTACTCGTGGTCTCCCTGAACAAAAGGGAATAATTTAAATATAATAACTGGAAGGATTTAAGGAGTTTGAGGAAACTTAAACTGTTGAAGGAATTGAACAATCCAGGCAAGAAAAAATAAGCAGAAACTTCCAGTGGATTGTGCAATTCGTTCTGTGTTCGCGTGAACAGATCCTGTAATAACAAATTACAAGGTCTGAGATTGGTGCGTGTTAAAAAGAAAAAGGGGGACACTTACAATCCAACTCGGATAACAGAGCTGAGTTTTATATTATTGTTGATGGCGCCCATATGGTGAAACCTGAACAATTGGTATTTGTACTCATAAGTATAAACTTAATTAGTGTATGAATTTTATAGTGTATTTACATTATATAATACTATTTATGCTGTGTGTGTGTGTGTGTGTGTGTGTGTTGGTCGTCAGGCATAATCTCTTTGCCAGAGTTCACAATTCGAGAGGCCCATAGGGGAGAGGGTTCCATTTGAAGAAAGCATATTTATAAATTTTCCTAGATACACATCAAACTATGGTAATCAGACCTCCACCAACAGTTAGCTGATTTATCCCTTTTGCATGTCAGTCACAAGGGCTTATTATCCTGCCAAATAGATAATAGATGGTTTGGTGTAACTAGACATCCACAGGAAGACCTATAAACTCCATGAACCTCAGAATCTTCCTGACAAGGTTGTCTTGAAAGATTGTCATCTCTTTGTCAACGATCCAAGGGTCTCATTCTTTACCTGATAGAGGCATTCACATTCAAAAATCAAATTCTCTGCAGTTTTCTCTTGCAGGCCACATTTCGTACACAGATGCTCTCAACTAAAATGCTTGTGGATATGTTTTCTCAGGTTTATGCGTTGTAACAAACCCCAACATTTTTCTTATATGCTCTTGCTTAACAAGAGGTCAGATGCAGTTTGCTTAGAGGGATGCACAAAATGAGTGATCATCCTTAAACCCGAGATACTCTTGTACCTCCTCTCATGCTCTTTCTAAGCCAAAGTGCTGATGACTTACATAGCCAGCCTCTTTGATATGCCACAGATTGCTCAGGTCCTTTGAGTTTTGCTGCTGACGCTTTGATAGAAATAGTGTATTTATTCCCACTTGTCCCAGCTTGTCCAAGAACTCAGCAAAGCATAATATCTTGAATCTCCATCCCCAGCCGTGATTCTGAAACAATTTTAGACTAACTTTGATCTAGATTCATAAAAGTTCTGGCTTTTCAAAACTACCCGATTCTCTTTGTAGAGACACATATCCTTAGCCTTGTATCCAAATCTCAAGTTTTCTTGTACACATTCCATTAAGGCTGTAATTTCTGACTGAAACACCATTGGTCATATTAGCATCGGCAGAACATGTTTCTATCCAGATTTATCTCCTTGGATTCTAGATACTCCTGTTCTCCCTTGTTTAGAGCTGTGAACCACTCCAGCTGATACATCGGTATTACTTAGTCAGTTTGTTTTAAGAATAATGAATTATTTTTCTACGATACATTAATTTTCTGCATTGTGATACTCTGCATTGCTTTGTTTTTCTGAAGTGAATAGATGTCTCTAAGAAATCTAATCTTTCTCCTCATCAACGCGATGTAACATTCAAGAAAAGTTACAATAGTAGGTAACCCAATCCATCCATTTTGGATTATAAAATTATACTGTCACACAGTTTCCCTACAGATGGAAGCAATCATGAATGATCAGAGAACAATGTTAGCCTTCTTTTAATCAGTTTACTTCATAGTAAATGTAATGCCAAGATAGTTGATTCATACAATTTGTTTAGTAATCTACGATCGAAATTGAACTGGTATTTATATCAAGTTATCTTCAACAACCTTTTGGCAAATAGATATGCTGATGACAACCAAAACGTAACACTGATGAAAGCATAGAATTCATTACAAACTTTATGTTTAGGTATAGTTGAAGAAAGTGTGACAGGTGTGCATCGATTATACCAACTATCGAAGGCACAAAAGTTGACAGTACCTGCAATGAATGTTAACGACTCTGTGACAAAAACTAAATTTGACAACCTCTATAGTTGTCGGGAATCGATCATTGATAGGTAAGGAAAAAATAACTTTCATGTATTTGTAATGTGTACTACTATTTTGGGAGCGATTTGGTTACTTAAGGGGCGGTAAATGGGTGTTAACTAAAAGAAAATTATTGAGATTAGGGGATCATTACAAAGGAGCCAGAAGTCAGATCTAATTACTAGCTGACTCGTTCTAGTATAAACACTAACACTAACTTGGCCTGACACATCACCATTCAGCTCACATGAGCGATTAACACTAATTAACAATAATTATAATAATTGTCATTATACTTACAGAATTTGTGATCGACATATCTTCCTATCTGGCCATAGATTGATAGATATATGTGAAAAAGTGTGATGATATGGTGGTGTTGTCTCCCGTAACAGTGGAGGAAACAATTAAAAGTAATAAATGAATTTCAAAATAAAAAATTAACCATTTTAAATGGCATTCCTATGTGGCTCTTAACCCTAGAGCTGGCGCATGTTAATTTGTCTTAAAATTCTTCGTTCGTTTAAAAATTAATAAAATATATTATTTGTATACAAAACCTAACTTATAAGATATCATTTTTCTCAGAAAGATGCATAGAATTCATCTATGTAATAAAAAAAAAAATTGAAACGGTTTTGGAGTAAGTATGTTAGATATCAAAAATGATATTAACTTTTGTTCAGAAAAACCTGTATCACCCAAAATCAATAGCTTACTACCTTTTTCTAAGATATACAAAAGTTTTGTGTAATATTTTTGAATATATTTAGAGAAAAAAATAAAAAATGTTACATTTTAAAAATGTAAAAAAATATTTTACGAAAAATGTTAATTTCATCAGTTTATTTTCAAAAATTCAGTAAAAATAGTAATATATATCTTTTACACAACTTCTATATGTCATTATATTCAGAAAGGTGCATAGAATTTAGCTGTGTAGTGAAAAAAAAATGTTACATGTATCACATTTGGAGTTTTTTGGTCAAATACCAAAAAAATCTAGAGTAACGAAGAGTAAAATTTCACAGATCGGTACATAAACCATATTAAAAAATTTTTATGATTTTTTTTAAATATTGATACAGATTTGTAATATATTTGTTGATAAAAGTTGCTAAAAAGAAAAATCAATTTTGAAAATTTTCATTAGGAGAGGTACATTTTTACGTAAAATGTGAATATTGACTAACTATATTCAAACAGTAACCAAAAATATAATTTTTATTCTAAACAAAAGTTTTTATTACCTATGTTCTCACAAATATACATAGATTTTATGTGTGTAATGCAAAACAATTTATATGGAAACATTTTAGAGTTATTACGCACGGAATCAACAAATTTACCCTGTAACCGAGGCAAAATTCCACAGAAATAGGTATATAAACCAAATAAAAAATTTTTTTAGAATTTTTTCAATATATGCAATAGTTTTGCAATATAGTTGTGAATAAATGTTGGTAAAAGTCTAAATCAATTTATACATTTTTTATAAGGGTATGGCTATGTTTATATAAAAAGTGGTACGACTAGGTTAGGTCATTTTTCAAAGATCCTTATATACAACATGTAAATGATAAATTCATACATACAACATGTACATGATAATATCAAACTAAATATATCAATAATATAATGTAATAAGGTGAAATAAAATAAATTTTGTGTACTTACGTTTAGATGGCATCCAGGTATGATGTAGGCTAGGTGATCCAGGTATGAATATCTCCAGAGCTCTCAGGAACATCACGAACCAAGTTACTGGTTAGGAAGGTTTGCTGCTGTAGATTTTATTAGCTTTTGCCTCCAGTAATGGTTGAGGTTCTTGTAACATTTTTGGTGCACACCGGCGTTACACGATGCACACCAAAAACGCGACTTTAGGTCGCCAACCTCAACCCCATAACACACTGCACAAACTTTTTTACAATCGCCTGGCAGTCTTGTTAGTGTGTGTGAGGATAAAGTTGCCGATCTAGTTGCTGTTGATGTGGATGGTTCGTGATGTAATTGCAAAGCAGGCAGGCCCGGAGAAGGAGCGTCTAAATCCATGGCGAAAACTAGACTTTCGACAATATTGACCATGAAAATATGCCGGTTTTTAACGTTTTGATTCTGTGCCTTGTACAGAACCCAAGCGTTGAAAATGGCCATGTCAATAAAATTGTAGACTATCTTACGCCAGTACTTTTTGCAGGTCCTAGAACAAGTGACATGGTAGACACTCTTGTCTTTATTATCAATACCTCCCATAAAGTTGTTGTACCGATGTATAACAAATGGTCTGGCTTTGGCACCACCAAATCTGTTACGTACATCAACGTTAGCAGCATGACAAGCTGTGGTGAGTAAGAACACAGGTTTCCTAGTTTTCTTTTCCTTCTATTTCAGGAGAAGTGTTTCACCTCTCCTGAAATATAGGGATTCACCAGCAGATAGTTCAGCTCCTACCATTTCTTTTGGTAAATCTTTGCTTATTTTGTTGATCGTGCCTATCAAATAGGTTTTGTTCGACAACAAAAATGAGGAAAGAGGTACCTTTGTGTAGTAATTGTCAGTAAAAAAGTGGTAACCTTTCCCCAAACAATCTGATTTTATCATCAAGTCCTTGACAACTTTTTGGGTGAAAGGATCAGTGTCATCGACCAAGAAGTGTCTACCATTGTACAGACTCACTTGAAGAACATAAGAAGTTTTAGAGTCGCATATCTCAAACTTCTTGATTCCAAAACGAGAATGTCTCTTGTTAGGCATGTATTGAATGAATGAACACCGGTTTTTCATCCCGATCATCGACTCATCTATGCACACCTCTTGGCTAGGAACAAAATATGTCTTAAATGCATCATTCAACATATCTATGAAAGTCCGAACTTTATGCCAGGAGTCATGTCCTGGTCTATTCTGTCCCGGATCTTTGATAGATGATAAATGAAACATTGACATAATCAGTTTAAAGCGTTTGAGAGACATCATTCTGGGATAAAAAGCTATAGATTGAGATTCAAAACTAGACCAATAATCTTCAAGATTTTTCCTTGGTGTTAGTCCCATGTTAATCAATAATCCCCAGAATCTCTTCATCTCAACTATGGTTACGTCAAACCACTCAGTGATTCTAGAATGTGGTCTTAAATTACCAGAATCACGCCGTTGACGTAACATTGCTTGTGCGAACTTATTAGTCTCTTCGACCATAAGTACCCATATAGCATGTGACATAAATAGATAAAGAAATGAAATACAGACTTGCCAGTTCTCCGTATTTAGGACGGAGACTCCGTATTTTGAATGAAATCTCCTGTGTTCCGTATTTGCAATTAGTTTCTCCGTATTTTAACCCAATTCAGCATTAACAATAAATATCAGTAGAAAAAATTGTGAAAATTTTTAGTTTGATGCATGTAATGTAGACATTTGCCCACTAAAATATTTAAGCAATTGTTTCGTTTGTTAAGTAAAAGTAAACGCGTGTTATTTTTATCAAGGTCAACCATTAGCTGTCGTATGAATTGGATTCGTTAGATGTCGTGTCTATTCGTAGGTCACTTTCACTAGTCACAGAAAGGCCTACAACTGAAATATAACGGTACATCTTCCTTCACGTCCTTTGTCCTTTGTCCTTCAGTCAACACTCAACAGTTACAGGTTACAGTATACGTTTGAAGTTTAGAACGTGAGTTTCATTGTGTCGTCAACAACAAAGTGAAAGTGTTTGAAGTTTTTGGTGTACTGTTAAATACAAGTTTTATTTTTGTTGTGTGTATAATGTCTAAAAGAAAATACGATTGTGTTTTTAAAAAATCTTTTGCCGAAGAGTTTCCGTCAATACTACAATCGAGAAAAGGCAATATTTATTCCTTTTGCAGTGTTTGTCGGTGTGATTTTTCTGTTGCACATGGAGGTCGACGAGACATCGTGAAACATATGAGTACCGAAAAACACAAGACTTGTGCCAATTCGATTGAGAAGAATACGAAACTTGATTTCAGTACTAAAAAAGAAAAAAACGATATTATAAAAGCAGAATGCTATTTTACACATTTTCTTTTAGAACATAATATTTCTATAAGCAGTTCCGATCATGCGGGTGCCCTATTTCGCAAAATGTTTCCCGATAGTGAAATCGCTAAAAAATATGCCTGTGCTCGCTCAAAAACAACTGCCATAATTCGAGAAATATCAACGAAACATGTTGATACAATTTTAAATATAATTAAAAGATCGCCATTTTGTATTTCTACCGACGGTAGCAACCAGAACGATTCAAAACTTTACCCCATTGTAGTTACTTATTTAGATTCATTAGAGGATGAGTTTCAAATTAAATATGGTTTATTGTCTGTGCCTAATCTAACCGGTGATGCTACAGGATATAGAATTTCAGAACTTCTTTTAGATAAATTAAAAGTTGAAAATGTACCGTTAAACAACTGCATTGCGTTTAGCGCCGATAATGCTCCAGTGATGATAGACAAAAAAAGTGGTGTAGCCAAATTTTTACAAGATGATATACAAAATTTAATTATAATGGGTTGTTCATGTCATTTGATAAATTTAGCAGCTGAAAAAGGAGCTGTTGCTTTACCAATAAATGCAGAAGATTTTATTATCGACATTTATTATTACCTCCAAAAGAGCTCAAAAAGGAAGGAGAGTTTAATTAGATTTCAAAAATTACATGATACAGATATAAAAAAAATTATTAAACATGTTTCGACTCGGTGGTTATCACTAGGTAAATGTTTAAGTAGAATCCTGGAACAATGGGCACCTCTTACCAGTTTTTTTAAAGAAGAGGTTAATAAACCAAAACCATCATCATCATGCAATTTAGACAATTATAAAATTCCAAATTTAAAGCACTCTCAAAACAAAGCTACTGAAAAAGATGTAAATTTAGTAAAAAATGTTAAAATAAACAAGAAACAAATAGGCCTAATAAAAAGTGATTCCTCAAGTAGCAGACCTAGTATAAATTTGTCTAGAGAAGAGAGACTATTTATGTTTATGTCATCTAATTTAAATCATTCTGTTTGCTTCTTTCTTCAATATATTCTGCCAATGTTTGAAACACCAAATACTATATTGCAGTCTAGAGAACCACAAATCCATTTACTCCATTCTATTTTAACAGATTTATTTAAGAACTTGTTGTCAAAATTTGTTAAGCCTTCAGCCATTATGTCAGCTTCATCAATATTTAAAGTTGAATATCATTCAAAAGAGAAACAAAAAACAGATATTGATTTAGTCATAGGAAGTAAGACTGTTGAATCATTAAAACTGGTTAAGGATGCAGACAAAAATATTTTTTATGATTCTGTTCGCAATTATTTCATTAAAGTATGTGACTACATCATTCACAAGTTTCCAATAAATAATGATATTTTGCTGCATGCCAGAGTTGCAAATCTTTCATCAATTAGAAATTCGCCTTTCAAAGTGTGTTATTTTTCATTGATAAATTTCCAATTTTATTGAATGGAGAAGATAGAAATTTAGCAATTGATATACTTCAGTCTGAATTCTGCAACTTGCAACTGGAAGATTTAAGTAAAATTTTAAATAATGAAAGGTTAGACACACAATGGAGTTTGATTAGTAAAATTAAGAGTGCTGATGGCCTATTCAAATTCAAAAATATTTCATTACTAATGTTAAATATTCTAATTATTCCACATAGTAATGCTGAGTGTGAACGCATATTTAGTATGGTGACTAAAACACGAACCCAGTTTAGATCTAATTTAAGTGATGATACTCTGGAAAAAATCTTAACAGCAAAATCCATGCAGCAGGGTCTATGCTATGAGCAGAACTTTGATGATAATTTTTTTTAAAACGCTAAATCTGCATCAACAGTGCAATTTTAGAGAATTTCTAAGCTCTACAGTGTGTAAATATAAATAATTTTTATTTTGTAAATAGATTTTTGTTAAAAACTGTGTAGGCTACTTTAAAAACTTGTGAATAGACTTTTTTGTATGTGTGTATTTCATCTAAAGACAAATAATGTTTAATAGAGACTAAAACTTATGTGAATAACTAAGTTATTGCAGCAGCACACGATTGGCATAGTTTGTATGGTAAGTGGCTATTTAAAAATATATTTACACAGACCTAATTGTATACTTTAAAACTATATATTGCATGTATATGATTAACTGTTTATCACTTGATGAATAAAATATCGTTAGGATACAAAATAAATTGCATCGCTAAAAATCTCTGTATTTGGCAAAATTCAAAGCTGGCAAGTCTGGAAATAGGATTTGAACTACATGGAACATTTCGAGGCCCTACATTTTCTACAGTAAATTTAGAAGCTATTTCCTTCTCCTGTTCTGGGGGATTCACTCTTACCCACGGAACCACAGGTGTTTGTGTTTTTTGTTTTCGTGAGTTTACGTTTTTTGAAAGTGTTGTACGCCGAGCAGATGTAGTGTGTGATGGTCCAGGAAGACCAGAATCAAGTTGTGCTAGTGTAAGTGCCGGTATTACAATTTCTGGCGCATCAAAGCCAAAAAAGTCTATTTCGACAGATGAGTCTCCCACACCAGTAACTTGGGCGACATCATCCTGAAAAGACATCTCATGAGATGAGTCCTCTGAATTTTCATCAGATTCACTAACTCCAGGGAAGTCTTCCCCTGCAGATAGATCGTCTTCAAAAAAAGAGAACTCATCTAATGGTACGCTTTTGGTGGTGATGTCGTCACCTCATCAACCTCTAAGTCAGAGAGCTCTGGGTCAGCTATAAGATCGTCCAACTCACTAGTCGCTAATTTCCTGGATGCCATTTTTTTATATAGTTATTTTTTTAAAATATAAAGTTACATATGCCTAGAAAAACACACCAACACAATATAGCCTATCACTTCTAAAATACCTAGTCTAACAAACACATGTTTTATAAATTGTGGCTAGGCCTATAAAATTAAACCTAAAATATAAAACCTTTCATAATGAATGAAAATAATACACTAGGCCTCTGTGTATTATGAACATAGGCTAATAATAATAATATTTGATCTCACTTCACAGATCATGTTGTGTGTAAGATAGGCCTTGAAATATAAATTATTCCATAAATAGGCTTAGGCCTATTAAAATATAACATATAATATGAAAAATCAATCAATATAATAGACTAAGCAACCCTAAACTTTATTTTAATTGAAGATCAAAATAAAACTAAATATTAGATACGAATCACTCGGTCTAAGTAAAAATAACTTCAGAAAACATGTGTTTGAAGACTAGAATTTCAATCAATGATAATATGAAAACCCACTAAAACCAAAACAATTCTCAAACACAAACACATTTATTACACTTTGTATAAACAAAATAAAATTATAAACCCGGTTCAAGACTCGAAATTATTCACAATAATAACACATATTTAGGACACCTACGTATTTAGCGAAGGCTCTAGGCGAAACGTGGCTATTTTAGAACGGATTTATATTCTTTTTCTATAATTCACTGTTTGTAGAATATTTCATCTACAAGTTTGTAAAATACACGAAATAAAATATGAAAATCTCCTCTTTAGAGCTATGTAAATTTAACGGTAAAAATCTGTGACGTCAAAGTAGAAATATTGGATATTGTCGGTAAACCGCAGGGCAGTTAATTTAGTAGAGCTCATCGTAGAATTTATATAACTCATAAACTATATAACTTAGGATAATTTCGTCTTCATAGTTCGAAAGAGGAAGAAAAATACTATATAATATTGTTTACTTGTAACATTTGGACAAGTTTTACCATTTCGTAAAATTATATGAACATAGAGATGAGATTTGTGTATATATTACGGGTCTGGCAAGTGTCGCAACCTGGCGAAAATGTCAGCGACTTTATCGAGTTCTAGAAAATACAGTTTTTGTGTTATGGATATGGCTAAACTTGGTTATGAAAGACTGAAACATTACCTTTACAATGGTATATTATACATTTTGATAAAATAATATCTACTAGGATAAAAGTTGAATGGCCAAAAATGTAATTTTTAGCGTGTAAAATAGCGTTAAAATTCTTGATTTTTTTTTTTTTTTTTATTTAATAAAAACTATTTTACGTGGAAACATTTGAAAAAGACGGATTTGAAGAGAAAGACGTGATCTATCAAACAGTGTTATGTTAACTCTGACTGACAGAAATTTCGAAATAGGAATATTAGACAAACGAGAGGCAAGTTTTGTTTAAAACTTGTTAACGTAAAACTTAGACGTTACGTATCAAAAATATGCAAATTTTACCAATTTTTGGAATATTCATTATAACTTTTGTGGTATTTTTTGCATGATATGCATCTACGGAACATTAGCTTTCCAACGGTATTTTATTTATTGCGATAGGACAATTTTAAGTGGGCGTAACGTTGAATTGCAAAATACTTGATTTATAGTTGGTGAAGTCATCCATAACAGTTTCCACGACCCGGTCATTTGTTAAAACCGGGCTGTCTACCAGTTCGAGGGTTAAAACTGCTCTACAGAACTAGCAGAGCCACTGGATTTATCTGGTAAATATGTCTTTTTATGAAGGAACTTTTCCAGATTTTCTTAAATGTAAAAAAGTTGTACATATATTTAATAAAGGGGATAGAAAGGTCAATAATAATTGCAGACCTATAACATTATTGGCTGTATTAACCCTAGAACTGGCAATGTAAAGTTTCTTTTTTGTTTAAAAATTAATAAAATATATTATTTTTACACAAAACCTAATTATAAGGCATCATTTTTCTCAGAAAGATGCATAGAATTATTTATCTATGTAAAAAAAATAAATAAAATTATATGAAACGGTTTTGGAGTAAGTATGTTAGATGTCCAAAAAAAAAAGTTAACATTTTTCAGAAAAACCTGTATCATCCAAAATCAAGAGCTTACCACCTTTTTTCCAAGGTATACAAAAGTTTTATGTAATATTTGTGAATATATTTAGAAAAAAATAAAATAAATTTGTTACATTTTCAAATATATATATATTACGAAAAAAGGGGTTTTGTTAGGCTTATTTTCAAAAATTCACCAAAAATAGTTACATTTATGGAAAACACAACTTCTATATATCATTATATTCAGAAAGGTGCATAGAATTTAGCTGTGTAGTGAAAAAAAATGTTAGATGCAAAAAATTTGGAGATATGTCAAAATAGCAAAAAATCGGATTGTAACGGAGGGAAGAATTTCACAGAAATGGTACTGTACACCATACAAAAAAAAAATTGGAATTTTTTTCAACTATTACTAGAGATTTGTAATATATTTGTGAATATATTTAGGGGGGGGGGAATAAAAAATGGATACATTTTCAAAAATACAGAAATTGCTTTACGAAAAAAGGGAATTTGTTGAATTTATTTTCAAAAATTCACCAAAAATTGTAATATTTATGGAAAACCAACTTCTATATATCATTATATTCAGAAAAGTTCATAGAATTTAATAGTGTAATGAAAAAAATAATAATTTTGGAGTCAGTATGGCAAAGAACAAAAAAAAAAAAAAAAAAAACACAAAAATCGAAGGCTAAATTTCACTTCAAAGTCCAATTGAGCATAGATAATTTTGTTTTACATTTTTTTCAAGTATTACAAACGTTTTCTAGTATAAATGTGAATAACAATTGGTAAAAAAAAAATCAAATTCTAAAATTTTCAAAATAAAAATAATGTTTTCTTGTAAAAGTGGAAATCGACTAAAGTTAGGTTAGGTTTGTAACCTCGACAACCTAGGCCTAACTTGTAACTATCTAAAGCTAGATTTCACTAAAATAATAAACTCTACAAACAATAACACATATATACATTTGTATAATACACTTATACACTTGTATAATCAAATAAAACACTCCATATTTGCTTTTAAGCCTATGCTTGTAACTTTTCTAGGTTAGCCCAAATATACACCATTCAAAAACTAGAATTTCACTAAAAAAAATAAACTTTAGAAATAAAAACACATATATTGTAACTTGTATACATAATTTATACATACATTGTAATTTGTATACACAATTGTATTTGTATACACAAACCTTCAGAATAATAGAAATATAAATCCCAAAACAATAAGCGCCACGCTTTTCCATGTTAATTTAGCTGACGATTGTCACAAACTTGGCTATATTCCGAGTTTAAAACAAGAAACTGTAGCCTATATCAAGTAATACCAACTTGTAGAATGAAATGTTCTCTACAACATACTGTAAAGATCGGTTACAAAATATCAATTGAATAATCGATTATCTTATTTAGTATACTGCACCGATCGCCAAGTGAAATTCGTTCCGTTAGGTTTCTACTTTGGTCAAGTAGAAATATCTCGCGAAATATGACAGATAGCAAAATTTGTAAACCACAGATCGAAAGAGAAAGAAAAATACTATATAATATTGTCAACTTATGGCATTTGGACAAGTATTGCCATTTCGTAAAATCATATGAACACAGAGAACAGAATCGTCTACATATTCCTGGTCACGGCAATTGCCGCGATCTAGCGAAAAAGTCAGCGACTTTATCGAGTTCTAGAAAATAGAGTTTTTGTGTGATGGATTTTGCTAAACTTGGTTATGAAAGATTGAATGATTATCTTTACAATGATATATAATACATTTCGATAATATAATATCTACTAGGATAAAAGTTGAATTGAAAAAAAATGTAATTTTTAGTGTGTAAAAAGGAGTTAAAATTCTTGATTTTGTTTAATTTTTATATAATGAAAACTATAACATATATAAGGATTTGAAAAGCACAGATCGAAACAGAAAGATGCGATCTACAAAACAGTGTTATGTTAAATCTGTTTGACAGAAATTTCGAATTGGGAATATTAAACAAAAATGACGTCAGTTTTGTTTACAACCGCTGAGCGCAAATCTTTGACGTTACGTATCAAAAATATGCGAAATTCAGCAATTTTTGGAATATTATTTATAACATTTTGTAGTTTTTTTTTTTTTTTTGCATGATTATGCATCTACGGAACATTAGCTTTCCAACGGTATTTTATTTATTGCGATAGGACAATTGTAAGTTGGCGAAATGTTGAATTGCAAAATATGTGTTTTAATTGAACTATCCGTCATTCATTGACTACGTATGTGGACGTTTGCCAGATGGAAGGTTAACCAAATATTTTGAAAAACTCTTTAAATGGACTTTTTGCCTTTTCTTACTATCTTACTAGATTTGATATGTTGCCGAAAGAAAAGTTTGGGTTTCAGAGTGAAATATTCACTACCGACGCAATTTTTAGTTTAATGGATTTTATTGTCAGAGGCCTTGAGTATATGAAAAAGTTTATGAGTATATTTCTTGACTTGTCAAAGGCTTTTGACTCTGTGGATTTTAGAATCTTGTTTGCAAAGGTTGAGAGATCTGGTGTTAGAATTTTATGCATTAAATCTTTTATGGTGGGTAGAACTCAAAACAAAATGTTCAGGTTGCTGATAAGGTGTCCGGTGAGATTCAGGTTGGAAGAGGAGTCCTCAGGGATCAGTTCTTGGACCTATTCGTTTTATCATTTATATTAGGGATTTGTCATCACAATTAACCTGCCGTTAGTCGGGATGTGAGAAAATTTCTCTCATTTTCAATTTTTTTTTTTATGTCAAATGCGCTCTAGTAGCATTTGGTTGAAACTGTTCAAGGAGTTCCTCCACAAGAGTATTAGAAGCGCTGTTGTAGCGGAAACGAGCTGTTACCCCTACCCGCTTGCCAAGTGACGGAGGGTGAAGTAAGCGAGGTCGTGTCAGTGAGGAGAAAGTTCTACACGCGACTAGTCCTGTGGCCGTCTTGTGAGATTTTTTCTCTACGCCCGACTAACTTTGTGTCTACTTTTAAAATTTTTTTTAGTATTGTTCTTTCTGATATATTTTATAATAAGTAATTTATAGTGTACATTATTTTATAGTTTATAAAACATATTTTATAGTAGTTTATTGAAATCATTAGGTATTGTTCAAATGGAAAAAGAACAAGAATTTCATGTGTTGTGTTGGTTGGATGAGAATTCCGACAATTTTAAAGATTCTGATAGATCCAGTGAACATGATGACGAAGACCGGAATTCTGAAATATCCTGCTCAGTTATTGGAAACACCAGGTGATGATGATTATATTGGTAGAAGCATGGTACTAGCTGATTGAATTTTGACAATAATCTTTTTTCTGAACAATATCTGCCACCTATTACCCAAGTTGTTCCTTTGCAGACAACTAACCTACAGTGTGAAATTCCTATGGATTTAGGTTCAATACATGTTGTTATTAGTGTCAATAAAAGTTTAGCTAATAGTTCTTTGAATCCTATTTGTGACCCTCTAGTTGCTGGTACATGTGATCCTACTGTACGTGAACGTGCTCTTGTTAGTGCAAGTGCTCCTGTTCATGCATGTGGTATTCGTGGTCGATCTAGACAGTGTCGTGTTGCTGTAGGTTTACGTGGTCGAGGAACGTCTCAAAATGATCCACTTGTCCGTCATTGTCCTCCCTTGTGTTTCATTGGAAGAAAGGAAAATGTATTATGGAATATGTTTCATACCTCTACTAACACAAAAACTCGTCCTCAAAACATCATTACAAAATTACCAGGTGTAAGTAGAGGAGCACAAGACTACAATACAGTAATAGAATGTTGGAAAAACTTCTTTCCCGATTCGATGTTGAGGGACATAGTAAAATTTACTAATCAAAAACATAGTCAAATGAGTACAAAGTATGGAAGAGGCTTCCAAGACTGCCAGCTAACGGATGAAACAGAACTATCTGCATTTATGGGGTTATTGTACATAATTGGAGTCAAGAAAAACAATCACATTCATTTGGACGAGTTATGGTCTGTAGATGGAACAGCACCTGAAATTTTTATTGCAACCATGTCACAACGAAGATTTCGTTTGTTATCACAGGCGTTGAGGTTTGATGATAAAGCTACCCGTACCAGAAGAAAGAAGCTTGATAATTTAGCTCCAATTCGTGATATGTTTGATGAATTTGTAAAAAGATGTGGAGAAAGTTATAAGTGTTGGGGAAAATGTAACTGTAGATGAGATGATGGAACCCTTTAGGGGGTGCTCTAAATTTCGTGTGTACATGAAGAGCAAACCATGTATATATGGAATAAAAATCTACGCTACCGTAGACTCAAAAACATTTTACACAGCATTTATGGAGATTTATCCGGGGAAACAACCTAGGGACAGCCCTTTTTATTTACCAAATGATCCTTCAAGTGTGGTAAAGCGTTGCATACATCTAATTGATGGAACTGGTCGTAATGTGACATTGGACAACTTTTTCACTTCAATCCCCCTTGCTAATGATTTTTATGCCAATCACAGACTAACGTAAAGTCAAAAGAAAAATCCCTGAAGAGCTCGTCTGTGTTTCAGAAAGAGCGAGGTGTTCATCAATGTTTGCCTTTTCAAGGCCTCCAAATTATTGTTCGATTGTTTCTTACATTCCGGATAAAAAGGAGAAGAAACTTGTTTTGGTACTATCAACCCTACATGATGATAATACAATTGATGAAAGCAGTGGGGATGCTAAAAAACTCGTTGCTCTGCTATAGGTTAAGAGTTAATTTTAGTTTTGAGTGAATTTTAGAAATGAATTTTGTTAAATATTAAAGTGTTTGGAATTTTGTTTAAATTGTAAGGGAACAATCGTTACAAGTGTAACAGTCAGAAACATTTTATTGAAATTGTAAAGTTTGTTGGAAACATAAGAAAATGCAGGAAATAAAATTTTAATTTTGTTCACAACATATATTTTATTAATTGTCATCCTTTATAGAAAAGCAGAGGGAAATCATTCTAAATTTAAGGTGTTCTTTTTCAGAGGCGATAATTCCATTGTACTATATTTTATTAGTGATAAAATGTGTCCTAATTCCAGTATACAATTTTTACAGATCTGGAGACAAAAAACCTACGCTCCAGAGATTTTGAATTGTTAACCCTCCAACTGGTGGTCGACCACTTTTTGCCTTAAAAGTGGTCGCTTCATTAGTCACGGCTCAATTCACCAACTAAAAAACATGTATTTTGCCATTCAACGTTACGCCTACTTAAAATTGTCCCATCGCAATAAATAAAATACCGTTGGAAAGCTAATGTTCCGTAGATGCATATCATGCAAAAAAAATACCACAAAACGTTATAAATAATATTCCAAAAATTAGTGAAATTTGCATATTTTTTATGCGAAACGTCAAAGTTTTACGTTAACAAGTTTTAAACAAAACATTCATCTCGTTTGCCTATTTTTCTTATTTCCAAATTACTGTCAGTCAAATATAACCTAACACTGCTTGATAGATCGTGTCTTTCTCTTCAAAACCGTCTTTTTCAAATGTTTCCAACTAGTATAGTTTTTATTATATAAAAATTAAACCAAATCAAGAATTTTAACGCTATTTTACACGCTAAAAATTACATTTTTTGCAATTCAACTTTTATCCTAGTAGATATTATATTATCGAAATGTATTCTATACCATTGAAAAGGTAATCTTTCAAAACCAGGTTTAGAAAAATTAAAGTTGCGTAAAATATAAAAACACGACTTGACTGAAGTTGACGTTCATAACGCCAGGTTGCGACAATTTGCCGCGGCGAGTTTTATATAGAAAATATCACCTATATGTTCATATATTTTTTCGAAATGGTAAAACTTGTCCAAATGTTACAAGTTGACAATATTATATAGTATTTTTCTTCCTCTTTCGAACTATGAAGATGAAATCATCCTAATTTATATGGTTTACGAGTTATATCCATTCTAGGAAATGATCCTCTGAACTTTCAGACCGGTTTGCGATATTCAGTATCTAGACAGTCTTGAAGAATCCGATCTTTATTTTTATACAATCTTGTCGTTTTTGATATAACTGTAAAGAGGAGGTTTCATTGTTTAAGCTTGTATTTGAAACACATCTGTACAAGGAAAAATACAAAGGCTGTGGTACTTTATAAAACCAAGAATAACCTCAAATTTGTTACTTCGATCTCGCAAGAACTTTGCCGATGTGGAAATTTCAAAGTGTAATAGCTTTGTGTTTTTGTAGTGAATATAAGTTTCATGAAGTGATTTTTTTATTATAATTTGTTTATACAACTTAAAATAAATGTGTCAATGTTTGTAGAGTGATAATTCATATTTTCGGCCTATCTAGCCAAATCTAGTACTATTCAGGCCTAGTTCTAGATTTGCTTTTGGAACTGTTAGTTTCAAGAAACGATTTATTTATTATAATATGTATATACATAATATATAAATGTATATACAACTTATAATAAATGTGTCAATGTTTGTAGAGTGTATTTATTAGTGATATTTCATATTTTTGGGTTTTTTTCACAGCCCTAACCTCAACGTCTAGGCTATTGTGAAGGTAGATTTTTATCATAAATGACCCATGTCTAATGAAAATTTTAAAAATTGATTTTTTTTTTAGCAACTTTTATCCACAATATATAACAAATCTCTAGGAATTCTTCAAAAAAATCAAAAAAAAATCTTTTATATGGTTTATGTACTGATTTCTGTGAAAATTTTCTCTCCGTTACTCTCGATTTTTTGGTATTTGACCAAAAAACTTCAAATGTAATACATCTAACATTTTTTTTCACTATACACCTACATTCTATGTAAATGCTGAAAAACATAAGGAAAGGAGTAACAAGGGGGAAGGGGAAGATCCTCCCATGGTATTGCCAAAAAAATATTAATGGTTGGTCTGTAAATTTACATATAATTCTTAAATACTATTGCTACTAAATACTTTAACAGTTTGTTTGTTAAATTGATTAGAAAATTCAACAAAATAATTTCTTCTTTTGGGGGGGGGGATTGTTATTGGTGTTACTCTGTTTGCTAAGAAACAGGCCCTTACTTAATTGTATATTTATGACAACACAGAATATAATAAAAAATATTGGCAAAATCCTATTCTTATAAACTGTTTTTGTACAAGAATTAATATTGATATCCTTAAATAACTGAACTAAGCAATTTGAATTTACATCTTTCTTAATTTTAAAATTAAAATTGCAAATATTTATAGTTCCTTTTTGCATTTCTCATTATGCTCCCCTTTAAATTGAACAAAGTATTTTCTATCAGTTGTTAAAACCAAATGATCCTCAAAGTGTGTTCCATTGGATCCATTTACCTGTTTCTTTATGATAAATCGGGTGAGCCAAAACTTTTTACTGTTAAAAAATGTCTGTCTGTGACCCCAATGGCATTTGAATATTAATTTAAGTGTTGATCCTACTGCATTTGACTGTACTGTCGCCACATCATAAAAATAGTGTAAATTAATTTTGTTCGCTTCAAATGGTAAATGTATGTATGTGGGTAAGTTACTTTTAATTCCTCTTAATATTTACAAAAATGTATTTGGTGGCAATAATTTTAAATTAAGCTTCACTGTGTGTATGCATTGTAAAGCATTGTTGTCTGAATTTCATAATTTTCAACTTTGATTTTGTAACTAAATATTCCAATGGTCAAAAAGAAATGTTTAATCGTAATATATTGTAACGATATCATGTTATCATTTATAAATAATTGTGATTAATGATATCTAATGCTAAATATTTAAATAACTCATGTAAAAAAAAAAAAAAATAATAATAATAAATATGGAAAACAAATATTATTTGATGAAGGGAATAAGCGACAGCTGTCAGCTGCAGTTTATGATTGGAAATGTAACAGTATTAAAAGAAATGTACGTGTCAAGAATAAAAATAACAGGGGATTCTTTAACCTTGGAGGAGCAAATGCGCCTACAAAGAAAAAACATTCGAATAACGGGATCTTTAGGCAAAAGGCAGATGTGTTTCAAAATTGTATAAAAAGAAGGGAAAAACAAAAAAATGAGAAATCGAAGGGAAAGCTAACGTCTATAACAGTACTTCGAGTAGAAAGTTCTAACTGTTTTTCGAAAATACAATAACAAAAAGAAGAAAGTAGGTCAACCAATCGAATGCGATCCCACGTTAAAAAACCAACGTGCAGATTTGAAACCCACCACTAAGGAGAGAAAAAGGCATGTGTTGTGAAAGTTGAAGGATTCTAAACGAATCAGCGAGGAGCACGCGAAACTCGTGTTTCACAGAAGGGAGGAAATTCGGTAGTGGCCGAATTTGCGAAAAGAGTGTAGTCTTGAAAGGGAAGCCGGAGAGTCAAGTACTGGGTCCAGAGCAGTCTGATCTGTGGTCCGGGAATTCTTGAGAACCGTTGACAAAAGAGGCAAGACGTCTCTTGAGTCAGCTTAGTAGAGTAGTTGTGTTTAAGAGTCAAGTAAAAGGATTAGTTAAATTGCATGTAAGATGTAGTGGAGAGTCAAGCAGAATTCTAAAGGGAGTTACGATCTACAAGAGCCAAGGAGTTAGCATTCATCGCCAATAAGGAAGCTGGGATCAGAGTCACTCGAGAAAGCCAGAGAAGGAAGTTAAAAAGTGCATCAATCAGTGTGGTGAATTAATAAAGTAGAGTCTGTAATTGTGTTGTGTAGTGTACTGTGAAAATCGACCAATTGATGGGAGCGACTTCTTGATAAGTACAAAGTTGTTATCTATTCTTTAATTAATCATAAATAAATTTCACTTTAATTGAGCCAGAAAAGATGCCGACCCGAGTTAAGAGTTAATGCTAAATAGAATGATCAAACTGAGCAAACCGTGGCAATTCAATAAATGTTAAAGTACAGTTAAATTGTAAGGAGTATAAAATTCAAAGGGAGTTATTATTAGCAAAAGAAATTCAATAAATGTTAAAGTAAAGTTTTCCACATTGTAATTTGTAGAAAAGTTATAGGAGTTTCATTAGACCAATAGATTTAAGATTGATATAAAATTATTGTGTGTAAATATTCAAGGAAAGGACATCTACAAGACCTTGAATATTGCCTAAAATATAAAAAATAAAAAACCCATTGTAAAAGAATAAATTAAGTTAAGGAATGACTGAAGAATGAATGGAATTAGTTAAGAACCAATGGAATAAATTTATGTAAATGTTCTTTTGTTATAGATTTATATTTCAATAAATTGGAATAATTCAAAAGGTAAAAGTTGTGTTTGTGTTATTAATTTAATTTTAAAAATCACAAAAAAAATTTAAAAAGAAAACTGTTATGTTATATTTGGCACCCAACATTTGGGGCAAGTGAAAGTAAAGTAGAGGACTTTTATGTTATATTTGACACCCAACGTAAGGGCAAGTAATAGTTAAATTGGAAAGAAATATAACTTATATGTTATAATATATTATGTTTAATATATATAGTGTATTAAAATCCTTTCCTAATTGTTTTGTTAATTGTGATACTATCCCATAAACCTCTCCTTTGTAATTCAATAATGTGTCCTTCAATGTTCTTATGTTATTTGAATTTGAATCTACGTGTGAATTCGTGTCTTTTAACTACTGGAAATTGTTCGTCAAAGCTGTGATAAATGTCTTCCGAGAAATCTCATAGGTCTATTACTAAATTACTTACGTCCAGTAGCAATCTTGTGCTTAGTATTTATTAATACTTCATTACAGCTGTGTCGGTATAACATATACCATCATCAGATGAAATAACACATTTACACAACACACTGATACACATTGCACAAAAATAAATAAACATAAAATATTTGGTACTGCAGTACAGGTCGAAAATAATATAAAATAAATTTGAGGTAATATGGCCACATCTTGCTAATGTAGTGGTCAACTGTTCACTGAGGATTATACAATTTATCTTGTTGACAGTCTAAAACTCATAATCCTTGACATTCTTATCTAATGTAACAAGCGTATCATATAGACAGTTAGATGCAAAATTCAATTTAACATTTAATAAACTGTCCGGGTTGGTTTTGAATTGTTTGTATATTTGGTACTCTTCTAGTACATCCATAGTTCTGCTTTTGTTTAGAATGTGAATGATTTCCAGATTACTAGCAATGTCTGTGTATTTATGGTGGTTGTCTATCAAGTGTTCAGCGTAATTAGAGCTTATTTTAGATAAGTTATTATGTGGTAAATGTTCTTTGAACCTGGTTTTAAAACTCCTTCCAGTTTGACCTATATATTGCTTATTGCAATTGTCACAATGTAATCTTTATACACCACATTTTGTGAATGGATCGTTGACAACAATATTGGTGTTGGGATGAAAAATGTGGTTTAGGCTCCCAGAAGTTCGGTGTGCTATTGTATATCCAATTTCTCTAAAAAGGTTACGGATAGAGTGTTCGAGGTAGCTGCTATATTTCATAGACACATATTTTGTTTTGGGTGGAATTTGTATTGTGTTTGCCACAGTGAGATGGGATCCATTGGAATAGTATGTTCTTACCGATTCTTCTCAGTGATATCATTACCCATAAAAAAAAAAAAATCAAAGGCAATAAAAATAATTTTAAAATTAAAGCATAAATAGTCATTCAGAGGTGCTTTTAAGGATTTGAAAATCCTAACACTCCCAAGCGTGTATATCCTAAAAGTAATATTATGTTTTCTATTTAAAAGCAATGTAGGTAATAGTGATACTGGAAAATAAGTGGATTAAATATGATCAGCATAGATTGATGTACAAAAGACTCCATGCCGAAATAAGAATTATTTTATTTAATACTTTTACTGAGCCTCGAAAGGTAATAGCCAATAGAAACCAATTTAAATCAGTTTTTTTTTTCCTTTTTTTTTGCTGAGCAAGATGCATTTGGTGGGTTAATTTTGTTCATAGTCACTGTTGATTGTGTTTCTCTGTCCTCACTTTATCCAACTTATATGTATGATGTATTTGTCTTGACTATATATTGAACTATATAATTGTAATTTTCATATTTGATTTGTTTGTTTGATTATTAAAACTTTTATTATATTGTGTCATAATTTAGGCATATTGTTGTTGACTTATTTTATGTTTATGAGACTCTGCAAAATTATATTTGTCAAAAAAAGTAAAGAAGTAAATTGTTTCTAGTGTTTGATTAGAAGCTTATTTTTTTGATATTTTTCAAGCAAATTCCTAAGTCGCTATCTCCGAAAAGGTATTTTTAAATTTAAAATAATAAAAGCTTAAAATTTGTTATTTATTTTGAAATTTGTTGCTCCTTCCCTCCTTTATGGTTCAATAATTTGAATTGTTCCTATCTATTGATCAGTATCAATCACTTTCCTTATATTTTCAAAATTTATAAACTGTGTTCATACTTTTGCTACATTTTTTATATATTATTTTTTAAATTCTATTTTGTATAATTCTAGCTTAAAACGATCAACAGATGTGATGTTTGGAGGAAAACAGGTAGTGCTGTGTGGATATGGTGAAGTAGGGAAAGGATGTTGTCAGTCCCTTAAAGGTCTTGGATGTGTAGTTTATGTAACTGAAATTGATCCAATATGTGCACTTCAAGCTTGGTAAAGTATTTCTTCATTTAAGGATAAGTCAGAGTCTAGATAAGGTTATGATGTACTGGTAAATGGTAATAATATTGCAATGGTAGTAAAATATAAAACTGTAAAAATATAAAACTATAAATATAAAGTTTAATAACGGTCCAAAGATATTGAATAACTTTCTCACACACACATTCACAATCAAAATACTAACTAAACAAAACTATTTTTTGCAGAAATTTTAGTTCAGTAGTTGTCAGTGAAGATAAACTATAGATGTAGTTGTTAAAATAATATTGAAATAGGGCCTAAACTTGCTATGCTTGTATTATGATTTACATGTCCTCAGTGTAGATCATATTTGTTATGAGGTCAAGGTTCATTTTTTTGTTTTTACCAGTTATTCCTGAACTTGACATATTTCGGGACTCTTTTTTTTCACTTTGTTTGATAACTAATTTGGGGATAGCTGGTATAAGGGGAAAAAAAGAAAAGATTTTTTTCAAAATCGAATGCAATGATTTTGATCAAAATTTGTTAAAAAAATATTGGACACTATCTCTCCAATAATGTTGTTTTACGAGTTATCGGTAAAAAAAAATAAAAATCTGCCATGGGGCTGTTTTAAAAGATGCAATTTCTCAAAATCAGTTGTACCAAATTTTATTCAAGTTTTAGTAAATTGTGAACATTAATGACCTAAGCACATCTGCAAAATCGGAAGTAATTTTATGGTTCAGGAACAATAATAAAAAAATTAACCCAGTCATTAAAAAAAGATTGATTTTAATCAAATACGATTATCGCTGAGGGAGCAAGTTTAGATCCTATTCAAAATAATAATGTTTTTGTCAAACAATGTCCATGGTTCGTTTTTATTTGGTTTTGAGGATGGATAAGTGAGAAAGTTTTTGCACTGTTTATTCTAAAGTGTACAATGAGCATTTAAAGAAATATAAAGATATACAATTCACTTTGAATGAAATAATTTTAATTAAAAACACTTGGAAAATCCTGTGTTAAGATAAATGATCAAGTGTTGCTGCAATTCTTGTAATATTATTCTGAATTAATGATCACTAGAGTAATAGATGTATTTCCTTGCAACAATATAAACATTAGTAACTAAACTATGAATTTACAGACACTGTATTTTTCATTTTTACAATTATTTAATCTGTACTAAATTTACACAACTTGTCTATATGCTTTCAGTATTAATTTGATATAGTGATTACTTTTTAAAATTAAATAGTATACACTAATTTGACCATGTCAATGTATTAAATTTAGATATACATTTAGATATACATTTAGAATATAAGCCAGTTTGATTATATGTAAGCTTACTGTTCTAAATAGCTAAAATATAATAGAACGTGTACAATTCAGAAATATTTAATTAAAATTAGAAATTAAGATAAAGAAAAAGACTTAATGAAACAATACTGGTTAAGAATTTTCATGATTCTATGAAAGCAATCACATTTATCACATCTCATGTTATCTTCTAAGGATGTGAAAAGAACCTATAAAATCCTTTTTGGGAAAATTTGTCTTCTCATTTTACCATTTTTAAGAAATTTTTAATTTTTAACTGAACCCAACCTATATCTTTGCTAATCTGTACGAGAGAATAAAATTTGGAGTGGTATATATTTTATATTATATGTAGTATTATACAAAAATTGTATCTTGTCTAAGGCAAGAATAAAAATAATAATAATTACTCTACTGAAAAGCTATCTAGCAGGCCTAGGCTCTTCACTGGTTGTTGTGTCATGGAGTTTAATTTAGTTTTTTAAAAAATTCCATTTGGCATGCATGATCACTAGGGGTGTATGAGCCCAGATTTTTTAATCCAAGCCGAATCTAGGGTATATCGAGCTGAGCTTGAGCTTTAATTGAGCCTATAACGAGCTCGAACTTTTATTAAGCCTTTTAAGGAGCTCAAGTTTTTTTAAAGTTTCCGATAAATTTTAGATTGAATAATAATCGCTATAATGTGGATTTTTTGTTTTGGAATGGAGAATGCGGAGAAACCAGTGAAGTGGGAAAGGTAAAGTATCTATAATTGACACTCTCGAAATAGACACTCTCGATCGAACTAAAGGATACAAACTTCTTTTGGTATGAAATTATTTATACGATTCCATTTCATTTGCATATTTTCTAGATTTGTAAATAAATATTTTGTTAGTTCAGAACAAAAAAAAAAATCTAGCCGAATAAAAGAAAAAAACTTTGGGTTTCGTAAATAAGAGTAATAAAATTCACGAATATGTGAACTTACCTAGTGCGAATTTCAGTTAACTATTTTACACAAAATTTAAGTATTTAATAACATAATTAACAAAGTGTTATCACAATGACTAGTATTAAGCCTAGTAGAAATGAGGTGGGAGAACTAGTTCACCTTGAACGGGTGTATTAATTTGTTATCAGGCCTATGCGCCTCAAGAGACAAAATGTCCCGTACACACATATTTTACTGTCTCCTGTAATAGGAGAAAGTACGGTTTACATCTTACTTTCATAATAGTACAATTAATTCTGATATAACTTTTGATCATTATTTGTAAAAAAAAACTAGCTAAATTACTAAAAAACTGAGAAAACTTTTTTTTTCAGAATTGGTTTAATTTTTTATTCGAAATCGAAAATGATCAAAGATTGTCAAACTGGAAACCAAACGTCTTATATTTTGTTTTAATGTCTTACACTTTATAAAAATCTGTGTGTAAAGCTTGGCTTAGGGTAATGAAACTGTGTAGTAGGAAGTCTTATGTTTTTAGGAAAGGCTATGATTATCGCCAGTTAAAATAAAAACCTCCAAAAATTGTAGGAAGATCAGACACAGAACTATCTGAACTTATGATTAAACTTGCCTTATCGTATTAATAATTTCCTTTTTTACAAGTTGTATAAACAAGACAAACCTTTGGAAGAAGAGATATTTGTAATTGGCAGGAAATAGATAAGCTTCATTCATCCTGTTGCCTTCAACATTTATCAAATAAAACATAATACAGAAAATAGCGTGTGTATTTGTTGTTCATTAGGTAAAGGCAAACATTGGATAAATTTGAGATTAAAAAAATATATGTACAAACCGTAATGAAGAAAATTTGAAATTTAAAAAATATATATTTACGAACCGTAATGAAGAAATCAAAATTTTTTAAAATAGACCATGTTCTATATTTAATTACCTTACAAAAATAAATTATAATTGAAGAATTTGCAGGTATTTTGGTAAAATTTATCTCTTTAAAGAAAAAGTATATGCTAAAAAATTTAATTTGTAATAGACAAGGCGATATCTGTTTTGATTTGTATGTTTTCCATATGATCGAAATTTGTTGCTTTAATAGCTCCAAAATGTTACTAGAAATGATAATTTCACTATACACTGTTTCAAAAACGTGTGTTCAACTTTTTAATAAACAAAATGTTAGAAAATCGCTAAAAGTTATTATTTTTTTCCCGTCTTTCCGTTAGTATGCCTATTCATTTTTGAGAAAAGTTTGAGGAAAAAAAGTTTCGTAATTAAATTTAACACAACATAGCTGGTTTAAAGTCAAAAAATATATTATTAATTAGAAAAAATAGGAAAAAAAACAATTTTTTAAATGTTTAAAAAGCAAACCATTTTGCGAATTTTTTTCTTGTATTTAGATAATAGGTAGGTCCTTTATATTTAGCCTAAACAACTTTTTCGTACTATAAATCACTACACCAAATTTCATCAAAATCGGTCTAATAGTTTTTGCATAATAATTTTGGAATCCAGATTTTTGAACGAGCGATTTCAATCTTGAATTTCTTATAAATTTTAGTATCTTCAATCGTCATTTTATCAAGGTTCCACATTTGCGCAAGATTTGAAATTTAATACGTGGAAAATACTCAAAATGACAAAGATATTTGTTTTAAAAAACACCCTCATACCATGGTAGTTGCACCGTAAACTATGGTTAACTTTGATCAATTATAAGTTTGGAACAAATTGACGAATAATCTCTTTTTCTTTTCTTTTTTAAAAGAAGCGTCTTTCCAAGTATTTTTAATATGAGTTTAAATATGAGTATATAATTCACAAAGTTATTTTATTTGTTTTATATTCTTTATAATCCTATGTAGAACTACAAAGTCTATTCGCTTTTTATGAATTGCCAATAAATATATATATATATACAGAGCAATTCTTTTTGTTTTGTAGAACCACTACAGCGCTGTTTCGCCGTTCACAGCCGGCTTTGTCAGGTGTAGGCTTAACACTTAAATTAAACACATAACTACACTGAACACACACGATAACATGACATAAAATACAATATAAAATAATATTATATAATATATAATAATAATATATTATATAATATAATATACAATACATATAACGACGAAGAGATTTTATATTGTATATATATATATATATATATATATATATATATATATATATATATATATATATTAACCTCAGATAGATTTTATATTGTATTTTATGTCATGTTATCGTGTGTGTTCAGTGTCGTTTTGTGTTTTATTTAAGTGTTAAGCCTACACCTGACGAAGCCGGCTGTGAATGGCGAAACTGTGCTGTAGTGTTTCTACAAAACAAAAAGAATTGCTCTGACTACTGAAAAAGGTAACTAATATATATATTTTATTATTTGTTTATAAGCCCAAAATTAAACATATTTTTTAACATTTAACATGGCTCTCAATTAATTACCGGATTTCAATTTTCACAATTCTATTTAAAAGCTTGAGTGCTCTTTTATTTGTGATTAAATTTTCAAGTATCTAAAGACTTTAGTTTTGTCTCTGTTAAACTTTGAAAAATTGCAATCTTCTCTTTTTAATCTGGATTCCAAAATTATTATGCAAAAACTATAAAACCGATTGTGTTAAAATTTGGTGTGATCATACCAAAAAGTTCTTTTTTTGGCCAAATATGAAGGTCATACGTATTATCTAAGTACACGAAAGAAAATTCGCAACAAGATTTGGTTTTTGCTATTTTTGCAATATTAATAATATATTTTTCGCCTTTAAACCAGCAATGTTTTGGTGTAAAATTTAATTACAAAACTTTTTTCCTCTTAAAACTTTTCTCTAAATTGAATAGTTTTTGAGGTATACTAGCGGAAAGAAGAAAATAAATTTTTTAGCGATTTTTTAATATTGTTTAATAAAATGTTGAGCACACATTTTAGAACCCGCGTATAGTGAATTTAAAATTTCTCGTAAAATTTGGAACTATTAAAGCAAAATTTTTTGAATACATGGAAAACATCCAAACATGAGCATTTTGAAATAGATACCGCATGGATTATAATCACTCCTCCAGAGCTTTTAATGGGATTAAAAATAGTTTTGACCGAATACTATACTCAAAAGTAAACATAAATCTAGTTTCATTTTTCCTATTCATTTTACTTTACATTCTCCTAATTAAATGTTGTATAAATTAAAAAAGAAATGTGATAAAGGAAAAGTATCAAAGATATATGTTATGTAATAATGGATAGACAACAATGTGTTGTTATCAGTAGAATAAGCCTAGATGGAAGAACTAGCTGGTTATTGTTGCTTTATCAATAAAGCAGGACAAAAATTTTAATTCGACTTATTTATTTTTATTTTTCGTAGTAAATATGTATTATTCAGAAACTCTTGTGTACAACTTTATAGTACAATTCGACTAATGAATAACAGTTTCTTAGTTAATATCATATTAAACACAAAATTGGAGAAAATGGGAATTATTTTGCAATCAGAAATAATTAAGGAATGTCAAACCGGAAACTAAATGTTTTAATGTTTGCTTTATTTTATTTCAATTTAGACCTACAGAATTAATAGCAACAGATTCTCAATCAAAATTGACCATGGACTGATTTCTTGTAATCACGCAAGACTAAAAATCAGTACAATAGTGTATTTCATCATTTAATACATTTTAATTTTACGGGAAATTATATTATTACGATAAAAGAAAATTATTTGCCGCTGATTACAGGTATTCGATAATATGTTTAACATAAATATTACTTGTCACTGTGAACTGCTGTGAGTTGTGTATGATTGTGGGAAAAAATCGAATGTAGACCTAGAAGTGGTGGGTGTGCTTGCGCAGTAAGAATTTTACAACTCTAGATTAGCAGCGGATGTTTGGTTGAATAGCCAGGCATTTACAATTGGAAACAATTAAACTAAGTTTAGTTTACTTGAATATTATAACTTTGTGATTGTATTTTCATTATTTAGCATTTTGTTTACAAAATTATTAAAACGGGAAAGTTTTCTACTAGACTTATATTTTTGAACAGTTGAACTGGTAAAACCATTGTATAGGGAAGGTTGAATGCGGTTAAAATATGGATTGTTTAAATAGGTTTACAATATCGACCACAGAATCTGAAAGATAAATGGGAGAAACTATTCAACTCGGAGGGACGGGGGGGGGGGGCTCACAGCTGTTTCTCGTATACAACATTAAAAATATATTTTTTCATAATTTTACTTCCTTTACAATAAATTATATTTGCAAAAATTAAAATGTGAATAAAATGGTGAAAAAAAGTTTTTGTTGGAATAAGATGTATAATATGGGATATACAGCAAACATGTTCAAGGTCAATCAGTTTTCCCACCACCGTATTATTCGCACTTGGTTAGGTATATTATCAGTTTTTGGTAAACTAGATGTATTGGACCGTTGACACTCTGTTAAACCTTTTCTCCTCTCTCCCCCCTCTCTCTCTGTCTTTCTTCCTCTCTCTTCCTCTCTCTCCTGCTTCTTTCATCTTTCTTATCAGATTATATAATCGAAGTTATATTAAAATAGCGAATAAGATTGTTAAGACGGCGAATAGAGAGCATATCCTTACAATCTTTTTGTTTTCAATTTGCTGACATGACAAAAACAGTTTTTCACAACAAAAACCACTCTATTCACGTTTAGTACTGTGTCTTCCACAGTATTTTCAGGATGGTTTTCTTCATTATGTAGCAAACTTCCCAATATTCTCAATCGATAATTTTATTCTTATACAATATTTTGAAATAAACAATTATTTCAGTTACCGTCTCCAGTATTCTGATTTACTGTTGTATTACTATACGACGGCCGTAAGTGGAGACAGGAAGTGAAATAATTGTTTATTATTATCACTATTGGGAATGGCGACAACCAAACATTATTTTTTGAATTATTTTTTATGTATTTATATTACGTGTAAAATAATAAATTCACACTAAGTAGTTTACATTTTTGCGAAAAATTTATGGTTTGCTGTTTTTTGCACGAGTTTTGTTTCACAATTTTTTTTTTACCAGACTGATTTTCTTTCATTAAATACTACGACTTGCAACTGTTACTTCATAATCCAATCTTATTTTTCTAAACAAAGCTCTACTTAGTGTTTGTATTCCTTGTTTAGAATCAGTAATGTTCATTTCCTGCCTATAATTATTATCAACTTCTTTTTTTAATGAAGATGTAGGCATAAAATCTGGCGCATGAAAGAACATGTAAACTAAATTGTTAAACAGTGCTTTATGATATAAAGGCTAATGCAACACAATCAACCTGTCTCACACCTGTATAAATTTTTGACAATTCACTAGTCCAAACTACAGCATGAAAAGCATGTGCCTTCACCAATTAAGCCACACCTCTCCATAGTAAATATGAACTTATAATTATGTTTTTGGTTGTCATAAATTATCTATAGGTATATAAATAATTTAATTTTCTTCTAGCATGGATGGTTTTCGAGTTGTAAAGTTGAATGAAGTCATTCGCACCATAGATATTGTAGTAACTGCAACAGGGAATAAAAATGTAGTAACACGAGAACACATGGATAAAATGAAAAATGGTTGTGTTGTATGTAACATGGGACATTCAAACACTGAAATTGATGTGGTAAGTACAGTTGACTCAATTAATGTTACAAATGTATTTATTTTTGGTTTGTTTAGTTAGTTTTGTCCCACTTTAAAATGACCATGAACAGTTAACTTGTTGATATCCTGCATTTACCTAATAAACATTTTAAATTGTAATTCTGAATCATTAGCTCTTACTTTGTTTGTAACTTTTTTTTTCAATTTTACCTGCTTATGGAAGCCATATAATAAATCTGAACGCTTGTATGATCCTAATAATAACATTTCTCATAGTAGATACATGACAGCACTGTATTTTATGATATTGGTAAACTTCATGTTTTATTGATTTAACAATACTGTACTATAACAAAAATAAGGTTTTCAGAATATTTTTTATTTATCTAATTTATATTGCTAGTCAGAATAATAATTATATTAATTTATGTCGTTATTACTATTAGTTATAAATAAATATTGAACTTGACTTGTGAGATAATAATAGATAGAATAAAACTCGAATACAAGATCTCACAAAAATTATGTTTACTTAATCAACATGTGATTAAGTAAATGTAATTTTTGTAAGATCATGACGTGTTCGAGTTATATTCTATCTATTACCATTAATTGATCATTTATAGACATATATACTGGTGGGTCATAAGTCAGTTAACAAAAATCCATAATTGTCAATAAAAAAATTATTTAGAAGGACAAGGCTACAAATAGTGTAATTTTACAAAAAAAAGACACAGTATTTGTAGACTAATCTAATACATTTTTAACATGTCTTCTTTCTTTTTCGAGGCAAAATCGACAATTCTTTAACAAGAAAACACAAATTTTATTACTTAAATTCAGTCAAGACAGTCACTCGAATTCAGTTTGTATTCTTTGTTTTAACCCTGGAAGTGGCATTGTTAATGTTTTCCATTATTGATCATTTTTCAATACTTTTTTTTTTAATTCACAAAAAAATAGTAATATTATCCAAAACCCAACTTCTTTATGTCATTTTTCTCAGAAAGGTCCATAGAATATATCTGTGAATTGAAAAAAAAGAAGTTAATATTTGATAGTTTTGGAGTAAGTATGTAAGGAATCAAAAAATGTGAATAAAAAAAGTAAAAACTTCACGGAAAAGTGTATATAAACTTTTTTTTTTCCAAAGACATTAAAAAATATTGTAATATAGTTGTGGATAAAATTTGGTAAAATCAAAAATCAATTTATAAAATTTGTATATGGAAAAAAAAAAATTCTTTACCTAAAAAGTCAAAATTTGTTAAAAAGTTATTCCTAATTTGAAAAATCACCAAACAGTAATATTATGTAAAACACAACTTGTAAAATATCATTTTTCTCAAAAAGGTACATAGAATTTATCTGTGTAATGAAAAAAAAATTGTAGGAATCAAAAATTCTTTCAAAAACTGAAGCCAAAATGCCAAATGAAAGCGTATATTTACATACAAAAACAACTTTTTATAGATATAGCAAAGTATTTGTACTCTCTATTTGTTCATAAATGTTGGTAAAAAAACAAAAATCATGGTTTGGTGTCCCTCAGGGGTTGATTCTGGGTCCAGTCTTGTTCTTGATTTACATAAATGACTTTCCATCACACACAAAAATTGATAATAATAATACAGTATGCAGACGACACTAATCTTATCTTTTGGGAAAAAACTGAACTTTAGAGGAAATTTAACTGAAAAGTTTCATATAGGTATACACTGCTTGCCAGTATTTTAATGAAATTAATTTAAAACTCTACTCTAACAAAACAAACTTTATGTTACTTGGTTAAAATAATATGATAAATAGAGTTCATCCTAACACATTCTTGGATAACATGTTGCTGGAGGAGGTAGATACACCCAGATTTTTAGGTCTAATTATAGACAACAGGTTAACTTGCAATCATATAGATAGTGTACCGTATGTATGTAGTAAATTAACATCAGGAGTGTTTTTATTTAGCAAAATGTGATATATATATATATATATATATATATATATATATATATATATATATAAACAGGCTTATTATGGTCTAATACAGCATGATTTAAATTATGGGATTGGTTTGTGGGGAAATTCTAGTAAACAACACTTACAAATAATATTCTCTTTGCAAAAGAAATCTGTAAGAGCTGTATTAAAACTGAAACCAAGAGAGACGTGCAGAGGAGCTTTTAGGTATTTAAATATTATGACATTCCCAAGCTTATACATTTTAGAGGTAATAGTATGCTGTACATTTAAGAGTGAAACGGCTCATAGTGGTGATTTTCATAATCACCACACAAGGAAAACAGGTGACTTCAGATGTGATATCATAGATAGAAGGCTCCTAGCGCAGGCTGGAATTCCGCTATTTAACAGACTTCCAGAGTCTTTAACACAAATATCTGATGATAAGAGTTTTAAATTAGGACTGAAACATGTTTTGCTGCGGAGGGGTGTATACCAGCGAGCACAGAATAAACTAGAGTGGACAGGCGTATTCGGATAGCATCAAGCAATTGAAGCAATATCCGCCATCTTGTTGTAGGGTCTACATCGGAAAACAATGCACGACTAGCATATGAGTTTAATAGTTACCGCTTCACTCCAACCAAGTTTTCATCCCGTTAAAGTGGTCAAAAATTTTTCAAATTTTGCTACATAATAACGTGTAGTATATAGACCATGTCGGTGAAAGAATTATAATTTTATAATATGTTTATCATATTTTAAATTAATATGAATTTATTGAATTGCTAAATGGAATCGTAAAATGACTTAAAATTTTTAGTCGGCTACGGTTTTTCGTATTTTTTGGGCAGATGAAAAGTGTCTGTGACAAAGTTGAGGATGAGATTCCAAATTTAATTGTCGTAAAGAGAATGTTTCTCTACGACATTTGGTTTGGTTATGACGTTAAGGTATTTGAACGGAAAAATTACATTTCATTGGCGGACAGAGCAGCGCGGTGTAGCTACCGTTCGTGCTCCGCGCTGCGAGTTTATCAGGTTCAGTTCAACGTATTATAGTTTATTGAATGGCAGCTAGTTGTCAAGTAAAACTAATTATTCGGTTTGTAAATAGCATAATACATACTTGGTAAGGACAAATATGGGAAACAACTTTGCCTCTTTTAACAAGTTCGATACTTAGTTTGATTTTCTTTACATTTCTTTACGGTCCACTTGAATTAAATGTAACGTTGAACAAATAACATCGGAGTGTGGAATAAAAAAAAAAAAAACAACAGTAGTTTGAGGAATAAACAGGCATTTTATATTTATAAAAAATATAAATAGCACATATTGCTTTATTGTAAGATGTAGGCCCTAATGTTAATGTAACTTTAGGAAAATAAAATGAAATTGGTAAATAAAAAGAAAAATTATATAACATACAAAATATATTTACATTGTTAAAGAAATATACTGTGTACTTAATATTTTGTTAATATTATTGTACAAATAATACGTCCTAAATAATGGAATTTCCCAAATGTTATTGCTATGTAATTATTGCCCTAAAAATGTAACAGTTTTACAAATATGATTTCTAATCTTTACAGAATGGAGTTTTGTATTAAATTCTTTACAATAGTAATGCAGCCTAATATTAAAATACTGCAAACATATAGATTTGATTAGCAGATTGAAATGGCTCATTTCTATATCTTGCTCGTAAAAATGTTGGGAGTTATTTTGAAATAAGTTCTGGCCAATACACTTGTTCAATACTGATGAAGTCAGCTTACTTACTAATTTGTTTCCACTTATATGGGGATTCACCAAAACATGAGCTCTTACAGCTGACACACATGACACATATTTTCTTCACGCTACTTGAGGGTTCAACAAAACCACCTTTATTTTTAATGTTTATTAAACTCTTGGGTGAGGAATCTGTACTTGTGAGGCAGCAACGGCATTCAGCACACATTAATTTGTTTGTTAATTTTCTTGCAATGAAGCCAGCAATATACTCACAATGTTACACACAATGTCTGATTGGACTTCATTGTCACTCACCATCATATTTTCATTTATGCTGTCTTTTTCCTCATCTGTGAGAGACTGCCAGGAAGGAGTTAGTGTGTTTATTTGGGCTTCAGGGCTTTTAGAAGACGTTATCTTGAACATACAGTATTTGTCTAAAGGCTCTGCATTTTCACTACTGCTCTCATGCAGCTCACTGTGAATAAGAATCCTTTTGAACGACGCAGTAAACTGCCGACAACTAGGATTGTTGTTATTACCTCCACGACTATGTTAATATCCTACACATAGGCCTACTAATAGTGTAAAAATAGGCCTACTAATAACCTACAAGTGGGCCTACTAATAGCTGACACATAATCCTACTAATAGGCTACTGATATGTCGATATAATACAATAAATAAGTACGCCTAACAATATTTTGGAACACACGTAGTGTGCTGATAAAAACTTACAGTATTCTGGTAAATATACCTTTGACACAGTTTTTTAATAATGTAAGACACAGAAATAATGAGGGAAAATCTGAAGTGGGACATAGGTGTCCCGCGGTACCAGCAAGGGAATACTTTCACACTACCGTACTAATTAATCAGATTTAACTTACATATGATGAGTTATTCCAGGAGTCTTTCCTGTATTGGAACATCCCAGGATACAGCAAGAAGTTGGCATGGTAAAACAGAAGAGTAGAACACACGCATCTAACAAGCACAAAACTACTGAAATGAGTGCAGCGCTGAGAGTGAGCATACAAGTCTGACGCTCGGCACTAGGCAGATTTGTCTACGGTGGCCGCCATCTTGTTGTAGGTTGCCGCGCTAACCTGACTTCAAGCGCCGGGCCACCATGTCCACTCTAGTTTATTCTGTGCTCGTTGGTGTATACTCGATGGATGAGTTTAATTCATTGCCTTAATTATGAGTTTTATTTTTTCATGTGTGTTATTCTTTATTATTATACCAGGTGTTTCACACCACATGGACACTATCTGTAGCGCCTAAACGAAACCAGATAAAAATTTCCTTCCAACTCGAACCCCCCTTTTTCGACCGCAAAGAATTCAGGAAAATTATTTTTGACTCCTCAATGACCCAAAAGGGCACTTTTGGGGGGCAGGGTGGTCTATTGGAAAATTTTCAAATAGAGACATAGGTCGTGTGATACCTCATTTTAAAGGTCTCTCTTTTCTGAACATTTTGGAGCAAAAAAAATTGTTATCTTTTCATTACTGTACAGGGTGTGAGGATTTTTTTTTTTTTTTTTTTTTTTTTTTTTTTTTTTTAGTTTTTAGCTATGTAGTCTTCAAATTTTTAATAAATTTCAAACTTTAATAACTTTTATAGAGCAAAAAGTAAACAAAATTCAAATAGCAACCTAGATTGAAAATTGTACCATTTGAGAGACCTTTTGAAAACAAACATTCTTTGTATTGAAAGTTTGGTTCTATCTTGCACCATTGAATAACTGTGAAAAAAAATGGCATTTTTTTGGTTGAAAGCTGTAGCATTTTGCTTCAATTTAAACTAGTTGATATTGCTTGAACATTAACTTACTTGAAAGTTAGCTTCGTTTAAGATGCTCAATTTGACCACCGTTGTTTTCTAAACACATTTCAATCCGTGTTGAGAACGAGCGCACTGCATTGCTAATACGTTACATCATGTCCTCTCGTGTTGTAGGTCTTGTTGTGTAGACAATATCCTTTACTCGCCCCCATAAATAATAATCCAAACAAGTAAGGTTTGGTGATCTTGCCGGAAAATTTACTGGTCCACCTCTACCGATCCATTTGGCAGGATACTGTTGGTCAAGTGTTTGGCAAACTTCAAGAGCGTAATGAGGTGGAGCTCCATCATGAAGGTAACACATGTTTTGGCAAATTTGCTCAGAGACTACCTGTAATATATTGAGGGTACATTTTGTACTCACTACATATCAACTAAAAAACTGAGGTATAGAAATAATTACTACTTAGATTGAAATTAAAACATGGTCTAATCGTCTTGCTGGCTGGGAACAGAGTAGGACGCTCAAAAGGTGTGTTCATGGATGTTGCTATGTGAGGGTGGGGGGTAGGAGTAGACCAATCATTTATTCGATATATCTTTGTTACATATCACTCTACCTGTACAGACTAGTTAACAAAATACGTTACTTTCAACTTGACTCAAGGTCAATGTGAATTCAATACATTCCACTCCTCCCTCCAATTTTACAAATCTGCCCTTTTTTTATTATTACAATAACAAATTTTATTATTTAATCCACATTACAAATTTTAATTAAAAATTTTACTATTCCACTAATAATTTAACAACATAAAAATAATTATAAGTCCTGCCAGGTCAACCAAAACACTTAAATACAAAAAATACTAATTGAACAAAAACAACATTTTTAAATTAATGAAACAATTCTTTTATATCAGAAAAATAAAACTAATACTGATCTTAAAATAATACTTTTTAACATAATACATAACTCTACTGTGACAAATGATTACAATATTTATTTACAGGTTTTCTTTCACTCATAGGATATCTCCGAGTAACAATTGGAGAATTAACAATTGGTGTTTAATGACTTCCTTTCTACACTAGGCCTACCCTTTATACTAAGCCTACCTTCATTTCCTCCCCTCTCATCCCTGTTAGGACTGGGAGTCTGACAGACAGCTGATCCTTGTTGATCTGTATTGTCAATTTTTAAAGTATGACGTACTGTCTCTTGTGAGACTGGTAATATTAGTTCAACAGGTTTTTCATTTATTTCTGAATTTAAACCTATCAGCTGATCAATATGTCTTTTCCATATTATGCCTGACATTAATTTAACTAAGTAAGACATGTTAGACAGTTGTTTAATTACTGTACCCTGGATCCATTTATTTTTAGTTCTGTAATCTCTTATCATTACTTATTGATTTGGAAATAAATTTCTAATTTTAGTACCACCAGCATATTCTATTTGTTTCTTTAGATTTTTACGTACTGATTCTGGAAAATTTGGTCTTAATAAATCTAATCTAGTCCTTAATTGCCTGTTAAACATTAGTTTAGCAGGTGACTCATTTGTTGTTAAATGGATCGAGTTACGGTAATTCAACAAAAACTGATTTATGACTAAAATTTTCCTTTAATGCAATTTTTAACCTATTCTTTACATGTTTTACAGTGTTTTCAGCTAAACCGTTAGTTTGAGGATGATACGGTGAAATTAATGTGTGTTGTATTCCATTATTAGTTAAAAACCTTTTTAAATCTTTAGGTGTAAAAGGGGGACCATTATCTAAGCAAATATGTTCTACGATACCAAATCTTGCAAATAAATCTCTTAAATGTTTAATTGTTTGGTTAGCACTCGTATTATTAACTTCTAAAACTTCTAACCATTTACTGAAAGCATCTACTACAACTAAATACATTTTGTTTTTAATTGGCCCTGAGAAATCTAGGTTTTTGTGGATAACTCCATACATGGAGTTCACTCTTAGGCGGATTTTGCCTTACTAAAATACATGATTCACAACTATTTGCTAAACTTTCAATATCTTGATCTAAACCAGGCCACCAAAAATACGACCTAGCTAAAGATTTCATCTTTACAATTCCTAAATGTCCTACGTGTAGTTCATTTAATACATACAATCTTAATGACTTAGGAATAATTACTCTATGACCCCATAACAGAATATCCCCTTCTACTGACAATTCATCTTTTCTACGTACAAAATCATTGATATATACTTTACATTTATTTAACATATCTGTCGACCAACCGTATTTTAAAACATTTATAATAACCTTCAATATTGAATCTTTTTTTGTTTCTTCTCTAACATCTTTAAAATTTATAGGTATATTATCTTCAACTTTATTTTGAAGGTAAGTACCAGTTACATCATTTTCATTTTCTTGGATACTTAATTCTAAAGGTTCAGAAATAGGCAACCTAAATAAACCATCAGCATTTCCATGATCTTGTGATCTTACATAACAAATATTAAAATTATATGCTGATAAGAAAAGAGCATACCTTTGTAGTCTACTGGCAGCCATAAGAGGTAAACCTCTCTTTGGTCCAAAAATGCTCAGCAACGGCTTACGGTCTGTTTTTAAAGTAAAATGTCTTCCCCATAAATACTGATTTAAAATTTTTAATACCCCAAACAATAGCTAATGCTTCTTTATCAACTTGGGAATTATTAGTTTCGGCTTTACTAAGTGTTACGCAATTGGACGTTCTATTCCTTCAGGTTGTAACTGAGATAAAACACAACCAATACCATAAGCTGATGCATCACATGCTAGTGTAAGATTCAATTCCGGGTTATAATGCGCTAATACTTTTGGTGATACTAATTCATCCTTAATTTGCTTAAAAGCTATCATTTCCTTATTACCAAATTTAAATTCTACTTCATCTTTTAGTAAATTATACAACGGATACAAATATTAGTTATGTTTTTTACAAATCTTGCATAATAATTGACCAAACCAAGAAAACCCTTTAATAGTGATACATTTTCCGGAATTGGAGCTTGCACTATAGCCTTTATTTTAATTTCGGCTTTATGCAACCCATGTTTATCAATTACATAACCTAAATATTCTACACTTGGCTTAAAGAATTCACATTTATTTCTTTCAATGGTTTATCCATTTTCTTCTAACCTACCTAACACTTGTCTAAGCCTATCATAATGTTGCTTTGTGTCACATCCAGTAATTAAAATATCGTCTAAAAATACTATTACCCCTTCTATACCTAATAATATTTTTTCAATTATTTTCTGAAAAATGCCAGGGGCTGACGAAATTCCATAAGGAATTCGATTTTATGCAAACAATCCCTTATGTGTACTGATTGTTACTAATTCTTTTGACTCATCGCTTAACTATATTTGTTGATAAGCTTGTCTTAAATCTAATTTAGTAAAAGATTCCCCTTTATGTAAACTGGCAAATAATTCTTCAATCCTAGGTAAAGGATATTTTTCTACTCTTAAAGATGGATTTAATATGACCTTATAATCCCCACAAATTCTTAGTTGTCCATTTTTCTTTAATATAGGAACTATTGGAGTTCCCCAATCTGAATTTTTAATAGGACATAAAATATTTTCAGACACTAGGCGATTTAACTCTGCCTCTACCTTAGGCTTCATAGCAAAAGGAATAGGTCTAGGTTTACAATATTTAGGAGTAACATTTTCTTTTAATTTCAGCTTGATTTTTGATTTATTATATAACCCTATTTTAACGTTCATAACTTCTGGAAATTCCTTACATAAAGAATTAATTAATTCTAACCTGTTAGTATTATTTTTACATTCAACATATTTCAATGGAATTTTTATTTCTACTTGCAACTCTTTTAGCCAATCTCTACCCATGAGTGTTGAACCTCCTTTTTTAATAACATACACACTTAGTTTTTTATTTACACCCTTATAATTGACATTAACTTTTATCACACCAAGTGGAATTATTGGTGTTTTCGTGTAAGAATGTAACCTTAACCTAGTTGCTTCTAGTGTAACATTTCTAAAATTGTTTTGATAGAAAACATCTGACATAACTGTTACTGGTGACCCTGTATCAAGTTCCATTACCACCGCTCTATTGTTTATATCAACCTTTACTTTAACAGGTTCACAAATTTGAAATTTAGAATTATTATATAAAATCTCTACTGAATCAAAATCATTATTAATGTTACTTACATCTCTATTAAATGAATTGTATTTTGATCCATTCTCATTATTTTCAAAAGTTGAAGTTTCAACAAAATTGTGAGCATTAGGCCTGAATTTATTATTTTTATTATAAGATTGTTTATATTTGCCCGAAATATCTGACTTAAAGGCTTTCCTAAAATTATTAGTATTTTGGTTTGTACTTACAGCATTTCTGCACACAGATTTTTAATGACCTTGTTTACCACATACAAAACATTTGAAACTTTAAAATTTACAAACACTGACATAATGACCCATTTTTCCACAACACGAACACTTCACAAAACTCTCTTCTTCCTCTCCCCTTTTTCGATTGAAAGGTTGATGATTGTACCTAGTTTCGTTCACCATACGGTGTAGTCCTTTGCGAAAATTTCCTGTGTTGTTTCCTGTTGAGAAGGTTAGGGCGTTGTTTTCTGCTCCTTCCTGCCATGTAGCTATGTGAACAGCTTTATCAAAAGTCAATTTCGATTCTCCCAGAAGTCGTTGTTTAATCGTTTCACTTCGTAGGCCGCTTACTAGACGATCCCCTAAATAATCAGTCAAATTTTCTTTGAACTCACAATGAGTAGACAGTTTTTTTAATTGAGCCACATATTCCGCGATATTTTCTTGTTCTAACTGGTTTCGTAAACTAAATTTATATCTTTCTGCAATAAAAGATGGACGCGGATATAACTGTTCCTGTAGTAATTTCACTATTTCATCGTATGTTTTAGACGCCGGTTTTTCCGGTATACACAAATCTCTCAATAAATTATAAGTTTTTACACCAATCACAGTTAATAAAGTACTTACTTTCTTTTTATCATCAATGTCGTTGCATTGAATAAACAATTTGAACCGTTCAATGTACAATTGCCAACTTTCTTCTGCACTGTTAAAATCGACCATGTGACCGACCGTCGCCATTTTGTTTTCCAAAACCAAGCACGTTCACTATACAATGTATGCCTTTCCACACACGTATGTACTTTTTAAAATATGTGTAACGCCTTCTTGTATACACTCTCGATATTTAACAATTTTTGTATTACGCCTTACCGTACACAACTCTAAAGTAGTTAATAAAGTTTTCTAAACACTTTACTGAACACATGTGGTTTGTCGTTACAAACTCTATATTTTCTGGCTTTACACACTGCCGCTAAGTTACTTTTAATCCTCGTCGCCACTGTAATATATTGAGGGTACATTTTGTACTCACTACATATCAACTACAAAACTGAGGTATAGAAATAATTACTACTTAGATTGAAATTAAAACATGGTCTAATCGTCTTGCTGGCTGGGAACAGAGTAGGACGCTCTAAAGGTGTGTTCATGGATGTTGCTATGTGAGAGTGGGGGGTAGGAGTAGACCAATCATTTATTCGATATATCTTTGTTACATATCACTCTACCTGTACAGACTAGTTAACAAAATACATTACTTTCAACTTGACTCAAGGTCAATGTGAATTCAATACATTCCACTACCATTAACAAATTTGGCAGAGTGTTCTGTAAGAAGTTGTTGTACATTGCACCGTTCAAATTACCTTCACAAAATGTGGGCCAATGATTGTATCATTAATAACTCCACAAAATGTGTTTAAACACCAATATCTTTGATTGTCCACTTCTCTAATCCAATGAGGATTTTCAAAGGACCAGTACCTCATGCTGTGCCGATTCACTTCTCCATTGCTACGAAAAGTTGCCTTGTCACACCAGAGAACATTATTAAAAAAATTAGGGTTTTCCTGAAGCTGTTCCCTGCCCAAATACAGAAATTTATTCGATGAAGGTAGTCATCTTCTTTAAGCTCCTGATGTAAAGAAATCCGAAAAGGATGGAGTTTGTTGTCTTTTAAGATCCTCCAAACCGTTGAGGTGGAAACTGCTGATTCAGAACTCAGCCTTCTAACTGAATCGTGAGGACTCATCAGAGCAGATGCCAACACTGCAGGTACTTGTTCATCCCTAACAAGTCTTGCTATCTACTTACCTTTGTTGTGGTCTGGCTGAACATGACCAGTCACACGTACACGTTCAGCTAGTCGTTGGAACGTCTGTCGTGTAGTGCTGTCGCTCTGGGTATCGTTGTGAATAAGTATCTACAGCAACCGCATAGTTCCTAAAGCACTCACCTAACACCATTAGCATATCAAAACCTTCTTCATTTGAATAAGGCATTTTACAAGAATTATTAAACAAAACTTGTAAGGCGACACTCACTCAACTGAGATAGGAACAGACTGACCAAAGAACTACTACTACATGGGAGGGGAATTTCAAACAATACCCAATATCCACAGTAACTTGAACTTTATTTATCCTTATCTCTGTACACTGATAAGGACGGACTCTGTCCTACAAAACCAAAGTGACGCAGGATTGAACATGGTCTGGTCTCAAAGAGTGGTGGTAAAGATCATGAAGATTATCTTTAATATTAAAGATATGATGACGGTTTCTGCCGTGTTCATAGAACCAAACTTTCAATACAAGAAATGTTTGTTTTCACAAGGTCTCTCAAATGGTACAATTTTCAATCTAGGTTGCTATTTGAATTTTTTTACTTTTTGCTCTATAAAAGTTATTAAAGTTTGAAATTTATTAAAAATTTGAAAACTACATAGAAGTCCATACTACCTCATATCTCCTGAAAGGGTGTGTTCTTGTAAAACCAAGAAAAAAAATTGGTTGCCCTATCTTTGTTAGGGAGCTGGCAGTCACATTTCCCACTAAAAAAAAATTTTCGTCACACCCTGTACAGTAATGAAAAGATAACAATTTTTTTTTTTTTTTGCTCCAAAATGTTCAGAAAAGAGACACCTTTAAAATGGGATATCACACGACCTATGTTTCTATTTGATAATTTTCCAAAAACACCACCCTGCCCCCCAAAAGTGCCCTTTTGGGTCATTGAGGAGCGTCAAAAATAATTTTCCTGAATTATTTGGGGTCGAAAAAGGGGGTTTCTAATTGGAAGGAAATTTTTATCTGGTTTCGTTTAGGCGCTACAGATAGTGTCCATGTGGTCTGAAACACCCTGTATAATGTGTTTGATTGTAATTTTTATTATAAATGTTTTCTATTATAAATGTTAAATTGTTTTGGTTTTCTAAAGTTTTTGTGGTATAGGTGATATGTTTTTATATTTACTAATTGTTATAGTGTAGGCCTATCTCTTGGTGCCTCTATATTCTGTGTTATTATATTCTATATTATTATCTACTGTAAATCGATATTTGACTATTCCTATACAAAATGTAAAAAAATTGTCGAAATGATAAATAAATAAATAGAATTGAATAAAGGTCTGGTGTGTGTAACCCCATTTTATGTAGATAGTTATGGAAAATTCAGTGACCCGTCAGGAATCCATTCACTCTGCAGATCAGTCCTATTTAGTCTTAGGGCTCACACTGTGTGAAGTCTTAACGGTCCCTTGAGCATCCCTTTAGACTGTACATTCCCCTTCGTTTTCTCCTATAGCTTCTGGTGTTCCTTCATGACCCATTAGGAGACACACCTGCATGTTAATATATAAGATACTCCAAAGGCAGGTTCTGGGCCAATGAAGGGGCATTCAGTTCCTGTTTTGGCACAACTGTCTGCCTCTTCAGTAGTTGCACAATAGGACAATTGTCACGGTACCCGGACCAGTTTAATCCTTAATCTCTCAATCTAATCTGTCTCTTCATTCACCTCAATACCCTGATGACCTAGGACCACAACAGATATACTTTTTTGGTTTTGACCTAGGTTTTCAGTTTGACGTGATAGTTGTGTTTTGCCAAAGCCAGAAGTGATTCTGACTTCACTACTGTCTGAGTTTATATGGGTGGTCTTAACATTGAAGCCCCTATCAGGTTCAATTTCTACTCACAGGTTCTGTAAGGATAATCAGCTCTGCTTGAAAAATGGTTGTCAGCATTCCCAGGCTTAGGCTGAAGCTCTCTCTGGGTCTGACTCAGTAAACACCTGATCCAGTACCTTTGAACATTTTAGAACCGTCAGTGCATTCTTCATATACCTAGGTTCACCTTGAGACCATTCCTTTCTGTCAACACAACACTGACATGATAGCACCACTACAATCTATAGGCGCCATTCTAGCCTCCCCCAAGATAACAATATCTAGTTGAGGCACACTTTCCAACACCTCCTTGGCAGCAGTCGGAGTTCCTTTCATAGTATCCAAGGTAAACAGACATGCCCCACACTGCGCTTTAAACAGGTTTCTAGCAATAGTACTCTGTTCCATCTTTGGCCACCATACTACACATCCATATATCAATCAGCATTGGTCTAACAACGCTGATGTATTTCCAGTTCGCCATCTGAGTATTAATCCCCAAGTGCACCCTAAGACTATGCTCATCATCATCAGTGAATTTTTCGAACAATTATTTATATGGCTATTTCAGGACAGCGCCTACAATGGTTAGTGCAGTCACCTTGACACCCAAGCAGGTACCCAGGTGATTGCCTCTGATTAGTATAACAAAATCATCAGCATACGCCTTAGCATACATACCTTGCTTAATTCGAATCATGAACAGGTCATCTGCTACTAGGTTCCACAAAACCGGCGAAAACACACCGCCCCCATGGATGCCCTCTTTGTGTTGCAACCTTTCCCGCAATACCGCACAAGGCAGCCTGTGCCTTTCTACTAGGGATGAGACCATTCGGGGCTTACTAATTATGATTATTTTTAATAATTGGCGATTACCAATTACGATTATTAACGATTAGTGCTCATTAAATCATTTCAGTCTTTCTTTTGTAGAATGAGGATTTAGTTTATTATACAGTGTCATATTAACTCAACTGTGGACAACCATGTAATTGTGACACTTATCACAAAAGATAGGTTACAGTGTTCTGTCATTTAGAGTGAAAAATCAAGCGGTAGAAAATAGGGACTAGTTGCCCTTGAACTAGTTTACAGTTGTATTTCCTTTCAGTCTGACTAAGACAGGTACATCTCACTTCAACAAACTTGTCATTGAAACGTGAAATTTTACTTTCTTGTGTATGCGTAATAAAAAGTAATGTATTTATATTTTATAGTATACTGAGTATAAATAAGCTTTTGTTTGATAAGACTCCTTGACTGAAGTAAACAAAATTGCTTTCATAATTGGTGTAATATTATTTTAATTTATTTCACAATAGAAAATAATTAAGTATTGTTAAAACTAGAAATGTATTGTCTTCACCATTGTTTTTTAATATTTGCCAAAGTTTTATTTGCCATATTTTATTCGGTTTCTTCCGTTGTTTTAAATAAAGAAATAAAAAATGTGTGTTAATTGTATGGCTTTGATTGCCAGAATAAAAAAGATTTTTTTAATTTCATAATAAGTGTAATATTCTTTAAATTTATTACAATTAATTAAATTTTGTAAGTTAATGTATATACTTATGTAATTAAAACAACGTAATAAAAAAAATGGTGTTAGTTGAGAAACAATATTACAAAACATGTTTAAAAAAGAGTAAGGGTTGGGGGAGGGGGGCATGTCCACATATAACATTTTAAAAGAAACATAATAAGAGTTCATTCTCAAAACATTTATTTTTTAAGAGAAGTTTTGTTTCAATTCTGTAAAGCTAGCAAAAGAGATGAAATAGTAATATATATATTTCATTTTTGTCAACTTAAATCCCATTTTATTTCATAGAAGGACAGTTTTCATTATCATAGTAGGCTTATACAGCTATATACACACAAGTGTGTACTGATTATGTTTTAATAGTCCATCCAATAAGTGTGATTAGTCCATTGATTATTAAATTATGACATGTATTAGACTATCTATTTTGTTCTCATTTCTTTTAAAGTTAAGTGCAATTCCTGGTGGATGTGAATTTTTTATTATTTACAAAATAATTAATTGGAATTGTGTGATTTTATAAATAAATCTGAGCGTGAGGTACAAAATATTTTATCAAAGGTTTACATAATATTTTGTCGATAAAACAACAATAATTGTATAAACTGAATTAAAATTAGTAAAATATTGAAAAATAAGGTATAAGACATTTGGTTTCCAGTGTGACAATGCTCAATGATATTTATTTCTAAAATGAAAAATTTATTTTTATTTCTGGAAAAAAAAACTTTCTCTAATTATTTAGTAATTGTTTTTACAAATTGTGATCAAACAACTATCATCAGAATTGTATTATAAAATCAGTCATAAACTGTACCTACGTTTTGCTTCTATGGGAGACCGTAAAATGCATATTAATTGTAAATGGAAAGTAACTGAAAATAGATACAAATACCATTTCAAGGCCAACAAAAGATCTCCCACCTCATTTCTATTTCTACTAAGCTTAACATTGATTCTACTATTCTATTCTGTCACATTGATTTGAAGTGATAACATCTTAAAGTCTATCTTTTGTTAGATAATACACACACGTATAAACGTGCACCCTTGGTATAAACACAAGCTTTATGTAAAATAATAAATTAATCGATAATTATACTCTTTGACACAATAATTTTTTTTTTAATGGACAGTAAACAACACTGTTCTGTCACTTAGAGTGAAAGTGTATAGTATAGGCCTAGGAAATGTGAAGAGGTTGAAGTTATTTACAGTTTTATTATTTCAGGACAAATGGTTTCCCACTCATGCGTGGTAGAATTGTCATGATATATAAACCGAAAATAATTACAGAAGTACTTATTATTTATAGCAGTGTGTGAGCTTGGGTTTTTTAAATAGAGCCGAGCCTTTAATGAGCTTGAGTTTTAAAGGAGTTGGAACTTTTATCTTCCTTATTAACAAGTTCAAGTTTTTTTAAACTTCCAATAAATTTTAGATTGAAATCAGTCTAATTTGGATCTTTTGTTTTGGAATTAGAAATACGGAGAGAGAGAAGCGTAGTATCTGTAATTGACTGGAAACAGGCACTTTCGATCTAACAAAAGAATACAAATTTCCTTTGTTATGAAATTAGGTTACAAACCCATTTCATTCACATATTTTACTATATTTATCTATTACAGAAAAATAATTATGGATTTGTGAATTTTTTTAATCTAGGTCAAGTAAAAAATATAAAATCAAGCCAAATATAATAAAAGAATTCAAGTATCGTAAATAATATTAATAAAATTCAAGTGAGATCACGGTAAACTATTTTATACAAAATTTAAATATATAATATCAGATCAAAAAACAAACATAAAATGTCTAAAAGTAAAATCATTGTTTTAGATAGCAAGGTTGTTATCACATTGACTAGCTAATGCCTAGTAAAAATGAAATAGGAGATCTAGTTACTCTTGTAACATAGTAAATAATAGGGTTAAAAGACGCGACGTGATTGGCTCTGTGGAATATAGGTCAAAGAAGCTGATTGGTTCTTGGCTCATACAAGTGTAGTAAATTTAATCAAAGAATGCCGTAAACTATTAGTAAAAAACGTCCAAGAAAATAATTTTATGTTATAAATAGTTTTAAGATGATTTTATAATAAATGTTTTATAGTAAAATGTTGTAGATATGTAAGGTGAATAATTAAAAATAAACTGATGTGTCAAAGGATTTTTGGCGAAAGCGGTCGAGATAAAATCTCGTGGTTCAGTAGAGTCTAGTAAGGAGCTTTGTGGAGTAAGGTTGTGTGAAATGTAGAGTTTGGATTGAGGAACTAAGATGGTAGACGTATTTAGTAAAGTTTAAAATCAGTGGATAGTGGAGTAAGATGTTCTTTAGTGAAGTCATAATTGAAAGCTTGTTTTATCTAAAAAGTAATAGATTTGATTTTTGTCTCAAATAGAGACTAATGTAGTAGAAAATGGATAGGAAGTGATAATGGACGCTTCTAATGACAATGTAAACGTGTTAGAATGTAATAGACTTACTGTATACTAAGGGACAAACAATATTTATGAGAAAATTAGTATAAAGTATTTAATTAGACAGTGAATATAAAAAACACTCGAGTTTATAAGATTTCAAATAATAAGAGACTGTGTACTATAAACGAGTGTCTTAAACGGATCGTTTAGCACGTGGCAAAAAACTTTGTATCGAATTGAACATTCTTTTATCCACGATGAATGTTATGACTGTCGTACAAAAAACATTCCTAGAGTGCTGGGTGAATATTCGAAACATGAACTTTTCAGAAAACAACGCTTGCTGTAATCTACAAGTCTCAGGACATCTGGAATTAATACCTTCGGACATTTTTTGTGCAAATGGGTGTTCTGGTATAAACACCGTATGTTAAATTAGGATTAAGAATTTAAATTATGTTTTGATATATTTTGCTATACATGTTTAAACTTTTTAATCTGTTTTAAAAAATATTTTAAAAAGAAATAAATTATAAAATAATGAAATTTTAATATTTGAAGTAAATCTCCATCTGAGATCTACATAATGATTTAAATTTAAACAAAAAGTAAATTCCTGTTGCAACATTTTTTAATAGAAAAAGAAAAGTAATAAATCGTTATTATAAGATATATATATAATATGTGTCTATAAAAAAATATTAATAATTGTAGGATGTTTAACCAATAAATATGTACAATTTCAGCAGAAAAGGATTTGGATCTTTCTTTCATTCACCTATGCCAAGTACGTCTTTAAAAGAACTTGTGACCTCGAGATATTTTTAATAGTAATTAAATTCCTTTTTTCTAAATTGGTAAGCTAAAGCTTACCTGGCGCCCTAATGACCGAGCAATATTTAAAATTAATCGTAAATAAAATACATGTTTTCATTTTTTAATAAAGTAGTATTTATAAAAGAACAGTTTTTAAGGGCAAAAAAATAAATATAACAATTACACTCTTGAAGGGGTATTTGTATTCATGTGTTACAGATCTAGGCTTCTCAATACGAAAAACGTTTTATGTATACTGATTCTCCTGTCATAAGTGAAAGTACGGTATACTTCTGACTTCACTAATAGTACAATTAATTCTGATAGTTGTTTGATTATGATTTGTATAAAATAATTTTAAAAACTATACAAATGGAGAAAACAAAATAAAAATTAATTAAGGATTGTCAAGCTGGAAACCAAACATCTTATCTATGTTTTACCACTTTAGTTAGTTTTCTTCTGTTTTTGTGTTATCCACAAAATATTAAGTACGTCTTTGATCATCAATTTTGTAACCAATTTTAACACATTTTCCGCTATACCTCAGATTTATAAAATCACCCAATTCTATTGAATTATTTTTTAAATAAAAAATAACTCTTGTAGACTAATTAAAAAATTATAAATCAAAGTATATATTGTCTTGTTATGTGTAATCATTTTAATAATCAATGGGCTATGAGAAACATAATGAATACACAAGCATATATTATATTTCCAATAAAGGGATTTTACCTTCAAAATATAGAATTACTAATATACCATTTCTAATTTAAAGTTAATAATCTGTGTTATGAAAACCTTTGATTATTTAACCGTGTGAAAGGGAAAAGACGTAGTGGTGAGAAAACTTCTAATTCTGTCTCAGTGTGTGTACATGAGTAAAAAACATCCGCCCACCATGAAATATCACCGGATAATAGAGTTAATGTTTATAGTTTCCTACTTGATTTTAGATCCAAAGAATACAACATTCATTAATAATAAATTATTTAAGTCTTACTCTTTATAAATAATCTTTGCTTATTATAGCATATGGTAATGTAGTAAGTATGTGTAGTCTTATGTTTTTATAAAGACTACGATTATCATCAGTTAAAATTTTTAAAACCCTAAAACTGTGGACAGGTCAGCTACAGTTTTCCCACAACCGTAATTCTCTCTTAGTTTAGTATATTATCTATGTTGGTAACTAGCTGCATTGGACTGTTGACACTACGTTTCTAATCATTATTGTCCTCTCTCTCTCTCTCTCTCTCTCTCTCTCTCTCTCTCTCTCTCTCTCTCTCTCTCTCTCTCTCTCTCTCTCTCTCTCTCTCTCTCTCTCTCTCTCTCTCTCCCCTCTCCCTCCTTCACTCTCTCCTTCTCTACAAACACCTGACTGCTCTTCTTTCAAACATCTTTCTTATCAATTTATATAATCGAAGCAATATTAAGATAGGTAATAAGATTATGAAATGAGAATAGAGAGCATATCCTTAAAATAAATATTTTTCTTATAACAGATAACTAGACAATAGCCGCTTTTTAATAACAAAGCCACTAGTTTCACATTTAGTAGTGTTAAGATTTGATCTCTTAAACTGCCTGGGTTCTTTATTTTCAAGTAAATTAATCAGTTCAGTTCTCAATTAATCTTTATTAACAATTATTGTTAAGAATGTCTATCTCCTATCTTATTACAATGCTACAATCTTCTTATTACTATTAATCCAGAATGATTCTAATTGTTGTGACTCACAGATCTGATTCTACATTATATTTTATAATGACATGTCTCTGAAATAATTACAAGGTTTATACACGAAGTTTGCTCACCTTGTTTGCCACGCTTATTGATGCTCGTCCGAAGTCTCAATATTCTTAGAGCTCTTACTCGCCAAATCCATCTGGCTATCTTCTACAATTCCTGCAGCACTTTCCCTTAATCAATCTTGGCACACTGATCAAATTTCCTCCCACCCAACGGTTTATATATCATTGTAGTATCTATGATGTCTGCCTTTCTTGCAAGGTAAGCAATTTCATCATTTTTCCAGGTCTGTCACAATAATTGTTTCATTCTGGCTTCTAGAAAAAGAATTTAGACTATATTCCTAACTAAAACAATCCTAATTCCTAACATCACCGGGGCTCTCAAAACATTGTCCTGATGTTTATAAAAAAATTATTAATAAATAAAAACCTATCCCTTTAGTCATTCAAAATATCAAACAAAAACAAAATACTTAATACTGCACAATAATACACACACACATTATCACTATACATAAATATTCCATTACAACTGACATACATAACATTATAGCGAACACAATAATATATTAAAATTACTTGTCATATCTACGCTTTATACAAATAATCTAAAAACAATTTTTTTTTTTTAATTGTTTACAATTAGTACAACTATTATAAATCAAAAACAGCTCCATCTACATCACCAGATTTGTGACAAATGCTTGCTGATGTTGTGTGACGTGAATCATCAGGAGAATGTGGTTCTGAGAATAGACGAGGGTAATCAATACTACCCTCTTTAAAAAAATCATTACACTCTTCAACCCCTCTGATTAGAGTCATTCTGGATTCTTAGTAATTAAGAAGATTAAATATTTGTAATTACTATATAAGAGAATTAGTCAAGTTGCATTAAATAATAAAGAACCATTAATTAGATAAAACACTGATTTATTTAGTTTAAAGTTAAAGAACCTCGGTTGGTTAAAGGAATCAACCCTAAAAATGGTGCTTCGGCCGTGCTTTTAGTTTTTACTAAACATAACAGACAAATACTAAGAATTTTTACTAAAAAAGTTTTTTTAACCATTTTTAAAATTATTGTTGAGTTTTGTTGAATTCTTATCAGCCATGGGTTTAGTATTTACTAAAAACTCTATTGCTTTATTTTATTATTTGTTGATTTTATTTATTGATTGTAGACTTGAAGTTGATTTACTTGATAAACGTTAATTGGAAAATTTTGTTATAGACAATTTATCTTTATTTAATGTGTTGCTTCGTTATTTTTGAAATTTGTAAAGGATTACTTTTTTATATTAATTGCCTAATTTTTGAATTGTATTTGAAAGTTGATTTGTAATTAGTTATTTATAAACTTTGAGAAATATTGTGTGTTTTGATGTAAAATTTACTATTCAATTTGTTCTACGGTTTTAGGTTGTCAAATTTCTATCCTAATTCCTAACAGTAATGTGCCTAAAACAGTATCTTCAGGATAGTTTTGTTCATTAAGTTTCTCAATCGATAATTTTACTCTTTTATAATATTTTAAATCCTTTTCTATGCTATTTATTTTCCTATATTTCGTATAAAATAATGTAGCACAATTCACAATTTGTAATTTATATTTTCATGAAAAATTTATTGTATTTTTTACCTGTCCTAGCAAGGCACGAGTTTTGTTTTGCTTTATTTTCTTTAGCATACCTCAACTGATTTTTTTTTTTAATTTAAATTTTCTTAAGTAAAGTTTCCACTTAACGTTTTCTTGTGTAGAATCAGTAATGTCTATTTCCTGCCTGTAATTATTATCTCTACTCACCTCTCTCCCAGCGATCACTGCTTTACCTGGGTTTTCGGTTTCTGGATGATACAACTTTTTTTCTTTTTTATTGTATCCCTTTTAACAATAGTGTAAGGTTCTATTATTTAATACTCTACAAATGTTGAATAATAAAAATCTTCTTGATAAGATTATTTGAGTTCAATCGTGTTGCTTTGTGATTTTCATTTTGGGACATTTTGTTTTTGTCTTCAGTGATGTGTGTTGACAATAAACATTTGAAGCAGACAAGTGGGGACACCTTTCTTCTGGTAACTTCCTCCGATCTAGACAAGTTAATAAAAACTTGTTTTTATCTCATGAGAAGGGCGACTAAAAATAAATATCATAGCCGTTTGTTTCATATCCAATATCTAATTACGACAGTTTTTCTCATTTCATCACTTCACGTTATAACCAGCTTTTGTCTTGATCTTCTAGGAAAACAATGCTGAGTTCGTAAAATTGAGCCACACTCATAAAAATCAAATCGTTCTTGGAATATCGTGCCATGATAATTTTGGGAATGTTGTCCGAAACTTGAGCTCAGGTTTGGCTTGAAATTTCAAGAGCTCGCACATCCTTAATTATTTTTTGTTTCCAAGTAGTATAAATTATACATTTCATAGAAATCCTCACCTTTTGTTTTATAAATAAATCATAAACATGAATTATGATGATATATTATTTTTGTTTTTCAACTAAAATACGTCTTCCTATGGCTTGATAACATTTTTTCTCTTTAATGAGTATTATCGAAGGGGAAGGGTATCTATTTTATCCTTTTTTTATATAACATTGATAACCGAAGGGTATTTTTGCCTTTAAAGGATAACTTTTGTTTTGTAGTGACCTCTAATCGTTAAGTCCGAATTACTAAGAGAAGTATGAATCGGCGATTAATAGTAATCGCAGATTACCATAATAATTGAGATTACGATTAATCAGTAAGCTAATCGTCTCATCCCTACTTTCTACTGCTTAACATATTATTTATCTATCACAATCTCAGTACCTCCAGACACTTTGCTTTGTCACTATCGAGTTTCTACCAAGGTGATTTCTTTGTATGAGATTGTTTCTTCAACCTTACTAATCAAAGCATTGTAGCACTAATTCCCAAGATTTTCCACTTTAATAAACATACTCATTTAGATGCAGCAGTAGACCTTCCAAAATCTTATCTCTAATATGCCTAGAATTTTCCACATTGACTTAAAGAGAAAAGATGTAAGACTTATCGGTCGATAGGTCTTTGCCACTTCGTAAGATGATCTTCCCAGTTTGGAATAAACACCACCTTTGAAATTCTCCAGAATGTTGGAATTACCCCAGTCGCTAAGCTCAATATAAACAGGTGAAAGCTTTAGGATAACCAGATCTGAACCTTCCTGTAAAAGAGCAGTAAATATAAAAGATACCTTCCTATAAAAGATACCATTGACCACTGGAGAATTAAATGGTTGAAATGATTTTGAAGACCATTTAATCTTGCTATATTTTTAATAAAGACTTGTCACAACTCCAGTCTTTTCGAGACACTTGATGACATTGCCTCTCTATTCTGGTCTTGTTCTGAGCTGTACTCTGTATCATATGAGAATCTGGAAAGTGTATGATTAGTAAAGTCTGCAACATCTCTATTCCAGACTGTTTATATGGGTACCATCTTTCTTGAGTATAGTACTCACGACATTCATCGGAGAGTGACCCTAAATTTTTTGGAATTTCACACAGTCGGCACCTGATCGATGCCCTAACAGAATTCTTTTTTGGTCTACTTACTGTTTTATTATATTCCGTGAGTGTCTGCGAGAATTTTTCTCAAGGTCTAGAAAAATGCCTAAAAAGTTTATAATAAAGATAGGTGTGTAATAAATACACTAAAATATTAGAATTCACTCAAAAAAAATAAACACTAGAAACACTAACACACATATTATAAATTGACCTGTTGAGTCCATTCAAAATCTAAGATTTTACACCCTTCTTTGAAATCTCTTCTAAACTCATCCTTTCTAAGTGCATGTTACGAAGATGCAAAGGATGAATTCAGACAAATGTGGAATGACAGGTAAAGAAACAACACAAAAGGACCAAATTTTCAAACCCAAACTTTTGTCTCCCCCCCCCCCCAAGACTAGTCTTATAGTTTACACAAGAGTATCTTCATCTTTTCATAATGGCAGATTTATCCACCATCAAGTGTGAATAGAGGATTGAAAGCCTAAAGTACATCATTTTAGAGGTAGGAGAAAACAAATCTCCAAGAGGAAAATATAAAAACACCTCCAAAAGTTTAATAATAAACAAAAACCAACGCAGAAAATTCTTGTTACATTGCTGCTTCTATCCATTGCTGTTCAACTGTACAAAGTGCATCGTGTAATGGCTTCGTTTAAGGCTGGAAACACGGACTAAGAAGTAAAGTGAAAAAATTACATTGCAACCTAGTTTATCATTGCATTAGTTATAACTTATGTTTTAATTACAGAATAGTCTTCGCACTCCTGATCTGACATGGGAGAAGGTACGTTCACAAGTAGATCATGTCATTTGGCCTGATAGCAAGAGGATAATATTATTAGCAGAAGGAAGATTGGTTAATCTAAGTTGTTCTAGTCTTCCATCCTTTGTAGTGTCTATCACTGCAGCAACTCAGGTAAATGTTTATTATTTTTCACTGAACTGAGTAACACGTGTAGACACTTAAATCACCAAATAAAACTAAACACAATTTTCCATAACAAATATTTGATTAGTAACAAGATAATGTTGTTATGACTAAGTCGACATCTAAGTTGTTATAATATAGTTTATCACTAAGTGCCACAAAAGTTTGTGTACATCTAACAACTGAAGATCAAAAGTTTTTGCTGTGGCAAATTGTGTTTTTACTCATTTGGTGGATTACTGTTATATTACAAAAATATTTAAGATTTATTGTCTAGTATAATAATGTAGGTTTTTTCTTCTTTACTATCTTATCTAGTAAGGTGGGACCAGGTTATTTTTACTTGTAAATCTATTTTTTATACTTTATATTATTATTAATATATATATATATATATATATATATATATATATATATATATAATTGATTTTTTATAATAATATTAAACAGATTACTTTTATATTGACCCTAAGTTTGGTTTTATAAAAAAGCTCTTTAAATCGATGTTATGGAAATAAAAATAAATTGTCATTGAATATAAATATATGTTTAATTTTAGGACTTAAATTCTATAAAAGTCAAATAAAATAACTTCCTCCCGGACCAGTCACTGTATATGACTGATGAATTCTTAACCCACCATTACTTCCTGGTGGCACTATTGCACCATTACTCCTTAGTGAGTGTTGTGCATATCTATATTTAAGATTAAAATATGTTATTATATTAAATATTAACTCATTTTTATAATATATTATCAATTTCCCATATATAATTGAATTCTAATTCCAATTAAAAAAATATTCTGTCTCTTTATAAACATTACAGTACAAAACCAGCATAGTTATGTAGGAAAATCCAGCAGGTTATTAATCTTCAACAATTATTGAAAAAGTATTTAGGTTCCCAAAAATATTTAGAACCATAATTAAATCCTAGCAGAAGAATAAGTTGTAGCCCTTTTTAAAAAGATTACAAATATTTACTTTTCAGCACTCTCTCTCTCTCTCTCTCTCTCTCTCTCTCTCTCTCTCTCTCTCTCTCTCTCTCTCTCTCTCTCTCTCTCTCTCTCTCTCTCTCTCTCTCTCTCTCTCTCTCTCTCTCTCTCAAAAATAATTCCAAAAACTATATCTACCCTCTCCCAATAGTGTATTTGAAAGTTACAAAAAGTCATGTGTATTGTTATTGAAATAAATCTAGAGCAAATATAATATACAAAGGTATGTTCAGTGTTTGATTAGAGAGTAATACTGTGTTAATATCTTTGGGAAGTGGATAATAGGTTGCCTAATTTCTGTATTTAACAATCCAGGTTTAAGTCTGTATTGTTAAGTTATAGTTTACAAGCTAGAGGTTACAATTAATTGGTTTTCAAACCTTTTCTGGCAATAAACAAGTAAGTAAGTATTTGATTTTGTTATTTCAGGCTCTGGCTTTGATAGAATTATTCAATGCCCCACATGGTAGATACAAATCTGATGTATACCTTCTTCCAAAGAAAATGGGTGAGGAGAATGTTATTTATAAACTAACTTTGTTAAATTTGAGAACTTTAGTCTTTTACTAGGTGTCAGCTTACTATTAAATAATGCATGTTTTAAATTTATTTTAATAAAAATGCATGTTTTAAATTTATTTTAACAAAATCTGTGCAAAGATGACTCAAACTCAACACAACAATAAAGATTGAGATTATGGTATTAAGTATCCAAATTGTTATTTGTATAACTATTTGAAAAAATCAAAGTGCATATTATATTTAAGCCAAGGCCACTAAATTTTTGTAGATTCTGTAAAACATATGTTAGCTGGTGTTGTGGCTCATATATTTTCAAACATATTTCTCAGGATATGTTCTTAATTTAGCAAAATTTATACGGGTAGGAAAAGAGTTTGTTCCTCATACCAGTACTGATCTATTTACGAAAATTAGGCTACAATTTAAATACAGCCATTTTGTTATAATTTTTAACCTTGGAAGTGGCATATGGTTTGAATGAACCGAGCCAATGAGCGACATGTCTGGGCAGATAACCAGCTCGCCGAGCCGGTGAGTGATATGTCTGGGCAGATAACCAGCTCGTCAAGCAGTAGAAATCACTTTTTTACAATTCAACATTTACCCTAGTAAAAATCACTTTACCGCAATTATTTTTAGTCCGTTTTAAAGCTAATATTTCCATCAATTCATAATCAAACAACCAAAACTCCATAAAAATGTATTTAATAATTCTGAATTAACAGCTAAAGTTTGTGTATTTCGCCGCTATCAATTAATGCAACAACTGCTTAGTTGTGAAACATAAATTTACATCATTCTTTTTGTCTTATTTTCACAAGTGCATATTTCTGTCAAACAAACACTGTTCTATAGAATGATTCTTCATCTTTCAAGCTGTGCTTTCCAAATCTTTCTAAGTGTAACTTATAAAAATTAATCCAACACATTTTTACATTCTAAAAATGACAGTTTTTTCAATTAAATTTTGAGTCTAGTAAATATTATTGTATCTTTACTATAACATAGTAAAGATATTTTTTAAAGCTTTCGTAATCATGTAATCGAAATGCTATATAGCCAAAGGTAAAAATTAAATTTTAAGTGGTAATACTTGTCCAAATACTATAAGTTGACCATTTTTTATAGTATTTTTCTTCCTCTTTTGAACTACATATTCCAAATTATCGTAGCTATCATATTTTTTGAGATATATACATTCTACAAAAATGTAACCAAGATTAACTTTCTTTTTGATACATTTACGAATGTCAAATATCAATTAGTAATATTTCATTTTTTTTTTAGATCTTTATATCATTGGGAAAAAAAGAGTTTCAGATCTGTCGAGTGTTTTATTGTATTCCCCTGTACTACTAATATTTGGACTGGTCTGTATAAGCAAAGACACCATTACAATCTTGTCTGGTGACCTTCCTCCTAAAACTACATAGTGTAGTGTTACCAATGAAATGGCTGCTACTGTCTGGTTTGTTTAACGTGTAGTTAAAATATGTTTTGAATGTTTTTGTATTTTAAAATTTATTGTGAATTATTTATTGTTGATATATGTTATACAAATTTATTTTCACAACTACATTCTACAACTATTGTAAGTGTTTTGAATAGTCTACACAAATTTGTATGCAAATTTGTTAGTGAATTTTGGTTAAATTTTTGTTTCTGAAGACAACTTTTCACATTTTTGATTACTTTACTCTAAATGTATCATTGTAGAAAATTTAGAATTTCACAGTTCAATTGTACACATATTTCTCTAAACAATGGTATATAACAAGTTGGATTTTTAATTAAATAAATAATAAAATAGGCTTAACTTTGTAGCTATTGTGTATTTCATTCATAAAAATTTAATTTTTGTAATGAAAGTCTCTAAATTGATATATTTTTGTACACCCTTTTATTTATATTTACACTACAAAACTTTTATATATATTATAAAGAAACTTGCAAACTCTTTGTTATATGGTAATATAGCGTTTTTGTAGCATTTTAGGTTCGGTTATTGAAATATTTTTTGATGCTTGACGTACTAACTCCAAACCTTGTTTTATATAAAATTTCTTTGATTGTACAGATACATTTTGTGCACCTTTCTGACAAAAAAATGATATATAACAAGTTGTGTTTTCTATAATATTAATATTTTTGATGATTTTTTAAAAATAACCCAAACTTTTCTTTTCTTTTTTTTTTTTTTTTTTTTTTTTTTTTTTTTTTTTTTTCAATAGAATTAATGATTTTTCAACATGTAAATTTTATAAATTGATTTTTTTTTTTATCAACATATTCACAACTATATTACATAACTTTTGGCAATCTTGAAACAATTTTTTTTTAGTTTATCATAGTATATATTATAAGATTTTCTGTTGTATTTTCGCTTCATTTTTTTCACATTTTTTTATTCCTAACATACTAACTCCAAAACCTTTACATCTAAAACGCTTTTTTCATTTCTTAGAAAAATTCTCCCTCACCTTCCTGAGAAAAATGATATATAATAAAATGTGTTTTTCATGATATTACTATTATTTATATTTTTTTTTTTAATATTTCAAAAATGGAATCCAATGCAGTGTCAAAAGCTAAACAGACAAGTAGACTAATAGATAGACAAACTAACAGAGGGTTGTAAAATCGAGCATAGAGTTATTCATTACTCGAAAATTAGAGTGCCTCCACATTGGATCTGGGATGGTAACAGGGCACACACACTTACTACTATCTGGTTGGTATCCTAGAGCATGAAGTATGCATGTTCACTTTGGAGCTGGTTCAAGCACTTTTTCTATTTCTTTTACTTTCTAACTTTAACATAGTAGTATAGTAAAAAATATCATTGATGAGTTTTTTGAATTTTGGCGTATTTCAAAACTTATTTTTTGTTTATTTTTTTCTATTACTCAAAATTTTGGGACAGCATCCATAATAAAAAAAAATCAAATCTATAAAGTCCTCAAAATCTGTTCTACCGATGTAATTTTTAAGGAGGCAAATACAAGATATGGGTTTTATTAGAAATAGGTTTTTCCTATAACTAATTTCTGCAGGTTCATTAGATAGTCAAAAACATGGATCAATAAGAAATTCGGTGGTTCAGATTGTTAATATTAATTTATTCTTTATTCCCTTATAGTTGTTACAATTTATCAGACATATTCTTATTCCTATCTGATATTTAATCCTATAAAATACAATGTACAACATAATCAGATCTTTAAATCTTCAATCTAGAACAATAACAAATTATTGAATTTAACACTCTTGTTTTCTAAGCAAATGAATCTCCTCATCTATTCAACATAGGCTGTGAATCTCTATAAACTGCCAGTGAGTCCCTTTCGTAAGTACGTTCCTGGGCCATGTCTCTCTGATGACCAGCAGTGTATCCTCGTCCTTCCCTACATCTTGGATCCAACTGACCCTTTGGGCTATTTGGTCTCTCTACTGACCAGCAACGTTTCCTCATCTCTGCCAACATCTCGGATCCAACTGAATTTTTGGGCTGGTCTCTCTGCTGACCAGCAGTGTCTCCCTGTCCCCGGCGACATCTCGGATCCCACTGATCCTTTTTCTAGGTCACTAGCAGTTTATATAAAGCTTCACTATCCATGTCATGCTAATAACCTGCTAGCTAAGCAGTTGCAACATTTTTTCAATTATTTCCCAATATCTACCACAGGTCTAATATTGAAGATTTAACTGGTGCTAACATTTGACTATTTATTGTTAATAACATATTTTATAAACTTATAATAAATATTTTCTTATCCTAAATCCTAACAGTTTCCATCATCACAAAAATGTGGGTTCAGAAGTTATCATTAAAAAGAAAACCCATAAAATTGTCAATGAGCTGTTTTAAAAGACGACCTACTCTCTCAAAATCGGCTTTACCAATTTTATTCAAGTTGTAATGAAGTGTGGAGGTTAATGGTCTAGACCATTGTGCTACATCGCAAATAAAACAAAATTATGGTTGATGGTAAAAAACAAAAATTAACTGCCATCATTAAAAACTCTATTTAATCAAATACTATTTATGCTCAATATATATAATAAAACATAATATATTTGAAATATTAAATTATCAATAAATTTTGCTCTGAATGAACTCATGATCAATCCATCTAGCATGAGGAAAGGCAAAAGTATTATGCATGCGCTGGGAACAGCTGTCCAGAGTGATGTAAACCTTCGAGGTAACTATTCTTTCTGCTTCCTCATATGTTACCACCATCCATCTAGGTAACCTGTTAGACTCATACTCATAAAGAAACATTGATGTATTTTTCCAGCAAGTAAGCTATCAATTAGGTAACATGCAACCAGCTAGGCTCGACTATATTTTGTACCCTTAGAAACAGAAGTAGTTATAATTTAATGTTATATTATTTTTGGAAAGTACACGATATGTCATTTTTTCATAAAGTGTGATTATGAATTCTTACCTTTACATTAATTTTCTTAACTTTTACTTGTGATAAGAAGTAAAATAATATATCTTAAATTTATTGTTTCCTAGATGAATATGTAGCCAGTCTTCATTTGCCGACATTTGATGCACATCTTACTGAACTTAGTGATGACCAAGCCAAATACCTGGGGCTCAACAAAGCAGGTCCATTTAAACCAAACTATTATAGGTATGTAGGAGAGTCACTATGTAAAAATACTATATTTTTTTGTACCTCATATCTTATATCATTAATTACACACAAGTCAGGTGTGTTTAACTCTCAAGAAGTTAATATATAATCTAAACCTAAATTCACTAATAACGCAAAGGATATTATCTAGTTTAGCTTACAGTTCTCACTATCTACTAACCAATCTCTTTTTGTTAGTCCGCGACTTACATACTTGTGTCCTAATGGTCAACATCAAAATGTACCAATTATGCACACAAAGTCAAAACGTATATGCATCTCGCAGGATCCAACATATGCTGCTAGAAGGTAGAAGAGAAATGTATTTCGGAATCGAAAGTGTATGCCACTTACAGGATCCATCATGTGCTGCTAGAGGATATGAGAGAAATATATTTCAGAAAAGAAGATGTTAGCTACTTACAGGATCCAGTTATTGGTGCTAGAGGATATGGGAGAAAGTTCAGACTCTGAAATGTATACCACTTACAAGATTCAGTGTATACCAATATACACTATTCAGTGTACACAATACTAAGGTGTATTGGTAGATTTCCGAATGAAAAGAAGATGGGCGTGAGGGTTAAAGGACCTAATTTTAGCCTTAGAAAATACTTGGGTAAAACTCCATCTGTGGTCCAAGCGGAGATACGTATGCAATAGAACTGTTTCAGGGAGAATTTTAACAATGGTCATCTAAAGGTTGCAAAAATTTATATTATGTTTGGCAGCTCTCAGGGCTTTGAATTAATGTAGGCCTGGGAAAATATACAAACCCAGCTGATAGAAAACAACAATATTCTTTACCTGAACCTTTCTATAACAAATGAAAAATGTTATCTATTTTCATTGGCCAGTGTCTATTTTACAAATGTCATATAGGCCTGAGAACAGGATTAAAAATACGTTTATTAGAAACATCATCCTAGTATCAGGCGATCCTCCAGGTCTCCTGTCTCTTAAAATTCACATTTATTCAAAAATATATATGTATGGATATATGGCAATGTTTGTGTCTCTGTAAGTCATTGAAAATGTTATAAATTTTCTCCGAATTAAACTAGGTATAAAATTCTAGATTTGGTTTTTGAAAAAATAAATTTAAGACAGTTATTCAATACATTTTTTAATGGATATTTTTGTTCCCTCTAACTTTTAAAAGAAATTTTTCAATTGTCTTCAAACTTCAAAGAAAATCAATTTTATTGAAATCTCATAATTTAGTTGTATTGGTTGGTTGTAATATTTGTATTTGTTATAAACTCTTGAATCACACTTTTCAAAGCCATAAATGTCTAATAAAAACAAATAACTGATAGAATTTTTTTTCTAAGACGTATTGATTTAAAATGTTTACGGTATATTTGGTGTTTAGCATGTTTAAATCTATTAATAAGCTACCTCCACCTCCCTACTGCTCAAACACTGATTTCTCGTACATTTGATTATGATAAGGTCTCGTTCTGTTTTTATTTGTTTTCCTATTCCCTATTGCTTTCATCAGCTTCCTCTCAAAGGAAATGATGCAACATGTTTTTTCAAGATATTTTGGGCTTCAAAATTAGCAATTTCCCTCCCCTCAATAAATAAATAACAAAACAGGAGAGTAATTAAACAATTAACTGTGCAAGTATTGTTCAGTTTACATTAAAAGCCACCATTTCTTTTTAATTTAAGTTTTTACTTAAATTAGACAAAAAATCTTGACGAATTCAAATTCATGTTCAATGTCTAAAATAAACACAGGGAGACCGAATTTCAACAAAATGTATATGAAATCAAAAAAGTAAAATAATAATATTTTGCAATTATATATTATTTTATTGTTATTGTATATTATATAGTATACCCACTTTATTTATTTTCTAATTTGGAAGTTGGGGAGATACAAACTTGTCCAAGCATTAAAACTCCACACTGTTGTTTGTTTTTAAAAAGCTTTAATGACAAAGCTCTTCTCATTTACCTGAATCATCCTGTATATATTTTAAATGGCTGTCATTTTGAAATTTACAAGCAGATTTTTTGCTAGTTAACAAATATATCTATCCATTATATATTCAGTGAGTCTAAAATTCGATGAAGTTACTGAGAAGCCAAGATGGATGGGCATTTTATAACACCTTGAGTTAAACTGCCCATGAGGAACCTCACAATAGCAATCAATTCTGTAATATAACAGGGTGTCCAACAGCCTTGAAAATCTGGAATTATGCTTGATTTTTTTGCATTGGGAAAAATTCTTGAATTTTGATGGTCATCAGAAATTTTTTTCCCAGGAAGGCTTAAAGTTAAGATTTTGGTAAAAAAAAGTTCACTATACTAAAATAATTTTGACAATGGAGCTCATAAGTTATTGTTTTTTTTTCTTTTTAATATATTTGGAGTAATGATTCGGTCTCGTAACCAACATAACGGTAGACGAACATTACTCGCATTCATTAATAGCACTCTCTGCCAGTATTGCGGTCCTGTTAGCTCAATTTGAAAAAAAGTAAATGCTTTATATTTATATCAACAACATAATAGATAGTATTGACCGTCATTGAAAAAAATCCATTGTTATGATATATTGAAATGTAAGTATTTATATTTTGATTTAGTCAAGAGTTGTTTACTACTCTAAATCATGCCTCATACCATCACTAAATAGATGATAACATGATTGTGGTAATAAGGATTAAATGGCAATATGGCTTCTACTTGACAACATCATTCATATTTGAGAAAGGAATGAACAAGGTTATTCGCTTTTTCCTTCACAATTTAGGCTATACACTGAACACAATATTTTTCTATATATCTATTTTGTAATATGAAAACATTTTTTTGCTGAATATCTGTGCAAAATTATTGGTAAAACTCTCTTTCGCTGTACGGTACATATACATTGAATTTTATAATAAACTTTACCTCTGTGCCTTGTTTTTTAAACAACAATATAATTATGTTTCCAAAGCATTGAAACTTGAGATGTTATTATATAAAAGTTTATTTTTAACAAAATAATAGTAGGTGATTTATATCTTCCACATGAGTGAATCGGTGCTTGCATTGACCTTTGGCCGGCCAGAACAATAATTGTATTGTATATGGTATTGATACCAAACTTCAGTTTCTGATATCACACACAATGTTTAATATTTAAGGGGAGCGATAACTACTATACAGAAATTAATACCTATGCCAAGTGCAAGGACTGATATTTTGGCCATAACTCAGGTCTTTTTTTTTAACTCAATATTTGGTAGCTACCGTAAGGAAAAAATTATAATTACATTTTTGTTAAAATTGGCTCTAGCAATTTTAATTTAATTTTGCTCAAATGTGGCCTCCAAGAACCCAAACAAAAAGGTTTGGTTCCCGTCTCTCCAAAAAAATGTTGGTTCATAAGTTTTCAGTAAGAAACAACAAAATCAGCTCTGAGGTTGTTATAAAAGACAATTTTAAAAAATCGGCTATACCGATTTCAGTCAATTTTAACCCTATAAGAAGTCATTAGAAATTCCTAAAGCCGTAGCCCTTTTTTTGCTCCTTTAAATGATATGTGAATATTAATAGCCCAATTGCTTGTGCAAAATCTCAATGAACAAAAATATGGATCAGGAATAATTGACAAAAAACAAAAATGAACCTTGCAACAACAGTGTCAATGGTTTATTTTCAATTTTTACTGATATTTTGGTTGGTTTTTTTTTATTTGGTTTTGGGGTTCAGTAAGTGAGAAAGCTTGTACAATGTTTTTCACCATTTGTTAATACAGTTCGCTACTACTACTACTACTACTACTACCACTACCAATTTCTGAGGTTTTGTTCATAGTAAAAGTACATATTGACAAAATTATAAAGTAAAAGTAATATAATTTATATTCATAAAGTTTGTGAAATAAAACTAAATAAACACTTTAAAATTTAAATGTAACAAATATGATTCAAACAGTATAGAACATACATTCTGGTATAATATAAATTGTATTATATTCTTATTAAGGACAAAAATGAGTAGCCTATAACCAATAAAAATATAAATGGAAAAACTACTACTTCGTGTGTAGAGTGAGCGGAAAGAAATGAAGAGAGAAAGGAGTCTCACTCCCTTTCTCTACAGGCCTATATGTTAGCTTCATTGCTTCCTCCTTATTCATCATAATCTCAACGTTCATTACATTATACTTGTAGCACAATAGCTATTTATAATTATTTAATGTTACTTATTATTTTTAATATGGTGGTGTCAGACAATTAAATGATTGCAGATACTGACTATTTAATATTTATGTTACATAATCTACGTGAAATATTTTGCTCAATAACTCTTGAACCGGCATTTCTTTTTTGTGCCCAATATGATCTGTTTACACTGTAAGACTTTTATTCTAGCCTTTTACCTTGTAAGAGTAATGGATGTTAGGGGTTCACCAGATTTGATTTCCCAAATCACTACACCTTGGCTGTGATAGGATTTATCTGACTCAGTGTTGTAAATAAGTGCAGAGACAAAATTACTTTGTATATTATTTTGTTTGAATAAATAATAATTTTGTTTTAATTAACAAATTTTCAAGATGTATTGCTAAATTTTATTAACCTTAAACATCAATACTTATCAACTTACTAAATTGATTATTATTAAAAAATATTCAGATTTGCACTAGAAGAACAGTGCCATGTTTTCTATACAGACCCCTTAACATTTAATTATAGAAAAATTAATTTTGTTTTAGAGTTTTGTTACAATTTCTTACTTACTCCAACATAATAAAGTATTTTTATATTACTTAAAGCTATGCAGTTTTAATTTCTATATGATATTTACATAAATTTTGACTCACTTTTTGATTTTTCTTGTTCCTTTAAATTGCTTGGAAGATATCATAAGATCCTTATTTCAGCTAATTTATATCAAAATAGTTTCAAATTTTTAAAACCTAGCCTTAGTTACAAATAGTTGATTAAATATTATTTCAGCCATTGTGAATCTGATTTGTTGTATTGACTTTAATTTGATTTTAAGTTTATTTTTATTTTAGTTTTAGTATTAAATAAGTGATTTCAGTTAAGAGATCTCCCTTACAAGAGCGTTTTAAATTACAAACTACTCACATAATTAGCTGTGTTTCCATTTGTAGCATTTTTAAGTTTCAATTGACACACACCTTTCACTTTTCTTTATCATTAATTATTATTGATTTAATTTCTGAATTTTCACTTAACACTTAACAGTTGATTTTTATAGCTTATCTTGCCTTTGAAATACACTCATTACTTTGATTTATGAACATGTTTAAATTTTGAATCAACACATTTTATTTTGGAATAGCCTTATCAACGTCTGGTTGATTCGATTTTTGTTGAGAGACTGACCACGATTTTTCAAGCATAGTTTTTGTAAAAGTATATTTCATTCCCAAAATACGCTCAACAGTTCAAATTTGACTATATGAATCCAAATGTTGTAGTTAAAAGTTTTATTTTTGTAATGCCTCGCCTCGCTATATTTATAAAAGTCGAATGTTGAATTTTTAACCGTAATTTCACTTTGTTCACAGAGTTTAGTTTTAAATAAACATTGCTTCGATTATTGTTATAGATTTTAAAAGAAGTTTAATACCTGTAGTGTTTGACACGATGTGACAAGTACTCTACTACAAACTATCAGGTTATCGTTGTTTATCAGTTCGTGTGAACTTTGTACTCATATATATATATAAAGCCTTGAAATTATAATATATTATAAATAGTTATAAATTATAAGTTATAAATAATTTGCAACGGTAGGGAGAGTATTTGGATTGCATTTGGGTGGTACGATTTGGGTGGTCCGCGGATCTACTTTGGTAATGTATTACCGGGTCCCGATCGCGTGGTAAAATTAATAAAGTACACTGGGCGAATCTCAACTTAGGCTAGCCATTTTTGACAAGTATTACTAGAAACTAATTTACTTAAAATAAGAGAATTACACTAATACCAATATTAATATTAACTACACTGTATTGCAACAACATGTCGGTCTATATCAGGGCCTTTCATGGCCGCGTATAGTTCCACTAATAATTTTACGATATCCCAAAATCGCAATGCGCCCAGATATAAACCCAAGGGCCGAACGGCCCTAATCCTTTGGGTTTAGCAAGGCATAATAGAAATTTACCGCACTATAATATAATTAGGAAGATCGCTGAAGACGTCCTTAGTCACAGCTGTCTCGAGCACTACTCTGCTCTTATCAGCTGGCCAGGCGGATATGTCCAGATTCACGAAGGGGAGGGGGAGTGGTGGTAATCACCACAAATTATATATATATATATATATATATATATAAAGCCTTATATTTATATTACCCAAACTTTGTGTTAGTGGCAGAACAGCAGAGTACACTAACCTATACAGTGAAATAAATGTATTGAAATTCAACGTAAAATATAAATTATGAACATTTTTTTGAGTTACGTCCATTTGAACTTTATTTATTTCCATTACCTCACCCGGACTTTTTGTAAACTGTGGAACACCGGAGTGTCTTTTGTTGCAAAATAGTGTAATTACCTTTATAAGAGCTAATGCTATGAAAACCTTTACACTATACAGTAAAATTAAATATTGAATATAAAATATAAATTATATATTTAAAATGATTAGTTGTACCATTTTAATTTGATTTATTTCCATTACCTCACCCGGACTTTTTGTAAACACCGGAACAGTGGAATATCAGTTGTAGGCGGTACGTTATAGTGTGATCACCTTGATAAGACATAATGTTATGAATTGTTATTTCCTTGAAATCTGTATGATACCGCTCTTGTGTGTAGTTTATAAATTTAATATTCATATTAACGATATATACATTGAAATTATATATTTAGGTGAAAAAGTTATGAAAAACAACCGAGAATTTTTAGGAAAATATACAGGAAACCCAGAAAAAATTGAGAATTTCAGTAGCAAGTGTTAGTGGATACCCTAGCATTGACCTTCAAATGTGCCGATAAACTCGTTAGGCCTACTACCTGGTGGATAATCTTTCAATTCAATGTCTTTCTGAATCACTCTTTCCTTATCATTGTTTCATTTTTATATGCAACATCAAATGTTGCCTACGCTATTACATATGCCACATATATGTTAGCAAAGGTGTTTAAAGTTGGGTTTAATTATGTTTAATTATTTAATATTACATAATTGACGATAGAAAAAATACAAACATTACATAGAGACATTGTGTGACCTAGACTTTGTATGCTATTTAACTCAGTTATCTTCTAAATTATTCGTTTCCAACATTTTTAATCTTTTGAATTGTCATTTATAAATCTTTTTATACAACATATGTTCTTCAAATCAACAAGTAAATATTAATAGAACGTTTTAATTTTTACTTTTTTAATTTATTTTTTTTTTGAAATTGTATATTCCTTGTACTTGTCAAATGAAAATGTATCTATGAATAAAGTGCATTGCTTGTATACAGTTTTCTTCTATATACTATATAACTGAATATATTTAGAATCTAACTTAAAATGTCCTATTTAGATTTTTTTTAATCATTTTAATTTTTTTTTAATACCAATTTGATTTACACAAATGTTTTATTAAAATTAATAAAAGTATTATTTTCATAAATAAAAAATAACGATTTCTATAATTATATTTTTTTAATCATAAAAAAATAATAAATAAAATTAACAAAAAATTATAATGAATTTACATTTTGTAAAAAGGTATATGTTTTTATCTTGTCTTTGATTTTTGATATATTGCTTACAGTATATTAAAGCAGAATTAATTTGTCGATGAGAGCCTTGAATTTTTTATTCAAGCCTTGAAGTTCTTGAATTCTTTGAGCATGGACACATTGTCAAATCAACAAGTAAATAGTAATACAATGTTTAGATTTTTACTTATAAAATTTTCTTTTGAAATTGTAGATCCGTTATAGTTACTAAATTAAAATGTATCTACAAATGAAGTGTATTGCTTGTATACAGATTTCTTCTATATATTATATAACTGAATACATTTTGAACCTAACTTAAAAGATTATGTTTTAATTAATAAAATTCATTTTAATTTTCATTAAAGAAAATACAAATTTCATTTATTCAAATTTTTTATTGGAGTTTCTAAAAGTATTATTTTCATAAAGAAAAAATAACGAGTTCCATATCTATAAATCATATTATTTTAATTATAAATTCAAAGTAATTTAAATAAATAAAATAAATGCAAAATTATAATGAATTCCAATTGTGTAATAATAGTATATGTTTTTATCTTGCGTTTGATTTTTGAGATATCGCCTAAAGTATATTAAAGCAGAATTAATTTGTCAACAAGTGCGTTCATTTTTATAAAATTGAAGCATTGAAATCCTTGAGTTATGATTGAATTCTTTGAGCCTAGACCACTGGACATCCTGTATAAATAACCTAAAAAGTGTAATTTATTGGTTAATATTTTCTTCAGAATGAACCAGAAGTTTTTAGTTATGTCGATTTCTAAAATTGTCTGCCTGAAATCAAAAAAATTACCCCATTTGGTCATCATTTTATTTTTATTAATTAATTTTATGTATTATATTTGTAATGAATATGTGTATATTTTATGTTACAGATATTAATAAATGTTATTTAAAATAATAGTATATGTTTTTAACTTGCGTTTGATTTTTGAGATATCGCCTAAAGTATATTAAAGCAGAATTAATTTGTCAACAAGTGTGTTCATTTTTATAAAATTGAAGCATTGAAATCCTTGAGTTATGATTGAATTCTTTGAGCCTAGACCACTGGACATCCTGTATAAATAACCTAAAAAGTGTAATTTATTGGTTAATATTTTCTTCAGAATGAACCAGAAGTTTTTAGTTATGTCGATTTCTTTGTCTGCCTCAAATCAAAAAAATTACCCCATTTGGTCATCATTTTATTTTTATTAATTAATTTTATGTATTGTATTTGTAATGAATATGTGTATATTTTATGTTACAGATATTAATAAATGTTGTACCATGTAAAGGAAGCAAACCTGATAACCTGATAAGAATTGTGCAGTGTAAAAAAAAAAAAAAAAAAAAAAAAAAAAAAAAAAAAAAAAAAAAAAAAAAAAAAAAAAAAACAACAACAACACCATTTACCATAGAAACAATTTTTATTTATGAAACCATATTGTCAAGAAATCGACAGACACACTTAACAGGGTTCTTCTTGAATGACAGTAGTCATCCATATTTTAGCTATTCAAGGATAAATTTGCATACGTCTTTCACATTCCATCTATCAGTTAATCATAGTTTATAGGTACATTAGTGTATTGCAAATGTTATAATTTAAATAGATTCACTAATTAATTTACAAAAAATCTTGTTTAATTGTGCAAATAGCAGTGATAATTTATAAAGTAGCTACAAAAAGAAAGTTACTATCTTCATCTTAATGGAAAGGAAAGATTTTAGTTAATATGTTAAATTATTTTTTCATCCTACTTCTTACTAAAACTAGTCAATGTTTTATCTTTAAAATGTTGACCAATAAGATAAGACAAAAAGTGACATTTTTCAAAATGTACTTTAACCATAGTATTTTTATTTCTTAAAGTATAGTTCAGAAAATTAAAAAACTTGTGCTACGTTCACAGTTTTTGGGACAACATTTTAAAATTGAATAACTGGTCGAAAATTTGATTTTATCACATTTTCGTAGATTACTGTTTTTTCAACACATTTTACAGTGAAATATCAAGGATCAAAGTTGTTTCATATAAAATTAACTGAAAACTGATAATAGTTATGTTACAATTGAGTCATTTTATGGCTAGTTATGTTGTAGTTAAAAAAATATATTGTTCTTTAAAGGTAAAAACTACTCAGTCATCATTGCCTTATAAAAAAGTAAGAAAAGAATATAACATAAAGACTCCTAGTCCTCAAATACTCTAGTAGCTTCCGGGTTGGAAGAGAACTAGAATTGGTCAGGTGAGACCTCATAGGAAATATTAATGAGGGGGATCTAACTTAAGACTATGTGACAAAAGGTGTAGATCCAGCTACACTACCTCGGGATTCCTAAGCCTGTATTCACTGTAGTGATCTCCTGAGGTTCTCTTGCTTATAAATGCTACATCCTTTTGACCCTGGAACTATGAAATATTTCACAACTATTGAGGTCTGGGATTTTTTTTTTTTTTTTTTTTTTTTTTTTTTTCATTAACACTAATGTCCATTTCTCTTTTAAATCATATTTAGATATACATATTATTTATTAGGATACTTTGGTGTAACTAACCAAAGAATGATTTGATTGTAACACAATAAAATTTTATAACAACTTTGCTCTCTTGACATATTAGTTGGAAAGGAGTTAATCTACAAAAACAAAAAAACCAGTTTTTCAATTTTAAAATGGTTTAACCCCAAAACTGGGTGGATAGTTAGGCTTACTTAGCATATGTATTTGGATACTCCAAACTACTCTAAAAGCAAACAAAACTGTGGTTAAAGCATGTTTCTGCAAACAGTCCTAATATGACTAGCCTATATTTTAGGAGAGTAGACTAACTAAAAGTAATTTCCTCCAAACTTAAATATTTTAGATTACATATTTGGTCTCAAATTAAAGCCTTCTGTATTCAGTATAACATTTTAAATGTGTCCTTGAATTTCTTTTAATTTCTATCTATATTTAAGTTTTTTGTAGGAAGAATAATTTTTGAGACAAGCACAATAGCATGGGGTAACTATATGAGAAATGGTATTTAGGAGTGGCTGATAGATAGATAACTTTGCTATAACAAATTGTACATATTATACTTACAATAAATCCAGAGCTCTCTGGAAGAATTTTTTGAAAGCATGAATTAACAAAAACTGAAATATTAAATTTTTATTATAGTTCTACTCCTGATTCATGTTTTTTCCTGTTTCAATTGTCAAAACACCATTATAAATAATAATAAAGTAACAACAGTAATAGATATTTAAATTCTTATTTACAGCATCGTTTTTATAAATAAAAACCTGTCTAGAATACATATATATATATATATATATATATATATATATATATATATATATATATCACATGACATCTTTGCTATTTTAAAAAATAAACTTCAATCCAAGATGAGAGATTTAAAATGGTGACCCTATCAAAATGTATTCTTAAGGACACAAATACACAAATTATCAAATTTTAAATCAACAGTTTTGGTATAATTAAGTGATTTCAGACTTTGGGTCACCTTGTAGTAACAAAGTATTGACCCGATTTCAAAAGTTTCAAGCAGTAATGTAGCTTCATAGACATTTATAATATATTATTCTGTATGTATATAGTTGTTTAAACCCATTCTGTAGAGTATTATTTCAAGTCTGAGTAATAATCTCTGTTGAGATTTGTTCAATAACTCAAGTTGTAAAAAAAATTTGTACTGCTGTTAATGGCCTCAAAACATTTATTTCAAGTCATAAACAATGTATTGAACTGTGAAAAACTATTAAAACCAGCCATAAACAGCTAGCTTTAGAAAACAATCTTATCATAATATAGTATATGTTATTTTGCATTTTTATAAAAATGTTGATTGTGTAACCATTCAGAATGTAACAATACCTCTTGATACATAGTCCATTTTGTCTAGAAAGGTTCTCTAATAAAATTATTCTTGCTCATCAAAACATTTTCTGTAAATCCCATTGTCTTTTGTAATAACTAGTGTTTTCAATTGTATATAAGACTAAAGTAGCCCTTATATAACCATGTTTTTTCTTATAATTTTCAATAGCTTCGAGGAAATATAGAAACTAAGGTAATTGTGGTATAGGATTGTTCATGAGGGTTCTCACTATGTGTTCAAATGCTTTTAGAAATCATGTATCAGTTACTGTGAGGATTGTGAGAAATCAGCTTATTAACATTTGCAATGAGAAATAAAATTAGTGTTCAATTAGTGCATAATTGGTTGTTATGCTGTTATTTGTGTTTAATATCACCATCTAATAACTTTCAAAGACATTTCATATTTCTTTGGCTAATAAATGGTTAGTGACACATTTTAAAATTAATCATAAGACAATATTTTTGATAACTTGTTTTAGCATAGTAAAATTATTATTTCAAAACAAAACAACAGTGTAAAGGTTTTCTATTGCATTATGTATCCAATAGTTAACCCATATTTTTAGGTCATAAATCATACTGTGACCCCTGTAGAATGATTTCCTTGACCCCTGTAGACTGCTTTCCTTTACCTATGTAGGTTGTTTTACTTTACCTCTGTAGGTTGCTTTTCTTGACCCCCTCTAGACTGCTTTCCACCCTTCCCTTGACCCCCTCTAGACTACTTTCCTTGACCCCTGTAGATTAGATTTATGAAGAGGTTAAGACAATGGTTCCTAAAGAGTCTGCCACAGTGCCCCAATATTTTTACTGAAATAATACTTAATTTTAGAATCAGATTTTGGCGTCAGAATCGACAGATTAGACCGCAGTGTATACTGTGTATGAAAGTTTTGGCACCAGTACATTATTTACAAATTGGCTAAAATGCCATTTAAAAATTAATCAACGAATCATGGTTGGAATAAATCTAGTGACTATTTTACTTCTCAAAAAATTTAAAGAATTAAAACAATAATATGTTACTGTTTCTTAGAAAATGTTCCGTACATTTCAATTTCGGCAATAAAGATACACTTAACTTGAAGAGAAAACTTGTGTGTAATATCTTTGAAGAGTTAAATGCAATGTGCCTTTTACTGTAGAGAGGCACCATACATTTTAAAATTCTCCGAAATTTCAGCTTAGAAAGAAAAAATGATACCCATGGAAAAGAAAGTAATAGCATAGATTATTTACCCTGCCAGTTTGTGGTTTACAATGAAGTTGTTTTCTCTTACAACATAAAATTTGTTTGTATAGAACATTTATCACAACTTATTAACTGTTTGAAATATAATTTCCAAAAAAAAAAATAATATCTACAAGTTCTCACGCATTTAAGCCCCATCCATTACCAAATTTACTTCTGTAGAAAAGGAAAATGTTATCGAGATGTATTGTGACAATACTCTGAGGGCAAAATTTAACAGCAAAGAATAGAACTAACTGACTTTTGGATATCAGTAAAAATGAAATATTTGCTGGTAAATGGTGAAATTCAGTTAATCTTAATTCTATTTACGATGTGATATTGGTGGGGAAACTGTCTTTTTGGTGGTACAGTACAACCTCGTTTATCCGGACTAATTGGGACCGGAAGTGATCCGGTTAATCAAAAATCCGGATAATCCAAAATTATAGAAAGATAAATAAAACAAAATATTAAATGATAACTTACCATTTATAAGTCATGAAAAAACACAATATTTACACAGTCATTCAATTTACACAATACACGAAATTACACAATGTACTGTAAATGACGAAAAACATTTTATTTACACACCTGAAATATTTACACATGCTTTTAATTTACACAGGGTTTAGTTGTTATTTACAAAAAAGTCATTTATCTTCCTCTGCTTTAATTTGGTGTGACGTTTCAATGCGGTCCTGTTTATGCGATTCAATGCGTCTAACTTTTGGGCCATTGTAAGCACATTACGTTTTTGTTTCGTCGACATTTCCACGCACAAACGCTAACACACGAATATAAATAAATAGCAGTAACAACGCCCCCCTCTAAATACTATGCTGATTCTCATTCACATCCTCGATACTCCTGACTGGGGATTTGATGTGCCAACTGCCACAAAAAAATAACGGGGGTTCCCAAAGTTGGCGGCACCGCTTTAAGATGTGACAAAATGTTCACATTTACTGATTTACACCCTTGAGTCTTCGCAACCCGACAACAATAAAGTTGTAAAAATGACATGATGGTTTATGATGCGTTGTAAACATGCACCTGGTTTGTATTTATTTCACAGTTGTACATTTTCTTTAAGGACCGTTACAGGCATCGTCATTGTATTACACTTTCTAAAATATCAGGCATTCTTTATTTTATTCCCAGTTTTTTAAAAAAATCCCTGACTTTTCCAGAAAATTCAAATTCCCTGACTTTTCCCGGTCGCTAGACACCCTGAATACTATTAACCGTATCCGATCAAAAATGTAAAGAAACTAAACACGGCACAGCACGATATGATAATGATGTATTCCGGTCGCTAGCACGTGATAGATTACCCGCCGGCATAGACTATAATAGACAAGGTCACTGTCATGCCGCATCGGGGTAGGGGGATGGTGACGCAGAGGTCATTGCTCCTCCACTTTCTCTTCCCAGTGCATCAACAACCCGCCCTAATACCTCGAGGCGACACTGTAGTGTTGAGGAAATCACGTTTTTATCAACATTAATGTAATAGCAGATATTTCTTGTTGGTGGCTTTTCAAGACACAGACACAGCCTGGAACACATACTTTTTAAAACTATTTTAATATTTATAAAAAAAATTTTAATTGTTAACATGAGATTAGATTTAAGTAAAAAATATCTTGAATTTATTTGTATTCATAACTTTAAGACAATATATTTCATAAATTTAGTTATTTTAGCAAATTCAGATGATGTTAAATTCCTTCATAGTAGCAATAATAAAATAACACAAAGTGTCAATTTAAAACATTTAATATAATTACAAAACTAGTTTCAAGAACAATATCCTTGTCTATAGTGTTTATTCAATTGATTCCACATGTGAAGCACAGTTGTGTCTAGTAAGACTAGTTGTTTGATAAAGTCAACCAATTCATTTAATAACCATGTGTCAATTCAAATTGAATGTTAAATCCCTTGCAACCTCCAACAAGTATAGTTACAACGAAACATTTCAGTAATACCGGAATTTTCTATTGTCTTGGCTAAAAGTTTTGCTGTACAGAGCATCGTACTCCGAATCACTAAGTCAACCCCCGTATCAAAAATATAATTCTCCAATAAAAGACCAGAAAGTCCAGCAAAAAAAATTGTTTTGATTAGCACTCTTCATTTACCGCTTAAAACAACTCCCACCTCTGGTTAAGGGACGCAACGCACGTTAGAAAAATTAGAAAAGATAGTCTTGATTTGGAAACCATCACATATACTCCGCGTGCCTCTGTAATACATAGTTGCCTTTGCATTCGTCAATCTTTTTCTCTCTCCTTATGGAGATCCGTAAGTTCTAGACATCAATGCCAGAACAAAACGCTATTTAATTAATCTACGATTAATTACTACTATTTAGAGTTTCACTACTCTCGCCACATCAGTGAACCAGCTCCATCACAGTTGGGGTCACTTCTTTTCAAGTACATTCTGTACATGTGCTAAATATAACATTTCAAATGACTGAAACATTGAAACTATTAAAGTGTTTCTTAATGAGTAATATTCCTTTCAATTGTAACATTGTGGTGATATGATTATGTGTTATTTGAGTCGACAACTGTTAGCTAACAACAAGAAAAGGACAGTCAAATTATCCAGTGGATTCCAGACTCTACACTGCAAGATGCTCTCCAAAAGGTATGACACATCATCTAACATTAGCCATAAAAGTCACAATCTTTATTTCTTTGGTTAACATTTGTTTTTAAGATTAACTATGTTTCTTAATACCATTAAAATTAACTGGTCATCTAAATTTCATAAGGTTCCAATTCCTAAGGCTGTATTTAACACTAGTTTTTTAATGAAAATAAATGTATAAAGGTGACAATGTTGGTGTTAATTCATTATGGTTATTGTTACTTTTTTACAATTGTGAGGGTAAAATCAAATGCACATATCAACAAACCCAGCATTATACCCCCCTCCTCCTCTCCTACCAATATCAGTATTTGGGCTACACAAACTTTTTGAACCACAAGGCACCATTGCACCTGTTAGGTATGTTCTGACTTTGGGCACCATGAAATAATTGCTGATGAATAAGGGCACCTTGAATCAAATACTTGGGAAAACTACTGGATTAAAGGGGATTCCTAGCACAATGACTTTAACCCTCCAACTGGTAAGCGACCACTTTTTGCCTTAAAAGTGGTCGCGGCATTTAGTCATGGCTCACTTCACCAACTATAAAACACATATTTTGCAGTTCAACATTACGCCCACTTAGAATTGTCGTATCGCAATAAATAAAATACCGTTGGAAAGCTAATGTTCCGTAGATGCATAATCATGCAAAAAAATACCACAAAACGTTATAAATAATATTCCAAAAATTGGTGAAGTTCGCATATTTTTGATGCGTAAAATCATAAATTTCAACTCTGCGCCTTTTCGTAAACGCAACGCCATTTTTCCCCATATGATTACAAATCCATTTTTCTGTCAAACGGGTTGACCAAAATACTGTTCTATAGATCACATCTTTCTCTTTCAAACCGTAGATTACAAATTTTTCTGCGTCTTACAGATCCAGAGATTCTACTTGACCATAGAAGAAACTTGACGGCACGAAATTCAATTGGCATTCGGTGCAGTTAACGAAATGGCATAATCGATTTTTATGTTTCGATTTGATAGTATGCTGTAGATGACATTTCATTCTTCAAGTTGGTACCACTTGATATAGGCAAATACTTACTTAGAAGGTTTTGTTTTGATCTCGAAACATAGCAATTGTGTGACATAAATATTGTAATATTTTGCGTGGCGCATATTGTTTTGGGGTTAGATATTTGTTATTTTGAAGGTTTGTTTATACAAATTGTATATAAATTGTGTATACAAGTTACAATATATGTGTTTTTATTTCTAAAGTTTGTTTTTGAGTGAATTTCTAGTTTGTGAAGTTTTATATTTGGAATAACCTAAATTGTATGTTGTAAATCTAGGCTATAACCAAATTTTCTTATATTGAGTGTTTTACTTGATTATACAAGTGAATATGTGTGTTATTCTTTGTAAAGTAGGCTATATTGTTTTAGTGAAATCTAATGATTTTGTCTTAGGCCTAGCTTTAGAAAGTTACTAATTACGCCTAAATTGTCGAGGTGTCCAACCTAACCTCAACCATCAGAGTATCACTTTTTAGGGGAAATCGTTATTTTTATTTTGAAAATGTAACAATTTTTTTTTCCCCTTAATATATTCACAAATATATAACAAATCTCTAGTAAACATTGAAAAAATTCCAAATAATGAATTTGTATGGTGTAATTTACGATTACTGTGAAATTATTATCTTTTTACTCTTCGATATTTTGGTATTTGACCAAAAAACTCCAAATGTGATACATCTAACATTTTGTTTCACTACACACCTACATTCTGTGCACCTTTCTGAACATAATGATATATATAACTTTTGTATTAAATATATATTACTATTTTTGGTAAATTGTTGAAAATAAAATGAACAATGTCCCATTTTATGTAAACAAATTTTTTAAATTTTGAAAATGTAACAAATTTTTATTATTTTTTTCCTAAATATATTGATAAATATTACATAAAACTTTTGTATATCTTAGAAAAAGGTGGTAAGCTTTTAATTTTGGATGATACAGGTTTTTCCTGAAAAATGATAACTTCGTTTTTGACATGTATACTTACTCCAAAACCGTTTCAAAAAATTTTTTTTATTACATAGATGAATTCTATGAATCTTTCTGAGAAAAATGATGTCTTATAAGTTAGGTTTTGTATAAAAATAATATTTTATTAATTTTTAAACGAACGAAGAATTTTAAGACCCAATTAACATACAACACTTGGAGGGTTAAACAGCCTATTATAGTCCCCAGAGCCTAGTTTATTAGATTTGATCCCTTAACTAGTTTAATAGTCTACTAATTAGTTATTTATTAGGGAAGTCAGCAGGAGATTGAACTCTTAAACAACTTTAATCTCTTCCTAGTAAGAGTCACACAGTCAAAAGATTAGTGGCCGGGGATTTCATTGTCTAGCCCGCATAGTCTACTCATAGAGTCTCAATGATATGCCACTATTCTGTATAAGTGCATCCAAAGATCACAGTGTCCCATTATGAGACTTATGATTTTGTATACCTTTCCTTTATTCAGATTCAGTAAGATGTCATCAAATCTAACAAGTAGGACTTCACTCATCAGTAATTTACTGTTAGCTTACTAACCTGCAAGACCATCCTATTTTTACTGGTATTTTGATTTTATCCACTTGCTGGTGGTTTGTAACCAACACTCCTATTTATGTTCTATGAATTTTGATATAGTCGCCCTAGCTTGTCAATCAGTCTCTTCGTTGCCATATGTCCCAGTATGCAATGAAAAGTCAATTGTTTTTGTGAGACGGTGAAATAAGATTTTTAAGCCATTCCAAAACCACATTGGATTTGACCTTGTTACCTGTAATGTGTCAATAGCTGCCTGTGTGTCAGAGTAATTGTAGATCCAAGTTTTGATGTAGCCTTGCTGCAAATTTGTTTAAACAGCATTATTAATTGGTAAAAACTTAAGCTTGGAATACAGTGGAATATTGATACAAAGGAATAAAATCTTTCTTCTTTTATCTCACTACCTGTTTTCTCTACAGTATGAAAACCATCATTGTACCACAACACATCTTCTATAGTGCGTGTCTCTCTGTCTATTGCCTCAAAGATGACTTCCACCGAGTACCTAAAAATAGTCAGCTCATTCCTAAAATTAGGTTACTGATTATTTCAGTACTTTTGGCATGTGTCGGTGACAAAATTGTATTACTGTTGTGTAATTGATGGACTCCCATGTGTTCGTCCGCATCCTGCTAATAGTGAAGCAAATATCAAAAGGAAGAAGCCCCAGGAAGCTTTCCATCAATGTGGTTTTGGTGTCATGGTCACAACTTGCCAGCTCCTTAATCTTCAGAAAAATTTCCTAGCACTACTTTGCTCGGTCTTAATCCATCAATACCACAGCACCATAGCATGGATCTCATAATCCCAGTATAAAATTGATCTTTGATGATTTTAATCTCTACACTTTGACTTGTCTCTTAAGTGTCATTAAGATTTATTGATTCAGTCCCAAGTCCACGGAAGATGAGGAGTCCAGTTATTTTTAAATCCAAAACTATCCTTAGTTATTTAACCTCACCTAATCTCTAAATTGTTTCCTCAAAGAGTCACAGTGCTCACAATCTCAGGGTAATCCTCTTCTTTATGAACAGGACTAATGTTCTCTTTCTTAGATTTATCCTGAAACATGGAAACTACCTCCTCATAAAACTTCCTATAAACTCTTAATTCACCCTCTTTAAAGCCTTAACTATACTCAGTTATTGCTGTTTACATTCTTCTCATCTACCGTACTATCTTCTCATCTACCGTTCTCATCTATTTAATGTATAGCTACATTAAATAGTTTTCTTATTGCTCTCTTTTTGTTCCACACTACATTATGAAAGCACATCTAAGTGGTATTCTTTGGTACTGTTTTATCCTTGTGGTTTGTACTCTTAATACACCAATCCACGGGAATAAAATAAAACGGTCAACATTACTGTGCTGGTTTTAGCCTCAAGGATGTTAAATATCTCCATCTTGGCAACGACACATCTGTAAACCCATGACTCTTCACCAATTATCACGGTATTCAAGGAGAGTTCAGTATGTTCTGCAAGAAGTCTAGACAAATTTTGTTTTGTTCTCCCTTATGGATTGGTTATATATAAGTATAACTTATAATAAATAAATACCTTAGTTCCTGCTTGCAGTCCAGTAACTTAATTTATGTGTCGGTGACGATCGTTTTGCTTTTCCTATTCAAGTATGTTAAACCAAACTAATATAGTTGCAATTTTTAAAATGTGTATCAATTTAAAGAATCTAAAAAATACATTAGGACAACACAACACGTAAACATATACCACAACACTGTACATAAACTACATTTAGAAAAAATATTATTTCTTCTACACGTGTTTACCCGTTTATTATGCAACCAATATTGAGAGCCCTTGTTTTTTCCAGGCTTTCGTGTTATCTGGTAGTGTTGAAAATGGTATTAGATAGAAAGTGCTGTTATTCTTTATGGACAGGAGAAAAAGCATACATACGCTTGAAGGTATCCTCCACCACCCCACTAGATGTACTGAAAAATGATTTTACTCATTTAGCACCAATGAAGCATCATATGGTAGCTTAGTCAAATCATAATTAAACTCATTTAGAAATTTAATCTAGAAGAATCAATTATTTTCTGGAGCATCAGCATAAAAACTTTCATTATTAGTACAAAACCTCATATTCTAGTGAAATATTTTTCAGATGTGTATGGGACTAAATGACATTCCAATTTAATATTTATCTTTTTTTAAAAGATTTAGAAATAAAAAAAAAAGTACTCTAAATTACAATGTAAAGAAATGATTAAAACAAATAATAGATATGAAACAGTGGGTATTGTATATGTTTGACTGGGCAAAATGATCACTCATCAACAAAGAATTATATGCACTTACTTACTATTAGTTTAGTTCATGACACAAAATAATAATAAATTATTTAAAAATGGATTAAAAACTAAATATAGGAACAAGAATTGTTACAAAAAACCATGTTTTTTAACTAATTAAATTATTTGTAAAATACAGGGCAATACTTAAATATTGTATAATTGGATCTGAAATTACTAAATGAAAATTTTCAATACATATTTTAGTGTTGTTTGGTTTAACAACTTCAATGGATCTTTCATTATAAGATTAATTAAATGATTGTAGAAATTACTTAAGGTTTTTACAGAACAAACTGTCTTATTTGTGGAAAGATATTCCACTCAAAACTAGATTAAAGTTATAGTTCCAGCAAGATGGTGCTGCTCTTAATTTCATACATCAGGTTTCAAATTTTTAAACAAGGACCCCAAAGTTGGAAATTTATGACACCAGCTGCTGCACACTGGTGTTGCTGTTTAGGGCAAGCTATGCTCTGGTATTCATCCCACAATGATACAAAGAAGTGAAAGTGATAGTCATTCCAATGGCTATCAAGTGAGAAAACAAAGAGCATAAGGCCAATTAGCCAGATATCTTTTCTATTAAACATATAAGAAGTGAATCCCTTACAAGAACATTGATTGATGATACTCAGAATCTACACTACAGGCAAGTCAATCACTTTTGGAGAAGCTGAAAATAGTATAAAAAATAACATACAATTTTTTTTTCTAAAAAAATCTAAAAAAGCAAAAAAATCCAAATTTTTACCAGAAATTTCAAAAGCAGTTACAGTAAAATTAAACATTTTTTTTTTTTAATCCAATATATACTTTTTGTAGGAAATTCAATTCCCTACATAGAAATGTTTATAAAATAAAAAAAATCTGATCACCTAAATAAATTATGTCCAAAAATGCAGTACGCTGTAAAACTAAAAAATTCAGATTTTAGTGCCGTTCTGTAACATTGATGAAATAAATCATTTCATTTTACTGAAACTACATATTTATTTTCATTGAGTAAAAAACACAGGCTAAATAGTCAAAATAAAAAATAAAAACTTAGATTATCAATGTCTAAATATTCAGTTGTCATTGTCACAAAGGGTTCGAGACGGACCCGCATGACTCGCCATAGTAAACAAACATCCAATACTACGTAACAGATGATCTGCAAATAATACGAGAACAGCTGAAGTTTATCGATCGCTGCAGGAATGCCGTTCCAGCTAGCACAAAACAAAATATACCAATCGAAAGGACAGATTTTCCCGAACAGAACGGTAACAAACACGGCATATTTCTTTTTCTTACATCGATGTAGAAAGCGTGGCAACTTCAAACTGTACCACGGATGCGGCGCCGCGTCGATGGGATTCAACAGGTTAAGCACTGGAGGACCTGGATAGTGTTGTATGCAAGAATGACAAAGAAAAAGAGCATCCTTGTTCAGATGGATTATTGATGATAGAAAGCCGGAAAATAACGGCATACTTCGGCAAAGAACCCAGAATGGTACCAGTAGTGATAGGATGCCCCAAAAAACGAGCTTTGTCTGCTGTACTGTCGACGTTAGTGATGAACGAATCCTAAGAAAGCTCCGATGATAATGGCTTATACTTATGACTTAATCATCTTAGAGGAAAAGATGCTCAATCCGTGTTTGATCTAATGCAAAGTGCCCTATGGAAACGCTGCCAGATGGACGGTCATAAAGTCAGCTTGGGCAAGACCATCATTGTCCATTTCACTAGAAGATTTTAGCTTCAGCTTATAATAAATCTTTCCAGTGAGGCCAAATATTTAGCAGTAGTTCTAGATCACAAAGAGTAAAGGTGTGATATGGACTTACAGATGGCTTGTAAGGTTAAACCTGGGGAATAGGCTAGATATGGTCTACTGGTCATATCTGGATAAAATCAAATCCATAGTTACCAATGCTTCCTCCTTGACATGGTGGTCAAAGGCAAAAAGTAAAAACAACAACTGTCAAGCGACAGGCTTGGGATTAGGTTCTACTGCAGATATGTAAGCTCCTCTAAATGTAGTTTCTCTGCACTAGCAGGTGAAGAAGTGTGTGTATATAGTGTCATTCTTAGGCTGTTGGGAGGAATAAATATATTGACATAAATTGAAAATTCTGCAAAAACAGGAACAAACACAGATGAGCATTTTAATGTAAAGGACAATGAACTTTGAAGTTAACTTCCCAGATTGACATATCTGAAAAGAATGTGGACTCAAACTGGATGCAATAAGTTACACTTCAATGGTATACCTATGTATCAAGAACGAAAGGAAAGGCAGCAGTTGGGATCAATGGACCTTAGCAAATCTTTACGTAAATCTTTGTTTACCTTCCTCTTAGTACATGCAATAGAACTATGCATCAGAGAGAACCTTAACAAAGATTTCTTAAGACTGTAATTTTTATTACTCCTTTAAAAAAATTAATGTTACATTTCATGTTATTTAATCCTCCTCTGTACTAAATATTTCATTCAAATATAGGATTTTGTAGTAATAAAGACAGGTTTAATGGTGATATAATTGAAATAATTTTTTAACCCTCCAAGTGCTGATTATTTTAGTCCTCAGTGCTAAGCTAGTTCAACGCTCTGCTCAAGGCTTTTATTATTACAGGAAATAATACACTTTTATTGGCTGAAATATGCCACATTATACATCTGGGGGCTTCCTTGATTTAACGCATGTTGGGACGACTGCTCTGGTTTGTTAAGTGTTACAGAGTGACAAACTGAATTAAATGACGTAAGTCAACTACCGTTTCTTACACTGGGGGCTTCCTTGATATAACGCATGTTGGGACGAGTGCTCTGGTTTGTTAAGTGTTACAGTGTGACAAACTGAATTAATGATCAATATTTTCAGGTTAAAATAATGTCTTTTTTTCTTTTTTTTTGCTGTAATTTTTTTAATATGTTTAGAGTTAATTTTTAATGAACTTTCATGTAATGTGTGGATTTTCTTCATATTTTAACCCAAAAAATATATTCCCAAAATTTGGAAGTTTGATCATGAAACACTCTGTATATAATTAATCAAATTCTTCATTTGTAATGTGGGTACTAGTCTGTCAACTAGGCTGTAATTTCTTTACAACATCGTCAAACTCTACTGAACAAAATGTGATATATACCACCTCACTTAGAATTTGACATAGTAGCTACAATCACTGAGATACCTTTCACCTTTTTTTGGACCAAAAACTCCCCTTTAGAGTACTATTTTTTAAATCTTTGGTTTTTTACAGATCCAGAAACAAAAAGTTAAATTACACAAAAGATTATGTACATTATGAAAAAAGATATGCCTACAAAGACCAGATGAATGGACCCAGGTCATTTGATAAAACTTCTTTCATATATATTTTTTATTATTTGTTTTAATCAATAATAGCTAATCTTCCACATAGAGCAGAGTCACATTGAAGAGTTTGAATTTTATCCTTGACTTTTGTAAATATTTTTTTCTTGCTAGATGAAAAACTTTTAATTTGGTCAAGGTCTGCAAGTAGAGTGTACTCAAATCACCTATGCAATGTTGAGAAGAAAATCTGTTAATAGTTTACGTTGGAACACTTTTTGCTCAGACAAGACATTCTGTGGAATAAGTACAGTAGATATGCTTCATAGGCACTGACCACTCCATTGGCTATTTGGTACTTACAAATATGGATAAACAATGCCCTATTTGAACGATTATTACCAAAAACAAACCTCTAAATATAACACTGAGTACATGGGCGTACCCAGGATCAAAACTAGTGGGGAGGTGGCAAGCCATGATCATTCAGGTTGTAACATATTAAAGCGGGAAAGGTGAATGAAAAGAAAATTTTATGTAATTATAGTAGTACTTTTTGACTATTATTTGCTTGACAATACTTTGCTGAAAACTTGTTCAACACTTCCGTTTCAATCTAGTCTACAAATACACTTCAATTATGAATCCCAACTAACTTACTCTGTCTCTAAATTCAGTAATGACGGAACGACGAACCAGTGTTGCAACTTTCCAGAATGACAAAACAAAATTATTGGGAGATGGTCTTGAATATTTTCACTGTCGGTTTGTAATGTTGCTTTCTATAAATTAAATTGTTTGAATTCAACCATAAACCAATTTACTTGAAAATGTAATACTATAACTAAAATTATTTCTAAAATTACTGTTATTGTAGAACTTCTTAAATTAAAAACTATCGTACATTTTAATTAAAATCGTACATCCGACGTTATTAGAGACTGGAATTCTGTCACTAAGTTTCTTTCATAACTTTATGACCATTTAATTGTTTCTTTTATGCTGCTTCTAGGGGGGGGGCAGCTGTCCCCATCTGCCCCTCGCTGGGTATGCCCATGACTGAGTATCTCTTAGAGATTAATTTTCGGTTCAAATAATAGTAGGCAAGTTTAGTAGAAATGACGCAAACAAGACAATAAAAGACACGATAAATAAACATTTTTAAATATCTGGTGGTTTTATCTGATTTTATGGCAATACATACATGGGTTTTAAATGTATTGCTTAACTTAAAGCTGATTTTTCAAGAAATTACTGATTTGATTCCTCCCCAAGGACTAAACTTCTCCATCTTCAGCCATCTAGAATATAAGGTCAAGCAGATGTACAAGTATTAGACACATCACTTAAAAACCATGGAATGGTCAGTGCCTAGGAAACATTTTTACTGGAAATACTGTAATACCCAATTTGACTGAATTTCTTCAAAGCCAGGAATTTTAAGAAATATAGTATCCATAACTGCAGTTTCTGCGACCTGTCGGTTTTAAAAAATTTAATTATATTTTGTTTATTAGATTTGCTAACCAGAATTTTTAAAGAAAACAAAGTACCCATAAAGTCAATTTTTCTCTCAAAAGATAGATGAAAGCTATGTTGGTATTGCTTTTTCCACATGTATGTAAAAATGTTGTGCGATTTGCTAAAAATTAAATTTTTTGTAAATACCACCCTTAAAGGAAATTATTGGACCAAAAGGAGAAAAACATACTTTGACGATTATCAGCATTGCTTTTTGTAATCTATGTGAACTTATTTGTAATTTGAATGAGTTTGTAAATAACCAAGAATTTTTGAGAAAGTAAATTCAAAGGCAGTTTTATGTTCATAAAGATGTAAAAGATACTTTGTTGATTGTCGGCATTAATTTTTTCGTAATCTACATTGACTTTTTGTTTAACTGGATTTTTTCAAAACCAAGGATTTAAAAAAATAGTACCATTAAAGGTGAGGTTTTGACCGAAAAAGGGGTGAAAGTTACCTTAGTGTTTGTTGGTGTTGTGTTTTTCACAATCTACGTAAAATTCTGAGTCGTGTGATAAGTATCACATTTTATTCCCTTGAGCGAGACATTAATCTCAACTCAGCTGATGGACTATGTTGTGAAAACAAGTACAATAATTTATAACCTTAAAAGTGACGAAAATATTTAATTCTCAATGAAATTTGATGCTTTGACCTCATAGTAATAGATTTCAATGCTTTTAAGAATAATGATGTTGCATATTTATCATTTATATCAAGAGGAGTGGTTCCATTAACTCCAAATTTCATCTAGATGGGTAAATAATGTTATTTCTTTTTTAAATTTTTTTGGGGTAATGTTTTTTTTAACCAAATAACTAATTTTATTTCCCCACATTATTTGTAGTGTAAAGTTATGTGGTGGGTCAAAAAAATTGATGCTGAATTTTTTACAGATATATTCATTTTGAAGTCCCCTGATTCCAAAGAGTAGTTTATGGAATGATATGATGTCTATTGTATATGCAGTGCTTTACATCACAAACATGTGGACCAATTATAATCAAATTTGGTATCTAGTCATATCTCAGGACTATTTCCATTTAGATTTCATTCAAATTTTAGTGAAATGTGAAGATTATTGACCCTAACCCATGTGCAAAACCACAAGTAAAAAAATATATACTTTAAAAATAATTAGCAAAAAAAACAAAATTGAGCCTTGACCACTGTTATTAAAAGCTCCATTTTAATAAAGTACGACTTACACTGAGGACATGTTTATAGCACAAGTGAAGCAAGTTTGGGCTCTTATTTAAACATATATATATATATATATATATATATATATATATATATATATATATATTAAAGATGGCATCCATCGTTCATTTTCACTTTTTGATTAACAACGACTGATAAAAATAAATAAATAAATATTGAGCAAAAAAACTTAGATAAAAAAAGAACACAAGATCTCGCAAAAATTATGTTTATTTAATCAAACACATTTCAACGACAAAGTCACCATCTTCAGTGATACATGAGCTACAATAACAAAACTATAAAATTTCACAACACAGTAAAAAGTTATTGACTAACTCTACAAAATTTTCCTATCGAGTTAAAAACATTAGTTAGTTGTAAATAGTAACCTAACTATACTTTTCAGTAAGTAGTAATACATGAATTGTGGTGTTGCACTAGCAAATTTTAAATTACACATTTATGCAAAGTATTTTATCTTCACAATCCACAAATTCAGTGGCCAAAACCATGTCTGTGGCACATAACAGGTGATCAATAAATAAACATTATGCAAAGTATGTTCAAACTTACCAAAAGCCAAGTTTAATGTTCAATAATTTAAATATCACGCCATATCATGATAAGAGCAGAGAAGCAATCGAGAGATAACAGTTAGTTTGCTACTGGTATCTCAGCACGGAGGATGTGTTTCGGTTAGCCGTGCGTTAAATTTTATTAAATTTCATTTCTTTTAATAAAATGGCAATATAGGTTCTTCTTCTTTCTTAGTTTCTTTTTAATGTAACAGTAATAATACAACCTAATGTAATAAGCTTGCTGATAACCTAAGGGCATGTTGTAATAAAAATGAATTGAATAAATTCAATTAGCATTGCTTAATTCTGTATTGTTCTTGACTTGCACCTATTCACTAATCTGCTGAAACATTCTGATAAGAAAATTAGGCCAAAATGATATCCAACCTTTCACCTAGTATCACATTCTTGGATCATCTTTGAGATCTTCAAGTTGGAAACTTCAGGAAGCTGTCACAAACTGGAAGTAATTCCATAAGCAAATGGGTATCATGGAGCAGTTACATATGAATTAAGGTAAATTTCATTTCTGCCATTCTTCCAAAATTTTAATAATTTTTCTACAGAAGATCTACAATTTCAGATAGACTTTTTTTATTTTTCAATAATCACTTACATTAGATCAAATTTACATTGGGTTATATGGTGTATATGTGTACAGATCTTATGAATAATAATATTTGTACAGATAAAGGCAAACTTCAAGAGATTTATTTCAGGAAAGGAGTAAAATGAACTATTTTTCAACCCGCATTTAATCTCAGGGAGTTCTGGACAAATTCCGAATAGGAATGAGCACATATGGATTTTATGTAATAGAATAAGTTTAGTTAAGAATAAACATTTTAACTAAGGGAGAACAAAAATAATATTTGCACTGAAGAGAATAATTAAATAAAAAGTGAATGCCTTCAAGTTGCTGAGGAAGATTATGAGGTACAAGAAGCATTTTCCTTACTATCTAACTGATTACAAGGTGTAAAACAATTAAACCAAATGTTAACCCCACGATTAACAGAGATAGAAAGTCCAGTTATTAACTTAACTCAAGTTGCTAACAAGACTGTTAATCTTCCTTATTTACACTAGTATCTGGATAACCTTCCTATAGTTGAAAAAATAAAAGAGAATTAATAACAAATTTCCTAGACACAATTGTGGATGCAGCAGTGTTAATAAAATGGACGACAATCCAGCAATAAAAATAGCTAACATAAGTTTGACAGAGTAGCTAAACAAAAACCTGTAAAAATACAAATAATTTTAAAGAATTTAAGGGAGCGGTGGAAACAAGATTCAAGGGAAAACTACCTAACAATTACTTTCTTGATTAAATGAGCAATATTAGGCAAAAAAAAGTAGGAATCAGTAGAGGATTTTGTAGATAGAGTAGCAAAGTTAAATGAAAAATTATACAAATAACGTCAACCAACAAATTAATACTGCGTTTAGGTAAGAAGGTGATAAAAGCCTTAAAGATCCTTTTATAAGGGGTTTGTTGGACGAACTAGTTCACCTTTTTGAAATTACAATTCCTGACTACTTTTTATGAGACTGTAACATCTACAATTAATACTGAATGTGTGGACAAAGAATTTCAATGGGGAGTACTAAACAAGTTCGATTCAGAAAAAAGGATCATTTAATATTTAGGTCAGTTAAGGCCCCATATGTAGATGATGCATACCTTGCCTAGCCTAGACAGACACATGGACAAGTTCCACAATTTGTAACAGAAAATAATTTTGGTAACCATCAAAAAATGACAGGGGAACATAAAAAATATATTAAAATTTTTTTTTTTAATACAGGGGAAGATATAATTAACAAGGGGAGAAATTAATGAAGGGACAGATTAGATTAGGAATGTTACAGGATTGGGGTTGGCCCCAGGCACCACGACCATTGGTCTATTGTGCAACTATTTCTCCTAATTCTAGCCCAGCAAGTTTCAGTAGTCCACTCAATCGGGGGTTTGACCCATACAGTTGTTATTCAGAGTTATTTCTTAGCAATATAAAGGGAAGTACTGTATATTTTAATTAATTGCAAAATTGGTAATTTTGTATTAGCATAAGGTTGAAGCCACCGAATACAAGAGCTAGTTTTTTACCCTTATTTTGCAATTGTGTGGGTTATGCAGGATCACCGAAGTGAGGCCTGGGCAACATTAAGTAGCATAAGCACATGATAGCAGATAGCACCTATTACCTAGGTACTGTGTTTAACCCCTAGGAATTATAGAGATTAAGCAATCCCACTTGGGACTGGGTTAATGGCATTTTTTATTTGCTGGAAAAGTATATCCTTTTAATTACATGAGACTTGCTGCCTGAAAAAATTTAAAGCTGTATCACTCTAATTCTGTATTTATTTGTTTGTTATTTGCTTGATTGTTACTTCTTTAATAGTTTATTCATGTTTTCTTTGAAGATTAAATTATCATTTGTTATTATGTATTATTATAATATTATTGGTGACAGTTTTCTGTTTTAGAATGAGACACTGACACAATACTCAACACAAGTTTCAAGAACATTCATACTCAAATTCAAATGTATTATATGAGTAAATAAATAAATTACAAGTATATGGTTCTTACTCAATGACTTTTTTTCTTTTTTTTTTTTAATGGTTAAAAAAAAACTTTAGTATAAATCCTTAATATTTATCTATATTTTTAGTAAAAACTAAAAGCATGGCTGATGCACCATTTGTTAGGATTCGTTCCTTTAAACTGCCTGGGTTCATTATTTTCAATATAATCTAATGGTTCATTACTCAATTAACCTTTATTAACACTTATTAACAAAAATAACTATCTCCTATCTTATTACAATGCTTCTTATTATCATTAATCCATAATGGCTCTTAATTGCTGTGACTCACAGATCTGATTCTACGTTATAGTTTTAATTATCTGACTCTGAAATAATTACAAGTTTCTTAATAGATAAAGTTTGCTACCCTGTTATCAATTCTTGTGGATGTTCGTTCAAAGTCTCAATTCTCCCAGGAAGCTCTTACTCGCCAACTCCGTCTGGGTATTTTCAAGAATTCCTGCAGCACTTATCCTTGGAATCCTGGCCTTCTGACCACGTTTCCTCCCACCCAAGGGTTTATCTATTATTGTAGCATCAATGACATCTGCCTTGCCTCCAAGGTAAGCAATTTCATCAGTTTTCCAGGTCTGTCACAATAATTGTTGTCAGTCTGGCTTCTTAAAAAGAACTTGGACTATATTCCTAACTAAAACTATCCTAATTCCTAACAGACCTACTGTTTTATTGCTTACACTCCATCACACTATTCATTTTAATAGGTTTCATCTGTGCTCTGGGGCAACTTGTTTGAACTAAGTAGGGCTACCGCCTTGGAGACGAAGAGGTTTCCCAGGGGAGTGGTTAGGAACAAAGGGAGATAACTAAGGCATCACAAATAAGGTTTCTTTTATTGTTATACTACAAATGATTTTATTTTGTGTTATTGATTACATAGTTAATGTAAATAGGTTAAGTTGTTAATTTTTAAAATTAGAGTAATTAACTGATTGAGTTTTTTTGGAGTTTATGATAAGAAGGACCCCTCCAAGGGGAAGACAGCCGCAGCTGGATCCAGTTAAGATGGGTTCGAAAGAAGATGCAGTAGAGGGAACTGAGTGGTCCAACGAGTGGGACAACTGTAGGAGAATCACGAATTCAGGAGGATGAAGATGGCAGACTGGTGGGTAGGCAGAGAGAGAGAAAGAGAGCATTGAATTATGATTGAACCAAGTGAATGAAATTAGGCCAAAGAAAAAAAGAAACATCAGGAATCCGGTGGAGACTGGAGATTAACTAGAAGACCAAGGAATGACAGAGAAGGCAATAGTGGAGTGTGTAACGACTCAACTGTTTGATTTGATTCAGGGTGCAAAATTACCTATCAAAAATAGTGGGTGGGAAAATATTTAAACAATTTTGTAGATTAAGACGGGTTTTGGAAACGAGGAGAGAGAAAATTTCATTTATTAAGGGACAAGTTGCAGAGGAAAGGAGACTGTATTTACTAAAGGAAAAGGTAGATGAGGGAACATGGGGAAAATGGACATGCACAGAAATAATTGGAGCAAGGAGTGCGGAAGTGCCGGTAGTGGACTAATTATTGGTAATTTACTAGAACACAAGACTTTTTCTTGGTCATCCCAGTAGTTGAAGTCAACGTAATAACTTATTAAAAGTTCACTACTAAGTAACGCCAAGATATCTCTTGTGTGTACTAGTAAATTACAAGGAATTTGTTTTTGTTATTTTAGATCTTTACCAATATCTTCTTCAACATAAAAAAATAAATAAAAATAACATCTTGTTCAGCATTAATATTTTGTATCTTGTAAATAGTTTGCAAAATCAATAGTTATCAAAATATTTGGCATCAAATATTTTTAATGAAGGCTATTTTTTAATGATTAAGTGAAAAATTATCAGATTTTGTGACTCAGCAAATTAATAATATGAAACAAACATTCTGTAAAATTTGTTATTGATACTCAATAAAGTTTTTTACTAAGTACAAGGTGTTTTTAAAAATTTATAAAATGTGTTTTTTCTTGATACTTTTAAACATAATGAGTTTGTTTCTTTTTACCTTATTACCTATTATAGCCCAGAGCCACCCTGATTAAATTTTGCACAAAGCAAATTATTTTTTTGCGTTTTACACCTATCTTTAAAAGTAACAGCATTATAAGCAGTAAACATTATATTTTATTATAAAATAATATTAGGTTTAACTAATTTCAATGACATAATTGACATTTCGGTTGAAAGGTTATAACCTAAATTAATAACAAAAAATACAAAACTAATTTTCCATGTACAGGATGATCTAAAATTTTAAAGTAAAATTCTCATATCTAAAATGTTTGCAAAAAATGTTATTTGCGTTTTAAGACTAACTTTTCTTTAGTATTAAATGTAAACACAGTCAGTACTTGGTGAAATTCCATATTAAGGTAAATATTAACTCACATGTAAAATTTCACAATATATGTTGATTTGTGAAATTATACATGTGAGTTATTATTTACCTTTTCTTTAATAGGTAAATTTCAAACATCTTGCTATATTAATCACTTGAAAAATACAATATAGTTTTATAAAAATATTATAACATTTAAGATGTTATTTATATATATAATTTATTTTAATGATTTAATTTACTTAATTAAATTTGTTTTGAATTTACTATGAAACATTTATGAATTTACCTTTAAACTTTATTAGCCACCTAATTGCGCTAATCTATTTCTGGCAATTAATTTTTTTTTATTAGATTTCTATTGAAATCTTAGCAAAACTAGGATGGTTGAATTAAATTAATTCCACAAAACAATTTTCTACTTTTTAACCATCTTCTGGATTTATTATCAGATAATTATTTATATAACAAGAATCAATTCAATTAATTATTCATTTCAATCTTAAGACTACTTCATTCTCTCACACTTCCATTCTTTAAAACTAATTTATGCTAATACACAATATTTAATGGATGACAATTTTAAAATCTTAATTTATTATTCAATTTACATAAAAAACTCTACGAATGTCTCTACAGATCTTGTCTTAATGTTCTTATTAATTCTTATTAACAAAAAAATTTTCCTTTAATTTAATTATATTATTTTCAAATTATTTTTATTTTGCCGGCTAGCTCAATTACTTTCTTTTAATTTAAATTATAAAAAAAACTTGACTCTTAATCTCGGGCATGGGAACTTTTATGACTCATCAAAGTGAAATACTAGATTCTAATGATTATTAATTATAAATTTTGGTACTTATCAACAGTTACGCCTCGTCCTCTATTTTGGCACTTATCACAACACAATCACTAACGATGCACTAAACACAAGTATCCTTATCCTGGGAGGTCGGATGTTGCAATTCCTGGTTCATTGACGAAAGGTGAATCTCTGGTGTTACGTCCGCTAAACTCTGTTTGGTCTCCTTACTCGTTCTCAAACTAACTATTAATTTCGACGCGATGATTCTCTCCTCTTCCTTTATAACTTTAATACTCCTTGACTTTAATTATGATTACAAAAAACTACAAAAAAACTACTAAATTTTGTGGCAACTCTGCCTTTAAGTTATTCGACGACTTTGAATTAAACCCTCAGGTTCTCAGTTTAACTCTTAACACCTCCTTCTCTGATTCCCAGCTGTAAGCTAAGACCTACACACTCTCACCCCCAGTTTTAGACTGACGCTTCTTCCCGTTGAATTTTGCCTCTCCCGATTTCCAAGTTCAGCGTCTTACTCGCCTATTGGTCAATATCTCATTTTTTGAAACTCAGGTCTCTTCTGATTGGACATCCAAACTTTCTAAAAACGTTACTTTTTTTTACGTGCGTTGACTTCGCCCCTCGGAGATACCGTTAGGTATTTACTTTCTCATTTTTTCTTGGTTCTCTGTTTATGACATGCAGCTGCCTTGAGTAGCAAAACTCCGTTATGTTTGTGCCTTTTTTTATTTATGTCGGCGAACTTTCTTCCCTCAAAGAAAACAGAATGTTTTCTTTTCCTTGTCTTTGTCACGTTCGTAAATTAGTACCGTTATCTTCCAAACTTAACTTTGCAGCTGCTATGTCGGTATGGTTTGCTTGTTAACATGTGTTTTGTCTCAATTTACTTATTCTTACAATTATTTATTAATATTATTTTTTTTTATCGATTATTATTATTTTAATATTTTATACTAGGCATTAATTAATTATTTATCAATTGTGATCGTTTGAGATCGTTATAATATTTTTTATTTAAATAAGTTGGCCATTGTTCTTATCAGTACTTAACATGAAAAGGCTGCTGGGATGTTGAAATGTACAGTTAGTTTTTATTGAACATTACTGAGAGGATCACTTTGCCCACGATGAGAGGATATGATGATCAGGAATGTTCATATCAAGACGTTTGTGATTTGTTTAATAACAATTTTCCCAACCAATTACCAATAGTCATATCTACTGCTTTCAAGATAGTGCACCGTTTTGAAGAAACTGGAATTACAAAGGACTTGCTCCGGTGGGCGAAAATCAGATGCCAATGAAGACTTGTATATGAACGTGCTACAGCCATTTGTTGAGAATCCCCACACTCATTAAGAAAGCTACTGTTGAACATGACATAAGCTGTTTTTCTGTTAAAGAAGTTCTCAAGAAAATAAATTTCTTCCACTTAAAATAATTTATTTCGTTCATGAATTGTTTGAAGACGATTTTGATTGTCATATTGAGTACTGTAATGTCATGATGGAGTACTTGATTGCGGATCCAAACTTTGTTAACTCTGTGTTGTTTATGCTACATGGACTTGTAGTCATAACATTCAATATTTGTCCGATGAGAATTCCCAATGGATGATTAAGGCTCACACCCAGCATGTTCAAAAAGTGAATATGTGGGCAGGGATTGGTGGTATTAATGTAATTGGTTTTTTGTAATAGATGGAAACTTAACAAATAATGTGTACTATGACTTATTAGTTGACACGATAATACCACAAATTCTAAATATTGATGAGCCAATTTTCAACACTTTGCGATTTTGACAACATGGACCACCATCTTAACTAACACATTTCACAAAGATGGATAGGTCGCAGAGAACAATTGAATGGCCTTCCAGGTCACCAGATCTGTCACTCCTTGATTATTTCTTTTAGAAGTATTTTAAACAATAGTTTTATCATACTAAACTATTTGAAAATATGATATTTACAAAAGTGGCACTCATTACTCTTGATAGATAACATGATAACATGATAGAGAACATGGTGAGTGGCTACTACATATGACTAGTACATTGTCAAACTGCACAAGGAAAATATTTTTAACATTATATTATGAAACAGTTTTTAACATAATTTGTTTGATCATCCTGTACATGGAAAGTTGTTTTTGTACCTTATGTTATTAATTGTAGTTCTAACCTTTCAACTGATATATCAGGTAGGTTTCTGAAATTCGTTACATAATATTATTTTATAATAAAAGATAATGTTTAAATGTGCATAACTATGTTTTGTTTATAGGTGTAAAAACAAAAAAATCTTGCTTTGTATCATTCTGTGTTATAATAATAATAAAGTAAAAAAATTTAAAAAAATCATTACACTTAGAAATATTTTTAAAAGAATGTTTTTTTACATTTTTGGAACATCCTGTATTTAGTAAAAACATCTTCTGAATCACCCTGCAATGTCAGGCACATGATTTTCTAGCTTGAGTAGTACTTCAATTGAATATTATTATTTTTTAAACAACATCCTAATAAAACAATGAAACCTGTTTGGGAGAGGAATAAATTCTACTGACCATCTGATATCATATTATTACACAATATTCTAAATTTGTCTCGACAATATCATATTTTGAATGTTAAAAAAAATAAACTGAATTTATTTTTACTTTCTCATACATAATATAGAGATAATTATGTGATAGATAAACAAAAAGATTTTGAGTTTTTCCTTTTGAAGTCTTCTGACTTTAGAAGAGTTGTTTTTGTAATAATGCATATCATTCATCCAAATGAGTGGACAATTTTTATAAAATTTGTTATTTTATCAACTTTTTAAAGATTTTTATAAAATTGTAGCCCCTAAAGATCCAAATAAAATGTATTTGTCACAATTTCCATATCTCAATAAGAAGCAAACAAACTGTCACTTAATCCCTAAAAATGCAGGCTTGGGAGTTATTAGTTAAAATATATTTTTATGTATTTTTACATTCAATAAAATATTATATTTTGTAAAATGTTTTTCCCCCAAGCTATTTTGCAAAATATGCAAGTATTTAGGAGATGAAGGGTTTACCAATTAATTTTGATAATGTGAGATTTTCAGCCCTAAAGCCAAAACCTTAGTTTGTAATTTAAAAAAATGAACTCATTGCCTAAATAAAATTAGTACTGGTAGGACATCAAAAACAAAATTTTATTTTTTTGGTCCACATAATCTGTTTTTACAACAGAAAATTAGAGACAATTTTATTTGTAAATATGCTAAATTGATTAATATTATCCAATAATTTGTATTAGTTTTAAGCTGTTAGGAAGGGGCATGTATCTATACTATCAAATTTATTTATTATAATTTAAAAATGTGGTAACTCTGGAGTGAGCCAAATAAGGCTTTCTAGCCCCCTTTTGTTTTGTCTTTCTAATTTATAGTTTTTTTAAAGTCTTATTGGGACTCTTATTTTTATTTGATATTTGCATGCTTAACTTTGGGATTTCTATTTATTTCACCTTAAATATATTCATAATGTACAAATTTTATGAAAGGATGTTTGTATAATTATACTTTATGAATATATTATTTATTTGAGGTTAAATGAAAATGTATTATTATTATTATTATTGTTATTTGTGTGATAGTATTCTTATAAATTAGAAGTGTAGTTTTGGTTCTAGGGCTGAAAGTTGTGCACATTTTCAAAACAATTTTGATTACATATATTTTTTAAACGGCATCATATAATTTTGTAAATACTAAATATTAAAATTGTTTTAATAAATGTCATTTTCTGTTTAATTTTAAGAATAATAATGAATATATAGAATTACATTTTAAAATGTCAACAACTAATCCACCCCCCCCCCATTCCCTTTTTAGAATGAGTTCCTGAGCTATTTGAAATGTAAAAAGAAGCTGATATTTCTAAATTTCTTAATTTATGTCATAAACAGGATTTCTTTTATAGACTGTCTATATATAAATATCAAACACTATTAATACATTTTAAATTTTGGACCATTAAACTGTATATATGGAACAATGAACTAAAAATATGTTTCTACAGTATTGCCATGACAACCACTTCAAAACATTTGTTGTTCAGTATTTGTCAATAGTCTTGTAGTTGTTGGCAGACCTATGCAAGGTAAGAAATTCAGTTTTACTTTTTTCTGCATTTAAATTTGTGACTTAAAGGGTTGTAATTACTAATTTCGCATCCATGGTCTAGATATAATGCACAACAAGATAACAATAATTACAGACTACAATAAATGATAACAAACTTCTTTATTCATACATATGCACAAATATTCTTGAATATAACCATTACATTTTTAGACATAGCCCCATATATTTCATATATATATATATATATATATATATATATATAATTTATATGAACAATATTTATCATAAGTAAACACAATAGAGGTAGTTTTCCTAGAATAAGATAGAGTAAGCATTTTGTATTTTCTAGCCTTGTAAGCCACTAGTTAGCCAGTGTTCTTTAAAGATTCGCTCAGGACAGTTCGCTCTGTGAATAAGAGAGTACTTTCCATATTACTGTAATTCAATTTAAATCATTTAAATAAAATTATTATAATCAATAAGGTTGTTGTTTTTTTAAAAGAGATTTTTAAGGAGCAACTACGTAACTTGAGAGAGAGAGAGAGAGAGAGAGACAAGGTGTGTTTTTCTAATCAGTGAATATAAACTAATTTTACATTAAATTAGGTTTTTACTAAAATTTGTTTGAATTATTTTAGAAATTGAAACTTGAATGGCAACAATATATAGACCCCCTTTTCAAGTTTAACAATAACTCTTACTTAATTCAATTTAAATGGAGAAAAATAGTAACTGATGTACAGTACTACCTTGTTTATCCGGACCTCATTCAACCGGATGTCCAGATTATCCGGATCGATCCGGAACAAAAAATAAAAAAATTAATCAAGGATAAAATAAAGCAAAAGCTTAAAGTTTCAAATTATTTTAATAATTACTGTATTTTGAATAATATTTTAAATAATATTTTGAAACTTTAAGCTTTTGCTTTATTTTATCCTTGAATATGGAGTTTCAACAAGAAATATGTGCTATTACATTAATGTTGATAAAAACGTGATTTCCTCAACACTACAGTGTCGCCTCGAGTAGCTTCCAACGATTTTGACAAAATGTTGTTCGAGTGTGGCCTTTAAGGACCCAAACAAAACATATTGGTCACTATCTCTCAAAAAATACTGGTTCTTGAGTTATTTGTAAAAAAAAACCAAAAATTAGCCATGGAGCTGTTATAAAAATGGAATTTCTCAAATTCAACTCTACCGATTTCTTTCAAATTTTAGTGAAACGTAAAGATTAATACCCAAACACTTTCACAAGATCTCAAGTAAACAAAATGTTATGATTCAAGAATAAAATAAACTTTTTAATTATTATGAGAATCCATCCATCATTAGATCTGAGCTTGGTCCGTCTTAGTTAAAATAAGTGTACGCCTACAATTCACCTCTATTCATTCTTAGAGGAGGAGATTAAAACAGATCACATTTATATTGATATGACCATGGTCTGCCTTAGTTAAAATATATGTAGGCCTTGAATTCACGTTTATTCTTGGAGGAGAATATTAAGACAGAGCATATTTATATAGATTGGATGAACATGGCCTGTCATAGTTAAAATATGTGTAATCACATCACTCAAATTAAAATGTGGGTCTTTCAAACTAAAATCACCTAGCCTATAACTTTGAAACCTCAAATGATTATAATAATTCTAAAAAGATGTTATTTTTTTCGAAATTTGTTATCGATCAAACACATGTATGTTGTGAGGATTTCCTCTTAATCGCTAGCAAAAAATATGTTAAATTGTTAATAGGAAATTACTGGACTGAATTAATTTTTTTTTTAGTTCTAAATAATATACAGTACCTACCAATTTGTTCACTGACAATACACATCTTGTCAATAAAAAAAAATTATTATGACTCAGCACTGCTCTACCGATTTCAAATAAGTTTTCAGTTCCAATTAGCATTCAAATTGTATACCACTTTGTAACTGAAAAAATATGTTGTATTTGAAAGTTTTAAGAAAGTACGTAAAATAAATTAGAAAATATGGATTTACTACTTTTCAGCAAAAAAGAAAGGATATAACTCTGGAACTATTGCACTTTTAAAACTGTTTTCAGTGCTAATTAGCATAACAATCATATATCATATTTGTCACTGAAAATGTTAAGCAAGTATGTAAATGTGTAGAAAATATTGAATTTCATATTACTCTTGCAGACAAACAATGTTATAAGTCGGGGACTACTGATCCAATTTTAATCAAATATACACAAATCTAACCAGATAATGTACCTATGTAGGAAAAAAACCTATATGAAAATCAAAACTGTGGTTATATGCTTACAAGCCGATAGACAATGCATTTGATTTGTAGAAATGATGACATTTTATTTATTTCAGATGTATAGTAAAGGTAAAACACTATTGTTAGTTACATCAGCATCTCCAATGTGTAACAACTTGGCTGTAAATACTGAGAAAGATTGCAGAGCATCAGAATCGATAGCGGTGATACATCAAGGATTTATAAATGTAGTATCAGTGAACCAAGAACAAACTAAATCTAAATATATTCCGTGCACAGATATACAACACGAAACTACATTTGTTACTCAGGTATTATATCAGTAAGATTACCTGTTGAAATAATTTTTGTATTAAGATAAAAATACTTGAAACATGCACAGTTTTGACACCTCAGACTCAGAAGCTGTACATTAGCAATTTTCCCATAGTTCTAAAAAGGTGTTTTTATTTTAATAGTGATGTAATCATAAACCACATGCAAACTACACCACGAGGGTGTAAATTAAACTCATAACCAAGGATGCAAACTCATAACCAAGAGGGCCTGAGGAAGAACAAACTCAAAAAGCTCAAATTTGTAAAATGTATGTAAATTATGTTTAATAGAGTCAATAATGTTAAATAAGATGATAAACTATTATTAGGGAACTATTACTAGTGGTGTGTTATTTGTAGCCTATTATTTTCACATTCGGAAGGATGCACAAGTATATTACATTTATAAGCCGCTACTCCCTGTGCAGGTAGACATTGGTTTTACATTTACTAGTAGGCCTGTGGTAGACATTAACTGTGTTAAAAAAAGTCAATTCTAAAAGAAAACTTTTATTATGATAATCTATATTTCTACTAGGATGTACATAATTAATTTGAATACATTCTTATGGTACTCCTAGCATTGTAATTAAATAAATAATCTAAAGCTATTGGATAAAGCTTAACTGAAACTGCAAATTAAACAGTAATGTAGCAGCAGGGTGTCAAACAATTACAGAAGAGAGCAGATCCTATAAGTACAGAAGAGGAGATTACTTAGGTTATATTAAAAAGTACGTAAACAGTTATTGAAAATGGAGTTCATCAGAAATTCATGAAGAAGTTAAAACAATGCTAGGAATGGCAGAAGAATGTACTTAAATTATTAAAAATCACTTTGTATAATGTAGAAAGAATTACTCATAACAGAGAAGACCAACTTTTAAAATTATCATATGATTCTTACTTGTAGAAAATTTTAGTATTATGTTCAAGCATTGTATTCTGTGATTTCCAAAAGTGCTATAGGGTAATTTATTTGTGGCCCTTCACTAGAAAATATCTTCCATAAAACGCTGTGTAAGAATGGCATTACAGTTAGGATACAATTATATTTAAAACAATTTTAAATTTTGGTTTTGATAATATTATGTTAACATCATTTTACTAATATGCAATCTTAAATAGATATTCAAACATCCCTGTGTTTCATTAACTTTTTCAATGGCCAGACCTTTTACTTTAAAACCCAAGATAGAGAGCTCCAAATTTTGAATTTGTGGAACCAGCAAGTTAAATTAATTACATTTAGGAATTTTAATCTCTAATTTTTGAAACAATACTAATAAAAAGCACAAGCAAATAATTTTGAAATGTTTATTGATTTAAGTTGGGCGCCATTGGTAATGCTACAAAAAATAAAAATTTAATTATATAATTTATAACTCTAGAAGTGAAATAAAATATCTCAGAGGTCGTGAATTCTTTGGAAAAGTGTACTTAAGAGGCACCGCTCACGGCTCTGATCCCCAGTTTAACATGGGGCGGGTATAGGTTATGTTTTCCTCACCGAGAACTAGCACGTTCAGTAAAAAATCGTAACGACCAAATAATTTGTTACTAGCATACGTATCACACCTATATAAATTTGTTTACGAAAAGTTTTGTTTTCTATTTTTATTTTAAGAAATTCAACATCTATTTCTCCATAAGACTTCAATGTTTTTCTAGCAAAACTAATTCCGTTGTAAAAATTCGATCTTAAAATAAGTATGTTTTAAACTTGAACATACATCAACTTAAGTATTGTGACGTTAAACTTGCCGTCTAATATTTCAGTTATATTCACTAGAAGTATTTTATTTTGTCGTTTAAAAATACCTCTGCAATTAGAGTTTACAGAGTATGTGGATCGGCAGCCGTGGTGGTTCATCGAAGCCACGCCAGGTTTCACCAGCGTCGCTCACCGGCAAGGTAGATTGCAAACATCATACAATTACCGGTATCATTCTTATTTGTATCAAAAGTTTGTGCTTTAGTTACTCAATACGACTCTTGAATAGAAGTTGTGGGTAACAGCTAGTATAACATATTCAAGAATAAGATCATTGAATTCAGTACAGTGATTGGTTATAAAAATTCAAATAATCTAAAACTATTACATGAAAACGTAAATTTAATAATAATTATTTGTAGCAATTACTCACTAAGAGGTATGTCTGAAAATTGAAAGTACTATACTTGATATTATTGAAACCACCTAAAAGCGTATTTTTTAGTCTTCGTGAGACTAAAGATGATTGCCCTAGCTGCAAGCCACTAATATGACTCATTCACACAAAAAAACTGTTGCGGTTGCAGTAGTGACTTATACTTACTTAGTGATTTAGTGATTAGTGTTATATTCAGCATATATCTTTTTTGGTTCGTTTTTGACATGGGTCATTTAAAAAAGTTTCCATCAAAAAAGAAGAAACGTAGAACTACTACGTGTTTGGAAGCACTGAACAACAAAAGAAAGTAAATTTTGCAAGGTTGCTATTTCTACTCTAATAGCAACACAATTAGAAATTTATATTATTGTTACATATTTTTACAGAATATGTTTCTATTTATATTCTAATATTCTAAGAATAGTTTCTATTTCTATCTATGAATGCCAATCAATATGACTTAATCGATTCTTAAAAATAGTGATTTGAGAATTTTTTGGAGGCCCCTATACGCCACGCCGGTTAGTGTACGGCACACGAGTACGGGACAGCAGGACACAGTAAAATATAAGAATGATTGTTCCGTACTACAGTATTGGTTACCGACTGCCGATTAGGGATGGCAAACAAATATCGATGTTTTGACATCGATGGTTTTATGCCGATGTTTTTGAAACATCAATGTTTTGTCCCAATATATCGATGTTATCAAGAAAGGCGTCACTGAGCTTTCCGAATCACATTACTTAGCAGCTGTTATCAGTAACATAAAAACAATTACAGCCTGGGGTTCTAGACTATAAGTTATTGCTTACTATCTCTCCTATCTTATCAGTAAATATCTTTTTGTTTACTTTTCTCCACCCAACTGACACTCCAGTATTTCACACTTTGACACTTGTTCTTACAGCCCGTCTGTGTGTGATCAGCGTTATCGTACCATTGAATTGAAGCGTCCTGATTTTAGTTTGACTGAGACAAACATTACTATATTTATAGATTTTTTTAGTGTATAATTTTTATCTAGTAATTTCTTATAGTTATTTTTATCATAATTAAAATCTACAAATGGCTCCAAAGAGTGACTTGTGGAGGCACTTTACAAAAGTTAGTAAAATAGAATCTAAATGTAATACTTGTGGAAAAATTATCAAAACTTCAGGTAACACCTCAAACATGAAATGTCACCTAAAACTGCACAAATTTAAAGACGAAGTCGGGTGTAAATCGTCTGTTATGATAGATGCGGCAATGAAGTCATCACCATTACAGCAATCCATTCATCGTCTTTTTCTTCTTTGGACTTAGGCGTGTCAACCGAATGACAGAAATTATCAGTTGCGATAACAAATAGACCAGCAGCTACGCATACGTAGCCATACATTCAGCACTCATTTGGAGAAATGAAAAGTTATTGACCAATTTAATTAATCTATTTTCTTTTGAAGTGTCTTTAATTATTTAGAAATTTCGAAATCTTATTATCTTTTTGTATATTATATATATTAGTATTTTTCCATTTTGTTTTAACTATTAGTTGACGGTATTTTATTCTAAATAAGGCTTTTGTTCTGTAATCATTTTGTCGTTTCATGATTATATTTTAAATTGTAATTATTTGTGTAATAATTTTACTTTAAAAAATCTAGGAATATTTGGAAAACATCGATGTTTTCAATAATTTTGCCATCACTACTGCCGATAGTGGATGATGTTCTCCTATTAGCTAGAGGGTGTCTAGTCCTACTAGTGACCGCGGCGATAGTGGCGCTACCGCATTTTGCATTTGAAGGCGATATTTTTGTTGACTCCGGCCCCCTCTTAATAGAATACGGTACTGGATAAAAATACAGAAGTCTTTTTTATTCTGAAATGCACATTGTTTTATTTAGAGAACGTAATGTAGCAAAACAATACATATGAAACAAAAATACCTGTAAAGAATGTAGTTACATATAAAACATTCTATTATATATATTTATATATTTTAAATATTTTTCAAAAGAATTTAGTTTATTAAGTAATTTATGGTTACAACCTAGTTATTGAATTAAAATTTTAATAATATATTGAAAAATTAATATTCTTTTCACTTTATCCTGTCAACTTTATAAAAATATCATTTCTTTATGAATTCATATTTAAAATATTAAACTAATAGCTTGTATCAAAGAAAATCTTTTACTTGTTTAAAGATTTTAAATATTACATTTGAAATAACATATCATGTCTTCTTAAAAAAGACATCAGACAAAACTACAAACACAAAATTAAAAATTCAACAAAATTACAAGTTATGAATCACTTATATTTTATTTTACATAAATAATAGTTTATGCATGTTTTACCAGACACGCATAGGTGTTTTAAATAAACTTTTTATAAAAACACAACTTTTCCTCGTTGCAGTCACATGGCATCGTTTCACCAAAATCACTTCTATTGTTTTTCAAAGTTAATCTTTTAAGTTCTCGTTTTCTCTTATGAGAACACATCAAGTGTTCACATTATTATTAGTTCAAATTAAGATATTCAAATTATCTTATTTTACATTAAAAGCCAAAAACTTAGTCACTACGTGTTTTCCGGGTTGTGTCATACACCTTGTCTACACAATATTACCACATCAAATACTTTTCACTTCTGAAAGTTCGTTTTTTAACTCAAACGTAACTGACTCATAATAGTTCGTAACAATATATGTTAAACAACTCATAGTTACATAAGAAAACACTTTTTTTTTTACTTACATTTCGTTGTGACGATCATGTCTATCAGAGTAGTGTGCTCCTGCCTTGAAGGTTCTATGAAGACTGAAAGATTTTCCGTTTCGCGTTTGAAGCGAAGCTTTTAGGGTTTGTGTACTAAACGTTTACACTGCACTTTATTTATTATTATTTTTTTAATTATTATAATACATACAATAAATTTCTCTGATCATTTAGAATCAATTATTTTATTTACATATTTAATCTTTGGTGATTTTATTCAAAAAACGAAATACGTTTCCTACTTGATTCATCAAGTCCAGACGTATACCCCATTCTACCTAAGATCAATATATATTATATCCCATTCTGTTTAAGATCAAAGAACTAAAAATGTACACTGTTACATCTTTTACTCAGTTTAATTCTTACATAAAAGAAGTCAATATTCATCTAAAAGGTATGATTCTTACACATGTTGCAAATTAATTTATCCATCCTTAATGCACAATCTTTCCTATATAGTTCCCGTCATTGCTAGATAAACTCCCTACTCCTAGCTAATCATCGGTTGCGATAGCTCTGGAACAAATTCCGTTTGGAACGGCTACTTTACTATGAATTCCATTCAAAACTAGCTACAGTAATGCAGGATTGTAACCCTCGAATCAGAAGCCTGTATTCTTTTCCGACACTATATCCTAGCAAAACCTGATTAGTCCTGGGAGGCTACGCTTATAATATTGCTTTTTGAGCTAAATAAGTTGTCAACTCATCTTTTGTCCTCTGATGAGATAGTAAAGATTTCAAGGTAACTTTCCTTATATCTGTAGAGTCTGTGATTTTATATTGAACAGGCGTTGCTTGACCAGCCCTTTTTTGGTCAGATAGTGATTTATTTTCTTTACGAGCTCATTTGAAAGATCTAAACACGTCTTCACATTTGAATCTTTTTGCATACTTTGCACCTCTGCCATGCCAATAATAACCGCTACAGAGTGTTGTGTGAGATTAGTTTGTTTTGACTGATTTTCTGCTTCATTGAATGTAGACGAAGCTTTTTGAGTCATATTACCATAGATTGGTTTTGCAAGCCTCTCAAGAATTTTCATTAAGTTTCTTTTGTTCAAAGTCAAATTCATGGTTCCGTCTAAATTAAACATGGATCGAGGAACACTAGAAAACTCATAGTCGCTTAGACATTGTTGCAGATCGATGTCAGGTCGACTCCTCGACACAATTAACAGTCTAGTGAAAAGAGACCGATCTGCCTTCAACTGTACTACAGTATCTGACAATTTAGTCAGTACAACTTTGTTAGCTTTACTACATAATTGAAGATTTGCTTTTTTCATTGGGTCCCAAACACTAGACTTATCTGATTCAATCCTTTCTTGTTTGAAAACGCAGTACATCTCAAGCCATTTTTCAGACATTCTCGTTGGGTCGTTATGTATACTTTCTGTGAAAACCACCTTTGTGCATATATTAATTAGTTCTTTCCCTTCATAAGCTACATAATTTGTCATTGTCATGATATAGTCATAAACCTTTTGGGCATCTTTCTGCTGGTGAGATGCTTTGCATGCTGTTAGGTGATGGTGGTGTGTCCTTTTGTTATTGGTCACACCTAATATTTCTTGAGCTTCTGTGGATATTCTACTAAGTTCTGGAGAAGCTAAGAAAAAACGTGTTAGTGCCGATTTTCTTTGAGTGATATTTACAACACCTCCAAGTACTTTCATTTTTCTGTTCTCTTGTTCAAGAGCTTCATCTGTCCCTAACGAAGAAAAAGGCACATTTGTCTTGCTAACAACCTAACTTACACTACTTAACTCACTCCACAAATCAGGGTCTTTCATTTCAAGCTGCGTCATTTTAGCCAAATACCAAGCTAACATACTTGCATAGTTCAATAAATCTAGGGCAAAGAAGTGCTTCATGAACTCTTTCAAGGACGAAAAATGCAAAGCCCAGTTGCCAGTTCTGAAGGATCTAATGAATAGAAGCATTGTATCAACCAAGGTAATGTATTGAAGTACAACTTTAAATGTTGGCTCTTCATGCGCTTCACTTGCTTGGAATGATTCTAGCTTGGACAATATATTCACATTTTTCATAACCTCTATTACTTCAAAATGAGTAGCTTTAATGTCTTGAATATTTTCTCCTTCCAATTCTGTTAGTAACTTGTCCAACTGTACCTTAATATCCTCTGTCATAGCATTGTTATCTTTCACAAGACAAATTTGAAAAGAGATAGCCTTAGAGATGTATGTTCATTGATTGCCCTTCGTACACATTTTCCAGACAAAAATTGGGATACAACAGTCTCATCGTACAATACGGTCTTATGTGTACATTTCTTATAGCAGTCCTAATGCCATTTCACATCCTTCTTCTGAAAACTTTCCGGAGGAAAACTATTAAGTTGGCATACAATATTTACATATTCCTTTTCCTCCCATTCCGCTCTCTTTTTGACACACTCTACCGCCTTTTAATATGATTTTGGAATCAGTAATGGGCTATTGGTCTTTTCTTTACCGAAAATACACAAGGTTAAGTATGTATTCTTCTTTTTTTTCTTTGCTGAAGGAGGAAGTTCCACTTTTAATACAGGGTCAATTTTTGAATTTAAATAAGACATTTTGTAATTTAAATTTCAGCTTGTTAATCTTATCTTATACGGTTGTTTATAAAATTAAAATTCTTATATTGTCTTCATCCAATAAGAAAATATCTGCATACAAACAAAAAAGTTTGTTAATCTATTTATATCTCTAAACAATAAGAAAATATCTGCATTCAACTTAAAACAAACAAAAAAGTTGGTTTATCTATTTATATCTCTAAATTGGTAATAGTTACGACATTTAGTGTAGGGACATTATTTGTTCCTTGTTTTGTTATAAGTAAAAAATGTCCTTATCAAAATATTGATAAAACAAACTGTTGAGAAATTATAGCACTTGAAAGGGATCTGTGTCGGTGTTGGTGGCCATCTTGGATATATGACATCATACACCGGCTCGGTCACGCGTGGGACCAAAACACCCGGTTGTACGTGATTATATAGTTTATTATCTGTCCATCGCCACCAATCGTATATTTGCTTCATTCAAAATCTCACGGACTTGGGTATATGTACAAATGCCCCTACACTACTAGAGCCCATGGCGAAAAATAAGGTAGAAGGGAATATTAAGGTGTGGACACACATTTTCTCGTCGCCATTCTCTTGCTCGCTATTACAAGTCAATGTATAAAACTCGCTCGCTTAGTGTAGAGATTAAATTGAATGCAATTAACTATAATGATAATCAAGTGAAAGTATTTTTTCTCAATTATATATGTATATGTGTGCATTCATTTGTGTTTGAATATAATATTGTGACTGTGAGTGTTGTAGCTAGAATAAAAGTAAATATTTTGTATTGTCGGTTCATACCAAACAACTAAGCATCTTGACTAGAATCAACTACACAAGGTAACAAATCATACTTGTTGATTCTATGATTAGATGTTAATGTTCATATTGCACATATTTGATTAAATCAAGTTGTTATGGCTAATAAACTGGTCCTTAATCATTATTGAATTCTAAATTCCATCAAAAAACATACGGTTTTGAGATATTGGGTTTTTTTGTGTTTTAAGGTGGAAAATCATTTCGGTCATTATTACCTTCAAAAATTTGGCAGGAATATGCTTTCCCTTAAAAACCTCCAAATAACATTAAAAACAATAACAAAACAAATTTAGATAAACGAAAATAAACAACATAATATATTTCAAGGTTGTAAAATGGCCCTGCAACAAGTTAACAATTACAATTACAAACTATGAAAAATTATAATCAATAGCAATTAAAACAAATATTACAGGGCTGTAAAAGGAAACTGCAATAACTTATGAAAGATAAAATTATAAAGACAAAATATAATTTAATTATAAAACAAAATATTACATGGCTGTAAAGAGGCTCTGCAATAATCAATTTGAAAATTTTCTTTTAATTGTATCAAATATTTTCATACGACACAAAAAGGACAATACCCGATCAAGGATCTGAGCATTATCCCCCAACATCGCCTGATTGGAGTTAGGTAGGGCAAAAGTTCGTTGCACACCTCTTAATAAACACATTAAATGAGGATGTGCTTTATTGACAACACACCTTGACAAAATGGGCATTGTAGTGGATTACCCTGTTCCATCAGAAATCCATGAGTGATCATGGAATGACCGATACGAACACGGGTTGTCTTTTCTCACTACTCGGGTTGAAATTATAAGAAGTAGAGGCCATGCATATGTTAACCAGCGCATCGTGTTAGGCATTTGCAGATGAGATTCTGGGAACAGGTACACTCTTTGATCACTTTTGATTATTTTCTAACCCCAGAACTCTGGGGCCCAGAGTATCCTATTTAACTAGACTGGATGGGCATCAGTCCAGACCCGCAACCAGAAAGGAAGGATCTGACACCTCCCCCATTGTGAACACTTCCTGACCAAGGACCGAAGTGGCTGGCTACTAAAACAGAAACCGTGCACACATCATCGGCAGAGCAAACTCACATCAGCTTACCAGATTCAAAGGTTGTCACACTTTGGTCTGGTAAACACTCCCAGACATGCAACGGCTCTGCACAGTCAAAAAAAAACTAATCCCTATATTATGTAAATGTAGAGTGTTTATGTATACCTGTGAATTGTGTAGTGTAACAGCCTCTACGAATTGTAAAATGTGTATGAATGTTGAATGTGTGTGTAGATTCGGAGATGTTTTAATGTACCAGCCCTATATATCTCGGGTTCCATGAGGGATGCTAAACCCCTCTCAATTGGTGCAGATAGTCGGCACCCCCTGCGATCAAACCCTAAGTTAAGGTGAAGGTAAGAAAATGTATATAGGTGAAATGGATGTATGGTAATATGGATGATAGTCTATGTGTTGTGAGTGTTTGTTGACTGGGGACTGTGAGGGACGCCAACCCCCCTCTTATTAAGCGCAACAAGTCGGCACCCCTCCCCCCTGCGGGGATAGATATTAGATAATGTCTAAACTCCCTGAAATCTTTGTACAGATAATCTTTTAACAACTAAAAACTGCTAAAATATTTTTCCTTTCAAATAAAAATAAACTTTTTAAATACTACACTTATCTCTGAGTTTCCAAAGGACATAAATAGTTTAACTAGAGTAATTCAATTTGTGACAATTTTGAAAAACGAAAATAGTACCGCAAGTGTGTTTAATTAAGCTAAACTGTTAATAATCAAAATTGACTACCCAAAATTTAAATATATATATATATATATATATATATATATATATATATATATATATATATATGATCTGGAAATGGGTTTGAAATGAAATTTCAATAATTTCAAAAAGTGTTGGGAGGCCCGGGAATGAAAAGAACCCTCTCTCTCTCTCCGTTCTGTCTGAAGGTATTAAAAGTAAGAATGTAAACTATAAATGTTACACTATAAACATACACATACAACTAAATATCTTTAGACAGAAACTAGGAGAAAAACTTTGAGAAATTCCTCAAAATTCTTGAAACCAGGTATGCACCTCTGTTTGGTATTCATATGGCCTCTGCAATAAACCCAATTAGGCTACACACTAAACGAGGCGGCGTGCACATTTGATTCATCCGAGAAGATGAGCAGGTTTGGTCAGATGCTGTTATGACATTGACGAGTGTGCATGTTTTCCAAAAAAACCACCTATATTTTTTACGCTTAACCTCAGTTAATATTATGTACTATACCACGAGTTTTAAACACAGATTCATAATCCGAATAACACGTTTTCACCACGCTATTCTAAAAGACACTGGAGTATTTTTGTGTTTGTGATCTCTTTGCTTTCCAGCTCTACAAGTCAGTCCTGGCCAGGAATCATCGCATAACATCACACCACAAGGTAATATCCACATTCACCTAATTATTTCAGTGTCAAATATATAATTAATACTCTTAATAAAGGTCCTCCGGAAACTAATAATAAATATTACACTAGATTTATACCCCTTTTGTTCAGCTCTGCCAGAGGCGTTAAGTTACGTTACAACCTCTATATCTATAGATACGGTTTAATCTTTAGATAATTTGAAAACCTTGAGATTACTCCAGTTTAACCATGGTTCAAACTTTCGATAAACACTAAGTTTGCGGGTGCCATGAAAATTTTATATACTGTACTATATAGTTTTTTTGGAGTACTTAGGCATTTTGAGAACCAGGACCCAGTAAAAACCAGACAAAAGATTTGTTTTACGTTACTTGTAATTCTTTTTATTTCAATGTGTATACATCGAAATAAAATATTTTGAATAATTTGGTTGCTTCTAAAACTCACTGCACTAAATTAAATAGCAGTTGGTGACATCTCTTTTTCAAATATCTTCTGACTAAGTACATTTCTAAGCCTTGAATAAATCTATCAATATGGATGTACTGTTGTGTTAAGTTTTAACTTCAATTATAATAGTCCGATTATTAGCCAAATTTGGCCTAAATGCGATTTTTTACAGGGGACATTAATTGTTGTGCTTAAGGTTTTTATAAGATACATAAAAAAACCTAAATATATCAATTTATTTTAAATTCATTGAAAATCTTGAAATTCTGCCCAAATTACGTGGTATTTAACATTCCTTCAAGACTCATAAAAAGTTGAACTAGATGTTTAGGTTAGAATAAGACATTACAAAATGTGAATATTGAAAATGTCTTAAAACAAAAACGCACATTCGATAATAAGTTCGGAAATATACACTCGTTAAGTCCTTTTAAAACATATAATAAGTTGTGGTAAATAAATATTAACTTTTTTTTTAATACTTAAAAAGCATTAATAAACACAAAATCTCGAGTCTTAACATAATAAGAGTAACATGCTGATGCATATTTTCCATTTTCTACTCAAAGTACAAATTTCAAATTTTATATGTTGAAATTATACAAAACATTGATCTCGACAAAAATTGTCTATTGAAATTATTCTCTAAAACAGATATTTTAGCCACAAATTTTATTTTAATAGTATAGAAATCTGTAAAAGCCTATCAAAATGTTAGTTTTGTGGACACTCACAGATTGAGAAGTTGTCTGTATATTATAGTTAAAATACTTGCCCAATAACACCACTGTGGTACCCGCCAAATTTGACTTTTCACAAAGTCTCTAGTGAATGTTTCTTTTTTAACATCCCTAATAATGGAGAAATTTAGTTGTAAACATTGTTTGGAATGCTGATTTGATTTATTATTGAAACTTTTAATTACTTTATGTAAGTTTCCTTGTTTAATACTGGCTGTACGTTTGATTTTAAAATGTAACAGTACTATAAATAGGAAGTGGTTTGAAGTTGTAAATGTCTTTGAAGTTGTATATTATTACATTTCTCAAATATTAACACTTCCATTATTTGGACTAATTTAAGATAAGCCTTGATATAGTAAAATTGAATGTAAGTGTTAGCAGAATTTCCAGTATCTTACAAACACTCCATACTTCAAGTTATGCATATTCTGAAAAGACTTAAACGTTTGTTATATATTAGGTAATGTCTAAACTCCTTAATTCTTTGTACGGATCATTTTTGACAAAATTTTGAAAAAAGAATATACTATTGCAAGTGTGTTTAACCATGTTAAACTAAACTGTTAATAATTAAAATTGACTAAACAATAAGTGCTGTCCACATCTCATTTCACCGTAGATTATGATGGAATATCAATTTTGATTTTATGAAATTTTTCAAAATATATATATATATATATATATATATATATAGGATTTGTGGTTTTTTATGTTACATCACAATTTAAACATCCTATTAAACAATTTACATGTTTGGAAAAAGTCACGAGGATGTATAGTTAGGGCACAAATTGGGTTAAAAAAAAAAACCTGATGATGTCTTTGTGCTGAAAGTTTCTAATTTTTTACTATTATCAAGATCTATTATTAATTACTATTATTTTATTACTATTTCTCACAGTTGTACCACATTATAATGTCGGGGGTAAAATTTGGGGGGGGGGCACAAAATTAAAAAATAAATTATATTATCTAGAAGGAAATTTCAATATAATTTCCAAACAAATTTCAAAATAATTTCCAAACATATTTAAAAAATTTTGGGGCGGCTCGGTAATGGAGAGAACCCACTCTCTTCCTTTTCATTCTGTTGGAAGGTAATAAAAGTAAAAATTTAAACTATAAATGTTACACTATAAATATACATATACAACTAATACCTTCAAACAGAAAATAGGAGAAAGGGATTCCTCAAAATTATTGAAACCAGGCACCTACCTCAATATCTCCAGATATGGTTTAATCTTTAGATAATTTGATAACTTTAAGTCCAGTTTAATCATCGTTCAAATTTCTGATAGACAGCAAATTTGTGGGTGCTAAGAAAATTTTGTATACTGTAATATATAGTTTTTCAAGTAAAACATGCCTAAATTTTTTCAGACAACAGATTTGTTTACTTATATGAGCTTTGCATACCCTTAGTTTTTCTGACTGAAATTTGTCTAAAATTGTTCAGACAATAGTTCTGACTATATATCAGTTATATGAGCTGTTTATACCCTAACATATATAAACCCAAAATCTCGAATTTTAACATAATAAGAGTAACATGCTGAGTGTGTATATTTTCTACTCGAACTAAAAATTTTAATGTCTTATATGTTTAAATTATACAAAACATTGATCTCTACAATAAATATTCTTTGCAAATATTCTTTAAAACCGATATTTTGGCCACAAATTTTATTTTAATAGTACAGAAATCTATAAAAGCCTACCAAAATGTTAGTAAGAGATGTGGACACTCACAGATTGAGAAGTTGTGTGTATATTATAGTTAAAATATTCACCCAATAACACCACTGTTAAATCCCCATATTAGACTTTTTACAAAGTCTCTAGTGAATGCTTAACATGCCTAATAGTGGGGCAATTTAGTTGTAAACCTTGTTTAATATGGTGATATGAAATATTACTGAAACTTTTAAATAACTTAATATAAGTTTACCTTGTTTAATAATGTACGTTTTATTGGAAAAAGTAACAGTACTAAAAATCAGAAGAGCTTTGAAGTTGAAAATCTGAATTATAAGAACAATTACATCAACTGTAGCAACTAATGTACAAAATTCAACATTACTGTAAGCTGCGACACAGTTGAATGTCAACTATTTCTATACAACCGTATTAAAAAATCTTAACATTAAGTAATGAAACTACTGTAACCGAAAGTGTATAAAAAATTTGACCATGAATAAACTGGAGTAATCTCAAGGTTTTCAAATTTATTCATGATTGAACTATATCTTTACATTAGAATTATCTCGTGATTAAACCGTATCACATTAAAGATATCGAGAGTCGGTAATGAAAAAACATAAACTCTAACTCTCACAAGCAAACATCTTTATGAATACATTGAATATTGTAATAAACTGGAATATTCACTGAAGAACAAACTAAAAAACACGGAATTGTTCAGGTTTTCCAAATAGCTAATATATTTTAAAAACTATAACACCAGAATCAAACCATGGTGATAATTTCAAAAGCTACGGTGTGTATAAAATAACTTACATTGTATTGTCCAAAATTGTATATTGCCCAAAAGGGATGATCTTTCAACACCAAATTCAAATTTATAATATATTGGGGGAGTGCCAAATATGCATTATAAAAGCAATCAAAATTCTTCAAAACACAAACCTAAATCTATACTATAATGTTATGATTAAGAACTACAACAATTTACAGCAATTCCAAAAAAAAGTCTAAAAATAGGTTTACAAATTCATACAAGGGATATAATAATAGAAACTCATATTCCAAATTTTGAAAAATCTGATCATCTATTTAAAAAGTATTTTAAAAACATCTTGATGTGTTTTAAATATACATTTTTTTTTTAGTTCTGATGACCTTAAATCATAGTCATATGGTGCCCTTTTTTCTAAACTTCTACTATGTTGACAACCACTGTAACTTTATAGCCTAGGAAATTCATTGAAATGTGCTACGAGGATAAAGACAATATCTTTAAATTAAAATAAAGCAGTAATTTCTCTTAATTTTAACTCTATAAATCCCTACTAGTTTAACTCTCAGTGCTAGTAGTTTTTTTACATGTTTTGCAACATATTGTAAAAAAAATTGCCTAAATTAGGCAACAACTGTTAAAGACATCTTGTTTTATACTGTTATAATTTGCATAATCCATCCAATATAAAACAAGTAGTATAATGAACAAAAATTTTTTTTTTTAATTCACAGAAGATAACAAACTAAAGAAAAAGTTACAAAACTTTCTACTTTGGTGTTGTATAAGCTATATAAAAATGGTATTTTATTCAATAATCTTATATACAACTGATGCAAAATTGTATATTAAAGAAGAAAATACACATGCTATAGAAGTTATTTGAATTAATATAAGCACATGCCTGGTAATATAATGAGGGCACTTGGTACAATACGCCATACTTAATATATCACAAATTGATGAATGAGCCCATAACATTATTACAAATAACTAACCAAAACATAGAGTCTATAAATTAAAATTCGCTGTACTACAAAAAATTAACTTTTTTTAATAAATAAAAGGAACTCTTTTAAGAAAATATTAGAAATTTTTTAAAGACTAAAATATAAAACAAAGGTACAAACAAAAACATTTCTTATATTATATGTGAACAAATGAGGTGGTTCTGCACTTTGTGTCACTACTACTAACATAACATAACATAACAACTTTATTGCTTTAATGTACAGTGTACATAAGCAAGATGTTGACCATTTACAAAAATAACATATTTTATGACATTGTTCATTTTTATCCTTAGTTTTTCTATAACTAACTGTCTGGTGCATTTATAATACTTACAAAAATATTTTTATACCATTATAACACGTAACACAATTTTAGGAATCGAAGTAACCAAATTATATGAACTACAATAATATCATTACATTTATAAACGAGTTAGTTGTTTGAAGATATTTTACCAAATTAATTTATTACATTAAGTTTAAAATAGATTTTCTAAGTTTTAGGCTATACATAACAAAATGGTAGATATTTTTCATGGCCTGTACTGAGTTTGAGGTTAAGATTGTCTCTATATTATATAAATATTGCACAGAATTGTAATTGTTTAAATATTTATATCTAAAAAGATTATACCCTTCACATTCCAACAAAAGGTGAGTTATAGTGTCATTTCCTGTTATGCAGATTGGGCAGATTTCACTGGGGTTAAAGCTATAGTTGTCATTCTGCAATATTAATCTATTATATTTCTTGCCAGCAAGGTGTAATTGAGCGGTAATTCTTATTATGTATAAAGGACAATTCTCTTCAAAGTATGGTTCACAGGGGGTTAAGCCACTTATATGTCTGTAGTAATCATTGTATCTTGAATTTAAAATGGTATCAATGTCTGAGCATATTAAATTATTCTTGAATTGTTCAACTAAATCTTTTCTTGACTTGATTACATCAAATTAATGGTTTTGACTCTTCCGGATATTTTCTGCTCCAATCCTTCCCAGCATACATCTGCCGGTAACCCAATTGTATAGGACATCCTGTGTGGAGATAGAGGCAAACATGAGGTAGCACATCTTTGGCAAACTTTCATCATCCAATTGAAGCAGTGCAGTCCACCAGTTCAACATTTGCTTAAACACCCTGAGTTCCAAATGCACTCTGCCAGTCTCAATTCTCACAAAAGCATCAGGCGTACTTCGAGGAAGTTGTAAAAATCGTTTTAGGAATGTCAGCTGTACTCTTTCCAGGATGTTTACATATGGTGGTGCCCATGTTTCGCTGCATTATTGTAGAAGGCTGACTACCAGTGAGTCAAAAGTTTATAATTGGCTCTCCAGGAATCCGGCTGTCCTTTGAATATTACATTATTTAGTTCTGGAAGTGCAACAAGGCCTTTTGATGAAATGTTAATTGCTGCTTTTCTGAATTTGCCGGAGGATGAAAAGGTTATGCCCAAATATTTCTGTTCTTTAACAATTGCAATTGATTCATTGTTATAAAAAAGCTGTTTTAGTTTTCCAGGGGTCCTTCCTTTATGAAAAATCAGGGCTTTTGTTTTCAAAGGATTAACCTCCAGACCATTATCATCAAAGTATTCTTTTAAAACAGCCAGTTTACGTTGCGCATCAGACCAGGAATGAGACAATAAGATGATATCATCGGCATAAAGAAACATCAATACTTCTCTCTTCTCATTAATACTTATTCCCGTTAAGCTACGAGACTGGAAGAAGCTTATTATATCATACAAAAACAACATAAACAATGTCGAGCTGAGAACCTCCCATTGCAACACTCCAGACGTTACTTTAAAGCTATTGATAATGTTCCTTCTTGGTCGATTGAGACAGTAGCAGTTTCATAAAGGTTTTGTATAATTCTTGTCAACTTACCACCCAGCCCCAATTTGTGTATCTTAGACCACAGTTTATTGTGAGGAACGCTATCAAATGCTCTCCGCAAGTCCACGAATATACCATACATTTTTCTTCTTTTTATTCTGAGATGAATGTTGATAACAGAGGACAGACAAAATACTCCATCCCTGCAACCTCTTCCACTTCTGAATCCTAACTGTTCTTCAGGGAGTAACTTAAATTCTTCTATAAATTTCACAAGTCTATTAGAAAGTATTTTGGTGAATATTTTGACTATGGAGTTTACTAAGGCTATTGGGCGATAGTTATTGGGGTCATTGGCGTCACCTTGTTTAAAAATCATTTTTAGTTTTATTTTACCCCATTTTTCAGGTATGTCTTCGTTCTCCCAGACTACATTGAACAGATTGAGTATATAATGGATCCATTTAGATGGTAGATACTTGAAACATTCGTTAACAATACCATCGTCGCCAGGCGATTTGTTGTTTTTTGTTGTTCTGATACTGTCCAGCAGCTCATCCAATGTGATATTCAAATCAAGTATTGGGGTAAAATCAAGTACTACTAAAAAAACTAAAATTCCAGCTTTATATTATAGTATGTACAAGCTAAACTTTTTTACTGTACATAGAAACCAAAAACAAGCTGTTTGAACTATTTATGTGTTGAAGTAACATTTATAAATAAAGCTTGCTTGACCGCCTCAATATCTGATTTCAAATATTGACTGAATGTTTAAAATTAAATGAAAAAATTACCAAAAAAATATTGTTTACCATTGTTTTAACCATAAAATATAGATTCTAAATTCCGCAGCTCAAACCCAGACCAACCTCATTTAAATTTAGTGATACAATATTTTTTATTATTAGTAATATTTGGTTAATGGTTTATTTTATCACTTATTTTAGGTTATGTGGTGCACATTAGGAAATGAAATTGTATTTGCTGTGCTATCCTCTTTGGGTCTGCAGATTTTTGATTGTGATGGACTGAAATGCAAATATTCACATCCTTGTCAAGACTCAGTTCCTTATAACGAATACTTTGCTAGAGGCCTTGCTACAATTTATGATGAATACCTGTGTGTTGGTAATACCATACAAATTTTATAAGAAAATACAGTTACTATTATTCAGCTACAAGATCTATTGTATTTCATATATATAATTCTGACACACTGTAAGTCTAACACCGGAAGTAGGTTTTTAAAAATTTTATTTGACATACCTCTCATATTAGTGGAGGTCTGGGGTCTATACAACACTTTGTTTGCTAGTTACCACAGTTTCTCACATTATTTAGAGATATACTCTGATCCCTCACTAGAGCACCAAAAGGTAACAAGTATCTCCATCAAAACAGATTTTAAATAGTGATGATTAGTGTGAATATGTTGTAAGACAAGTAAATGATAGGTAGGCAATGTGGGATAAGATTTTAAAAATAAGGTTAAAAACTATGACACCCGGAGGCAAAGAGATTGTGGAGGCAATGTCTTCCAGGTGGGGGGGATGGTGGTCGTAAGTAGTGTGTGCTGCTACCTCTTGTTAGTTTCTGAAATTACAGAAAGTAGTGAATCCTCTTCAGGCTCTGGAGATGAGTAACAAATTTTCTATCTAACTCTACTGTGTTAGTTTTACTAATGTAGAGTTTAAAGTTGTATAAAAATCTAATACACTATAAGTTAGTTATATACTAGTCTAGTACACTATAACCTAATTCCCTATATTATAAAGGATTATTGCATATTTTAGAAAATCTTCCCATACCATATTTTTAAGGAATTTTCAAATATCCTAGGTAATTTTCCCAAAATTTAGGGACTTTTCCTACTTAAAGGAAAATGGCAGGCGAAGGGGAATTGTTCAAGATTATTTTGTTTTATATCCTGGCCTATAATGTACGAGTATACAAAAAATCCTAGTAATGCTTTTAGACAGATACAGACATTGCTAAAGCTTGATACAAGAGCATGTGTCAATCCTGAATCACCAACTTCCCTCTACATACATAACACAACCAATCCCCTGATTACTATGCACACCAACTAATCTGGTCATGCAATATCTGCTCTTCTATAACTAAAACACTAAGGGATAGAATATATTACTAGTTGTTCTGTGAACACCTTGCTCCTAGGATGTTTTAATACATTTGATAAAACACATTGTGGATTCTGCCTAGCGCACTAAGTGACACAACAATATTCATTGATCAAGAAGTAATAATAAATAATATCACAGTTACTATAAACAGGAACACCACAACCAGAGATAGTGGCGGCAACTTAGTTCTATTATATGATGTGACTATAAGTTACCAAGATAGTAGTGGGGAAGTTAAATTTGAATTTTTCAAATGTACTGAATAATTGTATACTGAATTTTGATCTTTAAAAATTAGTATTTTCATTTTTAACATGTCTGTTAAATTTAATTACCTAAATACTTGCATAGAGTAAAAATTGTTTACATTTTTGTGTAATTGATTTTATGTGTTCGTCAAAAATGGAATCATATTCTTAAATGAATTCATATATGTGATAATTAATTACAACTGACAACATTCATTTATTGTAATCCTCAAATTTTAATTTTAACTTTGATACTAAAGAAATGGTTGCTTTGAGATTTGAAACATGAAAATAAACCGGGAAATTTATAATTGATCTAAAGAGGAGACAATGTGAGTCAAATAAATGACTGTAAATAATATTAAAACAAGGGCAATAAAAAATTTAAAATAGATTTCCAAAATATAAATCTTTTAAAGGTTTTAAATCATTTTAAGGCAGAAAATGTTAGTTGTAAGGTATAATAAATTTTAAAGTGAGATATTGTGTTGTGGGAATAGACAGAGCCTGTTGTCATATGGATGATTTAAGTAGTGTCCGTGCTACCAAAAATGTGAATATATTGAGTTCTGCTGACTATGTAAATCTAAAAAGGACGCTTAGTTGTGAGATCTAGAGAAGCCAGCAGTTGCAAAGGAACATCTGAGATGGTAGGATGTGTTTTAAAGAATTGGTTAGGAACGTCTGAAGTAATAGGATGTGTTTTAAAAAGTCTTAAGGAGGCATCTGACTTGGTCAGACGCAAGTTTGATAGGAAATAGTTGAGGACAATGTGGTTATGTTTGAGTGATTTTGAAATGGAGAACAATTTAATTAATGTTGAATAGTCGTGAAAGGGAGTTTGAGATATTTGGGCGTATTTGTTGACTCTAGAGACGATGTTTCCGGACATAACTTTCAGTAGAAATTGGACAATGTGCATGTGAGTGGTGATTTCGAAAGACAAAGTTTCATTATGAATATTATGCAAACTGTTAAGGAGGTATCATCAGGAAGTTCACAAAATCAGCAGACAGCAATGAACAATCTTCTCTACAATAGCAAATTGGTAACGGGTGCTACAAAGTGCTCAAAATTACATGTTTTATAAACATTTTTGATTAATTACTGTTTGATGTATTATTTGTAAGTTTAATATTTTTGATATGTTTTTTATATATAACTACTTTGCTATTTAAAAAAATTAGAGATGCCTATAAAAAGTAGTAATTTTTGTTGAGATAAATTAATTTAAAACATAGTTAAAAAAGGAAATAAGTCTATTTAACTCATATTGATGAGTAATTTTTTTGAAGTTGCAACTCAGTACTTAAAGTAAAGTTTTAAGATTTTGAAATTAATAAAAAGGCAAAATATAAATATAAAAAATTAAAGATAGGATGTTTAAAACAATAAAACTGATAATAAATTTATGTATTTGTTTAAAAGTAAGTTAATAAAGAATGTTTAGTTTCAGGAAATCAAATAAGGATTTTTTATTTACCGAAAACCACTCATAAGTACACTTAGAAAAGGAACACGACCCTGAGAGTAATTTACTTAAAGTAAAATTTGTATTTTTTCAAAATTGGTAAGCTATAAGCTTCCTGGCGCCATAGCTGAGCAAATTTTCCATAAATTCTTAATGTTTCAAAGACAAGTTAATAAAAGTAACTTTTTAAACTCTCATTTTTTAAATATTTACAATTGTCGCATCAATGTGAGGCAATTATGTTACAAAAGTAGTTTACCTAACCTCACATTTTCATTTAATATTTACATTATTGATCGTGGTATGGTCAATTTAAGTACCGGTAGCTGAATATAACCAAATTTCATTGTTTTAGAAACAAAATTTTAAAATCCTAAGGCTTGCAATATACTGTGTTATGCCAGCTTCATATTTAATATAAATAATTGATTTATTTTTATTTTTTTACTTGCAGGAAATAGTGTTGGATGTTTGCGTTTATTTGGTTCTTTTGGTGAAGATAATAGTATAATGTTTGTAGATCGCAAACATGAACACCGTGAAGCTATAATGGATCTAACAACTAATGAAAACATTGTTGCATCTGCAGACGAAGGAGGTTTAGTAATACTATGGATATTAATGGGAGAGGAACTAATAAAATGTCATGAACTTGCTAATTATGGGTAAATATTTAGGAAATTATTAAACAAATATTATTACCTTCTGTTATTTCAGTATCAGTGGGCCATTTTATATATTGAGTGTCCAGAATGTCCCAGCACATCTTAATAAAGTTCAACTATTAGAAATAAAAACTAAAATCTTTCAGGATATGTATTGGGATACGTAAACTACATTTTTGAACAAGGGTGAAATTTTGTCCTCTTTTTGGAAGGAGGTGCCACGATGTGTAATTCAAAAAGTGACACCTCATTGAAAAGGTCTTTTTAGAAAAGAAAAGTTTAATATTAACCTTAACTAAAAAAAATTTGTCTGCAAAATTCACATTTTTTAGTTGCTCCATTTGTGTCCAGAAAGGGGAATATATGGATTTTAATTCAAATTTTGGAGTATATTAACTCTAATTTTTAACATGGCAAATAACAAATCTAGATCATACAGGTACAGTTTTCAAAAGCCTCCCAGATACACTACTGGGCTATAGTTTTTAATCTAAATTTATCAAAAATAACAGATGATAGTCTTTAAAACTGCAAAACCTCACTTATAATTAACAACAATATCTACACAATTTTACAATATCATTTGTTCATAATAATACTTCAGAAAATCATCATTCTCTATTAGTATTTTCTGACAAATAATATTTGTACAAGTCAAGTCAGTATAAACTTGACTACAGTAATACCCTGACTTACACAACCCTGAGTTCCCGATTTTTTAATAGAAAGATTCAATTCGTCCTTGAGCGCCAGCGTGCTGTTTCCCCACTCCGCCTGTACAAGTGTTCGGTTTGCAGTTCATTTCAGTTCAGTTTATGACATGATGGGACGTGTTTCACGAGGAGTCAACACATACAGTAGCTATAAATGATTACTATACAGTATTTTGTGGTCGTTTATATTGTGTGTTCGTTATATCTACGGAGACTTGATAGACTCTACTATGTCATCCAAACGAAGTGAAACTGATTATTTTTCATCAAACAAGAAAAGAAAAACATTATCTTTGGAATGTAAAATTAACATTATCAAAGACTTCAATGCAAAAATAAAAATTTGTGAATTGGCAAAGAAGTTTAATCTACCGGAATCGACAGTCAGAACAATTATAAAAGGTAAGGAAAGAATTCTTGAAGCTGTAATAAATGGTAAATCTTTGAACTCAAGCATCATTCATAAACATCATGGTATTATTGCTATATGGAAACAATGTTAAAATTATGGTGAGATAATCAAGTAAGCGTGAAAAATTGTCCTGTTCATCAGAACACAGTTTGCTTTCAAGATAAGCTGATTTTGAGAGGTTAAAAGAAGAAGTTGGGGAATTGGCTAAAGATGAAATGTTTAAAGCTAGTAATAATTGGTTCAGTCGATTCAAAAAATGTTGTAATTGGCGAAAGGTTGTAAGAAAGTGAAGAGGCGGCTAGGACTGATAAAGAGGCTTCATCTCTTTATCAAGACAACTTAAAGTTATGATAGAAGAAGATGGCTATACCAGACAAACCATATTCAACGCGGATGAGATTGGCTTGTTCTGGTAGAAGATGCCTAAAAGAACTTTCATCACGTGTGAAGAGAAAACCTTTCCTGGTTTTAAGCCTGCCAAAGATAAATTGACAGTGATGGTTGGCACGAATGCAGCTGGGGATTATAAGTTAAAACCTCTCTTAGTTTATCACTCAGAAAATCCAAGAGCATTAAAAAATAAATCTAAACTCGCTTGCCCAAGATTTGGATGTCGAATCGTAAGGCTTGGGTGACAGCTTCCCTTTTTGAGTACTGGTTTGGTCATCACTTCATACCTGAAGTTGAATTTTATTCCCAATCTAAACAAATCCCATTTAAAGTGATACTATTAATCGACAATGCACCAGGTCATCCTCCAGCTACTTTAACTAATTTTGATCCACGCATGAAAGTTGTATTCTGCCACCATATACAACCAGCTTGCTTCAACCAATGGACCAAGGAGTCATCAAAACATTCAAAGCTTATTACATGAGGCGATCGTTTGCACATCTGCATGAAGCTATGAGACAAAAGGGAAGACCAAGAAAAGATATGTTTTTAATTAAAATTTATCTAAAATTATAACACATGTCTAGTATAACATGCATAAATTATTCTTCATATAAACTATAATATATAATTGACTTGTAATTTGTGATTTTGTTGAAATTTTAACATTATGTTTGTAGATTTGTCTGACTTTTTTGTAAGAAGACATGATATGTTTTTTTCAAGTGTAATTTTCAAAATCTTTCATAAGTAAAAGATTCTTTTTATTTAAAATTATGATTATGATATTTTGAATTTGAATTTATAAAAGAAATGAAGTTTTTATGAAATTGATCAAATAAAGTAAGAAGAATATTAACTTTTCAATATATAAAAATTCTTTCAATTTAAAAAATAGGTTGCAACCATAAATAAAGTTAATTTTTTTATTTTTTATTATTTATTTATTTACAATTGCAACTAGTTAACAACTATTTAGCACTATTTCTCTGATGTAACTGGCTGTGTGGTGAAAAAACGTCCAGAGTCGCCCTCTTCACAATGCAACTACACTTCGATCACGTGTATCAAATCTGCACCAAGTCAACAAGTTTCATTCTCTTCAGCCTCCGCACCTGTGGGACGTTGCTGACCAAATGTGCCACCTCTACATTTTGATGATCACGGAGTCTGGTTACATGTTTTCCAGCATACTTTTGTATCTCTTCGTGCACCAAAGACATCTTCAAATCTCGATGGATATCTGTATTGCGGACATACCATGGTGCTTTGACAATACTACGAAGCACTTTATTTTGAAATGTCTGAATTACTTGGATGTTACTTTTTTCGTGCATCCCCACAACTGAATGCCGTAAGTGCAGATGGGTTGATTTGCCAATATAAAAGCAGTTTATTCTGAGATCCCACCAATAAGCCAGTACATTTGTCTGTACTTCATTTCTAGTTGTCCACGTTTCTTTTTTACGTGTGACTTCCAACGAAGTTTACATCCAGAGTCATCCCTAGATACTTTGCCTCATTTGCATGTGGAACAGTTTTCCCATTAATTATCACTGGCTGATACACACAGTGCTTGTTAGTAAAGTTAACAGGAGTAGACTTTTCCTCATTCAGTTTAATGCCCCATTTCCTAGTCCAGCTGCTAACGCTATCGATAGCTGATTGCAACTTGCCAGTAGCTGTTTCCATATCTTGTCCAGTAGCAAGCAGGGCAGTGTCGTCCACGAATGTGGCTGTCAAAACCCCATTATTCTTTGGGATATCACTTGTGAATAGCAAATAAAGGACACTACCCTGAGGGACTCCAGCAGCAATACTTTTTAATGCAGAATATTCCTCACCATGTTTTAGTCTGAAATATCTGTCAGATGTATATGATTTTAGAATCTCGCTCATTTGTCTCGGTAAATAGCGATCAAGCTTATTTTCCAAGCCCTCATGCCACACTCTATCAAAAGCTTGAGCCACATCCAAAAATATAGTCGCACATATTTTTTTCTCTTCTAATGATCTCTCTATGACATCAGTTATGCGATGCATTAAACTTACTGAGATTAGCTTTATTGTGCCCAACGACGCTTCGTCAATTGAAACTTTATTTCCCTCAACCATCTTTTTACTCTTTTTAACTAAGTCCCAGCACAGTCATGAATCAAGAATAAGATATTCACTTATTTTTGAAAAATATCTATTTTTTAATGTTTTATTTAAAATTGATCTTTCAATTTTATTAATTATTTGTGAAGTAATGAATTTAACTAGCTCTATTATTTTTATTTATGGAAACTCATTCTTGGGGAGTGTCATTTGAAAGAGTATTTACAAGATCTTTCTATACTATCTAATAAATGGAGCACTTATTCTTATGATTAACACATATATAAAACTATCCTGAAAACAAAACATGATATTTATATACAGTGTGTCCCAAGAAGGTATTTATATTTTTAAATAACCACCAAGAAAATAATATGTGTCTACCAAATTGTAAGATTTCTTTCATACATATTGGAAACATATCCAAAAGTGTATCAACAAATTTTTACGCTGATATTTGCAATAGAAATAAAATGGTGGCTGTTGATAGAAATGCAGTTTAAACTACAGCGCCTGCTGCCGGTAAACAAGATAACATAAAAGCTCCAAATGTTTAAACAGCTGGTTATTTTAAAACAAACCACTGTTTTTTTTTAAATTTCAGATCATTGTATTGTTGACAACTTTTATTGTGTTCTCTTAGGTAGCAAACATAACCTAAGTTGTTCTAGCTTTTTGCGATGTTGTTTACGATAGAGCAGAAGGTTTTGTGCTATGCTGGGTCTATTACTTTTAATAATGACAAAGAAGCACACAGAATATTTCAAGCTACGTATCCTATGATTGAACCTCCCTCAGTCATGTCCATTGCAAAGTAAAGGAAGCTCTTACTTGAAACTGGTGTTAACTGGTCGTTGGATTGAAAAAGGAAGCGATTTTATGGACTGGCTGCCTATATCACCAGACTTAACAGTTTGTGACTTTTTTCTGCGGGAGTATTTAAAAGAAAAGGTGTACTCCCACAACATAGAAACCGATGAGGATTCAAAAAGACCAATCGAAGAAGAAATGCTTAACATCCCTAGGAAATTCTTCAGGAATATTTTTGAGGCTTTTGTTCATCAATGCTACCAGCGTGTATCAATAGACGGGTTTAAATTTGAATGATTTTTTGTTTGTTAAGAAACATGTTTTGTCATATAAAGAAATTTTATATTTGTTATATTGGGGTAATTACTAAATTAAAAAGTTATTAAAGTCTATAAAAGAATAAAAAGTTATATTATTGCTTGTTATAGTTTAAACAATAAACCGCTGTCAACAGCCGCCATTTTATTTCTATTGCAGATATCAGTGTAAAAAATTGTTGGTACACTTTTGGATATGTTTCCAATATTATTTATGAAAGAAATCATACAATTTGATTAATGCATATGTACTTGGTGGTTGTTTAAAATTTAAATACTTTCGTGTGGCACACTGTATAGTACACAGATAAAAATGATTTTAAAAGTACTGTATATTTCCCTTTGTATTAAATAAAATCAATTAAAATGTTTTTGTTTTTAAAATCATGAATTATTAAAATTATAATAAAATTTAATATTATGTTAATACTTACAAAATTCAAAACATGAAAATAATTACACTTATTAAATATCAACCTGTGAAGCACTCCAAATTTACTCTTAATTCCCCAACAAATATATTTTATATATTTTTGAACTTTAAGTGAATATTCATTCCAAATTGTAATAGCGGTACCTTTTGAGACATATATATATATATATATATATATATATATATAGTTGACTTCGGCTCCTGTTAAGATGAGATGAACGAGTGTAGCAAACAGCAGACTAATGTCTTCAAACTTTCCAACTATAAATAACTTACATCTCTTGGAGTATTTAAGAAGACCTTTCTCGGTGGTGTTGTAGAACAAAATTAATCTCTAGACATTTTATAGTACTAGAGAAAACCATCTTAGCTGGTGGTGGTGAACAGACTGTATCAAAATCTAGATATTTTCTAAGAGTGTAAAATTATTGAGTTGCACTGATGTCAATTACTGTCTGAAATTTTCATTTTTTTCCCCTTTTTATTTGGTTTAATTTGGTATAAATTGCAAAGTTTTCCTTTTAACAGTTATTGTATTAACCCTTTGACACTTTTAATTTCTTATCTACTTTTTTCTTGGTAATAATTAATTTTTTCCTTAATTAATATTTTCCATTCTGAAGTTATGCAGTTATAACCTTGTACAGAGTGTTTCAATAAGGATTTTACAAATTTAAAAGTTCATATAAAATTATTCCAAAAAGGTACAGAGCTCGTTTTAGTGTTGTTTTAAAGGGAAACACATCAAGTTTTGACTAGCGTAGTTTGCTAGTGCCTAATTGCGCCGTACAAGCACTAGCGGCTATTACTTTAAAGATGGCTGCCTTCACTGGACCCGAGCGTGCTAGCTGTGTGTTTTGGTTTGAAGAATCGAAGTCGGCAACAACAGTTCAGCGTAATTTTCGTACCAAGTACGCTAAAGATCCTCCTAGTAGGCCTACAATTTATGAGTGGCATGACGTTTTGTAGAAACACGGTGCTCAGTGAAACATAAGAAATCCTCAGGTCATCCAAGCACATCTTACAAAGTCGTTGAGGAAGTGAGACAACATTTTGTCAACAGCCCTTCGAAATCGACTCGGCGTACATCTCATGTGTTGCAAGTCCCACATACGACAGTTTGGCGTGTGTTGAGAAAACGTTTGCATTTGAAACCGTACCGATATTATTCGCTTTTACAAGCAATTAAAGACACTGATAAGATTGCCCGTAAGAACTTCTGTGTGGATATGTTAAATCGAGTGGATGATGATAAACATTTCTTGGACAACATAATCTTTTTGACAAGTCGACTTTACACTTAAGTGGCAAGGTTAACACACATAACTGTAGGAATTGGGGCAGTAAAAATCCACATGAAAAATTGCAACATGTTCGTGATAGCCCTAAAGTGAACGTTTTTTGTGTGTTGAGCAAGAGGAAAATGTACGGCCCCTTTTTTCCAAGAGAGAACCATCAACGGGATAGTGTGTCTTGATATGTTGCAACAATTTCGACTGACATCCGGGATTTTCTCAATGACCGCTTTCCAGGTCAATGGATTGGCCGTGCTGCGCCAATTGCATGCCCCCCTCCCCCGTTCCTAATACCTGACACCACTAGACTTTTTTTTTCTGGGGTTTCATAAAAGATATGTTGTGCGTACCTCCTTTGCCAGCCACACTACCTGAAATTGGAGCACGAATTTACGCTGCCGCTGAGCAAGTTACACCTGAAATGCTAGTACGAATCTGGGAAGAAATCGACTACCGATGGGATGTCTGCAGGATAACCAACGGAAACCACATAGAACATCTTTAGTTTAAGGTAAAAAAACTTGAAGTGTTTTCCTTTAAAACAACACCAAAACCAGCTCTGTACCTTGTTTCATTAAATTTATATGAATTTTCAAAATTGTAAAGTTCTTTTTGAAACACCTTGTATTCGGCTCCTCCCCTTGGTATGGAACCCTCCTCTACATTGGAATATGTACTTGTCATATGTGAATTTTACACTTATTTTCTTCAAATTTCCATATCTTTTGATTGGCTCAAGATTTCAGAACTGTGAAAGTACCATCCTTTCATGACTTATAGATTCCATAGAACCTTGAATTGAAGTTCTAGGACAATAACTTTCTGAATTATTCCTGTTTAAAAAAATTTAGTATTTTTCTTTTAACCATCTTTTGATCCTTTTAGAATTTTCACATTTTTCTTTTGGATTCTTGTTGCCTAAGTGTTGAAATGAAAGAATCTTTTTAGCCCTTCCCACGCGGCAAACGAGTATAGCCGCAATGGTAGACTTTGACCCAAACACGAATGACGATTAAAGTCGTAAAAATATATTTTAGCCTATGGTTAGTTAATTAGTTCACCAAAGTTCCGGTAGAATGCAGTGGCATGTCCGCTGTCTATTCAGGAATAGAAAAATGTTTTGTTGAAAGTTCTACACCTGGAGGCAGTGGAGGGGGATGCTATTTTGTCTGGAATTGCCTGGCGGCGCACGCATTCTATAGCTTCTACAGAGCAGATTACGGCTATACTCGCAGTCTCATTTGTCTGATAGGCGACGACCTCTGTGTTTGCATTTGAGCATTGTTTTGAAGAAGTATTGTTTTTTGTTTTTTTTTAACATTATTTTGTATTTTTTATATATTATTTCACAATATAACTGTTCCATATTACACAAATTAATTAAAAACTTTTTCTTTTTTTTTTTGCAATTTTTTACTATTTTGTTGTATGTAATAAAAAAATGTTAAATGTAGCCGAAAACCAATGATGACAATTTTTTTTAATTAACCTTTCACATACAAAACGAAAACAAAAATTAACTTTGAAAAACAAAACAAAAGTGTTTCAAAGTTATTTCAGCGTTGAGGTGAAATAAGGCAAATTTTATTCAGCGTGCGAAGGGTTAGTCGTTTATTGTAGTCATTTTTTTAGTGAAATTATTCATTGTCAAAATTTACTGATTTTCCCCCTAACTTTGTAAATTAAACATCTCCCTTTATTAATATATATCTGCTTCTTCATTTTAAATATACATCAGCTTAATCTATTATACCATTAAAAAATTTACGATTTTTAAATAATCAAACATTTTTTCATTTTTGACTTGGCGTTTTTAAGCTATTACTTCTATACTGTTACAGTTATTAAATTTCTTTTTGCCTATTCTTTGGTCATTAGACCTGCTAGACATCATGAGTAAAAAATATTTTAACATTTTTATAATTTTTTAAAATAATATTTTATTCCCTATAAACAACCAGTTCATACACGATTTGTCCTGTCCAGACATGGTGCTTTAAGGGATTAGTCATTGAATTAATGAAACCGTCTCAGCACATACACATACAAAAGGCACACCTTTTTCTTGCTTACTTTTCTCTTCAATTTGGTGAAAGTATTTTACCATATTTTGTAAATCCGTTTCATGTACTGAGCCTTCAGCTTTTGCAGGATCTTTTATTAGTAGCCTTTTTTTAATTTGTTTCTATTATTTTATTATTTACGCACATTACTTTTATAGTTATTATTATTATTATTATTATTTCTTGGAATCACCTATCCAAACTTACAACTAACACACTTAAATATAGATTAAAATTTGGAAATTCTTGTTAGTTTGAAACGCAACTTGTTGCATATTACCGTTGTTTATAATCAGGCGTTACGACACTTGTCATTTACCTCTGAATCTTTAGAAGTTAATTAAGTGCTTAGTTCATTTACTTTTGGGCTAGCTTGTCCCCCAGACCTAATTTACAAACACCAATGCAACCTGCAAACAAGATGAGGTCTGCTGACCGGTGTGAAGTCACTAGTACTTTCTACCAATCAACAGTTTGTAAATTTGCTGATCCGAATCATTTGTTTTAATTTTTGGAATTTTATTTATTTTTTATGTTAATTTTGTCACCTTTTTGGACTAATATCATTATTATTATTTATTTTTTAATGTTAACTCTTACTCCAAGGTTGTGCCTTGTGGAAGAGATTTGCAAATTTTAATCTACACTAACACATAATATATTTATATATATCACTTAAATTTCTAAATTATGAGTACAAACACAGAAATAATTTTATATTACTTGAAAATATACAAGTATAAGGTTAAAATAAAATAAACAAGATGTTTAAATAATCTTTACTTTTTTCTAATTTGAAAAAATAATTTTTAAATTTCATATAAAATCCCATGTATCAAATAATAAAGATTTTAAAGTACAACAATTATTTTAATACTAAATTTTAGAAAAAAAGAATTTATATTAACAAATAAAACAGAATAGAAATTTTATTACTGGATGACCAAAGCACTACAAGTTTTGATTTTAATAAGAATTTCATAAATTAAAAATTTCCCCAAATTTTTTTTTCACAATTTAATATTTTTCCAATTTAAAATTTTCAAAATTTTATCAAAATAAATTGGAATGAAAAAGTCCTCTTTATATACTGAATAATCCAATAATTTGCATTGGTACCTTTAGCACTTTGAAAATCGTTAAGTTGCTGAAGTCTTGTTCCTCCAGTATCTCTGATGTAGTTGATGGTTGCAAGTTTGGATAGTTTTTTCTGACTCCTTGATTAACATCTTTCTGCAGCAGAATCTGATAAGAGAGTGTCGATCTTTCAACCGACAAATTTGGAAGTTTCCAAACTGGGAAATTCCTTTACCAACTTAACTGATTATTACCTATTGTTTTCCTTTTGAGTTTTTCTTTATAACAATCGATTGCTTGGTTATTTAAGATTTATTTTAGCATGATTGTGTTCCACACGATCACTTCTTGATTTTCTAATATTATTTAACACCTTCATTAATTATTATTCTCCTTTAGTCCTTTTTGATCTTAAATATTTTTCTTTACAACATTACTGTATCTTCTCCCTACCACCGGTCCTAATTATTAAGGTCTATAATCGCTCGCTCTGACATTTTAAAATTCACAAACAAATTATAATATTATGTAAATTTTCCTTCAACCTACATCATTCTGCTATAACTTTTGAACCCATGGTTCAATTTTGATTCTGATTATAGATTTTTCTTCCTCTTGATTTTCTGCTTCTATACGAACTTGATTCGTAGTTGTAACCACTATGGTTCCAAAGTTACATTACTTTATCAAAAGTCTTTAATTTTCCAAAATTACTTTTGAGATAATTTTTATTTTTTTAATTTTACTGTTTGTAACTTATTAGCCTATCACTAAAATCAAGTTTTTATTTTACTTGTTTTAATTTTGTCTCTTAGTTTTGGAGACATTCACCTTTGAAGTTGACGTTTTATTACACTTAGTTTTAAGCAATAAAAAAATCTATGTTTACTAACTTTACCTGTATTGCTTGATCATCATACATTAGTCTTATTTACTAATCCTTTTAATTCCTATACTTATTTTCCCTTTATATGATTTAATTGGTTCTCAATTTTAATTGTCAATAACTATTTCATTATTCTTCCAATTAAGTTTATACTTTATCATTATTTATACCTTTACTCCCTTTATCTGAATCTATTATTAACTTTACTATTTTTTATCGCATTTGCATTTTATTCAAGAAAAAAACCCCCAAGAATAACTATTAAAACCCCTTTTTAACTGAATTCCCCATATAATTATTTTATTTTTTAACTATCTTACCATGACTTTTAGTTTTTCACACTGTTGTTTTATCTTGTGTAGTTTTTGTCTCATGACTGTTTTTAATTTTCTTTTATTAATCACCCTTTAATTAACCCCTACTTAATTAGTTTTAATTAAAATATCTTAAATTTTTCCTAAAAATTGTTTTTGTTATGTTCAACTTTCTTATCCAATCTCGTTGGTGAAATAATGCAAACATCGCTACTGTGTGTTGCAAGTTTTACATTCTAAAAGCGGGGGGCAGTGCGCCCTATACTCCATAATGTTAGCCTATGTGCCTTTTTCTTAAAAACTAAAATGATATCTCACTTCTGTTTTTTTTATTTGAAAGAGCAAATCTTCTTACATATGTGGAATCTCTAAAAACTAACCTTTAGTATAATATATATACATTTGTTATTTTTTTTCATAAAAACCTGTTTACATTTCTTAAAAAATGTATATATATATATATATATATTTTTTTTGCTGCCAAATATTAGTTATTTTGAAAATATTATTGGTTCCACATAGGTATTTTAATGTAATGAACAAGCATACTAAATTTCAGCTTGCTATCTTTAGTAGTTCCTGAGAAAAGGGAACATTTCCCTTAAAAAATAAAATATTCTGAAAATCAGCAAAAACAAAGAAAATTCTGTTATCAGAGAGCTACATACATTGCAAGAAGCTATTTTGTTCAAATATTTTTTTAATGTTTTCAAATCAATAATTGTATATTCAATATCATCCTCTTTTTGTTGTTCTTTGTACCAATTTATATTATTACTTAGTTTTATGGAAGATGAAGAACTTGTCTTAGGCCTAGGCTGTTTGAAAAGTTAGAAGTAGGCATACAGCTACTTTCATTTGTGGGACTATTTTTCTTAGAATTGCCATAATATATTTTTTTCTTTAAAATCCTAGAGCTTCGAGGCATTTTAAAAAGGAATTTAACACAGAAAATAATGTCAAAACACTTCACTCAAATACAGAAAACTACAAATTCACAATCACAATAACTGTAACATAACCTTATAAATAACAAGCAATGTAAACACAGCTGTCAACAACAACCAGTCCAGTGATACCAACATAAAAACAATATAATGAATCAACAAGAACAAGGACTTATATTACCTTGTAGGCCTATAAAGTAATTGTATGTATAAAGCCTACAAAGTCTTATTCTGTCTAAAATTTGTGTCTTATCCATAGAAACGTCGTTACATACTATCATAAAAAAAAATTATTTCTAGAATTTAATAATTCACAATATTTAAGTGTTATATATCGTTTTAAAGAGGAGAAATTATACTATAACATGAATTTAAAAAAAATTACATACAATTTTTTTTTTTATCGTGCACTGACCCCCTTGCTAGCCCTATACACCTATGTTATTGCATTGAATTTAAGATTTTTGTAAATCGAACTTGTACAATCTGGTTTTTCCAGACCTTTACAATATCCCCCCCCCCCTTAAAAAATGGAAAACCTTTCTTTATACAACTTTTAGTATTTATATTATTTCTTATTATTAATTAACATTTTTTATTGGGCTTAATAGACCTTATAACTAATATATTAAAACATATACAGTACAACAATATAAAAAAATAATATATGAAAAACAAACTTTAAAAACATATCATATATTGCTTTACAGAACATGTTTTACTTACTAAAACATATTAAGACATATTACTTGATATATGAAATCATTTATCTTTCATGATTTTATTGTCTTTGTGGTATCCCTGAAACATACACATAAAATACATTTTTCTTGCAGTTTCACTGCACATCACCATTCTGATTGGATACGATGTAATAAATCTATGGAGTATTCATTAAATAATTAAGTAATAACCCCCCCATTATTAGATTTGATTATGGTCACCCTTTTACAAAATTACATTTTACAGAAGAGATGATTACGATCTTTTAATTTAAAAAAATGACTCTATTTTTTAAAAACGATACTGGTATTGTTTTTCCCTTCTTTAATATTCGACAATTATATTTTGATTTAAAAGTGCATCAACTACCTACGGCAGTATATGAGTGACTTGGGGCTCCGCTTTAGATGTTTGGATTGTCATGTTTATTTACTTGGGAGACTGCAATTCCTACCTTAATTTTTAGCCTGGAACTACTATTACATATACTTTTATAATCATCTTTTCTATTCCTTTAGTTTGACCTACATTTTCCCTTTAAATTTTTATTTGTATTTTTACTTGAAGTAAGGTTTATTTTTTTATCTATTTCGTCTTTTACTTGTTTTTTTATAATTACAGGAATTGGATAATTTCAATTAACATTCATATTTTTAACAATTATTTTTAGCATCTTCCACGAATCTCACTAATACTGACCTATAAGATGCATTTCTAATCTATTTCTTCCTGCTCCTGTGTTAATATACTATTTTATAAAGGTATATCCTAGGTTGTGTGATCTATTTTATTCTTCCTAATTGGTAGTCACATCCTTCTTTTATATTCACCTTCTGTTTTAAGTCTATCTTTTCTCCATTTCTTCTTTGACTCCTTTCCCCTTTTAAATTTCACTCTTCCTTTTTCCTTCCATTTATCTCTTTTTATCCTATAAGGCTTATCAGTAATTTTGTCTTTCTGTCCCTTGATATTCGTCATGTTCGTTTGATTCTTTCCCTTTTCCCTTACCCCCTCTTTTCCCCCTTTCTTTACCTTTCCCCCTTTCTTCTCCCTTACTAACTTTTACAATTTTGTTAAATTTTTTAATATTGTTTAATTTATTGATTTTATTTATGGTAGAGAGAGAGAGGGAGAGGTATAGAGAGGGAGGGAGAGAGAGGGAAAGAGAGGTGGGAGGGAGAGGGAGGGGAGGGGTGAGAGAGGAAGATAGAGTGGTTAATGTTACTTCTGAGATTGAACAAAATAAATATTTTTTTTAATAATACAGCAATAATAGTAGACAAATGAGAGAGAGCTGTTAACTCACCAATTGCTCCAAACAGAATGACAAAAAATATTAACCTGACTTGTAATACTCAATTTTTGAATTTTGCTTTGATACTAAAATATTAGCTGAATAGCTGGAAAAAGGAATTTTTATGATTGGTTTGAAAGAAAGACGACTTAAGTCAAGTTGACGTCTGTAAATAACATTTAAAATAAGGGAAAGAAAAATTAAAATAGATTTCAAAAATATATATTTAAAATAATTAATGTTTAGTTTTAAGATAGAATAAGTATTGGAGTGAGATTTTATTTCTGTGAAGTAGACGATGCCTGTTGTCAAGCGAAATGGTTTAGAGACTATGTTCTGTGAAAAGACTTATGTGAACCCCTGGTTAGAAAAATCATGTAAAGAAAGTGAATTGGTTATTTAAAGTATACATGTTTAAAGACAAAGTGTCGTGTCTTGGACAATAATTTGACGAAGACAAAACGGTTAAAAAGGGAAGAAATGCATGTGACAATTTGTAAATCATGAACTTAAAACAAGGAAAACCAGCTCTAGTTCTACATGTGAAAATGGCGGATCTTCCTTCATCAAACTGTGAGACACCATTTTGTGAGAAAAATATGGGACGTATGCAACAACATGGTAACATGTATAAAAAACAATACTAAGATAATTATGTTATAAATTTAAGTTAAATCTTTTCTTTATAAATATAAAAATAAGTTGTGTATCTTTCAATAACTAGATTTTTAAGATATATTACATAAAATATAAAATCAAATTTAAATAGATTATTCCAAATAACTTTAATAATGAGATTTAAATTGCTCATATAGCAGCTGATTGAAAAAGTAGAGTCTTTCTTTAAAAAAATTTAAGTCTCTTAAAGAGACAAACAAATTGATGTAAGTTAGAATTTTCAATATTAAGATAGTTATTAAGGATAAATTTGTATAAACATTTAATGTCATTAATAAAAAATGTTCAGTTTCAGAAAACTAAAAAAGGATTTCTCATTTACCAAATAACCACTGCAAAGTACACTTAAAAAAGAATCACGACCCTGAGATCATTTAATTTAATTTTTTTTATTTATTTTTCAAAATTGGTAAGCTTTAAGATTCCTGGCGCCCTTAGCTGAGCAAATTCTTAACTTCTTTATGTTTCAAAGCCAAATTAAAATCAAAAACTACCCAGTTTTTTTAAATATATTTACAGACTAGAGAGTTAATTTTAACACCAGAAGTCAAGTGCTAGCAGAGCTGTCTTGATGTCCGAGCCTAAAAAGACCTTCTAGTGTGTAAAGGTGTCGGGCTCGGATATGAAGTCGACTCTGATGCGACTAAACTTCTGGCCACGGCTACTCTGAGAGTATTTGACTTCCGGTCCAATAATAGCTGTAGGACACAAAATGATTCTACTTCATTACTACGCTGACGGTGCTTGTGTTGATTTAGAATATTCTGTTGTACTTGATAACCCCAATAATTATTTGAAATTTATAACAAAACTCTGTATACCTCCTAGTATCACCTTTTATCACATTCCACTATTCAAGTACTGGTACTTTTACGTGCCATTCCATTATTTTTAACTTTTCCACATCATCCAATGATGGATCTATTACAGTGAAAAATTCTTCCATTTCTTTTAAAAATTTCATGGGACTTTCAATTAAATTTCCCCAAAATTATATTACTTTATTTTCCCCTGATCCTGATTGTACATATACTACATTTCTACTTGTCTCCACTAAATATTGAGCTGTACAACTTTGTTTAATTCCTTCTTTTTTTTTAAATTTTTCATCGTGGATGTTAATTTTTCACAACTATTTTATTTTTTTTCGATTTTCTCGCTATGTTCTTTCTTGGTTTCTTTAATCTTCTTTACTTCCTCTTTAATTTCCGAAATTTCTATCTCACAATTGTCTATCCTACCCTGATTTGCTTACAGGCTTTTCCTTAAATCTTTTGCGGTAAAATTTCTTCACTATATTCTTTCTCTTTAGTCTCGTGTTTTTTCTCTCTAGCTTCGTGTTCTTTCTCTCTAGCATCACATTCTTTCTCTTTAATCTGGCATTCATGTTTTTTAGTTAATTCTCTTGCTTCACGTATTATCTCTTTCACTTTGCATTCTTTTTCTTTCGACTCGCGTTCCTGGTTTTCCGCTTTTTCTCTAGCTTCACATTCTAATTCTCTAGCTTCGCAATCTTTTTCTTTTCACGTTCTTTTTCTCTAGCCTCGCTTTCCTGAATTTCTTCTTTTCCTCCTGCCTCGTGTTCCTGCTGTTCAGCTTTTTCTCTAGCCTCAGGTTCTTTTTCTTTTACTTGAATGTATTTTATCATCTTTTGTTTTGCTGTTTCTTCTTCTTTTGGTGTAACCATTTTATTTAATTGCAGGTTTTATTGAAATTTAACTAATATTTGTTTTACTATTTTATAACTTGTTAGTTAGTTTTCTTCAAAAGAAATTAATATAATTTTCAAAAATTCTATTTATTTTCACACCTAATATGTAGGAAACGGGCTATATGAGTGTCAGCCACTTGCTACATCACTTTAGATAATTATATTATATAAATATAAATGAGGGCAAAGGGGTACAAGTAACTTTTCCATACAATACAGAGTAAGATATAAGATTGAAACTAGATGTACCCAAAATGTTTGTGGCAAAAGGATATAAGTAATAGATTATCCTGTGTTGGTCTCTGGTGGCCAAAATTATTACTACTAAAGAAAATACTAAACTGAGTTACTGGCAAAGAGATATAAGTTTACTTAGACCCCTTTGCTTCACACCATCTGTGTTATTGCCTAGCTATACTGCTGGAGTCTAACTTGTTTTCTGTTTTGTTATTTTTTTTAATACAGTTTGATTCCTTAAACTGTTTCTCTTTTTGACAAAAGGTATTCTTAATAAGTGATTAACAAAGAGAAAACCAACAATGGCTAGTTCAAGTGAAAGTAAGTATTGATTTTACATGTAATTAGTTGCCTAAGTAAATTTAAAACTACCCTTTACAACCTGTCGTAAAGAATAGCTTTGGTTTTAGGTTGACTCCAACCATGAATAACAAAACTAATTTTACTCTTTTGTAAATTTACTTTGTGATATTTTCAATAAAGGGTTATTTTTAATGAACATTTTGTTCACACTACTGTTCTTATGACAATTTTTCGGCGGAATACACATAACCTTAAAATTAATTTTACACTGTACGGACCTACATATTTTTGAATTACAGTATTGTGTAATCTTACCTATATTATTTTGGTAAAATTCAATTGAACCTTGTTCATCAGACGTCTGGTAGAAGCTGGCATGTTAATACATATTTTCAAGAAGTAGGCCTATTTATTGTAAATCCTCAATAAATTCCAATTTTCAAATCTCTATTTTCCGTAATAATATACTAGATACTAAAACTATTGTCCTTGATTTCAGATGAGGACCATGATGATATTGTTGTCAAATTACCTTATCACCCACAATCTGGATCTGATTCATCAGGAATCAGAAACAAGGAAGGCCAGTTTAGAAAGAAAGTAAGGCAAGTTACATATTGGAAAAAACCAAAAGCCAAAGCTTTATGCAATACAGGTGCAGAATATGTGGGCAAAGGAGGTAAATTACATGAACAGAGATCTGTAAACTCGTATAGTCATCACTGTCAGTATAAATGCAATGAATACTTCTCGAAAGAAGACAGAAAAGTCATTTTTGATAAATTTTGGTGTTTGGGATCATAGGATTTACAAAATAGTTACACAAGTTCTTGTATTGGGAAACAGATGCCAATAAACACTTTGTTAATACTCATCAGCAGAAAAAAATAATAAGCTCCTGCATCACAATAAAGGGACACCAGATCTGTAAAGCATTTTTTCTGAAGACTCTTGACATAAGCAATAAACGCTTTACAAATGTTCTGAAAATGAAAACTTCTGATAGTATCCCTGTTCCTGTTCAAAGGAGTCGTCATCCACCATCAAATAAATTGTTACCTTCATAAATTGACACAATGAAATGTGACATCAAATCTTTTCCCAAATTTACAAGCCACAATTCTAGGAAAAGTAATTATCATAGAAAATACTTATACGTAGATAAGTGTACTGCTGAAGGTAAAATAGCTGTCAAAATTAATTCTTTCCGAACTATCTTTAATACTAGTTTTAATTTAAGTTTTCACAAACCATATAGACTACTTATATATGTACTACATGTGATAAGTTTATTAACACAATAGAGAAAACTACTGATGAGTGTTCTAAAAATGTAGCTATTGTTTCAAAAGAAGTACACTTAAGAAAAGCAGATGGTGCAAGAGCAGCTAAAAAGAAAGCTGCAGAATTAGCAAAAACTGTAAAAAGTCATGTTGCAATATCGTTTGACTTGAAAAAGACAATGCCAACTCTTATGCTTATCTGCAGTAAGGTGTATTATTTACGTTAACTCTGGACGTACAATTTTTGTGTCCATACCTTTGCATCCGCAACCGCACAGATGTACATGTGGCTAGAGCATGAGGGATCAAGAGGTTCCCAAGAGATTATGTCATGCCTTCTGAATTTTATAGGATACCTTCC